>OY720591.1:10187500-11572611 GCA_963151315.1 Nymphalis c-album | reverse complement strand
CTTCAAAAAAAGGAGGAGGTTATCAATTCGTCTGTATGTTGTTTTTTTGGTGTTGTTATATCCTCATAACTTTCGACTGGGTGAATCGATTTTGATGTTTTTTTTATTGGAAAGAGTGTACTTCAAGGGTTGTTTGATGACAGTTTGGTTAGATTCTGATTATAGGATCCATGACAAAATAACGGAAATCTTAAATTCTTAGTAACAAATTAACGATACACGGCCGAATCTTTTATAGGCTATCTAGATTTTCATTCACCTACCATAACATCGTTATGATCAAGTAATTGTAGTACTATTGTATAAAACACCTCTTTATATACCGTCAATAGTTTTCGCAGCGCACGCTAAATAATAACTTTTATAGGCAACAGTTTGATACGTTGACTCCAAAAATAACAATAATTGTAACTACATTATCAACCACACAACACATTCGTACCTACATATTGATGAGTAGAAAATAGTAAGTTTATTATCAAATTATAGAAGAATACGCAATTATTTTTTACTTTTTAGTGCATATTAATTTTGTTTTTACCTTGAAGTCGGTTTTTGTTTTGTTAAAATTTTTATTTATTCTTTTTACTACTACTGTAAATGTGTAAACAATGTTGCCACTGAATTTGTTGACATTACAGTAAAAATGTAAGCATTTTAATCTTAATTATAATAGTTTAGAGAATTAAATGATTATTCCGATTTCAATCTTAGGGTAAATGGAAAGATACCTTCGAGAAAGTCAAGAACATGACATTTCATTCGCCGGACAGTCCGAGAGCCGTTGAAATGATGATCAGAACTGGATATTACAATTTCAGCGAGAGCGACGCGCTGGCAAGTCGGGTCAGTTAATTATTTACATGTTTGGTATCAATCGACACATTATTACGTAATCAGTCACCCTTCAAACCGCAACAAAACAATAACTGTTTTGCGGTAGAATATCTGATAAATGGGTGGGAGCTTGCATATTCTACCGCAAAACAGCAGTAAGTACTTGTTATTGCTGTGTTCCGGTTTGAAGGGTGAGTGAGCCAGTGTAATTACAGGCACAAGGGACATAACATCTTAGTTCCCAAGGTTGGTGGCGCATTGGCGATGTAAGAGATGGTTTACAGCTCTTACAACGCCAATGTCTATGGGCGTTGGTGACCACTTACCATCAGGTGGCCCATATGCTCGTCCGCCTTCCTATGCAATAAAAAAAATAAATAAAAAAAAATAAAGTTCTACCACTAGTAAAGTACAACAGAGTTATGATGCATGTACTTGTTGCTTACTGTAATAACAGGAGAAGATTTTCAACAATAATACTCATTAAGGATTCTTGGATAGATTGCGTTTTGGAAGTTTTTTATCAGAAGTTTGGAAGGAAAATAAAAGTGAATTTAAAAAGTGAAAGTGGAATAGCATTGTATTATAGGCAATATATCAATCAAGAACTGTACTTAGTGAATGCACTAGTATATAATATTGCAGAGCTATTAGAAAATATGTTACAATATGTCCATTGTCTATCTAATGTTGTTTGCCTAATCCTTTTGGGATTAGGGACTGGTGTGAATATGTCCTGACTTGCTTGAGAATTAATCTTGACAGTCGAATTTTCCTATTCAGCTCCTAGCTTGAAGGCTTAAGACTTATCACTCAGACATTTAACCTACCTTACTTTGGTATGTTCTATAATATTTAAAATAGGATTTTTTATAGATTCGTATAAAGCTTTTGAATTTATTATATTTATTAAATCAGTTTTTGTGTTATGTGTTCAAAGTTGGTTCAGATACCATACTCAGGGGATAAGGCATCGTTCATCTTAGTTCTTCCAACATCGCGTAAGGGCCTATCTGTGCTGCTGTCTCAATTAAAATTAGCACCAGAACTATTAGAATCAGCTCTATCAAGGATGGAAGAGAAGCACCTACAGGTTATAATGCCAAAATTTAAATTCGAATCAGAATTAAATTTGAACACTATGTACATGAAGGTAATTATGATGGTTTTAAGTGATATTTTAGTATATAATATTTTTAACAGATTAATACCAAATTAAGGAATTGTTATCGTATTTTATAAGAATGCCAAGCTGTGAGAAATCTTCAATTTTTTGTGGATATCATTCCTATTCTCAACGAAATTTAGCTGCAAGAATAATTCTGCAGAAGATATAGTGAACAAGCAGAGTGCGCCGAGATGCAATCTCTAATCTCTCTCTAATCCGATAGGACAGCAATCTTGACACGCAAGGAGATGGAAGGCGTCAAGTCTTCGGCTAACCAGGGTAGAGCTTCAAAACCGCCAATTTCCAAACTCCTTGCATTCTCAAACATTTTTTGTCGTCATATTTCAACCTTATTATCACAAAACGACCATTTCTTAATAATATATTTACATTAATAATAAAAGTATTTGGTAACTTTTGGAAAAACATATAGGTTGGAGTTGAAAAAATATTCGACAACGTTGATTCTGGTTTGACTAAAATAGTGCGAGATGAACCGCTATACGTAACTAATGCGAAACATAAAGCATTCATCGAGGTCAATGAATTCGGTACTGAAGCTGCAGGATCGTCAGGTAACCTAAAATTATTATTAATAATAAGGTCCTCCAGACCGATTTCGGCCACGGCGGCCAATCTCAAGAGAGATTAGCCAACTGCGCAGGAGATATTATAGTGCACAAGTGTGTGCGCAAACACAGGTGCACTCTCTTTTCCTTAGCTCTCATAATCCGATGGGATGGCGACACGACCGGAAAGAGTTCAGGCGCAGGACCAACGGCTTAACGTGCTTTCCGAGGCACGGGAGTGTACTCACTACCAACTTCCAGACTCCGGGCTGCTACTGAGAATTTTCTGAAAGAAAACCCCAATAACTATTTACTAGCCCGACCTGGGAATTGAACCCAGGACCATCGAGTCTGCGGCCTTATATCAAGCCACTAGACCAACGAGGCAGTCAAATAATATAACATCCAGGGACATTATTCACACACGGCCATCTGATCCCAAACTAAGCAGCGCTCGTGCTATGGAAACCAGACAACTGATATACTACATATACTACTTTTCTTTTGTAAATACATACTTATATTGATAATTACATCCAGACTAATAAACAAATAAACATGTCAACATCCAAATGTCTATCCTAGGTAGGAATCGAACCCACGACCAATGCCAACCGGCTCGTTAAAATTATCTTGATTTAAAAAAAATACCTATTACTCAATGTTTTATAAGCACGAATTTAAAATGTCTTAAAAGGAAACTTAGCGTTCTGAATCGAAATAATTGATTTATGTTCAAAAACATTATACTTTCATCAAAACACAATATTTATATTTTTAAGTCATTTTGAAAATTCAAATTAAAGATTTATTTTTAATCTATGGTGTATTACTATAAACTCCACTGCGCGCATATTAGCGCATTGTTGATGTAAGCGATGGTTAACATCTCTTACAATGCCAATGTCTATGGGTGTTGGTGACCACTTACCACCAGGTGGCCCATACGCTCGTCCGCTTACTTATGCTATAAATAAATATAAGCAATACACTACTGATAATACTTTAATATTGAAAAATAAAATGTTTTCAGTGTTAAATATGATGAAGTTATCACAACATAAAGCGACGGATTTTAAGGCGGACCACCCTTTCTTATTCTTCATTTTAGTAAAAGGACAGCAATTATTCTCTGGGAAAGTAGTTAATCTATAATAATGTATTCTGTATCTGTATTTTTTATATATAATTGATTGAGAGAAGAAATACACGTATTTACGGGGTGTTTGTTTTAATTGTTTTCCCTTTTTACCTTAAGTCACAGATAACTAATATAAAAAAACTGATATAATACGTCAAAAAATTTAATAACTAATAACTCTCAAACCTCTCCAAAGCTTTTAAACGCAAATGAATCAGCATTCATTACATGTCTAACTTTTGTTTGTCGATGAAAAGCAAGTTGCGCGCATGCGCGAAAAACTTTCTCGGAGTTCGCAAGTTTTCATTCACCCTTCAACCCCTGTTCAGTTGGACTTTGTCCGCGGTTGCGTCAACACCTATACAAATGCGAATCAGATAATCGCAAACTTTTACGTCTCTCTTTACGACTTAATATCTCGCAGTGATTCTAAGTGACGTTTGAAGTTTTAATGTAACATAAATGGGAGTTGATTTGATTGTTTTCAATATAAATGTGTTCTTATTTTAAATTGCAACAGAATAAAATGTAATTTAAAAAATATAAAATTCAGTTATGGAACAAAATGAAATCGCCACAAAAGTTATCGGTCTGTTAATTTATTTGAAACTAAACCAGTGCATAAATGGAATTGCAATTCTGGACTATTTTTTTCATAATCAAAATTCATTTCATTCACGCGAAGGATCAGGGTATTGGAGAAAGTAAGTTTTATTACAAATAATCCTCGAAATTTTTAAATGAATCCAAAGTTTTTGTAATCGAATAAATTAAATTGGCTTATAATTATTTACTAGAAAATTTATATAATGTTATTGTACCAAAATAGACAATTCTTATATAGATTGAATTAGTTTTATATATTTTGTGTGAATTTGCTTTTTATATTATAGCCTTATATTCGATGGCTTATAATATTATTTAGTGAAAAAAAAAAAGAAATCTTGTAACGGACAATAAATTTTAGGTACTCATCATCGGATCGGTGATAGTTTAGCTGATGGCGATCATAAAGATGATAATAAGAGACCATTAGATTTTCTAATAAACCCAAACAATGAAGCCAAAGATTATTTTTTACCGCCCGTATTTCCGAATAATGAAGAATTAGATGATGAGGATGAGGATGATGAAGATGATCACTCGTATTTAGATTACGATTATGATAATAAAGAAACTAATTATAAAGATTCACCGGATGTAGTTACAGTTAGGAGTAATACCAAAGATGTTTTACCAATAGATGATAAAATACCCTTGCATACAACGAAAGATAATCTTCCAGTTTTTCTCCTGGAACCAGAAAATACGTATGTTGTAAAAAATAAACCAGCCACACTGAAATGCCGTGCAGCAAATGCTTTAGAAGTAAGTGTATTTAAATACGATTGTGATTTGTAATTCCTAATTCGCTTCTCGGAACATATAGATATTTAATTACGTCAGATAAAATATTATATGTAATATATTTGTACGAATTTAAGGTTTAAGTAAATATCAATATGGTAAAAAATCGAAATTTAAATTTCGAATTCAAATTTGAATTTCAATTATTGGATGAAAATATTTTATACTTAATATAATTAAAAAACCGTTGAAAAACAATTTAATAAAGAAATTCGAAATTCAAAATTGAAACAAAAAATGATACTTTTTAGGTATATTTCAAATGTAACGGCGTTAAAACTCAAGCGTTAAATTTCGAATTCGTTGATCCGCAAACCGGGGTGCGAATAATAGAAGGGGAATACAAAGTGACAAGAGAAAATGTTGAAGAATATTTCGGGAGCGAGAAATATCAATGCTCCTGTTTGGCCTGGACTAGCAGGGGACAGATACGGAGTCAGCCGGCTACCATCGAATTAGCTTGTAAGTTATATTTTTTTAATAACAAACTCTTTACACAATTCAAATATCAATCATTACTTTTTTAAATTAATATATATTTTTTAGTTGTTTCGTTTTTTTTTTTAATTTGAAAATATAATTCTATTACATTATTAATATTCTATTAATATGTGCGTGTTATGTTATTCGTATTCTGAACTATTATAATATATTTAGCATCCAGCGGTGAAACTGATTTTGTTAAGACGTCGTATTGGTCTTTACAAAAATAGAACAACAAATCATACAAACTGATATAAATCACTTACTCAAATACTCTTAAAAATCCTCAAATAACACAATTTAATACATTCAACAAATCACAAGTCGCGCCAATAATTAATTAATTACTTTACCTTTGTCCATCAACAATATGGCGGTTTAAATTATCGCGTCTTTTTTCTTACAACCATCACTATCAGGTGAAGCATTTACCGCCTACTTATAACAAAAAAAAAACAAAACACTACAATGACACATCAGTACACATATAAAGTCGAAATTGCCTCAAATTTTATACACACCTCATTCACATGAAGGGTGACTACAGTTTGGTTGACCTGATTGGTTGAAGGTTTTTGTTTACTGTCAATTAGGGTTGTAGTGTATAGTTATATATATCTTCTTTATTAAACGGCTTATCTATAGTTCTTGAAAAGGTTCAAATATACAATATCTTTAGTTTTATATATTGATTTGGTTATAATTACGTTTTTTATCTTATTTAATTCAGGGACTTTTGTCTTAAACAGGCACGTCAGTCCTATTGTCTCGTCTACCTTTTTTTAACATTACTTTTTATTTAAAGCTATTACATAGAATTTCAGGAGCACCCTAGCAGATAAAGGATCTGAAAGAATGCTCTGAACTAATCCAACCGCAAACAAACATACTTTTAAATTAGTTAAGTGTAATTTTCTCTGATTCTTCCCACATTCCATCAACAAATGATCTTCGATACTTCCACACCTATCCAATTTGGTAAATCAGTTTTTATCATAAGGAATTTCAAAGTTTTTGGTGGGATGTGTCCACACCTAAGACAATAAGCTGTATTAATATATAACCAATAATATAATTAAATTATGAATATAAAATTCAATAGTAAATTAACATATACGATAGTATAATTTAAGTATATATATATATATATATATATATATATATATATATATATACATATATACATTTAAACAAACACCGTATAAGAGGTTGGTGATCGCTATTTCTTTGAAAATAGCTACGGTACATTCGTAATCCAATTTGCAAGTTAGCTTTGAAGTAATACAATTACAGGGAAATACGCGATATAATCCGATAAGAAAGAAAGATTAAAATTTTACTCGAACACAGCACTAATAAGGCTGAGGTGGAAATCATTCACCACCGTTTCTGTAACTGGCTCACTCATCCTACAAAGATGAATTTATTCTACCTATACATGTTTGGAATTTTTTCATCTTTCTGTTTGGTTGGTCGAATAACAAGTACAAGCTGAGGGTAGGTTGTATAATTGGTCCATTGGATTGACCGGTGACAACGCTTTTCTCAGATTTTAGCTCTAGGTAATAATTTAGTAGAACAATATATAAAGCAAAAATTATATTATGACATTAGCATCAAATGGTGTATGATTTTACTTGATGGTAGACTGGCTCATAATATATTCTACCGCCGAATATCAATACTTAGACAAATTCTAAGTTCTGTTCCGTTTGGAAGAGTGCCTTTTATTTAACGGCAATTATTTAATGAAATCGTAGTATTAGTCAATTTGTATTTAGTTAATTCATTCATTTACTTAATCCGATTTGATGATATATAATCTGCTTCTACTCCAAATCTTTCATCTTATGAATTAGTAAGAAAGGAAGAAAAAATAATAAACTTCATGCATTAATGCTTGGTGGTAGAGCTTTGTGCAAGCTCGTCTGGGTAGGTACCACCCACTCATCAGATATTCAACCGCAAAACAGCAGTACTTGGCACTGTTGTGTTCCGGTTTGAAGGGTGAGTGAGCCAGTGTAATTACAGGCACAAGGGACATAACATCTTAGTTCCCAAGATTGGTGGCGCAATGGCGATGTAAGAGATGGTTAACAACTCTTATAATGCCATTGTCTATGGGCGTTGGTGACCACTTACCATCAGGTGGCACATATGCTCGTCCGCCGTCCTATGAAAAAAAAAGAAGAAAATTAAGCGTCAATAGTGCAATAGTTTACGGACCGCCTAGCGATTTAAAAGTCATAGGTTCGATTCTTACTCGTTGGGCTAAATAGGAATATAAGTGTTTCGTAGTATTCTTTAAAAAAATGTATTTATACTTGAAAGTGTAGTATTTAACAGATAAAAAAATAAATCAACAAAAAAGAATCTTAATTTAATGTGTATTAATTGTCATTCGTAATTAAGGCGTATTTAATGAATACATCCTAAAACGAACCGTATCCCTCTAGATATAAAGAAGCATTTCTCAGTAGCCCCACAATCACAGCTAGTGAAGCAATACGCACCAGTGACGTTCCGCTGTGAACCGCCTCCAGCTGCGCCCTTCGCCCAGCTGTACTGGCTGAAGAACGGCGCCCCGGTAACCATTGACGATAATGTGCAAGTGTCGAAGGAAGGCGACTTGCTCATCAAACAGGCATCTTTGTTGGTGAGTATGACGTCATTTCTCATTAACTGCACAATAGTAGGTTATTACGGGATGCGACGAGCAGCTATTTGTTTAGGGCCAAGTAAAAGATGATGATAATGAAATATAAGTGGCTTATTTGTAAATGGTCGTATATATCATATATAAAAATTAATAGTCGTGTTCTGATTGATATTACTTAGTCTATTACAGATCTACGGTCGTTATAGTTAACGTAAGAAATGCAAAATAATACCAAGTGCGGCGAATAATATAAATTAGAATAAAACATATTAAATTGAATATATATATTTATTGTTTAAATATGTTGAATGTTTTAAATATATTGTTTTGAATAGAAAAACTCAACAGCCTTATAGCCAGCCTTGGCTCATATGTTTTAATTTACGAAAAAAGATTATAATTTTTTGGTAGTCAGCATTTTAAGGTCATAAATATATATTATTTAATAAAACCGCATTAAATGTGTTCATTTAGTCTCGATGCTAATTAGTTATTTAAACAATATTTACATGACAATACTTATCAAAAAAAAAAAATTGTTATATTTTTTTTTGTTAACCAAGCATTGATCGGTACGCTAATTTAATATTTTACGTGATATTCGCGCAATAATCTCAGCTGGCAACTAAAAATAGTATTACAAATAATATACAGAACGTGGAAAGTTGGCAACAATACTAGCAACATTACCACATTAGACATAAAAGTGTTTTCCAGGACATGGCGAACTACACCTGCGTCGCTGAGAACTTGGCAGGCAAGAGAATGTCCGAACCTGCATTACTAACAGTTTTCGGTGAGTATTAATATTAAATATCTTCCCGAGACTTGTATATTTCTATTGTTGACGGTAACTCCCGTTGAATTGTATTTTGACGTCGTAATGTTTATTTTAGTATGATTCGTATAAAATAGTTTTTGACATTGTGTTTGAGGAGACGTCTGTGAGTTGAATAGGATCACAGATGCAGCTTGAAAATTCTTTATTTTTATTTATTTTATAAGAAGTCAACATAATGTACAATGAATATAATCTGTCATAAAAATTAACAATTTGAAATAATAACGTTTACTAACACCATACCTCGCAATTGTATGCTAACTTATCATGCAATTATACAAATCAAGTTTTGCTCACTCCAATTTTTATGACTATAGCTATAATTCAATAACAGCTTAAGCGTCTCGATAGTCGATACACTTCTTGTTCGAAGATTTAGACCTTATTCCAATGTGGTGGATATTTGTGGCATATTTCATACGCGGGTTTCACACAGGATTTATTCTGTTACCTCCAAGCACGAGATTATTAACACAAATTGAACATCAAAACTTACCTAGTGGCATGTCTGTCGGTTTTCTACAAGATGTATTTCGGAGAGTGTTCTCAGGAACTGTTAATTTGGTTCCCCCGTTACCTTCGTACTACAGAACTGCGAGGCATCGAAAAGATCTGCACCCGTACGCAGTTGACGCACCTAAAACACGTACGAAACGATTTGGGTCCTCGTTTCTGATACGCACCGCCAAAGTCTGGAATACCCTTCTGACGTCCGTATTTCCCACCACCTACGATATGGGTACCTTCAAGTCTAGAGTGAATAGGCACCTTTTAGGCAAGCGCGTTCCACCTGTGTGTAGGCTGTATCATCACTTACCATCAGGTGTGATAACAGTCAAGAGCTTGCTTATATATATTTTAAAAAAAAAAGTGCCATATTCAGTCTTGAAATGCAATCTTCGGGTAAAATTAACATGTTATCACTGAGCCGTCTCGACTCAAAATGCGAAATATTGCACCTAATTATTATATATTATTACTCATTCACTGTATAGTTAACATAGTTTATAAATGATTACATTTATACATAATAGCATACTACGTTATCTTATAAATTAGTAGGAAAAGCGTGATAAGAAAATATTTTAGTAAACGTTTAATATTAAGCGCAATGGTTAACTTGCTGTCTGTAGTCGAAGGTTCGACGCTGATCTCTTGGGCTATAATATTGTCGTCCCTACTCCTAACACAAAAAACAAATGTAATTTCTTTAAAGCTGACATTGCTACTATTCTTTAAAATAATTATTTTTTATAACAAACTATTATGACATTATAACTTTAAGTCTTTAAATAAATGCTGATACTAGTGAATGGAGGCTGGACAGCTTGGTCCACATGGAGCGATTGCTTTTGCGCGGGACAAATAAGTGAACATCGCAATGGACGAGGTAGAAGACGTGTAAGGACTTGCACCGCTCCTAGACCCTTGAACGGAGGCCAACCGTGCATTGGACCCAGCGTGCAAAGAACACAGGACTGCTTAGATTGTGACTTGGGTAAGTGCACCCTTACTTAGCTTAAATTAAAAACAAAAAGGTAGACTTGATCCATCGCAATGATGAGCATTGAAAGAACTTGTAATGAAATAAATAGAGTATCGATAATAATATAAGTATTTATTTATATTTATAATAATATATAACGCACCACACACGACTTGGCACGAGTTTGTGGGGATGGGCGGATGTAGTATTAGGTTAGTTTTCATACACCACATTTTCTCACGATGTTTTCCTTCACCGCACAGCACGAGATGAACTATAAAAACCAATTTCCATCAACAATGTTAACATGAAATTCAAATGTTGCTTCCCTGATTTTGATCTCGCAATCATCGACTAAGATTAATACCTTTTACGACGAACATAACCATTAAAGTTTTATTCTTTATTCCAACATAAAGACATAATAAATGAATGTATAAAGTTGAACTAGGTGCACCAGGTGAACTTATAGCTAAAGTGGTTTTCTATTTTTGACGTTATATATTTGTAATAAGTATAAAATGCGAGTATAAAAATTTTACACATTTGTATAAAATATTTTTTATTATTATTGGAATTCTTGATGCAAAAGGATTGGTCCCTGGTCTAGAACATCATGTTTCAGATTCATTATTCACGTAAGACTGTTTTATGGATACACAGTACGCTATCATATATTTTATTATATATCCGCTCGTCGTTGTATCAGAGTGCATTATATCAGCATCTGTTGTAAGTTTATAAGAAGCGTGAGCAAAAACGCCATTGATCTAGTGGCTAAGTTATAATGCCGCAGAATCAGAGGTGCGTGAATACCCAAACCCAAGGTCGGGATAGTAAAAAGTATTTATGTTATCCTGTCATCCTTATGGTAAATGCTTACTGGCAGCCTTCGACTCTGGAAGTTGATAGTGTTTATATTGCTATACTTCGGAAAATACCTAAAGGCATTGTACCTGCCCCAGCGCTCTACTATGTTTGACCACTTTGTGAAGATTTCATTATTTTATGAAGTCTGGGAGACTTTGCAATTTGGATCTACTCGTACTTTGAAAAATTACGATTGTTGTTCATAAAGCTCATATTTTTTTTATTATGATATTAAGTTTGACTAAGTCATGAGACTATGCCCTTGTCTTTGCCCTTGTACTTGACCTTGTCGTTGCCCTTGTCCTTGCTACAGAGTTCCATTTTCTCATACTGAGATCCAAATATCATAACTAGGATGACACAATTCGAGACATTGTTTCAGATGTGTACGTGGATAGCTTGGACGAGTTGGCAGACGAATCATCTGATATTATATTAGGTATGTATCATCTACTCATTAAATTATGTATATTACCAGTTTCCGCACGTGATTTCATCAGCGAGCGGGGCAGGGAAGGTGTTAGGAACCAAATGTCTTTTTCTTCTTTTATTTAAGACGTGTGAGCGAGACAAAAAATCAACAAAACTCATATTCGCACTTATACTATTAAGCATGGATATCATTAAATGCACATACATTTTTATATGTAAAAGTTTGCTAAAGGGCTTCGTTTAAGTCCGCCTTGTTAAAGAACAGCTTCTCAGAAACCTAAAGTTAATCTGAAGGATGAATACGCTAGTTAATAATTACTGACTCTTATGGCCTTAGTTATGAACGTTGATTAGCGAGTTAAAATATAAGGATATTTTTTTGTTTTTATTATTGATCAATAAAAAAAATTAACAGGGCGCTGGTCTCAATGGTCTGAGTGGTCTCGATGTGATTCAGACTGTCTCCAGACCAGGAGACGAAGGTGTATCACAAGCACCGCTTGTCTTGGCAAAGACTATCAAGTCGCGCAATGCCCTTTATGCGTTCGAACTTCAAAATCAGATTTGCATGATGGTAAGTGATTTATGTCTTTATTTAAAGTATATAATTACTTTTATTTTTTTAATATTCGAAGGTCTCAGTTTTAAACAGCTTAACTTTACTAGTTCATGTGCGTCATCTGTGCTTATTATTTACCTGTGTACCACATGTATGATGGTGGTATGACGGCAGCAAGCAAAATATTTGACAAACGAATTCTTTAAGAGAATTGGAGTTAGGAAGATCCAGCTGGCAATATTTCTCTATCACGAGTATATAATATAAAAAAAAACAAGTGGTGATGATTTATAGGGTGTATTTACACTGTAGGTTTGTACATATGTTGTGAACGCACGATTATCCCAGAATAAATATTATTTGATAAACGATGAAATGTTTTCAGGGTCGTCATATTGGCCGTTATTCATAGCATTATCTATAGCCTTTCTAATTTTCATTGTTGTCGTTGTATTGGGAATAAAATATATGAAGATAAAAATGGCTGAAAATTCACCATACGTCAAACCGCCTCCAGGTAAGATACTTTTTTAAACAAAAAATACAATTTCTATTCCAAAGTATTTATTTTATTTATTTACTATTTACTTAAATATTACTAATTAAACAATGTTATATTAATTATGAATAAATTCTGTATGTATTATGTATCTTGAAGTTGTTTCATTTGTTGTGACGTCACATTTATTATATTATATATGTATATTGTTATGTAATAAGGGGACTGCTATATAGTAGTATTTAAAATATTAAAGTGTCGTTCTCGTAGTAAAAATTTTTAATTGGGAATTTGCGTTATATGTATTCCTAGTTGTTTTAATACAGAAGACTTGTCTTGATAAAAGTTACAACCCTATATGGTTATTACATATGCTACCGACTATCAGGAATACCTATCCTACCTATTATACAACAATTTGCATTCCGGTTTGGAGGGTTGGCAGACCCGTGTGAACAAGCACAAGCGACGTAACATATATGTATGTCTAAGGTTGGTGGGGTATTGATGATGTAAGATATTATTGATTTCTTACACCGCCCATGTTTATGAGAGATGGTGACCACTTACCATCAGCCTCATTTGCCTGTCTGTCTACCAAATTTGTCAAAAAAACATTTCAGCATTTTTAATTATAAGAAAATATTTAATTTAAAACAGGTACTAATTACTTTGGTAACGTTATAAAGAGAACGTTGACTAACCAACCAGATTTGACTATACATGAAGAGTTCCATACAGTCGATTCGAGGCGAACACACAGACAGACAAGCGCTTCAAGTAATGCTCGTCATGAGCATTTGTACGAAGTTCCTCAATTGGCTAACAGGTAAGAACTATAAGTATCTTTGTGTGTGTGTAATAGCCAATCAATTGATTCGTACAAAGTTCTACTTTCAAAAAAATATACTTTTTTTTTCAATAAAGTTTAATGAATCAATTTATTTCAGTTACATCTCCCCAATAGATCACGAGGTAAGACCACAAGCGGAGAGTTTCGCTTGCAAGGACAAGGAGTCAGATCGCTCTGATTCCAGCTGCTTTTTGAGCTGTGAGTTCACCCATCACGCTTTTTCGGATGATTTAATGATACCACTTTCATTGGCATATTTTGCAAATAACTGAACTGAACTTTTGTGATTAATGTTTCATTATGATTCATATAAGAGTGACAAAGCGTCCGCTCTAGCCATTTGTGACGCTATAGTAAAAATGTTAGTCGTCATAAATAAATGTAGCCGTAGCTTATGTTTTTTTTGCATGATCGCGTTGTGTTGTTCGTAAATAAAAAAAAAAACAAAAAAAATATCTAACATGCACTCTTAGCTTATGCATTTTACTAAACAATTATCACTTTGTGCGTTACGTACATACTTTATCTATGGAATCCTTACTGTGAACATTTTGTGCTTTAGCAAATTAATATTAATTAACTAAATATTAATGTCATTCAGTCATTCGTTTACTTCACAGCTTTACAAATCAATTATCTTTCAGATTTCTTTACTGAACATAAATAAGATGTTTCATTTCAGCGGGATCGTCGTATGGCAATGAAAGTATAGAAATGTCACCATCGCTTAAAAACAATGCTTCTGTAGATTCGAAATTTCTAAATTCACAATATTTGGAAACAGCTACGTCGAAAATCGTTAACAGCGACGGTGATTGGCTAAATTTAGATAAGTGTGGAGTCAGACTATTCGTTCCCGATGGTGTTGTTGAGAAAGGAGAAGAACTTTTTTCTATTGAGGTCACAGATGAAGAGTGGAATAAACCAAATCTACAAGAAGGTAAAGTAGTAATAATAATAATTGTTTATATTGGAATAATGTTATGTAAAGGTTGACCTACTTCTAAACGTTTTATAGACTAGATTATTTTTAAAATAGTCTGCAGATTTTGACCTAAATCGAAAATACATATCTCGACCTAAATCTTCAGTTTATCCTAGAAATAAACTTAGTTCGGGACAAATTTAATCTAAATATATAGTCTACAAGGTTGTCTGTCTATATCACAATTACTATTTACCTATTAGCTATATATGAGAAAGATTTTAACCACATTTTCGGACAAAATTATCTTGATATTCTGTACTGATTACGTGAAAAGAAGAACAAAAGAAATCACCTCGTAGTAAAAGAGACTATCCATATTCATTAATAAAGTTTAATTTCCCTTGTATCGATACGAGTTCCTGAAATCCCAAAACTCATACGTATTAATATGAGTATAGAATGTTCGGTTGAATTATTTGCGTTATTACTCATCTCTCGCTTTGATTCATTTGTTTAAAAAAACATGTATTTAAGTATACTTTAAGTAGTTATACATGTATTTAAGGCATCATTTTAATTTATCATTGGCAGGTGAAACGCAACTTAGTCCGGTTATCAGGTGTGGACCGAAAAACTTTCATTTCTGCAAAGCGGTTATCCTAACATTCCCACATTGTGCAGCGTTAAAGAACTCCAGCTGGGTTCTCTCTATACTTCAAAAACCTGAAGAAATCAACTCAAGGGAATGGAGAAAGGTCTTGACCCTTGGCCAAGAAACGCCAGGGACTCCAATCTTCGCTCAAGTGGACCCGGCTAAAGTGTATCTTGTTTGTGAATTCTTGAGTGATTTCGTTTTAATTGGTAGAAGTTTTAGTGCATTGGATGCTAAAATGTTAAAGTTAGCTCTCTTTCTTAGCAAACGTGTGGACGGCTATTACGATCTCCATTTACACGTGTTCAATGATACTCCGTACGCGTACTACGAATGTTTTGAAAGTGAGAGACGATCTGGCGGTTTCCTTCTCTGTGATCCGAAAATACTTTATTTTCAAGAGAATTGCTCTGATTTATGTGTCAACGTACGGGACGTGGGAACGGGATGGAAGATACAATCCGGTGGGAAATATCAGGAGCTGTCCTTTTCTAAAATTTGGAATATGAATGTGAGATCACTGCAATGCGTTTTCACTCTGCAACAGCTAGACGCGATGAACTGCTTAGAATTAAATATCACAGTATATCAGAAGCAGAAACAGACGAATTCAGTCGTTTTCAATTTAAAAACAAACGATTTTAATTCTAATTTCAATTGTAATAAGCGTTTTAGTTATTCGGGCATGGAAATGGGTTACAGCGTCAATATCCTCGAGAATCCGTTCAATTATTCATCATTATCGAAAAAAGATGGGCGATATGATTTCGTTTACAGAAATGGCGTTCAAAGAAGTAGCTATACTATTGACAATAATTATTATAGGACGAACGTTTTGACTAAATCTGATAGGGTTATACTTTGTAAATTGCTGGACGGTCAGACGACCAAAGCGAACGACTGGAGGTTGCTCGCTGAGAAGTTGAAAATGACTTCATTCTATTATTACTTCTCGAATACGTGTTCGCCGAC
Source organism: Nymphalis c-album (assembly GCA_963151315.1). NCBI lineage: Eukaryota > Metazoa > Arthropoda > Insecta > Lepidoptera > Nymphalidae > Nymphalis > Nymphalis c-album. Next base: position 11,556,255 of record OY720591.1, on the reverse strand, counting down.
GGAGAACATTTTGAATCTGTGGTTATGTAGGAACAACGATTTTAATATGTTAGTGAATTTGTCGAGAATATTCAGGGAGATGTCGAGGATCGACTGTGCAACGGTCGTGGAGAGACGCTGCTTTCCAAATTAGACTGATTTCTTATTTTTAAATATATTTTTTCACTCTAGTCATTGTTTTCTTTTTTTTTAATTGTAATATCACGCTTAGGAATTTCGTGTTTAAAGCAAGTAGTTATTCGTATGTTGTTGATAAATGATACGAAAGGTATGATGGTTTTGAAAATGAAAAAAAATGTTTCGTATTTATTAGCTATTTGAACATGGCCAAATCGATGAAAAAAAATATAATTAGAACAATAATAAAGGGTATGTCGTTAAAATCGATTTTTAATATTTTCTTAGATTTCTACACGTAGTATACAAGAATTTTACATTATAAGAATTTAATTGTACGTTATATTTTTATTTATTTCTGCACATATATTAACTTTTCATCAATTAAATTTCAATTATCGATTAACTTTTATTTATTGCTACTATTTGTAGAAAAGGTCGTATGTACAAAAGTTACTTTCAAAGTAATTATATCAGTTACCATGAAAACAAAAGCAATTGAAAAATTATATAAATACAAGATATGAAACGAAGAAAAAATATTTTTAATAAATAGTAACATACGACCTTTTTCAAAATTTCGTTTAAGTCATTGCTTACAAAATAACTAGTCAATTGTCAATATAACTTTCTTTTATATTCGTTAATAGTACGTAAAAAAGCGTTATTTTCAATACAGCACAGTTTGTAGTTCATTAAGCAAATCATGTAGACGATAATTGATCGTTAAAAGATTTCTCTAGTTTAGAATAAGTTGACCTTTTTTAATTGAAATTGTTATTTAATTTTCACAACTTTTTAATGACAGATAATATAATTGTTAATAAAAGATTGTAACGTAAATAAATGTACCAATTATCTTATATTCAGTATGAGTTTGCACAAGCCTTACAATAAATTAGATTTCTATAAATGTATTAAAACCTTCTTTACGGTTTGTGAGAAAAAATCAAGTGGATCTTTTTTTATATATCTGCTTACAAGACCATGTGCTTTATATTTTGTCTTCTTCATTAATAACTAATTAAATTGAAAAATTAGAATATTGTTTTTTATTAGAAGTTATACGAAAAGGTTCACATGGTAGATGATTTTATTCTTTAAAGTTTGTATCACCCTGCGTTGATAGTGTGAACGCGGTCTTATTTCACAGGTTCTAGAGTGCTTAATATATAACGGAGAGTATGTTTTAAACATAGTTATGTATAGTTAGTTACCAACCAAATATAAATTGTATCGGACGTTCGATTAAGTAATATGAGATGGTTGAGTAGTGATTTTAAATTTTTGAAGTAAATATATTAAAGCAATATTTGTCTTTTATTTTATCACCTTATATTATTAAAATTACTACAAAAATATTATAGAAATAAATTTTAATATAATTTTATTAAGTTTAATTTAATTTCACATGGCCAGTGAATAATACTACTCTATCTAACACATTGAGAAGTAATACTAGCAATTCTAATTATTTGTTTTTAAAAACTTATTTGAGCACTGGTAATACTTATGTCGTTTTTTTTTAATCTTATAATTTTTCAATTTTTATTTAGAGTTCACAATTTATCGACAATGTCCTTTATGAAGTACTGTCCTATGAAAAAGTAGAATTTATTAACCCTGAAAGTCTATTGTCATAATTTGAATTCCTGGCAACTATTTAAATAAATTAAGAATTAAAGTAAAAATAGTTTTTTGTGTTTTATGCAAACTATTAGTCCTTCATTTACGAGAATCAAATATGATATATATAAACGAGAATAATAATTTGAATGATTTAATTTGTACTTCATTTAAAGTAAAGTAACAGCCTGTGAATGTCCCACTGCTGAGCTAAGACCTCTTCTCTTTTTTCGAGGAGAAGGTTTAGATCTTATTCCACCACGCTGCTCCAATGCGGGTTGGCAGAATACACATGTGGCAGAATTTGAGTGAAATTTGACACATGCAGGTTTCCTCACGATGTTTTCCTTCACCGTCAAGCACGAGATGAATTCTAAACTCTAATTAAGCACTTGAAAATTCAGTGGTGCCTGTCCGGGTTTGAACCCACGTTCATCGGTTAAGATTCACGCGTTCTAGCCACTGGGCCATCTCAACTTGATATATCATAATATATATATTTTTATAGCCTATTTTTTTGAAATATAAATGATAATGCTGTTGCTAATTTTCCACCACCATTGCCGTTATAATAAATCTTATAGCTTCCTTTTTAAAAAGCATCGGTTAAAATTGTACTAAGCAATTGTAGTTTAATCTAAAATATTAAGATATGACATGATATATGAAGAATTGTTAACAACCAATCCAATCCAATACGACCGGAGAGAGTTCAGGTGCAAAAGCAATAGTGTTACTTGTTTACCAAAGCACGGGGAACTACTGCCAATTTCGACTGAAGAAGAGATTAGCCTCACGATCCTGGTCTTATAGATCTTCAATATAAGTTTATCACTAGACCAATGAGGCGGTTCTAAGTGAGAGTAAATAGCAATTGTTGAAATTTAATACGTTTGAAATATACCATTTCGTAGAAAAAAAAAATGGTTGTCTGTAAAGTCGGTTTACGGACGATAGTTTAACGTGACAACGTCATAACAAAACATTGATGAAATGACTGCATAATTTTATGAATAAAATTGAATCATTTTTATTGAATTATCATTATTCTGTATGGATATAAAGAAAGAGTGAAATGAAATATACAATTTAATTGATAAATTTACTTTTATTTGCACTCATAGACCAATCGAGTGAAAGAGAGATATATAGATGGGGCGCAAGCGTACAATCAGCGTAACGGGACAATGAGCATAAAGGAACAATTTCGTGCAAGCAGCCAGCTTTCATCGATTTATTAGAGAGATCACAAAAGAGATTTAGAAATTATATCGTTAATATGTAAGTAAAACCTTAGCTCCGAAACACGTAACACACACCGTGACCCAAATACTAGGTATTCAAGTATTAACGCTAGGGTTGGAGCCCGCGATTGCATTGTTTAATAATTGAAGACCTTCCGACATTACTCTGTATTGAGATATGGGCTAAGTTAGAAGCGATTAATCCTTCTTGCAAATACAGTTTTTGTATCACAATTAATATCGTCATTGGACTGCGTGGCTTTCATCTGGTTTACATCCATTCTTTTGTAACTACTGTATATTTATATAATTAACAAATACTGTCATCTAATCTTGGCGATAATAAATGCAACGCGAACAACGGGTTTTTGAAAAAAAATATCGTTTGTAATAAATGGAAAGATCATATATAAGTTTTATAACAAAAGTATTTTTTTTAATCCGCTTTAATTTAAAAAGTTATATCAAATTAAAAATACTTTTTTTGAATCCGGTACCGAAAACACGCCGACAGTTCCCGAGCAAACCCGAACGCGTGTGACGTCACAATGTTCATTTCTACACATAATATAATATGCAGAAAACTATAAAATGTAAGTTAATTATATAGTTTATATAGTTTAGTAGTATGGAAACTTAGTATTAAATAAAACACAGAACGATTGACTCGATATTCTGAACTGCTTAACGCGTTTAACTTGAACCACAGTTCAGTTTCACGAGTTTCCTTTCGGTTCTATTAAAGAAATCCCTTAACAAACATGAGGGTGTAACGCGTGTTCCGAATTTGTGCCCATTCCGAATGCGAAAAGAGGAATTAAATCATTTTAGTATGAATGGACTGATTTCATAATAAACCGTTTTGTCATGTATATTAGATAATGTTATACATGCTCGTAAAATCATAAATATTTTTCTAAATTTTGAGACACTTATAGTAAAAGAAGAATATAAACGCTATAAATCACAGTCATTAATTATTTTGCGGGACTACACTGGTACAGGATCATAGACAAAGTTTTGTTTTTTGATAATTAGTCGAATTAATACTTTTATGGAACGATTGTATGTTAAAAGTTATTATAAAACTTTAAACCTTGTAAATTAAATATTTCCATGACGTTTCAAATAATTGGTAAATAATAAAATTAATGTAATCTTATATAGTTAATAAAAACGGAATCGCCCTGTGTTACATTTATTAGTTCTTCATAGGTCTGTATTGAATATGTACATTTTGGTAAATAGGTGACTTAATGAAAATAGAAAATGTGTAAATAATATTCTCACGGCTGACGTGCGCTTTCGATGATACTTCAATGGTACTTTGCCAGCAATACTTTTCCTACAAGCAAGTTACAACCAATTGTACAAAGTTTTAACTCGATCGAGTGAACGATGCATGAATGTATAGAATACAAATAAAAATGAGTATAATTTTATGCATATATTCAAATTTAAATTCAAAATACTTTATTCAATATTGAAGTATTACACTTAATTATTTATTATCAAACTGGAAACTACTACCGGTTCGGAAAAGAAACACCCAGCCCTGAGAAGAACCGGCGAAAGAAACCCAGCGGGTCGCTTTTTTTGTCTTTTACAAAAAACAACCAAAAAAATTGCCATGAGTCGATCGTCTCATTCCCAAGGTGTGATATCATCCATAAATTCATTAATTGTATAATAACCTTTAGCACACAGGCGTTGCTTTACATTTTTTTTTAATTAAGCAACTGAAGCATTTTGGACGCTTTCTGGGATCCTGTTGTAGAAACGTACATATTGCCCCACAAAAGAGTTACTGACTCTATGCAGTCGAGTAACGGGAGTAATTAATTTTTGTTCGTTCCTTGTACCAATGTTATGAGTATCACATTTTCTCACAAAATCATTAATGTTTTTCCGTACATACATAACATTACATAATATGTATTGAGAAGCAACAGTCAATATTTTAATTTCTTTAAATTTCTGTCTTAGGGATTCTTTAGCTCCTATATAATACATAGTTAGGATATTCCTTGATCCATACAACAGCATTGTTAAAAAAACGCGCGCTAATTTGAAACTGCTATTTTGTTGGACAGAAAGGTTTTTCTTTTATTGCATAGAAAGTTGGACGAGCATATGGGCCACCTAATGGTTATTGGTCACCAACGCTCATAGACATTGGCGTCGTAAGAGATGTAAACCATCGTTTACATCACCAATGCTCCACCAACTTTGGGAACTAAGATGTTATGTCTCTTGTGCCTGTAATTACACTGGCTCACTCACCTTTCTATCCGGAACACAACAATATCAAGTACTGCTGTTTTGCGGTAGAATATCTGATGAGTGGGTGGTACCTACCCAGACGAGCATGCACAAAGCCCTACCACCAAGTAAAGGTAAAGTATTTAATTCGCTATTTATAATTGGCGCGACTTGTGATTTGTTTAATGTGTTAATATTATCACTAACGAGTAATAAATAATTATTAATGAATACCTAAATATTAATAAAAAAATGTTATAAAAACTAATTAATTTTTATCTCAAATCTTAACGTGTTAAATACGAAGTCACTAATTAAAATTTTATATAACTTTTACTAAAACTTTGTCAATTAGCGTTGGATAAGTTTCATTTCCAACTTATTCTTATTGATTATTTATTTTTTCAATGAATTTCATACGCCAGCCAGCCAGCGTTTTTAACATTTCAACTAATTAAAGTCGTCACTTGTTTTACCTCGAATTCTATTCAACTTGATTGTGAACTGCTTCGTAATTTAGAAAACTCCAATACAAGTTCCCTTTGGTTCTGAACAGGATTTCCCGTCGAAGAATGTTAGATCAAAGATGTGGTACAATCGTCAACGTGTACATTCGATCTGTGTACATCCATTCAAATGTGTTTCATACACCTTTTGATATAAAGGCTAGAATTGCCTAGAAGTTGGTGACACGTTGTGTTCTGTATGGATAAAGCCATGAAGAGCAGTGATCTGTATAATGAGGGAAATAAAATATGTAAGGAAATTCTTTTGTGTTCACTTTTCTAGCTAATGATATACTGACCGAATTTCGTCTCGGTCAATGATTTATTAAATATATTTATAAAATGTTTTTATGTATACATATTTAAGGACAAAATATCTTTTCATTTTCTATCTTTAATTTATGATTTAATACGGAAGAGTATTATCCAGCTCTCTCCAATTTGTATATTAGAACATTTATAAAATTGTTGTGACATTGCAAACAATTATTGCCAATAAAGTAGTAAAAATATTAATTGTATGCAAACACGTTAACATCGACAGTGTTTAAAACACAAACATAAAAATATTTATTCTTCCTGGGTAGCCAGCACGCATGTCCCTTCTCCATATTCACTATAACATACATCAAAACTTACAGACACTAAATAAAAAAAAAGTTACACCAAAAGATACCTCGAGATTTGATAGTTTAAAAAAGCGTGGGTACAAAACAAAAACATAGTTGTATCATACCTCCATGAGATCGCAAAATCCAAGTTCATCACTCCCAACCCTTTAGAAGACGGCACATTTGAAAACACTTTCCCTAGTGAGCACGGCGCAAGGGCCGCACCTAATTGGAGAGCGCTTAGTACACGAGCTCTTCAACTTGTCTTATAAAGAACCTGTGGTTTTACACTGACTTGAGGTACAGGATTTTTACTTTAATATTTCACCGTGATTTATTTCGAGTGTCCTTATTAGGCGCATCGTAAATATTAACTTAATATTCCATAATGAAACAGCCCTTTTCGTTTTTGATTTTGAATTTGAATTTTTCTCATCGTATTTCATACGTAAACGTTTGAAATGTGTGCATTTTTTATTATGAAGGGGAAATATGCTTACTTATATTATTTGAAAAGCCATGTATGCGAAATCGCAAAAGTTCAACGGTATAGAAGAAACCCTATTGATGTGAAAGTTGGTTCATTGCTAACCAGGTTTGATAGCGCTTAGCTCAAATGAGGAACAATAATTTATTTTGGTGGTAGAGCTTTGCGCAAGGTTGCCTGGGTAGGTACCACCCACTCATCAGTAGTCTACTGCTAAACAGCAGTACTTGGTATTGTTGTGTTCCGGTTTGAACGGTGAGTGACCCAGTGTAATTTCAGGCACAAGGGACATAACATCTTATTTCCCAATATTTGTGACGCATTGGCGATGTAAGCGATGGTTAACATCTTGCCAATATCTATGAGCGTTGGTGACCACTTATCATCAGGTGGCCCATATGCTCGTCCGCTTACCTATATATATATCAAGTCCATAATATATAATTGGTCTATGTCTAAATAATTGATACATTTTTTTCTATTTCATATTGATCTATACATCGTCATTACAATCGCAAACAATCCGCCTTTATTGAACTCGAATCTGATTTATGAGAACATTTCAAAGACAAACCGGCGCTTGTGCGGCGTACAACAAAAGATAACAAATCGCGCTTTTAACACACTCGTTCTCGCTGAGTACATCTTGGCTGATTTATGAGCTCACATCAGATCGGCGAGGCGATGGTAATGCGAAGTGACTGAAATATTTAACTAACTTTACTTTCATATACTTTGGTTTGTATCTCATAAATGTTAAAACATAGAACATGGAAAATAAGTCAGGTTTATTAGGTATTATCTATATAAATAAAATGATAGAGGTCTGCAGTTGGGCGCGCATCACGGAAAAACTACTGGATATATTTCAATGAAATTTTCTAAAATTTATTTCTTAGACACTTGGCCCTTATAAAAAAAAATGGTTGCGATATCTTCATTTAATAAAAAGTTATTAAAGTTTCAAGAAACAACGATTTGTATAGGCACTCCGTGTTCAGTGATGTATGTTTAAACAAAGTATATTTTTGCTTGCGATCTTTGTGATGTTTTTTCCTTCGTAAAACTTTGTTAATATATCAAGCAACGCGGACGAAGTCGGGGGTATCAGCTAGTTGATTATATATTGATATATTAAGCCGAGATGGCTCAGTGATAAGAACGCGTGACTCTTAACCAACGATCGCGGGTTCAAACCCAGGCAAGCACCGCTGATTTCATGTGCTTATATTGTGATTATATATTAATTCATCTCGTGCTTGACGGTGAAGAAAAACATCGTGAGGAAACCTGCATGAGTATTCCACCAACCCGCATTGGAGCAGTGTGGTGGAATAAGCTCCAAACCTTTTCCTAAAAAGAGGATATTTCACTGTTGTTGTTGTTTGTCACAGTTACTGTTACATTTATATTAATAGTGTCTATTAATAGTTAGTATTAAGACTGGTGTCTAACAAAATGGATCCTGTACATCAGGTCAAAAAGCCCGTAACCCTCAATTGATACAATATTTGTACGGTCATAGAAATACGACACGTAAATGAACTAAATAAAATTATTACTTATTATTATTAATTATAGTTAGTCAATACTTGTATGACTAAATATAATTAATCAAAATGATAACTTCCCTTCATAGTCCTATTCGCAGTCTATTCGTTCTAGACAATACAACACACGCTGGTTCTATCTCTATGCAAATTAAACCCTTAACTTTATGCATTCGGTCGATTTAATCGCTCGAATTTCCTCTAACTTGAGAGAAACTTCGAATCGAAGGGTGAATAAATTTAAAAACCTCTTAACAGAATACTTAGTGGGTGCCGAAAAGTTTATGTTTACGGCAGAAGCATATTTTAGCTTGTAATCTAAGTGAGTGGTTTTAGCGAAGTTTTTCTGGGTTATTTTATCGCTTCGAGAAGTAAATTGATAATATAATATTATTCAATTTTCATATTTAAGTATATCTGCCTAACCATCACTTATTTGATCTATTTAAAATTCAACGTCTATATTGGTTTATATATTATTGATAACGATGAAATTGTAATGTAGGTTCTAGGAACCGCTAAAATTAACCGAAAACGCTCGTTACAACTCAGAGAGGTAGTAATGAATTTTGTTGTTCTTAATTTGAATTCGTGTTGAAGATAAACATTGTGAAGAAATCTGAATGTGATGGGTAAAAATTTTGCCGCATGTGTATTCATCAGCTTGCTTTAGAGTAGCATGGTGATATAAGCTTTTCCTAAAAACTTAGTGAAAATACCCTATAAAACTAGCACTGATGAGTGCTATATATATGTGCTTATTTATATATATATATATATATATATATATATTTATGTAATACTATATGGGTATAATTACTTTATTGTAATCACGGCATGATTTGTAAAAAATTATATAAATCATAATTTATTTTGTGAAGTTATAGTATTTATTAAGGAAATTCTTTAAATTTCAATCTAAAATACTTTAATAAACAAAATTTTATATACATATATTTTAATAAACACCGCTTGCTTAGCGTATATTTCTTAGCATTTTAATTTAAATCTCTAGAGAAATTTTTAAAGTGTTATACATTACACGTTATATTAGGGGGCTGAAATTCCCCAAAATGCTTTTTAATATGAGCAACGCGTGTCCCTTTTTCATTATAAATATTGAAAAAAAAACAAATATGAATAAAGCACGGAACCCCACTCTTGTCATTCCTGTTCTCGCTTCGCTGCATTGTTTCTAATAACTTAGGATTACTAGGGTAAGTCCTTTAGTTATTAATCTTTAAAAAAACTTCTACTTAATTTTTTATATATCCTAGTGTAATTTTTATAACAGCTTTTAACCCTCTCAAGTATAAATAAAACTTTAAACGATTTAAAAAACTTACTGTTTATCCTACATAACATAAGGCCGTTGTATTTGAAAATCTTAACAGGAAATTAAACCTTTGTAACAATACAAAGGTATCGCAAGTAAAACGGTATCGCAAGCACTAAGGACATTATATGTTGAAGTGGTCAGCTTATTCATTCAGATGTTGTTTAATTTTTGTATGTACTTGGTGGTAGAGTTTTGTGCAAGCTCGTCTGAGTAGGTGCCACCCACTTATCAGATATTCTACCGCTAAATAGCAGTAATTTGTATGGTTGTGTTCCGGTTTGAAGGGTGAGTGAGCCAGTGTAATAACAGGCACAAGGGACATAACATCTTAGTTCCCAAGGTTGGTGTCGCATTGGCGATGTAAGCGATGGTTAACATATCCTACAATGCCAATGTCTATGGGCGTTTGTGACCACTTACCATCAGGTGGCCCATATGCTCGTCCGCCTACCTATACTATAAAAAATACTCAGCTGTGCCAATGTATTATAAACATAGATAAACATTTTTAACAACTTCTTAGTTTAGAAGTTTTAGATTTGTTACTAGCTAAGTATAGGAAATAAAATTTAGATAGAATAGTCATTAGATAAGTTATCCGTACCATCCAATTTTCAGTATATTACTCGATAGTGTGTAATGCGAAGCTCTGTTTTTTATGGTCCTACTACAGCTTATGATCACTTGCAACAACGGAGGGCTTGCAAGAGCGATGATTCCTTTAAGGAATGATTCATTAGTATTAAAGTGCACTAAAGATATGTCGTTGGATGTTTGGCTCTTTTCACCATTTTATACTTTTCTACATATTTTTAACAAATTTTTAAATTTCTATTCCAATTCCAAGATAGTTTACTTCTGAATTTGTGTGTGTGTGTGTGTGATTAATTTGTATGAGGAAAACATCTTGAAGAAAATTCCATGACGTGTTGGATGAATGTCTGACACATGTGTAATCACTAGTAACGAAGCGTTGTGGTGAAATTAGCTTCAAATCTTCTCCACAAATAGAGAGAAGGCCCCAGTCTTTAGTAAACAGGGAATTACAAACTGTTACGTTACATTTAGGATATTAAATTTGAAAAGGGTGAGATCGTACGGATTTATAGAACAATTATAAAAATATTATTTTCATAATTATGAGCAGATGGTAAAATTTTTCAAGACATAACAACAACAGGATGATTTTCAGTCTTTTAAGTGATGCCGCTTCAAAAGACCGTAGAAAATTTAATGAAAACAAATGTATACATTAAACATAAGATGGACTTTCTCTAAAAAAAACACCAACTGAGTCAAAATTGGCAGATGTACACTCTGTATCATTACGTGGCTGACTGGCCCAACACGATTTGGCACTTTAAACACCCCACCCACCAAATAAACACTGATTGACGCGGAGTTATTTCACTGAACCGTTCCCGATGCAATTGATACGAGTTCCCGAGCATTGTTTGTTTATATCTGTTAAGTGGTACCGGTTTACAAAAACATTCGTTTGTATAAATCCAACAAAATGATTTTGACTATCAATACAAAACACCAGAAGACAATATTAGTATCAACTTTTTGCATGATTGTAGAGACAAATTCAAAGTTTTATTCAATATTAATTTCAACTTTAAATAGTACTTCATATCATTATTTGCCGATGAGATACAATCTTTCAATTTATTTAATATAGTTGTACTGCGACCACGTTTAAATTCAAATGGTTCTTGAAATGACATGGTCACAAAGCTCACGACATTTTCACCCTCGGCGTTGAACGGCATTATTATACGTACCGGATTTATCTTAGTGCATTTCGCGTGCTGAAGGGAGACGAATCCGCTAACTTCACGACTCACTGCAGCCGTCCCCAGACAAGACAAAGGCAGACAACGAAAATGGAGAAAAGGCGTAAAGGGACGAATGACGTGTGACGGAAAGACGCGCTCGACGCTCGACATCTGCTTCCTGGAGATTTCGTTTTTATATAATACAATGCATATATGTAATATATAGTTATGTATGTTCTAATTAGAAATATAATATTATTTTACATATTTTGTGTTACATAGCCTTGTTTCTTTGATGTGTAACCTTACCTTACCTTACCTTATCTTACCTTAATGGTATTATTATAATGATATTTTATTTTTGGAAAAGCACCTCGACGCAATGATGATTTTTAACTTAAAAAAAGTGATGGTTTATATGTTTAATTACCCCGCACACATCAAAGCTAAATAAATTACTTGGTTGTAGAGCTTTGTGCAAGCTCGTCTGGGTAGGTACCACCCACTCATCAGATATTCTATCGCAAAACAGCAGTATTTGCTATTGTTGTGTTCCAGTTTAAAGGATGAGTGAGCCAGTGCAATTACAGGCACTAGGAACATAAGATCTTGGTTCCCAAGGTTGGTGGCGCATTGGCGATTTAAGCGATGGTTAACATCTTTTACAATGCCAATGTCTATGGGCATTGGTGACCACTTACCATCAAAAAATCTATAAACCAATCATAAGTTTACATACAATATAAAGTTTTATATCATTTGTAAATTGAAAAAAAAAAAACACCAAGCGCAAGATGTTAAACGTAAAATGTATGTAAGAAAAAATATTTTATCCCTTTCATATATACCGTAATTGTCGAATACGAAACATTCAGTAATATTTGTGTCGAAAGTATGAGTCTTATTGTAAGAATTTTACATTCTTCTCGTATCTCGTACGGATGAAACTTTCAAACTTCGTAGTCGTGTTTTTTCCTTCGATTCTTTCCAAAACATAAAGTCCGTAGCGATAAATGATAATTATTTTATTGTTCAAGTATTCTAATGTAGCTGAATAAAATATCGACTTTATTATTTTCTGGTTCAAGTAAGAGGCGATGACGTTTTTTCTGACGATTTTCATTATTGTTGTGGTAGTTGTTGCGGGATTATATAGACTTAACGGATAAATCTACTTAATTTTATAGTACTAAGAGGGGGAAAATCTTTGGTAGACTTTGTTCTATTCAGTGCTAAGCCATGTTAACTTATTTTTCAAATTTGATTCAAATCTACTTTGTGAGAAAGAATAACAAAAATCGATTCATTCCCTGAAACTTTCTCGTTTATAATATTATTATCATATATTCATTTCTCAAAATAGATTTTGTATATCGGTTATAATTTAAATTTGTTTAAAATTGTCGAATACACTTAACATAAAAACTTGATACTGTTATTTATATAAGTGCTGCTAATATATATAATAAATAAAAGTAATGTATGGAACAAATTCAAAACAGTGGAAATAAGGTCACATATAAAAGTTCCATCTTCATCAATGGCGTCACACTAATCCTAGAAAAATAATAATTAGAAATCTTCGTTTTTGCATAACTTGTACCACACTCGCCCACTGTCCCCGCGCTCCGATGAGCATAGAGTATACGGGGGTAAAGGGGAATATTTTAAGGGGAGCTCCGGCGAATTTGGACACTTTAATGCGAGTTTTGATGTTTTATGCTAATATCGAGGCAAGTTCGTCGAATAGTCACTGAATCGGCGGTCGTTAGGCAAGCCGACGCTAAAGTTCTCTATAACAATTCGTGGGTCCGATAAATGTAGTCGATTCTTGTTCAATGAATAAATAATTTAGATATTATCAGCGGTGAAGGAAATTTGTCCATTCAATTCAATTTTACTTGTTATTTGGAAAGATGAATGTTTATTTGATAAAATTGTTTTTGTGGAAATTATAGATCCTAAATCAGACTTATCAAATATTATACGTTAACAACGATATTCTTTTATTGTTATTAATAAAAATAATTTGCTTTTGAAAACTATTCACCTAGTGCGAACTTAAAATTGAAAACCACAATGTTTTGAAAAAAAATAATAACTTTTAAATTTTTGCAAACTAAAAATATTGTTCTTGTGTACGCCTAAAATACAGGTTTTTTTCGGTTCATGTTGAGTGGATTCTTTTAAACTAATACTAAAACGTACGTTAATTTTCGATATTCACGTTTCACATTGATTTTACATATATGTACATACATCCGAATGTATGATGGCTTAGCTAGCTATCTAAACGGTTATAGGTGTTCTAAAACTGTCTATGAATTTTGAAATACCTACCGTATTTCGATTAGAGATAGCAGATTTTGAGAAAATCGTTAGTAAGAAAAACTAAAATATCAACGACCCTTCCTTTAAAGGCTATCCTGTTTCATATGTCTTTAAAAATGGATTTTTAAAAGACATATGAAACAGGACAGGATAACCCTTAGTTCAAAATTAAAAAAAACCTTATACAAACCTTCTAAAATAGTTTTTATATAAAGATTCAAACTTACACAATCATAATTAGTTAATAATTTACTACTTCAATACAAGCGCGGTCAATAGAGCAAAGAATGTATTGATGGCGTCTTGTACTTGCAATTACAGCAATATAGTTAGTAAAAAAAGTAATATCAGGTATATACATTTTACTTTTGCACGCTGTACCTACTGCCGCGTAAATTCGTAGATAGCAATTGTGTGAGAGTGAGAAAGAATAATAAGCGACCTATTTTAGGTTCTTAAATCTATTAATTAGTCTTATGAAAGCACGTAAAATCAACCAACAAATGTTGTTACACACACTTGCGCCTTATATTTTCGGGGCAGTATGGCTATTGTTTTGGGGCTGAATTTAGCGGAAAACTTCATCTTCAATCAATGATATGAATGATTTCAGAAACAGTATCGTTAACATCATAAAGTCAAGTTATAGTCATGTATAAAAAGCGGTAAACTTTTATATTACTTTTAATAAATTTCGGTTTTTGAGAGGGTTGACATCAAAAGCATAGATATTTATTTGCGCTTATCTGAATTTCAACATGTCAACGAGTTCATAAATAGTAAACGGTTTCTTGTCTATGCCTTCGACGTTTTTCTACTTGAATGAACGATGACATATTTATATATTAAATAAATAGTTTTTGCAAAATATCTTACCATGAATTGTCGAAATGATATTCAATATATTAACTGTCTTCTGTGATCCTCGTTAAAATTACATCCTTACAAGATTTAATTGGAACCTTGATCTATTTTTATAACGTATTTTAATTATTAACCGACTTCAAAAAAAGGAGGAGGTTATCAATTCGTCTGTATGTTTTTTTTTAGTGATCATAGTGTGTCTGCAACATCTATTTTATTCTAAACGAACATTTTCTTAGTCTTAATCTTTAAAAAAAAAAGTTATCTTAATTTTGACAGTTTCGAAGTAGAAAATTAAAAGACGCGTCGCGTCATCTCATTGTAACTGTTGACCTGATTCTCAGATAGAAAATTAAACTGTCATAATGAGTAGGTTCTTTTCATTGTTCAGATTAATTCTTTGTTAAATTAGGAACAATGGGTTTGTAATTCGGAGGCTTTCGAGCTGTTTTAATTAATCTGTTTATTTTGACAACATTTTCAAATGAAAATAGTTCGTCATAACTTCATTTGTTTTATCTTATTTTGTAGAAAGACATGAAAGCTTATTCCATGCAGGTGGATACACATTAATTATTATTAATTGTTGGTTAATGGCTATCGAATTGCTATACCACAGACGATACGTTATATTGTATGTTGGTTTTGTCATACCCATATTAATTTAAGTAAAGAGGTTAATTTTTATTTTAAGAAATAAATTCTATTCTATACTTAACATGATGTTTGAACCTGCAATCTAGGGTTAAGATTACACGTGTCCTGAAAAATCACTGGGCCACTGGACCTTTATGTATCCAAATCCAATGCATCAAAAAAACAATTAAGAGAACACTAAATTGATATTTATGTTTTTTTAATAAAACAACAATACAAAACAAGTTTAACTTTTATTAATGGTATTAAATCTTTAAAACTGTTTTAATAATATCGTGAAAATTAATTTAATCATTATTTATCTATGTTAGTTTAATTTTTGATGCAAAATTATGCTCCGATTCCGGGACTCCCACATAAATCGCGGTGGCGCCGCTTCGTCGTCGCCGCAACGCCTTGCGTTCCGGGATTCGGGATGTTCCACGGGATTTATTACAATGTGAGCCGGTCTAAAAGCGTGGGCGGCACCGGCGGTCCTGCTGAGATTAATATGCGTTTCTATTTGATAAGAACTTTACGACGTAATGCATCCCTGGTGGCTGGGAACTTTTTCAGGGGAATGTATTTATTGTTTTTGTTATTTACATTGATTTAGGATTTGATTCTTAAAAACCATGTAAAGTTAAGATTTAAAGTTTAATGTTTCTTTATTTGAAATGTTTTTAGTTTGTTTGGAATTATGTCCGAAGTCGTAGAATAAAAGTTGTTGATTATGATGTTAGCTATCTAATCCTGCGAGGTTGCTGTGTCCTTACAAATAACCCTATTTTGATAGCCAATGACGATATAATATATAATGACTTGTTATATATAAATATTAGGAAATAGTCTTATTTTTTTTTTATTGTATAGGAAGGCGGACGAGCGTAAGGGCCACCTGATGGAAAGTGGTCACCAACGCCCATAGACAATGGTATTGTAAGAAATGAATCGCTTACATCGCCAATGTGCCACCAATCGTGAGAACTAAGATGTTATGCCCTTGTGCCTGTAATTACACTGGACTCACCCTTTAAACCGGAACACAACAATACAAAGTAGTGTTGTTTTGCGGTAGATATCTGATGAGTGGGTGGTATTTAACAAGACGAGCTTGCACAAAGCTCTACCACCAAGTTAAAAGAAAAGTAATTCTTAATTTTTTCGTGATGATCGTAGTTTCGATTTTAGAGCGACTTCATATATTATGTTTCAATATAAGAAAAAGTATTAGATACAAGGTTGGACTATTGATCCGATACAATTACTTCGACAAATATAGCATTTATAGCATACATTACATGATGTTTTTTTTTTTATCTCGACATCGTCTTCTCCCCTAAGATTATAATCCATTAAGTTGTCAAGCGGGATTGATAACGAAGTCAGTATCCCGTTACGTGGGTGCATCACTAACGACGTCTTTGAATATAAGTAAAAGAAAAAAAAATGGAAATCTTTTACTGTGAAGAAAATTATAGAGACGTTTGAATATATTTATTTATTAAACTTTTTTGTTTCCAAGCAACTGTATGGTACAAAAAGGGAGTAAAAATTATAGGCGAACTGTTTCAGATTTTAATATTCATATTATATGATTAATGTTGTGTCTGTTGTGTCTTCTATACGTACTTATGTGTGTATCAACAATTCACACCAATCGGTCTAGTCATCACACGAATAAACATAATCTCGTTTATGGGATGCATAATTCTCATTCTATTAATTATAGATTTATTTATAACGCTTAACGTTAGGAGGTTGTAAGTATAATCAGCTGTGAATCTGTGTGTCTGTTGCGTCGTAGCTCCTAAATGAATGGACCGATTTTGATGCGGTTTTTTCAGTTTGAAACGATGAACGAAATAGTTCTTAGCTATAAATTATGAAAATCTGTTCAGGATTTTAAAGATCAATAAATTAACTATTTCACAAAAGGTGTTTTTGTGTTATCATATTATTAAGCTATATAAGAAAAACAGCTTGTACTTTCTGTTGACTTAAATTAATTACATTAAAGATAAACACAAAATGTTGTTCGCAACACAAAAGTTCCCAATTTTCATTCTGTGGCGATGCTGTTAATAAGTAAACAAGTGAAAAAAATAAAAAATATATAACGAAGTCACGAAGATAAACAAACTAACTTTGAAATAATACTCTACAAATACCCTTACAAAATCATTAAAATAATTTAAAGAGTTCTATATTATAGTCAATTTGCTTTGATGATACATCAAAAACAAAGTTAACTTGTCTAACAAACAGAACCGCAATCAGAGAACATATAAATCTTACACGGCTTGTAGAGCAGTAAGTGCGTGGAACCGCTGTTAATACTTGGACGCCACCCTCCACGTCAGCCGCACTTGTTTGTGAAACACCCGTGAAGATTCTGTCGTTGAAAGATTTTATTGTTGGAAATAATACGAGTTGAAACGAATTGTACGTCTTTTACTATTAAACTTTTAAGTTTATTAATTTTATACGGTAAGTAATGTATGAAAAGTTTTGATTAGTAATTGATTAAATATATATATATATATGTTTTAAATATGAAACTTTCAACAATATCACTGTTTTTTGACGTAAATAAACAAAACTAGTCTTATTAAAAATTAAATTAAACTGTTCATTGATTGGTTAAATCTGTTGATTATTAACGTCTATTGGTGCTTTTTTATTAAAATATGTGTGTCGTCATCACCGTAGGCGTAGGCACAGCAAGAAATATTAACCTTCATATGCATGCGTCACCTTGAGAACTATGTTATGTCCCTTGTGCCTGCAGTTACATTGGTTCAGTCACCCTTCAATCTGAAACACAACAGTACAAAGTATCACTGCCGGTAGAATATTTGTACAACCTAGTAATGACTAATTTATTATTCTTAATCTTTACTAATATATACCCTAAAGATGAAGAGTTTGTGTGTTTGATCCGGCTAATCTCAGGAACTACTGGTTCGAATTTAAAAAATATTTTTGTGTTGTATAGTCCTTTTATCGAGGAAGGCTCTAGGCTGATGATTTTATACATTATATTTTTATTAATTATACGCGGGTAAGCCGCGGGACACAGCTAGTGTAATCGTAAAAAGAAAAATAAATATCTATCTATATAAATAGTATCTCGTTGCTAAGTTATCACTGTGATAATTTATTTTATGATACATATTTTTGTGTAAATATAATACTAATTAAAAGGAAATAACATTGTTCGATATCTTTAGTTAATTGCTTTTCTTGTTTCAATATAATAGTTGGCTCTGCAGTTATTAAGTGCCGTTACATTTATTACAAGAAAATTGCTTTATAAGCATGAAGATATCGAAAAAGTTTGACAAACGATGTTTGAGGGAGGATTGCAGTTATTTGTCAAATTTCTTCTAGCAGTGTTGTGTTATGACGTGGATATCTAATATTTTATCTGTTATATGGTATATACGCCGCTTTTGTTTTTAAAAATATAATATAATCAAATAACTAATACGAATGCCAAAAGAAGTTTTTTTTTTATGTAACGGGCAGGAGTTTCACCTGATGGAAAGTGATCACCGCCCATGCCCAGCCTTTAAGAAATGAGTAAACTCTTTTATTTAAGGTATCTTAAAAGTATATTAGAACCATATAATCATCACTAAAGATAATCTAAAAATTATTAATCACTAAAGTACATCATTTTTTATCTGTTTCGTGCAATACTTCCGCTTAACTGTGATATAATTTTCATCGCGCACAAAGAAATTTGGCAACACATTTCTTTGTCGCACCTCCAAAACATGGAATTCTTTACCAACACACGTGTTACCCTCTTCTTATGACCTGGGTTTCTTCAAACGAGGCGTGAAGAGGCATCTTGCGGGCCGGCAAGGCGGGGGTGGCTAGTGCAGATCATTTTTCCGACTGCACTAGCCGTCGTCGCGTTTGGACTCACTACCACTTACCATCATGTGGAGTAATCATTTGCCCTACCGGGCTATAAAAAAAACACTAAAGAAAACAAAAAAAAATTAATGTCTTTGTCATTATTTTTTTTTTATTGTTTAATTTTCTTTTACTTTTGAAGTGACATTAGTATTGATGCAAATATCAAGTAAAACGTAGTATTGTATTCAATCGACACTTTTATTAAGATGTTTTGTATTTTGAACTGAATGTTTGATTCAGCGACACACAAAAAAATCGCTCTTTCACTCGGATGCATACAATCAACAAACGGGAAACTTTTGAAAAATTTCCGCCATATCCAGCCTTTGTGAGACGGCAAAGACGAGACACGCAACGCAATGTTGACATTGTTGTAAAATCGCGCCTGTTGCTTTATATAACACTCTTTACTGTGCTAAATATTATTGAAGTGAAAACTTCTTTAGCGGCGTTGTGCATTTTTTTGTGATGGATAAAAAATGTTAAACTCGCGTCTGGTCACGTGACCCTGATTGAAAATTCGTAAGACGGATTCTGAAGTGTTAAATTTTTTATTTAATATAAATTGTCATGTTTGTGTACGATAGCGCAATAAATGTATATTGTATTTTATCACATAAATGATAGTACTTTTATAATGATAATTAATTTAATTTGTTTTTCTACAACAGCTTCTGTGTATATTGAACATTAATTATGTCACCCATCGATTTAGGAATATTACGAATAATTGTTTAGCGAATTAAGAAAAGTCTAATTGATCGAATTTCGATGACTAAGCTTTGTAAGCTGTACAGGAAATATTGTTTAATAGTGCATAAGGCTTACACGGGATTAATCGTTGTCTCCTCACTTTCATAGTTTAATGAGCAATCCGATATTACTGAGATTTTCAGACTCTAAGCACTAAACTCAAGCTAAGAAATTGCTAGGAGGAGACTTAGTAGGAAACTAACACTTCTTACTTCTTCTCGGCAAATAAACTTAGTAACTTTTTACTTGCTCGATCCAGAATTAATTTGTATTCAGTGCCAAAATCTAGAGCCTTAAAATATATACAGATCAATGGTGAAGTTCAAAAATCGATAAGTAAAATCCGTATTTTATTTACTAATCGTTATAAACCCAGTTTTGGAAAAGTTTAGTTTGTGTTTTTTTTTATTTAAAAAGTTTTAACCGAGCTACGACTAACATGGAACCTTACCAAAGTGAAAGCCGAAATAGCCAAATAAATTTAAATGTTAATATGATTGTAAATCAAGTGTAACATTTCATGAGATAAGTTAATATCTTAATGTAAACGAAAGGACTGTTCGAGGACTGGGGTGTTTGAGGAAAACTGTTGCGGAACTATAGAACATACATACAAAGGTTCCCCTTCAAATCCCTAAAATGTAATCATACAAAACTTTTTGGAAATATTATTAAGGTAGTGTTAAGGTGTACCTTGGACTATATGGTCAGTGACATACTTTGATTCCAATATGGTGTAAATAAATTATATTTACATATAACTAAACGAGCAAGGATAGCATTATAAAGAGCGAACATTTTATACACAATTATTATCTATACGCAGAATACTCTGTATTATTAAGAAGTCCACATAAAGTTTGTCACATAAAATTCAGTGCAGCGTCGAGAACACAACACATTGTACACATTCACGGTTTATTTTAACTGAAGTTTTGTCATATCTGTGCCGACTGTGCCGTACTCTTTGGCGATTGTCATTTTTCTGCTCCGCGGGTGGGTAGTGTGACAATGCGCCGCGGGGCGTGTTGGGGCCCGGGGGGAGTGGGTATCGTGTTTGTGATGTTTTCATTTTTCACTCACTTGCCACATTTTTTATACAAAACATGTGAAAAGGAACGTTTTGATGCCCAAAATGTCGCCCGCGTGATTGGTGTTTCGCATTTTACAATGAATTTCATTTTTTGACGAGAAAGCGAAGAGTATCAAACAAAACAACTCGTAAAAAGGCTTTGTCACGATAGTGTATTTGGTACATGATGGTGTTTGATGAAAATTATCATCAGACAGTGATATTTCACAATTATATCACTACGGCCTTTTCTGCTACTGAGATATTGATATCGAGATAAACTATCATATTTAAGTAAATAGATGTTACGTGCATTAATCTTCTCCATTAAGTATAAATATGTAGGCTATATGATATTGGACTATTCTTAGGGTTTAAGTTTAACAGACTCTTACATGCGCCAACAATGTAAATATATGTCCTAAAAAATCTCCTAATAAAATAAAAAATGATAATTTTAAATTACTGTAATTATTTTCGATTCAATCTTATATATCACTGTACAAGATAATAATACAACTGTGTCTTATATGTGGAATGTAGTGTGTTATTGTTTTTCTAGTGATATGTTCATCAGCTGACATTACGCAGATAACGAACTCAATTTTTAATAGTTACCTTTTGATCACTTTATACCCCATTAACTCGCTATTGTAGACATAAACACATTTTAAAAATACTTAAACAGCAGTTGCCCGGTCATACTGCTTTATATTTTAAAAAAAACCGCTGTTTTTTACGCCGGTTCTTCTCAGGGCTGGGTGTTCTTTTTTTAGTTTTCTAAGTTGTGTAGTTTCTAATAAGAAAATAATGTAATGTAATGCTTTGATTTTGAAGAAAGTAATTTGATTTGAGCCGTGAAGCGTAACAGAGAGACAGTCGCATTTTAATGTTAATACGTATATATTAACATTAAAATGCGTCTATATACTAATTAATGAAATTTTACAAAGATTAAACTCCTTTACAGATATAGTCGACGATTTCTCATCATCTATTTTATAGTGTACTTAATAATATTAACATTAAATTGTATATTAAGTGAAATTATGTAAATCGAATACCTTGCTTCAATTATACTTATTTTTTATTAAAATATCTTCAAAGTATCTACAATAATCAATATCTTTTTAAGTCTACATCTTTTTAAAAATAGGTGACGGCGCAACAAATCGATTGTTTGAATTAAGAAATGGGCACTTCCATTGTCACTTAAGTGAAATTTACAGATATATTATAAGTATCAAAGTTAAATCATTACTGATGTAACATGTAGTCTGCTGAGCGGTAGATATTGGTTCACAAAGGTGTGAGTAAATTGGCTCAATTTGTGCCCGGCACGTCCGATGCGCTCGGATGAATTATTGTTTATTATATTATTGCGGAAAAATCCTTTTGCCTTTTATCATCGTTGTGTAATTAAATATATATTTATTTTAATTTTAAATATAATATTATTTAACCATGATTTCTAATATCGAAATATCTACATTTCTCTAACTGTACCTGTAATGGTTAACTTATGATGTCGAATCGCTGCCAAGCCTGAATTTTCTTCATGTCCTCCTGACCGATTTCCGCCACGAAGGCCATTAACATGGAAACATCCAGCTGTGCAGGACATATTTAAGTGCACAAGTGGGTGCGTTACCACAAACGATCAATCTACATATAAGAGGCAGCCACGAGAACAACGAGACAGTCATAAATATGTGGTCAGTCGACCACTAATTAATGAGCCATTATGTAGTCATAATATTATTGAATGTTTTGTAATCAGTCGGCAACGTGATTTCGATGAGTACGCTCCATAATATAATTCCATATTAGGAACCTTTTTTCCAAAACATGTTGAACATTTCTTAACAAATAAGTGCGATCAGAATATATAATCAATATAAAAATCATAAAAGTCGCAATCTGTAAATATCCCACTGCTGGGCTACGGGCTCCTCTCTAAGGGTTCCAATGCGAGTTGGTGGATACACATGTGACAAAATTTCGGTGAAATTAGACACATGCATCATCCTCTCGATGTATTCCTTCGATGCCAAGCATGAGGTGTATTATAAACACAAACTAAGCACATGAAAATTCAGTAATGCCTTGAATCCGTATCATCGGTTTAGATTCAAGCTTCTAAACCATTTAATAACTGTTTAAGCTATTTATATATTTTTAAACTGTATATACTTTTAAACTTAGCTTATTTAAATTGAAATAAAAAGTAAATAACATAATATATACGCGCTGGTAAAAAAAAGGGTTTTGATAATTTAAAGGATTCTTCGAAAATGTTTTGGGGTTACGTAATTATATTTATATATTTGTATTTATACAGAGTTGTTACGGAATAAATATATATTAAAGGGATAAAGTATATAAATATTTAAAGGAGGCTCACATAAATTGCGGCATTTATTTGTGAACAACAATATACGCTTGTTGTCTTACAATAAAATGCTCGGTTCAGAAACATGTTACCGCTTATTTTAAAAAGATATTCAAAGATTTTATCGTCTGTGGTCTCTCGTATAAAGTTATTGTCGTTCTTTACGAAACGACTTTTATTGTCACTTAAATTGAAGTAAAGATTTTCATTGGTTTCTATTGGATTTTACTGTTATTTGAGTGCAGTCCTTCTGCTATGAAAAGTATAAAATTCATCTCTTAATTTATATTACCATCATATTATTCGTATGTATTTTTAAAAAGATAATATTATATATTGTATATATATATCATTTATCATCCCTTTTTATAAGAATAAGAATAAGAACACATTTATTCAGGACACACATACATTGCAAACATAACCAAAACTAAAACAACAAGAAATTAAACATTAAGTTATGACTAAGAAAACAAAAAAAAAAAAAATCCTTATATAGAATAATTACAAAAAAAGCAACAAATTTATATACATACACAATCTTATCTTATAATGTCTGCAACCGTGATGTGTCCTGAAGAGGTATACCATTCAGCTTTTATGTTGGGTTAGAACCCAACGCTGATTTTCTATGGTACCCTTGTGGCTGTGACGGGCCGTAACAAAGTGATAATTATAAATTAGTTATATAAAATAATAATAATACAATATATATATATATATATATATATGCGATACATACTTATCGTTACAAATATTATGTTATTAGTAATTAAATTGTAATAAATAAATGCAAAGTTTCAGAAGTAAATGCAAAACAAACTGCAACAATAATAAAATAATATTTTTAATATAATATACACAAAATATAGTATTAATAGCACGAAATGGCGAGTAGTAAAAGTAAAGAAAAAAAAAGGAAAAATACCCATTTATGACGATTGTAGTTGTAAATTATATAAATATAACTTGTATCTAATGCGAAACGTGTACAAGGTTTAAGGTATGAATAAAATTATATAATGATATGATATCAATAAAAAGCAAATCTAAACCTAGGTACCAACATGTTCTAAATTTAGAAATAAAACAATCTAATTAAACATTTTTTATAATCTTTCTTATTTACGCGAAAAAAAAATTATAGTGCAGATGTGCGGATGGCAAGTGTTCACCATCACCTTTAGCTCGATCAAATCCCTAGTGAATGTAGTCTATTTAAAAATGACGTTAAAATCTTGGTATTTCCAGCGAAACCGTCGACCTTATAATATAATTACACGCTGTTACGTCGCGACTGTAAAACGTTAAGAAATGGAGTTCACGCTCGGCTTGGGCTCGTTGCGGTGTTACGTGATTTAATTGTGGATTTCGGTTTAACGTCAGTTTAACGTGAATGGCATTTTTGAATCGAATAAATGAATTAAGATTTAGTATTAAATTTTTTGTTCGCTAAATATTAGATAAATAAAATACTATGTCTTTTCATATACCTACTATTATTACATTAGACATCTTTTGAACTTCCGACTACTGGGTAAGTCCCATATCTACATAATGAGAAGACAGTTTTGTTCCACCATGCTGCTTAATGTGGACTTAAGTGGCAGAATTTATCGCGATGTTCATCCTCAAGTTCGACATATAAATTATACTAGAATGCATTATACCGAGTTTGATCCTGGAATCTTTGGTTAACATTCTCGTATTCCATTCTCAGAGCCACCGTGACCCTATTACCATTATAAACAGATAAATTACATTTTCATCAATAATGTAAAAGCTGTCTTCATAGTTTTTACCTCTAAATAAATGCTTTCCACATAATTTCTAGGCTGTCTATAAAAATGTACAGTATACATGTATAAATTGTGTTATATTATGTAACCTAATAGCCCGTCAAATGAAACACCTGACATGTTTATTTAGCCAGGAACTATATTTGTTTCAATATTATCCTTCACAGCTCATTAATCCAAGTACTAGCAATATGAACGCCCTCACAGAAGAATCCACCCAATTATCATCAGAATCATATCAATGGTTTAGGAACACATAGAAGATAAACAATTCATTTTTATTTATATAGATTACAAATCCGGAATCAACGTTTCATCGTTCCTAATTCAAATTGCTTTTACGATCTCATACAAAAATGATCATCAACTTTAAAGCTAGGCGTTACGATGTTAATATCAGTTTATTCGTCTCAACAATTCGTTTACAAGATTTAGAAAACGCTTTGATCTCGGAGGCTCCCGGCTAATCAAGTCTCGAGGACGAATTTAACAGGTACCGTCGTCTCTTATCTTGAGAATTTAATTATTTTAGATAGAAATTTTAAAAAACAAACTCCGTACCTTTCCTCAATCAACAATCGGTTTATTAAATGTATAATTGTTTTTTTTTGAGTTATTTTAAAAGGCTACACAGAAATGTTACACTGGATTTACTATTAATTATTATTTAATTTAACTTAATTTTTTTGTTACATTTTTAATTTTAATGAATACTTTCAAAGAGAAATAAGACTTTTCGATGAGTTTATGCAGAAAAAATGCTTAAGCGGAATTGCTATTATAATTGTTAAAAGAGTGTCAGTGTAGTGTTCACTATATACTGTACACTACACTAACGGTTCACTGGCTCGACAACACACCGTATGCGCAAGCGACACGTCCGCTCTCGCTAATGGCTCTCACTTGAATGACGATTGACGTTCGCCCCCACCATAAGGTGAAAATGAGACAGTGTAAATAACTATTACTATAGTTATTATTAAATACAAACACTACAGTCAGTATACAAATTTGTACGTGCTGGAGGAAAGTCTTCTTTCTCTCTTATCCGATGAAGAAGGAAGCAGAGAAAAGGAAGACTTAGAAATTACTCTACCATATTATGGTACCACTACGGTTATATACATATGCTTTCTCATACGATTTCTTCACAAATTATACACACTAACACTGAGTAAAGCTTACCCAGATACACGATTTTCGGTTAATTGAAATCCTATTGCTTCCTCGCGATAAATCACAAAAAAACACAACATTTACAATATGAAATGCATTCTGATAGTCTATTATTATCTACATACATACGAGTATGCCTATAAACTGTCACATGAAACAGAAAAAGCCTAGATTAGGAGGCGGTATTTTACGATTCAATCATTTCTATTGAAATTAAAATACTTTTAGTTAAGCTTTATCAACAAAAAAGTATACAATTCTATCAGTACAAAATAATATATATTATTGCAGACTCAATTTGCAACAATTTAAAAAAGAACTTTGAAGAATCAAAGAAATGCAATTTCAAAGAAACAGAACCCTTCACAAAGGGATGTACTTATTATCCTTGGTACAGAAAAAGGTTATTCTAGACGACCGACGCTGAAATTGCTTGCAAATTGATACGTCTCTGAGCCCAAGGAAACAATTAGATGCCGACCGCAGTAATGATGCATGTCCCCCCTATAATTTAGACGACATTTGACTGCATTTTCAGCAACAGTATCATGTAATCGAGCACGTGGAACTTTTGTCTTGTATTTGTTCTTTTTCTTTGTTATGTCTGCGAAATATTTACTGAATCGTTTTTGTTTTCTTCCTACGCTTGTGTTCTTCGTTGAAATTATACTTATGTGGAAAGTACAATCGGTGTAGGGTTTCTTTGGTGTGGTGGCTAACTAATAAATCAAATAAACAATAATCCAGAGTTCAATATCTGGGTTGGAGAAAAAAACAATAAATCAGTTTTTCAATCTAAAAATTTCCAACAGCCTGGAGCTGTGAAGTACATTTGCACGTAAAGACGTTGGTTTTACACCTAATTTCTTTCCGAACGTGTCAAACTTGCCGTTGTATCGGAAGACTGCGATGGAATCAAGACATGGTATACCTTATTAAAATCAGTAAAAACTATCTATGACTATGTTTTAAAGCAGAATGTATTTAAACGCATATTTAGGTACACAGATTTATTCAGACGAAGTTCATGATCATACGCAAGTCGATACATCATATTTAGCGGCGCGCCGATCAATCAGTAGCAAACGTCACATCGGCCATTACTCAATTAAGATCAAATGATTGATGCGACCGAGGGGACATTACAAATCTCTACTGGCTAATACCAAAACATCATCTTTGAGTACTAGTATTTTTTTTTTTAATTTCAATATCAACCTTATTTCGTAATCATCAGAGTATATTTTGTTTTAGCTTATTTGTGGAGTTATTTCTTTTTTTGGGATTGAAACGTAAAGTAGGAATGATCGAGATGAATCAATAATAGTTTTTGCCTATAATAATTATTATTATGCCTATAATGCCTATATTTTGCCTATAGATGATATTTCGCGATTAAAAATACCTATCATAAAGAAACTAAACTATACAACAGTAAAAACGAATGCATTAAGTATAAATATGAGCATAAAGTTACAAAAATTGTGAGAACAATTACATACCTTCTAGATAGTGGTGGCGTAAATGAAAAAGTCATAAGCTCATTGTTGATATCGATATTTGATCTCGTTTAACTAATCCATGAGCCGGATAAGCAGTGGGTTTTGATGTATGAGGCTGGTATGGACAGTTATGTCAAAAACGCGGACGTCTTATACATATGTACATATAATATTAATACTTATGTGAATGATAATATACTCGATAAAAACAACAGTGACTGTCGAAAGCTCGTATTTTGTATAACATTTTTGATGTTTCATTGTTTACTGAAATAATAACTTTAAAATAATGTTCTTTTCTCCATTCTACTTTCGTTTTTCATAAAAAAAATATAATTCTAGCTGTCTAGTTTTTGATTTAGCCTAAAATTGAATTAAATACTAACATAAATGTATTAGGTGTACTATAATAGTAGTACCTACTTGGTATTGTTAAGGGTGAGTGAGCTAGTGTTACAGGGTTACAGACACAAGGGACATAACATCTTATTCCCAAAGTTAGTGGTGCCTTGGCGAAGGAAGCGATGGTTAACATCTCAAATGTCAATGTTTATGGGCGTTGCTGACCACATCCCATCAGGTGGCCCTCATGCTCACTATGCTATCAAACAAGCAATCGCTAAAAATAAGTGCGATAATAGCGATTTAACTATACAATTAAAAACCAAATATAACTTAAATTAAACATTAACACACGTC
Organism: Nymphalis c-album; assembly: GCA_963151315.1. Classification (NCBI taxonomy): domain Eukaryota; kingdom Metazoa; phylum Arthropoda; class Insecta; order Lepidoptera; family Nymphalidae; genus Nymphalis; species Nymphalis c-album. Next base: position 11,527,578 of record OY720591.1, on the reverse strand, counting down.
TGCAGAAAAAATTAAATATAAAAATCAACTTAGCGCTTTTAAAAAAACGGGAGCACTTTATTAAAATGCATAAAATTAAAATAATAAACTTTGAAACAGGAGTTGTGAGTAGCTTGCTGTCGCATTCATCTTGTTTTAATCTACCGAGTTCTTGTCAAGTTTCAACTCCTGGCCAAGAGCTAAGACTCTCTAATACCCAGACTTCGGATACAGTTAAGAGAACTGAGCGGATATTCTTTAGGAGAATTCATTTACAACTTTTTGTTCGCTTTAATAAGAAGTATATAAGGAATAAAGTCAACAGACATAATATAAAAATCTAGTCAATTTTCTTTGCAAATAGTTTTAATTCGAATAGTTAATTGTAAAGTGGACAGTGAAATACATCAATGGCTATTAGAAAACTTTACTTGAATTGTTTTGCCAACAAATGCGTGTTTTAATTTCTCGAGTTAATTCTCGATATAATAATAAATAATAATCTCGATTCTATAAGTTTATTATTAAAAAATGGACCATATTTTAAGAACAGATTGTATTGGATTGATGTACCTGTTCTGTTATTTTTATAGAATATCCATGACGTCATCAAATCCAATTTCTTTAACAACACCGTATATTAAACACATTTGAATACAATTTATTAATTAATAAGATAGAATAATCAATGTCAAATTCGTTACTATCAAGTAATTAACGATGAGAATAATTTATAATGAGTTCGTTGAAAATAATTAATATCGTGCCATCACTTTCTTGGTTTTAATATAATATATCCACAGTCTTTCATGGCATAGAGAATCCCTGTAAAGTAAATATTTGGCGGAGTAATTAGCGAGTTGGGTCTCGTGAGGAGTTAGGAGCTTGAGTGCCCGGCTTGCAACATTCCTGTCACAGCACCATGTACGACAAACTTGTTATATAAATTTCTTATGTAGTATTCTTACATTCATTTTTTTTTTAAATAAATGTACAATGCCAGTGTCTTTGGGCGTTGGTGATGAATTACCGTCAGGTGGCCCATATGCTCGTCCGGCTACCTATGCAATAAAAAAAAAACTTGAAAACAAAGTATCAACATGCAACAGTAAAGTTTTTGATTTTAAGTCTTTTTATCATTTGTTACTAGCTTTTTTAAAAAAAAAAATTGTTACCTTAGGGTTTTACAGCTTAACTCATTAAATGTCATGACATCATATAAATCCAACATGGCGGACATAACTACATAATATGTATGATATGACGAATGTACGATCGAATTCGGTGGGTTGGTAATTATTTCCATAGATTTTAATTGATTGAGAATAATGTGTATTTTTTGCTTAGTCGTGTTTTAGTTATTTTTAGTATTTATCAATATAATTTTATCATATTTTTACTATCATAATATTTTAAACTGGTAATACTTAAGTATTAAGACAATTTAAGTGGAGTCCGAGAGAAATATATTATTTTTATTTTCTTTCTTTGAATAATTAATTCTTTTGTATGCAGACATTCGTTTTTTTTTCGTCTCGTTGTCTACACAGCTTAAGTATTTGAGCCCCTCAAACCAGACGTAGTCGGCGTGTAGACGTATCATTTTAAAATTCTAAAACAAAATGAAGTTGAATATTCTTATCATTTGACTCATTCATATTAATGATATATTTCATTTAAATGATATTTATAATTACAAAATGAACTATGTAACTTGCTCACTATTACTTATAAATGTTTTATAGTTACATAATGCGTTATCGACTTTAAATCTCAAATTGCTGATGATAGAAAGATTAAAATCAGCGTGCAACTGTACAGCGCCGATTAGTATAAGTAAGAAGGTATAGAACCTGCAATTATCGTTTAATATAAATTAATATTAAGCTACTTATCTGCAAGTAAACACAAATTGAATATGATTTCATAGTGCGCCAAGATTAACGTCAGTATTTTCTTAAAACTAACCCTCAACTATCTATCGGTCCCTCGGACCCTGTTGTGTTTCAATTAGATATTTGTTATCTTGTGTCTCGGTTGGTCACGCGCAGATCTCTACGCCAGATAATTTGAAACGTGCAAATAAATTGTTTAGTTTAGGGGTAAGGGTTACATTTGTAATTGTTGTATAATGTTTGTGGTCTTGTGGATACATTTTAGGGTTAAATAGTGTCTCATACCTTATACTAAGTTAATATATCTCTTCATCTTTTGTGGGAAGTATAAATTATACCGTTTATCAACCATTTCAATTTCTCGATTATATATCGTAAGATCATATTGTATAGCGAATATTAACTAACGTTGTGCATTTAATGACTGATGATTGATTATATATAATAGATATATTGAAACACGCTTTCCGTTTAATTGGAGGGTTAACTATTTTATATGTATACCAAACTAATGATACCAAAATATTGGGTGTTATTAACCTCTAAATATCTCACAATGGGGAGACGGTGAGATGGTGGTCAATGGTGGATTATATTTTTAAGACATTGAATGTACTGATAATTTCTCAGACAGAGTTCGAATTTACTATTTTCGGCAAATATTCATTAGTTCAACAGACTATTGCTATATTGCTTTTTAGAACAAACAGTCAATTAAAACATTTCTGGAATATTCTACGCTACATAATACTTAAAAAAATTAAATATATAAAAGGACAACGATTATGCGCGGGTTAAATTTTTGCTTTGGCCGAAATTTTTCGCTTCATGCCGCAGTTATTATTTACATAAACGCTGTTGTTGTAACGATGTAAACAATTTTGTAATTAATCTTATTATGAGTTGATTTTTATGCTTTTATTAATTTTGGGAATTAAAAAGTTAGACGTTGGTCTATCTGTGGAGTGAACGGAGTAAAATTCTGGTAATAAATTAAAGCTAACAGTGACAACGGTTATCTTGGGAATTTTAATGCATGGATTCCATTTCTGTTCCTGATATATTTTGACTGAAAATATGGGTACTAAATTTAGCGTCTATCCGTTGAATAAAAAAAGTTTAAAATGTAACAAAATAACATAATTCTTTATACATTTTTATATTTCAAATTTAAAACGAATGAATGTATGTAATTTAATTAGAAAAATATTATATTCATGTATTGATTTTGCCATTGTTTCTGTTGCAAATAATATTGCTATTTCGCGGCTGATAATAATTAATATAAGAAATGAATGAAATGCTGCGTTCTAGCACATCGTGAGGAAACCTGCATGTGTCAAATTTCACTCAATTTCTGCCACATGTGTATTCCACCAACCCGCATTGGAGCAACATGGTGGAATAAGCTCCAAGCCTTCTCCTCAAAAATGGAGATGAGACCATAGCCCAGCAGTGGGACATTCACAGGCTGTTACTTTTACTTTAATTAATATAACCTGATAAGACTTTAGTGGCTAGATATATAAGGCTGAAGATCCCGAGGTCCTCGTTCAAATTCCAAGTCGGGCTAATAAAAAGTTCTATCTTATTTATCTGCCTTTTTTTCTTACTTGGGTATACTGAAAGATATATCTTAAAGGCATTCCTTAAAAAGATAACTTCGCGTCGCACATGTAATATTATATAACTTATATAATATTGTATTGGTGGCATAGTTGTGGCATTGGCGATGTAAGCGATGGTTAAGATGTCTTATAATGCCAATGGCGTTGGTGACCACTTGCCTTCAGGTGGCCCATATGCTCGTCCGCCTACCTATAGCATTATAAGAAAAAAAAAACTATTTTTCCAATAATAAAAACAAATTCTAAGTAATTAATTTAAAAACTGTTTTAGATTTAAATGAGGCACATCTTCACGATATTCTAGTACAAATACATATATATTTAAAGCATTTTCAGACAATTAGTATATTTAGCAATTTATGTTCCTGACATATAACATCTAAGTTACGATTAAGTTATGGTGTATTATAAAACCATAATAAAACGATAACGCGGCCAATAACAGACCGAATCGCGGTAAATAACTAGCCACGGCAAATAAACTAAAACTAATTGGATACAAAGCGAGGGAGTGCCAAGCGTGAACCGCAATTAGTAGTTTAACGACGTGTGCCACCTAATGGCTTGGTTAAACTTCGAGTTTGACCTGAACGGAATCGAATTAGCATTAACTAATTGCCTATGTAATAATTTTTAGATGAAACGTGAAATCAGATGATGAACATTTCAATATTTAACGAAATTCAAGTATACTTTATTCAAAATGGTCTCGAGAGCGCTTTTGGATCGTTTTAAAAAGTTAATTGAAATATTATTTAAGTTAGTATTATTTATTTTTATTTTATTCATAAGAAAACCAAAAATATTTATTAAGAAAACTGTCTTTTTACTTATATCAAAATTTTTTTTATAAAATATATCAATTAAAAGACTACATTAAAAAAACATCTTTAATTAAAATAACAAAATAAATAACTGAATTTTGTTAAATATAAATTAGTTATAATATATTATTATAGTGCCAATTATAATCTAATTATATATTTATAATAATAATAATAATCTTTAACTATAGTAGTTGTTATCACACAGCGGTTCGAAATGTAGCCTATGTTACTTGCTGATATAATAACTTTCCATAGGTGAAAGAAAAAAAAAATCGGTGGATTATTTACAAACAAACATACAAAAAATCAAATCTGTTATCTTTATAATATAAGTAAAGTATTTTATAATTGCAAAATGATATTAGAAAAAATCAGTTCTTTTATACATTTAAAAATTCAGACAGGTTAATGTCCGAACGATACGGAAAACAACACGCTCGTTCCATTCTCATTCATTACATTCATTCGCTCTGTAAGGATTTGTGGAACACACATTATGTTGAAATAAGTGTGGCAACCAAGACCATAGTGTAAGGACAGCGAAGAAATGGCGCCGACCGACCGTGCTCTGCAATTAATGATTACCGAGAATGATAAAGAATGGAAACGTCTGATAGATTCCATCGTTTCGTTCATTCCCGAGAATATCTACCATTCATCTTTGGATACACTCATTTCATCTTCAATAATACTAAAGATAGTCAACCAGTCATACATAATATGTCATGATAAAACTTAATCAACCGTATCTGTCTGTTTGAACGCTAAAAGCTCGAAAACTACTGAACGGATTTTCGTACAGTTTTCACCAATGAACGGAGTGGTTCGTGAGGAAGGTTTAAGTATATAATTCATTATTTTATTGTGTAAATTGGCTTAAATATGACGACTACTAGCGTGCCCCACGTAAGTTATAAATTAAAATACGATAAAAAAAGTTGTATATATACCATGAGAATGGTTGCTTATAAAAAACATAAAACTTATAATAATAATAAATAATTTAATTATGTATTAAGAATGTTTATTAAAGTGCCGTTTCCAGTAATCTATATCATATTAATGTTTCTGCAGAACTGTACACAGGATTTATTTATTGTTATGTATCGGAAACGCCTTCGCGTTGTGTCTAACATATTGCGACGACGTCTGTTCGTGGATTCAGAGGAAATGTTGTATTTTTCCTATACATTTCTATATTAATACGTGATCTTCGAAATTTGTCGTATATTTTTTTTATATTCGTATAAGAACACAAGTTATATTTATTATGACGAGCCGGTTTGTGTGTTTTGTGAGACATTTACATACTACACGCCGTAGGTCGTGGGTTCGATTCCCACCCAGGATAGACATTTGTGTGCATGAACATATCTGTTTTTCTTTAGTCTGGATGTAATTATCTATATACGTATGTATTTACAAAAAAAAGTAGTATAAGTAGTATATCAGTTTTCTGGTTTCCATAGTACAAGCTCTGGTTAGTTTGGGATCAGGTGGCCGTGTGTGAATAATGTCCCAGGATATTATTATTATTGGGATAATATAGTGAAATTAAGTGGTAGTACCAGATATAACTATACTATAAATGCAAAAGTAAGTTTGTTTGTGACGCTTTCACGCCTAAACCACTAAGCCGATTTAAAAATTATTTCACCAATGGAAAGCCAGTAACATAGGCTATATTTTGTCTCCGTATTCCTACGGGAACGGGAACTACGCGGGTGAAACCGCGGGGAATACGCTAGTATTGTATATATTGTAGATACTTTATTGTAAACGCGGAATTATTTCTCTCGTTACTGTGATACGCTTTTGCGGCTAAATTACTGAACCGATTTTGATGAATTTTGGTACGAAGCAACTTTGAGCCTTAGAAAAACTAAACTACATCGAAATAAGTAATACTGAAATCTTTATTACGATTAAAAAGTTTAAATGTACCTAAATTATAAGAGTACCTTTAAGACCTTGTTTAAAAGGCTTTAAGCGAAATGAAAGTGTGATCCGCTTTTTTTTCGCCATTCGTACCCGAACTACGCTAGTTTACTCATGCTCAGTTTTTCAAAGGATGTCTGCGGACGGATTTATGCCCCGAAACACAAAGAGATAAGGCCGGCTACACACGACCCCCATTAATATCAATCACCAGATGTGCGTCGCCGCCATGTCAATACTGATAAGAATTTCAATGGACATCAGGAAACTTTTTGTGGCGTTTGGGAGATGGTTTTTTTTGGAAAATAATTCATTTTCTTAGACGAAAGTTGGAAACCTTTTTCCTAATATCAAGATTGAAGAAAGTTATTGTTTAAAGTTTATATAAGAAAAATATATCTACATATAAAAAGACAAGGACAAAACAGGTAAGGTTTATCTCTTGACCTGTAGACCCTTGTGCCTGTAATCACACTGGCTCACTCACCAACCAAAACAATAACCGTGACAAAACAATACTATGTAATGCTTTTAAATGGAAAAATAATACATAAGTGGTTGATACCTATCCAGACTGAGTTTCACGAAGCGAAAGTAGCCAATAATCGCAGCTTCTGAATAACGCCTCGTAGACAATGGAACTATCCGTAAACAAAACGCATCAATTCTAGAATACATTAAATGGACATAAATACATTGTAGTTTAATTGAATTATGCTTCTTGCCAGAGAAACGACGATGTAATTATTCACTCCGATTGGAGATCTGGTTCTTCGTTACTTAATGGACGTATAATAAAATATGATACTGCCTATAACTTAAACTCAGTCTTATGAAACTCGTCAAAATTTAATAAGTCATAAATTCTATATAATTGAGATCTAGGAATATCGAAGTAAGTAATTGTGGAGCTAATGTTATACTTTGTTATGTCAGTTTTATTGCATTGGATTTTTTTGATAGTAATATCTTTAAAATTAGTTTTTTTTTCAAAGTGATAGCTTTCGTGTATTGTAGTTTTTTTTTTCAATTTTACTCTTATAATAATATAGACTTTGAGTTTGAGCTCTGGCTATTAAGAGAATAGCTTCGTGATTTATTCTGCAACGCTGATTCAATGTGAGTGAGTTATTAAAATTATCATTAAATAAACTTTAACTTGTTACGAAAATAATTACAGGCACAAGGGACATAACATCTTAGTTCCCAAGGTTGGTTGCGCATGGGCGATGTAAGCGATGGTTAACATTTCCTACAATGCCATTGTCTATGGGCGTTGGTGACCAATTACCATCAGGTGGCCCATATGCTCGTCCGACTTACTATACAATAAAAAAAAATTCAGCCTTTTGTTATCCTTTGCTGGGCGAAAGCCAACCATAGAACGCCAACCGTCCCGATGCTGGGCAGCTCGCATTCATCCCGTAACTGCCACCTCTTTTAATCGTCGGTCCACCTCGCCACAGGGCGTCCTACACTACGTGCGTTAGCGTCAACGCTATCGATGAATTTAGAATACCTAAGTAAAAAAAATCGCACTAAGAGCACTGAATAGCACTGTTGTTGTCGCAATATTGTATATTATATGTATTGTCTTTGACCGTTTTTTTAATGTCTATTATTTCATGCACAAAGAATGTTAAAAGCTACTATATAATGTATCCAAGTTTTACATACATTGATGAGTATTATTGCTACTTCATTTACTATTAAGGAACGAAGAGTAAGAGATTTCTTTACTCATTAAATTATCCAATATGGTTTGTTTTCCAGACGTCTCAGAATTCTGCCAAAATCTGCACGAAACTTCAAGATGTTTTCCTTCCTTGTTGAACAATTATGCAGTCGGAAATTTCCAAAGATGTCTGCCAATTATTAATTTATTCAATCTTAACCAACCTATACTAACACTTATTCTAACAAAAGCAAAAAAAAATACTTAAACAAAATATCATATTCTAAACACTAAAAACAGTGACAATTAAATACGTTCAGTAAAATATTAAAAAAAAAATAAGATCGTTAAATATAAATTCATGTTATGTATTTAAATAGATATAATTCACACGAGTAGAATAAAAATTCTATATAAAAAGAGAAAAAAAAACGTTTATTTAGGCCAGAAGCCGTTGCCAATGGCTTACAAAAAAAAGCATAATTCAATACTGCGATATACATAATTAAGAATGAAGTCTACTTACTGATATCCTGCTTCTGATACTCAATATAAAATATAAGGCAGTTCTTAAAATAATCGCTATGGGTAGGATCTCATGTAGTATGTCTTACTTTGAAATGCTTCCTGTCTGTCAAAGAGATGGGCGCTCCCCTTAAGACATCGGACATGATTTAGCTTTTACACAAATCCGTTTTGTATAACTAATGATGTATTCGAGACTGACAGACGCTTTGTGAATATCGACTTCGTTTTGTTTATATGATATTTGGATATCATCAACTAAAATAAACAAAAATGTTAGTATGAACATTTCTGACATTTAAACGTATGTAAATATCTGTTTTTTTTTTTAAATAGAATAAGTGCCTACCTATTCTATATAAAAACCAGCATATGGGCCACCTGATGGTAAGTGGTTACCAACGCCCACAGACATTGGTATTGTAAGAAAGGTTAACCATCGCTTACGTCATCAATGCGCCACTAATCTTGGAAACTAAGATGTTACGAGTATATCCCTTGTGCATGTAATTACACTGGCTCACTCACCCTTCGAACCGGACAACAACAATACCAACTACTGTACAAAAAATTGTGTAAATAAGTGTAAATGCTTTGAAAATATTTACATGAAATATAGGTTTTCGACTACGCTATAAACAGCATCTTACTTTACTTAACATTTTTGTATAACAAATAACAATATATTTTAATCGTCTCTTCTTCAAGCAGCTCTGATGACCAACTTCGGTATCGGTGATCAATCTGAAACGACTAGCCAACTGTGCATGATATAATATTATAATTAACGGGTGTGTGCGCTTACAGGTGCACTCCTAATCTGATGGAACGGCTTAAGATTCCGTGGCAATCCAACACGACCGTTTATGTTATGTGTCTGTGTATATATGTCGTCTGATGTTATGCCTCTTGTGTCATATACGCTAGTTAACTTACCCTTCCGACCGGAACAAAACATTACTAAGTATTGCTAGCTACTTAATTAAATTGATACGGATATAGTGAAAATTAATCTATCTATCGTAGACACCAAAATCTTAGGGATGGCAGGTTGGAGAAGGAAAGCCACGAATAGATCGGACTGGAGAGTTTTACTGGAACAGGCTAAGGCCCATCCGCGGCTGTAACGCCTCAGATGATCATGATGATATATACCTATTGGCATGCCAATCTGTATAAAAGTAAATACTACAACTGTATTAAATAATAAATTATGAAAAAAATAATAAGTTAAAAAAATCCTCTCATAAGCTAAACAAGCCCATGAGAATTATTATCATTACAGCGAGACTTAAATGAGGTTTTAACTTACAATAAGCATTGTGCTTGGAGGGATGGCGGTGAAATTTCATTTTTCATTTGCCATGTTTTTCCTGGGAAAGTGCAAATGACGCTTGAAGAGATTTGTGATAAAGAAAGGTCGGAGACGGCGACAGTAACAATAGGATACCGCAGACGAGCGCTATAATAAACGCTTTTAAAATATTCAATAAAAAATATCCTTCGAGCCGGATTTGAACCAGCGACCTATGGATAACTATCGCACGGCTACAGTCCACCGCTCTACCAACTGAGCTATCGAAGGCACAGAGGATACAACGATTTTTTTAATCGTGAGATTGCGATTTGCACTCGAGGTGAAAGGTGTGCTCTACTTATATTATCATTCGATATGAGCGTCACCTCATGTAATTAACTATATACCTACTATAAAAATATATCATTGATCGTTTCTTTAAAATAAATAATAATTTTAACAAAATAAAAACCGACTTCAAAAACAAATTAATATGCACTAAAAAGTAAAAAAATAATTGCGTATTTTTCTATAATTTGATAATTAATATACTTTTTTCTACTCATCAATATGTTGGTACGATTGTGTTGTGTGGTTGATAACGCAGTTACAATTATTGTTATTCTTGGAGTCGATGTCAGCCAAGGTGGGTTTATAACTACATATGTACATCGTTATAGGTGAGATGTGCTTGTGTCGCACGCGCAACTTGACGAGGCGAATAAAAGTTAATTTGTAATGTGTAAGTTATTGTTTTTTTTTTAAAGGATTCTCGTATTATTATTGCTAGGTATATTATAGTGTTTCCTTGGCTGACATCGACTCCAAAAATAACAATAATCAACCGAACTACATTATCAACCGTTTTTAAAAATACTAATACCATTGACAATGTTTTAAACTTAAATATAAATTAAATTAATCCCTACTAGCGTTGTGCCTGCGGTTTCACCCGCGTAGTTCCGTAGTACTCTTACTCGCTACTAATGCAACTTTCTATTGGTGAAGGAAATTTTAAAATTTGTTTAATCGCTTAGGCGTGAAAGCGTTACAAACAAACAAACATTCGCATTAATAATATAAGTTAGAATATTTAAATCAGTCTGAGGATTTACCCGCTGGCCTGCACCGCCCATAACAAAGAGAAATGTAAACAGCGTTTTGCGTCTACATTAAGCTATTCGCGTGCCGGATCATTGTCTAATTGTCCTTTTGTTTGCTCAGTGGATGATCTGATTTTCTGTACTCTGAGTGGTTAGCGCAATTATATTATATCGTGAGGATTGTCTTAGAAATACTCAAATGCTTAATTATGACTCTCTTCTGCCTTAAGATTCATTCGTAAAGGATAAAGCTAGTCTGAATTAAAGTTCAACAGTAAAAACCCTTTTGTTAATGTAAAATATATAAAAATAATTAAAAAATCAACCGAGATGGATGTTAAAATGATTATATTTCATGAAAGTGATTTGTACACGTTAAAATATTTAATGCCATTTGATCATTTTAATTAATTTTAATTTACGTTGTACGTCATTTTGCAAAAAGAAAGTTTAGTTTCTGAAGATAATTAAAAATCACAATACATTATATACATTATTATACCATATAACCAGTTTAAGATGGCTAATGGATAATTCAGAAGATCAAAACATCACGCAGTTGATCAAATACTGAGCTGGTGTGTTTTATTTAATACTATATAATTGGTTCATCTCATTTGGTTACAGAACATATCGCGCATAAACTTGGGTGTTAATTTTGAATTTCTATTTAAACATATATGTGTCTCGATTCACCTGACTCAGTCGAAACACTCTTAATATAAGATGATTGCTTAGCAAAGGCACATTTGCCGAGATGGCCCAGTGGTTAGAACGCGTGAAACAACCGATGTTCATGAGTTCGAACCAGGGTAAGAACCACGGCATTTCATATGATTAATTTGTAAATATAATTCATCTCGTGCTTGACGGTGAAGGAAAACATCGTGAGGAAACCTGCATGGTTTACACTGAAATTCTGCCACATGTGTATTCCACCAACCCGCATTGGAGTAGCGTGGTTGAATAAACTCCAAAATCTTCTCCTCAAAAAAGGAGAGGAGGCCTTAGCCCAGCGGAGAGACATTCACAGGCTGTTACTGGCCGATACGATAATACAGACGCTGATTCACCGAATCGAATTGTCAACCTTCACGAATCAGGCTTACGATCGTAATATCTATAAACCGAAACGCCAATCACAGATTCGACAGTCGACAAATCATCAAATGCAAATAGTTCACAGCTCGCAATAGTCGGTATTACGAAAAGTGTCCATTGCGCAGTTTCATGACTTTAGTATAGACCATAAAACCCTTTCATGCGAGCTCACCGGCAAACTCAACCGATGACGTGGCGTTTCTCGGCTCAATGGAGCACATTGGCGTGGTCCTAATACTAACGGAACTTATATACTAAACGATTTTATGTCGCAATAACTATTTATGATATTTTTTGTGACAAAGTCTAATAAATCGATGAACGCTGGCTGCATGCACGAAAAATTGTCCCGTTACGCTCATTGTCCCGTTGCGCTGATTGTACGCTTGCGCCGCATCTATCTCTCTTTCGCTCGATTGCAGTCATTTCATCAATGTTTTGTTATGACGTTGTCACGTTAAACTATCGTCCGTAAACTTTACAGACAACCATTTTTTAATTATATTTAAAAGTCTAGAATCATAAATCTATTTTTAAAATTATAAATATTCACAAGTATAAAAGTAGCATTTTATAATATTATAGATAAAGAAATATAATCTTGACATTATAATAATTTAAATAAAAAAGTTATGTTTTATAAAAAGTTGTAGCTGATATATATTTTAAAGTTTTTTTTAAACACGCTTGCACTCAGACTGTAGGTGATTCCTAACGAGCAAAAACCTTCCGTACTAAGCGGGGAATTACCCTGATTCCCATAATTACAGCAACCTATCCGAATACTATGTCATCGTGACGCCATTAGCGGTAAGCGAAATTGTTTTGTGCCATAAAGCGCTGTGTTTTAATGCTGAAGGAAAAACAGTAATTATAGCATTATTGCGTTCTAGTTCCTTATGTGATTTTTAAGCTTCCGGTCATGTCCTATTTCCTTTATGAGTTCATTGGGACGCTTTTCACGGTTGCATTTCCGCGTTGTATACTGACTCATAATTCAGTGATATAGTGACTGACACAAATTTTGAATTGAAGTAAAGACCACTTGTTATTAAGGAATAACTAAGTAATACTTCCAAGTTCTTGCATATTTATTAAATATTTACTCTGTCTGTTAGTTTTTCACAGCTAAACCACAGAACCGAATTTCATGAAGCCATTTTGAATTTTAAGGAAATACATTCTTAAAGTTGAAAATGCCTTAGTAGCTGTAGTGTACTTATTATACCTAAAACCCTTTCCCCTAACACGTGAGCGAAGCTGCGGGCGAAAACTATTATTATCAATACAATTCATCTGTTTTTATTAATTGATGCAATATTCATCTCTCTTCTCTTGTAACAACTAGTAGATTTATCAAACCTCAGATTCCAAAAAAAATATTTATTTTTATTTATCTTTAAGTATAAAATATTTATTTAACGAAGTACTTTATTTAAAAGTACAAATAAAATTAGTCGAAATTTCTGCCTTGATTGAACACGCAAATGAAATGGAATTGAAAGTCCAAATATGCATGTACGTTTAATCAGCTGCGAGACCAGACCGCGTTATCTCGCCGGCATCGCAACCAATTATGCTCCCCGACGGACACAGATACAATCTTAGTACCTCGCTGTAGGGAAGTACCGAATAGCCGTATTGGCTGCGCCATGTACAATTTAATTTTTATCCAGCTATAGTTGAGCTAAGGAGACGCAATTGGCTTCGGGAAAATTTACATTATGACGTCACTATCCTTCTTAAATGATAATATACGAATATTATTGTCAACAAAAAAGACCAAAAGCATGTTATGAAAATTTTGTTCATTAATATTCTTTTTATGTTTTAATGACTCACGTAATGCCACTATTTATATACTAAGCACAATCATACAATTAAGTATCAGTCAGTAGTAAGTAGATATCAGTTTTGGCGTATTAACTAATAAGGTCATTGAACTTTATAAGGTCCAGTTATGGGGCATGTTTTTATATTAATAATATTACAATAGCAGTAGGGGAAATATTGCGATATCTGCTTAGTTTCTTATTTATACCAGCAAGGGAGACACCATTTCACGACAAATGTATTTTGATCTTCATATGTATATAATTTAGATAACTTGATTTGAAAAAAAAACATTGATATGTATACTAAGGAAATTGAGGTTTTTAAAAAATACACTTACTTGAGTTTCGCTTCTGGATGCTAATATAAGAGAATATGACAGTTTTTTTTTGTTACTCTATATCGCCGATTGTAAAAAATTTAAATCTTTATTACAAAAGCTGTTAAAAATACGGGTGTTTATCAACTGTTTCTTTAAAAAGCGCATACATATGTGGACCTATATTTAATATACAATCTAAAAAACTGATTTACCATTTAACTTAATAATATAATTAGTATTTATAAAATATATATCACTTAAAATTACCTAATGTTTTGCAAAGCACAATTGACAAAATAACACCTTGCAATTATCATCCTTAATCGAAATGACATAAAGTACTATAAACATTTGCTTAAATTGATAATATTTTCTACAACAATCACACTGCTTTTGTTATAATTATTTTGTAACAGTTTTAGAGAAGTTACGAATTTAGCCCTTATAGTAAAAGCAATAAAGTTAAATATTCAATACACATTTCAATATGTGAAAACAGTTTTACACTCAATCAATTGATATAATCCCGAGCTGTTACTGAAAATTTCTAGACAGAAGAATCTAAGATATTTTATTGATTCGAACTATAAGTTCTGTGAGAACAACATTCAAATTCACCGACGAAAATGGTCGTAAAATATTAGAAAGTGATATGCGACATTCACTATAATAACTATAACATTTCAAGATTACACGCATCAAAATAGCATATCACTATAAAGTCTGTTGTCAACATTTCACGGGTGATTAATTAGGTGAGAACTTAAAGAACAGCTCTTTTGTATTCAATAATATTTAAATATATAAATAGACCGACAGACAGACAGACAGAGAAGAAGATTTGGAGCTTATTCCACCACGCTGCTCCAATGCGGGTTGGTGGAATACACATAAGACAGAATTTCAGTGAAAAAAGACACATGCAGCATGCAGTACGAGATGAATTATAAACACAAATTAAGCACAAGTAATTAATTAATGCTTGCCCGGGTTTGAACCCACGATCATCGGTTAAGATTCACGCGTTCTTACCCAATGGTAATGGACCAATGTCCATCTCGGCTTGCTTATAATTTTTATTATTTTGTCGATGAATGTGATAATTGCTAATAAAACGTTATTCAATAATAAAACATAGTGCTTATATATTATGTATACAGACAGATACACCTTCACCCTTTTATCACGACCATAACATGAATCGTTATTGATTTACGGCTCATGAAGGATTTTATCATACAAACAATACCTTACATTTAATCTGGGAACATAACGATAAAGGTTTAATTTTATTGATAGTAAATTGCAAACGAGGAACGCGCATTTCCAGTAACATATTATGTATAAAATTAATGAAAACTGTCCTATTGGCATATAGTTATTGATCACAATAATTCTACCAAGATATATAAAAAATAAAATATATTTTTAGTTTTTGTATAGATCATAGTTATTTCGTTTATTATTACAGCTCCACATACCTCATATCCTATGAGTTATTCGTAACACCGTTGGTTGCCTGGAAGATATCGCTATGTAGAGATAAGGTACCAAAATTGTATGCTACTGTTATTTATCTATGTTTACGCTGTATCTATGTTTTTGTATTTTTTCCATTGTAATGTACAATAAAGTATAAATAAATAAAAATAAAATAAATAAATGAGGTAAGCGCCAAGATGGTCCAGTGATTGCAACATGTAGATCTTATTCGTTAGATAAATATTGTGGGTTCAAATCCGACCAAGTATCACTGCTTTTTTTTTCTTTTTCCATGAATTTCAATTACTTTGACATTCAAGGAAAGAACTGATACAAATATCAATTAGAGCTTGGTAGACTTATTCTGTATCATATTATTCTGATCAATTGTAAAATGTACCATACGTCAATTACCAACACGTACATAAGAGTTTTTACATAATTGCACTGCAATGCGAGAGTAATATTCATAGATCTTTAAGTATTAACGTCCCTGTTACAACATATCAATAAAAATTAACACGAAATGTTAAATAAGCCAGGATGAGAGCGATAAGCAACAGAGGTATTAACAAATCCCCCGATAATACCGCTCCCTCGCAATCTTTGCAAGGGTGCGAATGGACAGGATTAGCGAAACGTCCGATTTTCGGATGTAACTACCCTATATACATCAATTATATTCTCGCGATAACATTTTCTCTTAATAGAACTCAATATACTTTTAATGTTTTGTTGGAATTGATTAGTTACTAAAGTCATAATAAGTCTAAGTACAGTTTAGATAATAAGCATTAAATGATCTTTAAGTACAAATAAAAATAAGACTGACAGAAGGCAAACAGACACGAGAGTGATATAATTAGGTGTTCGATTTTCCCTAATAATTAACGAAAGTTAGATAAAAATATGAACGTAGATACTAAAATTTCTGTTAACTGTGCTTTTTTTATTTAAAAACATTTATTTATTAATAAATCCTTTTAGTTATATGGTATAACACTAGTTATTTGAATAACTGTTTAGTGTTTTGACCAAACAGTAATTATAATTCTTAAAGCGCTTTTAATCAAAGATTTCATTAAAGTTTATACAAATATGTGAAAAAAGTTGTTTTAATAAGAAGAATCTATAACATAGGATGTATCAAGTCACCCCAAGTTTATATATATATATATATATTTGGGAATAATTCTATCTCTGTAATATATATTTAGGGCTTATGCTTTTAAAGGATTTTGGACTGTAATACAAGTGACTAAAGCGTATATTTGAGTACACTGTCTTATATTTTAGTCAGTGATAAGATAACATTATTGAGTGACCCATGTTTAAGAGACAAAATGACTAATTTATCGTTGTTGTTGAAAGTTGTAATAGAAAAACAATTTATTTTATAAAATGAAACTCAAATAAATTTTAGAAGGGGTTACACTAAGCCCTAGGCTAGCTAATAAAACTACAGATCCGCCTAGGTGCCTCGCATAGCACGTAAAGTCGTTAGTTGTGCGTCTGAACTCTGATTTGCTGATTCTCTGCACAATTACCTATCCTCAATTGAAAATGGCCGCAGTCACCGAATCAGTAAGGACATAATCACGAGATATTATTAGTAAGTAACGATAATAGGCTGATTAATATATAATATATTCGTAACTTTTGAATTCCTTATAACTTTCGAATTCATAAAGGTTATTTTATGATAATTATATTATTTAATAAAATAATAATAACGTCATAAAATATTCAACTTTTCAATTGAATCGTTGGCATAAAGACAAAACCGATATATGTACCACGCATCAACGATTTAATGATTAGGATGGAATGTTGGCAGTTAAACGAATATATAGTCGGTTTTATTGGACACGCAGGGGGTGCGTTACGATTGAGAAAATTATTTTATTACTGTCTACATTTGTATGGATTTATTTGAATTATTCATTGCCGATATACTATATGTATATTTGTATAATTCAATCGTATTGTATTTATTATTCAATATAAATATTGTGCTTATACATTTTCATTTACAGTTTTTCACTTCGTATCACAGTAGTTATTTTATTAACTTTTTGCAGTGTACAACATTGCTAACTTTTAAAGGAGTAAAATTTACATAATAGCTCAGTTATGTCTTTAGTCTTGTTATCTATCAATTCACTAAATATTAGAAAGGTCATAAATGGTTACTGTACTGTAATATACCCTAAATAACAGCCTGTGAATGTCCCAGCATTAGACTAAGGCCTCCTCTCCTTTTTGAGGACAAGGTTTTGGAGCTTATTCCAATTCCAAAGCGCTGCTCTAATGTAACCCGCACGGTGGAATACTCATGACGTTGCATAATTTCAGTAAAATAAGACACATGCTGGTTTCCTCGCGATGTTATCCTTCACCGTCAAGCACGGAATGAGTTTTAATACAAATTAAGCACATGACAATTTATTGGTGTTTGAACCCACGATCATCGGTTAAGATTCACGCATTCTAACTACTGGGCCATCTCGGTTTATATAGGGCATAGACCCTACTCACAAGTATCCTTGTGGGGTATTGTTAAAACTAATCAAGATATAAATATAAAGATATTAAGATTAAACTGTAGACAATTAAATTTTTTTACCGATTTGACATATTCCTAAGATAGTCAAACTCCTAACAACAATGACGTCACGATGAGTGAGATGAGTCATACCATCTCTCGAATGAGTTAAATTAAATTTCATATTGAAAATGAGTAAATGAGAATTATAATATTTGCATAAATATAATTACTAAAAGAACAGTACTGAATTAGTATTATCTTTGCCTGATTATATAAAGACTATACAGTATAAGTGATAAATCATATATAGCTAAATTTTACAGATGAAGAACATAAATCCAAACTAATTCCTCCACCTATTAGCCAAGCTCAGCCCTATCCCTGAACAATTTAATTCCTCTTGAGGTTTCCATATCATAATTTCGCGCTACGCCCTGCTCTTTAAGGACAAAAAACCCGCAAATGATTTGCAATTATGCAGTCTCAATGGAGTTATTACATCTACAGGGGGCCGATGGACCCGGCAGGGTGGCCACTAACAATTGAATTTTAACGACCTCTATAATACCCTATACATACTGCCATTACCTTCAACTTATATAAATTAAAACATTTGTTAAAACAAAATGGAGTCAACAAATTAATGTAATCACGAACGA
Source organism: Nymphalis c-album (assembly GCA_963151315.1). Taxonomy (NCBI): domain Eukaryota; kingdom Metazoa; phylum Arthropoda; class Insecta; order Lepidoptera; family Nymphalidae; genus Nymphalis; species Nymphalis c-album. Next base: position 11,508,766 of record OY720591.1, on the reverse strand, counting down.
TTTATTTGTTTTTTTTTAATATTTAGTATAAAGTGTATTAAATAGTTAAGAAACAAATATTTATATTTTTAATTGTACGATTTATAAGATATGTCACATACATACACATCATGGCACCAACCTCCCAATCTTTGACTTAAGTCCACCTTCAACCACAAGTCACTTCAAGTCCACTTTTAAATTATCATTATGTTTAAAACAAATAAAAATTATCGTCATAATTTAAACTAAAAATGCAATAATTAATTTACATTTTACTTAATTTACGCGGACGAATCATATACATATTTTAATTGTAACATAATAAAAAATACCAATCTAACCCATCGCTTGAAATTAATCGACAACTAACGTCAAACTCGTACACTCGTACACTCGTGTTAACAGTGTGTCTCAAATAAGATTTGGGCACAGATGGCTAGCCAGATTCAAGTATGATGAAAATCCTATTTTCCACGGTAGGATCGTTGCAGACCACGGAATGCGAAAACGACCTTATTCTTCCTATAAATTATTTATTTCTCTATACGATTTGCATTCTAAGGCTATTATAATCCTACTCATTGGGTTGAAAGGACACTTTGATTATACAAGTCAAAGGACGTTGATAACATGGGTTGAATCTTTGAGTATCATTGTTATTGAATTGTATAAAGTTTGTCGCAAAATTATAAGAAAATGATAATAAAATATGTTTATTCAAGAAAAATGTATAATTTTATTTTTATTTCATAGGAAGGCGGACGAGCATATGGGTCACCTGATTGTTAGTGATCACCAACGCCCATAGATATTGGCATTGTTAGCGATGTTAACCATCTCTTACATCACCAATGCGCCCCCAACCTTGGGAACTAAGATATTACGTACCTTGTGCCCGTAGTTACAATGGCTCGCTCACCCTTCAAACCGGAACACAACAATACCAAGTACTGCTGTTTTGCGGTAGAATATCTGATACCACTCACCTAGTTGTACCTACCCAAACGAGCTTGCACAAAGCTCTACCACCAAATATTATAATATATTGTGTATAAAACTTTGGTAATAAAAAAGAAAGGACAATGAGTGAGAAACAAAGTAGATTTTTTTGTTTATTTATAAAACTTGTATTTCAAATTATAAAATAGACCAGCGATTCCACGGAAAATGCTTTAAATTATGTCACGAATTTTAATAAGGGTTAATTTTTTTATTACGAATCCTTCTTCAACCTAAACGTGTCTGTTTTTTTTAAAGTTTGTCATTGATGTGTGTTCGATATTTTCTATACCATTTTTATATATACTTATTAATTTAATTATAAAAAAATACTAACATGTATCAAATGATATTGAAAACTATTTATTTATTACTTTGCTTCTATATGTTTAAACAATCGTCGGTGGCTATTGTAAACGCAATACACGAACCAATTACCAATTAGCAATTCCGTTTCACGGCAGATGTATTTAAAAGCATTTTTTAGAACACAAAGCGTTTTATTTCAATGCGTTGAAAACAATAGTTCGGAACCATTAGTACATAATGTCACCCTTATAAAACTATAGACGGGTGAGATCAGGCGTTATTATAATCAATTAAGGCCCCTGCACACGTCGCGTCCGACACGCGCCGTCTAATGAGAGCCTCTGATCTCAGCCAGTGGCGTGTGAATATGTCAAAAAGGACAAATTACATTCTTTTTTAGATATACTAATTATATTTCTCATCTGTATATCCGTAATTTGTATACAATTATACGTCCATGATTCATTAACAATGGTTTCTTATGTTTTTTAACAAATCAGAAATAATATAAAATGATAGAAACGGTTTTTGACTTATCATAGTGGATTTCAATGTCATGAGACTGCTAGTGAAGAAAGTGTAGAGGATCAGAGGCCCTAGCCAAGTTGAGATTCTACAATCGTAAACGCTAATAGAAAACTAAACAAATGTATGACAATGACATCTCTCAAGGATAAGTCACGTGATCATTCTCATACAATTTTTAGTTTTCTGTTAGCGTTTACGATTGTAGAATATCAACTAGTGCCTCAGGTCTACTCCAATGTCTGTAGCAAAGTGTCAGGTATAGGTTATGGGATATTTTGTCAATAGCATGGGGCCGGTGGAGCGATATTCCAGGCGCACATTTTTAGGTACTAAGCTATAGGAAATAAATAAAAACTTTAACAAAACAAAAACCGACTTCAAGGTAAAAACAAAATTAATATGCACTAAAAAGTAAAAAAATAATTGCGTATTCTTCTATAATTTGATAATTAACTTACTATTTTCTACTCATCAATATGTAGGTACGAATGTGTTGTGAGGTTGATAATGTATTTACAATTATTGTTACTTTTGGAGTCGGTATGGTTTTCTCATGGATTCCATTGTCAAACCTGGACTAAAAAAAAATGGGACCCCATGGGAAGCAACCCCTTTCAAATAAAACAAAAATCATCAAAATCGATTCACCCAGTCGAAAGTTATGAGGTAACAAACATAAAAAAAAAAAAAAAAAAACATACAGACGAATTGATAACCTCCTCCTTTTTTTGAAGTCGGTTAAAAAGAATATTCAATATAGTAGCATTATAATTGCATTGTAATTAACAGTGCAATTATTTAAATTTATATTTGAAGTGGATATTAATATGAGAAGAAGTGATTACTCTTATAATATCTCTTATCAAAGAAACGTTCCATTGCTATTTTTTTTAAATCAAACACTATTGAACGTTTTCCGAGATCCTGTTTTTAAAGCGTATAAATTTTTTTTATTTCTTAGGAAGACGGACGAGCATATGAGCCACCTGATGGTAAGTGGTCACCAACGCCCATAGACATTGGAATTGTAAGAGACGTTAACCATAGCTTACATCGCCAATGCGCCACTAACCTTGGGAACTAAGATGTTATGTCCCTTGTGCCTGTAATTACACTGGCTCACTCACCCTTCAAACCGGAACACAACAGTACCAAGTACTGCTGTTTTGCGGTATAATTCTGCTGAGTGGGTGGTAACTACCCAGACGAGCCTGCACAAAGCTCTACCACCAAGTGAAATTGTCAAACTAAATAATTTTTTGATTGACTTTACCGGAAATTTGCACATTTATCACAATCACATAAACAATACATGTAATGCATAAAATACTTACATAAATAAGCGATGTTCATATATATTCATTATTCATCCACATATGTGCATTAGAAAAAATATACAATTAAAAAAAGTATTAAGTGTCATTGATATGGCTTTCCAGTTTTCAATTTGTTCCACAGACGAGGTAACTAACACTCAATGCAATTAAAAGAGTAATTTAAAGTACAAAAACGCTCCATAAAGGATATAAAATGTTACAATTCTTCTTATTTGCTAATTACTAACCCTTAAAACTCTTGCGGCTTCCCCATTTAGGGCTTTCGTTGCACGAAGGGTACATACATACATACATACATAATTACATACATACATACATACGAGTATGAATGTATATCTTAAAATCATTTGATGCAGTGATACCGTTTGTGCTAACGTTCACGGATTAGATTTGCTTGTAGTATATTCTTTGGAGATTGAGAGCTGATGATCGAGCTCAGGGGCGTGCCATTGGAGAGGCCTATGCCCAGCTGTGTGCGACAAAAAGTTGATGATGATGATGAAATACTTTAATTTAATTACTATTTGTACTTGGTGGTGAGCTGTGCGAGCCTATGTAACTATTCATTATGTCCACCTCTAAATAGCATTACTTAGTATTGTTGTTCCGAGTTGAGTGAGACAATGTAAATTAAAAGCAAAGCAAAAAGGTATATAAGGAATTTTGGTAAGATTATGCAATTTCAGCACAAATAATTTATTACTTTTTCATATAACATTCAAAATTGTAGTGTTGTTTAATATTTTACTCAAAAATATATATTTCACCTTAGTAACAGCCGAGAATTATGATTAAATTTATTTCTATAACAAAAGTTTAGCTCAAGATTATTTACTTTAGATGTAAATTTAATGTATAACTAAAAACTTGTGTTTTTGTACAAGTTGGGCAGGTTCTACACTTTTATCACGGTTGAATGTGCAAGCGATCACGTGGCGCTCCCCTTGAGACGGGAAGGGTACCGCTGGTTATTTAGTGGGTATTCCGATGACCGGGGTGCACTCGGTGCCCTGGACATACGGCGAGTCCCACATACCCCCCCACTGTTTCCGTGGAAGAAACGCTTCATGCGTTTTTCCTGCGTAAAGAAATAGTTTTACAATTGCCAAATCATTGCTATCTCAAATAATTACAATCACTGATCAAAATGTTTGAGTTGGTTGGAGCGGTTTTGAGTTGGTTGGTTGGTTGGATCAAAATTGGTTGTTTGTGTATTATTCTAGATTTAAAAAAATACATTTATGTTTGTAATCATTCAATCAATATGTGATGTCAGTACACTAGATTATTAAAGTCAATCAAAAACGAAGATTACCATCCCGATAATCTGGCGCTATTCCAGATTTTTCTATTGCTTTCAGAAAAAGTTAAAGAGACTTGTATGAATTATACAAATACCGCAATATGTAATGATTATGTAATAGTACATATCAATTTAGTACTTTTTCTTTTTTTAGTTGTAAGTCTTGATGGTAGCTCAAACAAACTCGTCTGGGTAGGTACCATACCCTCATCAGATATTCTACCGCAAAACAGCAGTACTTGCTATTGTTGAATTCCGGTTTAAAGGTTCAGTGAGCCAGTGTAATTACAAGGGACTTAACATCTTAGTTCCCAAGGTTGCAGACAATAACTATGCTAACAGTTGTCCATAATCGTTACCATCACCACCAAACTTGGAACAAAAAAGTCCCTTGTGTCTGTTCTGGTTCACTCAAACCGGAACACTATTATAAATTGTTGTTTGCAAGCCCTCCGCTTGCACAAAGCCCTACCAAGTAAAGTAAATATTATATTAATTCATAATTGTATATTTCGAAGATTATAATACACTCATCAAATCCGTTCATAACTCCGCTCCCATAATTTAAGTGTAATATGTAATCTAGTTAATTCTAACGCTTTGAACTATTGCCATTCATATTTTCCTCGTCAATGATCAAGAAAATTACTGCAATATCACTCTCGGGACGCACGTGGATTCGATCAAATGTAGAACGCTTCGCACATATCATTACCAAAATATGATATTTAACACCAACATATATACGAATAATAGTAGTTAATTATTATTTTGCATGTATCATCGAATACTTCTACGCGTACAAAATTATTATAAGTTAATCTTGTTTCTTTGTTATATAATTTTGGGCTAAAGATTTGGGATGAAACCATACGTAATTTTTTTTTTAATTTTATAATACAGTTTAATTACAATTTGTATAAAGATAATGTACTAAAAGCTAAAAAATGATTCGGTAGATCCTAGGTACCAGTCATTACACCACTCCCCCCATTAATCTAGGGCATTGATCAGACAATAAATAAAATCGTTGGGCGAAGCGTAACTTGAGTAAATACAATCATATAGCATTTGACTTGATGGATATTAAGCGCGTGTATATGTGTACAACTGTACACATACATTCAGTTTTATGATTCTCAATAAGTGTAAATAAATTCATAATTGCATTATCTTATATAATTATTATAAATTTTGAAATTTTAAAAATATTGTATGAAGAAGTTTTTGTTACACAAACATTATTAATGTATGTGTTATTTCAAATTGTGTGTCATTCGTTAACGCTTAGAAACCCTCATAAAGGGTACAGTTTTTTTATCCCTTTTAATGAATCACCCACGTGACAAATTGCACTTTTGATCATTATTCTGATTACAGTTACTATTTTAATGTTTGAATTATTCAATTATTGTGATTCATAATACGTTTCAACATTCTATTTTATGTGTTTGTATTATGTGTCTTATGTCTGATTTTAAGAAACCTTCTCCTCTAGCTCCAATGACAGCTGGATCCACCAACTGTCATTCGAGCTAGAGGAGTCATGAGGTATATTTCATCCGACACATGCAAGTTTCCCCAAGCGAGTTTGAATCTGCAATCCTAGGTAAAGTTTCATACGTTTACGTTACTGGAACCTCTTGGTATAATGGGTAAAACCATTTTAGAATTTTGAAGCAAATTCTGCGATAGTATTTGCTACTTAATTATAACCCGTTTTTAACCTGATTGGGTCGCAAACGTAAATATAAATAGAGAAATAATTTTCATTCAACAAAACGCTTTATTATTCAGAAAGGGGCTGAACAAATCTTGATGGTAATTAATGCTTAAATGTCGATCTGCGTCTAGATTATGGCGCTATTTGCATGCACTTGCAATAATTCAGAGCAGTGCAACCGTTAGATTACTGATTAGCAAAAAGCGAAACGCGAACTACATACAAGCAACACAACGGTATCTATATATTATGTGTAATTTTTTTTTTTTTTTTATTGCATAGGAAGGCGGACGAGCATATGGGCCACCTGATGGTAAGTGGTCACCAACGCCCATAGACATTGGCGTTGTAAAAGCTGTTAACCATCTCTAACATCGCCAATGCGCCACCAACCTTGGGAACTAAGCTGTTATGTCCCTTGTGCCTGTAATTACACTGGCTCACTCACCCTTCAAACCGGAACACAGCAATAACAAGTACTGCTGTTTTGCGGTAGAATATCTGATGAGTGGGTGGTACCTACCCAGACGAGCTTGCACAAAGCTCTACCACCAAGTAAATGATTTATACGGTAACGTCTATACATACATACAGACATACATACATAGATATAGTAACAGCCTGTCAATGTTCCACTGCTGGGCTAAGGTCTTAGGTTTGGAGCTTATTCCACCACGATGCTCCAATGCGGGTTGGTAGAATACACATGTGACAAAATTTTAGTGTAATTTGACACATGCAGGTTTCCTCACGATGTTTTACATCACCGTCAAGCACGAGATGAATTATTACCATAAACTAAGCACATACAATTATTGTCAAGTGCTTGCCCGGGTTTGAACCCTCGATCATTGGTTAAGATTCACGCGTTCTTACCACTGGGCCATCTCGGCTTACATTCAAAAATATACAAGTGTAAACTAAGGTATTGGCTACATGGTGTCTTTTACTAATAGTTCATAGTGATCATGTCCTTCTGATCGATTTCCACGGTGCTGCCGTGTTTTGCAAGGGAGATTTAACCTAATTGGACAGAATACATTTAGCGCACAAATAATAATCTGACAGAAAGAGAGAGACGGGGAGAGGAGGCCTAATCCCAGCAATGGGACAAAAAGATCACCATCACAAGATGATATGTTGTAAAATCAGTCCAAAGACATTAGCGATGACGACGCCATTATTATTTATGAAGACGATGTTATTTATCTGGCGGTCATAGTTGCACTTGCTCACTCATTTTTTATAACAGAACACAACACTACTGAGTATTGCTATTCGACGCTAGAATATCTGATGAGTGGGTGTATTTACCCAGACAGCCTTGCAGAAGGCCCTACCATTCAATATTGTTATATCTTTTTTTAATAGATACGAGTGTTCTATTATATTAATGACCCGCGACTTTGTTCGCGTTGCTTGATATATTACCAAAGTTTTCTTATGTACGAAGGAAAAATCATTGAAAAGATCGCAAGCAAAATTATACTTTGTTTAAACATACATCACTGACCACGCAGTGGATACACAAATCGTTGTTTCTTGAAATTTTAATAACTTTTTATTAAATGAAGATATCGCAATATATATTTTTTTGATAAGGGCCAAGTGTCTTAGTAATAAAATTTAGAAAATTTCATTGAGATCTCCAGTAGTTTTTCCGTGATGCGCGCACAACTGCAGACCTCTATCATTTTATTTATATAGATGATAGCAACCCTAAACAGAACGGGCGATGTTCGCACACGACAACTAAATATCACGTGGTATCTAATACAAATTATTTACAAAGGATTACTAATTGCTGAACACTCGCCTGCATTGCGGCGCTACGTTGTTAGTATGTTTGTCCCACATCGGCTGTGTTTGTACGAGTGCTATGCCTCTAGATTTGTGTTTCTGATTAGTTGCCAGATGCGTTAACATCCGTTGTTTTGTTGATTAATTTCCTAATGGATGTACGGGTACGGGTGGACTGAACAAAATCCATCTGACGTTAATTTGATAATGACGCTATTGTGCTCGGTTTCGCTAAATCAAAGCTCCATGCTCTGTTGGTGCTTTGTAATGCCAAATACATGGAAATCATAAATTTTAGATTTCATTTAACGTATTTTTTATTTGATGGTTTAAAATATTAGCTTTTTGGTAAGAGCGTGTGATAATTATAATAAAAGTTACAGACTACTATTGTGCACTATTGGTACTAATACTAACCAATCGCCTCAAATGAGCCTCGCCAAAGGCAGCTTTTTGCGAAGGCTGGTTAATGATACTATTAGATATTAATGATATAATTGTTGAGGCAACAAAATAAATTAATATCAGTCATTTGTCACTTTTTCTGTATATACTTTGAGTTGATAATACAAAATATTAATAAATTATAGTTTTCATAGATAAATTGTAAACAGTTGAAAACATGTTCATTCATAGCTTTTATAATGTAAACGCACGTAGGGATATTTTTTTTAAATATTTGGTAAGTGTTTTTCTTTACCATTAAAAGCAATTTATCAAGTTCCCTAATCTATAATGATTACATATAAGAGATTACTCCTTGAGGGTGAATATTGGAAAATTACTGCAGACGTTATCGGTCGTTTCACTCCACTTACTTAACTTTCCAAATTTCCTCCGCCTTAACTAGTCCGCCTTAAAAAAATACATTTCCAAGGGTTCCGTATTGAATTAAACTTTAAGAAGAAAAATTATATTTTGTGAAATTATTACGTTGTAACCAAGTGAATAGAAAAGTTGATATAAGTTCTAAATAATTAAAAATGACTAGAGATACTTACAGTCAGCAATACTTACGATTAGTATTTATATATTCAGGTTGGAAGGATGAAAGTAAGTACCCAGTTTAACAACAGATACAAAGGACATAGCATCTTAATTCGAATAGTTGTAGGTCCATTTGCAATAAGGAGTTAATAATGTTCTTAATTCGCGGTGTTGACTACTTACAATTATTTATGTTTTAAATAATAAAACCCAAATAAAATACTAATAAATATAATTATTAAGAAATAAAATAAATCATGAATGGTCCAAATGATGTTAGACAGGAAATAAGTTATCCGATTGGCTGATTCGTATCACTTCGTCGTCGGGCAGCTGAGCTGGTGCGGTTGCTCTGCAGGCCGCAACAATTATCAATATAATGTTTTTCATTCCAGAAAACTAAAAAAATAAGAGATTCTTTGTTTAACAAATCGATCAAATATATCACATAGATACTTTATATACTTAAGTTTTGTTTATTAGGAAATACATACAAAATTTTAGATTATAGTAACAGTAAGACAATTTTTATTAATGCTTAACTATTAAATAAATAATGAACATAAGTGTAAGATGACTTTGGGTAGAATTAACGTTCCAGCGGGACCCTGTGAAGGCGTTTAAAAGTGGCCCTTTTATTGCGCTGCTGTTATTGCCCGTCTCGCTAACAGACATCAAACGAACTAATTCAATAAGATGCATCACAGGACCCTTCTTAATCAAGAAAATACGGTTTTTTATTCCTTAAAGACAGCTTACTTATATTAAAAGATGTAGATGTATCCTCAATCCCTATACAAAAAAGAAATGTTGATATAAAGTTGCGTATATTTAAAATATATATATTAAATTGTTATTAGATTCATTTTTAACAAAAAAAAGTTACCAATTTCTTTTTCTGTGTTGTATATTTTTTGAGATATTTGCTAACAATGTAGTCGAAGAGTCAATTGTCAGTTTAGGAACTAAGCAAAAGTCAATCACTAATTTTAAAATTATTAATTACTATTATAAAATCTCATTACACCATCAAAGTTAACAGAAAAACTAAGATGTTGCTTTTACTTGCATAATTTCAATTAGAAAATTGAAATAAAAAATACAAATTATTGTGTTTTACGGTTACAAGAGCACAAAGCTCTACTCCCTATAGGGCATCATTATATAAGATTACAAGTCGGTCAATTGAATACAAGTAAATTACTAAAGTCATAACTTTCCCTAAAATCCATCAAAGACTCGGCCCTCAAAAATAATATCATCCTATTTTCAATACTCTGCGAAGCTAAAAACTGCAAACGTTTCTAAATACCCGCAAAGGAGTACGTACGGTCGCCGTTACAAAATTAAAATTCCCTTTGAACACTTCGTGGCAATTGCGGTCAAAGAAATTAGAAGTGAAATGCTTGTTTCAATTCTTGTGGTCACTCCGAACCGTTAGTCGTCTATTTATATTGAGTTTTATTTGACTGAAAAGGGTACGTATAGTATATAACACTTATTGTAAGTCGAGATGAATCATTGCTTCGAACTCGTCATATAGAATAATAAGCCTGATTTATTGAAGTGAAAACTTCTTTAGCGGCGTTGTCCACTTTTTGTGATGTGTAAAAAATGTTAAGCTCGCGTCAGGTCACGTGGCCCTGATTGAAAATTCGTAAGACGGATTCTGAAGTGTTAAATTTTTAATGTAATAAAAATTGTTATGTTTGTGTACGATAGCGCAATAAGTGAATATTGTATTTGATCACATAAATGATAGTACTTTTATACTGATAATTAAAGCAATTTGTGCGATTTTTTCCCTAACAATTCCAAAATATAAAAAATGCACAATGTTAATATTTTAAGTTTTCACTTCTGCCGGCACTCCCGTTGTTTTTTTTAATTATTTTTAATTATTTTTTTTTATTAATAAATTAAACGATTAATTTGCCGCACAATTCTGTAAAAACTTACTTTGTAACTCACTAATGTAATGTTGTCAATCGACTTCTTGTGATCGCAGTATTGACGAGAATTCTTAAATGCCTTACTTATAAACTTTGTATAGCGGGTGATTAGTTAGATAATGCTGTCTTCTTCTTTTAAATATAAAATCAATAATAACAGAAAGAGAAAAATCATTTTTTAACTATACAACAGTGCTACTCTGAAAGAACACTATATTGATCAGTGAAATGTTGACAGCCTTATAGTGATATACAATTTTGATGCGTGTTTTCTTAAAAAAGTATAATTATTAAGGTCAATATCGCTTATCTCTTTCTGACGTCTTACGACTATTTTCTATATATGTATAGATATTTATTGTATCAAGTATAATGTGGGGAATTTCGATTTTCTCCTTACACAACAGCTTATTACCAATCCGTTCATTAAACACTTTTTAAATTAATTGACCACAAACAAAATATACCTATATTTTTCTTTTATTCCCGTTCTTGTAACACATTGTATGTTAGATACATACAATGTGTTACAAGAACGGGAAGGGTAGATATGAGAGCTTTGCCATAATATTACCTCTGAACTTCTCCATTCGATTCTTATTAATTGGGACAAAAGTTTGTTTTAATTGTTTATTATATTTTTTGATTTGTGAATTAAATGAGGCCAACTGTCCACAATGATCAGAACTTAACATGTTTATAATAGATTTATGATGTGGTACACAATTTGTAAATATGTTATCAATACATGTTGCAGTGGTTTCTGTAATTCTAGTTGGCTCCAGGAACAAGTTAACAAGGTTATACGAATTTAAGAGAGATCTAAATCTTATACTTGTACCACAGTTTTCTAATAAATTTATGTTGAAATCACCACAAACAAAGATATGTTTATTAGAACTTGATAATTTCAACAATACATTTTCCAATATCTTTTCAAATAATTCATACAACCCACTGGGAGGTCTGTATACGCATACAAAAATGAAATATAGGGCATCATTATATAAGATAACAAGTCGGTCAATTGAATACAAGTAAATTACTAAAGTCATAACTTTCCCTAAAATCCTTCAAAGACTCGGCCCTCAAAAATAATATCATCCCATTTTCAATACTCTGCGAAGCTAAAAACTGCAAACGTTTCTAAATACCCGCAAAGGAGTACGTACGGTCGCCGTTACAAAATTAAAATTCCCTTTGAACACTTCGTGGCAATTGCGGTCAAAGAAATTAGAAGTGAAATGCTTGTTTCAATTCTTGTGGTCACTCCGAACCGTTAGTCGTCTATTTATATTGAGTTTTATTTGACTGAAAAGGGTACGTATAGTATATAACACTTATTGTAAGTCGAGATGAATCATTGCTTCGAACTCGTCATATAGAATAATAAGCCTGATTTATTGAAGTTAAAAGTTCTTTAGCGGCGTTGTCCACTTTTTTGTGATGTGTAAAAATGTTAAGCTCGCGTCAGGTCACGTGACCCTGATTGAAAATTCGTAAGACGGATTCTGAATTGTTAAATTTTTAATGTAATAAAAATTGTCATGTTTGTGTACGATAGTGTAATAAATGAATATTATATTTGATCACATAAATGATAGTACTTTTATACTGATAATTAAAGCAATTCGTGCAAATTTTTCCCTAACAATTCCAAAATATAAAAAATGCACAACGTTAATATTTTAAGTTTTTACTTCTACCGGCACTCCCGGAGTGCAACCCGTTGTTTTTTTTTATAATTTTCAATTAATTTTTTTTATTAATAAATTAAACGATTAATTTGCCGCCCAATTCTGTAAAAACTTACTTTGTAACTCACTAATGTAATGTTGTCAATCGACTTCCTGTGATCGCAGTATTGACGAGAATTCTTAAATGCCTTACTTATAAACTTTGTATAGCGGGTGATTAGTTAGATAATGCTGTCTTCTTCTTTTAAATATAAAATCAATAATAACAGAAAGAGAAAAATCATTTTTTAACTATACAACAGTGCTACTCTGAAAGAACACTATATTGATCAGTGAAATGTTGACAGCCTTATAGTGATATACAATTTTGATGCGTGTTTTCTTAAAAAAGTATAATTATTAAGGTCAATATCGCTTATCTCTTTCTGACGTCTTACGACTATTTTCTATATATGTATAGATATTTATTGTATCAAGTATAATGTGGGGAATTTCGATTTTCTCCTTACACAACAGCTTATTACCAATCCGTTCATTAAACACTTTTTAAATTAATTGTCCACAAACAAAATATACCTATATTTTTCTTTTATTCCCGTTCTTGTAACACATTGTATGTATCTAGTGCAATACAGAAAAGAAAATGTTTGTAATAAACGTATGTAGCAAAGTGCACTTTCACAAAGCAATCAGAAAATAAAAGGAAAGCATGACCTACAAGGAATACCGGAATACATATTTATTCACTAGAAACAAGCCTTTGTTGTCAGTTTACGCTTGTTATAACATGGAATGTATAATATAGAAATAGTTTTCTATCCGTTAACATCCCATGGCTGGGAAAATAATATTTGGAATCATTCTAACATTGCAGTTGTGATTTTTTTTTGCACGAAAACAAAATATTTTAACGCTTACAATATGGATGAAAACTAATAATAGCTTGGAGTAAAACCGAGAAGATTTACGTATATTTTTTATAAACTAAGTGGTTTTATAGACAAATAAAAATCAAAACAACTTATAATATTAAAGATCTCAATTATTAGCATTAGGTCTAAGATGCACAAATAACTACTGGTGATACATAATCAGAGGCCCTAGCCAAGTGAACATTCTACAATCGTAAACGCTAATAGAAAACTAAACAAATGTATGAGAATGACCCACGTGTTCATTATCGTTGTAGAGTGTCATCTTGGCAAGGGCTTCAGCCTTAGAACTCAATGCGGTTTGTAGGTCCGCTGTGGCTTTTAAGTTACTGACATAAGCTGGCTATCCTATTTGATGTTACACTGCTTTTTAGTTAAAATTTGATGTGAACCCCATTGTCACTCGTATGCCCGGACGACATATAGGTCTCATATACCGTTACGCTCCCTTCTCACCATCCCATACTTCTATAGGCGTGCTACATAATTTGACGCTTATAAATTATTATAAAATATATTTATTTCATTATCGTAATTCTATTATTTTTTAAATTTTACTGTACATAATTATTATTTTTTTGACAACGTTTGACAACGTCTAATAAATCGATGAACGCTGACCGCATGAACGAAAAATTGTCCCGTTACGCTGATTGCAGTCATTTCATCAATGTTTTGTTATGTCGTTGTCACGTTAAACTATCGTCCGTAAACCGACTTTACAGACAACCATTTATTTTTCTTAATTAATTTTCATTAATTAAGAAAAATTGTATGTTAAAATAAAGGCTTTAAAAAATTTTTAAAATAAATAAATCAATAATTAATTTTATTACGGATATAAATATTATGTAGTTATTAACTATTTATCAAAATCGTTTGCTAACTGCCCATGATTGTTCTCAGCAAAATGTTAAATCTGTGTATTCAACAAACATTGTAAATGTAAGCTTTACTTTTTGTACTAGAGTCGTAAAATACCTATTTCATATACGAGTAAAGTTATAAAAAGCAGATCAACAAAAGAAGTTGACACACGATAATACTATTAATCTTATATAATAATCAATGCCTCTATTGGTGTCGATAAGATCGTAGAGGAAATAAATCTTCGAAGAGAGCTTGTCGGCGCCAGTCTGCCGAGAGACGGTTATGGAATGACTGTACGTGTAAGTAATGGTGGTTTCGAGGCAAAAACGGGACAAAGAGTACGAACGATTGTCACTGAAAACAAAGATCTTACGTGTAATCTTGTATAAAAAGTGCTGGGCAAAGTCTCTTTAAAGACGCTACTTTATTACGGGATGGTGGGTGTGCATGCGTCTGATTATTTACAGTGGGTTAAAAGTTAAGCACGAGATTCTATGTGGACACAAATTTAGCACTTGAAACTTATTGTTTGTTCGTATTAAAATACGTAATCTTTGATTAAAAATCCAAACGGCGCTTTTATAGAGGATAGTGTGATAATTAAAAAATATTAGCAAAATAATTTTATAGAACATCTAAAATTTTACATTTAACAATAAATATAAATAATTCGTTGAAGAGATTTACTAAATGTTTCGTTTTTAGATAACAAGCAAAGAACATACTATTGTTAATAATCAACAAATTGACTGACTAATTTATTTCTAAATAAAATTAATTCATAACTAATTTATTATATATTCATAATTTGTAGTATATTCATAATTTATATTAAATTCATAATTTCTATTTATTTTATACTTTGTTTATTAAATTTACGGTATTTATCGTTCAAATAAATTTATTATTGTTACACAACAATTTCACAATAAAAAGTTTCGGAAAACAGTTAATAGTTATAAATGCGTTTAGTTAAGATCCGCCAAACTAAATTGACTAACGAGAATCCGATCCATTTATCTTACTTAAAGATGCAGAGTATTTAAGCTCAGCTTAAAACCAGTTAAACGCGAAAAGACTGTAAGTAACTTTGAATTTGGAATTAAAACTATTTTAACAATAATTATAAACGATAAAAAAAACAATACGTATACAGAATTTTATATCTAAAACTCACACTACAATAATATAAATAAAAGTATATTTAAATAAGGAACAATATAGAAGAGAGAAAGAAACAATAGTTGTGGTAAAATAAAAATGAATATATAGTAATTTAAAAAGGCGTACAAAAGTATTCCTTTATTTTGAGAAAAGAAAGCATTTATTCAGAATTTTTTCTTAAAGATTTCATACAATAACCATATTGTTTATCCGTGGTTATTGTTTCGATTGCCTCGTAATTGTACTCGGTGGTAGAGCTTTGTGTAAGCTCGTCTGGGTAGGTACCACTGGGTGAGTGGTATCAGATAGTCTACCGCAAAACAGCAGTACTTTGTATTGTTGTGTTCCGGTTCGAAGGGTGAGTGAGCCATTATAATTACCGGCACATGGGACATAACATCTTAGTTTCCAAGGTTGGATGCGCATTGGTGATTTAAGCGATGGTAAACATCTCTTATCTCTTATGTCAATGGGCGTTGGTGACCACTTACCATAAGGTGGCCCATATGCTCGTCCACCTACTAATGCTATAAAAAATTGCTACATAATATCAGATGAGATATAAATATTAAAAAAAAAATTACAATATTAAATGTTAATAGAATATGACAACCATTTATTTTATTGATAATAACTTATATATTGAATTATTTTTATTCATATTTTATACGAGTAATTTACGTATAATGTCCTAAATGTTTTATACTAAAACTTTAAAGAAAAAGTGATATAGAAGATAATTTTGCATTTTAGTATTTATATAAAAGAGAGCACTTTATAACAAAACGAAGTAATTTTTTTATATTGTCACGCATGAACACTGGTGACCACTAGAAATACAGACCACAGTCAGCAAAACAATGCGCTACAAAAAGCTGGAACTAGGCTTAGAGCCAGCGGTTAACTCTGCCCGTGCCTACATTCTACGCCTTTGTGAGGGAACTTTTTGCCGGTTTCGTTTCGAGCGGCTTTTTGTGCGGGGACAGTATGTTTCAGTTGAAATTGCGATTTAAAATAATTGTCTTTTGTATAAAATGTAACTAAAAATTTTATTAAATGTAATTTTTATTTTATAACATTTAAATTCATTATTGTTATATATATTTTTTCTTGTATAGGTAGGCGGACGCTTAAAGACAATGGCATTGTAAGAAATGTTACCATCGCTTACACCGCCAATGCGCAACCAACCTGGAGAACCAAGATTTTATGTCCCTCATGCATGTAATTACAATGGCTCACGCAAACTTCAAACCGGAACACAACAATATAAAGGTCTACTGTTTTGCGATAGGATGAGTGGGTAGTACCTACCAAGACGACCTTGCAATAAGCTCTACCACCGAGTATTTATGCTCTTTGTGTTTAAAAATGATAGACGTATAGAGATGATGATATCTTTAATCATCATGATCGTACTTATAATTATTAATGATAAATGAGACGATTTCTGCATTGATGTTTTTTTTGTAAACGATACATACATAAAAAACAACCCATTTTCTTTTCTGAACCGGTGGTAGTTTCTACTTTGACAATCAATAAGAAAGTATAATAGCTCAATATTTTTTAGAAATATAGAATTTGAATGGTGCATTTAGCACAAAAAAAATCAAAATAATAATTACAAAAAAACAATTAAATGAAATAAAATAAAAAGAGTTAAATAAAGAGTGAGATAAGTATGCTCAAGACAACATAATGACGTTGACCTGTTAGGGCATACGAGTCGGTTTTACCCCCATATCGTGCCAATAGATATTATATATCAAAACCACTATAAGGTGATAACCACGTAATGAAGTAAAGTGGCTTTTGATGATAAAGAATAATAATAATAAGGTCCTCCTGACCGATTTCGGCCACGGCGGCCAATCTCAAGAGAGATTAGCCAACTGCGCAGGAGATATTACATTGCACAAGTGTGTGCGCAAACACAGGTGCACTCTCTTTTCCTTAGCTCTCATAATCCGACGGGACGGCAATCCGACACGACTGGAAAGAGTTCAGGCCCATGACCAACAGCTTAACGTGCTTTCCGAGGCACGGGAGTGTACCACACTTCCAACTTCCAGACTCCGGGCTGCTACTGAGAATTTTCTGACAGAAAACCCCAATAACTATTTATTTGTCCGACCTGGGAATTAAACCCAGGACCACCGTATCTGCGGCCTTATATCAAGCCACTAGACCAACGAGGTAGTCACTAATACAGAAACAATGGTAAAGAATAAGTTAAATAACAACAATAGTACAAAATAGAATTGGTACAGTGTAATTTATATGCCATAAGATAAACTTCATTATGTTACCTCTACTTACTACTACTACTTCTTTGGGTAGCTTTTTTTCCCTCAAAGACACATTAATTTTATAACATACTAGCTGTGCCCCGCGGTTTCTCCCTAGTATAATTAATAAAAATACAATGATTTTTCAAACCAGCCTAGAACCTTCCTCGATAAAAGGTCAATACAAGACAAAAATATTTTTTAAATTCGAACCAGTAGTTCCTGAGATTAGCCGCATCAAGCAAACAAACTCTTCAGCTTTATATATTAGTATAGATAACAGTAATTGTAGCAGATTTATCTTTTTAATCTCATAGTCCGATGGATTTGGTTCAGTACCGAAGGAGTTTCATATTTGTTCTGTGTGGCAAGAAAAGAGTGTATATGACAATGACATGTTATGACAATTCAAGCAATTTAAATATATTACCTGCTATCTGTTATTATTTATCAAAATTATGCAAATACTAATATTTTTTTATAAAAAATGTTTAATTTTAAAAGGAAGTAAAAAAAAGTTAAAATCATTCCCGTGTCACTATTAGCGTGCTGTAAAATTAAATCAATGCAATAAACCGAGAGTAGCGTGTTGAATCACGTCACAAAGACTGAAGCGTTCCAAATAAAAAAGTCAGCTTAACACGAACAAATGGGGGACATTTGGACAAAAAACGGAGGCTGGCCCTTAATTGATTTAATTTGTCGAGAGTCAAAACTCCGTGGCGTTGGAGGTGTGGACCGTTACGTTGAAAACGATAAAGCCGCGATAGAATGGGTGTATTTGTTGAGTGACATTTAAAATATATTAAAATTATGCTACGATTTATGTATTACTAGAAATTACAGGTAACAGACGCGAAACAAATTTGCATCAGAAACTTTTCAATCAAACGTTACATATGTACTAGACATGTATTAGACACAGAGGAACCAATAAAATACTGCATATACAAAAGTTTACTTAACAATCAAAGACACACACACGCACACACACATTTAAATTCAATATTTTATCACTGTTTCATAATAAATTCTATTCAACATTTTATTCAATAAAAAAGCGTCTATATAAACTTGCCCTAATTCATTCTTTGCGTTTGTTTTTAGGCTTCGTTCAATTTGTTTTCATTAAAGCTTTTATTGTGAGCCGTGAGCCGACGTGCTTTATGACCGGATTAAGTGCATAAGTGTAATCTCAATTGCACTTTGACACTAAAACTTAAAATATAAGTGCTATAATGTTATTTGTTTAAACTTGTTTTTTTAACATAGCTAAGTAATATAGTTGATTTTGAACGCGACTTTGGCTGGAGTAAAACTTTTATTTTATACTCCTTTAAGGGGTTTGCCTAGTATTTCAATTATTCATACAACTCCAATAAACAGGATCAAAGTGCATTATTAACTTTATTTGTAATTATATTACATTAATTATATTTGTAATGATTGCTTAGATTTCTAGCCTCACTTCAAGATATTGAACATTATCTTTAAAAAAGCCTTTCTAAAAAATACAAAGCGTAAATTATTTTTTTTACTTTGCAAAATTTTCTAAAGGTTTGTAAGTGAAACAGTGTTTTTATATAAACAAGGGTCATGACGTATTAGTTTTCATCGTTGGGCTGATATTATTTACTCGTCTGCCTTTTATTAAGAGATAAAAAAATTGCATACTATTATATATTGTTAAATTTTAAAAATCATAATTTTAAACGACGCAAATAAATACTTCATTCTAAAAAATATAGAGTTCTTCATCTTATATTATTAAGACCAAAAGTTTTCGATTACTAAACAAAGGTAATTAAAATAAATAAAATTTTCTTTCATTACAAGTTTGAACCTTTTGAACAAACATTTGATCCTTTGAGCAATTGTGCATAGAATCTTTACAACGATTTATCTCTTATGCCTCCACTGGTAGCGGGTGAGCCGGCAGCACCGCATTCTGTACTCTCGTGTTTTATAACATAATCTATGTTGATGACTAGTCTTTAATATTGCCGCCATGGCCGAAATACGTTAATAAAAAAAGTAAAAGAGATACCAAATTATTATTATTTAATAATAAGTCAATGTCGTTCGTCGAACAGACGTGACCTCAGTACGGTTTAGTTATTCACGTATGTAGTCGTACATGCCAATTTTATGACTAAGATTCCTGTTCGGTATCTTGATATGAATTTAAAATTCGCCCATAAAGAAGCAGCGAATGTCTGAACTACAGAATGCAATCTTATACCGTATAAGGATGGCAAGCCATACAATTGAGAAAATATTATTTATGACTACAATAGCAGAACTTAGTCGTTAAGCATAAATATAAGTATAGTCTATTACAATTGAAAGGAGTAAAGATAAACCTTAGATTTAGGTATATTCCATGTGATTAGCTATGAGTCTGCTATATGATGCACTAAAAAGTTCTTGATTAATACATACTAATATTTAATACAACTCGAAACTATTTATATCCACTTGAAATTTTCTTCCACAGTTTTGAACAATCTGCTACATTTGATACAGCATTTTTTCAATTTCATCGTTGAAGGAAAA
Source organism: Nymphalis c-album (assembly GCA_963151315.1). Lineage (NCBI taxonomy): Eukaryota > Metazoa > Arthropoda > Insecta > Lepidoptera > Nymphalidae > Nymphalis > Nymphalis c-album. Next base: position 11,488,336 of record OY720591.1, on the reverse strand, counting down.
CGGATATTCATCTAAAACAGTATCGGGAAATTTTCGGACGCACGTTTTCAGCAAACCCACGACGTAGCCACATGGTTGAACGTCGCTTCAATACCTAGCCCATTGAAAGGGTTAATTATGGCTTTAACTCAATGTGGGACAATTATAGGCTGTTATTTTATTACATAATTTTGCGGTACAATAATAAATCACGTCATGTTTACAGTTGGGCTTTGATTTTGTTTATTATGGGCCACCCACTAAGTCATTCTGATAGTTTTTGAAAACCAAAAATATAACCGGTACAAATGGGTACCACCCACTCACCAATTTCTTTCTACCACCAAGCATTAACACATAGTACAGCTGAGCGTGATTACAGTCACATAGACGACAGGTGATGATTACTTGAACGAGATATATCGCGCTATATATTCCGTGGACCGTCAGCCTAATACCGTTTTATTGTGAGCTTCACAGCGAAAAGGCTCTTTGTGATGTAAAAGATTGATGCCCATCTTCCACTTGAGTCTTTACAGAAGAGCGAAAAATACGCTCTACTAGGTGGCAGCTATCTTATTTATAAATCCTTAATATCTTTAAAAAGTTTAAGCGAAAGAAATTTATATGATATTATTTTACAGCTTATTTAAAAATATAAAAATATATGATACTTGTACGTTTGTTACTCAATCGCGCAGAAACGAGTTGACGGATTTGGATGAAATGTTAAAAAGAGACGGATACCTAACACATAATGACTTACTCATATGACTCATACTGGCCATAATATGCAGGTGAAGTCGCCAGCGAGAGCGGTTAGATTGTAACATGCACAGCTTATATTATATAACTGTAGTCTTTGACTGCTAGTCTTTTATCTCTTTCTGTTCAGTATATATTTTATGAAACCATATTATTTTATACTCAACAAAATCTAAAGGGCGTACAACTCAGAGCACGTGACAGTATTTGCGTCAGAAATTACTTACTAAGCTGTTACAGAAAAAAAATCTTTTGTACCAATATCTTATACAAATAAGGTCTTAATTTGTCGAAAGATTTAAGATTAAATTGCACGCCGAACTCAGTGTTTAAATACAAAAGCTTTTCATGAATTTATTCGATGTCAAAATCAACCGTTACGATGAATGCTATCCACAAAGAACTAAATTTATACCCTGTGCAGCATTCATGAAAACGTGATTAAAAAAAACGGATAGTCCATAAGAACACAAAGCGGTGGATTTATCGCCCACCTCTTGTGCCCAAAACATGCTCACAAAGATCTAGATCATTCCTAGAAGAGTACAATATAGTTATAACATATCAGTAAACTTATGTCATAATATAGATTTCTCTTTTATGACACACAAGAACATGACATACAAGGAGTATCATATACAGAAAAATTACAAATAAAAAAAAACATGCCGATCAAAAGATTGTCCTGTGGCATAATAATGCATAGTATGTTTCTATTTTAATAACATTTTCAGGATATAATGAATACAAGTGGATAATACTTTTGTCTGTTAACTCACTCTAGTTTATTTAAGGAAACTAACTTTGAGGATAATATTAACAGTTTATTCCACCACATTGCCCCAATGTGGGTTGGTTTTCACACATGCATATCTCCTTCACAATGGTTTTAATTGAGTACAAGATTATAGACCAAAATAAGCTTATCTGAGGGAAATCCTACTAATCTAACGATAACAATACGATCCTGATTCAATTTCAATCCGACTCTGATTAATCTATATTTATTTATACAGAAACCGAACCGATATGAAACATATTCATTAAAAGTCGAAAATTAAAGAATAGGAAAATGGAAAAACAACAACTATTACGCTTCGGTACGATTGAGATAAATTGGCAATTTGTTAGTAGAATTTGCTCCCCTGAGTGTGAACCCATAACTTTTGGTTACAATTGAAGTGTTTAAACATCTAGCAATCTAGGTTCTCGTTTAATCTATACTAATATATATATAGCTGAAGAGTTTGTTTGTTTGATCCGGCTAATCTCAGGAACTACGGGTTCGGATTTAATAATGATTTTTGTGTTGTATATTCCTTTTATCGAGGAAGGCTCTAGGCTTTTTTTTATTAATTAACCGCGGGGCACAGTTAGTAAATTATATAACATGTCTCATCCTGTAAATAATTATTTAATTCCACAGAGAGCATTCTATGTCCAGGTAAACGATGTTCAACTTTCCCTTTGTAGTTGGCTTCATATATTGTGGCGTGTATTATGTATTATGTTAACCGCCCATGGCCAACCTTATAATATTTTTAATCCACTCTTTGTTCTAATTGGACATAAATATTTGTTATTATATATTATTTTAATATCATATGTGTACGGACGGGCAAATCTGCCATCGGATGGTAAGTGGTCACCACCGCCCAAGAGTTTATGTCCTTTGTATTTGTCGTTACACTGGCACACTCACCTTTCCAACTAGAACACAACTTTACAATTGTCGAATCAATGATTACTCAAGACAATAACGACCACATAAGTTGACGTTTGAAACGTAGCTGGTATTTCGTTAAACAATAGATTCTCTCTTTCATTTATCAACTATTTGATATTCGAAAGAAAAAGACAGCATTATTTAAATAATAAAGTTTGTAAGTATGGCCTTTTTATTAATAAATAAAAAGTTCGAATTTCAAACTTCAAAGCCAAATCAATCAATATTGTATGAAAACTTGTTTAGAAACAAGCGCTAGAGAAATGAGTAGAATCTTAAGGTAGCGAAGGACGAAGCTCGTGTAATCCTTTAAAATGCTGAGTGAGGAAATAAGGGATAAGTTTTAAAAGCATTTCGCCTGTCCTGTGCAGAACAAGTAAAGCTTGATCAGCGGAGAACTGTATTAAAAAGTATTACTTTATATGAGTTGGAATTAATGTTTATACATATATATAAATATTACATAAGTTGCCCGTCTCGTCGTACGAGAAAAGTAACAAAGCTACATTAGCTAGCTCTTACGAGTTAAAATTTAATAAATAATAATAGTTTAAAATAATAATAGTTTAAAAAAACTAAAAAAACACGCTAAGATAATCCAGCGAAACGTCGAAAAAAAAAGAAAAAAAACTGTTATCAAATTATGGCATTGTCATCGGTCTTCTGTAATCTTGATACGTATGCAAAGTTTCAAATTAATCAGACTTCTGGAAATTGGTGAAAATTAAGTTCAAAGATTCCGTTACATACAACCCAAGCTAATAAAAGCGTGTTAAAAAAACCTCGATAATATTTTTAGAGATTCCCTAGATTCAAGATTCCATAGACGTCAGTCAGGTGGATTTTTTATTTTCAACAAAATATCCGCCGTTTACTTGGAATATATATTTACAATGATTCAGCATAAACTAGAATTTAATTTTATAGTATTTGTATCCCTGTATATATGTATATTTGTACAAGATTACATTTTATATAATTTATAATTGGTAGAGCTTTGTGCAAGCTCGTCTGGGTAGGTACCACCCACTCATCAGATATTCTACCGCAAAACAGCAGTACTTTGTATTGCTGTGTTCCGGTTTGAAGGGTGAGTGAGCCAGTGTAATTACAGGCACAAGGGACATACCATCTGGGTTCCCAAGGTTGGTGGCGCATTGGCGGTGTAAGCGATGGTTATTATTTCTTACACTGCCATTGTCTATGGGCGTTGGTGACCACTTACCATCACGTGGCCCATATGCTCGTCCGCCTTCCTATACAATAAAAAAAAAAAGATGTCTATTCCAGGTTGGCTGATAGAGAATGAAGCGATAAGTACATTATAAATAAATAATATAGCTAAACTTGTATAACGTATATATCTCATCACTTAAGGCACAAACTGACACACGACAATCGGATAGGGTTTTAAATAAATAATGAGGGAACTAACATCCGGTGTACAGCGCGTCCCGACACTCTGGCGCTTTTTAATAACACAATTTTATTTACTATTACGTACTATTTACCGTATTCAAATATTTATTATTTTCTAATCTATATAACCCTCTAATTATACTTGAAGGCGGAACATAGACTTACAAATTTTGTAGAATTTATCAGAAAATTTTTGTTCGTTTTGTTTAGTATTGATAACACTTAATTATGGAGTAATTTAGATCAATTAAAAACTCTTGTCCATTTCGACCGTTTATTAGCAGTAATCAAAACAACCCAATTATTATTTTTTTCTATATAATTTCGTTTCATTTAAATAAAATTGTTCTGTTATATTTAGCTACATATATGTTTAATGAAATTAAAATGCTTCTCTAATAGCAGTTAATATTACTTGAACAAAAAAAAAATACATTTGTTCTTGATTCAAATTTCTAGAACGGAAAAAACAAATCGAAATCTCACTGTGCCTTCACGTACCATGCTTGGTCTATACACATTTTTGATATTGTATGCCGTCTATGCCGCGTTATTGTCACGACGGAATTGAAAAAAAAACAATTTTAAAATATCGAATGGCGGGAAGACTTATCAACATAATTCGAATTTTGAATTCTAAATAGGAAGATAGTTTTCAATCTTCACACTAGCCAGTAATAAAATTAAAAAAAACACCTAATTCACATGTATCTTATTAATATCCGACCTTAATAAAAGGGCTTTACAAACAGACTGGTTTATTTGTTAATATATTGAAATATACACTTTTCCCATTGTCTGTGGAGATGACGACTGTCTCCGTATAACCGCCAAATTCTAAAAGCCTGGCTGTGAATGAGACAAAAAAAATTCTTAACTGTAGAAAAAAAAGTTTCACAGTATACTTTAATTATTTAAAATTCGAATTGGATAAGCAACAGTAATATTATTCTTGGTAGTGAATATGAAATACAATAACTGTTTTGTGCATACCCTGTAATCAACTAAACGTCTAATTGATATATTGATACATGAAGGATTTGACACTTAAGTATACCGTACGCTTGTCCGGCCTTTTCCATGTCAGTTATTTGAGAAATTATTATAGACTACTAGACTACTTTTACTTCAATTGCTACCTTTCATAACCTATAACGTAACATACTTATATAAATTACAAACGGATATCGACTTTATTTCCATTATCATATAATTCACTTTTATGAAACAGTTAAATAACTTAGGCTTTTTTATCATGAAAATGTTTCGTGGAATATTAAACGCAAAATCCCTTTGTGGAATTTTAAAAAGACAAAATGAATAGAAGTGGAAAGACAGGGTTAATATTTATTTTTAATTACCTTTGTGTTATGGCTTCTGTTGAAGACATGGGTAAAGATTTTAACTATTAATAGGTGTAGTTACTGCGAATATAATTTTTTTCTCCGTTTAAATTTATAAGAATATTAAAGTTTGTTTATAACATAGAAAAATAAGTAAATAGGTTCATGTGGCTTCTAGATTTCGTTCGCTATATCTATAACAACTCAATAACCGACTTCAAAAAAAGGAGGAGGTTAGGTTAGGTTAGACTGGCTGACATCGACTTCAAAAATAACAATAATTGTAACTACATTATCAACCACACAGCGCAATCGTAACTACATATTGATGAGTAGAAAAAGAGTAAGTTAATTATCAAACTATAGAAGAATACGCAATTATTTTTTTACTTTTTCGTGCATATTAATTTGTTTTTCTTTTGAAGTCGGTTTTTGTTTTGTTAATTATTTTTCTATATTAGTACTGTACCGTCGCTAATTAGGAACTGTTTTTACGCCGATGGATTGTCATCTTCTGTTATCATTTCCAATAACCCAAGCACCAGCTGACAAACCCACAATGAGAGAAACGCAGATTAAAAAAAAAAGTAATAGTACGCCTGCTGAGCTAAAAATCGTGGCTAGCGTCAGCTGCTGGTATGAACTTGTAAAAAAAAAACACGTAAAATAAAGTAGTACGCTGGATGAGATTTAAATAATTAGAAGTACGAAAACAACAATCAGCTGCGTGAGTAACAGCTGACGCAGTAATGATATCTGTATCTTTGATTTGATATTCGAGCTATGCATAGTATTAGAAATATATAACACGTATAAATCAAGAAGGTAAGAAAACATTTTATGTTTTTGTCGTATTTTATTTTATACGTATGAAAGAAATGCATAATACGAAATAATACAGAGTGTAAAATGGAACTGACAAAAACTATACGTAGAACTGTAGAAAACGTAGAACATTCGTAGCTGGCGTAGCTTACGTAGAATAAACACGCTTTTTTTGCTTGTGAATCTAAACTGCTAATACACGAAGACTTATATACAATATATCATTATTTGAAATTAAAACTTAAATTTACCTACTATTTTTTTTAAATATATTAATTCTAAAATAAAATGATATTAACCGTTAAAATATACCAATTTTCAATCATTTTTAAATTTGTTACTCTTAAGCTACTTGTTCACGAAAACAATTTAAAGGAAAATTAGCAACTTCTGTGTTACCAACGAGTGAATACAAGATGATTTATTTATGTAATTGCCAACTATTTCATTTGAAACGCAACATTATAAATCATAAATACCTAATTATTTGGTAATTTCTATAAAAATGATCCTCTATTTATACATACATATAAAAAATAATGTTTGATGACCATAATAACTACACACATAAGGGAGATAACATCTTAGTGCCCGATTTTGATGGCGCATTGACTATATAAGGGATGAGTACTATTTCTTCATCGCCAATGTGACCATTTACTATGGTCATCTATTAAGTTTAAAAAATATATAGCATATATTTAAAAAAATAGCAAAATATATAACACTTAAACGGGACTTTTGTATACAAGGTTCCGCCATGGCAATTAAGCCATGCATGGCATTTTTTATAAAATCCATTCATTCGGTACCGAGCGATCATGGCGCTATCTTCACAGGATCTTTATAGAACTGCCAACTATTCAGAAACGTTTTTCAACAGTTTTGTTTAAAGCCAGCTGAATGGTGAACGAATGGATGAGACGAACATTTGCTTATTTATACAGCACTAGTTATTCCACGCGGCTTCACTGCTGACATTCTGTAACTCGATTTTGTAACGTTAAGCTTCCGTAAGGGTATGCCTATAACCTTATTCTAGAATTGGGCTATAATTTTTTACAACTTTGGTGTTTTCAGAGATTAGCGCGCTCCAACAAAAAGTAACAAACTTTTCAGCTTTATTATATTATAGTATAGATTGCGTTACAGTCTATTTAATCGAGCCCGGTTCAAGCCCGGGTAAGCACCATTAAATTTTCATGTGCCTTGATTTGTGTTTATAATTCTTCTCGTGCTTGAAGGTGAAGGACAACATTGTGGGGAAAGGTATGTCTAATTTCACTGAAATCCTGTAACATTTGTATTCCACTAATCTGCGTTGGAGCAGCGTGGAGCAGCTCCAAACCTTCTCTTCAATAAAAAGGAGAGGTGACTTTAGCCCAGCAATAGGTAATTCACAGGCTATGATTGTATATAACTCGATGCGTTTTATGTGACGTAATAGAATAGGTTTTTAAAAATGAATTACAATCTGAACTAGGTGTCGTTTTTAAATATTTTGTCACTCATCATCACATTTCAATGAACCCATTTATTTGTGCTCAATGCATTGTGATATAAATTATCTATAACATTGCAAAGAATACTTGGCAGACTTAAAACCGGATATTTGGTGCCAGAGTTTTATTGCTTTTAAATATTTGTATATTGTTATCTTAGTGACAACTGACATTCGATTGATTGAGACGCAGTGTTGATGGACGGACAGATTTATTGATAGACATAACCACCCGTCCATATTTAGCAACAATATTCGTTAATATTAACGGAGTTCAAATATTGTTTAAGTAATACTTTATACAATGGCGTGTCTCTTTCTTGCGTGTTTTAAAACAATGATTATGGAAAACATACAGTTAAACTATTCCGCTAAGAACCATTTTTTAGACAGTAAGTCTTTGAGTACTACACACACATAAATATTTGGAGGTGTGAGGAACATGGTGTAAAGTTCCTCATCCACCATTGAAAAGGGAGTATCTTCCGACAAGATGGGTGCTAGTTTGGTGGGCAACTGCCCCAGGTTGTTGTCGGGTTCTTGTATATAATATGTTCAATTGCTCGGATAACTTTAATATCGCGATGTAGGATACGTCAGTTTTTAGTTCATATGTGACGAGATAGATGTCGCTACACCTATAATCACTTAAAATATATTTTATCGTAGAAATAAATATTATTTCCTATAAAAAATTTTACTTCCTATAAAAAAGGCACCTTATGGCATTTTTTGAACGTTATAAACGATTATTACAATATTCAAGAAACAATTATTTTTGCTGACGAAAGGTTTAATAATTTACGCGGCGTAATTCAAAAGCGTCTCAATAAAAAAAAGTTTTCCTTAATTTTGACCACAAGTCTATGCGACGAAAAAAAATTATACGAACGGTCGGTTACTGATGTACGATAAAAAAATTCGTTGAATATAGAAACTACATAAATACACCCTGAATATTCGGACGCAGCGAGTTGGCAAACTGTCTCATAACAACATAATCATAGATCGTGTTCCGTTAAATGTACATTAAGCTATAATTCATTTTTGTTCACTCGGTTGCACAGCGATTCCGCTTGTCAAGACTATTGTTAATTTACGGCGATGCGACTGCTCTGATTCAAGATATGATATTATTTATTGTTATAGGAATATTATCCGAATAGTAATATGGTTAGGGAAATGTTTCAAAGGCTTTCTTTGGACTTAGTAGTGGGCTAGTCAATAATAATAGAAGGTAATGTAATATATAAGATAATCTCGCTCAGCTCATTGTAGGTTTTTAAATATATTAAAGTTAAATTTTATTATATTATTAAAGTTATTAAAGTTGTTATGCGTATTGATCCTCATATAATTTTGTATTACGTTTATATTTATGATTTTGTATTCTTAAGAACGTTATGTAAGTAGTAATTAATATTGAAGAAAATATATTAAATTAACTATCATTCATTATTTATTATTATTTAACTGTTATTTATTTTAGTTTTTCTAAGTATATACTACAGATTAAAACTACTATAAGAATTCTAACTATATTATGTGATGTATTGATACATATTGAGTTTAATATCCCTTAGTTCTTTCTTATGTTACTCCGAGTTTGAGATAGGGCCCTAAATAATTTAATGAAAAGCACACGTATATCTGGTAGCAATCGAGATAACAAGTCAGAATTTTTATTTATGCATTGTGTACATGTGATTATTTAGTAATTGACAATATTAATAATAGGAATGGTTGGTTGTTATACGATTATGCGTGCGGTTTTTGTAATTGCTGTTTTTAAAACAAAGGCGAAATATAATTATTGTAAACTGGTCTTATTGAAAATTATTTTCAGTTTCCGTTAACCTGAAGTTGTGGCCACATATAACATAGTTCTCAATATAACTTAAAACATATAACCCTTTCCCGATACGCTATAATCAGATAACTTTATGTCTCAGACACAGAGTAGAAGTCAAAGAAAAGACCGTATTTTAAAACTAAAAGATAGTTTTATTAGACTTGACTTTAAGTCGGAAGTATTGAACAAATTGAAAATGAACGTGATTCGAATTTATTTTGAATTCTTGAATGTTAAATTTCATTTTATATTAACAATTGTTTTTAACCTCTCGGTCCTCAGAAAAAAAACATTTCTTCGTCTTAATATTAATAAGTATGTATAAATAATTTATAATCTGTAATTTCTGGTTAGAAAATAATGAAATTTACCATATTCAATGTTAGAGGTACGGAGAATGACATCGGATACCTAACCACGAGGATATACCAGCTTACTATAACAGTACAGTACAGGCCTCTTCTACTCTTCTAAGGAGTAGGTTTGCAGCTTATTCCACCACGCTGCTGCAGCTGGTGGAACACACATGTGGCAGATTTTCAGTGAAATTAGACACATGCAGGTTTCCTCATGATGTTTTCCTACACCGGAAAAGCTTGAAATTAATTATAATCACAAAATAAGCACATGAAATTCAGTGGTGCTTGCCTGGGTTTGAAGTTTGAACGATCATCGGTTAAGATTCACGCGTTCTCGTCACTGGGCCAACAATGTTACACTTTATCTATATCAAAACTAGAACACATTAAATAGTGAAATATCACAAATTAAGAAGGTTCTCGAGACGTAGAAGTTTAACAATATAATACCTTTATCAATATCACTGAAACTTTCAACGGTTCCGTGACAAAGAACTGTTCACCCTTAACACAAAGCCCGACTATCAATTTACCCGCAAATTTTCCACGTCTCGTATAATATATTCGACGATGTGACCTATTACTCACACTTCGTCGCCGGGGTCTTTGTGAGCTATTTGCAGTAATGGTATATTACCTACGCGTCAAAAGGTGTGAACGAGATCGGTGATAAAACCGGTAAAGGATCGGATATATTGTTTTGGGATACCAATATCTATTTAATAGTTGAATGTATGAAGATCGTACATAAAACTGTCTATCTACTGTTAGTTTAGTCGATTTTATTCTTATTATAAAATTTAATTTGTTTATATTAATACGAGAACAATGAATCTGGGGGCACACGGGGATTAAATTCAACCATGCGTGATAGCCGACGTAATTTTAAAAAAACTTTCTTTTTTTATCTCGTGCGCAATTGGCTAATCTCTCTTGAGATTGGCCGCCGTGGCCGAAATCGGTATGGAGGACCTTAATATATAATGAGTATTTAGCAAAATAAATTATATTTTTAATTCAATCATGGACTTTAATTAACCTATCGTGTCACGTTAATTAGCCTGGGTTAGGACTATAACGAAGGGTGACTATTATTTAACAAACAATTATATAAAGGTTTAAAAAAAATAAATTAGAACTTGTGTACTTTTAACTTAGCAACAAAATTCTCAATACTAATGACGTTTCGAGACGATTTAGGGCAACAGTTCGGAGAATAGTAGAATACCTAGTATTTGCGAAGGCCGGATTACAGCCCTCGGCCCTTCGTTCGGCAAATATTGACAATTCGCTGTTTTAATGCCGACGTCAAACAATCGGCGATTAGAGACGCACTCGCGTTACGGTAATTTTTTATTACCTGATTTATTCCAATATTCGTATTACATACATGATGCACCTTACAGTCTCACAGATGTATGTCTGAATCACCTTAGCGGAAACGAATGCAAAAAATATTTTATTTAGTTAATGTAATTAATTATACCTCTCTCTTTCATTGTATGAACATACGAGCAAGATAAACATTTAAAACGAATAGGTCAGTATAGTATAAAAAAATAATAATCATTATATATCCTAACTAGAGATACGTACTCTAAAAATCAATATTAAATGTCGGAACGTAATTTTATAGTATCTAAATGAACTACATTTACGCGAAAATTAACAGGTCGCCGTGGCGCTTGGCACGCCGCAAATAAGAGGGCTCCGACCCCGCAATTTGCTATGCAACCTCCTTTACACTCATTGTGTATACGTCTTAATACCATCTACAATAGCTGTCTAAATCTGCCTTGAGGCTTTTAACGTTTCCACGTTTAGGAGTTTCTGGTTTAAGAATTTTTGAGGTAATAAATATTGTTCTGTAAAAAATATAAAAATCATTGTTTCTATGTATGTAAGTTCGTATGCTATTAGCTTTTATTGTTTGTAACACGAAATTTTATTTTGTTTATACGTTTATTCGAACTTATTTTTCAATTCAATTCAATATGTTCGTTTATTCAATGATTTAGAACCGGCCATTGTTATGTATTATTTGTAACTTAAAATGCTCCGAATTCTGATATGACTCGTGCGCTATCATTGGTACTGTACCATACCTTACATAATAATGCCTTCACGCACGTACTGTAAAAACTTTAATCGCATCAACGATGCATGAACGCATATTATAATATATCTTAAAAACACATTATTATTAGTTAAATCTAAATATAAAAAACAATTTTTAAAATTAGTCTTCTTTTTATGTTTTGAAACAAATAAAAATATACAATACACCCGATTGTATACTAGTTTTATTATTTATGTACTTATTTGGTAATGTAAATAATTTAACAATTTCATTTATTTAAAAAAAAAATAGGACTCTTCTTTAGTAGCCCGGTTTCCGAAAGGTGGACATGTCATTCGTTGGCGTGCGCCTGAACTCTCTCCGTTGTCATTGCTCTAATGCGCGTCCCCTTTAAACAATATACTGTTTTTTCTTTTTTTTTATGTAAGAGGGGGCAAACTAGCACGAAGCTCACCTGATGGAAAGTGACTACCACTGCCCATAGACATCCGCAACATCCGCGGACTTGAAGGTGCGTTGCCAGCCTTTGATGAAACATACTATTAAAAAAAAAATACTTCTAATTCATTAATTAAATAACACAAACGCATTACACGAATGGACTTATAAGAACAGTAAATATTTTTTTTACTTTAGATGTAGTTATATCGGAGTAAGGATTTTCTGCCTTATAGTTTATCAAGATACGATTTTCCAAATACAATTTATGAGGAAATCTCTTTCATAACCTGATATTGTATGAACGTTCTACCTCATTTATATTTATATATGCAGACGATATAAAGCGTTCCCTAGAGGTAAAACCGAGCAGAAATTATGCAAATTTCGCCCTTCAGTCGAGTACAATTACAAGTGATTATCGCAAGAAATTAAATTTTCAAGTTCAATATTCAATTATTATTTATGTAACGGTATTTAGTCTTTTGGTAATTTATATTCGATTATTTTTCACAAATATTGTCAGCTGTCATTGAAAATTCGAAGATTTGTGCTGAATTTCACTGAAATTCTGTTACATGTGTATTCCACCAACGCGCATTGGAGCAGCGTACTGGTGGAGTAAGCTCCAAAACCTTCTCCTCCAAAAAAAGAGAGGAGGCCTTTGGGCCTCCAGCAGTGGGACATTCACAGGCGGTTACTGTTACTAATTTAAAATGAAAACTTGATGAAATCGGCAATAAAAAAAAAACTATCTAAAAAGACAATTTTAATTTCTTAGTCTACGAAGTTGATGTTCTTAATCAACGAAGTTGATATGACGGTATTTAAAAAAAAAAAGAATGACGTCACGAGTCTCGTCAAACACCCTAATAGCAAGCGTAATTATATCCTTTGAAGTGATGCCCCTCGCCGCGAACCGTGGCGAATTTAAATATTAGAAACGAATGAAAAGAAGGAAATCATTTGAAACATTCTTTAACATCTGCTACCTTAGGCCTCAGCTGCCATTTGGAAGTATAATTACTCGATACAAAACGCAATCGCGAGAAATTCGAATTTCGAATAAACTAAAGCAATATTTTTTTTCAATTAATAAAATTGGGACCAAGGAAGAATTTTTTTCATTTATAAAGATATTCGTTATAAAAAAACAATGAGATGCTTAAATAAATTAATATATTAAAAAACATTTTACTTGTACAGAACAGTATGTACTATGTAGTATAATACTATTAGTTAGAAGTCACCAATACCAAATCAGCTTAATGAAACTGGTTTATTAAACAAATACCGAAAAAAGGGACTTTTTGTCACTGGAACATTTTAAAATATTATATAAATATAAAATAATATATATATATAATATTTTTCTGTTTTGTTTGAAATTACACGTATATATAAATAATTACGTACTTTTAAATTTATGAAATTAGAAAATAATTACAATTCTTTTAATTACTATTAATGTTTAACAGTACTAATGTTCATTTTATGATGTTGTTTATACCAAAACTGTTCGCGCGTCTATATAAAGTAGTGGTCGGATATTGTATTGATGAAAAATATTATTATATGAATTTGCCAATTTTTTGGCAACACTAGAATGGTAACACTAGTCAATAACTATTATATACTTGTAACATTCTGTTAAGGCTGTATAATATTTAAATATTCATTCATTCATATATAACTATTCCACCAATCAGCGTTGGAGCAGCGCGGTGGGATAACCTCCAAAAACCTTCTCAACATTCACAGGTTGGTACTTTACTAACTATATATTAATTCGTAATGAGGGTAATATTAGAAATTCAAATTATTCATAATTATAAGGTCCTCCAGACCGATGTCGGCCACGGCGGCCAATCTCAAGAGAGATTAGCCAACTGCGCAGGAGATATTATAATGCACAAGTGTGTGCGCAAACACAGGTGCACTCTCTTTTCCTTAGCTCTCATAATCCGATGGGACGGCAAGCCGACACGACCGGAAAGAGTTCAGGCGCAGGACCAACGGCTTAACGTGCTTTCCGAGGCACGGGAGTGTACACACTTCCAACTTCCAGACTCCGGGCTGCTACTGAGAATTTTCTGACAGAAAACCCCAATAACTATTTACTGGTCCGACCTGGGAATTGAACCCAGGACCACCGCGTCTGCGGCCTTCTATCAAGCCACTAAACCAACGAGGCATAATAATAATAATAAATTATAATGTATGCTTTACTATTATATAAATCATTTTCAAATTTTTAACAGTGTTATTCTGGAAAAGTCACTTCATATCTTATTTGTGAAATTTAGAAATCAACATTCGAAACATCAGAACAGAGTCCCTAGCCAAGTTGACATTCTACAATTGTAAACGCTAATAGAAAACTAAACAAATGTATGAGAATGACATCTCTCAACGATAAGACACGTGGTTGTCGTAACAGAAATTCGAGCATTCAAATAGAATATCATCTTAAATCATACTCTTTTTGAATGCTTGTTCTATTCAAATCAAATGCTCCTTATTATTACAGTAAATTTTTCATATAACTTCATAACAATTCACGATTGTATTGTTCGATGTGTTTACAGTTTGCTTGTAAAACTTTATAAGGACATAGGTCAATTAAGCATAAGCAAAATAAGTATTCTATGGGAATAACTGCTTACTAAGATTATATATTGAAAAGGTTCCGTAATATGTTTTTATAAAATTAAATTAAATATAAAAAAATTAAGTCATTAAAAATCGGAAGAAAACAGCACGAAACTTGGTTCCATTTTTAAAATTTCCGGTTATAAATCCACGAGGCCGAATAACCCAATAAAGGTATAAACCCATAAATCCGAATGAGGGATGGTGGCGTGACAATGGGGCTATTGTGCCCTTCAGGAACAAACGATATATCAAGAAACTGACATTTACACACATACAACAAATGACATACATATGTTAATAGATTATGTATTAAAACTAGTTTATGCACAATTGAAACAAAGAACATTAAAGAAATAAATGTGACTAAACGGAAGATCACAACATAGACATACATACATACATAATAATTGACGATAATCATAATTATGTTCCTTGATCACTTTTGAATTCAAATTCACCACACAAACTACCACCACAATAATAATGGCTAATTTTTTTTTCTGATATAGTTGGACGGCATCTTGCATGATCAGATATGGATAGTCTTCAGGCGCGAAACTAGCATTGTGTTATGGGAATGCGCACTACCGAAAAAAAATTACCCGACCCAGAACATCCTCTTCTTTTGAGGAGAAGCATTTTGGAAAACCTCAAGCAAGCAAGGCGCACTTCACTAGTTTATGAAATAAAAACAGTAGTGCAATCAACGACAGTAGTACAATACAATGATTTTCTATATTTCTTTAGTAGTCATAATAAGTTTCAGTTGCATAAAAAGTAAATATTATAAAAGTAAGCTTATAAACATATCTAGGACAACAAACAAATTACCTATCTTACATGTAGAAATTGTATGTATTTTATTTATATCTATATTCGCGATCGCTTTCTCGGAATTGACCTCATTGGTTCCATCGATCGACCGGAAGGTTGCAATAAAAGCACACGTAACATATGAAAAGTATTGGACTCTTTATGTTGTCAATAGAAGAGTATATCAGTAAGTTATGAAGCCTTTTAGTTCAGTTTTTGTATTATTCCCCCTCACTCGAGCGTCGAGTACGCGAAGGAGTTGTAATTCAATTACCTAGCTTACTCGGCGTCGGAATATAGGAATGTATTGAAAAGTTTCACGTTACTTCTTTGACGTAAAAATGTTCAGTAAAAAAATTTCTAATACATTTTCCAAGGATTGTCTTAATATATATTTGTATGGCTTAATTTTTAATCTGAATAATTTGTAGTTATAATAGTTTTGGTTCAGGAGGATACGATTTCCATTTAATTACCACGAACTATGTAGAAACATAATGGTACCATTTACTGTTAAGCTATAACGGTAAATGAATATATAATATAAAATAAATGAATGTTTGGGTGTAGTAAGGAACAGGAAGAAAAGTTCCTCATCCACCATTGAAAAGGGAGGATATACCTTACACCTTTGATATCGACCAGACGGGTGTTGGTCTGGTGGGCTAATGCCCCGACGATTGTTGTCGGGTTCTTGTATATATGTTCAATCGCTCGGATAACTTTAATATCGTGATGTAGGATATGTCAGTTTTTAGTTCGTATGAGGCGAGATAGATGTCGCTACAAAAGATCATTTAAGTCACGCGTTTTAAAAATATTTTTATTATTATTTGGGTTTTGATGCATTTTTTCTATTTAATTACCTTATAGACAACTTTTGTTTTTATTGTATAGGTAGGCGGACGAGCATATAGGCCATCGTATGGTAAGTGGTCATCAACTCCCATAAACAATGGCATTGTATGAAATGTTAACGATCGCTTACATTGCCAATGCGGCGCCAACGTCGGGAACTAAGATGTTATGTCCTTTGTGCAGGTAATTACACTGGCTTACCCACCGTACCCAAAGTACTGCTCTTTTGCGGCAGAATATCTGATGAGCGGGTGGTACCTACCCAGACGAGCTTGCGCAAAGCTCTACCACCGAGTAAATTAAAATATTAAATAAACTTCTACAGATTAGATACTGAAAATCTTTTGAAATAAACTGAATAAACTATTGCTTGTTGAGTACAATTATAAATCACACACACACACACACACAAACACACAAAGGCGCGCGCGCCTCGACGCACATATACATACACACACGCGCGCGCACGCACCGACACACATATACATACAATAACACGCGTACGAACATATTATTACCAAATCTTTATTTTCATTACTTCAATTTTATTTTCTTTTTATATACGTTTTTACTACACCTTTGATAGCATTCCCTATTATGGAATCTAATCTGGTGTGCAATTAATTGTCGAGGAATCGCTGACCCTGATATTACAATTTATATTATAATATATATGACGAGCTGGTTGGCGTGGTTGGTAAGACACTTGCCTTTCACGCCGCAGGTCGTGGGTTCGATTCCCACCCAGGACCGACATTTGTGTGCATGAACATGTCTGTTTGTCCTGAGTCTGGGTGTAATTATTTATTATAAGTATGTATTCACAAAAGAAAACTTGTATATGTAAGTATATCAGTTGTCTGGTTTCCATAGTACAAGCTCAGCTTAGTTTGGGATCAGATGGCCGTGTGTGAATAATGTCCCAAGATATATTATATTATTATTATTATTAGTTTCCGGGTCAGAGTACTACCACCAGTATGCAAATGTAAAAATCTAGATTAAATAATACTGCAAATTGTGTACATGATTTTTTTGGTTGTAAATAAAAATATATTATTTTATAATCTGTCTTTTGATTAACATAAAATATATTTCCATCTATGTAAGTTTTTAAAAATAATAAATATTAATCAAAAAAAAATATAAACAAATGTTTATCTTTTATTTTACAATAAACGTCCCCATGCCTTTTCCTGTTAGTCGTAGGTTATAAGACGACTAGCATCGTGGAAGAATATTCGTAAGGATTCCTCGAGCAACTGAACTCTGGCAATTAGGGCTCACGTTTCCGATTACAGAAATCAAACACGCCGCAAACGGATTTGCTTGTATTTGATTTCCTGAAATTGTGAAAGGATATTTTTAGGAGAAGCAAAATACAACTTTTTATTAATTATATACTTTTTAGTTCATCAGTATGACAATATCTTAAGAAGGTCAACTCTGTAAAAAGTGCAGGCACCACTGAAATTTCATATGCTTAATTTGTGTTTATAATTCATCTCGTGCTTTACGGTGAACGCATCATATTTCAACTGTCATAGTTAACACATTATTTAAGAAATTGTAAAAGTAATGACCATTGTATTATTCAATTTGCGTCGGCAAGCCTAAACAGTATTAACAAACGAGACAAATGAGACAGTATTGGTTCAGCTAATGAAGGTTTCTTTGCAAACAGCCTATTCAAATCCAATAAATTTTTTTACGAACAAGCAGAGAAGAAATATAAGGGAATATAAATGTAAAAATTATTCTATTGTTGATAGTCCGTCCTTTCGTATAACTTCAGTGTAATTTCAGAATCGTAATAAAGAAAACGTTACTTACTTGGCCGAGTGTGTTGTCGTTTGTAAGCAGACCAAATCCTAGTCACATTAGATAGAAGTTTTTTTTTAAATTTTATTTATGTAAAAATGGAATAGCATTAACGTCCATTAAGGAAGCTACTTACATTCCTATTTACCCCTCCAATTAAGTGTAAAGCTGGTGTCAGGGAGGGAACGACAATAGTCTAATGGGATAGGATAGAACATGCGACATTTTACATCGCCAAGTGGCCCGTCAAAAATGGCGCCATTAGCGGTTATTGAAAAACCACAATGCCTTTTTAGTTTGAATGCAAAATCTTAAAAAAAACGTCTTTTAATTTATTTTTATTCCTCGCTAAACTCATACAAAGGCCGTCCTTAATTGCATATAAATTACGAAAAGCTACAAGATCGTTTTAAGAAATGCATGTATTGGCTAATGTCGTGCTTTGCTTATTGGTCGTCAGTCGGCACCTGAGAGTTCACCCCTTAGGGAGTAAAAGTGAAATAATAATACCTTATATACTTAGGATTTGCTATTTAAACAAAATATCTAATTTGTCAATTTTATACGACGAGTATTTCACAATGCTATTAAAATTCGATTGTTTTCCACTAATTTCCTATTTTCCTCCTCTATTCTGATGACATAATCAAAATCATCTTTATGCGATCTAACAAAGACACCAGATGCAGCACTAAAACGCGACAATACCCAAATTGATACCAGAAAACAATAAGTTTACATTCCGACTGGTCAATAAATTATACAAATACGTACTAAAATATTTACGATACAATATACATATACCACTTAATCGGCTTACGCGTGACAGATTACAAGCTACGATCCCTTAATACGTGATAATACCACGACTTATAATTTCTTCGCATCTTGTAAGACTTTACGAATAAATTATCTTTTAGAACTAATAGTAGAGTAGTAAAAGTTCTTAATTAATCAGTATTAGATATTACTGACTGCCTCGTTGGTCTATTGGCTTATAAGGCCGCAAATCTCGACCCCAACCCCAAGTTAGGCCTTTAAGAAGTTATTTCTTTGTCGAACATTCCAAGGCAGCCCGGAGTCTGAGTTGCAAGTGAAATCCGTGCCTCGGAAGCACGTAAATCCGTTGGTCCTGCGCCTGAACTCTTTCCGGTCAGTAATATATTTATTTCGTGTTTCACAGACTTTTATTAGTTACATTTATAATGTATGACTCACACGACTTCAATACTATTTGATAAAATGAATTATTATTATTACCTGAGGAACTACACGCGTAACGAGTAACGCGTTTGCTTTGTAACACAGCTTGAATTCCATCAAGGATGCTTACGTTAAGAAAGATAGATTAAAAGTTGAAAACCTTAATTTTCAACAGTTCGCTTAATAATAAAGGCTTGCAGTAATAATAAAATAAATTATGTATTTTTTATATTACTTTATTATGTGGTTAAGAAAGTTTTTCTATCGCCACTTCACAAATCTAATAGAACAACAGAATGCGTATGCGTAAGTACCATTTAGGAACGTGGTAGGCATTCGTAATATTTAAAAAAAAACATGTATGTCAATATATTAAGGAAGAATGCCTTCACATAACTATTCCAAGTTATTGTTCGGTTAAGTTTTTCATTTCTCTAATGTCTACGTTATATTCCAACTCGAAAAGCGCAATAATTTTCCCCTAAACATCTAGGGCTTCCGTCTTTCGTTGCAAACTATGAATACCATCATCAGACGAGGCGATTATCATATTTCAAACGTCTAACCAAATTACTTGACTTTTAGAACTTATAATTTCGACCTTATATCCTTGATATAGAGGCGGTTTGTTAATTGCTGAGGGTCTAATAGATTTGGTATTGTCTCGCAACAGGGAGAAGAGCCTCAAGTCACCCCGCTTGATCCGCCCTCGAGTTTGTATGAGGTTTGTCTCATAGACGTCGAAATATTTGCGGTAAGTATTAGTAGAAATCGTTCTGTCTCCATTGTTTACTTCGTGTCACAGGACTTATTGGAATAGATGGTTTTATTCATTAAGCAAATTGAAATTAATTTAAACCTATTTAAAATGAATTGCTTGGTTCGATTATTCTTATATAGGATCTTGGCATCTATTATTTAATACAATTAAAGTCATATGAATAAATAGATTTAGAATAGATCTACAGTTTTTAAATCGCTGATCAAAGTCAGATGACGCAATAGCGAACCAAATAACATAGAGTTTAATAAAATATTACACTAAGATTTGTATTGAAATATTTGGAACTAACCATCATAGACTTATACGAACAAACACCAACACAAAACCTTTTCTAAATAGTTAATATTTGGAAGAATACAAGTAAATGACGAGATCGCACTCATTTTGTTGGGGGGGGGGAATTGCACGCACACATCTCCGTAGATACAATTACATACAAGTATTCCTTTATATCTAACTTTTGCAATAACTAAGCTGTTAATGTTCAAATGCACTCCTAAATAGGAACTCTCAATAATAAAAGCAGGCATGTTACAGTTATTCTTATATTTAAAAGAAGATTCTTAGGTTTTTTATTTTTTTGTAAAATGAATTATATTTTTTTTACTAATGAAGTTGAATATGTCAATATTTTTTTTATTAATGAACTTGAATATATATACACAGACAATGGGAACGAGCCCTCACAGTTAAAAGAACATCATTCAACAAAAGTCTTTGTAGGGGGACAGACTTCGATGCTGAGTTTTCTAAGTCCTTTCTGTCTATTTACTAACAACATGCAGAGATATATGTAGGGCATTGGTATTATTAAACAATATTCTATTTACGAAGAAGACTGTCTTTTTGTTTTCGAACAGTACAGTAAAGTAAGTCTAAGGCCTCCTCTCCTCTTTAGAGGAGAAGGTTTGGAGATTATTCCACCATGCTGCTCTAATGCGGGTTGGTGGAATACACGTGAGGCTTAATTTCAATGAAATTTGACACATGCAGGTTTCCTCACTATGTTTTCCTTCACCTTCAAGCACGACATGAATTATAATCATAAATGAAACTGATGATGCATAGAAATTCAGTGGTGCTCGCCCGGGATTAAAATCACGACCATCGATTAAAATTCACGCGTTCTTACCACTGCGCCATCTCTGCTTTAGCTTCAAAATAATTTCAAATTATAGTGCAATTCTGCAATAACACCTAACTACTGAAATATTGTGACCAAGTTTGTTTACAAAAAGCAATTTTTATTTATGATTTCTTTAAAAGCTATAATTTTTGTAGTCGGTTTCCAATATTTCTAGAGTGATATGAAATGAATTACAGAATTGTACTTCTGATAACATAAAAGCGAAAACATAACACAAGTATTGCCTTAAAGTGTAGGCAACTTTGGCCGGATTCAACTTATCACATCTTACAAAGAAATAAGTTTTCGGAAGTAAATTCGAAACGAATTAAGTCATTGGCTCAGAAAATAGAATAAACGCGCTTAATTATGTATGATATAAGGCCTATATTTGCTGATTTGTCCTTATTTATCTCGACGGTTATTTCAACTTATTTTAGTATCCACTTTGCTACTTATCCATAATGTGTTTGGATTTGTTTTTGTATTCTTTGTCTATTTTTTTTATCTGTCTAATAATTGTGTGATTTTTGAAAAAAGAACAGCGGTAGTCTGTTTTATCTAAACAATGCGAGGTTTAGACATAGATAACGTAATTAATTATTATTTTATTGGTTTCGAACGCATATGAGGGAGACAACGTGTATGAAGATTTCATGATGAATTTTGTGACTGACAAAAACGGCGTCAAAGTTTAATAATCAAGAACCGATAAATAAAATTTAAATATAAGATAATTCATTTAATTATAAGAGATAATAAAGAATATATAGAATTTATTCCATCTTTTAAATTTAAAATGTAAAAAAAAAAAAAAAATTCAGTTTAGAGTAAATTTCTTACATACCATATTTATATTCCAATTAAATATTTTTTAAATTTAATTCTGCTTATGTGTCTCAGCTTAAAAATGTATCCCCTAACTTAATTAAAGTGGAGAGCTGTTATCGGATTACTTAATTTTCCCCTCGTATGGCAAAGACGAGCTTTGAAGGTAGTTTCTGCGTGTTCTACCTTCGTTTATATCTGTATTTAATAAAAATTGTAATAAAGGTATGTCTGTACGTAAATATTTTTTATTCAGTAATTGTATTGTATTGCCAATGTAAGCAATAATACCGATAGACAAATTTATGGTTGGGCGGGAGATATTTTTTATTTATTTATTTATCCAACAGTTAACCTACCTTATTATGTCAAATATTTTATAACATTTTTATGTCAGAGGGGGCAAACGAACAGGACGCTCACCTGATGGAAACTACCATCGCCCTTGGAAATCTGCAGCATCCGAGGACTTGCAATTGCGTTGCTTGCCTTTGACATGTAACTAAAACCAAAATATTATTACACAATTAGCTTGTCTTACTAACAGAACAGCTAGTAAACTAAAAATATTAAGAGATGAATCTAATGAATGAATCTGTGAGTGCGTGCGTCAATTAGAAGAACGAACCACGAGAGAGAAGCTGTCACAAATTCGGTCTCTACTGACGGACGAAGTCTTCGCGGTCAGTCAAGGAAGCGGTGGACGATATCTTTACCTCAACCGAAATTGGATGGAACCGGTTACATAGTTCAATCAATCGGAAAGATAAAAGGTCTTAGGAACAAAATAGCTCTAAATTTATTCTGGACTTTTATGAAAATTGTTTACTACGCTTTCGTGAAAAAAAAATCTATCTCTCTATCTTTCGATAGTAATGAATCTTAATGTAGTTATTCCAAAAGTATTTTCACAATAACTGCACATTCGCTTGCCCTTATTCCATTTATTTGAGGTCGTAGTGTGTATTGCATGGGGAGTGTTTGATAGAATTTATGGTCAGCCGCCTGCCTGACGCCGCTCCAAAGGAATACTACAGACAGACAAACGAGAGACTCGTTATACACATTATGAACATATACAAACACGTTTCTTAATTGGTTAACAGGTTTGACACTTTTTATATTTAATTTAAGCCGAACTTAGAAGAATCGATCTCAGTCCATCGATTACTTTATCGAATGCGATTTTAATCAGATGAATACACCTTCGATGAGGTGAAGGACACGATTCAGATGTTGAAATA
Organism: Nymphalis c-album; assembly: GCA_963151315.1. Lineage (NCBI taxonomy): Eukaryota > Metazoa > Arthropoda > Insecta > Lepidoptera > Nymphalidae > Nymphalis > Nymphalis c-album. The sequence continues at coordinate 11,464,717 of OY720591.1, read as the reverse complement.
TTGTTTTAATTAGTGGCTCACACTGCTGAGCTACGGTCTCATTATTTAAGAAGAAGAAGAAGCTTAATAGTTAAATATAAATTAAGCGCTACTGGAACCGCAGGGCACTGCTAGTATTTATCGCGATAATTTTTACTGAGACAGAGATTAAAATATTTTTTTCGTGTTCATAATCAAAAATGGTCATAGACTAAAGTAAACGAGATTTTAAATTTTATAATGTACTGGAAGATATAGCTTTGACTTCGACGATGGTATTTAAATCATATGAGTAATTGTAAGCAGCCAAGTCGTAACGATTTGAATTTATTATGACGTTTGTCTTAACGGTTGTATTAAATTTATATTATGTATATAGAAAATGCAACAAATTAGGGCTACAATTAAATAATACCTATATTTTGATCTCTAGAATAGAATAAAAAAGTTAATTAAATATCTGTTACTATAGTCAGTACTTCAATACCCATTCGACTATCGTGGTGAAAGCCATGGGTGTCCCATTAGAAGGCTAATTAATAGGCTAGTATGATAAAAATTATATGGTATAAATAAATAATATTTTTTAACAAATTGCTACTTTAAAATAGTACCAAACGCTTAGTTGTTAGTTCTAATTCTTTATTCAATTTTTTTGTTTAATTGTATATTTAAAGGGACGAGCATATGGGCCACCTGATGGTAAGTAGTCACCAAGACAATAGCATTGTAAGAAATGTTAACCATCGCTTACATCGCCACTGGCTCACTCACCATTCAAACCGGAACACAACAACTGCTGTTTTGAGATACAATATCTGATGAGAGGGTGGTACCTACCCAGACAAGCTTGCACAGAGGTCTACCACCGAGTAGAGCATGATAGTATAATATTCATATATTTTTTTAAAATTAAAACGTATTGGAGTTCTAAATTCGAATTTAATTTGAGCACTTACCGCAGCAATCTATGATATACGAAGCGAGAGAACTATAAATGAAACTAAGCGTTCACAATAAATAAGTCGCGCAACGAGAGCTCGCCATAAATCTCGAAAAGCACTAGAGAAAAAGTGAACAACACAGTTCGATAAGGTAAGGGGTTAAGTTGTAACAAAGATGGCAACATCTGCGCTCAACACGACTACGTTCCAAACAATTACCATAAAAGCGAGGAACAGTGTATGTGGAGTACAGAGTATCTTTAATCACAGATTAACAAATGACTAGAGGTTATATAATTACATTAGTTTCTTGTTTAACTTATTGTGATTCAAGAAATCACGATTCAAAATTATTTTGACGGAATATTTAAAATTATTAAAACAATTTTATTGAAAATATGATTACAAAGTCTTCTACATAAACTATGTAGAAGACTTTTTATAGTATATTATCGTTTTTTATTTATATCATTTTTAAATTACATAACATTCTTAGGAAAAAATTGTTAAATTGATATGTATTTAATGTTTATTTCTACTAATTAAATTATATACCTATTATTAAAAATATTTTAACATAATTTTGTTTATATATTTTTATAAATAACATAAAGAAAAAATAACCAGAGAAACCAATTCGATATCTTAAAAGTTAATCATTACTCTGTGACAGATCTAAGAGGGCTGCAGAATAACGCTCCGTTATCATCACATCTGATATATAAACGCAATCTCTGTGAATACCCTGCCACGAATTACCTGCATAATTTCACCAGAAATATATATGGTGAAAGATACTTGTTATATACCCATATTTCATTCGTTATTCTTAATCTGAAGTTATATGTAATAAGCCAAGATGGCCTAGTGGTTATAACGCGTGAATCTTAACCGATGATTGTGGGTTCAAACCCGAGCAAGTATCACTGAATTTTCATGTGCTTAGTTTGTGTTTGTAATTCATGTCGTGCTTCATTCATTCGTGGAAAATTTTCAGTACTTTTACAAATTATTCTAAAAAAAATTAGGTATTTCTTTAACTTTAATAATAATTGCTGTCAACATTTTTAAGACAATAATTTATATAATACTCCTTAAAATAGGTTGCACAGCAATTTAGTTGAGAGATCAGCAGCTCGTTCAAATACAAATTTGTATTGTACGTTTATCATTCAACACAAATAACATTTTCTAACAAATCTAGCAAATTTATTTACATTGAAACCTTAACTAACTACAAATAAAAATTAAAAATAATTACTACACAAGTCGTGACCGCGTGGAATGGTGGCAAGAATGCTAGCAGCATTTCCCCTTTGAATCGCAATTCCGATTCTCTGAGCGAAAAATGAAGCCGGCCTCCTGTCACCAGTGGAGGCAACAAGGCGGGGAGTAATATTGTGGATGAATTTATTGGCACTATTACTCCAAACCAATAACCACATTCCACGTGCGAGTAAAAAAGTTTTTGCGTAGCGTGTTTGGTTCCACTCAAACGTCACGATTACAAATGTTGCACTTCAAGGAGCTCAAATAGGCGCAGACAATTACACTAACGAAACAATCAAAAAAATTATATACATTTGTTATCTCTCATTATTTATTTTGTAATAATATTTTTCTTTATATATACATTGATGTAAATAAATGTTCTTTATATATTTTAGTTAAATAACTAGACTGAGATGTGAATTAATTATTTTATTGGCGATATGTAAGTCCTATAAAGTAAATCGATTTGGCTTTAAAAGATGGCTTTGATGGTCTCACAATGATCAGAAAACTTTGACTTCAACAAATAATAATATTAATAAAAATATATATATAACAAAAATCAACGTTATTTTATTTGTTCTACATATTTTATCATAAAAAAACATGCAATTATATTATATTATGTATATTAATTAATTAATACATTGAAGAAGTAATTATTTAAAAAAACAAAAAATTGATCGATACAAAGTACTATACGTCATACATCATTGTAGGGGGAGGCTTTAAACACTTTCATCGACAACTAAAACATGAGTATTCATTTTTTAAATGGATATGAAATACTTTATCTTAAAGCAAGCACCCCACACGACACGTCGTGTTCAATGAACAACGAACACTTGAACAGTACTCTCAGCTGAGCACTCGATTAGTTTCCTAGATGCTCAGCACTAAAAGCTCAAAACTCAATCCCTAGCATCAAGAATTCAAGTGACGCCATCGACAATCCCATACACCTGTCGACTTTGCTTATGGTACAAATTTATTTTAAATTTTAACTAAATTTTTAAAAATATATACAAATGTTGTTTTATAGTGTAATACCAATATTAGATCATAAAATTATATGTTACAGGGGACCAAACCAAAATGTAGGCAACTAAAATTTAAGTGAAAACAGCGCCGTCTGATAACATTCATCGGAATTTCATACAAATCACATATGATGTCGATTAAGTAAGAAAACTTGCACTAAGCACATTTTAGTTTTAAATATATTGCGAGATGTTTGAAAAACGCGTAAAAGAATATGCGGGGAGCGAGCGTAGCGGACGCGGGACCTTAAGGGCGAAAACATTGGACGATGTTACAATATAATACGACGATATAATTAAAATCAATTCTCATTATTTTTTACTGGTGCGAAGTCGGGACTATTTTAAAAATATATTTTCAATATTTTTTATACGCACAAACAGACAAAGGTATTGAAATCTCTAGATCTATCCACTTGTACCACGGAAGGCCCTTTTATCGGGCCTTGCACTTAGTCGCGGGTGACAGGTGCGCGATACCCAATCAAGGGACGAATTGTGAGACGGCCCTTTGTCGTTGTTTGCTATCAGCCCCTATTGAAATGTTTTTGCAATGAATAAAGGAATTTACACGATTATTTTTTTGTTTGTAACTAACGCATGCAAATATACACAAAGTTTTAAAAATTACTCTATTAATTTATAATCATTTTAGCAGCACAAAGTAAGAAAAATTGTATGTTTGAGCACTTAAATTGTAAGAAGCATCAATTCGATTTAAAAAACAAATGTTTCCATTTGACAGAATTTAAAATTACAGGCAACATTCTTAAAAACCAAAGATATTATATCTATCTGGTAAACTATAGACGAGTACCCATTATTTTGAGCATAGAATACAGGTCTATAAATGGGCAGCAAAACGTACAGTTGGTTAGTCCACGGGGTAATGTTAGTTATTTAAAACAAAGCTTTTCTTTGAAATAAATAGGTTGTAAAAGTTTTTGCGCAATGAATTTCTTACAACGAGTTCATATAGTCTTATGATGTAGGAAAACCAATTGATACTAAAGTTATTTTTAATAAGAAATAAGAGCTCATTTACGTATTTAAAAAACGAATGTATGTACATTTATTTTCGATAAATCCTAAGATATCAATAACACTATTTTGAATCTTCTTTAAAACTATTTTCTGTCAAACAAAAAATAATATTGTTTTTCTAATTCCTTTTACAACAGCAATTAATTTATTAAAACAATTGAAAATTTTAGAAATGTTTTTGCTTTACAAAAATCTCTTTGGTTCACTTAAACGGTAGTTGATTTATGTGACGATAAAAATCAACGCCATTAGATATTTTTACGGCCCTTTGCAGGAGCGTAATAAATAAGAGCCACTTGGATACTAAACCTGAGCAGTAAAGAACTAAACTTTACCGCTTCCAACGTTACCAACTAAGGCAGGAAACTCTGAAGAAACTGCAACCAAAATTAGAATAACTCCAAGCGAAATTCTACTTTCCTCCCATACATTTAAAGATTATATTCATGTGTGCCTATTTTTGTAAATGTTAAGATTAGAATGCATGTAAGGCTAACACTACACGTGTGATTCATGGATACTGTTGTGCTCAAAGCCTAATAGCTAAGAGGAACAAAGATCCGCCTGAGATTTTATTTATATCTACATAATATATTCTTACCGTGTACTTGAAATCTCTTTGTAATGTACAGAGATCTCGGTGGCCATTGTTTTGTGACATTTTGCTATTATTTTCACCAATACACATTAGCCATGTAAGACATATTAACCATTCCTCACATGACTAACTAAGATGTTATGTCCCCTGTGCCTGTAGTTACACTGGCTCGCTCACCCTCAACCCGGAACGAAACATCACTAATTATTGCTGTTTAACTGTATAATATCTGATGAGTAAGTAGTACCTACCTAGACGGGCTTGCACAAAGCCCTACCACCTATTTTACTAGATTTGTAAGTACGAAGTTTAAGTTTCAGATCGTAATATATAAGGATTACACGAAAATTTTATGATGCAAGATGTATTTATATATTAAGGCATATAATTATTTACAAGATTATATAGACGATATAAAACGTGGAGTATTCGTTGATATCTATTCAGGATATACAAAAGAGATGAATTATTACATTTATATATATAATGAAAAGTTTTTTTTATGTGACGAGCAAGAGAGTGTCTTAACGGTTGTTATCGTGATCAGAATTTTAATTTTTATTTGGTCTTATAAAATGTATATTCTGATAGTAAAGTTATTTTATTCAATACAAAACAAAGTCAAAAGCAATTAGTACACAAAAAATTATGAGTTAAGGATTAAAAATGTATAAGTTTTTTAATTTTTCGAAAGACTACAATGATGCAATAAATGTTTTTCTGAAACTTATTTACAAGTTTTCTGAATGTTTTTAAACAATATAACATAAACTTTATTTGTACCACCGGTCTACCGACAAGACGTCACTTGGCGCCAGAATTGAATTTGACATTATGATAAGAATGAATAGTTAGCGTTCGACGTCCACCTGTCTTTGACAATTATATATAGTTCCAAAACATCGTAAAAGTCAAAAACCGGACAATTTAAACGAAAGCTTAACACAATACGAATAGAGTCTGAAAATTATTGACAAAACTTAAACATCGCAGAGAATTATCTATAGGGAAGCATGAATGAGAGTAATGCATCATTAGGTAAGTTGTGAGTTTGGCATTCAAGGTTCCCCTCAGGGAGTAGAATTTGAAGCGATTGATATTTCCTTCAACTGTCTCCCCTTGTACCCCCTGTTTACAAAGACCAATATTAATATTTTATTGTATTATAACCTTTATTCTCTCCGAAATACGATTCAAGTATTAATAAGATTTTTTCTCTAACAATCTGTCAGAAATAAGTTGTTGCGAATCTACGGTTGCTGTTTTGTTTACTAGATTAGTGAATTAGTCCACAAATGCTTTATTTATAGTAAGATAAAAAATAACAATAGTAATTTTACTAATTTATTGTATGGAATTATGTTAACCGAAACTTTTTTAGGCCTCAAATCAGTCAAGTGTTTAGGCCTAGGTTATGTTCCCACGAATTACAACAATATGCATTATGAGGTCGGTCCGTGTTATTAGAAATATATGAAAAAAACAGATAAAAAAAGTAATCTTAACCATTGGACGGAATAATTTGAATATGGAATATATATTCAAAAAAAGAAAACTTTCAAAGAATCCTTAGTGTGATTTTAAAACATGACTTAGATAATAGCCCAAGAGTTCAATATCAAGTATTCAACACTACTAATTACCCCGTATACAGTTAAACAATTGAACATGTACGCTCAAAATTAGCGCAAACGTAACGTAATTAAATGTATCTGAAATCAATTGAAACCGTGTCAAAGACAGCTTAGAATTGAACAGTACAATCAGCGAGGAACATGATTTATGCCGTCAATATATCCTGAGTTACTCGTAAAACGTTCACGCCCGAATCATGTAACAGGTAAAACATTGAAACTATTCACTTTATAGCATGTATTCAACCTAATATACCTTACCTTACTCTAATATCGTCTTTTTGGGTTTATTTGTACGTTATGTCTTTACTGACGTACCTTTTTTGATGTGAATACTTCTTTAGCATCGTTGTGATTTGAAAGTCGATGAAACGAAAAAGCGACAGTAACAAGAGATTGACACATAAATTCATAAGATTTAACGAGGGAGAAAATGAGATAGGAAGCATTGTACAGTGTTTCTTATGATCGTGGTTCTCTTTGTGGTCTGATTCGTACCCCAACTCGTGTTTACCAAGGCATAGTGCCAAAATTTTTTGAAGATTTCACTTCTACCATGAGTGAATCGCACACATGTTTTTTTTTGTTTTTATAAAATAGTTTATATAGATAAGGAGATGAAATAGTACAAATAAATATAAATGTCCACCGCCCATAGTCATTGAACTTGATAGTACAACTGATGAGTATTGATGGTACACAAACGGACGAAAACCCTTCGATAATTCATAAATAAAAAAAAAAAACTATTATATATTTGAAAAGGTAAAATGTATGTTTATTAATAAGTGAGATGTTCTTTGTAATACCAAAAAGTCATATAAAAACTTACAACAAAAAGATGCAGCGTAATCCGATTTTTTTTAACATGGTACTGTATTTAATATAAGTAAATAAATAGCTGTGCTTTACAGTTTTAACTGCTTTAAGTTTTATATATATATAAAACTTTTTTAAATATTGAAATTAATAATTGTGTTTTACGTAATTGTATTCAATACTCAATGTAAAATGTAAATGTATGTAAAAGTGCCTGCAATTTTTATATGTTTTCACCTCTATATTGTACGTAACACTAAAAGTTGTGACACATCCCTAATGACCGCGTCGACAGCCACTTCACCCTTGTCCCCACATCCTTACGCTGGCGGCAGAACGTTATTTAAGTCGCCACTAAAACGGTACTTAGACTTTAAGATCTAAGTCTTCCTGCACGTCTAGTGTGGACACACTATCGTCAGCTTAAGTAGTCTAAGAAAAGTGTTGGAGTACATATGTGTTACTTGCTTGAAGTTTGAATGCTTCACTCGTATGATATAAAAGTATTTTATAATTACTATATTTTTCAACATATAATTACATAAAAATAACTTCTTGTTCCACAAAACGTGTTTTAATAAACTAAATATGGATTTTGTTACAATAAATTCTTAAAAAATAGATACTAATGTAATGTAAAATCAGAGATGGCCTATTAGCTACAACGCGTGAATCTTAACCGATGATCGTGGGTTCAAACCCAGGCAGGCACAACTGAATTTTTGTGTTTCTAATTCATCTCGTGCTTGACGGTGAAGGAAAACATGGTGAGGAAACCTGCATTGGTCAAATTTCACTTCTGACACATGTGTATTCCACTAACCCGCATTGGAGCAGCGTAGTGGAATAAGCTCCAAAAACCTTATCCCCAAAAAATTAGGCCTTAGCTCAGCAGTGGGACTTTCACAGGCTGTTACTTTAATGTAATGTAATAAATAATGAATACACATAAAACATAGTCTTAATAAACAGTGTGCAAACTATTCCATTAATAAATCAGCATATGAATATTATATTTTAACACCCACCCACTAAATACCCACACCCACTAAACCCATAAACTTCACATTAGGTTAAAAACCTACTATTTTACAAATATAAACACACAAACAACCTTGTGGTTAGAATACATGAATCTTAACGATGTCTGGGTTTCAAACCAGTTAAGCACCAATGAGGTTGCATGTCCTTATTTTGTGTTTATACTTAATATCGTAAAGGAAAACATCTCGAGGAGAACTGCGTGTATCAGATGTCATTCTGTAATAAGAGTAACAATCAATCGCAGTTGTGCAGTATGGTGGAATACGCACCAAACTTTTATATACGAAGAGATGTATACGCCTAGCAGTTGGATGGACTGTCACTTGGTTGTACCTACAAAGTTGTAAAATTACTATTAAATAATACGATATTAAGTTTATATTAATTACGATATTAAGTATTTGACTGCCTCGTTGGTCTAATGGCTTGATATAAGGCCGCAGACTCGATGGTCCTGGGTTCAATTCCCAGGTCGGACCAATAAATAGTTATTGAGGTTTTCCGTCAAAAAATTCTCAGTAGCAGCCCGGAGTCTAGAAGATGGAAATGTGTACACTCCCGTGCCTCGGAAAGTACGTTAAGCCGTTGGTCCTGCACCTGAACTCTTTCCGGTCGTGTCGGATTGCCTTCCCATCGGATTATGAGAGCTAAGGAAAAGAGAGTGCGCCTGTGTTTGCGCACACACTTGTGCACTAGATTATCTCCTGCGTAGTTGGCTAATCTCTTTTGAGATTGGCCGCCGTAGCCGAAATCGGTCTGGAGGACCTTACATATACATTAATAAAGTATTTGTTGATTTTAATATAGAAATTCGTCATTTATTTTCACCATTTTTATTAATATTTTTTCCTGCTCATACGCCATAGCTATACGACTAGTTATTATATCCGGGTGGCCGCTATCTAAGCAGCTTATGAGAAAAATCGATTCAGTTTTCTCGTATTTATTACAGTTACCATGAATCTGAAGGTATTAGTCGAGTGTTTAATGAGATTTTATTGGTTCAGTGAAAAATATTTTACCTAATATTTTATTTAGAGAAATGTTTAATGTTTTTAAAATGTTTAAATGACATGTAAAGACAAATGTCTAAGCACCACCCATTGGTCAGATGTTTCATCGTTCAAGATCGTTTTTAATTTTCTTTATTCCTTAGGCTATGTAACTCAAATTAATTAGTATGCATATATAACTAAAATTAGTCTTGAATGTAAAGTAAAGATTCCCAGATTTACTATCAATTTAAGATTTCATCATCATATTACTAATTTTGATAGGATTATATGAATTAAATATGTGTGACTATACAAACTATACAATAATATAGTAAGAAATTAGTAATTAGTATTTTTTCACTATATATCATTTGTATGGACTTATGTTGTCTGAAATAAATGATTATTTTTATATAACCATTTTTTAACTTTATAACTAGTCAACTTCCATATATGTCCTAAAATATAGATCTAAGGAATGATTAGCAGTACCTGTATTTATGTAGTTGCATATTATTATGGACATAAGACAAGAAATATATATTACTAAAATTAATTTCAAGAAATTATTGTATAGTGATAATAGTATAAAATAATATTTTTTTTTCTTCGTCTAATGATGTGCTACGCGTCCTACGTCGTAGTCACCCTACGAGCTTTCCGTCTAACCCTACTTGCGTCGACAGAATTAATTTCCTGGCCTATAACTCTCATATATTGCAGCTTCGACGACAGTTGCGAGTGCCTCCGATTTATGGCGCAGTGTCGCTCGCAGGTATAGTCGCCCTGTGGCACACACGCTTGTGGTTAAGTATCTATACTATTAAGCAATCGAATAGTTTACGCAGACGATACAAAATTCAATCGATTAAAAATGTCTAGAAACGCTTATTTTATTTTTTCTTCACGATTGTACTCATATCTCACCTTTGTTGTTTATTTTTTTTATAATTTGGATTTACATCATTAATTGTGTTTCATTGTTCTTATTATCAGATCAATTGTTGGATTATTGTTGACAAAACAGTTTAGGTATGTAAATAAAAGTTTGTATTGGATGATGATGACGTTTTCTTCATTGACTTTATTTTCTACCTTAAGGGGGTGACGTAGTCACTAGTCATGTTCAAGTTAGTAGGCCGTCGTACTCGGCGCTAAATTATTTATAATTTTTTTGTGAAAAATTGCTTTTGTTCCAGGAAAAACCTTTAAGTATAAAGTCAGTCAAATGAAGACAGCCATAAGCTCACTTGGTGTATTTTAGTAACAAGTCCTGGTGCAGTCTACACTGAAATGACACAGATATGAAAGCTATCTTTGCCTTGCGAATATTTGCGTAATTTAAAACATTGCTCAAGATATATATTAGAAAGGTAATATAATAAATTATAATATTGATCTCAATATCGATATAATTATTTGATAAGCTGTCCGTTCTGATGTCTTACGGGTGTAACTGTACATTTGGACAAGTTGGTTATAAAATAGAACGAAATTAAATCCTTATTTTACCCCCACAAAGTCAAGACGGGCAGCTAGTAAAGTAAATAGTGAGCACGCCGTCTAATCGTCACTTATATGTTACCATGTGTATGATGTATGCAGCTTTAGGCAATTAAAAAAAACCGTACATATAATACTTTGACGTCTGGTTTAACAAGCTGTAATACAAGTTCTACCTAACATACTCTAAACGTTTCGCAAACATATATTATTTGAGTAGTTCATAAAGAACAAGTTCTAAATTTGAACTGGACTAAATACCAACGGCATTAAGGTCGTGTAATTTCATAATTATAGCGAGACAAAGAGCAAAGTTTGACTGTTCAGCGGTACAAAGGGGCAGGATGCTATGTCTTTGAAGCGTGGAATGTTGATATAGTAATTAACATCATGTAAACGATGTCCCTTGCGCGTGTCCTTGTAGTCCGACAAGTGGTGAGAACATTTTTTTTTAAATTATCTTCGAAAGCTATTGTAATTCATGGGACGTTAAAGTTTGACACGTTCTGACTGTTGTTGTTTTGACGTTGGATTCTGAAGTTGTTTTTATAGAAGAATGTCTTTATGAGATACATATAGTTCGGCTAATATTTCATTGTGGTCTGTACGAGCTCGTATATTTTACCCAATCTTATATGATTAATTTTTTTGTGTGTTTTATGCTCTTAGCAACAGGTTATGGTCTTAAATATAGGTTAAGAGCATAACTTACTTGATGTAGTATGTGTCTGGGCCAGATTACAGATTTATATACACATTTAGAGCGAGAAGGAAAGGAAGGCGAGAACAGGATATATTCCATACAAGTGAGACTATTTTTTTTAACATATAAACTAGAAATAAGATTAAACTAAATGACGTCTTATGAGGTCAACAAATAAGGCGATCCGGTGAAAACTGTAATGATGTAATATTAAAGAGGCTTAAATAAATAAATATGATATGCATTAATCATGGACTTCTTAAATTCAAATGTGTTATGACTTTTCTTAATCATGTAAATACATTATCACCAATATCATGAAATCCATTCCTTCATTCATTCATTCATTTTATCGATGCGCTGATTTTAAGACAAAACACTTTTTAGGCATTTCGTTGTAATATATAAAACAAAAAACGGAATTTGAATAATTAAAAAAAACCACAACGAGGTGTGTTTTTGCGTAACTCGCGTTAATTCCACAGATTATTAAGCAAAAATTAAATCGTTAAAATTCGAACGCTTGTAAAACTGAGTTACCGTTTAAAAAATTATGAAGTTGAGTGTAATTCAAACGCTGAAAAGTTTAAAAACATTCAACAGTCGTTTATTATGACGTCACTGAGCGGAGCAGTCTATTATTGATAAAAATTGTAAAACATTTTTAATTGGTATCGAACGAAAGGCTCCTTGAAATTCGCCGTCAAGAATAATTAAATACACTTGAACATTTTGAAATTATTTCATTTTGTGTTCAGTACTAAAAACTTCCCCATAAAAATATATGTATATAAATAAAGGTATTATATGTATATCTACTCTGTGGGTACTTCTGTTGTTGTTATAAATCTGTAAATAGCACACAATTTTTAGTCTATTTTATATTTTATTTTAAAAAGGCATCCCGCCTTTAGCAAATAGTCCACATGATGAAATGATCACATTTCACTCTTGGACTGTATGGAGTGTAAACGATTTCTTACACTATCAATATGCCCCAACTTTATTTGTATAGGTATAACTAAATAAGCTCATTCAGCCCTCTTCAATTAACGTAGTAAGTACTACAAATTATAGTTGCTACCACTACCACTAACTGATTCTTATTTATTAAATTACGAAACGGTAAGGGTAATATTATTTATGAATTCAAAATAATTAATCCATCAAACATAATTATATCCCATGATATTTCATAACACTATATATACATACCTGTGAATGTCCCACTGCTGAGCTAAGGCCTCCTCCTCTCCCTTTTTGAGCAGAAGGTTTGGAGTTCGACTCGAAACGTCTCGAAATGGGGAACGCGAATGTCAATCTCATACATTGATTATTGTTTTCTATTCTATTCTATTAACGTTAAAGCCACTTGTCTAGAGGGGCGTTTCTCTCTATCGCTTGTTCCGCGCTCTCGCTTGCTCAGGCGAACGTGACAATGAGTCATGCTTTTTCGTGAGTTCATCGATTCATCGATTGCCTTTTAAAAATCGTTTATCGATTTATAAGACGATATAACCTCAAAAAAATATATAAAGAAACAAAAAGAACAAACCAACAAGTAATCATTTCAAATTAAATAACAACGATATAATATTATGTTTGAATAATATTATTTCAGTACAAGAATAAATGATAAGTATGTGGTACCACATCAACTCTATCACCATTAAGTCCATTGCGCCATAAGGTAATAAATCCATCTTAAGTTTTCATTGAACCTTCTATAACGAGCCTTACACGTTCAAGTAATTGTAACAATGCAATGATTAATAGCGTAGTCGTCGTTAATTATAATTAATCACTCTTAAGATTGTTAACTTAAATCTAAACGACATAGTTTTAAGGACACAGGTTTATGTATCACAGTGAAATGATTTTAATGTTGTGTAAAATTTGACATTCCGAATAATACAAGAATTTTTGTGGAACAAATCGTTTGACTCTCGTAATTTATCTGACGCGTTCGGTGAACGCCCACGCGATTGGGCCAACGGTACCAGCGCTATGACCATCATTTTCCTTTTCGTCATTACGTAGGTAATTAAACCTCCTCTCTTCGACTGCCTCGTTGGTCTAGTGGCTTGATATAAGGCCGTAGACTCGGTGGTCCTGGGTTCAATTCCCAGGTCGGGCAAATAACTAGTTATTGGGGTTTTCTGTCAGAAAACGCTCAGTAGCAGCCCGGAGTCTGGAAGTTGGAAGTGTGAACACTCCCGTGCCTCGGAAAGCACGTTAAGCCGTTGGTCCTGCGCCTGAACTCTTTCCGGTCGTGTCGGATTGCCGTCCCATCAGATTATGAGAGCTAAGGAAAAGATAGTGCCCCTGTGTTTGCGCACACACTTGTGCACTATAATATCTCCTGCGCAGTTAGGCTAGTCTCCCTTGAGATTGGCCGCCGTGGCCGAAATCGGTCTGGAGGACCTTAATTAAACCTCCGAAGAGTCGCCATACTGGTACAAATGACCTGAAATTTTGTGTCAGTATCTCCCGGTCCATTACAATAATAATCGGTATTGTAAATTAATCGCAGTTAACGTCAACGTTATATCGAATTAGTAAAACAAACTCGCACTTGGCACTCATACCTCCCTCCAGTCTTGTCGATAGTCCTCAGTAAGGGAATAGATTGCACCTGTGTTTATCCTTTCAATTGCAAGTTATATTATATCGCAAGCATATGTGCAGTGACTGATATTAGGTCTGTAAGATTTTATCACTGTATAATAGTAGCAAATATAGTAGATTAGTATGATATTGAAACTTTCTTTGTTGTTACAAATACCAATGAGTTGATATAAATTAAAAATAATTGTGTGGGAAAGTCACATTTCTAATACATATATTCTTCACGTATGTTCATAGATTTCCGTTTAATTAAATTTTATGTAATATTTCTTTTCAAAACTAACTGAAATACAGTATAATATGTACATTGTAGTAACTGAAGTGGTCAATTTTTATTTATTTGTATCCTGTGAATATGAATGGTGGCATACAACACTATCTGGGAGGGCAAATTACTCCACTCCACCTGATGGTAAGTGGTAGTAGAGTCCAAACGCGAAGACCGCTAGTGCAGTCGGGAAGAATGATTTGCACTAGCCTCCTCCGCCTTGCCATGTATTATATTATATATATAGATTAATATATTAGGAATAGTAATCAATTAATTATACTAATGTTATAAATATATACGTTATATTTTTACCTACCCTGTTAGACTGTCTTTACACTGACTATATAATAATTGTTCATATCCCTATAATAAAATACAATATCAGAGTAGAAAAAAGGGAAGGTACCGACAAAACAAGTGCACATATATATTATATAAACTCACAAAATATCGTGCCAACTATAAATTGCATGTTCGCCAAAAAACGTTTTCACGTCAAACCCGTGTAGTATAAGTGACGGGTGTACGCGTACGGGTTGTGGACGCAGGTGCGAGACGCACAGAAAACACTTACGCTAATCTTCGTAAAGACAAATAGCGTCCTACACTGAGAAAATACACCATAGATATAAAACGTAACAGACAAGTCACGTTCATATAAATCCAAGATTTTTTTAAGCCTTACGAGTTTGTAAGGCTTAAAAAAATCTTGGATTAAAACTGATTAAAATTATAAGATCAAATAACCTTTTCCTTTAAAATAAATTTTGCATGATAGTTTTCATATTGAATATTAGCTAATATGTAATTTATGTCTTAAATATTTCGTACATATTATAATTATGAGTCACTCATTTTCAATGGAAAGACTTAAGTATTGTCTTCTGGCGATAGAATAATCTTTACTTTTTCATTGTATAGTAAAAATATATGAAAACTAGACAATATAAACTAGTATCTATAATATTATTACATATTTCAAGTCAACAAATAATGCCAAAAAAAGTCATGAATCCCACCATATTAAAAAATCGATAACACGAGCAATAAACTTGGAATCACAAAATTCAACACGGAAAGTAATTTCAAATAGATCCCACGGATTGGACAAGGGCTTAATAATTATTGTCACACCTACCAAAGCACAGCTATCAAATCGGAATCACAAATTCTTGGATAAACATACAAGTGTGAGTTACTAAATAAACTACATAAGTTAATTTAATTCGTTTTTTTTTTCGTATCGCGGGTACGCGTTGTAATGCATTACATGAGTCTACAGCCTCATTTACGAAAACGTCATATGGATCTTATTTTTATAACTTCTGTTCGTTCAAAAAATATAATATTTGCTAAATTAACCGCGAACTTACGATAACCCTTTTTTGATACATACGTGTTTTTTGCAAAATGATCTACTGACCAAATCGAGACATCATTCTCGTCAAAATTACATCAAAACGAAGTTTAACAGTTCGTACATCAAATCCCGCAGAGATGCCCTGTCTAAACAATGCTTAAGCGTTCAGTGTTTATTTAGAGTTGGACCGTCAAGTTAACGAGTAAGTCGGGACCGACATACAGGTGCGTAGGTCCGGAATTGTAAACGATTTTTCTTCAAGAACATTCTCTATGCTATGTAAAGAGTTATTTAAAGACTTTCAGACATGCAATTAAAATGTCTATGTATAGTATATTTATATGCATTTTAGTTAATATTATTATAGGTTATATTATTATTATTATTAATATGAGTACGTGTGTGAGCTTACGTATATTATACAATAAAAAATATTTTTATACGACATATTCATAGAATATATTAATTATATACTATGGTCTTATAATAAAAAATCAATGTAAGAAATCTTCTAATTCAATCGGTTCATTCTTTTGGACGAAGGCGGACGAGCATATGAGCCACCTGATGGTAAGTGGTTACCAAAGCATATAGACAATAGCATTGTAACAGATGTTAACCATCGCTTACATCGGCAACGCGCCACCAAATTTTGGAACTAAGATGTCATGTCTCTGTGCCGAATCCACCAACCTAAATTTTAAAATCTCAAAACGTTGATATTTGTCAAAAAACTTTAGAATAACTTTTAAATTGCAAGTTAATAACAGTAAACGACAGAATCATCTTCTGTCTCTTTCAAGCAAATGATTCAAAGAAAATGTTCTCAATAACAGTAAATAAAACATTCTATAAAGTGCTAACATCTTTTATTTTCCTTGTAAAATTAACAAATCATCGATTTGTAGTTAAGCAAATGCAAATGGGCTTCGTGTTTGTTTTGCAAAGCAAATAAGGCTTTTCGTAATGAAAACGAATAGTTGCTACTGTCAAATTAGAGCCTTAATAATTAAAGTCTGTTTACGGCCTTATCTTGTCATCCTGCAATGTTATAAAGAACATTTTTTAACAGAGGTATTTATTAGTGATGTAATACTACTTTTTTCTGTTACAACGTAATTCTATAATTAATTACTGCATTATTCTAAAGCGACTGTTCAGATTTAATAGTAGGGAAACAGCTTTTATAGTGGAAAAACGACAACATTTATTAGAATATCTGTTTACGATAGTTATGTAATTCTCTCTTCATGCTTAAATAGTGTACCGATTTATATTAAATTTCGTATGATGCATCTTACACCTTAGAAAAATTAACTGTTTTATTGGTATAGCATAATACCAATTTCACCTTCACATGATATACATAAAATGCTCTAAGCGGATTACGGACGAATAAAATCACACTCACCAATTTATATATTTATGTATGTGCGTTTGTTTCAATATACGTATTTCAACTTGATGTAAAAATGTATAAAACTATATAAATATACATAAATACTAAGCTCCATGTAAAGTTTATTGGATATGAGTAACGTTTAGTGTATACATTGTTTTAGCATGGATTGAGACGCCCTCCCCGCTACTCAGCAAACCTCCACTATTACTTTTGAAAATATTAAGCCTTGACAATGCGAAAGCTTTGTACTATACATATATAAATTATACTATACATATGTTAGTACCGTGTATATGAGTAATGGTTATTAAAAAGTATTTTTTTTGACACAGAATTAAATTCTAAATGAACAAACTAACTAGTATATACTTATGTACATTTAATTATTGTGTTTTACTGTGAGTATGAATACAAAAATGTTAAGAACTGTCTTTACAATAGTCAGTCACATTATTATATTATTACGCCTGAGTGTCCATCACAGATTTTTATCAGCTCCGAGTTATTCGCCAAACCGGGGATGACAATCAATAAGCTAGTTTACTTCCAAATGTATAGAGATTTTGGCTAACATTAATAAACTACACGAATTTTTTAAGTGATAAACAGATAGATAAATTTTTAAAATTACTTAACGTGTTCTTTTATTAATTTAGATTATACTATTTTAATAATAAAAGTTATGCACAGACCGAAATTTACAATTTTATTGTTTGTGTGTTTTAATGAGGACATACCTCTATAATAATATGTTTTAATAATTGTAAGTATTTGCTAGCTTCTGCGGTTATAATAATTTATAACATTTTTTTAGTTTTAGTTGACAACATTTTAGTACAGTTTACCAGATAAGTGTTTATGTCCTCTGTAGGCTAGTAGGTTAGATGGGCTGTCAAATTCAAATACAATATAATAAATCTAACCTACAAACTCTCTATTCTATACATCCGGTATACTTTCACGATATCATCGTCCCTCCACAGATTAAAAAGGCTAAAGCTCAATTAATCATTAAAAAAGCAATGAGACCAAATCGTTTTGCATAAAGAATTGCGAGCAAATGCGGAAAATCTAAATAATAAATTGTCCATTGTTAGGTGGTCGGGGTAACCAAATATATTTATGTATGCAGACGACCTAATGAATTCTCCCGGGATAAGTGATTATGCAGATTCTTTACCATTATAAACGCATCTTAGGTAAATTTGAACTTTTCGCAATCTTTGTCAAATATCATTCATCAATGTCGTCAAGGTCTATGGATAGATTAAGTCATGTATTTATGCACTTATAATAATAATAATATCCTGGGGGATAATGTGAGAGATAGTTAGTAAATACCTAATCGTATTGGGCAGTGGTGATCACTCACCATCAGGTTGACCATTTACCAATATTTAATTGAAAAAATTGAAATTATTAATATATTAAGTACTTAAAAAATTTTACTCTTCATATATTTCTCAATTAAAACAATATAAAACAGAACGGAAGTATTAAATTTTTAATTTTCATTAACGCCATCTAGCGACTACGTTACATAATATGACGCCATGAAGGAAGATTTCTGAAATGGTAATATGGTGGAATTACGTAAATACCTACATCCGTTATCGTTAGATGGCTTTACAAGTAATTTAACTACATAAACAACGAAAAAATAATATTTAGTTTATAATGATTATGAGTTATAACAATACATGAATACAAACAATAACTTTTGATTTTATTTTTCCATATAAATTTATTTTTGTTTTATATGCCAATGTAAAAACAATTAATAACAAATAAAAAAAAATCATAACTAATCAGTAGTTGTTAAATAAAAATGCGGATATTAAATATGTACTTATAAATGCAAAAACAATATGAATTTTTATGTGTATTACATTCGCATTGTGTGTTTATGTATTGCATTTCGTCTTGATTTTTATCTTCTATAGATTGGCAACAAAGTAATATCACGCGGCAGTAATAATGTATTCTCATGAATTGTCCCAAGGTGACATATATCCGCGGTAGTATGCACACGCGATCCCGTGCCGCTCCACCAAAGACGATAAAGGTACGCTGGTTTTTTAGTGGGTATTCCGGAGCCTTCAGCACCGGCGAGCCCCACATACCCTCTGTGGGGGAAACGCGTAAATGCGTTTTTCCAGCGAAAACAAAAAAAAAGGTGACATATATCAATGCACTTTAAATCGGCTCCAGCTCGTTTGCGAAGCGTTACGTGTAATTTTATCTTCATGAAACAATATTTACATCACGTCCGATTTTCTAAATCCATCATTTACGCGTTTTATTGTAAATTTCTGTTCCGTTCATCATTTTTCGACAGTTTACAATCTATCTAGATTTATTTTATACTAGCATTCCTTATCTAATTATCCGGTAATATATTATATAAAGTAATTTACTTATAAATGTAAATATTGGTACAGGGTTGCCAGATCGACGCAAAACTTATATTTACGTGTCCGGAATTTTTAAGCGTTTTTGCAGTCACATAATTATACGGAGTGTATTACAGTCGTACGAAACGCATATAACAAAATGTTATGTTTATGTTTGTCTGTCTTAAAAAGGGCTTTTATGGCAAAATGTCCGCCATAATTTTACTAAATGTCCGCCAAAGTCGATTATTGTATTACAGGGCCTAACAATCCCTTAACATAAAAATTGCGAAACATTAGAGATTTAAACTAAAGTAAACTATTTTAGTTTAAAATTAAAATAATACTCAATAAAACTTAACCAAGGTTCCAAAAAAATGTCATAAAAAAAAACATAATAATGATTGTTCTTTCAACTGCAACAGTAAAATTCGATACTTCCCGTCGTCTTAAATCTGAGAAGACGTCAATCATAAATATGGTTAAAAGTATACGTAATACTAGTCATTCGTGATGTAAATTCCATTCATCTAAAACGGTTTATTGGCGCTAAAACGATGTGTTTTCATGATCGCTGTAATATGTAGCGTCGAACATCACTGAGCGGAATGCGTAGTTTATTTCCGTTTCCATTGTTGTATTGATGAAACTTTAAGGATTTTTTTTTCTGGCTAACTCACAACCAAAATTAACAAGAAGTAAATGGTCATATCTTAATTTTATTATAAATACGTCGATAATGTTAAAAGTTATTGTATTGTTGTTATCGACCTCGTTGGCTTAAAAGCTATCATTGCTGGCCAAGGCTTCCAATATTGGATCTAAATTGGATCCAATCCCTTTTTAGATTACTAACAGTTATCGGTTTTTCCGTGAAGAATTATTCACCTTCGTTACCAGCGCTACACGCCCATTCTTCGAAATTCGGAAAGGACCTTCAGGTTCTGCGCCTCATCTCTCACAAACCACAAGTCCTGTTGTATTGCTGTCGTATTGAGCTGAGATGAGGATATAGATAGTACCCTACCCACACTTATTTACAATTATATCTCTTGCGCAGTTGGCTAGTCCAAATTGAGAGACCACCGTGGCTAAAATCTTAGAGATATTATCATAGAGGAAATAATTCGTGACTTGTAAATATAAACTAAAAGCAACTTTGTTTCATCATATTATAAATATAAAAAAACATATAAAAGTAATTTTTACAATTGTTATATAGTTTGATTTGAAGATATAAAATAAATACGATTTTTTAGATTGATGCCATGTTCAGGCGTTATAAGGAATGTCATGAATTAATTCAAATAAAATTAAATTAACCGGCAACATTGATTTATTTTTCGCGTCTATTCTCTATAAGAAACGAGCTCCGTTATTAAATATGATAGAAATACAATGGAGACACACCCATCGCATCATTATGAACAGCACGCAACCAACTGTTTTCGCGGCAAGCGGCTATTTTAATTTCAAACGCGTTTTCAGCGAGTTTTTTTATCACATCGTAGGCGAGCCCCGCTAGCGTCATATTAGTGAGACTTTACACAGTGTGGGAGTACTATCAATGAATGAATCGTACGTCCGGATGATACATTAGTAGCTATTCATAACTATAAGCCTACATTGAAGGCATATATCTGGCGGTAATCCTTGTTTACCGTTTGGAAGGTCGCGTGTTATATACATAGGTAAATATTTATGTTATGAGTTGTTTTGTAAAATTTTAGTTTGCAATTGGTCTTTATGTAAAGCAATATAGCAGCTAGAACCCTCAGATCAGCTATTCCACAAATGCTAAACTAACTTCAACTAAGTGAATACCTTTTGTAATTAATGTAAGTGTATAACTCTTATATAACTTTTGTAAGGTAACTCCTTCTGCGCTATCTATGTCTATATAGTGTACACGTTGGCGCGCAAACATAAATGCATTTTGTATTCTTAGTCCGAGGGCTCAACTCCGACAGGATCAACATAATCATTTATTTGTAAACGGTGACGCGGGCTAACAAACGCAGCTTAGTCCACCAGCTGGTGGACCAGGTGGACCGATCACCTGAAGAAGTTGACGGGACACGACTGCCAGTCTGAAAAGGCAAAATATATATTTATTAACCGCAAGCAAAATTGTTAGTACATAATACATATATTTACACGTAACAGGTAAATTCAACTCTTGATACGAAATTAAATTGTATCTTAATTTTATGTTGTTTATCTTTTATCGTTATTGTAATATATTGAAACTTAATAAATAAATCAAGATTTGTTATGTATGCTTTGTTAATCAATAATTTGTAATATTTATAAAATGAACTAAAACCAAATTTTCCACTTATAGTACACTTTTAAAACATCAAGTGTATAGAGAACTTTATACATTTTCTTGAATCATGTGACAAAGAGAGAAATCTAAAACAGGATTTACGACGATGACGTGTAACTATTGCACGAATACGATTTAATAATGAAAATATTTTTAATTAATATCTTTATTTAAGTAGGATGTAAAGTCGTACTGATTTGTAGAACTTAATAATTACTACTCTCCACCAATTAAATTATCGTTAAGAATGTCAAATCAGTAAAAAGTACTAAATTGTCTATGGTTTTTAATATTTTATTTTAGATTGTAGTATTCAAATAACACCATAAAGCTAAGAAGAAAAGCATAAAAAAAACCCACCATAAGTAGTGTCACGTAGTAATTAACACTAGTGAGTAGTTAATTAACCAAGGCAAAAAATATATAGTGACAATAACATAATTATATAGATATGTATTTATAAGTAAAGAATGGATGCAACTTTGTAAAAATTTGAAGACTTAATTTTTATAACATTATCAATTTGGCTAGATTTATTATAATCCAGTGTCTTACAATTATCAGGTAACGTCTGAATAACCAGGTAAAACACGTCAATCTGACGATTATTGCGAGTTTTAATCCGGACAAGCACCACTGCATTTTCGTGGAAAACATCGTGAGGACATTGCATATGTCTGGTGAAAAATTATGACACATCGACGAAGAGCCAGTTGGTGTGCCGCAGGTTCGATTCCTACCCAGAACAGACATTTGTGTACATAAACATGTCTGTTTGTCCTGAGTCACAGGAGAGAGTACAAAAGAAAAGTAGTACAAGCTCTGCTTAGTTTGGGATCAGATGGCCTTGTGTGAATAATGTCCCAGGATATTATTATTATTAAATCCAAGACTTCTCCTCAAATGGATAAATGACCTAAGCTCTATTGCTGAATAGATTATTTACAGGCGGTTACTATATGTATCTATTATACAAAAATGATTACATCATTCATTACGAACTCGTGGAACATATTCAATTACACCAATTGTCAACCATGTCCAATTTGTACGTCCTTGCGTCCATGCCAAATTCCTTACACCTTAGCTGTTCGAACGTTCATAGAAAAAAAAATATGTTTAAATTTAGAACGCGACGTAAATAATGTATTTAAAATTAAATAATAAATACACGTGTATTGCTATTAACGACAAGAGAATATTTTGTGACTTTTTTTTTTTAAAACGTTGGTTTTGTACTTTCAAACATTTATTGGGTACTATAATTTTATTATAAATATTTACAATTATTTAAATACATCCATTTATTGTATTCCTATTTTTACATACTTATTTTATATTGTATGACATAAAATTAAAAATGGAATCTTATCATAAAATAACAATAAAAAACACAGATTAAATAATAATTTAAACATCTTTAAACATTATTTAAAGCTTGTAACACTCGTAAATACCTTTTCAGACGATACATACGCTGTAAACAAGTTTAATGTTTTGCGAAAAAATTCACACTTTGTTTCTGGAGACTATTCCGAACGCTTCATGCTCTAAACACCCTTGGTTCGACCGACGGATATCATAACAAATAAATTTCTAAAGCAGTATTAACGTAAGCCCCGGTTTAATTGTTGACGATAAAATAGAACGAAATTAAATTTAATCTGGCCGCAGCATTCGTTTGTTTACATTTTATTGATTGTTGTTTAGATGTTTTTAAACAAAATATATTGTTGTGGTTCGATATAAAGTCTTCCCACCTGAACTAAAATGAGATGCGCGCGCATATGAATCATTAGCGCGAATAGACAATTTTGTAAGCATTAATTATCATACTCTGGTCTAAAATAATATGAAATACCATGAATTTCTATATATTTCGTTATTTATAACTCTATAATGTTGACATTATTTATATACAGGGTTATTGGTAATTCGACGTATTCCCGTTAGGTGATAGGGATGATTATTTGCGATAATTTAAACCCTATTTGCATTATGCAAAAGTGAACCATTTTTGAGTTTGTGGTTTAGCTTTTTTTCAAATAAAGTCAAAAATACAACATCAAACATTTATTTTAAAAAAAAGTATAAATTGAAATCTCATTTTTTCTTCTGTTTTATAAAAAAGATTAAACACTTTTTAGTTATCAATATTAAAACAATAATTATCGGTCCAAATTTAAAAATGCGAGACGAAAAACAATTTTATTTCAATATTTTTTTGAGAATTTGGTCCACTAACCTCATAACCAAAAAAAAAGAAATTTACTTGGCTTGCAGATTATTTTAAAAACTTAACCGTTTTGATAGCTCTCCAAAAATGCCTAACAACTAGGAACTTATTTCAAAGAACAAATGATCACAAAAGAAGCAGGCGGAAATTCGTATTCGAACTAAACTTAATGTCGTACTTTAAAATTTCCATAAAATTAATCAAAAACAATACCCAATGTAAATAAAGCAAAAAATACAAATTTAAAATAAAATTTAGAACCAGTAACAGTTTGGTAATAATAATAATTCATAATAACTAAAAATTAAGACATTTTGTAATTTAGCACTTTAAATTATATTCAGCAAATATATATTCCAATTAAAATAATGACATCATATAAACTTTATGAATATGATCGTAAAATTAAAATCGCTTAAATACCAAGTCATAAGATTTTAAATTATCGTCTGCGTGCAGCGGCTTTTGGGCCATTTATTAAAATTATGAACGTAGACAATGACAGATGAATGTTGCCAGTTAGGATAATTAACGACGGTAAAGTACCGGTGCATTGCTATGCAGTTGGCTGAGTTCGGTTCTTTGATGGTATGTAATGTTTCCTGCAATCTTCCGCCTTCGCGCTGATGTAAGATGCCTTTGATCTTTTTGAAATTGTTAGATTGGAATTCCCAAGTTTTAATTTTTTTTTCTTAATTTTGAGACGGATGCGAATGATCAGTCAGTTACTTCATATTTTCGTTTTAGATTTTTTTATGATTAATTAGAAAATGAGTCTCAACTAAAAGTACTAGAGTACTGATTTTAATATGCTTCATTTATTTTAATACATGACTTATAAATATGTTTTTCTATTAACTAAAATTAAAAAATATATATTCATTGTAAATAAATAAAGATTAAGTTTAACGACACAGAATAAAAGAAATATTTAATTCATAGCCTCGGGTCCGCTGACAAGGTTGTAAAGTTATAAATAATATGGACAATAAACTATGCACTTCAATAGTTTCAAGCCCTCAATATCGTCACTAATCAAGGGAATAAATAAAACATAGCTAATTATATTTAGCCAAAGCATTTAAACAAATTATCCATAATTGGCACAAACGAAAACGGAATAAGGTCATTTACAAAGTAAGGTACGACTTGAAAGTTATAAATAAAATATTGAAGTGATAATAATCAAGCGTGTCCTTATATTATAATGTCTTCTCAGAGCAAATATGATTTTAAAATCAACTGCTCATGCTTATCTTTCTCGTTGTTCTAATGTCATGTAGTCCTGATTTTTTTATTTGATTCAGGATGGGGGACTATCAATGATGGTAAGTGGTTACCACTCCTCACTCCCTTATATCACCACCCAACCTGGCTCACATGCCATCTTAGTTTAAAAGACGTTATGTGAGCAAGGGTGACTTGCTCCTAGTCCCATCAACCCTGCTTGGCGATAGAATATAATTATGACGAGTGCGTGGTATATACCCAAACAAATGTGTGTTTATGTCATGTCGGATTTGTTATCACATGATAACATGTCGGATTGTGAGAGAACGGGGATAGAGAATGCATCCGTTTTTGCACTTTGCAACCTTTATATAAATATATACAGACAACACATTTTTTTACTTTTAATATGACATATGAACCACTGCAGAAATAAGACCTACCCGGACTGGCTTAAAATTTCCTTCCAAGAATCCAAACATTAACAGAGGACATTAAATCAAATTGTCAAACAAAAGTATAGTGGTATTGTGTAAGCGTGCCTGAATGGTGATGAAATCATTTCCGACGAGAGATTTCACAGCACATGAACTTCAGGGCAACTATTCCTGTCCGCTGACTAACAAAACGATACTGCATTCAAAGTTTCACGATTAACCTTTACAATACTTCGAATAGGCCATGAACACATACAATATTTGGCATATATATTTAACTGCCTAGTTGATCTGCTATGTGACTAGCTTAAAACAGCCTGGATGTCCAGGCCTCAATGATAGGGCGTGACCTCGGGGCCGTGAGCGCGTGATGTGGGGGGGTGACGCTTATCCGATTCCAGACGGCCCTGACTGTCCTGGCTGTCAGGATGATGCCGATATGTCGTAAGCATTAGTGAGTAGTGGAAAGTGGCGAAATCACGTTCTCACTGAGGAGAGCTCCGCCGAGCTACGAACAAAACGTAGCTAAATAACTATAAATCCCAGTATGTTTTATCAAAATATATAACTCAATTTTGACATTGACATAAATTAGAGAACAGCGTTATGATCTTATAATGAATCAATAGGTCAAATATAAATAAAAATAAAATTATTCTATAATTACAAACAAATATTATATATAAATATAATTTAAATTTTCAATATATAAAAAAGTGTTAACATAAAACATTAATTGAAATGAATAATATGTAAATATATGAGGTTTTTTATCTGGTTTTTATTAGTATAACTTCATAACGTATGTTTTGAGTTTTGGTTTTATAGCACTAACGATTTTTAAAATATATCAAAATCATGACAAAACTTGAAACTTGCATGTGTCCGATTTAATTCCATATATATATCCATCAACTCCAATGGAGCAATATGGTGAAGTAAGCTTCAAACCTCTAGAGGAGAGAAGGCCTTTGTCTGAGTAATGAGATATTTACAGGCTGTGACTTAATCGTATTTAAAATTGAAATCGGTCAAGAGCATATTATAATTAATAAGATTTATCAAACAAATAACGGCTGTATAAGCCAGAGATCGTTTCCAAAGTAATTTCGAATGTGATCGCAATACATGAACTTCAGAGCTACTATTCCCGCGCAGTGACTCACATTGCAGCGATGCGCTCTTGAAGTGGAACAAACAGCTCTTCATAAAACTGCGCATACATTCGATATAGCTCCTTGCTACGAGTATGTACAGGTACAGTTTATTATTAAACCTTTTTAAAATACTATTTTTTTTTTCTAAAAATATTTATAGTTATCAGTAAAAAGATCAAAGGCTTAGTTTTTTTTATATAGCATAGGTTTGCTAAGCTAAGGATGTGCATATGGGCTACCTGATGGTAAGTGGTTACCAACGCCCATAGACATTGGCATTGTAAGAGATGTTAACCATCACTTACATCGCCAATGCATTACCAACCTTGGGAACTAAGATGTTAATGTCCCTTGAGCCTGTAATAACACTGGCTCACTCTATATGTCATCGTTGGAAGAACAACACATTTATACTTAACGATATATATATTTGTAAGTCCCCACCTAATGTGACTATCCTTGGTTAGTCCAAGGTCTAAAGAAGGTATTTTTGAAATTTCAATTTGGCCAAAGTTAGTCATGAGTAACTGCATCACTGGTTCATTATGTTCATTATGGCTATACGAAAACTTCAAAGCGTGTTTTTTTTACTCCTGGATAAAGATTTTTTTACCTATTGATAGGAAGGTAGGAAGGTTTGTTGGTGGACACTGAACGGAAACTTAAAGGTTGTCTTTAAAAGTCTCTGTTTAAACGAATTTGATTCCTCACAACAATGACTTTGCAAAGTTTTCTTTATTTATTAATTTATTTCTCTCAATTTACAAGCATTATAATATAAAAGAACAGATATTACTTATCACTTACAGTGATCTCTTACAGGCAGTTTTAATGTCTACAGTATTCACGTGACGTTTACCTTTGGCTTTGGTTTTTGGTAAACAAAACTTTAGATTGAGTAGGCTGCTATTATCACGAGACACTGCGAAACGTTAGCGCTCAACCAACTCAGGCGCAACAATGACGTCAATCCTAACTGCTTTTGGCAGAAAAATCACATCTGGAGTGTTTTTACACTACTTTAGTGACTTCATTTTATAGCTTACAATATAAGGGTAGTCTATAGGCAAATGTTTACATTTTAAATCCGCCAAAAATAGACCGGTTGTAGATGCGTTCAATTTTATCAAAATACTATGAATCAATATTTTAAATATCCCAAAACTCGAAGATTCTACTATACATAATGTACGTATGTGTCAAAAATACAATCGACACACACAGTTTTTGCTTCACCATGAGATGAATTACAAGATAAGATAAGTATGTTGTTTATAATTATCTATATTTAATTTTATATTTTATAGTTTTATATATATATTATGTTTTAAAATTTTCCTTATTAAAATATCTCCTTTTTATGTATGCACTTACCTGTTCTCTTACAAAGCTCCTTCCAACAAAAGTTGTCTGTGAGAGATCGCTATAAGCGATAAGACCGCCTTTGCGCACCATTTCTTTCAGACTGTTTCCTTTTACTTTTGTGTTATTAATATGTTGTTGTGCAATAAAGTGTTAAATAAATAAATAAGTTTAAGCAAGTGACATACTCGTACTTGATCTGGATTAGTTAGTGATGTTCAATTACGCCCACGAGTTCCTTTGGATAAAACACAGCTCTTACAGAAGGTTTACTTTAAACAACACCATTAACAAGACAATATTTATGCGTCCTGCTTAAAAACGTTTTTGTATAAAAATCTTGACAGGATTAAAATATCTTGTCATTTGTTTTACTCTCATGACCGAGCCGTAATTTATGAGTATGCCTTTAATAAAAAGTATTTTTGTCTTTTACTGTATTTAAAGTGCAAGGGAGACTTTCATTTATTGGTATAAGTATTCGTTGTATTCATTTAATTAATTGCGTTATTAAGCTGTTTGTTTCCTAATATATTTGGAATTAACTGAAAATACCCTTTTCGCCAAATAATATGTTAATTTATTAGTCATCTACTTTTAGCGCAATTAAAACTTTTATTAATCAATAACTATTGCTCTAGTTTGTAATTTTTTTTAAAGTGGTTTTATGAAACCTTGGATCCATAGATTGATGGATATTGTCAGTAGACCTTGTTAATTTAAGTTTTTGAAAAGATATACATATTCTTTGCCGTTCAGAAGTTAGTCAAGATTAACTGCGCAGATATTGTTTTAAGAACAGAAGCGATATCCGTGCGCGATTAGACGCGACGTGAGGTACGATATTAGCCGTCATGGTCCAGAAGACGACGGCGGGGGCTCATCACACTCAGCACAGACGACGCAGATCTTATTCTGTACGTTTCATCCTTTGAAGCCAGCTCCAAATGCGGAACTGAGGATATAGGAATCGAGACGATTTTCTCTAATACACTAAGTGAAGAGTGAATCGAGAGGCATGAGACCTTTTACTCCCCTGTAGAGTTTTGCTAAATGCACGTGCAGATCGCTACAAGCCCTTGTATTGCATGGTGTATGAAATCGATCAAGCAGCGCTTGCCATTCATGCAGAGGACAGCTTTTGCAGGGGCTTAGTGGGTAAGAATTCCACATACCCCGTTTTCACTAAGTTGACAGGACCTATTAAGTTTTCACTGAGATATAAAAATGCGATTAAGCATACTGCAACAATTTTTTGTAGAGTTAATTATCTCTATTGTATTATTATTTTACTTACGCATATAACTCGGAGAAACTATTAAACCAGCTAACGCTTAATATTTCTGGGGTAAACCCGTATTTGTATTCGTTCGTAGCAAGAAAATTGTATGAAACAAAATTAAATGTCTACTTAGCCACGAGACAACTATAAAATAGTTCCGAACACTCACCAGTTATAAATTAAATTAATAACTCGTTTGTCACCGACATTTTATAAGTACCTGAAACTTTAGTGGCGAAACGAAACAATTTACTAACAGTAATTTTGGCCCACGTAGAAATACTTGAATCTCGTAAAAGTCCACACCCGCTTTATCTCGTCACGATGATTATTACGATAAAAAAAATTCACGAATTGGAACGACCTTGGATGATTAAGAACTTTATTTTCGGTGTCCAATTCTCGCATCCGAGGGCAAATACAGACTAAAATTATTCCTCTGTTTTTCGAACTTTGTTTAATTATTTATTTTCGTATCATTCATGGATGTAAAGGAAATTGCCCTAACGTTCTAACAACTGATGATTTTAAGTCTAAACATCAACAAATAATATCCCCGGCGGTCGGGCTTTGTGCAGGCCAGATTGGCGGGTTATCGATTACTGTACTGCCAAACATTAACGCCTTGTATTGTTGCGTTCTGATTTGAATGTTAAGTTATATTACTAACAGCTAAGAATGACATGACCTTCTAGAACCCATGGGTGGTGATTTGGTCCATTTTGGCTTTTAGATAATTATTAAAAATACCTTCAAGAGAAGAGTGTACTCAATTCTTAAAGACCGGCAACGCACTTGCAAACCCACAGGTGTTGCAGGTGTCCATGAGCGGTGGTAGTCACTTTCCATCAGGTGAGCCTCAGGCTCATTTTCTCCCTCTTACATAATAAAAACACGTAATATGGGCAAACGTAAATATCTACAAAATTTTATTATTAATTTAATTATTAATTTAAATAAATAAAAATTATTAATTTAAACAAATAAAGGATTAATTTGATAGTGTGCTGACATAAAATGTTAAAAACTAGTTATACATATATTTTTAACTTTTAACTGGATTTATTAACACAAAAGTAACATCCTCGCGGCAATGGAAGTCTGCTTATTAAAACCAACAGAGCAGCATAGCGTCCCAGCATCATGGTTTACCACAATATTTTAGTGGGTAGTCAAACTGGAGTCTCATATAGCTTAAAGTTTTCTACATTTCCAGCTGCATAAATGTTTTTTAGCGTCATCAAAGAGACTAAAGTATATAAATGCGACATAATTACAAAATTAGAGCGACAAAACTTTTTTTCTGTGTTATTAATAACTGCATATTGTTTACGTGGTGTGGCGCCAACAGGCGAATATAACTTGTGATACATGCCTCGTTATATTCAGTTGGAATGCTATGAAAATGTTCCCGATTTTTGTTTATAAAACGTAACGTGCGCTACGCAGATAGTTTGTGATTATTTACCAAAAAAACTGTTTATTTTCATGATCAATAATGGTTTATTTATTTGTGACTTAAACTGTTAAAATATACAATGAGTTTTTACTAGAGATGATTATTAAAATGCTATTAACTATATCGCTAGAAGCTTTGTGAAATGCAATCGCTTAATTTCTGCTAGTTTAATTTATTGTAAAATTTAGACTACGAGACAGGTCATAAAACTCCAACCGCGACCATTTGAAGACGTTTGAGATGCTTTACATCACTGGCGACACACAAATCTTATATTATAAATCAAATAATTAAAGAAGCATTACACTTACTTGCTTATTAAATTAGAAAGATCCAGCTGTTCGGAAAATAAATACTCTGATCTAAGAAGAACTGGCGAAAGAAACTGCGGATCTTATCATTTTTTTTCTATGTAATTAAGATTATAATACAAGTGGATATATATGGAAAGTCCATCTTTATTTGTTTTAAGTAGCCGACTTAATAAATAGTTCCATAAATCACTTACCACTGAATCTGTAGGCTATTATTAACAAAAAAATAGTTAACCAGCAATAGCTGTTCGTGAAAACGTATATATTTACTTCTAAGTAGAAAATATTAGCGATTTAATCGAAATAGAATTAAAGGTGAAAATAGATTTTATTTTGCTGATAGTTTACAAATTTTGTAAGAATTTATTAATGAAATTTACGTTATGTTGTATGTACATATAAAAACTATTTTTGTGACATTAAAATTTTTGTTAACATAAAAATAACAGAAACATGTATGTATTTCGGTGTCAGAGACTCTGGAAGTGAAAGTTAAATAGTATCAGTCAATTAATATCCCACTGCTGGGCTAAGGCTGTTTCTTTAAGGAAAACATTTGGAGCTTATTTCATGTTGCTGCAATACGGATCGGTGGTTAAAAGTAGCGAAATTTAATTTAAATTAGATCCATGCAGGAATGCTTTACGACATTTATTTCATCGACGAGAACGATATGAATTATAAACACAAATAAATCACATGAAAACACAGCTTGTCTTTGATCCCGCGACCATCGATCAAGATTCACGCGTACTAACCACTGGGCCTAAACTATTTTCTTAACTAAAAGAAAAATAAATACTTCAGTCGTATAAACTAAATTGTATATATTTTCGAAAGTCATTCTATAACAGACAAGACAAACAAGAAACTCAAATTCTTGAACTAAATACCACATAGAATGTTGCGTGCGTTATTTTATTAAACAAATATATAATTATGTATATATAGGCGCATACCAAACGAACTGCGACCCACTTATGTCCAAACATTGCTAGATTATTTTGTCACTGAGTTAATTTTAATTAAAATACCTTCTGATTTTACTTATTTTATAAATGTGAACGTTTGTCTGTTTGAACATTTGTCAGTGCTATAAAGCTTAACGAATTCAAATTCACCCAATAATCAGCTTATGTAGCGGAAATTGATACATAAGCTTTTTAACGATTTGGTCCTTCAATGAAAATTTATGTAAATTGAAAATTATTTTTTGTATAGGTAGGCGGACAATGGCATTGTACGAAATGTTAACCATCGCTTACATCGCCAATGCACCACCAACCTTGGGAACTAAGATGTCCCTTGTGCCTATAATTACACTGGCTCACTCACCCTTGAAACCGGAACACAACAATACCACGTACCTAACCAGACGAGCTTGCACAAAGCTCTACCACCAAGTATAATATCCTGACCGATTTCGGCCACGGCGAGATAATAATCTCAAGAGATAATAAATTCACACGTATATTGTGCCTACTCGCTTAAGGTGCTCTCTCTATTCTATCAAAAATATAATAATATAAACATATATAATAGTTTTACACTCATAATTTACTGCTCCATTTTTCTAACAGGAAAAACGAAATTACGCGTTTCGCCACAGTGGGTCGACAGCACGAAGGCACTGGAATATAAACTAAAAAACAGCCGCTCGCAGCGTATCGCTCGATTGGTTGCTCTCGTATGGGGACCTTCATTCCTAGAGGGGCTAGCGTACAAAGAATCCCCTAGCCAGAGCGATGTATACAGCAACGCCGGCTCCTCGCTCTTCTTCGGCGGAGTAAGTCAACGGTGACAGTCACCTAACAAACTGTACCGCACAAGAATAACACTGATTCAGAATAAAGATAAGCAATTCTTATGTTCGTCATCTCAAAAATAATAAGTGAACTATTACGAACTAGCGTTTTGCCCGCGGTTTCACTCGCGTATTTCCCGTTCCCGTGGGAATACAGACAAAGTGTGGTCTATGTTACTCGCAAGTAATGTAACTTTCCATTGGTGAAAGAATTTTTAAAATTTGTTTATGCGTGAAAGCGTTACAAACAAACAAACTCATTTTCACATTTATAATATTAGTTAGAATATTCTGCGGAACAAAAATTAAAATAATGTTTTAAGGACGTTTATATATAAATTACGATTTAAATTCATCAAAATATCAAATATCTATGCCACAAGATGAACACGAGATGTACAAATAAAATACGAAACAATGAAACCTTAGCCGCCGTTAAAAGCTTTTCACACTGACTATTTACGATAGAGAGAAGATACCGACACGATCAGCACACAAAAACATGCTAATGCATGCAAACACAAGCTAATGTAATTATATTATAAACACATACATACATACACATACACAAACACGTAGACACCCTAGTTATTTTAAGGCTATTTTATGATAAGATTCTATGAAATCATCTAAGATTTATATGATGTTAAAAATTCGAAGATTAATCATAAAATGTGATTTACTTCCATGTAATTTCAACGCCATCTTAACAAAACATAGAGTGCGTTTGTTATCGTAGTTATTTAAGAAACGTTCAGAAACAAGTCTGAAGGAGCCGTAGCACTGTAAAATACCAGACTGGAGGAAATAACGACCCATTTTGACGGCACCAGACATACGAGTAGGTCGTCGCAACGCATGTTTCTTATCAGCCTGACCTACATTTAAATTGCATGTTAGACATCCAAGGTTATGTCATAAATCTCTAAATATATGGTTATTACAATTAGTTGAAACAACTTTACTACTAGCGAACTGATTTTGTTTGAAAAATAAATAAAGGATAGTCTGCGTGCTGGGCTAAGGCCTCTTCTCCTCTTTTACAAGCATAGAGTTAATATAATAATATTATTTACATTAAAACCTTAACTAAATACAAATAAATATTAAAAATAATAACTATACAAGTCGTGACCGCGTGGAATGGTGGCAAGAATGCTAGCAGCATTCCCCTTTGAATCGCAATTCCGATTCTTTGGGCGATAAATGAACCAGCCCTTCTGTCACCAGTGGAGGCAATAAGGCGGGGAGTAATATTTTGGATTATTAGTATTTTATGTTAATAAATAATTCGAAGTACACATCGTATTAACTGTTGATGCAAATCTATTGAATGCTTATAAAAAAAAAAAAAACAATTTTTTTCTTTTGTGTTTTCATATTTCGTTTTTTATAAACACGAAAATATTTTTTATAAACTTCTTGTATCGTTACCGATGTATAAAAACACAATATACATACAATAAACGATCGATCATTATCCTATAAAACCGGTAATCTTTACTTTATGATATTTAATAGGTACTTAATTTATAAAAGTTTTATTATTATACGCATGGGAACAATGAAAATTTATGAGTATTAAGAAATTAAAAAAAAAACAGGAACAAGGTATACATTACGAATTTGTAGAAGAAACATCAAAAGATTTTCCTGTGGCATTGTACCCAAAACCTTAGCACTATTTCCTGTCTGGACCGCTAGACTCAGTATGACTCAGTATCTGAGTTTGAAAGTCTTTAATATTTTTTTTAAGATCAGACCTAAGGTTTCCCAACCCAAAATTTCCAAATAATATTTATATTCACGACATAACATTAAAATTCCTAATAAACTAACTATTTTGATAAATTCGTCGAAAACGTTTTGTTTATTTATTTCATTTAGCACTCATGATTCGACTGTTACACATCGCAAGCCCTCTTTCAGCAATGGGCAGGTATGGCAATTATCAAGTTGTATAACACGAACTAAAGTATTTGATAGTGTTTACCTTTACGAAAATGTTGTTATAAACAATCTTAACTCACTAATGTTATGTAGAATATAAAAAAATGTTTCTTTAAATGTTTCGTTTTAATAAAATAAGTTTTATATACATTTTAAAACAATTAATTAATTATACAATATAGGTACCAAGTAATTTATCTTCACGAATAAAAAAGAAATATTTTTTGTTTAATTAATCAAAATATCTAATATTTTTAATATAATATCCTTAGATAATCAAAAATATATATTATAAAGATAATCAAAATAGTTTTTTTTTAATTAATTACTTTCTATCACTTTTTTACTATAAATAGTTTTATTAGGTTTTCGATGAAAGCTCCCAATCGGCTCGTTTTTTTTCGACTTCATCAACAATTATCGTCATATTCCAACAAAATTACAGAAAACATTAATGAATTATACAAGTAAACCTTCCTATTGAATCACTTTATTCATTGGTGAAAACTGTATGAAAATCCATTTAGTAGTTTTTTAGTTTATCACGTTCTTAGTTCATACAGACAGACAGGATACGCGGGTGAAACCGGGGGCTCAGCTAGTCCATTATAAATTATCTGTATTTAATTTTAAAATCTGTTATATATATTATGATGCCACAAGAAGTTTAATTATGAAAAACAGAATTATTAGTTAATTATACACAAGCAAAACACTATTAAACAATTTCCAACAAATCAAAGCCATCTTTAATGCGAAAAATTTAACAAACATTTGCGATACTACAAATAAAACCAAATAATTAAAACGTCAAATTATTTTTCTACACATACAAAATTTTTAAACGCGATAGTTATCAGGTCACTGACCGGGTAAGGTTAGCAATTGTTTCAAAAAAATATTCACGTGAAGACAACCGAGGCGCGTATATTCTCGTAACATACGGGCCGAGGTTAGAATGTATCCACATTATTCATTATCATCGACATTCCAATAGCCATCCTCCAAAAAATACGCTTATTTCAACATTATCATTAACATTTCAGCTTGTAATGTCGATATAACTCGGGCATTCCTTCGGCTCGTGTCATTTTGGCAAGCTGCCAACATACCAATTCCTCAGGGCTGCCACTAAACCTAACAAATCTATCTTCGAACAGGTACGAGTATTTATGTCTCATAATATAATTCTTTATTTAAACTTTCCTAGTTCGAAAAAAAACTTTTAATCCTTTCCATATTCATCAGCTTTTTGATAAGGTACCTACCAAAGAAACATTCAAAATCAAAGTAC
The DNA here is from genome assembly GCA_963151315.1 of Nymphalis c-album. Classification (NCBI taxonomy): domain Eukaryota; kingdom Metazoa; phylum Arthropoda; class Insecta; order Lepidoptera; family Nymphalidae; genus Nymphalis; species Nymphalis c-album. The sequence goes on along the minus strand of OY720591.1, from coordinate 11,428,234 downwards.
ATTTTTATAAGTACGCTCTTACTGAATGCGTTCGTACTGTTGAATTGTAAATTTCTTTAAGGCTCATTTTGGGATGTATCTAAATCGCAACAATACAGTAACACCTTTCATTTAAATTTCTTGCATGGAAAATAGGCTAGTCATAGGATGAAACATGTGGTAGGATGAAAAATAATCTACATGGGAATACACATATATCTGCAAACATTAAAAAGTTAAACTAAACTGACCTTTCCTTATGTTTGTCGATTTTTTTTTTATTGGTAACTCTTGAAGAACCTTAGTGGTGACAATAAAAAATATTTGAAACTTGCACGATTATAACTAGACCAACACTAATCTATGTAATTGCATATTATGTATTGACTAAATTTTTTTTTATTGTTTAGGTAGGCGGATGAGCATTTGGATCACCTGATGATAAGTGGTCACCAATGCCCATAGACAATGACATTGTAAGAAAAACTGGTGTTTTGCGGTAGAATATCTGATGTATTTTGTGTATGTCCTAACGAGTTACTACCTAAGTATTTAAAAATATGATGTTTTTGATATTTTCTTACAAAAGCGCTACAATCATGGAAGCGATTCAGACTGTCATATTGTAAAAAACTGTTGCTACTGATGATTCTTATTTAAACAAAATAAAATGTTGTAAAATTGTCATTACCATTAGTAAGTATTATAATACTTTAATAATTGTAGCTGCAGAATTGAATTAATCAGAAATTAATTAATGAATTAAAAAAAAAAGAAACTATAGTCTCCTGACACCATTATATTATTGTTATCAGCTAGCATTATGTATAATAATAGATATTAAATTAATTTAGTTTTTTCTAGCACAATCGTGTCACATATAAATGACAGTCTCTTATATGAAAATATTCGGGAATGTCTCTACGACAGCCGGAATGAGCCGTCCTAAGTGCTAGTTTATTATAAATAGAATGGTATCCAGCGAGGTATGCCGGCCACTTGGTGGACAGTTAAATTTCCATTATAAATAATATGTATTTAATTTTAAAATTCCCTACGAAAACAAGAAGTAATTTAATTATGAAAAACAGAACCGCTAACTAGTAGTTAATTACACACAAGCAAAACACGTACTAATATATCTAAATGTTTGGGTCTGGTCTAAATATCATGACCTTTTTACAGACATTGATTTGCTTTGTTCTCAATTTAACTTTTTTAACGTTAATTTGTTATGTAGGTTAGGTTTGTGGATTTATATTAAGACTAGTTTCTGCCCGCATGTTAGAGGGGAGCAAGTGGTACCCTATGACCTCTTTTGTACCCCTGAAAACGTATATGCCCAATTTCATGATGATCGATTGAGTAGTTAAGGCGTGAAAGCGTAACAAATAAACAAACTAACAAACTAACTCATTAATAAGGTTACAATTCATATAATTCAATTATATATTTAGATAACATTATATTCATTTCAAGAAGGCAAACAAACACTTGAGATACCAAATACAAAGTGGTAATTTCTGCTCAGAAACATTGGCATTAAATAGAAGTATTAACCAAAATTGTCATCCCAAATTTGGTGGCGCATTGGCGATGTCAAGTATGTTTAAAAAAAATTACTATAGACTAAAAATTCATATAAAAATCTCTAATGGACAAAAAAAAACCCAAATTTAAATAACAAAATAAGTGAATTTTAACATTAAGCAGTGCATAGCGTTATTATCTAACTATGAATTTATAGATCAAAATTTTAAAATAGATAAATATTCTGTAAATACAAACATAGACAAAATAAAATAATGCAATTTTTTAAAATGATACCTAAAACATTGATTCAATAGAATATATATTGTATACATTTATGTAAGAGGTATTTTTTTATTCATATAACATCATAAAATATGTTCTGAGTTTGGCTTTTATAACACTTTAACGATTTGTACATCCATCTTGGCTTATAATATTATTATTTGAGGTAATGCTATAAACATAAAAACACTTAGTGTTCAGTCTTGATAATAGAGCTGTTCTGGCTATTTGTAATTTCGAAACATTCCATATTTTGAACAAAATTAGAATACTTAGATTAGCGTTACAGTAGATATACAACAATATTATTATTTTGTAATTACAGGCACATGGGACATAACATCTTAGATCCCAAGTTTGGTGGCGCATTGGCAGTGTAAGCGATTGGTAACATTTCTTACAATGCCAATGTCTATGGGCGTTGGTGACCAATTACTTTGAGGTGGCCCAAATGCGCGTTCGCCTACCTATACTCTAAAAAAAATATTACAAATCTAAACGAAAAGAGAACGCTGCTGTCAACTGGTGCAAGCAGTATCTGAGACCTGGGTGTTATACGTTATGTATAAATGAATACTAAAATGTTTATTTATTGTTAATTTTAAAATTTTGAAAAACATATTAAAGTAATTTTAAGCAAATGCATAAATGAGTATCGAGTGCGAGTTGAAGTAATTTTATCGAAAAAAATCTCTCACAAGGCGCACAGTTTTATATATGTAGCTGAATTACGATTAACTGTTGTAAAGGTCGTTGTCATAAAATGGAATATAAATAGCTAGGAAAGTTTTCAAAATGGAGGTCATGATATTTCGTTTGCGTACTTCAGCTTTAATCAAATGCGAATTTCCAAAATATCTACATAATAAAATGGTTGATTCATTCAAGGCCGATTTCTATGAAATAAATTCATTTATTATTTTTTTAGGTCGACTTTATTGTGTCATACATTTTTTTATCATCGTTCTGAATTTTTTTAAGTCTTTAATTCAAGAGACAAGTGTCATATTAATCACATTTTTTACACATTCATTTTTAACACGCTTTTATTAGGTCGACCTGTATGTAACTATGTAATGGAATCTAAGCTAACTAATTAAACCATCTCTCAAGGATCGTAGCGTAATAAAAATTGGCAGCTGTATGTAGTTCTGATGACAATAAAATAATATGGTACTGTCGAACTGATCTGATGATGGAGCCGGAAGATATGGATATAACTTCATGATGGAACATCGTATCATAGCTGTTTTTGAATTTCTTAGAAAAGTCTTGTAATAAACTTTGACCACCATTAGGTTTTAAGGTCTGATGATGAAGCCGGAAGATAGGCACTGGCACTCCATGATGGAATATCGTATCATAGTAGTGTTTGCACTTGTGAGAAAGGCTACGTAATGGACATTGAACACGATCAGATTTCAAGGACAAAGCTTGTTTTTCTAGTTTTTTTAAAAGTATTAATTTTAAATATATATTTTTTAAATAATGAACAAACTATAATTGTATGATGCTCTCATGACCAATATCGGCCATAGGGAGACTAGTCAATTGCGAGGACATCATTTGCGCTCTCACAATCCGATGAGCACGCAAATCTGACACGACCGGAGAGGATTCAGGTACGAAACTCATGTCTCGACCGGAAAGGATTAATGTACGAAACTCATGTCTCGACGGAAAACCTAATAACTTTTAAACGACGAGGTTTGTGACCAGAATTTGGGACCTTATGACTAGCTACAGAATGGACTAAGGAGTTAGTCAAATACACGTCTGCTTTGTATGCTTACATCATTTAATGCAACTGAAAAAGAACATAGAACAGACTATCGATGACAAATACAACTGTATGTATGTATGTATTTGACATGTGTGCATAAAAAGAAATTAAAAATAACAGTTTATCGCGAGAAAAAAAAACTCCCAAAAATGTTTTATGTTCACTGAAACGAGTGGCTCTTTTTATCTAGTAGCATTCAACCTCCGAATCTACAAATCGAGATTACAAAAATTAAAACAAATTTAAATAAAAATCAAATATTGAAAATATTATGATGAATACGAGTAATTGTTAAAAATAATTTTATATTTTATAAGAATAATACATGTATGTAAGAAATTCTGTGAGAATTAAGTAACAATTTTTTTAATAGCCTTTCTCTGTCCAAAAGTTTGAAACAATATAAATATAAAGAAGTCTTATCATAACATTTAGATAAAGTACAATTGTATACTATATACTTAATGTATACTTTGTATAATCTGATAAATAATATATTAATATATTTTAGGAAACTTAATTTCGAATAAAACTTTCTGTATTCAATATTGAAGTTGCACTGATTTTTTATTGGCATTGGCTCCAAATACTCTGTCTGGTAATTGCATTCTTGAGAATTATCAGATGATATGAGCGATATGGACGGTATTAATAGTCTCCTATAGCCAAATATTGTTGTGACAGAAATCATTTACAGTATCAAGAATTGCATTACTTGCAGTCTTGGCCCGTTGAATTAGTGCCATAAAATGGCAAGAAACTTCTTGCCATATAATGGCGACTACTCACAACCGAATACAATTGACATACAAATTGTATTATTTTATATAATTTATGGGCGTAAGTCCAACATGTTTTTCATCACTCTGGTTTGATTTATGTTGGAGTGTTCGAAACGGATTTTTTTTATAATTCTTCATTCGCGTATAGCTCGTATAACTACTTATGATAATGAAATATACGACTCGTCTGTGCCAAAAAAATAGTCTGAGAATCAAGAGAAACTTGAGAATCTGGTTGCTTCCGGGTGAAAATCGGATAGTTAGTATGTTGGTGTTGGAGGACAAATTCAACGAATATTTACCTGAATTTATTCAGGCATTATTTCTTATAAATACCTAGAAAAATATATAAAAAAATCATCGAAAACAATCTGTTGAATTTTAGCACGCTGTTAAAGAACGGCTTTGCTAATCACCAGCTTGAACGTTTTAGTTGTGCTTATGAATTATATTTATATTCAGGAAATTATTAATAATAATAATAATATCCTGAGACATTATTCACACATGGCTATCTGATCCCAAACTAAGCAGAGCTTGTAATATGGAAACCAGAAAACTAATATACTACATATACTACTTTTCTTTTGTAAATACTTATAGAGATTGCTCAGTTACTTTAATGAGTCATTACATATTTAAGTACTCAGTGTTCTAACTCTGTATGAAAATGTATATTTTTTAATATTAAAATAACTACAAAGTACTAAAGACAAAAACCATTATATATTGAAGAGTAAGTATAACAAACGAGAGCGTCCATATCTTAATAAAATCACATGATAATGTTGGTATTTAAAGTTGATGTTTTTTATTTTATTTTATGATAATAGAAGGTCAAACGCTTGGGTCTAATCCAAATTCATTCGAGTACCTTCGTCAAGGTGATAGCAGTAATTGCCAAGAAACAATTCCTGTTTGTAAATAAATTGCTCACATCTATTTCATTTTGCAATTTAAATATAGAATGAATTAACAAATAGAAAGAACACACTATAATCTTCTTATATTTTGTTATACGGACTTAAGATAACTTTTTTAAAGTCCCTCATGACTACGCAAATATAAAAAGTTCTTGCCAATTCTAATTTTAGTGCACGATGAAGGTAATTAACATAAACATTGAACTTGAGCACAGATTCCTGCCAAATTTGTACCACCTGCAGTCATTAGGCATTTGGCAAAAATATATTAAGCTTAAGCCAAAATATGGGTATTTATATCTTAACACCAAATATAAAAACATAATGTCAATGACCTGCCCGCTAATTGTCGAATGAACGCAATTACAATAATATTAAAATTTAGAGCGATGCTAATTAAAACATGACGTACAAATATAATTTTAATTATTCTATCATATCTTACTTTTGATAAAAAGAATGAGTGCAATGATATGTATATCGTGTATAAATTAAGTACAGTTGTTCAACCCTGAAACATTGGATAAGTTCTCTGTGACATTTTTTTCACATATAGCAAAAAATATTGGTAACATTCTACTATACTACATTAAGGAAATATAATGTGTGGGCTACATCAACATCAACACGCAATGAAAAGTAGAGTGGCCCTTAGGCTCGTCCGCTTACCTATGCTATAAAAAAAAGAGTAAGATTCAAATCCTTTAGAGGCGAATAGGCCTTTGCAAAGCATTCGATCATTTAAAGTTAAGACAATAGAGGAGGATTTTCTTTGTATTTTTAATTGAACTGCCAACTCGAAGCGGAACAGCGTGGTAGATTACGTTCAAAGCCTCTCACAGATGAGAAACTCTTTACCACTGCTCGCAAAATACTACCGTGTTGTTAATGATAATAAAAAATAACAAAACATATTCTAAAACCAGATCACAATCACAAATACTAAAACCAGAGTTAATCATATATACATTAAATATTTAATATGATAATAATATATATATATATATATATATATATATATATATATATATATATATAAAAAAGAAACACAAATCAGTAAAAAAAATATTGAACATCGGTAAAATTAAAGGAATTGCTTCGCTTCGTTTGGTAATTGTTAAACAAATGCAGGAAATGGTAAATAAAAATAAAAATTATCAATTCATTGATCAACAATTCACTTCAATTAGCCATAATGCCGGTCTATTTTAGATTTTGTTACATCAGAACCAGGAAGCGAAAGCGTATTGTGTATTCAATTATACACATTCATATCACCCATATGTCGGCCGACTAGAAGAACTCGGATATATTTTGGTTCATCCGCTCAATGCCACGAGGCCAACAACATCTCTTCTCTTTAATGAAAATAGTCATTACGCACTATCCGCAATTACTTAATATGAAATCTTTATGCTTTTTTAGTCCAAGGCAAACTTGAAGATGGAGTTCCTCAGGGATGTACATTGGGTCAAACGTTTTTAATTATGCTGTATAATCGAATTATAAATTAATCAGCGAACTTAATGAAACGAGATAGTTTTTAATTGAAATATGTTTATTTGGTCCCATATCCATTAAAATTATAACTAACATTTTTCATTATCACAATACTAAAAACGTTTATAAACTTAAAAGATGAGCTATGTACTTAAAATATTCGTAACAGGTTGTAATCCTTTTATTTCGTTTGCATATATTTCAATAAAAGCTTATAAAATAGACATTTAAAATACATGCAATAAGAAACAAATCGTAAGCTTTATGAATAATAATCACAATTATATAATATTTAATCCAATTATTTTGACGTCACAAATAATCAGATTTTAATTTTAGCAAATAATAGTGTAGGCGAATTATTACATTTATTTAGTTTATTTTATTTATTACACTTTACATAAACATAATATAATATTTTATTTAATATTTATTTATGTATTAATATTATAAACATTTACACGAAACACTAATATATACATACACATTATAATTTATTATAAATAATAAAATATATATAAATAATTAATTCATAAGCATACTCGGGCGAAACCCGTAGTATACGGCGTTCGGATATTATTCTCCGACTACCGACTACTGCGGAACAAAGTCACATACTTAGTCGGCTTTAACGTTCGATGCGATTTGCTTTGTTTTCTCATTAATTTATATTTTCGTTGTTCCCAAGTTATTTCTTTGTGCTATATTTCCGTGTTACTGTCTCTCTTCTATTTCTATTAACTTTCTGAACTTTATCTTGTGTGTGTTTGTGAACTGTTTCTAATATACGTGTACTGGACTGTTTCTGTAAGTACTTTTATTTCTTACGTACACATTGTTCACACTTTCACCACAAACTGGTGACCCCGACCGTTCACGCTTATTTAGAAGATGAGTAGCGACAGTGATTCACACGCTTCGCAAGTGAATACGCGTCCACGCCGCGTTAAGAAGATGGAGCGCGTTGAGTTGGAAAGTACGGATGCTCCTACCCTCACACTTGCTTCTGCACAATTCAAGACACCACCTTTCTGGCCAGAGAAGCCTGCAATATGGTTTGCACAGGTGGAAAGTCAGTTTAAATTATTATCGATCACGGATGACGCAACAAAATTCTATCACATATTAGCGAACTTGGATAGACAATACGCTGCCGAAGTTGAGGACATAATCATCAGTCCGCCGGATTATACGTGTCTAAAAACCGAACTAATTAAACGTTTATCGGTGTCTCGAGAAAATAATGTTAAACAGCTGCTGACACACGAGCAGCTCGGCAATCGCAAACCTTCTCAATTTCTTAGGCACCTTCACCATTTGGCTGGACCCAATATCCCTGAAGATTTCATACGATTAATTTGGATAAGCCGCTTGCCAACGGAGATGCAACAAATTATCGCATCGCAACCAACACTGCCACTCGATGCTATAGCAGAGCTTGCGGATCGAATTCATGACATCCTGACACCGACCCGCCAAGTAGCAGCATCGTCTTCTTCATCGCCAATTGATCTGTTGACGAAACAAGTCGCTGAGTTGACTAGACAGGCCAGCGCTCTCACCGTTAAGGTCAATCAGTGGTCAATATCTGGACAACGTGGCCGTGGTAACGGAAGACGACGTAGTCAATCTGAATCGCGTAGGTCTGAATCGTGTCATCGTCGGCAACCTCTGTGCCGGTACCACAGTAAGTACGGCGTAAAAGCCAGTAGCTGCATCAAGCCCTGCGACTTCACATCGGGGAAACGCTCCGAGCAATCGGTAATGGCGACTAACGATTGCGGGAGTTCGACGGGTCGCCTCTTCATCACAGATCACGGTACCAATAGACAATTTTTAGTAGATACTGGTAGTGATATTTGTGTATATCCAGTTAGTGCAATTAGTGAACGTCGTTATAAGACATCATTCCAACTGAGCGCCGCTAACGGCTCAGCTATAGATACTTATGGTTATATAAATTTAACTTTAAATATTGGTTTACGTCGTAATTTTCCATGGCGATTTATTGTAGCTGACGTAACCAAAGCCATAATCGGAGTCGATTTTTTGTCTCACTACCGACTCGTTGTTGATATTAGTAATCGCAAATTAATAGATAGTTTGACTAATATTAGCACTGTAGCTTCTATAGACAAATCGCACAACCTTGTAACGAGCGTTAAAGTAATGACTGGCGGTGATAGTCTTTATCACAACATTTTATCGGAATTTCCAGATATTCCAGAATTTCCAGATTCCAGATACACTAAACACCACATTCGCACTACACCAGGTCCACCAGTGTCGTGTTCTCCTAGGAGGCTAGCCCCAGAAAAATTAAAAATCGCTAAACACGAGTTTGAAGCGATGTTGGCGAACGGCACCGCTCGTCCTTCCGACAGTCCTTGGGCGTCGCCACTGCACCTCGTATCCAAGAAGGACAACGGTTGGCGTCCCTGTGGCGATTACAGGCTACTGAATGCCAGGACCATACCTGATAAGTACCCCATACGCCACATACATGATTTTTCTCACAACTTATCTGGTTGTAAGTATTTTTCAGTCATTGATTTAGTGAAAGCTTACAACCAGATCCCAGTTGCCGAGGAAGATATACCCAAGACCGCCATTACAACTCCATTCGGTCTATACGAATTTCCCTTCATGACGTTCGGGTTAAGGAATGCCGGTCAGACCTTTCAAAGGTTCGTAGACGAACTGACGCGTGGACTTGACTTTTGCTATCCTTACCTTGATGACTTTCTAGTCTTTTCCAGGACCCAGGAAGAGCACGAGGACCACTTGCGGCAACTTTTTACCCGTATGCAAGACTACGGCGTACTGGTGAATACCGCCAAATGTGTCTTCGGTGCCTCTGAGGTAACATTTCTTGGTTACCATATTTCAGAAAATGGTACCAAGCCCCTGGATAGCAAAGTCAAGGCCATTTCGGAATTTCCGGTCCCGAAAACCGTCAGGGAGCTTCGTCGTTTCTTGGGCATGATTAATTATTACAGACGTTTTGTGCCTAATGCCGCCAAAATTCAAGCTCCTCTGAACGCCTTACTGACCGGATCCGTTAAAGCTTCCCACCCGGTCGTCATGGAGGGAGATTCTCTCAAAGCTTTTGAGAGCTGCAAAGACAGCCTTTGCCAAGCAGCGCTCTTGGCACATCCAAACCCTGATGCAAAGTTAGGACTGGTCACTGACGCCTCTGATACGGCGATAGGTGGCGTCCTCCAGCAACTTCAGGACGGTGCTTGGCAGCCTCTAGCATTTTTCTCACGCAAGTTGAGCCCATCGCAGACCAAATACTCCCCGTATGATCGCGAGCTCCTTGCAATATACCAGAGTATAAGGTACTTCCGACACATGCTAGAGGCTAACCACTTCACTGTCTATACTGACCACAAGCCTCTCTGCTACGCTTTCCATGAAAGGAAAAGTAGCTGCAGTCCCCGTCAGTATAGACACTTGGACTTCATCTCGCAGTTCACGACCGACATACGACACATTGCGGGCAAAGATAATGTCGTTGCCGACACTCTTTCCCGAGTCGACGAATTGCAGATGCCGGTCGATTTAGAAGTCCTTGCCAAGTACCAAGCCACAGACCCTGATCTGGCTGACACCCTTAAAGGCGACTCATCACTTCGTCTTATAAAAATGACAATACCCGGTAGTCGTACTGAATTGTACTGCGACGTCAGTACACCGACTCCCAGGCCTTTTGTCCCCATTAACCTCCGTCGACAAATTTTTGATAGTCTGCACTCCCTTAGCCATCCCGGTTCTACAGCCTCAGCTAAGCTCGTTGCACAACGCTTCGTTTGGCCACTCATGCGCAAGAACTGCCGTCAATGGTCTAAGGCATGTTTGACCTGCCAGCGTACGAAGGTAAGCCGTCACGTGACCTCACCGGTAGGTACACTTGCTTTACCTTCAGCGCGATTCAAACATGTCCATATAGACCTGATCGGACCATTACCTCCAGCCAGTGGTTATCGGTACTGTTTGACAGCCGTCGATCGCTTCACGCGATGGCCGGAAGCTGTACCCTTAACCGATATCACTGCTGAAACCGTGGCGAAAGCGTTAGTGTCCTGCTGGTTCTCCCGATTTGGTTGCCCTACTGACATAGTCACCGATCGCGGAAGGCAGTTCGAATCAGCCCTGTTCGAACAATTGGCTAAATCCATCGGATTTCAGCACCGCAGGACAACCGCTTACCACCCTCAGTGCAACGGCTTAGTTGAACGCTTTCACCGGCAGCTAAAAGCAGCTATCATTTGTCACGGAGATAGCAATTGGGTTGAGTCACTTCCCCTAGTTCTTCTCGGCATAAGGAGTTCTTTCAAAGAAGACCTCCAGGCTTCGTCAGCGGAACTGGTATTCGGCGAGCCACTGCGTTTACCTGGCGAATTTTTCGGCCATAACGTCGCAGGCTACACTACCGATATTACCGATTTTTCCGCTCGTATGAAGTCCTTTGCCGAGAAGCTACGTCCAGTCCCAACACAGCATCACTCCACACGTAAGACCTTTGTATTTAAAGACCTTACCACATGCAGCCACGTATTCCTTAGGGAAGACGCGCTGCGTGGTTCTTTGCAACCCGCATACACAGGTCCACATAAAGTTATAAGCAGAGGTGCTAAAACTTTTAAAATAAATTTAAAAGGCAAAGTCGTGACGGTATCGATTGACCGCCTTAAGCCAGCCTATATACTGTCCGACGATTTGCCACAGCACATACCACCGCCCGACCTCGAACAACATATTCAGCCACGACACCATAGCCCTCCTATAAAAACTACTCGTTCTGGAAGGAAAGTTCACTTTCCAGATTATTATCGTCCGTAGACACGGCCTCTGGAGGGGAGTGATGTAGGCGAATTATTACATTTATTTAGTTTATTTTATTTATTACACTTTACATAAACATAATATAATATTTTATTTAATATTTATTTATGTATTAATATTATAAACATTTACACGAAACACTAATATATACATACACATTATAATTTATTATAAATAATAAAATATATATAAATAATTAATTCATAAGCATACTCGGGCGAAACCCGTAGTATACGGCGTTCGGATATTATTCTCCGACTACCGACTACTGCGGAACAAAGTCACATACTTAGTCGGCTTTAACGTTCGATGCGATTTGCTTTGTTTTCTCATTAATTTATATTTTCGTTGTTCCCAAGTTATTTCTTTGTGCTATATTTCCGTGTTACTGTCTCTCTTCTATTTCTATTAACTTTCTGAACTTTATCTTGTGTGTGTTTGTGAACTGTTTCTAATATACGTGTACTGGACTGTTTCTGTAAGTACTTTTATTTCTTACGTACACATTGTTCACACTTTCACCACAATAGGATAAACTGAGTTTGTACCTTAAGCTAGATCATTCGTATCTCAGTCTTAATTACTATATCATAACACATACATAATACAGGGTTATTTTTAATGACCCAGCAACCTAGCAGGGCTAGATAGCTAACACCATAAGCAACAACTTTTGTTAATTTGTTAGATTTTATTTTCGTACAAAAAATAGTATTAATTTAATTTCCCGCTTGAACATTTATAAATCTACGCGCAACGCAAAGATCGACGCGTCGCGTCAACCTTTCGAGCATGAATGAAGTATAGACCTACAAATGACACGACAGTACGACAAAAACTTGTAAAATCATTTTTTTTTTCATGTATTGTGTTCTGTCCAAAGCCGTAGAACAAAAGTTGTTGCTTACGGTGTTAGCTATCTAGTCCTGCGAGGTTGCTGGGTCATTAAAAATAACCCTGTATATCTAAATTATTACCATAACGGACACCCGGACAATCATTTTAAAACAATCACGTACTTAATTTTTATATTAGCTCAAATATTCTGTTCTTGTAGTTAAACAGTTGTCTAGAATTCAAATGACAAAATATGATGCATACTTTTTGAAGTTTTTTTGAGATCTCTCTTAATATAAATGATTTTAATCGGAGCAAATCATTGCATTTACATTTACCTATATTTTTAACTTATTAAACTTTACTTAACATTTTAATTGTCATCTCATTTCATTTTTCTATTGGGCCATATCTTTGCCTAAACCATGTCATTCCACTGTAATCTGCTTCATATACATCAGGAATCTCTTTATCAATAGCTTCGCAATAAACCATCTTAACTGACGCTTCACCGAAAAGTCTTTCTTCGAATTTGATTAGTTGTTTGAAGAAACCTGTGTTCGGTCGAATTTGTGGTCTGAAAAATAAATCCAAGTTTTATTTACTAATTTCTTAATTGCTTTTTAGTTAGTAAGCCATAATAAATATCAACACATTAGAACACCTACGTACCGAAGTATACGGTCACTAAGAACGGATCTTTTGCAAATCCTATCCAAAATACTTTTTTCTTCTTTTCATGTATAAAACCGAGAATATTAGCTAGTCTTATTATATAAGAAGCTACTTTAAATTAAAAAGTATGTAAAATAAAGACTCATTATCGATTTTTGGGATACAATTGTAACTAAGCTTGTAAATATAACGGAACATTTATTATATAATATTTATTTTTTTACACCTCGCATTCGTTGAGTACATAAGTAAGTTACTTACCGTCTAAGCTTCATGTGATGATAAGCTTCGCATAAAGTCATCTTGTGCCATTTGACAAGGTAAGCTAAACAGAGCGTCACAGATCGCGAAACGCCTGCCACACAGTGTACCAGCACCACTTCGTTTCTTGCTACGACCTGCATTAAAAACACTATTAGCGTAAATCATTTAAGCTCCATTAGTGTTTTGCATTTTATATATACCAATATTAATACTATAGTTAATAGAATATTCTCATCAATTACCTCATTCATAAGGTCAGCGACCCGTTCCATGAATGGATACATATCAGAGTTTGGGGTATCAAGCAGTGGTATGTATTGTCTTGGAACATAATCTTCTGGTGGTGGTGGTAGCTCAGGAGCAGCATTTATCACAAGTCCTGGTCGTAACGCTTTCACAGCTCCAGGCAGTGCATGTGCACCGCATATATATACAGAGTTGATGACACGAGAAACTCCGAGAGGGCAGCCTCTGTTGACAACACATTATTGTTAGATGAGTTATGTATAATTGCAATTACAACGAATAAAATCCCCAGCTGCGAGAGCTGCATATATGTATTATGTATATGAAGAAATATTTAAAAACATTTATAGGAATGCGATGCGAGGTGTCCTGAAAAAACGTCAACAATCCGGCGCGTAAACAGCATACCACGCTGTTGTGTCATTCTGGCGGGCAGCCAGCCCGTCTGACCTAGCGCGAACTTGCGTACTCCGCGTAATTTCAGGTTTGGAAGTAAAAATTAATTCCTTCTAAATATTTTTAAAACGACTTAGTAAAATACTTTAACTTAAGTTGACGTTACCAAACGCGCAATAATAAATAATAATATCAATATGCTACTGCTATTGTGTACACTGTTCATCAAAGGAAAACATGCCGTCAAATTAAAAATATTTCGATTTATCGATATAAATCACTTAAAATAAAAATAAATTAAACCAAACAAATTTCTTGAAAATTCATTCGCGTGAATACGTAGCTAATAAAAATTTCTTTATAAATCCACCTGTTGACTATTTATTTTGTTTCATTATGTGCTTTATTATCACCAACCTATTTAACTCCTCCTTCGTTAATTTCGCTTCTGTAACATCAACTCTCGGTTCATTTTCATTACCAACACATGCAACTTTATCTTCTACTGTCAAGACCTTCATTTTCTCCAAAACAATGAACACTGTATCGAAATTTATATCACTTCACTGATAGTTTTTTGACCACTTCACTGATCGGAAGTTATTAATTATCGTATATAAATCAACGTCAATATTCATAAAAATATAAAATATGATAATTTTGCATATTTTCATTGATATAAAATCTTTAAATATTTTTTATCTCGTAAGATAGATATCGCGGCTTAATATCGGAAAGATGCGTGCGCACGCGCTAGTGGCTACAACGCGCACTGAAACGCCAGCGCGCGCCTGTTCACCTGTGATTTCTCAGCGCTCGCGCCTGCAATATCCGGCATTCCAGGGCTATTCTCGGACAACGGTGACTTATTTTGTTTACAATACGAAAATTACTGTTTTTGGTCCCTGGACGAAGGTTCATGTGTTTATTTTTGGTGTCCCGTAGTAAAAATTAAAAATAAGTAAAAATGTGAGGTACGGGGACCTTCGAAGGGAGGAAGTTGTATGCGTTATTTTTTCAAAACGTGTTATAATGTAGATTTTAATCACACCAAACTACGCAGTCCTTCTTTACTCAACTCTATTTTTTTTAATGCAAAAATATTAATCATTAATATCATCATCATTAATATTAGTAATTTATATTTAAAAACAATTCAACTTCACTAAGAGTATTTTTTGACAATTACACAGAACCTTTGTAATTCTGGTGTAGCATCCCCGTCTTTTTCTTGCCTTCCAATCGATTAAAATTCTTGTTTCGTTTCGACAACGTCTAATAAATCGATGAACGCTGACTGCATGCACGAAAAATTGTCCCGCTACGCTGATTGTACGCTTGCGCCGCTCTATTTCTCTTTCACTCGATTGCAGTTATTTCATCAATGTTTTGTTATGACGTTGTCACGTTAAACTATCGTCCTTAAACCGACTTTACAGACAACCATTTTTTTCAGTGTGCAATATAATCTTTATTGATAAAAACCGAAGGATCCGTCTCCTCCTGGCACTTTTTACATAGCAAACATATATTCTAAAGGATCCATATAACAGCGATATATAATTTCTGTATTCTTTTTAATTTCGTTTTTAGATGCCTCTACTCAGTTTGCTAAGCCCATCTTCGAAGAAAAGGAATAATGGGACAAAGGCCATGGGCTACAAAAACACTGTAAAAATGTATTGTGCCAAGGATTCTGAAAAATTTTTAGAGTCCGTAGAGGTGTTCGTGAACGAGGCGGTTGACGAGGCCTTGGACGTGGTCTAGCTAGAATGGGCAGCGGTAGCAGTGCTAATCGACGACGGCAGAGACTGAGTACATCCAGCGGTAGCTCTGAAAGTGACGCAGTCGTAGAAAGTGACTTTGAATATGACCACCACGTCAATTCAGATAGGATATCTGAAAGTTTAGATACAAGCTGCATATTCTGTAAAGCCAGTTATTTTAGCGAAAGACATGGTGAGGAGTGGATTCAGTGCCAGTTTTTGAAATTTATGGGCTCATACAGCCTGTTCAGGCTTTGAAGGCGTATATTGTATATTTTGTGATTTTTTCCATTAAGTTTAATTAAAGTCCAATACATTTAATTTGGCCCCCAGGGTGCCATATAACCCTCACTTAATGTTATGTTGTATTACTTTTATTTTTGAGAATAAACAAGTTTTTGATTATTCTGTGGTTATTTTATTTATTCTACAGTTAGGCATGCATAAGCTGATGAGTAAGGAACACTGTGACGTACTTGTTTTATTTTTAAGTTGTGTATTTTTTACATGAGACCTCAAAAACAAAGTAGGGGCCACATTACGACTATGTCCTCTACTAAATGCTGGTATTATTTTATAGCTGATTTGTCATGTTGTACAGTAATTCTGATTCACGCACAGGAACGTGTCGGAAATTAAAAATAAAGAGATAAAATTTTGCTTTTCAAGTTTGTTTATTATAGGTATTTTCTTAGAACAATAATGTATGCAAAAAGAAATGCCAAACATCTCTTCTACCAAGTGCCCAATCAAACAATATCAATGGATCCAGTTGAGTCTACTGCATTCTTGACCTCACTGACTAAGCTCAGCGGCTTTTGCTGCTGGGAAAATAATATTATTTACCGATGTTGATACGGCCCGCTTTGTACATTTTTTTGTTATTTCACATAGGGTAATGTGGCCGCTATCAACACGATATTTGTGCTGCAAAAGATGGCTATTCGCGCGATCTACCTAAGAATCTATCTATCTAAAGAATCCCTAAGAGATAAATTTAAAGAAATGAAAATATTAACTGTTGCTTCTCAATATATATATTATGTAATATAACATTATGGTATATAGGTTTAAAGAATTTATTTTCTCTTAAGAATATTACACTATTCACTTAACGAGAAAATACAAAATGTGTTACAAAATAAGTCGAGACAGGCTTAAAAAATTATAAACTATTATAAACTAAAGATTTTACATTATATTTAAATTATGCCATAATCTTGTGTCTTATATTCTTATTATAACATATCTTAGAATAGGTACATTTATTTAATACATTAACCATTGGATATTGCAACAAATTAACATTTTAACTTTTAACTTTTTAACTTGAGGGTAGTCTATATTCGAGTCAACGAAACAGACAATACTTGTTTACTAACGCCGAAGACACGTTAAGAAGCTTAAGCGGATTTTGCAATGATTAGTGTATAAATATACTGTTTTAGTAACTTAATTACGATTTTTTGTTTTTATTATTTTATTTTTATCATTATTATACTCATAGTATGTTATTTATTTATATTTAATTAAATGTATATAATATGTATGTGTTATGGAATATTAATTTTTGCGCTTTTGGTTTTTTTGCGGTTTCATGTTTATTTGCAGGTATGTGTTTTTAGTAATTTTTTAAAAATATTTATCTTTTTTTCTTCTTTTATATAATTTGGTAGATTATTGTATAGTTGAACCCCTTCGTACATAATATTTTTTTTCCCATAGTTATTTGTTCGAGGTCGTCTAAAATATATATCACTCATTTTCCTTATTGATCGTTTTTGTATATGTGCCTTTTTCGTAAATTTTATTTTTGAGTTTATATTTTTTGTAATTATTTTTTGGATTAAGACGCATGTACTATATTGATAAAGTTTTGTGATGTTATAACATTATAGTATGAACGGGGAACGAACAAGGAACGAACACAAATGAATTACTCCCGTTACTCGACTGCATAGAGTCAGTAACTCTTTTGTGGGGCAATGTATACGGGTTCTACAATAGGATCCCACAAAACGATCAAAATGTCTAAGTTGCTAAATTTAATTTTTTTTTAAAGGAACGCTTGTGTGCTATTGATTATTATACAATTAATGAATTTATGGTTAAGCACTCCTTGGGAATGAGACGATTGCCGCATGGCTATTTCTTTTTTTCTTGTAAACGATACATTTATCATGGTACATAAAAATCAACCCGCTGAGTTTCATTCGCCGGTTCTTCTCAGGGCTGTCTGCTTCTTTTCCGAACCGGTGGTAGTTTCTAGTTTGACTGCCTCGTTGGTCTAGTGGCTTGATATAAGGCCGCAGACTCGGTGGTCCTGGGTTCAATTCCCAGGTCGGGCCAATAAATAGTTATTGGGGTTTTCTGTCAGAAAACTCTCAGTAGCAGCCCGGAGTCTGGAAGTTGGAAGTGTGAACACTCCCGTGCCTCGGAAAGCACGTTAAGCCGTTGGTCCTGCGCCTGAACTCTTTCCGATCGTGTCGGATTGCCGTCCCATCGGATTATGAGAGCTAAGGAAAAGAGAGTGCTCCTGTGTTTGCGCACACACTTGTGCACTATAATATCTCCTGCGCAGTTGGCTAGTCTCTCTTGAGATTAGCCGCCGTGGCCGAAATCGGTCTGGAGGACCTTAGTTTCTAGTTTGACAATCAATAAGAAAGTGTAATACTTCAATATTGAATAAAGTTTTTTGAATTTAAAAGCAAACATTTACACATGCTCAAGGATACTCACACACACACACACCACATTGATATATGTGAGTGACGCAATACAAGTGCGCATGCAATAGATAGCAATTCAAGTATTACATATTGTAATTACACTTGTTTCTTTAATTTTATTTCTTAGTGTATTTAAATTTTCATATTTTAGGTCACTCTGAAACAATTATTTGCTCAGAGGTACGCATCGATGTATGCAACACAATATGTTCTACATTTTAATACCTCCTGTATAATATATCTTTTCTAGTATTGTTCTCTAAAGAATCTATTTAAAAGTTTTTTGACGCAAAGAACTTCTTAGAATAATCGGGCTAGTGATACAATTACGTACAATGACATAAATAATCGATATTGTTGGAGTTGTATTTTTTTTTTATAGCCCGGAAGGGCAAATGACTCTACTCCACCTGATGGTAAGTGGTAGTAGAATCATGAAGAATGATTTGCACTAGCCGCCCCCGCCTTGCCGGCCCGCAAGATGACTCTTCACGCCTCGTTTGAAGGAACCCAGGTCATAAGAGGAGGGGAACATGCGTGCTGGTAAAGAATTCCATGTTTTGGAGGTGCGACAAAGAAAAGAGTTGTCAAATTTCTTCAAATTTAGGCGGTGCCATCAATTCCATCGCGTATAATGTATAATTTATATAAAGATAATTTCTAAAGACGAAATAAATAGCACCAGTCAAAGTTATATTTTACAAACGAAATTTTTATATAATTAATAATATATACATACGAACAATAGTGTTAATTACATTCGTGAAAGCGAAATTGACATGTTATCATCACATGGCAATTAAGTTAGTCGAACTATTTTGCATATCTAAGAAAACAATTAGGTTAACATCGTTTAATTGTACTTATATTATTATCTAATTTATATTGCAAATATAACTTTATAAGGCAAAAATATATATAAGTATTTCATGGAATACTTTACATTTAATATTTTACTAACATCTTATTAAGTCAATAATTATTCTTTTTAAAAGATTTCGCTCCTCCTCCACTCTTATCTTATTTATCCTAACGTTATAATTCCTGAAGTGGTCACAAAACGGTCACAGTGATCTGCCATGAACTAGTTCTATCACGGAGATAGACACGGCGGTCAACTTTTTGTGGTGCATGTTGGCATGAGTACCATACCATACCCTTTTCTTCTGGTATTTTGACTCCAAGGTAAAGCTTTGAGCAAGCTTTCATCAGATATTTTACCCCAACTCATGATTAGTATTGATGTTTTGCGGTACCCTTAGTTCCCAAGCTTAGTGCCGCATTTGAGATGTCAAGAATGTTTAATACTTCTTAGAGTACAGGGCGGTGACGACCACTTAACTTTTGGTTGACTATTTGTCTACCTATTCTATACAGAAGAAACGACCATCCATTATCGTTTCTATTGTATACACAGCACAAAATTCTTAACATTTATAAATAGTTGACATATTTTTTACTTGGTGGTAGGGCTTTGTACAAGCTCTTAGGTACCACCAACTCATCAGATATTCTGCCGAAAACAACAGTACTCTATTGTTGTGTTCCGGTTTGAAGGGTGAGTGAGCCAGTGTAATTACAGGCACAATGGATCTTAGTTCCTAAGGTTGGTAGCGCATTGGCGATGTAAGCTATGGTCAGCATTTCTTACAATGCCAATGTCTATGGGCGTTGGTGACCACTTACCATCAGCTGGCCCATATGCTCGTCCGCCTTCCTATACAATAAAAAAAACATAAGACTATTAGTAATCACTATTAATATAACCAATATTAAAGTAAGATAAAGTATAAAAATCACAGATTTAAACAATGGAAACCTAATCATCCTCAAACTTAAAATAACATATTTGAAGCGTAAACGATTACATAGATAAATTAGCCATTTTTTATATTCACAATTTTATGAACTAATCTAGTAGGTATAGGTATATTACAAAGACCACAAAGGTTGACCCCCGTCTATTAATAAATACAGCGTACATATTATATTAAAGAAAGCAACAAATACTTTTGTAAGTACTATTGTATTTGTTTTAAGGAAACATGAAATACAGTAATTTATGTGCTCAATGAGTAGGTATATATTTGTAATTATACTATTTATTTATTTCTGAAGTTATGACTATTTTAAGTCTTGCAACCCAAATCTCTTCTGAATAATATTTTATAATTGCAAATATTTACGGCACACATATTGATATCACTAATAATCATTCTATAAATATGTCAACTCAGGACCTTCGATAAAAGTTTATCGAAGGTTTCTTACTCCGCAAAGATATAACTATCGGGGGCGATGTACTATTTTCTACAATACAAGTTCAGTAAAGACTTTTTGAATCGCAAATTAGTTGCGTACATCACTCAATACCGTCATACCAAGAAAACTAAAACCTGAATACTGGTTCTAATTAGCGCGGCGGTTGCCCTAGCTTTCCTTCCATATTTGACTTGATAGTATCAAAGTGTGCGTTCTGTTTGCTTCTCACCTAATGTTCGCAGTAGCTGCAGACTTATTCCCTGTTGGCGTTCATCATAGAAATATTATTTTAAAAAGCGACTGTACATATTTTTAATAATCTTTTATTTAGTTATATATCGTAATAAAATATCTATCATAACGTTATATATCAATAGATAATTTTATTCGAAGAAAGAAAACCAACTGATTTTAGTAATTTGTCACCTAAGTAAACTAAAAGTACAACTGTACTGTACACTAAGTAAATAATTCAAAACGTTAACTTACAAGTATTAACTATATTGAACGACGTGAATCATTTATAAATAAATGATTTTAGAATTTCTATTTCACTTATGCTTTATACTTTGGAGCGTAAAGATGTTTTTAATATTAACAATAATATTATTAGTTTTCATATATTTTTATACAACGCGGAATTATGATTACTGGACTAGAAGGAATGTCAAACATGACAAACCCTTACTGCTGTTTGGAAATCATTTTAAAACACTTTTTGGAATGAAAGGATTAGTTGAGGTTACAACTGAAATGTACAACAAATATCCAGAAGAGAAAGTGGTTGGATACTTTCGGGGACCAACTCCTGAGTTGATCATCAGGGATCCAGATATTGTTCGAAATATTTTGAGTGTAGACTTCGCCTACTTTTACCCACGTGGCTTAGGTAGAAATACCGAGATAGAACCACTTTTCAAAAATATTTTTCATCATGATGGTGACTTATGGAAATTAATGAGGCAAAGACTAACTCCTGCATTTACTACTTCTAAATTGAAAAATATGTTTCCACTTATAGTGAAGTGTGCAGAGAAACTTGAACATGCAGGAAACGAAATAGTAGCTGTAGGAGGAGATTGTGATGTACGCGAACTTATGGCGCGTTTCTCAACAGATTTTATAGGAAGTTGTGGTTTTGGCCTTGAAATGGACGCCATAAATAACGAAAATTCTGTTTTTAGAAAATTAGGAAAGAGAATTTTTAATCATTCATTGAG
This sequence comes from Nymphalis c-album, assembly GCA_963151315.1. Lineage (NCBI taxonomy): Eukaryota > Metazoa > Arthropoda > Insecta > Lepidoptera > Nymphalidae > Nymphalis > Nymphalis c-album. The sequence goes on along the minus strand of OY720591.1, from coordinate 11,406,209 downwards.
GGATGTTTTTCTATTTCTACTATGGGACATTTTTCCAGAGTTAAGAAAATTCATCCGTATCACTGACAATAAATTAGAAAAAACATTTACTAACATAATAATGAAAATATTTGAACAACGAAATTTTAAGCCTTCCGGTAGAAATGATTTCGTCGATTTCATTTTAGATTTAGCTGGGAAGGGTAAAATAATTGGTGATTCTATTGAGCACCGACATTCAGACGGTTCGCCTAAGCAGATTGAATTGGAAATGGATACATCGTGCCTCATAGCCCAAATATTTTTATTTTTTGCAGCTGGCTTTGAAACATCATCATCAAGTACAAGCTTAACATTACATGAACTTGCATTCAACTTAGACATACAGGAAAAAATACAAGATGAGATTGATCGGGTGCTTTTAAAGTATGATAATCGCCTGTGTTACGATGCTGTTGCAGAAATGACACTTTTAGATATGGCATTTAAAGAATCTATGAGAATTTTACCCCCTGTGGGAAACTTGAACAGAGTGTGTGCTAATAAATATAAAATTTCTCAACTTGGAATAAGTATCGACCCCGGTGTAAGAATATTAATTCCAACACAAGCGTTGCAAAATGATAAACTATATTTCGAAAATCCCGCAGCATTCGATCCAGAAAGATTTGCAAATAAAGGAGTGAATGAAAGCAATAAATATGTCTTCATGCCCTTCGGAGAAGGTCCACGTGCATGCATAGGTATCGATTCATATATATTAATATTATTCACATTAAGTTGTAATTTTTTTATGTCATTATGCACTTACCACTTCAATGTCCGGTGGTGAAACACGACAGCTGGGGCTTATGCAATTAATTTCTCAAAGATTGATATATGCAAAAGAAGATGGGGCCGAATTTGCGCCTTGTAAAGTATACATATATAGGAATAAGGCAGATAGGACTAATGTCTCACCACCTGATGGTAGCTGGTCACCTGCCCTGAAATTAATTTCGCCACGAAGAGTATTGATCCATATATTCATGAAGAATATCTGATGAATAGGCGGCTTTCATCCAGTTGGTGTACAATCCTATCAGTGCGTAATCTACAAGCTAATCTATTGTTATTGTTGCAGGAGCTCGGTTGGGTCAGATGCAGTCTCTTGCTGGACTTGCCGCTGTGCTACGCAACTTTACAGTGGTACCATCAGAGAAATCCAAGAGAAAATTATCTATGAATCCTCGGCTAAATGTTATACAAGGTGTTTTAAACGGAATCCCTCTTAAACTTAAATTACGTGAGAAATAAATACCTTATAAATTTTGTACGTTTTATTATAAATTAATTTTAATTAAAATATTTTTTAATTATTTATTTAATATACATAGTTGTAATTAAATGTTATATAATAAATTTGTTTTATTTAAAGAACTATAGCTCGATGACTCGTGAACTCCGAGCACAAAATGGATTAAGCATGGGAAATGCAATGATTTTATTATTTTATTAGGTGTTTGCCTCTGTTTATTATTTTTGACATATATTAGCGGTGACATAATTTTCGAGTAATAATTTTCGTTTAATTTTCGTTTAATCGATGACGGTAATTAATTTATTATTACCCAAAAGACTATCAAAATATAGTTATGTACTTGATAAAATTTTAAAACAACTGACTGTTGCTGCCAATCAACAGTCATATTAATTAATATTACAAATATAATTACAATAAAAATTGGTATTTCATAAAATTATTAAACATAAAAAACACTACAATTTAAAAAAAACCCTTTGTATGTGTAACTTAAGTTAGCATTAATGCTATTCCGAAAAGGTTATCGGCTTATTGTCTCCGCGATACAGTTTCACTAGTGTGGAGACCAATTTATTTTTTTGCTTAAACAGTATCACGTTACAAAAACCATCTACCCTTGTCTTATTCATCTTAACGTTATCTGTACTAATATATAAAGCTGAAGAGTTTGTTTGTTTCATCTTGCTAATCTCAGGAATTACTGGTTCAAATTCAACACTCGGTATTTCAAATATAGGGCTATGCTAACTAATAATACAGGCGTTAACCATATTATGACTTAAACACATAACAAACATAACTATCGGGGACATGTAATAGTTTCTATAATAAAATCCTGTAAATATTTTTTGTCTTATTTAGATATATTACTAAGCACAATAATACCTTGAAAATCGGTACACCAGTTCTAATTAGCGCGGGCTTCTGTTTTTGTTTCAGAGACCCCTTAAACCCAGTATCCGGATCCGATCCACAGTGAGCGACGATCTGACCAATACGGGCGGCGAGAATCTTCTCGAAGAGTTTGCCCGTCTCACTCAGTAGCACAATTGGCCTATATGCCGAAGAAGAGTCCAGTAGACGCCCCTCCTTCGGCAACAGGACCAACTTTCCCTCCTTCCACAGCTTCTGCCCACTCGAAAGACACTTGTTAAACAGTTCCCGAGGCCTCCCAAAGAGTGAGGAAATAGTTCCATATAATATAAGATTAATTAGCAATATTGATACGGCCCGCCTTATATAATTTAGTTATTTTCCTTTCTTATAGGACACCCGGTATTACAAATAAATTGCAAGCTAAATCTCCCTTCAGAATGTTTTTCTATAATTGGAAATACGTAAATCGAAATTAAGATTTTTACCATTAATATCACTGAAAACATTATACAAATATAAAAAACTAAACAAAATAAAGACAAAGTTATAACTACATTTTCTGACTCCGCAAAAACATAACTATCGGGGGAAATGTATTAGTTTCTATAGTAAAATCTTGTAAATACTTTTGTCTTGCATATCTATATATATGAAGGAGATTTCCACGTATGTACTCACTCATCACGATATCTCTGGAACCAAAAGGCATAAAGACTTGAAATTTAGTAGAAATATTCCTTTCGTCGAGTAGAGGTCAGCTGAGAACGGATTTTTGGAAATTCCACCCCTAAAGGGACGAAACAAGGGATGAACCGTAGTATGCAAATCCGTCATTTTCAAAGTTAGAGCAATGATATTTTATACACAATTTATATGTTACAAATAAATAAGTACACAAATCACCACCTAAGAGGGTGAAATAGGGGTTGAAAGTTTATATGGGAGGTCGTAATTTTTGATGTTAGAATATAATATAATATATATAAGTATGAAATTGTATATGCACGCTTTCGGTTAGAAATAAATAAATATGTAATACATGATTTTTGTAATTTTTTTTTCTCTTTTTTTTAATTTATTAATTTGAACAATAATACATAATTATACCAAACAATTTATACGATAGCAACTACAATAGTATTTCACTGTGTCGTAGTTACTAACGCCCTCCAAATCGACAGCACATTATCATTTTATAATATTTGTTCAAACATAAACTAAAATAAACAAAATATAATTTAATTAAATGTAATATAAAAATTGACAAACACATTATCTTATTATTGTTTCCTTTTTCCTTTTTAACTTTATACAAAATAAAATAAAATCCGAATTAAATTCATATAATATAACTAAACACAATCTATAAATTATATAATAAGGAAGGGATGGGGTAGGAAGGAGACATAAGGTAGGACGATGCTATATTTGACGCTTTAGCAATAGTTCAGTCTCATCGTATCCTAATTTGAGAAGCCAGTTGGTAATTTGTATTTTACATTGGTAAGTTGAAAGTGAGTAAATGTTGAACTTCTTATTCACCCTGTTATATATAATCGAGCTCAAGTAGTAATATTGTTGACTCGTTATTGCTGATTTCCATGGAATGGTCCGGCAAACTCTATCACTTTTGCGTTTGTTGAGTGCAAGCTTATAATTAAAAGGTAATGAACCTAACTCAAATTTTTAAATATAACACCTGCATTCATATTAGAAAAATCCTTACAAAAGACATAAACTCTCAAATTATTTTCACGAAAAAAATTAATTTTCATAAGCGAAGTACTAGAAATGCTAATAACATATGTTTAGGCCCATCAAGGACAAACTACGGCAAGAAAAGTGTTTTGTTTGAAGGAGTTCATACGTACAATAATTTGCCGAAGGATATTAAAGATATTAAATCGCTTCATAATTTTAAAAAATGTCTTAAAAGCCACATTTTAAAGGATTCTTCTTAAAATTCTGTTTAGTTTTATATAAAATGACTCGAAATAAACAAAGTTGTAACTAATATACTCTAATACCTAATAACACTACACTACATCTAATCTCAAACAATGTTATAATAACAATTACCAATAAAAACAATTACTAATAAAAATATATATAGTAATATACATTATGTAAAATACCTACTAAAACTACTACTCAACTATGTAAGTATACTAAAATAATAATATTAAGTACCACTAAAAATCGTTATAATAATGTATATACATATTATTTTCAATAATAGATTTTTACATACAATACTTTAATATTAAATAAATTAATTTACATACATTAATATTTTTAAACATAATCATAAATAAATGGATATTATATACTATACATACAAATAAAAAAAATCTAAACAAAAAAAAAAACAAAAATCGCAACGGTGTTCCCACCACTGTTTTTTTAACATCAGATAAATCTAATGTGTCACCTTCCTTAAGTGTTATTACTTTGTATGCGCACTATATATAAATTTTTTACTAGACTACCCTACTTTACATCACAAAATACCCATACTTGTTTATATTGTTAGATTATTGTAACTTTTGTCGTATTACTGTACTGCGCCTATTCGACTTAATTGTTTTGTAATTTTCTCTGTAAGTGATTTAAATGTAAATCTTTTGAGAAAACAAAAGTCTCTAACCGTAATATACCTTTCGCCGAGTAGAGGTCAGCTAAGAAAGCTGATTTTGTTCAACTCTCATCCAAAACAGATTTTTCACATAACATATCTTATCATTCACTTTATATGTAGAAGAGCTCATACCAAACATCATTAACAATTGCCATAGTAACCGATTTCATGATGTTTTTATTGATAAAATAGCTGTTGCCCGCGGCTTCGTTCTTTAATTATCCTAATACATATTTTAAAGAGGTAAAATTGTTTTTTTTTTGTATTTTTGTTTGTAATTTTTTTTATAGTATAGTTAGGCGGACGAGCAAATAAGCCACTTGATGGTAAGTGGTGTCCGATGCCCATAGACATTGGCATTGTAAGAACTCAAACGTTTTAAAAAATAGAGAAATGTCGCTTTTTTGGCGGGCGTTAATAACAGACCGCACCACAGTTTTATACTATAGCAGTTATTATCGTTCACGTTTTGTTAATGATCTAATATTTAATAAGTTTGAAATTAAAAGAAAACAAGTACAGTATGACGATGTAAACAATGCTATCTCTGATATAATACATTGGTATAGTGTTAATAATCGTATGTTAAACTATAAAAAAACAAAAGTTGTAAAATTAAGCGCCAAATGTTAAAAATGTAAAAGCTAATGTACATATCAATGGGGAGTCGATGGATCCAGTTGAGTCGCGCAATTTATAACATAGGAGCTAGAGAATCTCTAAGACAGAAATTCAAAGAAATTAAAATATTAACTGTTGCTTCTCAATACATGTTATGTAATGTTATGTATGTAGAAATTCGAAGCATTTAAAAAGGAATTTACATGTGTATAATCAAACTGAAACAATTAAATTGCATAGGGATTCATGTCATGATAAGAATATCATCATCGTTCGTTTCTATTCTGTTTTACTAGTTTGAACAAATAGCAATAATTGTGACCTAATTATAACAGCCTTAGATATATAGATATATAGCCTCCCGATCTATTTTTTGTTAAAGATGAGTAATATAAACATGTAGTACATTGTTTTTAGTATCTCACATAGTTTTCGTTTTTGTTTTTTTTTATAATCATCATTTAAATATATAATTATTATTATAATTTTAGTAATACCTTGGCCACTTAGTATAGATTAAAATTGTCTATTACACTTATTTGAATTAATACTTTAGAAGATATGTTCACTAAACCAGAATCGATGGTAACATTGACAGGGATGTGAGGAACCGGATAAATGCAGGGTGGATGAAATGGCGACAGGTGGACGATTTGTGAATGCCCTTGAACATCAAAGGGAAGATTTATAAGACCGTTGTAATACCTGTCATGATGTATGGTTCTGAATGTTGGGCAGCCAAAGAAGATGATGTAAAAAGAATGCATATGGCAGAGATGCGAATATTAAGAGGGATTTGCGTTGTAACTAGAATAGACAATATAAGAAACGAGTATATCAAAGGAAGTCTGGAAGTCCGATAGCTGAAAAGAATAATAGATTAGCGTGGTATGGGCCTGAGAAAGGATGAAAAACATGTTACTAGAAGGATGATCAGTATGAAAGTTGATGGCTATAAGGGAAGCCGAAGAAAGTGTGGAAGGACTGTGTAAGAAAGGTGTAAGTACGAGTGACAGAAAGAAGTGAAAGAAAAATACATATTGTACCGACCCTATGTAGTGGGATAAGGGCAGGAAAAAGAAGACTTTAGATGATATCATCGATTCCTTAACATTTTCTTTAGTAGTTCTTTATTACAATGCCCTATACTGAACATACACGGTAATGTACGGGCGAACTCCGATAAGTGAACATTTAAACGTTATTGATTTAAGAAATGGACGGAATAAAATCCTTATTTTACCCGTACGAAGTCGGGACGGGCAGCTATTTAATTATATGTAAATAAATAATACCTAAAACCGGTAAACCAGTTCTAATTAGCGCGAAGGTTTCCCTAGCTTTCCTTCCATGTTTGACTCAATACTACGAAGGTAAATGAAAGAAAAATGTTATGCACACCTTCTCCTCCCGCTGTAAACGTCGCCGGGGCTAGGGGGTTTCTGTACTCTGAGAACCCCTTAGGATTTTGAAGTCCGCAGAGGTGGGCCTTCCGTCGGGACGTCAGGGTAGCATGCGCAAGCGATCTCGTGACGTCGCCCGAAAAGACAGACTGGGTACCGCTGGTTTTTTAGTCGGTATTCGGCGAGCCCCACATGACTCCTCCTCCCATCATGTGGAGGAAACGCGCGAAGGCGTTATTCCGGCGATAAAAAAAAGTTCTACTTGTTTCGCATCTAATGCTCCCAGTAACTACACTTATTCCCTGTATCGATATATTATTTTAAATAATCTCCTATATAAGTTATATCTCCTAATAAAATAAACTATCATAATATGAAATTTATATAAAAAAATATTATTTTCTTCCAAGAACAAACAAACCAAACTAACTAGTTATGCAACCAGTACCACGAAGAATATTCACGGTAAAAACGTAAAAATTGCATTGTTGCATTCTAGCGTTGGGTGGTCGTGGTACTGGGAATTACAACAAAGTAAATGAATTCCTGGAATATAAGATTTTAGTTAAGACAGTGGGAAAGATGTATTTTAATAATTCAACAAAATCTGCTCGGACGTATTTATTTCACTCCTTAATTATTATATATATTTATTTTTTGACGTGACAATGTCTAATAAATCGATGAACGCTGGCTGCATGCACGAAAAAGAATGACTCATTGTCCCGTTACGCTGATTGTACGCTTGCGCCGCATCTATCTCTCTATCACTCGATTGGCCTATGAGTGCAAATAAAACTAAATTTATCAATTAATTTGTATATTTCATTTCACTCCTTCTTTGTATCCATACAGAATAATGATAATTCAATAAAAATGATTCAATTTTATTCATAAAAGTATGCAGTCATTTCATCAATGTTTTGTTATGAAGTTGTCACGTTAAACTATCGTCCGTTAACTGACTTTACAGACAACCATTTTTTAAAATACAATTTGCCTCTTCGTAAACTTGACTAACTGCTTTTTAATTAAATGTCAGCTAAATAAACAAAACGTACAACTTATCAATAATGTAAAATTTCTGTACTAAATAATGAATTTATCACGTTACACTTACATAAGTAATTTATAATGATGATCATTTATAAATAACTATTTTCTAAATTTATATATCATTTGTGTTTTTTACTTCGAAGCGTAAAGATGTTTTTAATATTAACAATAATATTGTTAGTTTCCATATTATATTTTTATACGACGCGGAATTATGATTACTGGACTAAAAGGAATGTTAAACATGACAAACCACTACCACTATTTGGAAATCATTTTAAATCATTTTTTGGAATGAAGGGCATAGCTGAGGTTGCAACTGAAATGTACAACAAATATCCTGAAGAGAAAGTGGTTGGATACTTTCGGGGACCAACTCCTGAGTTGATCATCAGGGATCCAGATATTATTCGAGATATTATGAGTGTAGACTTCGCATACTTTTACCAACGTGGCTTAGCTAGAAATACCGAGATTGAACCACTAGTGAAAAATATTTTTCGTCTCGATGGCGACTTATGGAAATTATTGAGGCACAGACTGACTCCAGCATTTACTACTTCTAAATTGAAAAATATGTTTCCACTTATAGTGAAGTGTGCAGAGAATCTTGAACATGCAGGAAACGACATAGTAGCTGTAGGAGGAGAGTTTGATGCGCGCGAACTTATGGCACGTTTCACAACAGATTTCATAGGAAGTTGTGGTTTTGGCCTTGAATTGGACGCAATAAATAACGAAAATTCTATTTTTAGAAAAATAGGAAAAAAACTTTATGAACCTTCATTAAGGATAGATTTTCTAGTCATTCTATGGGACATTTTTCCACAGATAAGAAAATGTATCCGCATAATTGACAAAAATGTTGAAAAAGCATTTACTAACATAATAATGAAAATATTTGAACAACGAAATTTTAAGCCTTCCGGTAGAAATGATTTCGTCGATTTTGTTTTAGATTTAGCTGGAAAGGGTAAAATAATTGGGGAATCTATTGAGCACCGACTTCCAGACGGTTCGCCTAAGCAGATTGAATTGGAAATGGATACATCGTGCCTCATAGCCCAAATATATATATTTTTTGCAGCTGGCTTTGAAACATCAGCGTCGAGTACTAGCACTACATTACATGAACTTGCATTTAACTTAGACATACAGAAAAAAATACAAGATGAGATAGATCGGGTGCTCTTAAAGTATGATAATCGGCTGTGTTACGAGGCTGTTGCGGAAATGACACTTTTAGATATGGCATATAAAGAGGCTTTGAGAGTTGTATCACCTGCGGGGATACTGCCTAGAGTGTGTGCTAGAAAATATACTATTTCAAAACTTGGATTAAGTATAGACCCCGGTGTAAAAATATTAATTCCTTCACAAGCGTTACAACATGATAAACTTTATTTCGAAAATCCCGAAGTATTCAATCCAGAAAGATTTGGAAAAAATGAAATTAATAAAATCAATAAATATGTCTACGCGCCATTCGGAGAAGGTCCACGTGCATGCATAGGTATCCAGATTTACATATTAATATTGATTACTTTCTCACCTGTTCTCTCGGCTTCGACACAAAGTTTCGCTTTTGACAAGTTTATTAGTGAACGTTTCTATTATAAACCGACTTCAAAAATAGGAGGAGGTTATCAATTCGTCTGTATTTTTTTTTGTGTTTGTTACCTCATAACTTTCGACTGGGTGAATCGATTTTGACGGTTTTTTTTTTATTTGAAAGCTGGTGCTTCCCATTTGGTCGAATTTTGACAATGTCATCCATGAGAAAACCATATAAGTCGTAAATTTTTATTAAGGATCTGCGCGACAAATGGACGAATCTCAATATCACGCCAACCGATTTCGATGATTTTTTTTATTGGAAAGGGTGTACTTCAAGGTTAGTTTGATGACAATTTGGTTAGATTCTAATTATGGGATCCATGACAAAGTAACGGAACTCTTCAATTCTTAGGAGCAAACTAACGATAATTGGCCGAACCTTTTATAGGCTACCCAGATTTTTCACTCACCTACCGTCACATCGTTATGATCAAGTAATTGTAGTACTATTGTATAGAAGACTTTTTTATATACCGTCAATAGTTTTCGCACCGCACGCTAAGTAATGACTTTTATAGGCAACAGTTTGATACCTTGGGTTACATTGCTAAATTTTAAGGAGGGATCTTTATTTTTTTTTAAATATAATATAGCCTATGTTACTCGGTAAAGATGTAGCTTTCTATCGGTGTAAGAATTTTTAAAATCGGACGAGTAGTTTTTGAGTGAAATCGTAATAAAAAAAAATGGTTGTCTGTAAAGTCGGTTTACGGACGATAGTTTACCGTGACAACCTCATAACAAAACATTGATGAAATGACTGTAATCGAGTGAAAGCGAGATAGATGCGGCGTAAGCGTACAATCAGCGTAATGGGACAATGAGCGTAACGGGACAATCTTTCGTGCATGCAGCCAGCGTTCATCGATTTATTAGACGTTGTCACGTCAAAAACAAACAAAAAATCAAATCTTTCCTCTTTATAATATTAGTTATGCATGTATTAGTATATATGTATATGTATGTACATATGTATATATGTTTGTAATTAAACATCTCAAGTTGAGACCAATTTAAAAAATTATATATATATAAAAAAATCGTATAAGTACTCGTATATAGATATTATATGTATGTATATGTATATATTGACTATAATATAGATACTTCCCCTTTGTTTTTAATATACACACATTCCGTCATATTTTACGGTGAAGAATGGTATAACACAACATCTATTAACATACAGTTTATTTAATTATTACTAGAAATAACTATTTGATTATGTTATGGCTGCCCAACACCCCACCAGCTAAATCTATTTAATCAAAACATGTTAATTTATATTCATACATTTAACCATATTAACTAGTATTTATTAATTAAGTACCAAAATGCATTTTTCTTTACGTTTCACTGTTTTAGATTAATATATATAAATAATAATACGGCGCTGTCAAATATGAGCAGCACGTTTAATATGTCTACCCATATTCTACCGAATTAGTTAGTGTATTTCAGATTCACTAACATTAGAAAAATAAATTAAAAATTATAAAAATAAAAACCGACTTTAAAAGAAAATCAAATTAATATGCACTAAAAAGTAAAAAAATAATTGCGTATTCTTCTATAATTTGATAATTAACTTAATTTTTTCTACTCATCAATATGTATACCAAAAATAAATAAATATTATGTTATGTCCCTTGTCTTATTAGCCTTTAGGCTCGAACGCAATAATTAAAAAAAATATTGATCGTAAAAACGTAGAATTACAGATGAGTTTGTTTTTACCCAGTTGGTCTTAAATCTTACAAGCGAGTAATCGACAACTAGTATTTAATCTTTTGTTATTGTTGCAGGGGCTCGGTTGGGTCAGATGCAGTCTCTAGCTGGACTTGCCGCTGTGCTACGCAACTTCACAGTCGTACCATCAGAGAAATCCAAGAGAAAATTAACTATGAATCCTCGAAGTCATCTTATCCAATGTCCTATTAACGGAATCCCACTTAAACTTAAATTAAGAGAGAAATAACAAATGTAATACATTAAAAATTTCATGAATATTGTACGTTTTATTATAATTTTGTTTCTAAATTTGAACTACAACCTGTTCGTGACGTTTACAAACCATCAGCATAGGACAAACGTTAAAATAAGGCACAATATGCCTTTTATTTTAACATATTCTTTGTTATCTTGGAGTGGTCTCATAAACCCCGAGCATAGCATGAATTATACGCAGAAATTAAGCATGGAAAATTCAGTGATTTAATTAGGAATTAGCCTGCGTTTAATATTTTTGAAATATCATCAAAATATATTACGTTTATCATTCTTTGTCCAAATAATCGAAAAACGGAGAGATGCTGTTGCTATTCCCCATTTATAATTATTTTATTTTTGTTATATCACATTATACCACTAAATGTATAAATTGGTATTTCATAATTATTATTTTTTATTATTGCATAGGAAGGCGGACGAGCATATGGGCCACCTTATGGTAAGTTGTCACCAACACCCATAGACATTGGCATTGTAAGAGATGTTACCATAGCCATAAATTGCCAATGCACCACCAACCTTGGGAATTACGATGTTATGTCCCTTGTGCCTGTAATTACACTGACTCACTCACCCTTCATACCGGAACACAACAATAGCGAGTACTGCTGTTTTGCAGTAGTATCTGATGAGTGGGTGGTACCTGGGTAGGTACCTTATAATTATTTAATACCAGCTGTACCCGCCATTTCACCAGCATATAACTTAAATAAATTACAAAGAGCAGAATATTATAAATTTTATTATATTTCAGTATTCTCAAACCATTTTTAGTTTTATTTTCTTGGGATATTCAAATCTAGATTGAGAACCATTGGACATGAGAAAACAGCATTCCCTAAAATCTATTCCGATATATTTAATCTTTCCTGTGGGAACAAGCATGACATAGGATTGCTTACGGATGATACCTCTTTAGTTTTTAAAGTTAAAAGAATAAAGAAAGAAAACAAGTATAAAAAAAATTCTTCATCAATTCCACCAAAGTTTATCATTTTTCGCCCAGATAATCGAACAACGGAGAGATGCTGTTGCCATTCCCTTTTATAATCATTTAATTATGATACGACAAAATTTTTATGTGTATTTCATGTAATTATTTAATACTAGCTGTTTGTAGCCCGAGATTTCACAAGTGTTTAACTAAAATAAATTACTAAGAGCAGACTGTTATAAATATTATTATAATATTTCAGAACAACATTTTTAGTTTTATTTTCGAGGGATATTATCTAGTATTTATTGGTTTTCGCCTCACCCGATTCAAAAACATTGAAAAAAAGCAGTATTCCCTTTAATGTATTTATAACATACAAACATGAAATACTAATGTTTGTTGATGATTTAGTTTTTAAAGTTAAAAGAAAACTAGTACAGTATGACGATGTAAGCAATGCTGTTTCTGATATAGTCAATAATCTTATATTAAATAATAAGAAAACAAAAGTTGTAAAATTTAACGCGCCAAATGATAAATGTAATAAAAAATTGATAAGTACATCAACTTATCAATGGGAAGTCGATGGACGCAGTTGAGTCTACTGCATTTCTTGACTTACTGTTGATGCCAACTTGCACTAGGCCCTCCATATTGACGGATTGGCAAATAGACTAAGCTCAGAGGCTTTTGTGGTTAACAAAATAAGATTAATTACTAATATTGATACGGCCCGCCTTGTATAATTTAGTTATTTTCCTTTCTTATGGGACACCCGGTATTACAAATAAATTGCAAATCTCCCTTCAGAATGTTTTTCTATAATTGGAAATACGTAAATCGAAATTAAAATTTTTACCATTAATATCACTGAAAACATTATACAAATATAAAAAACTAAACAAACTAAAGACAAACTTATAACTACATTTTCTGACTCCGCAAAAACATAACTATCGGGGGCAATGTATTAGTTTCTATAATAAAATCCTGTAAATACTTTTGTCTTGCATATTAATTTATTTACATATAATTCTAATTAGCGCGAAGGTTTCCCTAGCTTTCATTCCATGTTTTAGGTTTAAAGACATTTATTCTCAATAAGACATATTACAGTCACTTACTTGAGAACAGAATTTACATGTGCAAAATATAATTCGCCATTCCATCTTAAGTGCTAGTTTTAGTATTTAGATAGTTAGGAAGTGTTAATTTATATTTTTTTATAGGTGGGTATTCTTTAGAAGTAATAAAAAACAATAAATAAGTAAAACAAAACAAACATAAAAAAGAACAATAAGTCTGATCAATTGAAGTTAAATTAAATAATAATAATAGTAAAAAGTTTCCACCATCGGATATTATATATTACTAGCTGCCCGTTCCGACTTCGTACGGGTAAAATAAGAATTTTATCCCGTGCATTTTTAATCAATAAGATATAAACACTGTTTTACTCAATACTAATGAGGTAAATGAAATGTTGTGTAAGTTCTACTTGTTTTATTGCTGCTGCTGACCCGCTTCGCCGAAGAAGACCGGGGAGACGGCGAAATGTCGCCGGGGCTAGGGGGTCTCTGTACCCTGAGAACCCCTTAGGATTTTGAAGTCCGCAGAGGTGGGCCTTCCGTCGGGACGTCACGGTAGCATGCGCAAGCGATCCCGTGACGTCCCCCGAAAAGACAGACTGGGTACCGCTGGTTTTTTAGTCGGTATTCGGCAAGCCCCACATACCTCCTCCTCCCATCATGTGGAGGAAACGCGCGAAGGCGTTATTCCGGCGATAAAAAAAAATCTACTTGTTTCGCATCTAATGCTCCCAGTAGCTACAGACTTATTCCCTGTATCGATATATTATTTTAAATAATCTCCTATATAAGTTATATCTCCTAATAAAATTAACTATCAATAAAAAAAGATAATTGTATAATAAACATTAAAACCTTAACTAAATACAAATAACATTTAAAAATAATTATTATACAAGTCGTGACCGCGTGGAATGGTGGCAAGAATGCTAGCAGCATTTCCCCTTTGAATCGCAATTCCGATTCTCTGGGCGAAAAATGAACCAGCCCTCCTGTCACCAGTGGAGGCAATAAGGCGGGGAGTAATATTTTGGATGAATTTTTTGGCACTATTACTCCAAGGTCCAAGCGTTTCAACTGCAAACGGAACAAAAATATAATTTGGAATAAGACACGAATATTTGTTACGTTTGTTCGTTTCAGCTTTTTCCGCGGCAGCTCCGACTTTTAACATTGTTTCCCTGATATGAGACGGGGCCAGTGTGTCAACACATGTTGCGTCCCACACAAGGGCCCGTCCCCGTTCCCAGGGAACCAATGTCAGTCCATCAGGTCTCTTGCCATCATCACGACTAATTCCATGAGGCTCAATAAGAGCAGGAACGTCAATGGTGGCAAGAGCCCTTTTAATAATATCATTAGGAGAACCATGGCGGAAAAGCCTCCCTGAACTCTTTGGACAAGAAAGACCGTGTAAGCCGAAAGAGTCAACCTCTTTTCCACACGGGCACCTGTGCTCAATACACAGCTGCGTTCCCAGCCGGAGACCTATTGATACGCGAAAACATTCATTGTCTAAAAGCGTCCCAAGATTTTTAGAAGGTACCGCATGTAACCAGTGACCTGACTCTTTAGTTGATAAAGCTAGAAGCCGTGCACGGTTTTTGGCACTTGTTAAATTTTGATTCAAACTTTGTTGTGTAACATGAACTAGTGGCGAATCCCAAAGTTTTTGTTTGGTAACTTCCTTAGGGATATCGTCATTAGGACATTTTACCTTCCAGTTTTCTATTGCCTCTGTAACATTTGTAATTTTCTGTGTATTTGATTTTAAAATATGTGAACAAAGGTCTGAAACGCTATGTACAGAAGAGAGAAAGGCTGGAAGGGCAACACTTGAAATTTTCCTCACACCGATGCCACCATGCTTAATCGGGAGTGTAGCTTGTGTCCAGGAATACTCATCAAGAGATAAATTTAGAATTTTCTCTAAAGAATCTTTAAGGATGGCATCGATTTTATTGGTAAGGCCAGGAAATTTCCAGACTGGGCTCGCGCGTAGAATGTACATTAATTTTGGAACAAAAAGACAGTGTTTTAAAATAGTATAAGCAATATGAGAATTTAAGATGCCCAATCTGTTGACGTTGTCTAAAAATAATTTTATTTTATCATTTAAAACAGGTTCAATACCTTCGTCAAAAAGTGGTGCACCAAGAAGGCAAAGCGTATTTTTATGAAGGATTTTAATATTAGGTGCAATTTTAAAAAATAATTCCGTTGCCGAACAAATATCTTTTAAAGATAAAGTGTCTGTGAAGTAAATTTCACATTTTGAAAAATTCAATTTGAGACCAACTTTATCAAAACGTTCTTTAATTATAATTAAATCTTCAATAACATCATCCACTTTACCTCCTATGGTTCCATCATCTAGGTACCATATGTTTAATTTAGATTTTAAATTTGAGATGCAGCTATGGATACCTAGGCTGAAAAGAGCAGGACCCAATGGATCTCCTTGCTGAACGCCAACATTAGAATTAATTGTATTTTCGCCAAAAAAAAGCTTTGAGGATGAACTGTAACATTGCCAAACATAAGGGTAAATTTCAGGTAAGTAAGACGAGACTTCGTTAAGCAAGGTTGCTCTATCTAAGGAATTAAAGGCATTCTTTACATCAACTTTCAGCAGTACTTCGGCCTCGTTTCCTTTTAGAAAGGTACGAGTCGAATGTACTGCGGCTTCACACCCACCTCTACTTCCAAATCCGAGTTGTATAGGTTGGAATTTAGGTTTTAAGGTGGAAACTATGTGCCTACAAGCTAATTTAGATGCCAAACGGCGGAAAGTGGACCCGATTGCAATTGGACGAATACTTCCGTCTTTTTTATTAAAGGCACAAAGTCTTGCACCATAAAGATGTGGTAAAAAAGATGAAATCACCTTACCGGATAGCATAAAATTGCATAGCTTAGTTATGTCACTTAATAGGGCCCTGCCAGCGTCACCAGCTGAGGCACTCACAAGATCTTTAAGATGTTGTGGTGTGATACCGTCAATGTCACCAGCAGAGCCGCTTGAAAATGACATAATGGAAGCATAGGTGTCTTCATCTTTAACCTGTAAAAAAGTATTCTGTGAAGGTGGATTTGGAAGTACAGATGTTGGATTTGGTAAAGGATGTTTTTCGTGTAGGGATTCTAGCGTTTTATCATTAAATGGTGCGAGGGTATCACTAGAAAAAAGAATGCGAGCTGCGTTCTTAAGATCTCCATCCATTGCTTTATTTTCAACATTTTTTTTTAAATTAAAATTTAAAGGCCGTGATGCGAATTTGGGAAATGAAATTTCGGTATCCAGACTATTTTGTTTTAATTTGGTCGATAAGGAGCCATTTTTGGCTTTATCAACATAAAAAATTTATATGAGAAAGTGAAAAGATTTTGCCACGCCGAATCACTATTTGAAAAACATTTTTGAATAACACTGGATAGAGATCTAGCTAGAGATATTCTCGCTCCTCTAGGGATTCTTTTTATGAGAGGAATATTTTGGTTGTATTTTGCCAATATCTGTTCAAACTGTAATTGTGAATTAGTGTCACTGTTTATATTAGTAGGTCTATTAAAAATAAAATCAGATGAATGTCCTAATGGAAGGCTGTGACAACGGGTCGTATGAATTTTTAAGCCTTTTTGGGTCTTAAAACTTCTTCCATTAAAACATTGGGGACATGATAAGAGGTCCGGCTGGGAAGGAACGGAATTACTAAAATTATTAGAACCCAACATGGTTCTATAAAAACTTAAAAAATAAACACATAACGTCACTATTTTGGCGATGGAGTGGCACTAGCACAGCACAGGATGTGTGGCCCGATGCAGGGGTGGCCGCTAGGCTGGCTCTGTGACTGCTTGGCAACGCCACACGCCTCCCTACTTCTGAGAACAAAAAGTGAAATTAGTTATATATTATTTGGTGAACATTTTTATTTGATAATCAGAATCAATTTGATGTCAATTTTAGAAAGAAAATAAAAATATAACTTAATTTTATTAAAATAAAATTTTTTAAAATAAAATTTTATTAAAATAAAATTAAGACAGAAAAAATTTTGACGTTGACATCAAATTTTTTCTAGAATTCAAAAATCAAATAAACTATCATAATATGAAATTTATATAAAAAAAAAATATTTTCTTCCAAGAACAAACAAACCAAATTAACTAGTTATGCAACCAGTACCACGAAGAATATTCACGGTAAAAACCTAAAAATTGCATTGTTGCATTCTAGCGTTGGGTGGTCGTTGTACTGGGAAACATAACATAGTAAATGAATTCCTGGAATATAAGATTTTAGTTAAGACAATGGGAAACATGTATTTTAATAATTCATCAAAATCTGCTCGGACGTATTTATTTCACTCCTTAATTATTATATATATACTTCTTTTGACGTGACAACGTCTGATAAATCGATGAACGCTGGCTGCATGCACGAAAAAGAATGACTCATTGTCCCGTTACGCTGATTGTACGCTTGCGCCGCATCTATCTCTCTATCACTCGATTGGCCTATGAGTGCAAATAAAACTAAATTTATCAATTAATTTGTATATTTCATTTCACTCCTTCTTTGTATCCATACAGAATAATGATAATTCAATAAAAAATATTCAATTTTATTCATAAAAGTATGCAGTCATTTCATCAATGTTTTGTTATGAAGTTGTCACGTTAAACTATCGTCCGTTAACGGACTTTACTGACAACCATTTTTTAAAATAAAATTTGCCTCTTCGTAAACTTGACTAACTGCTTTTTAATTAAATGTCAGCTAGATAAACAAAACGTACAACTTATCAAAAATGTAAAATTTCTGTATTAATAATGAATTTAT
The DNA here is from genome assembly GCA_963151315.1 of Nymphalis c-album. Lineage (NCBI taxonomy): Eukaryota > Metazoa > Arthropoda > Insecta > Lepidoptera > Nymphalidae > Nymphalis > Nymphalis c-album. Next base: position 11,387,835 of record OY720591.1, on the reverse strand, counting down.
CACATTACACTTATATAAGTAATTTATAATAATAATCATTTATAAATAACTATTTTCTAAATTTATATATCATTTGTGTTTTTTACTTCGAAGTGTAAAGATGTTTTTAATATTAACAATAATATTGTTAGTTTCCATATTATATTTTTATACGACGCGGAATTATGATTACTGGACTAAAAGGAATGTTAAACATGACAAACCACTACCACTATTTGGAAATCATTTTAAATCATTTTTTGGAATGAAGGGCCTAGCTGAGGTTGCAACTGAAATGTACAACAAATATCCTGAAGAGAAAGTGGTTGGATACTTTCGGGGACCAACTCCTGAGTTGATCATCAGGGATCCAGATATTATTCGAGATATTATGAGTGTAGACTTCGCATACTTTTACCAACGTGGCTTTGCTAGAAATACCGAGATTGAACCACTAGTGAAAAATATTTTTCATCATGATGGCGACTTATGGAAATTATTGAGGCACAGACTGACTCCAGCATTTACTACTTCTAAATTGAAAAAAATGTTTCCACTTATAGTTAAGTGTGCAGAGAAACTTGAACATGCAGGAAACGACATAGTAGCTGTAGGAGGAGAGTTTGATGCGCGCGAACTTATGGCACGTTTCACAACAGATTTCATAGGAAGTTGTGGTTTTGGCCTTGAATTGGACGCAATAAATAACGAAAATTCTATTTTTAGAAAAATAGGAAAAAAAATTTTTGAACCTTCATTAAGGACAGATTTTCTAGTCATTCTATGGGACATATTTCCACAAATAGGAAAATGTATCCGCATAATTGACAAAAATTTTGAAAAAGCATTTACTAACATAATAATGAAAATATTTGAACAACGAAATTTTAAGCCTTCTGGTAGAAATGATTTCATCGATTTCGTTTTAGATTTAGCTGGGAAGGGTACAATAATTGGGGAATCTATTGAGCACCGACATTCAGACGGTTCGCCTAAGCAAATTGAATTGGAAATGGATACATCGTGCCTCATAGCCCAAATATTTATATTTTTTGCAGCTGGCTTTGAAACATCAGCGTCGAGTACTAGCAATACATTACATGAACTTGCATTTAACTTAGACATACAGGAAAAAATACAAGTTGAGATAGATCGGGTGCTCTTAAAGTATGATAATCGGCTGTGTTTCGAGGCTGTTGCAGAAATGACACTTTTAGATATGGCATTTAAAGAGGGTTTGAGAGTTGTATCACCTGTGGGGAGACTGTCTAGAGTGTGTGCTAGAAAATATACTATTTCAAAACTTGGATTAAGTATAGACCCCGGTGTAAAAATATTAATTCCTTCACAAGCGTTACAACATGATAAACTTTATTTCGAAAATCCCGAAGTATTCAATCCAGAAAGATTTGGAAAAAATGAAATTAATAAAATCAATAAATATGTCTACGCGCCATTCGGAGAAGGTCCACGTGCATGCATAGGTATCCAGATTTACATATTAATATTGATTACTTTCTCACCTGTTCTCTCGGCTTCGACACAAAGTTTCGCTTTTGACAAGTTTATTAGTGAACGTTTCTATTATAAACCGACTTCAAAAATAGGAGGAGGTTATCAATTCGTCTGTATTTTTTTTGTGTTTGTTACCTCATAACTTTCGACTGGGTGAATCGATTTTGACGGTTTTTTTTTTATTTGAAAGCTGGTGCTTCCCATTTGGTCGAATTTTGACAATGTCATCCATGAGAAAACCATATAAGTCGTAAATTTTTATTAAGGATCTGCGCGACAAATGGACGAATCTCAATATCACGCCAACCGATTTCGATGATTTTTTTTATTGGAAAGGGTGTACTTCAAGGTTAGTTTGATGACAATTTGGTTAGATTCTAATTATGGGATCCATGACAAAGTAACGGAACTCTTCAATTCTTAGGAGCAAACTAACGATAATTGGCCGAACCTTTTATAGGCTACCCAGATTTTTCACTCACCTACCGTCACATCGTTATGATCAAGTAATTGTAGTACTATTGTATAGAAGACTTTTTTATATACCGTCAATAGTTTTCGCACCGCACGCTAAGTAATGACTTTTATAGGCAACAGTTTGATACCTTGGGTTACATTGCTAAATTTTAAGGAGGGATCTTTATTTTTTTTTAAATATAATATAGCCTATGTTACTCGGTAAAGATGTAGCTTTCTATCGGTGTAAGAATTTTTAAAATCGGACGAGTAGTTTTTGAGTGAAATCGTAATAAAAAAAATGGTTGTCTGTAAAGTCGGTTTACGGACGATAGTTTACCGTGACAACCTCATAACAAAACATTGATGAAATGACTGTAATCGAGTGAAAGCGAGATAGATGCGGCGCAAGCGTACAATCAGCGTAATGGGACAATGAGCGTAACGGGACAAATTTTCGTGCATGCAGCCAGCGTTCATCGATTTATTAGACGTTGTCACGTCAAAAACAAACAAAAAATCAAATCTTTCCTCTTTATAATATTAGTTATGCATGTATTAGTATATATGTATATGTATGTACATATGTATATATGTTTGTAATTGAACATCTCATGTTGAGACCAATTTAAAAAATTATATATATATAAAAAATGGTATAAGTACTCGTATATACATATTATATGTATGTATATTTATATATTGACTATAATATAGATACTTCCCCTTTTTTTTAAGACACACACAATCCGTCTTATTTTATGGTGAAGAATGGTATAACACAACATCTATTAACATACAGTTTATTTAATTATTACTAGAAATAACTATTTGATTATGTTATGGCTGCCCAACACCCCACCAGCTAAATCTATTTAATCAAAATATGTTAATTTATATTCATACATTTAACCATATTAACTAGTATTTATTAATTAAGTACCAAAATGCATTTTTCTTTACGTTTCACTGTTTTAGATTAATATATATAAATAATAATATAAACGGCGCTGTCAAATATGAGCAGCACGTTTAATATGTCTACCCATATTCTACCGAATTAGTTAGTGTACTTCAGATTCACTAACAATAGAAAAATAAATAAAAAATTATAAAAATAAAAACCGACTTTAAAAGAAAATCAAATTGATATGCACTAAAAAGTAAAAAAATAATTGCGTATTCTTCTATAATTTGATAATTAACTTACTTTTTTCTACTCATCAATATGTATACCAAAAATAAATAAATATTATGTTGTCCCTTGTCTTGTTGCCCTTTAGGCTCGAACGCAATAATAAAAAAAAATATTGATCGTAAAAACGTAGAATTACAGATGAGTTAGTTTTTACCCAGTTGGTCTTAAATCTTACAAGCGAGTAATCGACAACTAGTATTTAATCTTTTGTTATTGTTGCAGGGGCTCGGTTGGGTCAGATGCAGTCTCTGGCTGGACTTGCCGCTGTGCTACGCTACTTCACAGTGGTACCATCAGAGAAATCCAAGAGAAAATTAACTATGAATCCTCGAATACATATTATCCAATGTCCTATTAACGGAATCCCACTTAAACTTAAATTACGAGAGAAATAACAAATTTAATACATTAAAAATTTCATGAATATTGTACGTTTTATTATAATTTTGTTTCTAAATTTGAACTACAACCTGTTCGTGACGTTTACAAACCATCAGCATAGGACAAACGTTAAAATAAGGCACAATATGCCTTTTATTTTAACATATTCTTTGTTATCTTCTTGGAGTGGTCTCATAAACCCCGAGCATAGCATGAATTATACGCAGAAATTAAGCATGGAAAATTCAGTGATTTAATTAGGAATTAGCCTGCGTTTAATATTTTTGTAATATCATCAAAATATATTACGTTTATCATTCTTTGTCCAAATAATCGAAAAACGGAGAGATGCTGTTGCTATTCCCCATTTATAATTATTTTATTTTAGTTATATCACATTATACCACAAAATGTATAAATTGGTATTTCATAATTATTATTTTTTATTATTGCATAGGAAGGCGGACGAGTATATGAGTCACCTGATGGTAAGTTGTCACCAACACCCATAGACATTGGCATTGTAAGAGATGTTACTAGGGTTTTCTACCCGGGTACCCGGACCCGGGTAATATTTCATGTCGGATCCGGGTACCCGGGTACCCACTTTGATCAAATAATCCATAGAAATTCTCAGAAAATTAATACTAAGCAGCGTTAGATAAAAAGTATTTAGTTATTTTTTTATGCAAGAAGAGGCAAACGAGCAAGAGGCTCACCTGATGGAAAGGGCCCACCACCGCCCATGGGCAACATCCGAGGACACGCAGGTGCGTTGCCGGCCTTTGAGGAACGAGTACGCTCTCTTCTTGAAGGTTTTAATGTCATATCGATTCGGAAAAGTCACCGGTGAAAGCTGGTTCCACAGAGTGATTGTGCGAGGCAGGAAATGCCTTAAGAAACGCACTGTTGTGGATTTCTAGACATCGAGGTGGTGAGGATGGAATTTTGAGTTCTGTTGCGAATCGCGATGTCCGCTGGTGAAATTCAGCGGCCGGGACTGAACCAAACAACTCCTCAAAACACTCCCCGTGTTATATGCGATAGAGACTGCAGAGTGACCCCAACATCTCTATGCAAATCCAAAGAATCAAGCCGGTCGGTAAGAACTTGATCGTCTACAATTCGAACTGCTCTACGTTGAATGCGGTCAAAAGGAAGAAGCTGGTACTGGGGAGCTCCCGCCTAGAGGTGAGAGCAGCACTCCATGTGGGGCCGAATTTGCGCCTTGTAAAGTTTTAGGCGATGGGTCGTGTCTCGCCTTGTTGAGCACTCCAAGCTTCTTGGAAGCCAATTTGGCTTAAACTTCCAATTGACCGCGGAACTGAATGACGTTCGAAATCTCGACGCCAAATATGCCGATACTACGGCAGGGAGAGCAGTGTTCTCAAAATGAGGGGATATGACAAAAGGAGACTTTTTAGCGGTTAACGCGCAAACTTGAGTCTTACTGGGGTACAAAGGTACCCAAGGTACAAAGGAATGTTCCAACTTGTACCTCGGGTAGGAGAGGAATGAGGTGTCCGCCGGAGATGATATCTGGGTCTCGGTTAGAAAGAGCAAGGCCGGCTTCGCCGTCTCAAGATGGAATTGGTCGGCGTTTAAGTTGGAATTCAGTCCCCATATGTTGCAGAAGTCTTCGGCGAGGAGTTGCCTTTAGATGCCTGCTCCGTTTGCCCCGACCATTTTTGCAATCATGAGTAGGTACTATTAATATACAGAACACGAATTTATGCATCGTCGACAGCTTTCGCCGCGCACGCAAAAAATATAACTGTTATAGGCAACATTTTGATACTTTGGGTTTCATTTTATGTAGGGTAGGGATTTCTTATTTTTTTGAAAATATAATATAGCTTTCTAATGGAGATAGAATTAAAAATGGGTCTAGTAGTTTTTGAGTGAAATTGTAGCAAACAAACAAATAATCAAATCTTTTCTCTTTATAATATTAAGAATATGAGACTATTTATCTGAGTGTGAAAGTTTAATTATGTTTTTGTTATATTATAACAGAATTTATTGTTGCAAAAAGTCATTTTATCTCCTCATTAGTTAATGAGAACAAGACTTTAAACTATGTAACTGTTTGATTGTTGATTGTTCTATAAGTTAAGGTGCCTTATTGATATACATCACTGTCAAATTAGACATGATTATAAAAAATTGTCCTTTTTTCTGAAAAAATTGTACATACCCGGGTACCCGGGTATACCCGGGTATTTGAAAAAATAATACCCGATACCCGGGTATCAAAAAATGCCGGGTACGCGAAAACCCTAGATGTTACCATAGCCATAAATTGCCAACGCACCACCAACCTTGGGCATTACGATGTTATGTCCCTTGTGCGTGTAATTACACTGACTCACCCTTCATACCGGAACACAACAATAGCGAGTACTGCTGTTTTGCAGTAGAATATCTGATGAGTGGGTGTGACCTACCCAGACGAGCTTGCACCAAGAATTATTTACTACCAGCTGTAACCGCCATTTCACCAGCGTATAACTTAAATAAATTGCAAAGAGCAGAATATTATAAATATTATTATATTTCAGTATTCTCAAACAATTTTTAGTTTTATTTTCTTGGGATATTCAAATCTAGATTGAGAACCATTGGACATGAGAAAACAGCATTCCCTAAAATCTATTCCGATATATTTAATCTTTCCTGTGGGAACAAGCATGACATAGGATTGCTTACGGATGATACCTCTTTAGTTTTTAAAGTTAAAAGAATAAAGAAAGAAAACAAGTACAGTATGACGATGTAAACAAATCTATCTCTATATTTTCTATTTATTTCTCTATAGTACATTGGTTAAGTGTCAATAATCTTATCTCCTATTATAAGATATATCTCCTAATGTGAATTTTACTGAGAATTTTCTGACAGAAAAACCCATTAATTTTTTATTGGTCGCTAAATAATAAATAGTGGCACTAAACTTCGCGAATCACAAATTGAATCGATTAAATTCAGTTAGAATACGAATAATGGGTACAATTTAAATTAATTTTATATTATCGTCTTAACACCAGTCGACTCGATCGAATATCCGCGAGATCGATTTACAACGTTTAGTGAGACCACTAGATAAATTTACAAAACAAAATTTGACGAAATGGAGAGTTTCTTATGTGTTGGCCATCTAGTCCTGCGAGGTTGCTGGGTCATTAAAAATAACCCTGTATAAAAAAATCCTTCATCAATTCCACCAAAGTTTATCATTTTTCGCCCAGATAATCGAACAACGAAGAGATGCTGTTGCCATTTCCTTTTATAATCATTTAATTATGATACGACAAAATTTATAAATTGGTATTTCATGTAATTATTTAATACTAGCGGTTTGTAGCCCGAGATTTCACAAGTGTTTAACTAAAATAAATTACTAAGAGCAGACTGTTATAAATATTATTATAATATTTCAGAACAACATTTTTAGTTTTATTTTCGAGGGATATTGGTTTTCGCCTCACCCAATGTTGATTCAAAAACATTGAAAAAAAGCAGTATTCCCTTTAATGTATTTATAACATACAAACATGAAATACTATTGTTTGTTGATGATACCTCTTTAGTTTTTAAAGTTAAAAGTAAGCATTGCTGTTTCTGATATAGTCAATAATCTTATATTAAATAATAAGAAAACAAAAGTTGTAAAATTTAACGCGCCAAATGATAAATGTAATAAGCTGATGTACTTATCAATGGGGAGTCGATGAATGCAGTTGAGTCTACTGCATTTCTTGACTTACTATTGATGCCAACTTGCACTAGGCCCTCCATATTGACGGATTGGCAAATAGACTAAGCTCAGAGGCTTTTGTGGTTAACAAAATAAGATTAATTACTAATATTGATACGGCCCGCCTTGCATAATTTAGTTATTTTCCTTTCTTATTATACAAATAAATTGCAAGCTAAATCTCCCTTCAGAATGTTTTTCTATAATTGGAAATACGTAAATCGAAATTAAAATTTTTAACATTAATATCACTGAAAACATTATACAAATATGAAAAACTAAACAAACTAAAGACAAACTTATAACTACATTTTCTGACTCCGCAAAAACATAACTATCGGGGGCAATGTATTAGTTTCTATAATAAAATCCTGTAAATACTTTTGTCTTGCATATTAATTTATTTACATATAATTCTAATTAGCGCGAAGGTTTCCCTAGCTTTCCTTCCATGTTTTAGGTTTAAAGACATTTATTCTCAATAAGACATATTACAGTCACTTACTTGAGAACAGAGGTTACATGTGCAAAATATAATTCGCCATTCCATCTTAAGTGCTAGTTTTAGTATTTAGATAGTTAGGATGTGTTAATTTTCTTTTTTTTTATAGGTATTCTTTAGAAGTAATAAAAAACAATAAATAAGTAAAACAAAACAAAGATAAAAAAGAACAATAAGGCTGATCAATTGAAGTTAAATTAAATAATAATAATAGTAAAAAGTTTCCACCATCGGATCTTATATATTACTAGCTGCCCGTCCCGACTTCGTACGGGTAAAATAAGAATTTTATCCCAATACTAATGAGGTAAATGAACTGTTGTGTAAGTTCTACTTGTTTTAGTGCTGCTGCTGACCCGCTTCGCCGAAGAAGACCGGGGAGACGGCGAAATGTCGCCGGGGCTAGGCGGTCTCTGTACCCTGAGAACCCCTTAGGATTTTGAAGTCCGCAGAGGTGGGCCTTCCGTCGGGACGTCACGGTAGCATGCGCAAGCGATCTCGTGACGTCCCCCGAAAAGACAGACTGGGTACCGCTGGTTTTTTAGTCGGTATTCGGCGAGCCCCACATACCTCCTCCTCCCATCATGTGGAGGAAACGCGCGAAGGCGTTATTCCGGCGATAAAAAAAAGTTCTACTTGTTTCGCATCTAATGCTCCCAGTAGCTACAGACTTATTCCCTGTATCGATATATTATTTTAAATAATCTCCTATATAAGTTATATCTCCTAATAAAATAAACTATCATAATATGAAATTTATATAAAAAAATATTATTTTCTTCCAAGAACAAACAAACCAAACTAACTAGTTATGCAACCAGTACCACGAAGAATATTCACGGTAAAAACCTAAAAATTGCATTGTTGCATTCTAGCGTTGGGTGGTCGTTGTACTGGGAATTACAACAAAGTAAATGAATTCCTGGAATATAAGATTTTAGTTAAGACAGTGGGAAAGATGTATTTTTATAATTCATCAAAATCTGCTCGGACGTATTTATTTCACTCCTTAATTATTATATATATTTATTTTTTGACGTGACAATGTCTAATAAATCGATGAACGCTGGCTGCATGCACGAAAAAGAATGACTCATTGTCCCGCTACGCTGATTGTACGCTTGCGCCGCATCTATCTCTCTATCACTCGATTGGCCTATGAGTGCAAATAAAACTAAATTTATCAATTAATTTGTATATTTCATTTCACTCCTTCTTTGTATCCATACAGAATAATGATAATTCAATAAAAATGATTCAATTTTATTCATAAAAGTATGCAGTCATTTCAACAATGTTTTGTTATGAAGTTGTCACGTTAAACTATCGTCCGTTAACTGACTTTACAGACAACCATTTTTTAAAATACAATTTGCCTCTTCGTAAACTTGACTAACTGCTTTTTAATTAAATGTCAGCTAAATAAACAAAACGTACAACTTATCAATAATGTAAAATTTCTGTACTAAATAATGAATTTATCACGTTACACTTACATAAGTAATTTATAATGATGATCATTTATAAATAACTATTTTCTAAATTTATATATCATTTGTGTTTTTTACTTCGAAGCGTAAAGATGTTTTTAATATTAACAATAATATTGTTAGTTTCCATATTATATTTTTATACGACGCGGAATTATGATTACTGGACTAAAAGGAATGTTAAACATGACAAACCACTACCACTATTTGGAAATCATTTTAAATCATTTTTTGGAATGAAGGGCATAGCTGAGGTTGCAACTGAAATGTACAACAAATATCCTGATGAGAAAGTGGTTGGATACTTTCGGGGACCAACTCCTGAGTTGATCATCAGGGATCCAGATATTATTCGAGATATTATGAGTGTAGACTTCGCATACTTTTACCAACGTGGCTTTGCTAGAAATACCGAGATTGAACCACTAGTCAAAAATATTTTTCATCTCGATGGCGACTTATGGAAATTATTGAGGCACAGACTGACTCCAGCATTTACTACTTCTAAATTGAAAAAAATGTTTCCACTTATAGTGAAGTGTGCAGAGAAACTTGAACATGCAGGAAACGACATAGTAGCTGTAGGAGGAGAGTTTGATGCGCGCGAACTTATGGCACGTTTCACAACAGATTTCATAGGAAGTTGTGGCTTTGGCCTTGAATTGGACGCCATAAACAACGAAAATTCTGTTTTTAGGAAAATAGGAAAGAAAATTTTTGAACCCTCATTGAGGATGGATCTTCTAGTCATTCTATGGGACATTTTTCCACAGATAAGAAAATGTATCCGCATGATTGACAAACATTTTGAAAAAGCATTTACTAACATAATCATGAAAATATTTGAACAACGAAAATTTAAGCCTTCTGGTAGAAATGATTTCATCGATTTCGTTTTAGATTTAGCTGGGAAGGGTAAAATAATTGGGGAATCTATTGAGCACCGACATTCAGACGGTTCGCCTAAGCAGATTGAATTGGAAATGGATACATCGTGCCTCATAGCCCAAATATTTATATTTTTTGCAGCTGGCTTTGAAACATCAGCGTCGAGTACTAGCAATACATTACATGAACTTGCATTTAACTTAGACATACAGGTAAAAATACAAGTTGAGATAGATCGGGTGCTCTTAAAGTATGATAATCGGCTGTGTTTCGAGGCTGTTGCAGAAATGACACTTTTAGATATGGCATTTAAAGAGGGTTTGAGAGTTGTATCACCTGGGGGGAGACTGCATAGAGTGTGTGCTAGAAAATATACTATTTCTAAACTTGGATTAACTATAGACCCCGGTGTAAAAATATTAATTCCTTCACAAGCGTTACAACATGATAAACTTTATTTCGACAATCCCGAAGTATTCAATCCAGAAAGATTTGGAAAAAATGAAATTAATAAAATCAATAAATATGTCTACGCGCCATTCGGAGAAGGTCCACGTGCGTGCTGCATAGGTATCCAGTTTTACATATTAATATTGATTACTTTCTCATCTGTTCTTCGACACAATATTTCGCTTTTGAAAAGTTTTTTAGTGAACGTTTCTATTTTTAATATGTTTTAGAGAGATAGACGAGAAAATGGTCATTTACCCACGGAACTGGAAATGCAAGAAGTATTTACGAGTCCATGTACCAAAAATAAATAAATATGATGTTATGTCCTTTGTCTTATTACCATTTAAGCTCGAACGCAATAATTAAAAAAAAATATTAATCGTAAAAACGTAGAATTACGGATGACAGTTAGTTTTTACCCAGTTGGTCTAAAATCTTATCAGCGAGTAATCGACAACTGGTATTTAATCTTTTGTTATTGTTGCAGGGGCTCGGTTGGGTCAAATGCAGTCTCTGGCTGGACTTGCCGCTGTGCTACGCTACTTCACAGTGGTACCATCAGAGAAATCCAAGAGAAAATTAACTATGAATCCTCGACTACATCTTATCCAATGTCCTATAAACGGAATCCCACTTAAACTTAAATTACGAGAGAAATAAAAAATTTAATACATTAAAAACCTTTAATGAATTTTGTACATGTTTTATTATAATTTTGTTTCTTAATTAGAACTACAACCTGTTCGATGACGTACACAAACCGTCAGCATATGATAAACAATATGTGAAAAGCAGGCTAAGGCATTTTCTTGAAATGCTTTTATTATCCGCGAACACGAGCATCTGTACTCTCTGCACTGATCGTGGCAACAACATGGCAGATAAGTGGACAACCGGGAAATCCTTCTAACTTTCCGCAGTCAAGTGAACCGTGAAATATTCAAATAAAAAATACTCTTAAGTCAAAATGTTATTAAGTAGCAGAGGTAGCATAGTAAAAAAAATGTTGTTACGGTTTTGGTAACTCGCTAATAGTCATATTAACTTCTATAATGGCAGTTATTTTGAAATCACAGACGTCTGTCTGTTACACTACAATAATAATAATAATAAAGACCATAAAATAATATTAATAAAGACATTAAGAATAATCACTATATTTATCATATAATTGTTTAAAACTAAAGTTAATAGTTATTACCTCACACTCTCACACTGAATGGCGACTAGATACCATTTGTTATTTGTATATATCCGTATATTTGTATGTATTTATGTATGACTTTTTGTATATATGTATGTATAAATGTATATATGTACCTAGCTATATGTATGTAGTAGTTTATGTATGTATTATATTATTTGTATCTATGTATGTAGTCTATTTTACACCACCTACCATCTCTCTGTTGGCTACTACTCCATATCACCTCGGTTGTCTGGAAGAAATCGCTTTAAAGCGATAAGACCGCCGGTTGTACCATCTTTTCTTTACGTGTACTTACTATAAGGCTAATCTGTTTAATTTGTGGTGTACAATAAAGTATTTAAATAAATAAATACTAATGAGTTGTTTAATTTACCAACGTTAAAATTTAAATATGTCCAAAAATCCTTTCTCAATGAGTGTCTTTGTCGCAATAAGAGTTTGCCTAATTAAAGTCTATCGGACCTAAAGTTTAGGAGAACTTGTGACGAGTCGGTCAGCTATTGGTATTTCGCTTTATATAATAATGTGTATAATGTATGTATGTATATTCATTGAAGATAGGAAGGTATATTTATACTTTAAAATTGTAATAGCATATTTACATAATTTGATAAAACCTTTTTGTTATCAGATATGAGTTATTTAAGCGATAACGTATCTTTTAAAAAGTATTCCAATTAAACCTTATTCCAAGAAATATCTTTTAAAAAAATAAAGAGCTTAACGCACTTCATGTACCAATTGAATATATTTTCGATTGTTATCGTATTGAGGTTAATTATATTTTAATCGTCGGTAGGTTGCATGTATTTAACTGACTTCCTAGTTGGTCTAATGGCTAGATATAAGGCTGCAGACCCGGTGGTCCTGGATTCAATTCCCAGGTCGGCCAATCAACAGTTATTAGGTTTTTCTGTCAGAAAATTCTCAGTAGCAGCCCGGAGTCTGAAAGTTGGAAGTGTGTGCCTTAGAAAGCACGTTAAGCCATTGTTCCTGCGCCTGAACTATTTCCGGTCGTGTCGAATTGCCGTCACATCGGATTTTGAGAAATAGGGAATAGAGAGTGCACTTGTGTCTGCGCACACACTTGTGCACTATAATATATTCTACGCAGTTGGCTAATCTCTCTTGAGATTGACCGCCGTGACCGATATCGGTCTTGCATTAAATAAAAAAATGCGATCGCAATGTTTATCTTAAGAATAATTATAAATTTGTTATTTTTTTGTAAAGAGAAGCAAGCTATACAATTAGTAAACTTAAATCTCTTAATAAAGAAGACTGATTATAATTATCTCAGATAAACATTAGAAGTAATATTTCTAGTCAGCTAAAGTGCAAAGACTACAAAATTACCAAATATTGATATTTGCAATTGTTTTTGAACTTTTAATTAATAAATAAGTAGTCAAACAGTAAAATAATTAGTCAATTAGAGGCCCTGGTGGAAATTTTTCAGAAAAAGTCTTTATTCTTTAGAACTGAAAAAATCTTTAGAACTTTAGAACTGAGTGTTTCAGAGAATATGCCGAAAAATTTCCACCAGGGGGTAGTAAGATATTGTTAATTTTTGTAATTTTTAATAAACATTTAATCATACCATAACAAATAATACTTTATTAAATTCTAAATAAAAGTCATAACTTTTGCGGGATCCCGCTGGATCCCGCTGGATTGAAGTCAATTCAGCAAAAATCCCGCTGGATTGAAAACAGCGCTGGATTGCAATCCCTATTGCCACCATTCCACGCGGTCACGACTTGTATAATAATTATTTTTATGTTATTTGTATTTAGTTAAGGTTTTAATGTAAATAAATATTTATCAAAAAAAGTATATTTTTATTTTTCTGATATTAGTAAATGATTAGTTATTCTGTATTTTAAATTTTAGTGAAACTTTACCATTTTGAAATAAAATCTATTCTAATACAAGTGTCATTTCGCACAAATAAATGTATGGAGTTATAAAAGTAATAAAGAATAATAATATGAATGTAGCTGCTCATTACCTTATGATTTGGTTGAATAACTATTGAACTATATAAAGAGGAAAGATTTGATTTTTGTTTGTTTGTAATGATTTAACTCAAAAACTTCTCGCCTGATTTTAAAATTCTTTCACCATTGCTCCTAAAACTCATATATCATAAAAAAGATATATTACTCAACACAATAATACCTAGAAAACCGGTATACCAGTTCTAATTAGCGTGGGCCTCCGTTTTTGTTTTTGTTCAAAACTTCAAACCCAGTATCCGGATCCGATCCACAGTGAGCGACGATCCGACCAAGACGGGCGGCGAGAATCTTCTCGAAGAGTTTGCCCGTCTCATTCAGTAGCACAATTGGCCTATATGCCGAATAAGAGTCCAGTGGACGTCCCTCCTTCGGCAGCAGGACCAACTTTCCCTTATTCCATAGCTTCGGGAACTGCCCACTCGAAAGATACTTGTCAAACAGTTCCCGAAGCCTCCCAAAAAGTGAAAAAATAGTTCCCCAACCAGGCTCAGGAGGCATTGGAAATACGTAACTCGTTATATAGGTGTTTACCATTCATTTCACTGAAAACATTATACAAATATTAAAAACTAAAAGAGGAGCGTTCCCTAGCTTTCCTTCCATGTTTGACTGAATACTACTAAGATAAATGAACTGTTGTGTGAATTCTATTTGTTTCGCATCTAATGTTCCCAGGAGCTACAGACGTATTTCCTGTTGGCGTTCAATATAGATATATTATGTTTAAAAGCGCCTTCATACATATATTCTTTTAAATAATCTGCTATTATAAGGTATGTCCTCTCCTCTAATAAATAAAGCTATCATATCGTGAAATTTATATACAAAAAAAATATTATTTTATTCCAAAACGAACAAACTGAACTAACTGCATTTTAATTCGATGTGAGCCAAATAAACTAAATTTACAATTTATCAACAATGTATCATTTCTACTAAATTATGATTTTATCACAAAACACTTTCTTTACCAACTAACAAGTAATTTATAATGGGGTGATCATGTATAAATAAGTATTTGCAAAATTTATATATTATTTGTGCTTTTTACTTCGAAGCGTAAAGATGTTTTTAATATTAAAAATAATATAATTAGTTTCCATATATTTTTATACGACGCGGAATTATGATTACTGGACTAAAAGGAATGTTAAACAAGACAAACCACTGTTTGGAAATCATTGTAAGCCCCTTTTTGGAATAAAGATCAGAGTTGAGGTTGCAACTAAAATGTACAACAAATAGCCAGAAGAGAAGGTGGTAGGATACTTTCGGAGACGAACTCGTTAGTTGATCATGTGGCTTAGCTAGAAATATCGAAATTGAACCACTGTGCAAAAATATTTTTCATTTCGATGGTGACTTATGGAAATTGTTGAGGCACAGACTGACTCCAGCATTTACTACTTCTAAATTGAAAAATATGTTTCCACTTATGTGAAGTGTGCAGAGAAAAAAATGTGGGTATTCTCACGCTCCTCAATAGGTCACTGGGAAAGTGGCAGGATAGCTGATCAAACCGTTAACAACTTGTAACGCATCGCACCGCCTGCGCAGGGCACCCGCCGGCAGGTATTTATCCTGGAACTATCGTTCATATATTTTACTATAGTGCAATGAATTATCCGCCAATCACGGACACGAGTATAAACAAGGCTAATTTACCGTTAACTATGTATAAAAAACCAAGTATTTGATATTTAAAATAACAAAGAAATGTAGCTTTATTACTTGTAATTTTATTTTTAATGTAGATATGTAGGTATTTCTATAATTATTCAATTACTTTTTTAAACATGGGCCACCATATATTTAAGCAATTAGAAGTAAGAATGTATGATATTTAAAATAAAAATAGGGTAGGTGCTCGGTACTTGTTGGTTAAAGTACTTGATTGAAGCACCTATTTAATGTAATTAACGCTATTTTTGCAAGTTATAGTTGCTAACACTGTAAATATGTATTTTTAACCTTCCTAAAGAAAATTGTTTGCAATTTTGACAAAAGGATATGTAGGTAGTTTGGTTGGGAAGAACAAAGGATGGACACTTATCTTTGCAGACTGCGCCGCGCGAGTTGGCACTTTAGATATACCACGCCGCCAGATAAAAATTACATAGCAATTGTATGAACGATGACGATACTTTCCACAATGATCAGAACTTAACATGTTTATAATACATTTATGGTGTGGTACACAATTAGTAAATATGTTATCAATACATGTTGCAGTGGATACTGTGATTCTAATTGGCTCTAAGAATAAGTTAGCAAGATTATATGAATTTAATAGAGATTTAAATCTAATACTTGTACTACAGTTTTCTAATAAATTTATATTGAAGCCACCACAAATAAAGATACATTTATTAGAACTAGTTAATTTTAACAGAACATTTTCCAATATTTTTTCAAATAATTCATATAACCCATTGGGAGATCTGTTCAATAGAAAGGCTCCCAACATCCTTACGTTCTTTAAACTTAAAATTTTTACTAATGAGTACTAATGATCCACCGCATATTGCTTTTTTTTACTACTGAACAGGCTAGCTAACTGGTGACTATCAAAGTTGAACATAAACTGGTAATTTAAGAGCCAATGCTCTGTGATACATAAAATATCAATGTCCGTTAATGAATAACTCAATTTTTAAATCTTTTTCTAACATTCCTTGAATGTTTTGGTGCACCAGGTTTTACTCGTATCCGTGATTAGCGGATAATTCATTGCACTGTAGTAAAATATTTGAACGATAATTCCAGGATAAATAAAAGGAGTGTGTTGGATGAGCAACCATAGTTTGTTGCATGAGCCGATGCTGAGTGTGGTCAATAATTCAGGTGTTATAGGTTTAGTCTCGTCTGCGGCTAATGTTTTCAATTTAGATTCCAATCAAGTACTTCTATCCACATCGGTTATCGAAGTAGTGAACCCTAGCACTAATAAAAAGGAAAAGGTCCGTGCCCTTTTAGATTGCGGTAGCGAGTCCTCCTTTATCACGAAATCTTTAATAAAAGATTGTAATTAAAATCACGCCGCATTGACTGTCTAAAGGTCACAGGTATCGGTAATAATCACAACAATAACATAATTGAAAGCTGTACCGCTCAAATAAATTCATTAAATGATTCATTTAAAGTTACTTTATCGTGCCCTGTCTAAAGTGGCAGATCCTGAATTTAATCAGCCTGCTTCAATTGAAGTTTTAATTGGAGCAGACATTTCCTAGGACCTCTTGGGTAGTGAACACCACTCCTTGGGGCCTAAAAATCCTCAATTACGAAATTTACGGTTAGGCTGATTAGTATCAGGTCCAATTAATGTAATAAATAACACACAAAAAATTAATTGCAATTTTTATACAATTTCTAAAACAGGTAATGAAGAAAAAAATATTGAGAATTTGTTAGTTAATTTTTGGGAGGTTGATCACGTCACCAATAAACCATTTCTTAACTTAAAGTTAAAATTAAACATATCCTGACTCAGTGTGAGTCAGGATATGTTTAATTTTAACTTACGCTTGAGTAATGACAGGATTGAAGTCAAATTGCCTTTAACTGAATCACCTGATTGTCGCGGGGACTCGTATCATCTAGCGAGAAAACGTTTCTTAAACTTAGAACGCAAATTGAAGCGTAATCCGGCGATAAAGTCTGAATATTCGAATTTCATACGTGAATATGCCGAGTTAGGGCATCTCAGTGAGTCAGCAATCTTAAAACCTACCCCAGGTTATTTTTTATGTCACCACGCCGTGTTTAAAAATAGCGAATCCACTGCACTCCACGTTGTATTCGACGGTTCCGCTGCTTCCTCCACCGAAGTTTTATTAAACGACATTCTTATGGTTGGGCCAAATGTCCAGGATTCTCTCTTCTCTATACTCGTGAGGGCAAGGCAGTACAGGTTTATCTTCTCTGGCGATATTGATAAGATGTACCGCCAGGTTCAAGTAAATACTGACGACCGTGACTTGCCAATTGTTTTATGGAGAGGAGATGAGTCCGACCCCTTTAGAACGTTGCGATTAAACACTCTCACTTACGGCACGGCAAGTGCGAGTTATTTAAGCACTCGCTGTCTGTCACAGCTCGGGGAGGAGCAGCACGATCCTCTCATAAAAACGGTAATACAAAAGGATTTTTATGTAGATAATCTTATTACAGGATCTAATGACGAAAACGAACTGCGGTACATACAAAAGTCGGTCGCGGAGGCTTTGAGACTAGGATGTTTCAATTTGCGAAAATATAAAAGTAACCGACCTACTTTGTTCGAGGATTCAAGCATAAAGTGAGTGGATTGGGATGAAGTCCTACGCATGACGCGTAAAACTTTGAAAATTCAAGTACAGCATGACGTTGTAATCAATGCTGTCTCTGATATAGTACATTGGCTTGACTGCCTCGTTGGTCCAGTGGCTTGATATAAGGCCGCAGACTCGGTGGTCCTGGGTTCAATTCCCAGGTCGGGCTAATAAATAGTTATTGGCGTTTTCTTTCAGAAAAAATCTCAGTAGCAGCCCGGAGTCTGGAAGTTGGTAGTGTATACACTCCCGTGCCTCGGAAAGCACGTTAAGCCGTTGGTCCTGCGCCTGAACTCTTTCCGGTCGTGTCGGATTGCCGTCCCATCGGATTATGAGAGCTAAGGAAAAGAGAGTGCACCTGTGTTTGCGCACACACTTGTGCACTATAATATCTCCTGCGCAGTTGGCTAATCTCTCTTGAGATTGGCCGCCGTGGCCGAAATCGGTCTGGAGGAGGACCCCCCCTTACATTGGCTTAGTGTCAATAATCTTATTTTAAATAATAAGAAAACACAAGTTGTAAAATTGACCGCGCCAAATGATAAATATAAAAAGATGATGTACTTATTAATGGGGATTCGATGGAACCAGTTGAGTCTACTGCATTTGTTGACTTACTGTTGATGCCAACTTGCAGTAGGATTGGCGAATAGACTAAACTCAGAGGCTTTTGCGGTTAAGAAAATAAGATTATTTACAAATATTGATACAGCCCGCCTTGTATAATTTAGTTTTTTTCCTTTCTTATGAGACGCCCGGTATTACAAATAAATTGCAACCTAAATCTGCCTTCAGAATATTTTTCTATAATTGGAAAAACGTAAATCGAAATTAAGGTGTTTACCATTAATATCACTCAAAACATTATACAAATATGAAAAACTAAACAAATAAAGACAAACTTATAACTACATTTTCTGACTCCGCAAATACATAACTACCGGGGGCAATGTATTACTTTCTATAGTAAAATCCTGTAAATACTTTTGTCTTGCATATTAATTATATGTAAATAAATAATACCTAAAACCGGTATACCAGTTTTAATTAGCGTAGAGGTTTCCCTACCTTTCCTTCCATGTATGACTCAATACTACGGAGGTAAATGAACAGTTGTGTAAGTTCTACTTGTTCTAGTGCTGCTGCTGACCCGCTTCGCCGAAGAAGACCGGGGAGACGGCGTCTGCGTTATGCCCACCTTCTCCTCCCGCCGTAAATGTCGCCGCTAGTTTTTTAGTGGGTATTCGGCGAGCCCCACATGTGGAGGAAACGCGTAAAGGCGTTATTCCGGCGATATAAAAAGTTCTATTTGTTTTGCATTCAATGCTCCCAGTAGCTACAGACTTATTCCCTGTATAGAAATATTATTTTAAATAATCTCTTATATAAGTTATATCGCCTAATAAAATAAACTATCATAATGTGAAATTTACATAAAAATATATTAATTTCTTCCAAAAACAAACAAACCAAACTAACTGCTTTTTAATTAAATGTCAGCTAAATAAACAAAACGTACAACTTATCGATAATGTAAAGTTCCTGCACTAAATAATTAATTTATCACGTTACACTTACATAAGTAATTATAATGATAATCATTTATAAATAACTATTTACTAAATTTATAAATCATTTGTGTTTTTTACTTCGAAGCGTAAAGATGTTTTTAATATTAACAATAATATTGTTAGTTTCCATATATTTTTATACGACGCGGAATTATGATTACTGGACTAAAAGGAATGTTAAACATGACAAACCACTACCACTATTTGGAAATCATTTTAAATCATTTTTTGGAATGAAGGGCATAGCTGAGGCTACAACTGAAATGTACTACAAATATCCTGAAGAGAAAGTGGTTGGATACTTTCGGGGACCAACTCCTGAGTTGATCATCAGGGATCCAGATATTGCTCGAGACATTTTGAGTGTAGACTTCGCATATTTTTACCAACGTGGCTTAGCTAGAAATACCGAGATTGAACCACTTTTCAAAAATATTTTTCATCTGGATGGCGACTTATGGAAATTATTGAGGCACAGACTGACTCCAGCATTTACTACTTCTAAAATAAAAAATATGTTTCCACTTATAGTGAAGTGCGCAGAGAAACTTGAACATGCAGGAAATGAAATAGTAGCTGTAGGAGGAGAGTTTGATGCGCGCGAACTTATGGCACGTTTCTCAACAGATTTCATAGGAAGTTGTGGTTTTGGCCTTGAATTGGACGCAATAAACAACGAAAATTCTGTTTTTAGAAAAATAGGAAAGAAAATTTTTGAACCTTCATTGTGGATAGATTTTCTAAATATTCTATGGGACATTTTTCCACAGATAAGAAAATTTATCCGCATGACTGACAATAATTTTGAAAAAGCAATTACTAACATAATAATGAAAATATTGGAACAACGAAATTTTAAGCCTTCCGGTAGAAATGATTTCGTCGATTTTGTTTTAGATTTAGCTGGGAAGGGTAAATTAATTGGGGATTCTATAGAGCACCGACATTCAGACGGTTCGCCTAAGCAAATTGAATTGGAAATGGATACATCGTGCCTCGTAGCCCAAATATTTATATTTTTTGCAGCTGGCTTTGAAACATCAGCGTCGAGTACTAGCACTACATTACATGAACTTGCATTTAACTTAGACTTACAGAAAAAAATACAAGATGAGATAGATCGGGTGCTCTTTAAGTATGGTAATCGGCTGTGTTACGAGGCTGTTGCAGAAATGACACTTTTAGATATGGCATTTAAAGAGGCTTTGAGAGTTGTATCACCTGGGGGGAGACTGCATAGAGTGTGTGCTAGAAAATATACTATTTCTAAACTTGGATTAACTATAGACCCCGGTGTAAAAATATCAATTCCTTCACAAGCGTTTCAACATGATAAACTTTATTTCGACAATCCCGAAGTATTCAATCCAGAAAGATTTGGAAAAAATGAAATTAATAAAATCAATAAATATGTCTACGCGCCATTCGGAGAAGGTCCACGTGCGTGCATAGGTATTTTACATATTAATATTGATTACTTTCTCACCTGTTCTCTCGGCTTCGACACAATATTTCGCTTTTGAAAAGTTTTTTAGTGAACGTTTCTATTTTTAATATGTTTTAGAGAGATAGACGAGAATGGTCATTTACCCACGGAACTGGCAATGCAAGAAGTATTAACGAATCCATATACCAAAAATAAATAAATATGATGTTATGTCCTTCGTCTTATTACCCTTTAGGCTCGAACGCAAACGTAGAATTACAGATGACAGTTAGTTTTTACCCAGTTGGTATTAAATCTTATCAGCGAGTAATCGACATCTAGTGTTTAATCTTTTGTAATTGTTGCAGCGGCTCGGTTGGGTCAAATGCAGTCTCTAGCTGGACTTGCCGCTGTGCTGCGCAACTTTACAGTGGTACCATCAGAAAAAACCAAGAGAAAAATAACTATGCATCCTCGAATATATATTGTCCAATGTCCTATAAACGGAATCCCACTTAAACTTAAATTACGTGAGAAATAAATAATTTACTTCAATTTTGTAAATGTTATTTGTTATTATAATTTTGTTTCTTAATTAGAACTACAACCTGTTCGATGACGGGTACACAAGCCGTCAGCGTATGATAAACAATATGTGAAAATCAGGCTAAGGCGTTAAGGCATTTTCTTAAAATGCTTTCATTATCCGCGAACACGATCATCTGTACTCTCTGCACTGATCATGGCAACAACATGGCAGATAATTGGACAACCGGGAAGTGCTTCTGACTTTCCGCAGTCAAGTGAACCGTGAAATGTTATGATGTGTACAAATAAATTCGAAACAAAAAATACTCTTAAATCAAAATGTTATTATTATGTAGCAGAGGTAGTATAGTTAAAAAAAATGTTACGGTTTTGGTAACTCGCTAATAGTCATATTTACTTAAAAAATGGCAGTTATTTTGAAATCACAGACAGACACTATTCTGATGAGACCAATAAAATAATAATAATAAAGACATTAAGAATATTCCAGCGAATCACTATATTTATCATATACTAAAGAGTTGTTTATTTACCACCCTTAAAATTTAAATATGTCCAAAAATCCTTTCTAAGTGAGTGTCTTGTGTCGCGATAAGAGTGACTATGCCTAATTAAAGTCTATAGGACCTAAAGTTTAGGAGAACTTGTGACAAGTCGGTCAGCTATTGGTATTTCGCTTTATATAATAATGTGAATAATGTATGTATGTATATTCATTGAAGATAGGAAGGTATATTTATACTTTAAAATTGTAATAGCATATTTACATAATTTGATAAAACCTTTTTGTTATCAGATATGAGTTATTTAACTGATAACGTATCTTTTAAAAAGTATTCCAATTAAACCTTATTCCATGAAATATCTTTTAAAAAAAATAAAGAGCTTAACACACTTCAAGTACCTATTGAATATGTGGTTAAAGAATTTATTACTCATAAGAACTTTAGCATAACATAGTTCACTTATAATGAGCTATAACTAAAATAATGTATAGATACATGTACACACTTATTCACACATATACAGAGTGTTACAAAATTCCAAAATTCGTGCATAGGATGCACGTACACATATATACATGCATATATATATATATATATATATATATATATATGCTGTTTAATTTATAACAATATATATATATATATATATTGTTATAAATTAAACAACATTCTTACTATTTTTATTAAATAGCTGGAAACAATTATGCGGTTTATAAAATTACAATTTAAATCAAATATAATGAAGACAACAATGGGCAGAGTATCAATGTAGCTTCTAGAATCCTTTGACAAGCAGAGAAACAAAAGCAACGCCGTCCGTCAGCTCGCATGTTTTATAGATGGCCTGGATATGGTATTGCCATCTAACACGGCCTCTCCTGACACGGCAGCGTCCTCGCGGCCTTAGTCTGGTCTCGATGATGGACCAGCGCCGGCGTAACGTTGATTGGACTCGTCTTGATCCGTAACCTATATATCAAACAAAACAAATATCATTTGTACACAGTAATTAGCAATCACACATAGTAGGATTTAATCGGGTCATATTCCCACACCAAAAACCACTGCATAACAGGATTTACATCGGTTACAGCGGGTCAACCACGAGACCTACACAAGATTTACAAAGTATCAAGAACTATAGGGCAAATAGGTATTACTTATGTATCAAACAAAACAAATAACAATTGCAAACAGCAATTAACAATCGTATGCAACGATTTAATACCAGTAGGATTTAATCGGGTCATATTCCCACACCGAAACCATTGCGCATCAGGAATTACATCGGTTACAGCAGGTCAACCACGAGACCTACTCAGGATTTACACTCGGTCTATAGTCGACATGGGCCCCACCGACATCAACCTCGATACCTCCTGCGAACAGTCACAGTCAACCACAGATCCAAAACCATGTGCACTCAGGAATTACTTGGATCTGAACAAAACAAAAACAAATCATAATTCAACAGTTATTGTTTGATACATAAATACAAACAAAATGGCAACAGATGGGTTCATGTAACAAAAAATACTATAATATAGTTCTCAACTAACTTTCAAATAAACAGGCACAAGTGTGAGGTGTCCACTCACCTCGCCACAACACCATGAACCCAGCAGCCGCTTGACTGGTCTTTCCATAATACCCAGCTAGCAATTTTAACTCGTACCTATCGTTCGGTAGAACTTTCAGAACCCTGTACGGTCCTCTCATGCCACTATCTAGTTTGTCAATACTTTGAAATCTCTTAATTACAAATACCAGATCATTAACTTTAAATTATTTAGGGGGTTTTAGATTTTTGTTGACATTCGCGACTTGTTTACTTTTATTTTTGCGTATAAGTTTATGAGCGCGTTGCCTACGTAGCTCACGGTTAGGGTTTGAGCCCTCAATTGTAATTAAATAATTTATTAAAGGGGTAGTAGATTCAGTGCCAATTAAAAGATTTAATGTAGAATACTGTGTGGTTATATGTTTAGTGTCATTTGTCACATGTGTATTAGTTTTAGTATGATAACTGTCTTGCTCGTCCTCAACATAGTACTTGTAATATATAAGATCGTTTCGTTTTACAAAGCAACTGTTACACTAGTAGCAGTTAAGTACACGTAAGAACAACACTACTGAAGCGCTAGACTAACTTTCAAAGTTACTACACTACTTACTAGTTACTCAAAACTCGTGGCATGACCACCGCTCCAGGACCACATGTCTGAGCAACTACAATACATTGTCTGAGCACACAACATTTAAAACTTAACCACTCAAGGTATGTCCCATATACTAGGATCGCATGTCTGAGCGCACTCCAGGACAGCATCCAATAACATGAAACCATACCCCACTTGAAGTGTATCTGTCGACCAGAAAAGCATATCCAAGTCCAAGCAATTCCAAGACAAGCCATCCCCGACCGCAAGATAATACTTCCCTCGAGTATACTAATTCCATTGAGAAAACACAAAAAAAGGAAAATCTTTCAAACATTAACTTCCTACATGATAATACAACAGAATTGCTGCAGTCAATTCAGTTGGATCACCATGATCACATCCATCTTCTCTTCAATTGATACCCCTCAGGTACCAAACTAGAAGCATCGCCTACTACGGCAACATTTTACGGCCCACGGCACAGTTAACATATCATGTATCACCTACCTCTGCGTGCTTATCACACATGGTTAGTCCATATAGAGACCATACCGACAAAAGCTCGCCTGTGCGCGCTCGTCACGTTCAGTTACCAGAACCACGCGCCGTGCGTGCCGCACGTAGACTTGAACAGATGAACACGCTTGTGCGCTCGTGACGCTAGGTCACCAGCACCACGCGCCGTATGCGCTACACACACTACCCGCAGACTCGCCACCCGCAGACGGTTTCAACACGAAGCTCTAGGCTGTAGGCTGGACAGCCCGCTGACTGAAGATGTTCAGCCCGCAGCACCAGTGGTGATCAGACTGATTTATTGCACCCAAAGCACTGAAGCATCAGCCTCGTGTGCTACTCTGAAACATATTTGTCACACAGTATCACTTAGCTCGGTCACTCCTGACCACATACAACATTTTAGAGGAAAATTACAAAGACATTAAACTAGACAATAGGAAGTATAAAATTTATCATGCTAACAGCCAGAGCCACATATTACAGTCATTCGAACTAAATAGCAAAACAACTCAGTACAACTTTACACAGCTTTCATAAATCGACCCTAGAAACTCCCGTATAAAACATTTAGCGCCCTTTTAAATCATTTCGCGATCACATTAACACTAAATCTCCGCGACAACATTTCGCGCCCTAGCATGATATCAATAAAAATTCGATTAAATTATTATCAATCTCGAAAATACAAAATATTTGAACAGTGCTGAGAACATTTAATAGCCTAATGCCTCTTTCCTTTACGTTTTGTGCAAGTTTCCCACCAAATTTACAAGAAATACTTTCTTTAATAAGAGAACACTCAGAACCTGAATCATAATGTAATGTGAAAGACTGACTAGTAGGGTCAGTACAGTCTCTTATTACTTTAGATAATTACAAATATAAAACAAACGCTCATTATCACACCATTAGCATTAAAAGTTAGCGTGATTAAAAATATTGGTTTGATCTCACCGTAGTATTGATAGATCGTATCGCATCAATGATACGATTGTTCGCACCAGCATCGTGATTCATGGCAGCATATTCTTACGTGGAGCTAGAGTCTCTGCTGTCAGAGACGTGTTCGGCATGGTTAGAGCATGGCAGGACTCGGCGCTCGCCAACGATGCAGATTGAAGGTCGCTTTCACGTGTCCGCTCCTCTAGATCTTAAAACCTTTTCAAAATCTCGTTCAGCGTATTAAAAGAAGGAGTCGTGAACGACGCTTCCTTTTACTATTGCCATCAGAAGACATCTCTGCCCATCTTAGTTTCAAAAATGTATTACGCCATAAGTAAGATAGAAAACTAGAGAAACTGTCCATATTTATAAAATCAGAGTAGGCAATCGAGCGGTTTGGGCTTAATTCAATCCCACTTCTGATGTTATAAATTAAACAACATTCTTACTATTTTTATTAAATAGCTGGAAACAATTATGCGGTTTATAAAATTACAATTTAAATCAAATATAATGAAGACAACAATGGGCAGAGTATCAATGTAGTGTGATGATTTTCAAAATTTGTATTTTATTTTTAAATATTACTTGTTTTATTAGTTTGTCTATGTCCTAAAGCAATTATATTAGTTTTTAAGTAAGTCTTTCATTTGACGTTTAAGCTTGTTAAAGGGTATTTGATTTGACTATTTTATTCAATATTGCTAAAAAAAAGTAAGTGATTTGACTATTTTATTTAATATTGTAAAAAAAAGTAAGTGGTTTGACTATTTTATTCAATATTGTAAAACAAAAAGAGTATTGATTTGACTATTTTATTCAATATTGTTAAATTACTTAAAAAAAGTAAGTGATTTGACTATTTTATTTAATATTGTTAAAAAAGTAAGTGATTTGACTATAATGGGGGGCATTATAAAAAAACCAGGGGGCTGCTCGATAATTTTTAATTCATCTGCAGCACTGACAAGAGTCACTTGGTCAACTGGTCGTAATTATTGTCCCTAGTAATTAGTATTGTCAGTATAACAGTTGTACTTTGTATTAAATGTTCACACCGAAAGTACTGAAATATATTAATAAACAAAAGAAAGGCGTTTTATTACATTTCAGAAGCGGGATAAACCCAATACGGTACGTATTTTAAGCTACTATGTTTATGTGTAAAGATATTGTGTATTGAATAATAACAGTAGAATATTTAAAATAGATACTTAAATGTCGTAACGAATGATATGATGAAGGAAAGAAAAGAAAATGAATATTGCGCAGCACACCATGCCAGGGCTACTCTCTGGTGGTGTGAGGTGTGATTTCTGTGTGTGTAGTGATGTGTGTATGAGCACGTGGCTGGAGCTACTCTCCAGTAGTGTCTCATCGCAGTATTGTTACATGACACTTATTTTCTTTTTTTATTCATAACATTTTGAATATCGTGCAGCGCACTATGCCAGGGCTACTCTCTGGTGGTGTGATGTGTGATTTCTTTGAGTAATGATGTGCGCGTGGGCACGTGGCCGGAGCTACTCTCCGGTAGTACCTTGTCGCAGTATTGTTACATAACACTAGTTTGATAAAGTTTTGCGTATATTGGTGTACATAACTGTTTGCGTCGGTGCGTGGCCGGGGCTACTCTCTGGCAGTATCTGGCGTGGGTAGTTGTGAATACCTGTTAGTGGAGTACGATGCATGCTTGATCAGGGCTACACTCTGATGGCATGCAACATGCTCTAGTATGAATCTTAAGGACTTCGTATTAATTTATAGTTAAATAATATTAAGTACAATGACGCCTGTAACTTGCTCGATTTTTGAGTGGATATGTTTTCTGCTGGTTTTGGGTGGATATGTTTTCCATCGGATACTGAGTAGATATGTTTTCTGCTGGTTCTGGGTGGATATGTTTTCCATCGGTTATTGAGTAAGTTATAGGTCGCCGGAATTGTGACTCACTGGTTTTTGAGTGGTATGTTTCCACTGGATAATGAGTTACTTACGATCATAATATCCTAGTCAATAATATAATACGAGTTATGTTTGCTCGATGAATTTTTTTTTATTTTGGTTCTCTAATTTAAATATATATATATATATATATATATATATATATATATGAAAATGAATATTGCCGTGAATAATTTGATTTCAGTAACAATCAATGATGTCTGACGATGCAGCTGGGACTCCTCCTGACACGCCTCCACGACGACGACGATCCAAAAAGGCTAGACGTAGAAATCCATCTTCATCATCTAGTTCCAGTAGTGACACCGTACCAAGGAAGTTGCGTAAGACCAGAAAACAATTTTCTAAGGAAGATATATTAAAATTAATGAAGCACATTACAAAAGATAGCTCTAGATATTCTTTGAATAATAACAATGTTCACAATGTTATTCCTGAATTCGATCCGTCAAATAGAAGTCAAACTGTTGAGTGCTGGTTACGTAAAGTTAACGAGTGTGCCGTTATATATGGCTGGAATGAAAAGCAAGTTGTTCATTTCTCTTTACAAAAATTGGTAGGATTAGCTAAAAGATGGTTTGAGACTTTACCCACAGTTGTCTTCACATGGGAGGAGTGGCAAGCAAAGCTTAAAAAGGCTTTCCCAAGTGAGGATAACTATGGGCGTCTTTTGGAAGAAATGTTAAATCGTACTTCACGTAATGAAGAAAGTCTTCGCGAATATTTTTACGATAAGCTAAGTTTATTAAATAGATGTGAAATTACCGGTAAAAAGGCTGTTGATTGTATCCTGTACGGAATTAGTGATCGAACTATTAGAAACGGTGCACAGGCCTTAAATAGTTCAGAACCAGAAGATTTACTTAATTTTCTAACGTCCCAAAAATCACAGCCGCTTGTGAATAAATTACGTGAACGTATAACACATAGATCAAACTCTTATAGCCAAAGTTCAAATAGTTCTCATTCAAGTGGCATTACTTGTTATAACTGTCGTTCCAAGGGTCACCCTTATTATAAATGCCCAAAACCAATCATTAAGTGTAAGCAATGTCAAAGAGTAGGTCACGATAACGATGCGTGTAAGTGGGAACCATTGGTACCTTTAAATTCTAAATCTAGTCCTGAATTGAGTACTCATGAAAAACGAACTTTAATAATAAACTCCTGCAATTAACGCAATGATAAATATTTTAAAACTATTTTTGTTAATAAACAATATCTTGAAGCATATATCGACTTTGGTAGCGAATGTACACTTTTAAGTTTATCTAGTGCAGAGTCATTAAAGTTATCTAAGAATTTTGATGGCATCCCAGTAGTAAAAGGTTTTGGTCAATCTTCGGTTTTACCATTGTACAAATCTAACGTAGATGTAAAGATTGATGACATCGAAGCCACTATCGAAGTTTTAATTGTAAATGACGAACATATGCAAACGCCATTAATAGTAGGTCAAAATTTTACAGAATTGCCGTTTATTACAGTCTTAAAGAATAGCTCCAAACTAACGTTTTATAAATGCCCCGACGAAATAGACAGTTTTGAAAGTTTAATAAAGTTCTATGTCACCACTTCAGTAGAAATTTCTAATACCAGTATTGTCCCTATTCATAGCGATTCAAATTATTCCGGAGATGTACTTATCGATGGTTATGACTCCTTTAAACCGGGTTGTGAGTATCGCCTCTTAAGAGGCGCTTTTAATATTATCAACGGCAAGGGAAACCTTGTTGTTACTAATTTGTCCCCAAAGTCTATTGTTCTCGGTCAAAATATTTTGCTAACAAGAGCTGTCCCGTTTAATGAACATAAATTGTGTAAAGTTAATCGAATAGTAAGAGATCCGTCAACTTTAGAACCGCTTAATAGAGCTGACATTAAAACTGGACCAGGGCTAGATGACAAACAATTAGACAGACTTTATTCATTGTTACAAAGTTACCGCGATTGTTTTGCTACAAATCTCGCGGAAATAGGATGTGCAGTTGGTGTAGAAATGAAAATAGATTTAATTGATAATAAACCCGTGATCTATCGTCCTTACCGTCTCTCTCACTACGAACGAGAACAAGTTCGGGATACAATAGAAGAATTATTGCAAAACGATATTATTCAAGAATCTAGCTCCAATTATGCTAGTCCAATTTTAATGGTTAAAAAGAAAACTGGTGAACAACGGTTATGCGTTGATTTTCGTGCTTTAAATAATAAAACTATAAAAGACCGTTTTCCACTACCCCTTATAGAAGACCAAATATCTAACCTTAGTGGTAATAGTTTCTTTACGACCCTTGATCTTGCATCAGGGTATTATCAAATCCCTATGGCTAAAGAAAGCCAACATCTTACAGGTTTTGTCACACCCGATGGGCACTTTGAGTTTAAAAGAATGCCTTTTGGCCTAGCTAATGCACCAGCCGTTTTTCAAAGGATGATTAATAAAATACTCGGTAACCGACGATTTGAATTCGCGTTAGCTTATTTAGATGACGTTCTTATCCCATCTAAAAATATAGATGAAATGTTCCAAAGATTAGAAGATGTTTTGAATATTTTTAGGCAATTTGGTTTAACGCTAAAGCTTACAAAATGTAGTTTCTTTAATAACTCTGTGAGTTACCTTGGATATGATATTTCTCCCAGTGGTATCCGCCCGGGTGAAACAAAGATTGTAGCCGTCAAGGAGTTTCCTACACCGCGTAATATTCACGAAGTTAGACAATTTCTTGGATTAACTGGTTATTTTAGAAAATTCATTAAGGGTTATGGGGAGATTGCACGGCCTCTAACGTCTTTACTCAAAAAGGGAAGTCAGTGGTACTGGTCGGAAACACAAGATCAAGCATTTTTAACATTAAGAGATAAACTACTCGATAGACCCGTTTTAGCCCTTTACGACCCGACTCTTGAGACGGAACTTCATACCGATGCTAGTTCGTTAGGAGTAGGCGGTATACTTATGCAGTGGCAAAAAGATGTTAGAATATTAAAACCAGTTGCATATTTTAGTCGACAGACCACTCCAGAGGAGAAACATCTACACTCATACGAACTGGAAACACTCGCTGTTGTGTGTTCCTTAAAGAAATTCAGAGTTTATCTTTTAGGTATGCATTTTAAAGTTGTCACCGATTGTGCTGCTCTTCGCACAACATTAACTAAAAGAGATTTAGTTCCGCGAATAGCTAGGTGGTGGTTGCAAATAAGTGAATTTCATTTCGAAATTGAATACCGACCAGGTATCAAAATGTCTCACGTTGATGCATTAAGCAGAAACACAATACTATTAGCGGAGCCAGACGTTAATCCATCTGTTAATGTTTATACTATTGAAAAAGAAAATTGGCTCTTTTCGTTGCAATTAGCAGACCCTGAAATGTCCCGTATTTTTAAAATCCTTAAACCTGAAGATGATCAAGAATGTAGGGACATTAAAAAACATTTTGTTGTTAAGAATCACGCGGTATATAGGAAAGTAGATGATAGGTTATGTTTGGCTGTTCCACGAAGCGCTCGATGGCAAATATGTCGCGCTAATCATGACGATATTGGCCATTTGGGATATGCTAAAACCCTTGAACGAATACAACATTTATATTGGTTTCCTAAACTTAGAAAATTTGTAAAGAAATATGTTTCAGCTTGCTTAGAGTGCGCTTATAATAAGGATAACATATCAAAGCAAAAGTCTGGATATTTATACCCTTTAGAAAAGTTCGAAATACCATTTCACACGATTCATCTAGATCACCTTGGACCTTTTGTTAGGAGTAAAGACGGAAATACGCATATTCTTACCATAGTCGATGGGTTTACGAAATACGTATTTGTAAGGGCAGTCAGGGACTTAAAAACAAAAAGTACAGTCAAAATTCTTGAAAAACTATTTTATGATTTCGGTATTCCAGCTAGAATTGTATCGGATCGTGGCACGTGTTTTACATCAACAGCCTTTCAAGCGTTTTGTAGTAATCTCGGCATTAAACATATTTTAAACGCAGTAGCTTGTCCTAGAGCAAATGGCCAGGCTGAGCGATTTAATCAAACCATATTAAACTCATTGTCAACACAAAACTTCTCCGGCCATGAGCGAGACTGGGACAAATGTCTGGGAAAAATTCAGTGGGGCATTAATAACACAGTTAATGCCTCAACCCAGCAAACGGCGACAGAAGCGATGTTTGGGATAAAAATGCGCGATATTTTGTCAAACAAGCTCGATGCAGAAACATCGACAAGTAGTCATAATTTACAAGAATTTCGAAAGCATATAAGTGACAATATTAAAAAGCATCAAGTTAAACAAAAAGAAATTCATGATTCAAATCGGGTCCCCGCAGTAAAGTATAATGTGGGTGATTTGGTTAAAATTTCTCGAAATAATTTTGATAATGACGGTAAAAGTACAAAGCTTCTGTCAAAGTTTGTTGGTCCTTACAGAATTAATGAAGTTTTAGGCAATGACCGCTATAGGATAACTGATGTGCCTGGCTTTATAAAAAAAGGAAAACCTTATTCCACTGTTATTGCGGTTGACAGAATTCGACCTTGGATACATGTAAAAGCATTAGAGGTAGATAATACGGACAAAAGTGATTCTAGTGATAGTGAAACTAGTGATAAATAAATTTTGTAAATAATTGCGACTAGTTTAAGCTTAATAAAAATATGTGTCTAAGCAAAAATTTGTGATGATTGTCAAAATAATTGTTAAAATATTAATGAATAAATAATAAACAAATGTTAAGTATGTGTGCCGGGAGGCAACACATTGTCGGATGGCCGAATGTGATGATTTTCAAAATTTGTATTTTATTTTTAAATATTACTTGTTTTATTAGTTTGTCTATGTCCTAAAGCAATTATATTAGTTTTTAAGTAAGTCTTTCATTTGACGTTTAAGCTTGTTAAAGGGTATTTGATTTGACTATTTTATTCAATATTGTTAAAAAAAAGTAAGTGATTTGACTATTTTATTTAATATTGTAAAAAAAAAGTAAGTGGTTTGACTATTTTATTCAATATTGTAAAACAAAAAGAGTATTGATTTGACTATTTTATTCAATATTGTTAAATTCTTAAAAAAAGTAAGTGATTTGACTATTTTATTTAATATTGTTAAAAAAGTAAGTGATTTGACTATAATGGGGGGCATTATAAAAAAACCGGGGGGCTGCTCGATAATTTTTAATTCATCTGCAGCACTGACAAGAGTCACTTGGTCAACTGGTCGTAATTATTGTCCCTTGTAATTAGTATTGTCAGTATAACAGTTGTACTTTGTATTAAATGTTCACACCGAAAGTACTGAAATATATTAATAAACAAAAGAAAGGCGTTTTATTACATTTAATGTGATGATTTTCAAAATTTGTATTTTATTTTTAAATATTACTTGTTTTATTAGTTTGTCTATGTCCTAAAGCAATTATATTAGTTTTTAAGTAAGTCTTTCATTTGACGTTTAAGCTTGTTAAAGGG
Organism: Nymphalis c-album; assembly: GCA_963151315.1. Classification (NCBI taxonomy): domain Eukaryota; kingdom Metazoa; phylum Arthropoda; class Insecta; order Lepidoptera; family Nymphalidae; genus Nymphalis; species Nymphalis c-album. The sequence continues at coordinate 11,354,548 of OY720591.1, read as the reverse complement.
TATTTGATTTGACTATTTTATTCAATATTGTTAAAAAAAAGTAAGTGATTTGACTATTTTATTTAATATTGTAAAAAAAAAGTAAGTGGTTTGACTATTTTATTCAATATTGTAAAACAAAAAGAGTATTGATTTGACTATTTTATTCAATATTGTTAAATTCTTAAAAAAAGTAAGTGATTTGACTATTTTATTTAATATTGTTAAAAAAGTAAGTGATTTGACTATAATGGGGGGCATTATAAAAAAACCGGGGGGCTGCTCGATAATTTTTAATTCATCTGCAGCACTGACAAGAGTCACTTGGTCAACTGGTCGTAATTATTGTCCCTAGTAATTAGTATTGTCAGTATAACAGTTGTACTTTGTATTAAATGTTCACACCGAAAGTACTGAAATATATTAATAAACAAAAGAAAGGCGTTTTATTACATTTCAGAAGTGGGATAAACCCAATACGGTACGTATTTTAAGCTACTATGTTTATGTGTAAAGATATTGTGTATTGAATAATAACAGTAGAATATTTAAAATAGATACTTAAATGTCGTAACGAATGATATGATGAAGGAAAGAAAAGAAAATGAATATTGCGCAGCACACCATGCCAGGGCTACTCTCTGGTGGTGTGAGGTGTGATTTCTGTGTGTGTAGTGATGTGTGCATGAGCACGTGGCTGGAGCTACTCTCCAGTAGTGTCTCATCGCAGTATTGTTACATGACACTTATTATTTTTTTTTTTATTCATAACATTTTGAATATCGTGCAGCGCACTATGCCAGGGCTACTCTCTGGTGGTGTGATGTGTGATTTCTTTGTGTAATGATGTGCGCGTGGGCACGTGGCCGGAGCTACTCTCCGGTAGTACCTTGTCGCAGTATTGTTACATAACACTAGTTTGATAAAGTTTTGCGTATATTGGTGTACATAACTGTTTGCGTCGGTGCGTGGCCGGGGCTACTCTCTGGCAGTATCTGGCGTGGGTAGTTGTGAATACCTGTTAGTGGAGTACGATGCATGCTTGATCAGGGCTACACTCTGATGGCATGCAACATGCTCTAGTATGAATCTTAAGGACTTCGTATTAATTTATAGTTAAATAATATTAAGTACAATGACGCCTGTAACTTGCTCGATTTTTGAGTGGATATGTTTTCTGCTGGTTTTGGGTGGATATGTTTTCCATCGGATACTGAGTAGATATGTTTTCTGCTGGTTCTGGGTGGATATGTTTTCCATCGGTTATTGAGTAAGTTATAGGTCGCCGGAATTGTGACTCACTGGTTTTTGAGTGGTATGTTTCCACTGGATAATGAGTTACTTACGATCATAATATCCTAGTCAATAATATAATACGAGTTATGTTTGCTCGATGAATTTTTTTTTATTTTGGTTCTCTAATTTAAATATATATATATATATATATATATATATATATATATGAAAATGAATATTGCCGTGAATAATTTGATTTCAGTAACAATCAATGATGTCTGACGATGCAGCTGGGACTCCTCCTGACACGCCTCCACGACGACGACGATCCAAAAAGGCTAGACGTAGAAATCCATCTTCATCATCTAGTTCCAGTAGTGACACCGTACCAAGGAAGTTGCGTAAGACCAGAAAACAATTTTCTAAGGAAGATATATTAAAATTAATGAAGCACATTACAAAAGATAGCTCTAGATATTCTTTGAATAATAACAATGTTCACAATGTTATTCCTGAATTCGATCCGTCAAATAGAAGTCAAACTGTTGAGTGCTGGTTACGTAAAGTTAACGAGTGTGCCGTTATATATGGCTGGAATGAAAAGCAAGTTGTTCATTTCTCTTTACAAAAATTGGTAGGATTAGCTAAAAGATGGTTTGAGACTTTACCCACAGTTGTCTTCACATGGGAGGAGTGGCAAGCAAAGCTTAAAAAGGCTTTCCCAAGTGAGGATAACTATGGGCGTCTTTTGGAAGAAATGTTAAATCGTACTTCACGTAATGAAGAAAGTCTTCGCGAATATTTTTACGATAAGCTAAGTTTATTAAATAGATGTGAAATTACCGGTAAAAAGGCTGTTGATTGTATCCTGTACGGAATTAGTGATCGAACTATTAGAAACGGTGCACAGGCCTTAAATAGTTCAGAACCAGAAGATTTACTTAATTTTCTAACGTCCCAAAAATCACAGCCGCTTGTGAATAAATTACGTGAACGTATAACACATAGATCAAACTCTTATAGCCAAAGTTCAAATAGTTCTCATTCAAGTGGCATTACTTGTTATAACTGTCGTTCCAAGGGTCACCCTTATTATAAATGCCCAAAACCAATCATTAAGTGTAAGCAATGTCAAAGAGTAGGTCACGATAACGATGCGTGTAAGTGGGAACCATTGGTACCTTTAAATTCTAAATCTAGTCCTGAATTGAGTACTCATGAAAAACGAACTTTAATAATAAACTCCTGCAATGAACGCAATGATAAATATTTTAAAACTATTTTTGTTAATAAACAATATCTTGAAGCATATATCGACTTTGGTAGCGAATGTACACTTTTAAGTTTATCTAGTGCAGAGTCATTAAAGTTATCTAAGAATTTTGATGGCATCCCAGTAGTAAAAGGTTTTGGTCAATCTTCGGTTTTACCATTGTACAAATCTAACGTAGATGTAAAGATTGATGACATCGAAGCCACTATCGAAGTTTTAATTGTAAATGACGAACATATGCAAACGCCATTAATAGTAGGTCAAAATTTTACAGAATTGCCGTTTATTACAGTCTTAAAGAATAGCTCCAAACTAACGTTTTATAAATGCCCCGACGAAATAGACAGTTTTGAAAGTTTAATAAAGTTCTATGTCACCACTTCAGTAGAAATTTCTAATACCAGTATTGTCCCTATTCATAGCGATTCAAATTATTCCGGAGATGTACTTATCGATGGTTATGACTCCTTTAAACCGGGTTGTGAGTATCGCCTCTTAAGAGGCGCTTTTAATATTATCAACGGCAAGGGAAACCTTGTTGTTACTAATTTGTCCCCAAAGTCTATTGTTCTCGGTCAAAATATTTTGCTAACAAGAGCTGTCCCGTTTAATGAACATAAATTGTGTAAAGTTAATCGAATAGTAAGAGATCCGTCAACTTTAGAACCGCTTAATAGAGCTGACATTAAAACTGGACCAGGGCTAGATGACAAACAATTAGACAGACTTTATTCATTGTTACAAAGTTACCGCGATTGTTTTGCTACAAATCTCGCGGAAATAGGATGTGCAGTTGGTGTAGAAATGAAAATAGATTTAATTGATAATAAACCCGTGATCTATCGTCCTTACCGTCTCTCTCACTACGAACGAGAACAAGTTCGGGATACAATAGAAGAATTATTGCAAAACGATATTATTCAAGAATCTAGCTCCAATTATGCTAGTCCAATTTTAATGGTTAAAAAGAAAACTGGTGAACAACGGTTATGCGTTGATTTTCGTGCTTTAAATAATAAAACTATAAAAGACCGTTTTCCACTACCCCTTATAGAAGACCAAATATCTAACCTTAGTGGTAATAGTTTCTTTACGACCCTTGATCTTGCATCAGGGTATTATCAAATCCCTATGGCTAAAGAAAGCCAACATCTTACAGGTTTTGTCACACCCGATGGGCACTTTGAGTTTAAAAGAATGCCTTTTGGCCTAGCTAATGCACCAGCCGTTTTTCAAAGGATGATTAATAAAATACTCGGTAACCGACGATTTGAATTCGCGTTAGCTTATTTAGATGACGTTCTTATCCCATCTAAAAATATAGATGAAATGTTCCAAAGATTAGAAGATGTTTTGAATATTTTTAGGCAATTTGGTTTAACGCTAAAGCTTACAAAATGTAGTTTCTTTAATAACTCTGTGAGTTACCTTGGATATGATATTTCTCCCAGTGGTATCCGCCCGGGTGAAACAAAGATTGTAGCCGTCAAGGAGTTTCCTACACCGCGTAATATTCACGAAGTTAGACAATTTCTTGGATTAACTGGTTATTTTAGAAAATTCATTAAGGGTTATGGGGAGATTGCACGGCCTCTAACGTCTTTACTCAAAAAGGGAAGTCAGTGGTACTGGTCGGAAACACAAGATCAAGCATTTTTAACATTAAGAGATAAACTACTCGATAGACCCGTTTTAGCCCTTTACGACCCGACTCTTGAGACGGAACTTCATACCGATGCTAGTTCGTTAGGAGTAGGCGGTATACTTATGCAGTGGCAAAAAGATGTTAGAATATTAAAACCAGTTGCATATTTTAGTCGACAGACCACTCCAGAGGAGAAACATCTACACTCATACGAACTGGAAACACTCGCTGTTGTGTGTTCCTTAAAGAAATTCAGAGTTTATCTTTTAGGTATGCATTTTAAAGTTGTCACCGATTGTGCTGCTCTTCGCACAACATTAACTAAAAGAGATTTAGTTCCGCGAATAGCTAGGTGGTGGTTGCAAATAAGTGAATTTCATTTCGAAATTGAATACCGACCAGGTATCAAAATGTCTCACGTTGATGCATTAAGCAGAAACACAATACTATTAGCGGAGCCAGACGTTAATCCATCTGTTAATGTTTATACTATTGAAAAAGAAAATTGGCTCTTTTCGTTGCAATTAGCAGACCCTGAAATATCCCGTATTTTTAAAATTCTTAAACCTGAAGATGATCAAGAATGTAGGGACATTAAAAAACATTTTGTTGTTAAGAATCACGCGGTATATAGGAAAGTAGATGATAGGTTATGTTTGGCTGTTCCACGAAGCGCTCGATGGCAAATATGTCGCGCTAATCATGACGATATTGGCCATTTGGGATATGCTAAAACCCTTGAACGAATACAACATTTATATTGGTTTCCTAAACTTAGAAAATTTGTAAAGAAATTTTTTTTTTTTTTTTTTTTATTTATTATCTTTCACAATCACATAAGAAAAATTATAATTTATCACTCATAAAAAACATACAAAAAAAAAAACCACTGTGGTTTGTCTTGCATGCTATTAATGCCAGCATCGATGTTTGCTTCTACTATAAATTAAACACTATAATATAAATTTATTGACAGGCTATAACAATAATAAGATTTATAGGCTAATTATGTGAAAACGTAACTACGCGGGTACATTTTAATATTGTATTTCATTAATCTCCTTCATAAAGTATGTTTTTAACTTTTGTTTTATGTTTTTATAATTAATAGATTTTTTTAAGTACGAGGGTAGGTTATTTATTAACCGCGGCACTAAATACCGATTGGTTCTCTTTCCGTAGCTGTTTTTAGCTTTTACCGTGCGTAACTGTTTTTTTGTTATCGCACGCGTACGTATAGGATGTTCTACTTTGATAGTAAATTCCGGATTAAAGTATTCTTCTTTTAATAAGCTTAATTTAAATAATTGGTGAATTGGCAATTTTTTACAATGTTGGAAAAGGTTTATATCATTTTTTTTGTACGTATTTTTAATATTATTTGACACAATAGTTTTTAGGATTTTTAATTGAAGTTTATATAATTTATTCAAATAAGTATGAAATGTTCGACCGTAGCTACTCAGGCCATATTGTATATATGATTCCGCAAAAGAGTTGTACAACATAAGTCTTACTTTGTACGGAATTCGAGATTTTATAATATTTATAATTGCTAAAAATTGTCGCAGTTTATTGCAAACATATTCAATGTGCTGACTCCAGTTCAACTTATTGTCTACAATTAGACCAAGATACATGTGCGTATTGACAGTCTCTATAGAAGGGCATTTACATCCTCTCGTAAGAGTATCGTGTAGACAGCTGTGTTCGTGAGCAGTTACATTTGGAATAGGCTGCTGGGGTATGTGAGTTGACTTAATATGAATTAATTTTGTTTTATCGGGATTCAGTACCAATCCGGCATCATGACACCATTTAGAAAGGGCATTGAAATCTTGCTGAAGTAAGTGATGTATATTTTTAATATCTTTTCCTGCCATCAAAAGACACGTATCATCGGCAAATTGGTAGCATGAGCAATTTATTATACAATTACTCATGTCGTTGACATACGTTAAGAAAAATAGAGGCCCTAGGACAGATCCCTGGGCTGTTCCTTCTCTAGCCTCTACAGTATCACTAAAGGTATCATCTATTTTGACCACGTAAGTCCGATTAGTAAGGTAGTTAATGCACCATGTCAACAGGGGCCCTCGTATACCACACGCATCTAGTTTCTTTATCAGATGGTTGTGATTAAGAGTGTCGAATGCGCGAGAAAAGTCGATAAAAAGGGCTAGCACCTGTTTTTTATTATTTAAATGTCCATAAATTTCGTCTGTAAACTTTGATAGAAGTTTAGTTGTACTCTTACCTCCCTGAAAGCCATATTGATTTACATTTAGAATTTCATTATCTTTATAATATTTATATATTTTACTACTTATGAATTTTTCAACAACTTTATCTAAACAAGAAAGCAAGGTGATTGGACGGTAATTATTTACGTCATTACGTGAACCTTTTTTGAAAATCGGTCTGACACATCCTTTTTTAAGATCATCTGGGTAAATTCCTGTCATAACACTAGTATTGATAAGGTTTGCGATAGCTATAGATATATCATTACATGATTTTATATGCGATAATTTAAAGTTGTCAATACCGGGAGACTTGTTAGAATTTAGTTCTTTTATAATTTTACCGATTTCCTCACCGGTCGCTTTGTAAAGTTTCATACTTACGTTATAGGGCCTAATATAACTTTTATCATCTAAAATTTTAATATTACATTTTGGAATAATTTTTTGTACAGCTTTATTAAAACCAAGTGCAAAATTGTCGGCTAATACTTTTTTTGACTGACCTTCAAATGCCTTAAGAATGATCTGATCAATAGATAATGACATTCGTCCTAATATTTCATTAATGATTTGGTAGATTTTCCTATAGTTGTTAAAATTGTTTTTAATTTTATTTAAGTAATAATTATTTCTTTTGTATTCTATTGTTTTATTTATTTTGTTACGAGTTTTATTATATTCAATTCTGAGCTTTGCATTATATGGATCGTTCTTCCATAAGTGAAACAATTGATCACGTTTATCGCACATTCGTATAATATTATCGTTCATCCAGGGGACACGAAATTTTTTATTTTTTATAAATTTATGACTCTTATAATACGATGTGCTGCATGCATTATGGTAAGAATCATAAATAAACTTTAAAATTTTGTCGGGTGATTTAATCGTATTAGTTTGCGACCACTGGAATTTATTAAGTGTATCATTAAGTTTTTTAAAATCAATATAATTTTTTGGAACCACCTGTATACTACTTTGTTTACTTAAAGAATCTCCGCCCATGCAAGTTAATATAATAGCCTTGTGATCAGCCAGTACAATGTCAACTGCAGCAGAGTACGGATTGCATATTGTGGAGAAACGGGCAAAAATATGATCTATGCAAGATTTTGTGATTATGTTTAGTTTTTTTTCTATTCTTGTGTATTCCGTTATTCCACACATCAATCCGCACTCACTCAGTGTCTCGAGATACGAATTTTTGTATGAACAAGTTTTCTTAAGGTCGATATTAACGTCCCCTAATAATATTATATTACTAGTGTTTTTAAAACTATGAATGTACCTGCGTAGTTCGCTAATAAATACATTTCTGTTTGTAGATGGTGGTCTATATATTGAGCAAATAATAACATTTTGCCCGCTTCCTATACTTAGACTACCCGTCAAATTTTCAAAAGTAAATGTATTAATATCAAGTTCTGTGAATTTTAAACAATTCTTTGTGTACATAATAACGCCACCACCCTTCTTGTTTAGACGCAATTTAAAGTACATGTTATATCCCGGGATTCGATACAGTTGAACAATGTTATTTGTTACATTCGGTTCGGTAATTACAATGACATCCAGTGGAAAAGGACAGTTATGTATAACTTGTAAAAGTTTTGTAAAGTTTTTAATTAAAGACCTTATATTAATATGAAGACATGAAAATCTTAAATTATTATTAACGGGCAATTGCCGAAAAAATGTATTTAAAGAATTACAATCAGTTATTTCTTTAATTGTTAATTCGTCCATTATATAAAAAATTAACAATTAACTATTTATAAAAAGAGAATTAAAAATATTTACCCCTATTACAAACTAGGTTAGTTCGGGCTTCTCCAGTCGTTTGATATCTTGTAGTGTTTTAATATAAAAGATTTTGCTGTTGTCCGTTTTTCTAACACATATCTTCCCAAATATGTTTCAGCTTGCTTAGAGTGCGCTTATAATAAGGATAACATATCAAAGCAAAAGTCTGGATATTTATACCCTTTAGAAAAGTTCGAAATACCATTTCACACGATTCATCTAGATCACCTTGGACCTTTTGTTAGGAGTAAAGACGGAAATACGCATATTCTTACCATAGTCGATGGGTTTACGAAATACGTATTTGTAAGGGCAGTCAGGGACTTAAAAACAAAAAGTACAGTCAAAATTCTTGAAAAACTATTTTATGATTTCGGTATTCCAGCTAGAATTGTATCGGATCGTGGCACGTGTTTTACATCAACAGCCTTTCAAGCGTTTTGTAGTAATCTCGGCATTAAACATATTTTAAACGCAGTAGCTTGTCCTAGAGCAAATGGCCAGGCTGAGCGATTTAATCAAACCATATTAAACTCATTGTCAACACAAAACTTCTCCGGCCATGAGCGAGACTGGGACAAATGTCTGGGAAAAATTCAGTGGGGCATTAATAACACAGTTAATGCCTCAACCCAGCAAACGGCGACAGAAGCGATGTTTGGGATAAAAATGCGCGATATTTTGTCAAACAAGCTCGATGCAGAAACATCGACAAGTAGTCATAATTTACAAGAATTTCGAAAGCATATAAGTGACAATATTAAAAAGCATCAAGTTAAACAAAAAGAAATTCATGATTCAAATCGGGTCCCCGCAGTAAAGTATAATGTGGGTGATTTGGTTAAAATTTCTCGAAATAATTTTGATAATGACGGTAAAAGTACAAAGCTTCTGTCAAAGTTTGTTGGTCCTTACAGAATTAATGAAGTTTTAGGCAATGACCGCTATAGGATAACTGATGTGCCTGGCTTTATAAAAAAAGGAAAACCTTATTCCACTGTTATTGCGGTTGACAGAATTCGACCTTGGATACATGTAAAAGCATTAGAGGTAGATAATACGGACAAAAGTGATTCTAGTGATAGTGAAACTAGTGATAAATAAATTTTGTAAATAATTGCGACTAGTTTAAGCTTAATAAAAATATGTGTCTAAGCAAAAATTTGTGATGATTGTCAAAATAATTGTTAAAATATTAATGAATAAATAATAAACAAATGTTAAGTATGTGTGCCGGGAGGCAACACATTGTCGGATGGCCGAATATGATGATTTTCAAAATTTGTATTTTATTTTTAAATATTACTTGTTTTATTAGTTTGTCTATGTCCTAAAGCAATTATATTAGTTTTTAAGTAAGTCTTTCATTTGACGTTTAAGCTTGTTAAAGGGTATTTGATTTGACTATTTTATTCAATATTGCTAAAAAAAAGTAAGTGATTTGACTATTTTATTTAATATTGTAAAAAAAAGTAAGTGGTTTGACTATTTTATTCAATATTGTAAAACAAAAAGAGTATTGATTTGACTATTTTATTCAATATTGTTAAATTACTTAAAAAAAGTAAGTGATTTGACTATTTTATTTAATATTGTTAAAAAAGTAAGTGATTTGACTATAATGGGGGGCATTATAAAAAAACCAGGGGGCTGCTCGATAATTTTTAATTCATCTGCAGCACTGACAAGAGTCACTTGGTCAACTGGTCGTAATTATTGTCCCTAGTAATTAGTATTGTCAGTATAACAGTTGTACTTTGTATTAAATGTTCACACCGAAAGTACTGAAATATATTAATAAACAAAAGAAAGGCGTTTTATTACAGTAGCTTCTAGAATCCTTTGACAAGCAGAGAAACAAAAGCAACGCCGTCCGTCAGCTCGCATGTTTTATAGATGGCCTGGATATGGTATTGCCATCTAACAATATATATATATATATATATATATATATATATATATATATATATATATTCCTTCACGACTCTGTCGAAAGCGCCCTGAAGTTCTCCCCAACCAAACATCGGCATCCAAGGCATCGGCCGGGTGAGGTCACGGAACTGTCTTACCGTTCCTTAAGTGTTTTGTGTGTTATTAGTTGTCATTATTATTACTTGGTGTGTAAGCCTAATTGTGAAGTGTATTAAAGTGTGATGTGATTATATTGACTGAGTGTTATTCATTTCACGACTACCCACTGTACGCCCACACGATGTAAAATAATAATGATAGAAGATATGATGTCCCCGCTTCGACATCAGAAGTGAGATCAAGTCGTGAAAATGAATACACTCAAGGTACAAACGACAACGACTCGCAATGGCGATTACTGTTCGAGATACTAAATCGACAAATGCAAGCGTTGATTCGCTCATTGAAAACTCCAAATGAGAACAAGAGAGTGAGTTTACCCGAGTTAAATCCTGCGAAACGTGATTCCGACGCACGTTCATGGTGTGCAGCCGCCGATTTATGCTTTGAAGAAACTGCTATATAGAAGGTAGCCAGCCCATCATACCTGTTAGTAAGGCGATGAAAGGCGGATGCGGATGGATTCGCATGACTATCGGTGATAGCCTAACCAGGGATTTGCGTTTACAAGCGATGGTTATTTATTTTACTACCCTACGAAAGCATTAGTGAGTGCAGGAATTGAGGGGTAACGTATTATACGATGAAAATAATCTGGTGAGTTCGTTCCAATTGGTTTAAAAGCGATAGACACTGTCTTACGGTGTGTCGTACTTTATAAGTTTCTTAGTAATTTCACAAGTGTTTCACGTTACGATAATTTCTTTATTTAGTTAACCTGCTTTGAATTATTAATTAACAGTTATATTGTGCAATAATAGCCTTATTAGGCCATTAACAGTTTCGCGATCGTAACTCTCGTTCCAGAAATCGATTAACGTCGTTGGAGGAATAAACCGTTCACCTTCACGCGGGACGCCGCTGTAACCGCGGGTAGTTATTGTGACTAAGGTGGAGCATCGGGACTCCACGGCACTGTCTCCGTCATGGCGTTCCGTGAGTGCTGCCACGAACCACGAGGCGGGTGCGAGCGATGGTATCGTTGCGATCATATGAGATACGATACGGTGATATTACGGTGAGATCAAACCAATATTTTTAATCGCGCTAACTTTTAAAGCCAATGGAGTGATAAACGTTAATTGCGTTTGTCTCGCATTAATAGTAATAACCTGAAGTGATAAAAGACTATACTGGCCCTACTAGTCAGTTTTTAGCGTTGACGGTTTGTCAAGTCGCTGTTAGTGGATAATATTCATCAGCCACTAATAACGAATGCATTGATATTGTGTCCCAAGTCGCTCCAGAATTTGAGAGACGCAGGTTTCGCTTTTAATTTAACGAAATGCATTTTTAACAACCAATATAGAACTCTTAGGTTCCATTATCAGTCAAGGTCACATATCAGTTGAGATTGATGTAGACGTTAATTATGAAGTTCAAATCAAAAGTTATGGTAGAAATTCGAGTAAGCTTAATGTGTGTAGACGAGTAAGGGGTGCTAGCGGCCGTATTGTGTTCGAGCGTACCTGTAGTTATTACGTAGTCGTAGCCCGGTAGAAGTCGGTATCTCTTGAGGCAACTCAAGTAGACCGTGGGTGCGCGGTGCGCGTTTAACTCAGGCGGAGGTCGGGGTCTAAGAGAGACCACAATGGTGTGTAGTAACGGGGTGATACACATGGGCACATGCAAGGTTTCGATCCACGCGGTGGATGCGGCAGGGCAATGTGATTGCCAGTCGGCTAGAGAGCCGTGGCGCTAGAGGTTTTTACTCGTAGAGTTTTGTAAACTTTAAAGATAATGTTGCAGTATAGTGTTAATGTGGAATAAAATGACTGTGGTATGTGACTCTGGCTGTTAGCATGATAAATTTTGTATCCCCTAATTGTCTAAAGTTTTAATTGTTTACTTTGCCCCTAAAATATAGTGTGGTCAGGAGTGACCGAGATAAGTGATACGGTGTGACAAACAATGTTTCAGAGTAACACGAGGCTGGTGCTTCAGTGCTTCGGGTGCGATACAACAGCCTGCGCACAACTGGTGCCGCTGGCTGAACCATCACCGGTCAACTCTCTGCAGCCTGCCGGACATGGTGCTAGTGACCGAATGTCACAAGCGTGCGGCCGTGATCATGTCAAGAGTACGCGTCTGGCGCGTGCAGCTCGCGTAGCGCTGTGGTGGCCGAGCGTCACGAGCGCGCAGGCGTATTCACCTGTTCGAGTCTGCGTGTGGTGCGTTGCGTGTGACGCTGGTGGCCGAACGCGACAAGCGCGCAGGCGTTCTTATGCGATGCTCCGGCTTGGTACCTCAGTGGTATCGACTGACGAGATGATGGATGTGATCATGGTGATCCAACTGAATTAACTGCAGCGTTTTTGTTGTATTCGTACTAATAGTTAAAGTAGCGCAGCCCCTTGAATTTATGACTTAATGGTGTATTAAAATGTTCTCGTATGATAAAATCCGTTTTGGTAGTACGAAGGCAAATTTTTCTGTTAGAAAACGAGATGTTGCCTGAGGGTCAAATACCTATTGATGTTGAGGAGGAAGTTGATAGTGAGATAACACCAGTGATTGGTGGCGGTACCAGGTTCTCGATTCGATGGGTCTGGGACTATACCAGAGTGTCGTTGCGGTAGCTCTGGATGGTATAGTCAGGGACTGTACCAGAGTATCGTAGCGGTAGCTCTGGGTGGTATAGTCAGGGACTGTACCAGAGTGTCGTTGCGGTAGCTCTGGGTGGTATAGTCAGGGACTGTACCAGAGTATCGTAGCGGTAGCTCTGGGTGGTATAGTCGGGGACTATACCAGGGTATCGTTGCGGTAGCTCTGGGTGGTATGGTCAGGGACTGTACCAGAGTATCGTAGCGGTAGCTCTGGGTGGTATAGTCGGGGGTCTAGCTTGAGAGCAAAGACCATTATAGAGTCACGAGGTGACTTGGCATTCCATGTAGCATGGTAGTGCAGACTGTTATAGACCGCGAATGAGATACCTGGGGGTTGATTTAGTTAAATTCAGTTGTGTGATTGAAGTGAATCATTGTAAGTTTAAACATCAATGCTAAAGCTTAAAGCTTTTTAATGCGATGCATTAAGTTTAAATGAATCCTGTTACTGTTGTGTAAAGATGTACATAGTATGTAATAACGGAGCTTATTATTGTCCGTTGTAGATTGCAGTAAAGTAAACGGCAACTTGCGTAGTTTTATTCCTTTTGAAAAAAAAAACTAGATAAGAGAGGTTAGTCTATGATAAGTCAGGATTGGCCGAACGAAATCTGCCTTGTGATGTGACTGTTACAGATTAACACACGAGGACGTGTGTCTCGCAGGATGGCCGTGTCGTATCCGGTCATTCGTACAGACGCTCAAGGGAACGGAAAAGCGCGTCTATGGTTGTGAACATGACTTCGGTTTGGTTGGGGAGAACTTCAGGGCGCTTTCGACAGAGTCGTGAAGGCATCGCTCGGGTCCGGGCAGATCACTTACTGCAAGGCATCGGCCGGGTGAGGTCACGGAACTGTCTTACCGTTCCTTAAGTGTTTTGTGTGTTATTAGTTGTCATTATTATTACTTGGTGTGTATGCCTAATTGTGAAGTGTATTAAAGTGTGATGTGATTATATTGACTGAGTGTTATTCATTTCACGACTACCCACTGTACGCCCACACGATGTAAAATAATAATGATAGAAGATATGATGTCCCCGATCCGACATATACATCCATACGTGCATACGTATATAAATAATAATAATAATAACAATACTTATATTATTATTAGACGCATACATCTACATATTTCTTTCGTTTATTTTTATTATTGTAATTCCTTTTTTTTTTTATTAAACTATTTCTTTTATATTATTTCCAAGTACATGTTGTTTTAGTTTTTTTCTGAATACATTAAATTTTTCATTTGTTTTTAAGTCATCTGGCAATTGATTATATAGCTGTGCTCCCTCAAATAACAACGTTTTTTACCATATTGAGTTCTAGGTGTTAACAAATGTAGTTTAATTTTATTTCTTAAGTTGTGTCTTATATTTTTCTTATGTAGTTTTATGTTCGTGTGTAAAGAATTTGTTGCAATTTTTTTTATTAAAATGCAAGTATTATATGTCAACAGTTGTTTAAGATTAAATAGTTTAGTTTTTTTGTATAATAATTTTGTTGGCATTAAATAGTGATATTGAAACAGTGTTTTAATTATTTTGTTCTGGGTTCTTTGTATTTGGCTTAGGTTAGATTTAGCTGCTGATCCCCATATTTCGATGAGATATTCTAAGTGTGATTTAACTAAGGAATTATAGATGACAGTGCGTACCTTTTTCGGGATACAGTAAGCAGTTCTATGTAGTGCTCCTAATAGTGATGTAAGCTTTGAGTTGACATGATCAATGTGAGGCTTCCAGGTAAGTTTATCGTCTATCCACAGGTCAAGATATTTTTCATTGCTGGAACGTTGAATAATTACATTATTAATAGTTAGTGGTGTGAAATCAGGTATTGGTTTATTTTTTGCAGCTAAAATCTCTTTTGAGTATGGCCGCCGTGACCGATATCGGTCTGGAAGACGTCTATATTTAATTATAATTATTATAATTATAATCGTATAATGCATTTAATAAAATATGCGATCGCATAAATTTGTTATTTTTTTGTAAAGAGAAGCAAGCTATATCGTATGTTTTTAAATAACTGATAATCCCAGAGTTGGTGGCGCATTGGTGACGTAAGTGATGGTTAACATCTCTTACAACGCTAATGTCTATGGGCGTTGGTAACCACGTACTATCAGGTGGTCCATACGCTCGTCTGCCTTCCTATGCAATAAAAAAAATCATTAAGAAAAATCAAAAATCTGTAAAAAAGTGCATTTTATAAAACCAGTAAATGCCTTAATGTAAAACCGCATTTTAAAGTTTCCAATTCAAGTACCTGGGTCACATTGTCACAGAAGACCTAAAGGACGACTTGATATTGAGCGAGAACGCAGGGCGCTGTCTATCAGAGCGAACATGTTTGCAGATTCATGGCTCGCAGATTTGCTCGCTGCGCGACCCCAGTTAAGATCACACTATTTAAAGCTTACTGCACTTCTTTTTACACGAGCAGTCTGTGGGTCAATATACTCAGAAATCGTTTAGCGCCTTGCGTGTTCAATACAACAACGCCTTCAGGGCATTGTTGGAGCTGCCGCGGTACTGTAGTGCCTCTAGTATGTTCGCGCACGCAGGGGTCGACAGTTTCCCGGCCATACTCCGCAAGAAAGCAGACTCGCTTTTAAGGCGAGTGCGCGGCAACCGCAACAATGTCTTGAGGGTCAACGCCGATAGTGGGGACTGTCCACTACTCGAGCACATATTGTGTGACATTACGAGGTCACTCTTAATTATTAAGTACTAACACTAGTTATTATGTATATATGCCTTTATACTAACACTAATGAATCTTTTGTTGTCCGAGGAATAAATATTTTTATTTTTTTATTTTTATTTTATTTATTTAAAGTAAAATAAACAAATGATGTTTACAGAAATGTAAGTCATTTCGCCAACAATGAATAAAATCAAGTTTAAAATAAATAAATACTTATCTGAACATACTTACAGCCATATCTGTTTCGAGATAAACTCGAAATAGAACTACAATTGGTATAAAATTATATCGACAATGTATTAAATACGAAGTCACTTTCAGATTCTCTAAACGAAATGTTCACTTTAATTGTTATAGTTTTGGTGATAGCCATTTATTATTACGGAACTCGAAATCATGATTACTGGTCAAAAAGAAATGTAAAACATGATCGACCTTGGCCTATCTTCGGTAATTACTTCAATTATGTATTTGGAATCAAGAGTATTACTACTACAACAATTGAGTTATATAAAAAATATCCCAATGAGAAAGTGGTGGGTAACTATTGTGGTAATACACCGGAGCTTATCATTCGCGATCCAGATATAGCAAGGGATATTTTAAATGTGGACTTCGCACATTTTTACCTGCGAGGAATGGGTAGAGATATCAAAAAGGAGCCATTGCTACAAAATATTTTTAATGCTGACGGTGATTTGTGGAAGCTTGTGCGCCAAAGGTTGACGCCAGCATTCACTACAGCTAAATTGAAAGGTATGTTTCCTTTAATCGTAAAGTGTACAGAAAAACTTCATGATTTAGGCGATGAAATTGTCGCAAAGGGGGGAGAGTGTGATGTACGAGATCTTATGGCGAGATTCTTTACTGAAGTTATTGGCGCTTGCGGCTTGGGTATAGAAATGGATACAATGACCAACGAGAATTCTGTGTTTAGAAATATGGGAGGAGAAATTTTCAACAGATCGCTTCATGATCTTCTGCTCTTAGGTGCCTATGAAATCTTGCCAGAAATAAGAAATAATATCGTTATATTTGATAAAAATTTAGAAAAGTTCTTTGTAGACATGATTACAAATGTTTTTAAGCTCAGAGACTATAAACCTTCGGGTAGAAACGATTTCGTCGACCTCGTTTTAGACCTAGCGGCAAAGGGTAAGATAAAAGGAGAATCGATTGAACAGAGAAACCCAGACGGAACACCGAAGGAAGTTGAACTTGAAATGGATCTATTGTGCATAATATCTCAAGTATTTGTTTTTTTCGGGGCCGGTTTTGAAACTTCATCTTCATCGACGAGTTACGTTTTACACGAACTAGCTCACAATCCGGAATTACAACAAAGAATTCAGAGTGAAATTGAGCAAGTTCTATCAAAATACGAAAATAAATTATGTTACGATGCGGTAGCAGAATTGACTCTTCTAGACTTGGCATTCAAAGAAGGCTTAAGGATGCTCCCACCTGTAGGCACTTTGCATAGGATATGCGCCAGTCAATACACAATGAATCAACTCGGCATAACTATAGATCCAGGAGTCAGAATCGTTATTCCTGTACAAGCATTACAAAACGATGAAAAATATTTTGAAAATCCTGAACAATTTAAGCCAGAACGGTTTGCGTCAGACGATAACATACCAAAATATGTATATATGCCATTCGGAGAAGGACCTCGAGCTTGCATAGGTATGTATGTTATAATTTTATTCCAGCATACTATATAAAACGACTGCCTCGTTGGTCTAGTGGCTTGATATAAGGCCGCAGACCCGGTGGTCCTGGGTTCAATTACCAGGTCGGGCCAATAAATAGTTTTTGGGTTTTTTGTCAGAAAATTCTCAGTAGCAGCCCGGAATCTGGAAGTTGGAAGTGTGTTCACTCCCGTGCCTCGGAAAGCACGTTTAGCCGTTGGTCCTGCGCCTGAACTCTTTCCGATCGTGTCAGATTGCCGTCCCATCGGATTATGAGAGCTAAGGTTAAAAGAGTGCACTTGTGTTTGCGCACACACTTGTGCACTATAATATCTCCTGCGCAGTTGGCTAATTTCTCATGGGATTGGCCGCCGTGGCCGATATCTAGGGGACCATATTCCAGCATAATATAATATAATATTGCGACCGTCTAAGGGTTAAAATAAAGCAAATGTAAAAAAATAAAATATTGCGACATTATTTCAGGAGGTCGTTTGGGTCATATGCAGTCACTAGCAGGACTCGCCGCACTGTTGCATAAGTTCTCGGTGGAACCATCAAAGGACACGCATAGAATATTGAAGACAAACCACCGACTACACGTCGTGCAGGGCGTTGAAGGTGGTATACCACTAAAACTGAAATTAAGAAATATATAATTTTCTAGTAATGTTGTCTTAATTATGTGAGCGTACTTATTTAATATCTTCAATTTATTCGTAATCAAAATCTTGAAATAAGTCTTAATGTGTAACGTAAGTACATATATCAGCGTTGTGTTTCTTATCATATCAATTAATCACCTCGACATTATTATATTACAGTTTTCGAGATAAACAAGTCATATTTATCAAAATAAGAAAGAACATTATGTCCTACAAATAAATTAAATGAATGAGATGTTTTCTTCTCCTTCAAACGAGGCGTCTTGCGGGTCGGCAAGGCGGGAGCGGCTAGTGCAAATCACTCTTCCCGACTGCACTAGCAGTCGTTGCGATTGGACTCTACTACCAGTTACCATCAGGTGGAGTAGTCATTTGCCCTCCTGGACTATAAAAAACAAAAAAAAATGTGCCCTTAATGTGCCCTACCAAAGGGGGCTTTCTTCCTAATTGCGGCGTTCGTTCGTGATACATGTTTTCTTCCTTCCTTCCCACTGTTTATGATCTCCTGGTACATGACACTCTCCCTCTATAATCAAGATCGGAGACTTCACCTCAACGTAAATTTTAATAAGTATTTTTTTTCTTTATTTTCTGGTGTGTACTACGCAGGTTGAGGACGAAATATTTTGCCAAACACACGCCAAAAATACTAAGTTTTGTACACAAGAAAATAACGTATTATTTCTTCTTATTTTTTCCCTTGTATCTACGCCAGTTGAGCGCGAAATATTCTGTCAATATCATTATATAAAGTAAAAAAATTTTTTTGCCTATGATGCCATATCACGTAAGAAGTAACGTAGAATTTAATTATATTATAATTATAATAAAAATTAAACGAGGAAATAAAATAAAATAACAAAACAATAAGTTAACAAATAAGTTCACTGCAAACAATTTGCAGTCAAATTTAATGATGCTATATTAGAAATAACATAGTTTTTTTTTAACAATTTGTAGTAACTGATATCAAGTTAATTCAGTACCTAATAGTAAATAAGATATAGATAAGCGTCCGTATTTATCACTGGCAACCCTGGACAGCATTCATACGATTTGTTTATTGTATTGAAGATGACAGCTATGGACGTTTTTATCTGTTCTTCGGGTAATTGCAACAATATATTTTGAATTTTGAAATTATTATTTTTATTGAAATGAATTTTGAAAGAAATTTCTGTGATAATGTCGATGCAATTTGTTAAAATTTACTACGGACCCAACGAATCATTTGGCACCGTTTCACACAAACCACAAAAATTAAATGGTATACGAGGTAAACCAAATTATACTTATCTAGCATTAACTGTGGGACGGAAGTGTTTTTGCTTAGGTTTGTTATTAAAAAATTCACTTTTTTAAATAAAAACAATTTTTAAATTTTAAATAGAATATCTTCAAAGATTGGGCTTTCGTGTTAATCTCGTACCCGTGGAATATATTAATTACTGCATGTTGGAAATGTGTGGACATGAGGTAAACTAACTTCAACAATGTATTATTAATAGGCGAAACAATAATAACAATAATCTGTGATATTTTATGTATGAAATAATTTTAAAGCATCCATTCAAACGTGATTGCCGTAAAGAGATCTTTATTCACACAAAAGTACAAGAAACCCTCTACAAAACTCATTACAGTATGAATTATATGACCTGACTGATTTGAGAAGTCAGCGTAAGAAAAATTTCGATTAAAAAAAATTAAGATACTTTTCAAATGAGTATACAAAGTTACAGATTTAAACCAAAATAATATCACTATCTTTAGAACAATCACATACATTATAGTAGTTAAAATGAAATTAATAAAATCATTTTTTAATAACACCGATAACAAATAATACTCTACTAAAAATAAAGCATTTCAGGTATTCAGATGCAATATAAACAATCTCTCATTCAACGCGGCTGCTGAACGCGACGCGGTGTGTCGTCGAGCAATAAATGCTGTAGTTGCATCATCAGCTAAATTCCTGAGAGCTAGATGTTACTTTTGGTCCTGGGCGCTGATAGAGGAACAAATATTTAGAAGAAGCGAATACTCCCCTAAAGACTACTGGCCGTTCCATTACGACGAAGCATACGATACATGTTTAGAATGCGATTCGTGCGGCGAAGCGATTGAAAATAAGTAAATACTTATAAATTTCGTTTAGCGATTAATTAGTTAAACAATATCTATCTTCTTCTTTCGTATGTTAAATCAATGATGACAGAAAGAGAGAAATATATTATCTAAACAACCACTCAAAAGTAAGGCCGTTAGTTGCTAACCCGTGTTGGATATAGAACAAAAATATAACATAAAGCTTGGACTTAAATTAATTTATTTTTGAATATAATGTATTAGGGGTAATTGCGTATTATGCCTTAAGGTTTATCGATTTTATCCACAGGAAGGACTCTGTGGAAGACATTTTGAAGGCAAAGTGATATATTATGTCACCTGAATATAATCAAGCATTTTACACAACAAACTTCGGTCATATTTGTCTACTGTTGATATATTTTTATAAATTAACATATTATAATTAAGCTAAATATACAACCGTTCGTTTTAATTTATAAATAACAAAAGATCGCAAGCAAAAATATACTTTGTTTAAACATACGTCACTGAACACGCAGTGCATATACAAATCGTTGTTTCTTGACTTTAATAACTTTTTATTAAATGAAGATATCAAGATAAATATCGATCGAGATAAATATTTTATTTGATAAGGGCTAAGTGTCTAATAAATAAAATTTAGAAAATATCGTGGAAATCTATCCGGTAGTTTTTTCCGTGATGCGCGCACAACTGTAGACCTCTATCATTTTATTTATATAGATTACAAGTTTACAACACAAATAACAACCAAGGTTTCCCCACAGACTATCAAGGGCTTAGACCATAAATAATTTGATTATGAATAGAATTAAAAATATCAAAGGCACTTTATCAAGTGTCATATTTTGAAGTTCAACCAAACATTAGACATTGCAATAAACCGCACATTTCTGTACACGAGACAAGAGTGAAAACTATTTACGCCAGTGACGTTAAACTAAAACATTACATGTAATTAAAAATAAAACAACAATGATTTTTGATTTGTTATATTGAAACAAGTTACAAGGCTCCCGAGTTCAGTCCGCTAACAATAAATTAAATACATTTATTTTATATTTAAAATCATACATCGATCACGAACAGACAACATTTAACCAATCTTATTACAAAACCATTAAGGATCGACAACACCTGTGCGATCAAACGAAGCGGAAGTGGTCACATTTACAGCCGAGCAAAATAACTAATATATTTCTTTTAACTAATAAATTATCGAAATCGCTATGAGCAGGTGTGATCGTTGCTTTACAGATAATTCTATGCCAATTCCCAAGTTCGCTTGGCCGCGCAAGTCTGTCGGATCCTTTACTCTCATAGCAATTTACATTCGGTCAGCAAATACACTGTGATGTACATCTAAAACTTTTCGAATATTGTATAATAATGATCATAGATTTTTCTTTGTTTTTTATTTACATTGTTGATGGTCCTATCAGAACAAACTTTGTTTATACACATATCCAATACATATTTCATTTTCAACAATTTTTGAATAGTTTAGTAGAACAAAAATATTAATGAAAATTACAGAAAAATATAATAAATTTGATTAGAAATAAGATTTAAATATACAAAATTAACATACCCAATGACAACCGATTTTTTTCTTTGGAAATAACGAAACGATACACTTTTACAATGATCAATTTAAATTAAAAGTGTATTATTTACTTGACCTCGTAAACCCATATATTGTCGATTCCAATTGTAAGAGGAGTAAAATAAATAAATAGCTTTCACCTTAATGGACATGAGAACGCGTCGACATCTATATAATCTATGGTATGAATAAATTAAAGTGGATATAATATAGTGGAATCATGTTGTATTATAAATAAAAATATACAAGCTGTGGTCTTTTTTTACCACGAAACAGTAATTGGGGCGCATGTCGTATCAAATAATTAAATCGGATAAAAATTACTTGTTGGTGGCGGCTTTGAGCAATCCCATCTGAGTAGGTACCACCCACTCATCAGATATTCATCAGCACAGTGGAGTAATTGAGCCAGTGTAAATTAAAGCACAAGGAACATAATATCTTAGTCACCATTGGTTAATATTTCTTACAGCGGTGACCATTTACCATCAGGTGGACCATATGCCTATTTGTTATAAAGACTAAGCGGACCCTACTCTTTAGTGACTTGTTCTCATGTACATTTTTCTTAGTCTGTCTTGGACAAAAAAAGAATATCACATGTAATCTTGTAACAACAAATTGAGCTGAACGTTTTTATAATTTCATTTCATTTATATTCTATTATAATTAATATAATAAAAGAAGGAATGAGAAAAAATAAATAGCGGTCACCGCATATAACACGTGACAGCATTATGTAATAAAAATTAAATAAACGTTACAAAGAGAATGAGCTGTAACATTACAAAGAGACACGTTGCATTTTAATTCGACTTACAAATAAAGCAGTATCTTCCAAGTCGGTTTAAAACCAATGTTGTAGCAATTACAAGATATCAATTTTGACTCCACGTATTACGTCATGGTTTGGGAACAAATTCGTAAATGCGATCGAAATATTTTATAATAATAAGAATAATTTTATTAAAAAAAAAACAATACATGTTGTTATTGGTCAATTATAAAAATAATTTACATGCGATAGGTTGAAAATTAATTTAAAAAACATACGACAAGTCATTGAGGAGCCAACTCGTTTATATTAATGTCATCCAATTTACAATCGTATATCGAATACACATAAATAATTTTAAAATTAACAGTAACATAATATACTTACCGATATTACAATAGATAATATTTTATTGCAATAATTCTAAAGAAATATTCGTGATACGGCCCTAGACATACTTAAAAAAAAAAAAGTTCTATACAAATATTTTCAAACTAGAAAATTTAATTTTAACGAGTAAAAAACTAAGACACGACCGTTATAAACGAAAATCGACATTCCGCCCGACATCTCGGCATTACCTTTTTTTAATTATTATTATTATTATCTACCTAATAATACTATACCGTGTAAAATATGTAGATCGCCATGAATATCATCGAAATCAATTATAATGAATAACATTTCATTAGTAATTACAAAATATATTTGCTATATACTCATCTATTTAAGTTTGAAACTGACGGTGATGAAAAATCAAATATCGTCATTTTGTTATATGGTATCACTGGTTGTTTGAAGCCTCTTCCTATTTTGACATTAAACAAAAAAAATGACATTGTATAAAATATCGACTTTAATTCACATACACACCAAGACGCAATATTACTATTATCAAGAAAAAAAAGAACTGACGAAATAATTTTATTAGATATATATTTTATAGACAAAAGTAATTTTAACTATGTAACTAGAAATATAAATTCATTAATTACATTTTATTGCTACTACTTGGTTCGTTTGAAATATTATAACTGTACCGCCCTGAAGTTGCAGCGAGTTCATCGTTACGGCGACATTTCGTTTAGACGTAAATAACAGCAGAGTTGATGTCACGGTCTCGTATACAGGTATTACAACGGAACTCAATTTCAGTGGTGAGAGATTGGTACAATCGTGTCATAACTTTTATTTCGCGTCAACGCCGCTGTACGTCGTTGCTATCGATGGGTGCGGTCACGTGCCGGCTGAGTGACACGCGGTACGCATGCGTTACGTGTGATAGAAAAGAGACAGAATGCTATTATGTCTTCTATCACACCTTTCTATCGTCATGCCTCTGGCAGCCGTACCCCCACTACTGTTGTTGATAGACCTGTGTATAAGACGGTGGTTGATATTGCAGTGTAAAGCCATAGATAAAGGCAACTTGACAGTTTGTTCATTCTTTCTCTCTGTTTTATGAAAACAAAAAAACATTTAATACTAATATACTTTATTTATTTCCTAATTATTGTTTAAAGGCCTATTGTAAGTATGTAACTTTTTAAGGCTGATTTCCGAACGACAGTTATAATATTATCTCTATATGGCTACTGTTAAAATATTGTCCGTTTAAAATTTATATCATATATCATTTTCACAGCTTTCTTGATAATATGGATTGAGTTAACAGTGAAAATAAAAGCTTTTTTATAAATTTATTTATTCCCATAATAAACTAAAGTCACATATTGCGTTGATCTAAATCACACCCAAAGCGGTTCATTGCCTGCATTTATTTATAATAATTTTCAATTTTTTTACATTTTATATCTGCAGATAAAAGGTAACGTTTCAGCAAACATTGTATTAATTAGTTGTCGTGCAATAAGCTTAATTTCTTTGCAAAATCTTACAAAATTTGCGCTATCATTTTTGAATTCGTGCATAATAAATACCAAATATTTTTTTTTAATTCGTGACAAATCGCTTCAATACGTAATTGTATCGATCGAGCGTATAACTAGTATATATTATTAAATAAATTAAAAATAAAAAAGATAAACGCGCGACAACTTAAATGTCAGATTCGTACCCCTTATCCTATGTCTGGAACATATCGAAACGGAATACCGAAATTGTTAACAAGTTAGGGCAGTGTCACATTAACCTTTGGCAACTCGAGCAACGTCCAAGGCTCAAGTCACTCACTTACTCACTCATTTCACTTGTGTCTTAATATGCTGTAAGAATTCGTAGTAAGAGAATGCGGACTCCACTCGGTCTTCGATGAGACGCTCTGTGAATAGCTGGCGTGATGGTGAATTATCCCTGTAATTAAAATACATAATAAACAATGAGGTAAGATATATTGATATGAAACATCTAATGCGGCGGGAAAACTATTGTCGCGGCGACGCGTCGGCACGTGCGGCGTCAGTGAGCCAGTGTAATTACAGGCACAAGGGACATAACATCTTAGTTCCCAAGGTTGGTGGCGCATTGGCGATGTAAGAGATAATTAACAACTCTTACAATGCCATTGTCTATGGGCGTTGGTGACCACTTACCATCAGGTGGCCCATATGCTCGTCCGCCTTCCTATACAAAAAAAAATGTTATATAATCTTTTTCTTTATTTTTTTTATTTTTTATTATGCGAATAAGGCGACTGGCAAATACATACGTTGCCTGAATGGTACGTGGTCACCAACATCGTGACCAACTCAAGAACTAAGATGTCATATTCCTTGTGCCTGTAGTTACTGGCTCATTTTTTTCATAATTATTATAATCAATCTTAATAAATATGTTTGTAACCTTATTTTCAGAAACAAATACATATTTATATGGGTTAATTTCTGGTCAGCGCAGTGTGTAAACTATATGGCAGGCCACCTGCCTGACATCGAGGTGGTGGTACGTTAGTTTGACACCATGCGAATGGATGATTTAAATTTGAATTTACGTGCTCGTTTGTAAGTGCGCTTATAAAAAATCCCTATTAACAATTCGGCTTAACGAAATCCACGTACCGGGATATACATAAGTAAAACTTCCATAAAGTTTATCATCACTCACCTAAGAATAAGTATACTAGCTGGATAAGGTCGGTCGTCGTTTAGTTTTTCTATAAGAGCGTGTAACTGTTCGTTTCCTTCGCTTTCTATTTTGGGTAAACTTCTCGCTTCGTCGGGCAGCTGGCTGAAGGCGGCGACGCCGAAGGTTTCCGACAGGAACGCGGGACTGACGCCGTGACACACGTATATTATCATCGTTTCGCCGTCGTCCAAGAGATACGCCCCGTTCATACTTATCCTGGAACAAATATATTTTTATTCAACATAGTCGGTCGGTGCAGCTCAACACTAATCAATATTGTGTCGTATGGTATGTTGTTTTTTTTTCGAATTGACATGTTACTGCCGGCCTCGAGCGACCTCGACGGCGTCACCGGGCAAGGGGCGATTTTTTAAGATACTCAGCCGGAGGTTGGGAGCCCATTTAAGGGCTCAGAATACGCGCGTCCTAGAGTCTAACTTCGGCCGAGGACATCCTCGATGTCGGGAAGGCAGGATGTCGTATGTCCGTGTACAGGTCGCACCTCTCGGCGGAGAGCTGCAGGCGCGGCGGGAGCGGCGCGTCGGGCGGGGCGCGCACGTGCAGCGCGTACAGCTCGGGCAGCACGGCGCGCAGCAGCGCCGACAGCGGCGCGCACTTCATCACGCACATGTCGGCCACGCGCTCGTCCAGCCGCGTCGACGTGCCCGTGCGGAACGCTTTCTGAAACCCAAGACCACACGCTCGTACTAGTCCGAATGAGTATCTACCTATTCTAACGATCGGTTACATTTTTCTACTACTCATATATCGGGGGCCTTTATCGGAGGAATTTTGTTTGTTTGTCCGAATGGCTGTACGTTTGTGCGCACTTATCTTAGAAGCGGCTTAACCGACTTGGGTACGGTTTGCAATAATGTATTGTGAGGGGCAAACTTAACTTAAAATTAGGAGTTTGTTTAATTACAAATGGGTTTAAAGATTAATTAGTAATTATTTATAGGTAATGAATAACGTCCGTCGCCGAGCGCGGCCGTCCCTCACCCGCTTGAGCAGCGCGAGGATGTAGAGCGGCAGCAGGCGCAGCGGGTGCGGCGCGTGCAGGGCGGCGCTGGCGGCGCCGGCGGGCAGGTTCTGCGCCAGGCGGTGCGCGCTCAGCACGTCCACGGCCGCGTTCATCAGCGCCTCCTTCGCCTCCGACATGGACGCCGACACGCAGCGGTCCACGGCTGTTGACCCACACGGTACAGTACTCGTTCGGGGAGCCGACTCACTCTACTTGTTGGCTTACAGATCACATCGAATGTCGAGCTCAGTTCGGAATATGGATTCTTTTGATTTGACATTAAAAAGCAAGTGTAAGTAAGTAAACTAGTTTAATAAACTCACCCATTTTACTAAGTAATCCTATTATACACTGTTGGTCCGCTGAGTGTAAAATATCTGGCAAGGTATTTCCTATCGGTAAAGCTAATGTATGGACACGTATCCTTCGTTCGCCTGCAAGAAGTAAACAAAACAGTTATTTGCAGGTTAGTACTATTGAAGGTTTTTTTTTTTTTTAATTAACTCCTGAGGTAGTGATTAAGGGGATAAAATATTGTATGAAAATCCTTTACTTTTTGTTAGTTTTGGAAATTGGTATTTAGTAATTCAGAAGTAGTAAAGCGCCGTTATATAATATTATATAATAATAATAATAATCAAAATAAATGATATAAAATACCTTTACTACTAGTATAGAGAAGAGCGGCCTGGAAGCACACTTGCTGCAGATCCGACAACGACTCCTCTATCGTGAGCTGCATGCCGAAGCCGGCGTCGGGCGACACGTTGGGCAGCGACAGCAGGTCCGTCGAGCGCACGAAGAAGTTGCCGTGGAACG
This sequence comes from Nymphalis c-album, assembly GCA_963151315.1. Classification (NCBI taxonomy): domain Eukaryota; kingdom Metazoa; phylum Arthropoda; class Insecta; order Lepidoptera; family Nymphalidae; genus Nymphalis; species Nymphalis c-album. The sequence goes on along the minus strand of OY720591.1, from coordinate 11,327,173 downwards.
TGTGGATCGTTATACCTCTACAACACAATACATCTTGTTAACTAAAACATTATCATGTTAAAAGAGTTTATTATATTTCAATTTTCGAATATGATATCAAATTATACGGTAAGAAAAATGGAACAGTAATTTAACAATTATCTCATGCTTGACTCTATCAGTAGATATTCCTTACCCAAATAAGTGGAAACTATTGAACATGTTTTTAAATCAAATTTAAAAACGAAATGGAATGCCCAGCCAAGCCCTAGTTCATATTTATTGTTCATAAAAAATATCATTTATCATTTGCTTGACCTTACCTCATTTATTTGAGATTGTTGTCGCATTGTGTTTTATTATTTGTACTTTAGGCCAACCATCATCAGAGTTACTGCTAAGTTCGCTTACGAATGGTTGAGGAGCTTGATGCTGATGAAATATATTTTTTCCTCATGCCCACGGATTAAAATTTAGAGGGGAGGGGATTGGCATAATCAACTCTGCTGTAAACTACACTGTAACTACACAATTAAAAATAAATTATCCACAGTCTCACCTAGTACACCTGACCCGCATGACGGCTTCGAAGCCAATCTTCCTGGTGAGATACCTCGTGAACATTTGTGTCAACTGCTCCGCTTGCCACGGCCGCTGCGCGCGGAACAGTGGGATGTGGTAGACTGAGCCTGCGCTGAATTTACTCATTCCACCTGATAACAATAAAAATAGTTTTCCTTCATAAATCTGGACTATAACCTTACAAACACCAACTGAAATACCATCCAGACCAGCCTAAGAATCCCACTTAAATCAAATGACAACAGCAAAGGAGACACCTGCCACAAAACAGGATGACGACAAAACAAAAAAAAATTGTAATTCAAAAGTTTTAATTGGGATGATGCCTGAAAATATAGAAACATGCAGGCGCATCAAACTTTAAACTAGTAGTTAGTCTGTGATTTATTAAATTTATATAATACATTTTATATAAATTTCATTAAAACTGTTGCCATTTCATTAAAATTAAAACTGTGTTTAAATGTTACTGAGATGTTATTTATTGGATAAGATCGTTAATATTACAATAGTAATAAAAATATCGTATTCAGCAAGTACTTTATAAATGATTTTGTCTCCTTTGAATGTTATATTATAATCATATACTTTTAAGCTCAAAAAATTAAATCGAATAAGTCAAGTATTTTCTTTATAAATGTTATTTCTATATGACTTACTGAGTGTTGCCAGGTCACAGTACTGTGAGCTTAGTAGGAATAGATCTACAGCGACTTGCGCCCCACTGCAGTCCAGAGCGAGCCTTTTGTAAAAATCAGTCGCTGGATTCAGATGCGCCACGTCTTTAGAAGAACGAGCGTTTGGATCCTCTCTGAAATAATAGTCTTTTTTTTAAATGTGACTAAGTACTTGCTAATTTTGGGAACAAAGTAGTTATATGTAATTGTCCTACTGCTGGGCTAAGGCCTCCTTTCATTTTTTTTTAAAGAGAAGGTATTTTAGCTTTTTTCAAACTACGATTTTCCAATGCAGGTTGGTGGAATACACATGTGGCAGAATTTCACTGTTGCTTGCCCGGATTTGAACCGACGATCATCGGTTAAGATTCACGCGTTGTAACCAATGGGCCATTTCGGTATTTAGTAAATAGTTAACAGTTATTACTTAGAGTACATGTTTACCTTGATTGTAATCCTCCTGGACCAATATTAGGTAGACAGGTTTGGAAAACTGTAATTCGTCCCCCTGTGGGAGCCTGAAATAGGAAAATAATTATTTATTAATTGTATTTCAATCACTATGCTCAGGGGGTAGGTTAAATGCGAACACATGCACAAGCTTGTAATAATCTTGTAAAATCCACTGAATATACGTATTTACTAAAACCACTTTAGTACTTTAGTGTACTAGTTGACTAGTACTTAATTTCTTCACCATGGAAATACTATAGGGTCTTAAATAACAACAAATTTAGTAAACGAAGAAAAACTGTGCCCTTCACGCAGTGACGTAACACTGACGATACGGTAACAAAGATGCTATCGCTACTGAACGGGCAAGACGAAAGAGGGGCGCTCCGCGGGGAAGCGGGAGAAGGTCGCATTGCAGCGAAGTGCTTAGTTAAGTCGCACGGGTTGTATTTCATTCAAAAAGCACATATGTATCGTCTTTTTATATTATATTTGATATAAAGCTACCACCGGCCAGTCAGTTGTTACTCATTTCCACCAATTAAATAAAATAAGTATGTAAATGAATATTCACCATAAGCTTGTATGCGGCCTGCAGGGCTGCGCCGAGCGCGGACGCCGGCACGCCGGGAGTGGAGTAGCGCTGCGGCAATATCGTTAGCAGCTCCTTGACCATATCTTTGTATTCGCCCAAGTTCACTAGCAACGATTCCGGCGACGGAAGAAATATATCTGCAACCAAACAAACACACACCTTAAATTATACCGGTTAAAGATCAATTTGAATATTTTTTTAACATAATATAAGTCTTATATGGTTCGATGAATCAATTAAAAATAAAAATATAATAGTATATCCATACGTATATTCAAAAATACATTAAAATATATAGAAATACATAATGAACGATGTTTACCATCAATATCTAATACGGTCATCTCCTTGGGCCTGGTGAGCCCCTCGTTCATGAGGTAGTAGTGCACGTGCGCGTCGTAGCAGATGAACCCGATCTGCATGCGCGCGTCGCCCGGCAGTTGCTCCAGGTTAGTCTTCAGAGTTTCACACACGACCTGCGACGCAACGATACTAATATAAATTCAAAATATCATCCATGCAGAGTTGACTACATACTGTTTTTGATTCATTGTTCAATAATAGTTCATAAGTCTAACTTAAGTTATAAAATTAATTAATGTATTGGATAAAATATCTGGTAAGTAACTTCATAGGTAAATTAGTTAATGATTGTCCCACCTCTCGACAAATGTAGGAGAGATCTCTTAAAGAAAACATTTAGAGCATTAGACAATATCACATTGGAAGTCTTCATCAATTCTCAATTTGAAACTACAATCTTCGATAAATTCATTCAATGCGAAACATGCCGATCAATATATTCTAGATTCAGAACCAATAACATAATTATTTTAAACTTCACGAAATGAAAGTTTATGAATATTTTTATTTAAGATGTGATGATGTGTCAGAAATCTACCGTCGTAGTGGTCATTGTGTTGTACAATGCATGTTTACAAATTATGGTCAACTATGCCGTCGTATTGATTTTTTGACGTGACAACGTCTAATAAATCGATGAACGCTGGCTGCATGCACGAAAAAGGATGACTTATTGTCCCGTTACGCTGATTGTACGCTTGCGCCGCATCTATCTGTTATGACGTTGTCACGTTAAACTATCGTCCGTAAACCGACTTTACAGACAACCATGTTTTTTCATATCACGTATTTTGTGGATAGAACAATCTTATAAAAACAGATCTTCAACAAATTCAATTCTCAGACTAAATATGATATCATACTTTGTTTATGTTCATATGATATCATTCACATTACCCATTTACAGACAACCATGTTTTTTCATATCACGTATTTTGTGGATAGAACAATCTTATAAAAACAGATCTTCAACAAATTCAATTCTCAGACTAAATATGATATCATACTTTGTTTATGTTCATATGATATCATTCACATTACCCATTGTACACGAGATTGAAATTCGAGATGGATTATCGAGGCCAATTACCGTCGTGAATCTACCTACTGGTAAGCGGTCCAAAGAGATTGTATATGAATTTCTAAAAACTTAGATCGACTGATTCATCATTATGAAAAAATACTACGAGTAGTATAATAGTAAAAAGAAAACGGTAGTTTCTCCCGATTTTTGACGTGACAAAGTCTAATAAATCGATGAACGCTGGCTGCATGCACGAAAAATTGTCCCGTTACGCTGATTGTACGCTTGCGCCGCATCTATCTCTTTTACTCGATTGCAGTAATTTCATCAATGTTTTGTTATGACGTTGTCACGTTAAACTATCGTCCGTAAACCGACTTTACAGACAACCATTTTTATCAATTGCATTCGATCCTGTTTCTAACATCAACCAAATCATATTTATGAAACCGACTACACGATATTGAGAATACTAGAAATTTAAGGTGAAGTGTTTGAACGCACTAATCTCAGTACATAGCATCACGCTACGAGCCACTTTATCCTAGCCCGTAATAAACTCAACTATCGTCACCATACATGCCAAACTTTATAAGTAATCCGATCTTTTGTTTACAAATAGGGATAAATATATTCTTAGTTGCTCACAAACTTACAAATTGTAAACATGGCAAGTAAGAGAAAATCACTGTGTATTGAAGAAAAAGTTATTTTGATACGCATGCGCGAAAGAAAAAATTCTACAAGCAGAGGAGGATGGAAATCTTCTAATAAAAATTAAAGAAACCTAATAACGAAGACAATTGACAGTGCTTTTAAATACTAACACTAGTCTGAAAGAAACTCTTCCTTTTTTTAATTCAATCATTTTTCTTTCCTTCATTCAACGACAACTCACTATAACGTCGAAATATGCACAGTCCCTCGAGTGTCATTATATAGAGTTTACACTGTACATATATATATATATATTACCTGTAAATATCCCGATTCTCTCGCGATCTGTGAAACGTCTAGAAGGAACAGGTAGACGGCCGGCTGCGGCGGGCGGAGCATGTACTCGCTGGGCGCGATGAACTCGATCGTGGCCGACTTGATCTCGGGCCGGCGGGACGGATCGCCGTAAGACTTGCTTAACGGATCGTATTGGAACTCGTCTGGTACTGCAAACATTACATCAGATAAGATTAGAGGGTAAAGATCCTATGGACTATGGAAGGTTCGTTAATTTTTAATAAATTTATAATTAAAAAATGTTATCTTCAAAAAACCAAAATTGTTTGATGTAGCCTCTATTTCTTAAATTGAAATAAAAACATAGAAAACAGATGCCCTAATATAATTATATATGTAGTATGAATTAAAAAAAAACAACCTTAATTCTATTTATTCTATACCATAACATTTGACGTACACTCTCAAATCGTATTAGCTATGAAAACTATACTCACAATCGTTGACTCTGTAGCAAAGATTGCATTTCCAACGCTTCGAATCCACGAAGTAGACAAAGGGGTTTATGTACGTCCTACACGCTCGACAACGCACTATCGTCGTACACTGGATCACCGGTAGATGCTATGAACAAACATTTATTGATTTAACATAAAAAATATATATAAGTTTTAAAACTCAATACGAAAGTTATGTAAGATTAAAAATATTTATTTAATATAATTATATATTGAGTACGGATTTTAGTTTAGTTACACCTAATTATAGTCAAAACTCTACTACAGGTTCGACAAGTAGGACCTCAGAATTGAGCACAGGCAAAGAAAAATAAAAATTGCCAAACATATTCGAACTAGTTAATCGTGGTACGAATTGTTACTGACCGAATGGTACATGTCGGTCACCCAGACCGACATGTACGAGTCGGTCAGTCGCTGGTATGCGAAAGCGATCCCGTGACGACCCCCAAAGAAGCAGAGTGACTAACGCTGGTTTTATTTATTGTGGATCAAAATAAAAGATAATACCTATCTTCGGTGGGTACGCCCACAGGTCTTTGTTACGTGTTTGGTAATGGAATAATTGACTACGGTCAGAACAGAACCACATTGCATGGCTGTTTGGCGATAGTATATGTGCTGGTTGAATATTCGCAAAAAAAAAGCTGTACTTAGACTTGAATTGACCACAACTAAAAGTTTTCAGATAATATATATAAATATTCACTTTGAATTTCTTTAAAAACAACTATCTTATTGAAGCAGATAATATTTAAATTGTTGTTTTTAAAATAATTAAGAAAAAATATTTAAAAATAATTCACTCATTAAGTAATACTAAAGAGCGATAGCAGTTAACTTACATTTATATTTATTTACGTAATCAATTTACACAGATGAATCGAAACGTCACAATATATAAAATTAGTATGCAACGTTGAATTCAATTCCATTATCATAAAGCTCATTTTCAAGTAAACAAATAACGCACGTGTAATAATTGTTTACTCACATATATTTCACGATAATCATTTGTACTTAGTAAAATTATATGATACAGTTTAAAGTTTTAAATAGTGAAATTGTCTTCGTCTCATGTTACTTATATATTATGAAAACTATACTTACATTAAGGTCTTTGAATGGATGTATTAGGATACCTAAAGGCAATCTAGACTTTTGCAATAATGAATTTGTCTCCGGAATGCGGTTCACTGTACACCTGAAGATCCTGCAATAAAAATTTGTAAATTTACACTGTACCATTAATATTAAATATTTTACGTTATTAAATCGCTTAAGTATATATTATGATGTCGTCCTGACTGATTTCAACCATGACGGCCATTCTCAAGGGAGCCAAATACAAAGGACATACTATATTTGACAAGTATCTGCGCAAACACACGTATTGTCGATGTAAACGATGGTTAACATTTCTTACAATACCATTGTCTATGGGCATTGGTGACCACTTACCATCAGGTGGCCCATATGCTCGTCCGCCTGCCTATACAATAAAAAAAAACGATGTCTGACTATCTGACCGATATTGATGAAATTTGGTATAAAGCAAAGCTTGAACCTCAACGAATGACAAAGGCTACTTTTTATACCTAACGCGGGGTTTTTTATATAAAACATAACGAAACGTGCCCAAAAGTAGTTCAATATTTAAAAAAATATATATATTTGTTGTTAAAACGTAAATTGCCTATAAAAAAATTATCAGATTTTAAATAAGTGGTAGTAAGAATTTTTGTAATTCAACTTTCATTACAAAAAAAAATTGACCGAATAAATAGGATTGCGAGGTAACTAAAAAGTAAAAAAAAGAAACTTGCTCTGTTGTGATTGTCTACTAGTATTTACGTACAGTTACGCACTGCCACTATCAATATAGGTGCAATGTCCGCAGTGCAATTGCGTATCAGAAGTAGTTTGAGTTAACAATAAGGTCAATGAGACTTATTAATAACTACTCACTAAACATTTAATAATAAATTATTATATCATTAAATATTTAATAACTCAAATATTTTCATCCAATTAATATATTTATATGTCATTTTAAAGAACTTTGTTTAAGGCGTAATCGTCGATCGAAGATTATATAGATAATAAACAATCGATTAATTAGCATGCGTTGATTTCCATAGACTTCGTAGAGGATAAATAATAATTTAACTATCAGAAAAGAGTAACAACTGTCCGAAGCAGTTTAATGTATTTTAATAATCTCGTAAAAGGGTAATAACCACGAATTAATAATAAAATAATCTATGGGAGTTGGTGACCACTAACCATCAGGTGACATACCAATTATATTTAAAAAAAAAATGATGCCAGTAAGAACCATATTGAATAGAGTAAACTTTGTTTAGTATCGCTTTATAAACTAAAATAAACAATAATTATCAGACTGTCTTTTATTTCTTCAAAACGTATGACGATCAACTATTTACTTTCACTTAAATTAATTCGAAACATTATATAGTTAGTGAAAGTTCGTGCATGTAACAACTTAATAAATATTTGACTAAGTATATAAGTATTATTCTTAGAAGTTTATGCTAATAAATATAATCAACGTTTGCATATGTTTAGATATGTGTAGTTGTGTAACAATTAAGTCATTAAATAATTTCAATAGTTAATATTATGCATACCAATGTTACAAACTACATTGTTAAGAATTTGTGCTATCTTTGTATATTATGCATTATAACAATTATACCAATTGTTATTCTGTTTCAAATGTACGAGTATGCACTTGATCATATAAAGACAACTGTAGGAAAACAGCAGACATATTATTCCTTTCCTCTGCTTCCTTTACATAGGCGCTACCAACTAATAAGTTATTCTATCGTTACATTGTATTTATGTAAAATACTTTTCTATTCTTTAAATATATACAATGATCCATAATACATTGTCATTAACTATGTACTATTAAATTAGGAAGATATGAAACAGAAACAGAATGTGAATTTTACAAAGAGAAATAAGCTATATATAGGTACATTAGTCACTCTTTTATATGGAGTATTGAATTTATAGAATAATTGCAATAGCATTTTATATATCCTACATAACAGATAATACTGAATCCACATATATTAATCATGTACAACTGTACATAATTATGTACTAAATACTATCCCTTATTCATGCCTGTCTTTTTTATTATTTAGTGAGATATTGGTATTCACTTGGTGGTAGAGCTTTGTGCAAGCTCGTCTGGGTAGGTACCACCCATTCGTCAGATATTCTACCGCAAAACAGCAGTACTCTGTATTGTTGTGTTCCGGTTTGAAGGGTGAATGAGCCAGTGTAATTTCAGGCACAAGAGACATAACATCTTAGTTCCAAAGGTTGGTGGCGCATAGGTGATGTAAGCTATGGTTAACATTTCTTACAATGCCATTGTCTATGGGCGTTGGTGACAACATACCATTAGATGGCCCATATGCTCGTCCTCCTTCCTATACAATAAAAAATAATAATATGTAAAATTTTCCTCTGTGAATTTAAGCACGAGTTAATTATAGTATTGTATGCCATGACCTAGTAATATATGTAATTAAACACAATGTTACAGATGTACATATACAAATGCTGGCTGGCATTGGTGGTTTAGGTTATATACTAATGAAACTATTTTAGTTCTTGCAAAACTAATACAATAATCCAATATCCTGTTTTTTAAAGTTCATCACGTATTATGCAATAAAAGCTTGTATAATAACTTTAAAAATTCTCGGCTATTGCATAATATTGAGTCACAGTATAAAATAAAAAATAAACTTAGTTCAATTTAAATTAAATTGGATTAAATGTAGCTTTTATATATTAATTCAAAAAATGCCTGTTTGAATAAGGAATTACTGTTGTTATTTCAATAAAAGTATATTGCTATTTACTTATATTGTATTCAATGCTAAAAAGCTTTCAATATAAGATTATATTTGGCATAATTACAAGTCATTTAACTATAATCTGTCACCACTTATCTATACTACTATTTAAAACTGAAGAGTTTGTTTGTTTGATCCTGCTAATCTCAGGAACTACTGGTTCAAATTTTTATGTTTTGTACTTCTTTAATGGAGGAATGTTCTAGGCTGATTTTTAGTTATTATACTTTTTATTAATTATATGCAGAACCCACAAATATTAATACAAAAATTGGATTTTATCATACAATATTACTAATTAGTAGGCCAATAATCAATGTCACAAAAATGTGAGTTGACCTTACAATACAGTCTACAAATAAGATTTACAGTGTAAGGAATCAGATAGCAAAGATAAGGCTACTGTTATCTTTTCAAGTGTAACTTCTATTATTTAAGGGTCTCAATCTTTATGATTATTGTGTTCTGTAGTTAAGTTGTATCACTTTATATGAAATATTAATAAAATACTCAAGGACCTTTCCATATGGAGATATACTTTAACTTGTAAATATTATAAAGGAGAAAGTATGTATTGTTGTTGCAGCATTACACCCAATGAATGTATAAATATTTTAAGAATTGTGAAATGCATATTTCGTTCAAAAAATAAAAATCTTTAAATCAGATAATTTTGATAATGATTATTTTCATGAATAATTAAACCAAAATGATAATAATAATATAATAGAAAAATATTTATAAAGCACTTACTCTGAACTGCAATTGGGCGACTCAGCAAATTGATGTGCAAGTTTTATTTCTGGGGGTTCCTCGGGGTACTCTGGTAAAATATTCTTACACTGCAATAGGTCAACCATTTGGTGTCCCCACAGCTGGTCAAACCCTTGCCTTGTAACACTCAAATTACTCATTTGTTGATTTACACCATAGAGATTATGAGTTGGAAACTGTTTCGCTATATTCTGTTGTACCTGCGCTTGTTGTTGGGCACTCAAATTTGTATATGGCATCGGTGGATATCTACTCTGAAGATTGGTATTCTGTGCACTAATTCCACTTGCTGGTCCAGGGACAGAATTACTCATCGGTGGCCCTGAGACTGGCCCACTTTGTAAGCCAGCTGGCATATTTGGTGGGCTTGAAATATAACCTTGATGTTCTATAGGCCCATTGTTTTGTTGTTGCTGTGGTGGACTTACATTCGGAGGCATAGGTTGTCTTAGCTGAGGGCCAGCTGGCAAAGATGATGGCCCACTTGGTAATCCTTTTGGTGGCGCCATTTGACCATGTACAGAAGCCATAGGTGGTCCCATCATAGTTGGCCCATTTATTGCATTGCTTCTAGGTGGACCTACAGGTGGTCCAGATACTGGAGGTCCAGATACTGGCGGCCCAGATAAATTAGGCACATTTGACATGGGTAAGTTACCAGGTGGTCCAGTTGTCAGAGGACTGTTTCTAGGGCCAGTAAGTGGAGGGCCATTCAACGGAGGACCACTTATTGGAACATTTGGCTGACTATAACCTGGTGGCATAGATGTCATTGGAAGTCTCTGATTTCCTCCAAAAGTTGAATTCAATGATGTTGGACCATAGCTTGTAGGTGGCAAATTTGTTGGTGGAATGGGACTAAATGAGCTAGAGTTTGGTGGATAATTGTTAACATGTCCTATAGGCCCAGATGTTGGTCCGTTCATATAAGGTTGATTATATTGACTAGATGAAATAAGAGGTGGAGCATTGTTATTTATTTGGGGCCGTTGGATATTAGGAGGGAAAGGTGATGGATTAGACACACGGGGGCTTCCTGAATTAGGTGGAATGTTCTGGATATTTTGCATTGGGTTTTGAGCCACTGTTGGTTTGATTGGTCTCATAGGCGATGATTGTAAGCTTGTAGGTGGAGGTGGCACCATTCCTGGATGATTGAAAGCTGGCGAACTATTCGTACTTTGATTAAAATGATTTGTTTGACTATTAATTGCTGCAATTGGTGCTGGGTTAAAATTTCCATCCTGTTTTACGGGTCCGGGAACTTGGCTCGGAGGAATTTGATTATATTGTGGAAATGTCCCAGGCATTGAAGTTTGATGTCCAGGAACATTATTATATTGATTTGGTATGTGAGCCATGGTTTCAATCTGTAACGGTAGTTAAAATATATTATAATCGTTTCCTCTATTACCATTACTTTAAGTAAAATTAAGCATTGTTTGTATTAAGATAATAAACTTGTAATCGAAAATGATGTTTAATTAATGCTAATTCACTAAGAATGACGGAAGGGCAAACGCACTTTTGGACTTACCGCTGGCAGGACGATGTTATAACACAAAAAAACTTTAGGCACAAATCTGCGTTGTTATACCATTCTCACATATTATCACAGAACGAAGAAATACTTTGTAGAATAAATCTGGGAAGAAAAATACGACCCTGACTTACGTGGCTGAGCGATTTTGAGCGCCCTCTACTGGTGACAAGGATTGATTTTTGACTTTTGACGTCAAATGCGTTTCGTTATCGCTAATGAAAATTACGTCAAATATGTTGTAATACTAATTGTTGTAATGTCAGAACATTATTAACAAAATAAAATTATTAACTATAAATCATTTATTATTCAAACATTATAATTTTTAATACAATTAATTCAATTTACCAGGTATAATATTAAGTACTATACTGTCTTATAATTTTTAAATGTTACTACTACGTTAGCACTTTTCAAAAGCTTTCATATTTAAAAAAAAGGGTACGGTGACCTAGGACAAGTCTCATCTAATTGATATATTTTTACATATTACAACATTGAAGACAATGAGTGCTTATATAAATTAACTTATCAAGCGTAAATCACACTGCCTCTTGTCCGTCATCCTATATCAATTTTGTTTGTAACTTACTTATTGACAATGGAAAATTGGAATCAGATAACGGATTAACAATAATACGATTAAAGTGTATAATACAATGTACAAACAACCCAAAAAGATCTAGGCATCCCTTCTTGCTACACCCTACTTAAAGGGGGGGGGGGGTTAAATGGGGTTCCAACGGCACTTAAGGCGCTGGAATATGCATTTAGCTCCGTTGGCTATTAAGGCAAAAACAAAAACAGCATGACTTGGTTTTGTTCTGATCCGGTTTGAAGGGTGAATGAGCCAGTGTAATTACAGGCACAAGGGACATAACATCTTAGCTCCCAGGTTGGTGGCGCATTTGTGGTTGGCTCCCAGGTTGGTGGTTGGTCCGCCTACCTATGTTGTAAAAAAAGGCGGGGGAGAAGGTGCGCATAGCGTCGATGCCTCCTCCTCGGTCTTTTTGGGCAGATCGAATCCATCCCAACCAACACCTTTCGCTGTCAAGCATGGCGTTAATCACACTCTCCATCGCTATCTCCGGTAAGCACCTGCGTCAGTCTATACGAAATTGTGGCGCTTTTCCTTGCTACCAGCGACTCAAGTGGGGGATCGCCACCACTGTCAACAGACCTGCTGATGGGGGACCACAGGTCTTTCTCCCATCTGCGAATAAGAGCTCGTTGGGCTAGAGCTCTGGCTTCAACCCGAAACCGGTGCACTTTCGCGAGCACCTTTACCTGGAGTTCCCAGGGTGGATCGCTCGTGGGAAGTGTAAGTGTGTAGTGTTTGTGTGCCGCCGTCCACAACATCGTACAGGTACAGCACGATTCAAACTTTATGGTGGCTCGGATATTAGCTGCAAGTGAGGCACGCGCATGTACAGTATAGTCGCAGTACTGCTAATACCGAATTTTGTGTTCTGCACGAAGTTCAGACCCGTCATAAAATTTGAATCGGGCTATACCACGTATCGCCCTCACCGCTATGACCCTCTGTGGTCTACGCAGAAGGGCCTTGTTCTTAGCGGTGAGGACGTCCACCCATATGGGTTCACCGAACACCGCCTTGGCGATATATATAGGCGTATAGGCGCCGGCGTGGTGATTCCGGCCCTCCCACGTTGGGTAGGAGGCGGTCCAAGGCAGCAGCAGCGTTGATATAGATTTGGGCCCATTTGGACAAAGTGCTGCTCGCAGCTCCATCTTTCGTCCAGAATCAGGCTCAGATAACTCATATAATAAAAGTACGCGTCTCAGCAGGGAAACCAAGCCCAATAAAAACAACCCTAAATACGAGATGTGACTTTCTAATGCGATCCCAGTATTTGACACAAACTCGTAAATTTGTCTAAACCCGGTAAAAACCCGCAGCTTTGCCAGATAGGAATCTGTATGTGATGACAACTCTTTAAATGTGTCATATTAACGTACATAATACCTACTGGAATTATTATACTTAGGTATATATTATATATTTAAATTATTAGGGAGCAGCAGTAAACTTAAATAAAACTGCCAGTTACCAAAACCAATTATGTGTATTTTAAGGCACTGTATGTAACGTTTCTATATATTAATTCTGTTTTCTTTACAGAGAAACAGAAACTAGCCCAAAAAACTATTTTTACCGAATAAAATATATTATTCACGTCAACAGTCATAATATCAAATTTTATTTGTACCTATGTATTTTATTTTGGCTACATAATTGGTCTAGTGATGGATCCTAAGGTTCTGCATTGAAACCTCAGGTCGTCGGTCCTGCGTCGTCCGATTATTTTACCATTCCATTGGATTGTGAGACTGACGCAATAGAGTGCGCTTGTGTTTTACGCAAACACTCGTTCTTGCACTATAATAAATGTCCCGCCCATTTAACTAGTCTCTCTTGAGATTGGCCGCCGTTAAAATCGGTCAGACGGACATCATCATGATGTACCTTTTATTTTATACGATTTACTACAACTCTATGACTAAACGGGTTTAAAAATAAAAAAAACAAACTGAAAATTCAAACATCTGTATTTCAAATGACAGTTCAAATCAATAATTAAGTTGAAAACAAAATTTTAACAAAGTACTGCGTAAGTTTAGGATTGATTGGATAAAGCCACCGGGTATATAAAGAATAACTTAGACTTTGTAATTAATATGGAAAAATAATATAAAATTTGTGAAATCATAAAAAAAGAACAATAGTAGTGGCGTTGCGTGTACCTTTTCCAATCAATGTGTACGCAGGGTTACAGTCTAGCAAGTCTACACTTAACATTATTATAACACTTCATTCTTCAGCAATATAAAAGTATTCAAACTGATCACAATTTTATGGCAGTCCCATGGAACCCCATGCAACTCTTAACCAACACAGTTCAGGTCAAAAATATATGACATTTCATACAATCAGTTCACGAGTGCCCTTTAGACATATGAAAATACAAAGCGAATTTAATTCTTAGTTTTGTAATTATGCGCGTTCACATACTTACACTTGAACCTCTCAGCGAAAATGTCACATACTGTCCTTAACTTTCATATAAATCTTAACTTGATTCATTCTTAATTAATGAGATGTGGTTTTTCCAGTTGGTGCAAAAAAAATGCAAAAACAATCACATAAACAGACTAGTATCCGAAAACTCTATCGAAAGTAACAAATTTTTATTGCAAAGGATAGGTCACGAACAAAAGGCAATCACACAATATAAGCTCAATTTTAAAACATCGGATTTTATAAATCCAAAATAATATTTAATTTGTAATCTGTAATAAAGTATGTGGATCGGCACAACTATCTCAATATAATACGATTTTATCGACCGGTCTCGGTCTCGGCGCGACCGCCTCAACATAAACTCACAAATACTCTACATATCGATAAAAACTATTCAGTCGTTTTTATTTATTCATAAAAATATATCTTTAAAAGGCTCAAATAAAACTGTTACAGCTCTAAGTACCGTTCACAGTGTCATTGCGATCGGATCTATTACTGGAGGTATTAGTATCCATTGGCACAGTCTCTAGCCGATGTTGACCATTTTTCGCTGCAACCATAAACAACACACGACCTCGCAACTCTGACGCGTTCGAGGTGACTCCAGCCATTGTACTGTGGCGCTCGGTGGAATGTGACGGGCCGGCCGCGTCCGCAGCTCTATCACTAACTGTACAACTGTGCACTCTCGAGCGGGATACACCGACACGCGCGAAAGATTACGGCACGACGTCGACTCGCGAGTCGGCGGGCGTCCGGGGCACCGGTCACACACTATCGCTAAATGTTCGAATTCCCTCCCTCGCAATCGTGATCACTAGCGCGACTCCAGAGCGTTCGTTTGAAATGTTACAATCGATAAGTCGTACTCGGTTCGGAGGGGGGCTAGTGCTAGTGCACGGGGAGCGGCTCGTCGGCGTGCTGCAGGCGGCGGCGCAGCAGCTGCGAGTCGGTGGGCGGCGAGAGGCCGAAGGGCGGGCAGCAGTCGGCGGCGCAGCGCACGGCGAGCGCCTGCAGCGCGGCGCCGGCGCGCTCCAGCTCGTCCTCGAGGATGCCGTCGGGCCCGGGCTGGCACGACTTGCTGCTGCGCAGCGCCGCCGCCGGCCGCTCCATGTACGAGTAGTTCATGGAGAAGTGCTGCTGGATCACTCGGTTCACGGCCATCGCCGACTCCGCGAAGTTGGACAGGTTGCGGGCCGACATGTTGCTGTGGGCGAACGAGATTAATCTTTATCGTTTGTTTGGAACGCGTTGAAACTTACATTTTAACTAATTTCGATTCACTGACCCCGAAACCTTAAATTTTGTAATTTCTTAGATTCTAGAAGTATTTATAATTGCTACAAAATCTCAGAGAACGTCTTTCGAAATATTTATGATTTATTCAAAAAGCCTAAATAAAAAGACGAGATGGCCCAGTGGCTACAACGCGTGAATCTTAACCGATGATTGTTGGTTTAAACCCGAGCAGGCACCAATGAATTTTCAAGTGCTTAATTTGTGTTTATAACTCATCCCGTGCTTGACGAAACCTGCATGTGTCAAATTTCACTAAAAAATCTGCCACATGTGAATTCCACCAAGCCGCATTGGAGCAGCGTGGTGGAATAAGCTCCAAACCTTCTCCTCAAAAAAAAAATAAAGGAGAAGAGGCCTTAGCTCAGCTTTACTATAATTTATTCCGAAAGTATACCATTCATTCAACAATAATTATAAAATAATATATGAAAGATTATATTTATTGGTTGAAGTTATATAAATAACGAACCGCCTTGGAAGAAATAATAAAATCTAAATAAACCTAGTTAAAACTAAGTAGGCATGTAACAGAGATTTGTTTAATTAGCCTTGTGAACGTAAAATACCTATAATATAATCTGTATCCGTTGATGTA
This sequence comes from Nymphalis c-album, assembly GCA_963151315.1. NCBI lineage: Eukaryota > Metazoa > Arthropoda > Insecta > Lepidoptera > Nymphalidae > Nymphalis > Nymphalis c-album. The sequence goes on along the minus strand of OY720591.1, from coordinate 11,310,869 downwards.
AAAGTAATATATCTAATTAAATTACTTTCTCAATTGACCTTTATTATTTATCAAAGTCAATTAAAGTAAACATTCCTATACTTAATACTTAAGACTATTTTCATTCGGAGAAGAACTATTGAGAAAACTCAGCGAGTTTTTTTTTAGTAACTCGCAACTCGAATTAATGTCTCAATCATTCCAACTTTTGAAATATTTAGATACAATTATTGATCGCATTATCTTAATAATACAAAAGTGAATTACCTATAACGCCAACTTATCGCGACCGATACTGCACAAAATAAAAACGCCGCGTAAAATAATTTAGATAAAAGAAAACCTTTTCACCATACCTATGTTTTATCTTTATTCTGATATATTAATTAATGCTTTAAATCGATTACAGTATTATCTAGATCGGCACAATCACCTAAGTCCATCGACAATAGCTAGTAATAAAATTTTATAATAATAGACTAATAAAGAACTATTAATTAATAATCTTTCTAATCGTCTGCCTGTCTGTGATGTACACACATCAAATGACCACTACAGTTACTGGGTTTATCTGTTGAGATATTTTGAGTAACAGTTCGGAGTTAGGAGGATGGTAATTGGTAGTATTACACTCTCGTGCCGAGAAGACGAGGTTTAAATACGGCTGCGATGGTGTCGGGGAGGCGAGAGCGTGTGTGGCTCACCGTTTGATGTTATGCGGCGTGTGCAGCGGCGGGTAGAGCGCGGCGGGGTCGGCGCGCCGCAGCCACGCGTGCTGCAGCACCCGCTCCGCGCTCAGCCGGTGCGACGCCTCGCGCACCAGCAGCTGCGCGATCAGGTCCTTCGCCTCGCGCGATATGTGCGACCACTCCTCCTCCGGGAATGAATATCGCCCCTCCTGTTCGAACAAGACCACGGTCAACTGATGCCCTGACGGTACTCATCTGCACGCCTGGTGCCATATACAACTTAGCCTATTCTTAACATTAAGCTGCTGATTAACCCATCGAATGGATCGAATAATCCATCGCATTTCATGTTTTTACTAATATATATTAAGCAGGGCTAGTTCACACCAGTTTTATCGGCGGCCAGGTGACGGATCTTATGCCTACCACTTTCGTCGATTACGCTAATGATATGAACGCCCGAATGGCAAAATTTCCGATCGATATTCCGGACCCATAGTTTATTGTTATTGAAATTCATACGACGATAATATACAACTTCACGTGAACTAGTCCTTACTTATTGTGTCACTAAATAATCGAAACGAGTATCCTGTTGATAAATGTTGCGATATTTACGAACGTCCAACCTAAATATTTATACTACTACGATTGCTTTAAGGAACTTCGGATGTTGTGTTATGAGAAACTGATACACATCGAGGAACATTGTTATTATTATGTTTTCTAGAAATGTACTAATGTGGTATGAAAATATTGTTGTTAAACAAAGAGATCCGTATTGTATTAACATGTTTGCAATTGAAATTGATTTTATCTTATATTTTTACTGCATAAATTATCTAGAGTAAATAAGTAAATAAGGGTCTGTACCTGAATGGAAGTGAAGAGCAGGTCCTGGCAAGCGCGGCAGTTGTCGCCGCGCTCCCAGCCGCAGTCGGCGCCGCAGTCGGCGCGGAAGGGCGGGTAGCCGCACAGCAGGATGTACGCGATCACGCCCAGCGACCACAGGTCGCAGCGCTTGTCGTAATGCGTCGCAGCCGAGCCCGCGAAAAGAGATACGACTTCCGGCGCCATGAATTCCGCGCTGCCCACCTAATTGATAACATTCTATTTAATATTTGCTACTATATCTACACTATATTTTTTATTAATTGTAAGGACAACGTCTATAAAATAAGTGACAGTTTGAAATGTCTTACCGGCGTCATGAGTTGAGGAGTCGCCAGTGGGCTCGCGAGACTCGAAGTAAAACTGATCCCACTCCCGAGATCGAAGTCACAAATTTTGACCGGGCAGAGACTGTCGCGGTTAACGCACAGAATGTTCTCGGGCTTCAGGTCGCGGTGAGCCACGCCTTTGCCGTGGAGGAAGTGTAACGCGTTCGCGATCTCGCGTACAATCTCCGCCGCTTGCGGTTCTGAGAAGTAATGATGCTCCTGTATCCGCGACAGGAGCTGACCGCCGTTGATCTGTAACAAAGAATGTTGTAACATTAGTCATCATCCTTTAAGATTTTATAAATTACAAGAAGGAAGTTCCTTCTTTAAATTACCACTCAAGTTGTTCTACACCTATCATTAAAAATGTATCGCCTGTTCGCTTCAAACAAAACCAATTGTTTTTCCTGACGGTTGATTCATACTTATGAATAACAATGTGTACGTATAATATAACAAAGGTCACCTTTTCATGTGTATAGACCTTTTTTCTATTTAACTTTCATTTGTAACAATTAATTTTTATTTTTCGCTTCTACGTAACTACCCTCAGTGTAGATGCGTCTTAATGATGTTTCACACTTGACAAAGAATGCAGTAGCGTTAAGCTGCCCTTTTCTGTAATTACATGTTTTTATTGATGCAATAAAATACTTAAACGAATAAATAAATGGTAACGGGCTAAATATAAATTGTGTATAAGATAATTGTCGTCGACTGGCCAAGTTTACTCGCGTATGGGCTATTACGTTGAATCATTTGTAGCAACTGGCTTTGGCCTTGCGAATAGCTTAACACGCGCTGGTACGAACCGGCTTCCCTGCCTGCCTTAACCTGATTGAATCACTATTAGCTTGATAGATTAGTTTATTGACCATAAATATTCACTCTAATAATTAATTATTTTATGTAGATAATGATGTATATATAGTTTCTCATAGCATCTTCGGTAATTTTATTAACTTCGCTAATAAAATAAATATCGTATGAATTTTATTAAAAAAAAAATCAACACCAATATATATAACATAAGAACTTCTTGAGAGTACTAATTTTAACGGCTTTGCAACTATTATTAAAAAATAAATAAAATACATTTTTACACCGGCACGGTTAATAAGGAAATTAACAGCACAGATAGTATAATTTTCTTTGTCTTTTGTTAAATATAAAATAAAAAAAAAACTTAATAATTAGGCGACAAGAGTACACGTACAGTATAATGAAAAAAAAATAAAATAATAATTAGGCGACAAGAGTATACGTACAGTATAATGAAATCAACCCGTGCATGTAATAAGAATGTAATTGAATAAGTACATATTGTCGCGGGAAACCAATCCATTAACAAAAGCTTTTCCAAGCAACGATTGACGTCAAGAAGACGACTGACTGACTGACTTTGCTCAAAATACTTTTCAGTTTACATAACTGTCAGTAGTTAATGGCTTCCCATTGGTATAATTGCAATCGAAATGGTGAATGACTTATTAATAATTATTTTTTGTTTAGATAACAAGCACAAATAACAAAATGACCTTACGATTAATAAACGTGCAAACGTTTTAATCTAACGAACCTGCGAACTCATGATAAGCATATACGTATTACATATGTACCTATGTGTGAGTAAACTGTATGTTATTTTTGCACACATTCAAATATTTGTTTATGTTTTGTTCGACCGAACTGGAAGTATTAACTTTGCGTTATTACAAATGCAGTGTAAACATTTTAAACGCATTAAAAACGACTTGAACATTTTGTAATACAATACGCATATACGGCGTTATCGTATTCGTTTTATTATTTGCAACCGATTTTACTTTTTTTCATATAAAATACATAAGACAAAACTGATGCAGAAATATTTACAATACAATCCCCATTTCATGCTCAACATTCGCGGCGCGTCCCGCTACAAAGGTTGTGAAGGGGAGCGCTGGGCATGTAGAGGGTTATATTTTTTTGGATAATACGATTCATTGGCGAGTGTAGAGCCGACTTTAGACACTTTACTAAAATAGGGACGCCATTATAATTGCTTAAAACGGAACAATTAACACTGTAAGAAGATATGTAGGTATTATATGAATAAACTAGCTATGCCCCGCGGTTTCACCCGCGTATAATTGTACAATACAATTTTTTTTTTAATTCGTACCAGTAGTTCCTGACATTAGTTGGATCAAACAAACAAACTCTTCAGCTTTATATATTAAGTATAGATTATATAACATCCGAAGGATGATTCTAGATGACTATACTATAATACCATTATGATAATTAGTATTAAAAATTACCATCGTACAATGACTCACTGTAAAAATGTTGAACTAAGTATATATCTAATTAAACAACGTTGTAATATTTTAAGTCTACAGCTAAACCAATGTGACGCCTTAACAAGATTTATATTTGCTAAGTACTCATAGTCAAGACACGTACATCGGCTGACTTGAATCGGATGATTATTATATAAGTTTATAATAAGTAAGACTAAGCTGTTAAGAACATGTTAATTGTTATGACCTTTGACAGTTCTACAACAGCTATTAAAAAAATACATCGCTATTCGAATAGTTTGTACATACGAACAGGTCTTTAAATTCAACTGCGTTTTCAAACAAATGCCTTTAAAATGGGTACTTACATCTTGAATTTATAATTTTATTGTTTATTCGAAACTTATTCCCCGTAAAATTATACGTAGCTAACATAATAAATAAAAAAATATATCAACAGAATTATCTAAAACGTACAACGAACTTTTCTTATGATAATTTTATTACATTAGTTAAACGAATATAATTAAAGTGTTAGCAATTCGTTACGCCTGATAATAATAACACGAAATATTATATTAAATTCATAACAGCATAATATTTCTTCATAATAATATACCTAATCATACAATTTGAGCGATAAAAGATAACTCTAGAAAAATATCGATAAGAACGAGCTCTCTTACCTTCTCGAAGACAAGATAAAACTTGTCCGTGTCCTCAAAGAATTCAATGAGCTGGATTATGTTCGGGTGTCCTTGGCAATAGTGGAAGGTTTCCACTTCGCGGAAGACCCGGGCGCGGGCGTGCCCCGGCACTTTGTCGATGATCTTCACAGCAAACTCCTGCCCCGTGTATATGTTGACACACGTCTGAACCGAGGCATATGCCCCTTCGCCCAGTACCTCGCCCGTGAGCTTGTAAAGGTCTGAAATATATTGATAATTTTTATTAACACATAGCATAACGTTTATGTAATCATATATTTTGTTAATCGAATAGCAATGTTATATCACAAGTATTAACTTCTAAAATAGCATGCAATCAAATTGCACATAATACTTTAATTAGGATTCGTCGATTTTCACGGAATATTATACAAAATGTAACTGCAAATATAATTAATGTTGATGTATAATACATAACTACTGAGCTTTTCGGTAAATCATTGCAATTAATGGTCATTTTTATGACGATTTAAATAGCTTGCAAGTGATTTAGAATGTTACAATATTAGTTTAGTACGATATGATGGCATTCCTTTATTGCTCGATATAGAAGCCTAATGATAGTTTAAGACAAATCTAATAAACGATATGATGACTCTTACATTTCTTATTTAACTCCCTTCCTCTGTGCGTCATGCACTAAGTAAAGGGATTTTATTTGTACAATTTCAGTAGCGCGTGTCATAGAAGCCTTTTCAGTGCATACTGACTTTCCATGCACATGTTATGTTTAGTTATTTATTATCGTATCTTTGAAACTTATGACAATAAATTTTACTAACATACTGAGTTCAATTTTTATCTTCAGTTTTACGTAGATTGTTTCTTGCATTTTAAATATAAGATCAGATTATTATTTGCGATACTTAACGATGATGCGGCTTGTTAAAACCATAGCAATAAAAATAACCTCGAAGTAAAACTTCTACCAAAGACTTGATGTGTTTCGTTACACAGAGGTGAAGGAAAAAACCGCGATTTACTAACATAGACGTTACGAACATATCAAACCAAACTAAGTAACTTTTTCTGTATTTATCAAACGTTTCTAAACGTGAAATCTACTAGAATAAATTGATATATGTACGTATAAAGAGCTTCTTACCTTGGAAACATGACGTGACCACCGAGCTGCCGGAGCGCTTCTTCCTGCGACGTTTCCTACGCGCCTCTTCCTTGCGCCGCTGCAGGTCCTCGCTGTCGGGGATGGGCACCGGCGCGGACGCCTCCGGCCCGCGTGGAATCTCGTCTGTTTCTCGCTCACTCCCTGACTGACTACTGCCGCGGCCGACGCCTGTTGACAAATGTATAATGCCTTGTTAAATAATTTGCTAATATTATAAGTACAAGTTCAAATGGATGCCAAATGTAAGAAAAACTTTATTAATAAGTTTTTAAAATGGAAATATGCGTCAGTTGATATTGGATTGGATTTTATTGTCATTAGTCCCAAAAAATTACAGACAATCGTGAAAATAGATTAGTAATTAGGTTTTTGGGAAATTCGGTAGTCAGATAACTTTTTTCTATAGAAATTTTGTATCAAGTTAAAATTTTCGGAACAACGTACGTCGTGCGTCTAGTTAAAAGTAAAATAATCTATATATGTATAGATCTTATATGAGTTTAAGGTGATACGTAAGTAATTAACATATTATCAATGTAATCAATAGTAATCATTCTGATTGTATTGTTCTAGAAAAATATTATTTGAATCCCTCGGTATTTATATTTTTAATAAATGACTGATTACGCCCATAATATATCTTCTTATTATATATAAATCAAAATGGCTATTTTATTAACATACTTCAACGTAGAAAATATGATTTATATTCAGGATAAAATTACAATGTTTCATTGGAGTAATAAATATAAACCATACCTTTTTAATATATTTTTCTGAACAATTTATTTAATGAATTCACATATTAATATAATTTGTTATTGAAATAACTTATCTGTCAATAAATTGACAGCAAGATATAAGAACAGATACAATATCTACCGATACTTGAATATAATCCCTTTTCAGGTCAAAACAATAAATTCAAAATGTTACGAGGTCGTCTTCAGAACAGAGGACCGATTGCGAAATGTATGCCTTTATTTAATTTATACGGCCAAGATTCATCTTTATTCTTAAGAGTGGTTTACACTTGGTGAACATAAATAATATTAGTATCAGAACGTGACCCGTCCTTATCTTATCTCAAACAGTAGCCTTCCGACGTGTAACTAAACGTTGAAGCCAAACAGCTTTCACATCCGTTTACAATATATTTTACACCTAAAGGGACATTATGCGCTATAACAGCAAAGATTGTGTAACAATAAAATTATACAAAACTTCTCTCAAACTTCCGAGGACTATTAAAAGAAATCGTAATTAATCAAAATTTCAAATTTCTCTTTTAAAATATTACTTTAAAATCATTCATAACATATCGAAAACAATAGTGACCCGGGCGGATAGCTCTCACTACGCTTTCTGCAGAACCATTGTTATGTTTTCACCATGTATGTCGTTTGTATATGAATACATTCGTGCTAAAAAAGCAGTTGACGTAGATTTTGCTAATGACTAGTAGTAATCGGCCCTTTGTATCTATTGGGAACGCGATGTCATCGATAATATTATTCAGACGGAGACGTGAGTGCAGCTGAGTTGGCAAACAAAGCCGGTTCAACGACCTACATGGCCGCACCCATCGCTGCGTGTGCGACTGTGCGCACTGCGCCCACGTTACGCGATCATTTCAACTCGAGGTCTATGAATTCTTTCCTACGGCAACTGATAAGTAACCTTTTATTCAGTTATTTTAATATAAAACTCATCGAATAGACATTTGATGCTCATCGATAAATTTAGTTTTCTGTCCTCCGTTTAAACTTATCTTATAACCAGTCGACCTTCTTGACAATTTTATATTATAATATTTTAACTTAATTCAAATGTTGCTGTTGTAAACTCAAATCATGTGTGCGACGAGTTCCGTAAAATAATAATAATTATTCAGACTGACTTCCTTATTAATACTGTCTCGATGAGTGTGCGATGCGTTACTAATATTTACGTGTTGCCCGCATAATAAAAACACGAACATAAAATATTCATTTATTTAATTACCTTGCTATATTTAATATATATTTTTACTATATACATGATAAATCTAATCGGTTAAACTTGACAATTGCAATAAAAATTACTTTCAATCTAAAATTAAACATGTCTGATGTTTATCATAGTTAAAGTTCAGTGGAGCTAGATAGTTAATAATTACTCGCTATGACCTCGGAATAGAGCGCTACATGATATGCCTATAAATTCGAAGGATCAGTCTATTAGCCTTTAAGGTAATGGAATAGAGAACAGTATTGTTTGCAAAATAATAAAGCTTAAGAGTCAGTAAACAAAACACAGGATACGTAGCGAACGCGCAATAAAATGACAACTACAACAATCAGGAGGCACACCCACACATACAATCGCCTTTTTTAATGTAATAATTTCCTGTTTATAAAATACATCCGAACAGATACTATTCAATGTGTTGTTTACAAACATGCGGGTAATATACATAATAAAGCTCCAATCAAATGAAATGATCCTTTTATTAATGAACTGTGATTCATAAAGCGAAAGATCCACCTACATCTTTCCGTAGTTACGAGGAAGAGAGTTGTAGTACTCACGTGGATACAATTTAATATGATTCCAACGATGAGTTTATTTTTGAAGCGTAAATAGGATTGATTATACCGCTGACCAGCGATATATATGTAAAACGTTGTCAATTGTATACACATAATAATAATAATACATATTAACTGTATAAGTACACCTAAAACAGGTGACTATTTATAGGTAACCTCTTAAACTTTTAAACTTCGCTAATGCAAATTTGCTTGCAGTACTATCATCACAGTATCGTGGTCGTGGTAAAAATCGAAATATTAAAACCTTTTTTAAGTCGAACGCTTTGTATAATCATAGTTAACGAGTTCATAAAATCATTCAACGAATAATGTAATAAAACTTTTTATGTTTCTCCAAAAAGGCAGGCTCCCTATTCGGTAAAGTTTTCTGCTTTCTAATACAGTCGTTGATATTAATCTTGGCCACGATCTTTAGTTTGAATAAAGAATTCAATAGTTTTATATACCCTCGAGCTAGCAACAAACGACCAACTTTCTATTGCCCTTACCATAAAATGTTTAGACAAGATAATTTGCTTTGGAACAAAAAGCTGGTAGCTACTGAGATGAACGAGTTACTGTTCTGCATCAAATTAAACCCGCAAGCAGTTATAATAACTATATTCAAAGATCAAAGTCGACTTGGTTACACTAAATGCAGAGCAATGTTGAATAAATTGCCAGCTCGACCTGGCACTGTCACTAAACCAGATAGTTATCAGAGTGAAATCTCGATGAGGGCGAAGCTATTTGTGCAATTTACCTAACCGCTTTCACTGGTCACAGCATTAGTTCCATATCGAACGAACGCAGCTTATGTAAGCATATATGCCCACAATTATATATTATAATGTAGATATATCTAACAGAAATACATTTCTTGTGGGCTATGTTTTGATTAATTATCATTAATCAACATTATTTTGGTGTGTAAAAATAACCAAAATTGTAAGTTACTCGCATCATCTTTGTTGTTGTATTTGCTTATGAAATGAAACCATTGGATCATAATTATTGATAAGAAAAGCAGTAGGTGTAGAAAGGAAAGCAAACATTTTTATTACAATTTAATTACCGTAAAATTCGTCACGGTCAAGGTTATTCCGATTAGATAACGCAAATTGCTAAGTTTAATCAACGGAGATCATAAAAGTAGAAGTCGTAAATTACATTCTGCAATAATGTGTTTGTATATCTTTGGATAAATAACAAGATTCACTCAATACATACTACAATATCAGATGGAATAAAGTAGCTGTGTTCATAAAATATTTGAAGTATAATCAAGATTTAAAGTCAACAGACTTTTCAAATAATATTTAACCGGTGTATTGTTTACGAGTGATCTTTGAGTTTTCTAAATATAACAGCGATGGATCATTTTAGTTTTTTGTTCATATCGGTACGTTGTGTACCTACAGACACTATATGTATGTGCCCAAGCTCGTTGCGCAGTTTGATGTTAGGTGACCTTGACAATGAATGCCGCGGGGCGTCGCGCTTCAGCGGCCATGTTGAAATACAAATGTGGATAATAAAGAAATTGCATTAAATTATTAACGCATTCATGGTAAAAAAGTAAATAAACGCTATAAACGTTAGGCAACGTATAAAAATACTCACGGTAATAATAGTTTCAAATATATTGGAATAATTTTAACAACTTATAAAGAAAAGCTATATCCAATCATAATATATGGTAAAATGATATTAGTTACGATATATATTTCGATTTTAAATTTGTCATTTTACACTTGCATATACAATTACAAGTAAACGTCCTCTCTATAGGACATATGATTGGTATTTTGATATCTTTACTTTATTTTTAATCACTTTTTTTCTATGAGCTATACATATTTCGATTGATAGATTTGAGTACCCATATTATGAATTGAGCTTATATATCATTGTTAATAATACATAGTGTATTATCAAAATTAGAATAGAAAAGAGAAAAAGTAAATATCAACAATATTAAATGTTCCACAAATAATAAGCGTTACACATCATAAATTGTATCATCCAAGCTAAACCCATTTTTTTCATTAGTTCTAAATGTAATTATAGTGATAAGTATTTATATCTTAATTGAAATTAAAAAAAGCTTATTTGATCATAAATTGCAAAACCCAAGCTATATTTCAAAAAGGCCTTTTTAAAGATATTCTTACCACACGGATTATAATAACATTTACATTGAGAAAGCCACGAAGAAAGGCAATTAAAAGCATTTAAATGCCGATAGAAGTTCTAAATAGAACATCAATTGCAAATATAGTGACGCGAAAATAATGACTACACTAAAGTACGAAAACTTTAAAATTGAATACAATGTAAGGATGGTCAGTGTTATGATGCAAATATTTTACAATATGCAATAAATCTTTTCAGATTATTACACCGATGACACAAACATTCTTATTTGTAAAAAATAATTGGAAATACAGATAAGAAATATTCATCTTATATTCATTAGAGTTTAATTTCAAGATGCAAAAAAATGACTCGTAAGCGTTACTCACAAGCGATGATGCAATTATATACAATAATGCTTAAAATGTAGGTATTCGTAGTCACCAAGACACGTTTTCGGTAAATGAAACAACAGTAATAGAATATGTGTATTATAATTTTTTTTAATATTTTTTTAGACTACCTTCAAAATTTTGATAAAAAAGTACTGGACTAATAGCAATTTCTAATTAAAAGCCTATCTATTTATCTATCAAGTATCTATATTTTTATCTCTAAATACTATAGCAAGAAAGCAATTTAATTAAAATATGAGATTATCGTTGCGATCTTATTTTAACTTCACTATATTTTTAAGACACCTGCAACTTAAGTTCAACTAAAGTTGCAGCGCATTCTTAAAATAGTAATGAAAACGTAACACATACGGCTCATAAGAAAAGTACGGATTGAATCACTTACCGCTGTCTACACTTTCTTCTGATATCTTCTTCACCATTTTGATTTGTTGCCTGATGTGTTGTTAAATGATAACAAAATTACGAGTAGGTGTTACTACTCTCAAAAAGCCGCTTTCAAACTTGTGCGGCTGCCTTCTCGACGTGAAATCGGAACGGCGTTTGAAGACAAGCAAAAACTTAAAAATGCTTAAACAAAATAAATTATAAGCACCACAGTCGAGAAGGATTTACGGAAAGTGTGCCTGAAGGTAATAAACAAACACTGTTAGAAGGCGGAATGAAAAAAACTACTGGTGTCGTTAGCGATCCATCCTACACACGCCCGCCCGTTCGATGTTCTAAAATCCAACTGAGGAGTTGCCGGCTCAACTCTGAGCGGCGCACATCGCCTCCCTGCACCTCTCACCCCGCTAACTAGTGCGTCGTTGATGTTGTGGCCTCTCGCCCGCGCATGCGTGCTCGCTCACTCCGCTGACGTGTTTACATTTTTTTCGTTTATTTTTTCTTATACATACGATGTATAGCACAGTATTCATAGCTTTTCGGTACGCATATAGAAACCAGATGTTCCCGTTTAACCTCACAAAGAAATAAAAGAAATAATCGAAGTAGTTTAATAAAAGTGTTATAAAGACATGTGATTTTGTTTTCATCTACCTATTGTTTACCATTTGCGCGTCATTGCATCATCTGAGATACGCCAACAACCACGTAATCAAGCTGTTTAAAATATTAAACTTTCGTGTAGGTGATTATATTATACATATCATACTTGATAAAAAAACAGCTGATGTACATTTAATAAAGACCTATGTTTTTATTTTTTACATTGGCGATAAATGAATATAGAAAAAAATAATTTGTTCGTAATTTGTAGCTTTCTTGGTGTTAATTTTTCGTAAATAAAATTATTTTTTCTTAATAAATTTATAATATTATTAATTAAGTGCCAATAAAGTTAAAAAATATATGTTATTACAATTCTAATTAATACCTTAGTTATTAAGTAACTACTATCTTAGTAATTCTTGTACTAATAGCACAAATAAATCTGCATTCTTTAAGAAGTATTATGAATCATAAATAATATTGATCATCTTAAGCAATTTTTTCTGTTATTACAAAACTATCCTAAAAGCGCCGTACAAATAGTCCCGTTTCGCTAAAAAGTCTTTTGTTTATGACATTATGCAATACGGAGTCCTTTGTCTTCCAACCCTTCGAGAATGACCTTCATAGGGCGTTTGTTGACAAACATCGTACGGGAGCGGGTAAACGGCGCAGTAAGCACGTGGTACAGCTGAACCGGTTCGACCGGCAACCGGCGTCGCCATGTTTGTTGTCACGCCACTCTTCTATCTTGCTCTAACTTCCATCTACTCTCCTCTGATCCGTACTATTCACTCAAACATCGGACCTCTCACTCTTGGGCCTACGTGACCGAGAATAACATAACAAGCACCAAGCAACGATATAAAAACCAAAACATTATAATATGTATTCAACTTATGTCTCACTAAGGCTTATAACATTGTCTACGAAATTTTTAATATGAGGCGAATTAGCATTGTAAGCAGTCTTAGATCATAATATATTTGATGTAAATATAAACATCGTATGATGTTACGATACAGTAGAGCTGTATCGTCGAAAACATGTCAGATAAATCAAACAGTGAACTTGATGCCAAAACAAAGTGCTAATAAACAAGACACGCTCTTCAATGTAAAATTAAGTATTAAATTAAACAAAAGAATATACGCAAACAACGTGCAATAATACATAATCAATAAGAATGATTAAATTGATTTCGATTAACGAAAAAACTTTTTTTTTACGATACTTTATTGAATTACTTTATTGAAATAATAACAACATTATTACCGACCATACAGTGACGACTTCGCTCGTAAGGACGCCGATATGAAGATAGAAAGTTTATAAAATAGAAAACTTACCTTTCCTAATCATAGTAGCATCGCTATATAAATTTTGTTAAAAATCTAGTTACATTACATACATTTATTATACATGGGTAGTAAATTGTCTTGGATGTTTACGCCTCAATCCAAATGACTCTAATAACTCATTACTTTTTCTCTGTCAAAATTAGTGTTCTTATCGAATAGGTATTATAAAAAATATGTTTTTCACTTTTAACGATAATACATACACAACACTAAGCGTATTATTATTCATGATAACGTATATTTTACGTATGTTTGAACAAAAACAAAGGATAAGCAAATTGCTGATGTCCTCAAAATATTATTGATCTTCAAAATCATATGTTTGCTCGTATACCATTTATTTTGACGCAGTGTCTAACCGGCGTGAAAAAAGGATCCGACCGGACTTAGAGCTGGCCTGCCTGACACCAAATCTCTTTCGGATTGGTTTTACTGATGTATTTGTTCCCCGCCACAATAGGTGACTTAGGCGCTTATGTGATTCGATTGATGGATTAATAAAAATTATATAGTCGGTTGAGATGGAGTTTCTCGTAACCCATAAAAGAGTAACGAATAAGTTTTTTGCCGGTTTTTGCTGAGCTAGAGGTAGCTTTACGTTAAATTGATCTTGTAGAATAACATGACTTGCTTAAATTACAATCCAAAAATCTTGTGAATTGACAATACAAGTCTGTTTGTTATTGTTTAAATAAAGTTTATATTTATTTTACTGTATATAAATTTACTTATTAAAATTATTACCTTCAGAATGTTTTAACTTATAAGACTTTAATATGTATCGACAATACAAAAATATATAAAGGGGGAATCCTCTTGAATTACAATTTTACGAAGAAAAATAATACAATTCCATAGCGAAATAAAAGTTAGTTCCGAGAAAAAATAAGGACGAATTCGAAGAATTACGCGATACGTCGGGTGATTTGGGGGCTACGTGTTTAGAGAAACCTTACGCATTGTGAAGACAAGTCTTTTTTATATTAAGACTGTCGTCGCCAGACACCAAATCACCTCCTTCGATCGATTTTCTTTACTTGTGAGTCACAAATGAATACATACTAAAACTTAACATACGCTATAGATACATTAATCTTTCTTTTTAGGGTTTCGTACCTCAAAAGGTAAAAATGGAACCCTTATAGGATCACTTTGTTGTCCGTCCGTCTGTCTGTCTGTCTGTCAAGACCCTTTATCTCGGGAACGCGTGGAGGTATCGAGTTGAAATTAAAACAATATACTCAAACGGTCTCTTGAAGCTGTGAAAAAAATCAAACTTAAGTTAACCTAAAAAAAAGATACGGCCCTTTATGCCTCAAAAAACGTATATTTCGACACAAAGAAAATCAAAATTCATAGGGTGTTTCCCGTTAACCTAGAACTATGCAATTTGTCTTATACTACAAGAATAGGGAAAAATCTGAAAACGATACATTTGTAATTAAATCATAAAAGAGAGATTTTTATGCAAGGAACTTACAAGGATATAAATAACCTATTGCTAATAATAAATTGTGTAAAAATATTTTACACAGAGTAAGTAAAGAGGTAGCAAGTTATTAATTGAAAATAATTTCATACAATAGGTATTTTAAACTTTTGTAATATGTTGCTACTTTTGTCATTGTTGTTACTAAACGGTGGTTCCTTTGTGCCCAAACTCTACACACAATGGTATAACTCCTTAGCTACACCCTACTGTGGGAACAGCTTGGAACAAATGTGCTTGTGAATACACTTCTAAAGAGTTAAGATTTTTTGTTTGATCGCTTAATTAATAAAATTATATTTCAATATAATTTCATAGCTGTTCGTAAGAACTAAGTAAAATGTTTTTAAAGCGAAGTGTTTCTTGTGCGAATAAACTATAAAATAATAAAGTTGGTGTTACGTTTTTAATAAAACTGAAAATTGTTTGTTTCATTTTCGCTATTATATACACAAAGATTTAAAAAGCAGATCCAATTTTCTTCTTATTTCACAATAGGTCAAGAAAGTCATCGCTTGAAATTATTTTAAATATCTTCGCTAAGCCTAATATAGAATAAATTCCGAGATAAAAGACAGAACTTTATTCGCTGAATGTACGACGTCGACTGATTGAAATTTATGAGCGTCAGTAAAAATTTACAACGAGAAGATAACGTCGCAGCTTTGTTTTTGTTCATCAAGTGGCGAACATTCACAAATTAACATAATTTCGCTTATTTTTAACAGTATGAAATTATCGTACGGTTTTCTGACGACATTTTTTCATTAAAACCGACGAAAAATAACGCGTCACATGAGGCGACAAAATTCGTCGGACAACGACCTTTTAAAATCTTAAACGATGAGCAACTGTGAGCTATCGACTCAACGAATACATTATGACAATTCCAAACTATAATAGGCCAAGCGTGCATGTAGAAAGATTGCGTTAGGCGCATAAATTAATTGCTCCACTACACAATTACGCAATTGCATAATCGATTCACTCTCACTCTCCCTCCGCCGCGGCGTCAAAATAAGCCTAGCTACTACGTATTCATCGAGAAATTAAGCAGCCCTCGCCTTGTGAAATTTATTACAACAATAGAATAACCATTCTATTACTCTAGGAATAGTGTCGTCTTTTCTTTGCACTAGTGGTGTTCTATCTTTTGTTATATTTTAAGAGGCAGGAATATCAGGATTGCGTCATGGTATTCCCGTGGATCAATTTTTTCTACCTCCTTTGTGTTCGTCGCCCCATAACCGCGTCACGTATTGGGTCGCAACTCGCACCTGATCCTATAAAAACTGAGTTTTATGTCATTTTTTTTTAAGATTGTGATTGTATAGTACACATAAATAGTAAAACCCTTTTAAATTGGAATAATAAGTTTTCGTGTTATGTAAATAATTCTGAATCTACATGCACGTATATTTTAAATGTAGGTAAATGAATAGGCACACCGCAAAAGGGACATAGAGTTTTGTTGCTTACCAGCGCGCTGATGGTATGACGAATACTTAATATTTCTTATTGTGGGAATGTCTGTCGAAGATGATTACCACATACCATCGCATCGGGCATTTATTGAATTTATAGTAGTGAAAACTCACCAGTACAATATGAAATTATCTTGAACTGCGAAGAATCGATATCATCAAGAAATAGCCTGTAGGCGATTCTTTCATTCCGCCAAAGTATTTACATATCATCTTACTGAAATTAGAAATAATTCTTTATATTATCTCAATCAGGCTACTTGAGTAGCACAGCTGAAACAACAACAGTATTTTGTTTTATACCTTTTGATATTTGAAGCTTCGATTGTTTATTTGGTAATCATAGATCCAATCGAAAACCATTGATCCAAATCGAAATTATTACACTGGCGAGCAACAAATTTTACAATTGGACAATTACAATTTTACAATCCTTATCATAATAATATTATAGCATTCATCATATAATAAAAAAAGTCATTTTATTTTCTTAAATTTACTGATACCTCCTACCTCTACATAAATAGTCCAAGGTAAAACAGTTTTGTTCTTTATCTGGTTTCTCAGCTTTGATTCTGCTGTGGTTTATTGTTGCGAGGAATTGAATCGGGAACATATCGTAACCGTTACAAATTAGTAGAACTGGCCACAGAGGTCAAAATGAAAGTTTGTGATGTAAACAACGACGCACGAACAATCGAAAAGGTTTTGTGCTAAACATTTCTTCCACTTAAATTATTAGCGTTCAATCAAAATTGGTTTATTTGATCAACTACCGCCTTTACTTATAAACGTTGAATTCTCGCTTTCCGTCATTATTGATTTGACTTTCGAAAGAAGAGGACAGAGTATTTAGTTATATTCGTCTGCTAAACAATATAAATTGTATAAGTAAAAGTAAAGTAATAGCCTGTGAATGTCTCACTGCTGAGCTAAGCTTCTTCTCTGTTTGCACACCTCGAACTCGATGCGGAGAGTTCTACTGTCTTTTTTTAGAGGAGAATATTTGAAGCTTATTTCACCACGCTGCTCCAACGCAGGTCGGTGGAATATATGTAATAATAAATAGTATAGTAAGTCCGTAACTGTTCTATGCTTATATATAAATGTCAATGTGACAGATCGCGAAGTATGCGTAATTTCCACACTTACCTACTTGAACGTGATAACGTGTGTCAGGATGAGACTGTATTAACAAGAGGCGATGGTAAGGGTTATTAAATAGAATTTATTATTTAAAAAAAACCAATGCAAGACTTTCAATAACCGAATGAAGTTCTTGTGCATGTACAATGTTGAATAATAAGTAATATTGGATATGCGGACGGGCAAATGGGCCAGCTGATCGTACCTACGTGGTCTATTGCGCATAGATATTGGCGCTGAAAAAATATTAACCGTTTCTTACGTCGCAAATGCGTCACCAACCTTGGACCAACCTTGGACTAAGATTATATGTTCCTTGTATCGGAAACCAGGAAAACCAAAACGCAACAGAGTATTGCTGCAATGTTGCTTAGCGGTAGAATATCTATTAAGTGGATGGTAGCTACCCAGACGGGCTTGCACCAAATAATTACTTGAATAATGTCTCCGTTTTACATAAGTTTAGCAATGAACCATAATATATTCTTAAATGTATATTTAATTATATACTTATAAGCGACAAAATATAATGTTTATACAGTTAGTATTTATTTTGTTACAGTTTTTTTTAAATTTAAGTAAGATTGACTCTATAGCCAATAAAAAGTCGTCATTTTTTTCTGTCAAGAAAGTGAATCGTTACTCGTAGTAAGATTGGCCTTTACACTTCCGTGTTTCGAAAACGTATAAACCATTGTATCTGAAGTCTGACCTGTATAGTCGTGTCAGTTTGCCATCCCAGCGGATTATGAAAGTACGTTAGAGTGCACCTGTATTTGCCCACATGTGTGCTTCACAATTGGCCGTCGTAGCCGAAATTCGATCAGGTGGACTTAACTGTCTCTAAGAATTAAAGAACGGTTTCCGATTACTGATACATTTGTATTTTTAGACGTGTGAAGTAAAATAATATTTATTAAGATATTTAAGTATGCTGTCGTTATTAAAGAATCATCAGTTACTTATGTTATATTAGAAATTTTAATGCAACGTAAATTACCTACTTCCTGTGAGCTTGTAACGGCAAACAAGTTTTTATCGACAGTCAAGTCACATACACCTTTTTATAATTAAAATACTTATTAGAGCAAAGACGTAATTCGTAACTAATAAAAACAACCAGCCAGTATCTCGTTTTATCTACAGATTAATAATATTATTAAAAATAATTACTTATATACATATTTGAGTTAGAAGAGAATATAAAAATAATATTCATATATAATATTGACGTTACAGTTACGTTAAAGTATGGTGGTAAATTTTAGTTTAAATATATTTGGAATTAAATTAAAAACCTTATGACGTGAAAAACTCACAGATTATAGCGGTCTCAAAAAGTAGTGAAATATTTTAAGGAATAGAAAAAAAATATTGTTTCTTTAAATATAAGATAAAAATCTTATATTTTCATTTGTATAAATATGTGGCCTTGTCGCTGTATAATTACAGTATAGCCATGTGTGTGTAAATATGATTTAGCATGGAATAAAACCGATTAACAAATCTGATATAAAAAATATTAATTAATAACGTCGTAGAAAAACTTATAACGATAATAATGAATAAATATTTTAATTTAAATATTTACAAAACCTAATCAGTTAACTTTGTATGTATTGTCCAGCCTTGCTATGGCTGATATACGCAACTGTTATGCATATTAAAATATGGGTCCATTACAAACGCGATGCTCAAATAAGAAAGCGTTGCTTAGAGAAACGAGTTATCAATGCCTTAGGTTTAAACTATTATTACTTTTAAAATAATATTTAATTTTAAATAATACTGTTGAGAAAATTGTCATTAAAAACAGTTAATGGATTAAAATAATAATGAATATTACTAACTTTATCCTTTTAAAACGTAGAAAAAGTATTTTTTGATTGAGCGCGGAGGGACTGAATCTTTTCGTCGTTGACCTAAGCAACTTCGCTAAAAGCTAATTGTTGCAGGAAAAGCTAAGGCAATGTAAGCATCAATGATACGTTGTCTGCTGGATATCTGAACATGGGACAGCGGGCCCTTTCTTTTTACTAGTATTGTAGCGCCTGGTGATCTTACTATGAGGAAACCGTTCTCCCCTTGTGTTTAAACTAGTTTCTTCTGCAAACAAAATAAGAAAAATCTTCGAAAATTCGTTCCATATCAAGTTCGTTTATCCTTTTATATATTCCTAAAATAAATATTAATTCAAATAATGTTTTAAGTTATCCCGAAGTAATGGTTTTACCAGGGAACATGGCGATTGTGAATCACATCGCCAAATCAGCTATTTTCTATAATGTGAAAGTTCGCTATGTAATTACCTCTTCACCGCAAATAAATTAATATAGTTACCAATGTAAAGCATTGCGGTTTATTACTTACATAAATGTTAATATCGTTACATAAGTGTGAAAATATAGTAGCTGTATTTAGATTATATATTAGTTTACTTAATAGGTAGCCAATTGCAATTTAAAAAAAGAATTATTTAAATAATTATAAAAGTATATATATTCTTCCCGACTGCGCTAGTCGTCGTCGCGTTTGGACTCTACTACCACTTACCATTAGGTGGAGTAGTCATTTGCCCTCCCGGGCTATAAAAAAAGAAAAAAAAATAGTATCCTTTATATTATGTAAAAAAATTAATTAATGTTTGATAAGTTTATAATACAATTATTATATTGTGAGTAGATATCTAAAAAACTAGTTTGACAAGCCTTCGTTGTCGACAGACTAAAAAAATATGTGTTCTGATTAGTAAATATGCAAATATTTTTTATCTGTATCATTTAGGTTTATAATAAAAAGTTAGAACAATCATGTGAATAAATACACTTAAATCATACTGGAATAGTTAAACATTATAAATAGAACTCGAATTGAATAGATAATAAAGGAAACTACGTAATTATATTAAACATTCAAAATAGATACGTTTAAGTCAAGTAGAAATAACAACATTATTGTCTACAAATAAGTACGCAGTAATATACAAGGCAAGCTCTTGTGATTGTAATTGTTACAAGTGGTCATACCCGACACACCCATTATTTATTTACTCATTATGTATACAATATTTAATGATTTCATCGTTAATTTATACTTCCATACTTCACTGCATATTGTAAAAGCCGCTTGCCACGTCTGTTCGTTTGCGATAAACTCAATAACTATCGAACGGATTTTCATAAGGTTTTCACCAATGGACAGAGTGATTCACTATCGTATCGTACTATGTAAATGATGGGGCTGACATTTAGCTACAGCGCTAAAAAGTCCCTAAATAAAATCAGAAAAATGTACAGTTTAATATTCACGTATCTATCCACTGGATTAACTCGGCTTTAAAAGATGAATTAACGTCATCGCATTTTTCTGAAACATAATATCTGTATCGTCTATTTTTGTGATAGAACAGGTTTAAGGTGAATATTTATAAAAGTTTGACTAATTTATCTAATTATACAGACTACATCCTAGACCGCGTCGTTGCTTACCAACGAGCAAGACAGCGGTCAAACGCTTGCCTATCAATGATAAAAAAAAAATACAGAACCCGTGTTGAACATTTCCATCTTCCACTTGGCCATTTGAATATAAGTAAACGTTACGTGGAGTAAACAGATTAATCTCCCGAATGTTTTTTTTTTGCATTGACGCAAGCTTATATAATATTTAATAGGTAAATACAAAATAAGATATAAAACTTTGTTATTACATTAAATGTCATAATATAATATTTTTTTACCTGTAATAATATTACTTTTGGGGTTTTAAAACAGAACTATATATCTGTTTTGTGTTAATTATATTAATATTTGTATCGTTACAGAATTAACAATGATATTACACATAGCATGTTATGTAGAAGGCGACATTAAAAAAAAACACGAATTACCTGTTTTCCTAGAATTATTAATATTTCCTTCCTATTTATAAGGACTTCTAATATAACGGTTACGTTAGTCTCAAATAATCAAACTTCAACTTTGAAATTCACATCAATAAACAATTATAGATCTCACAAAGTTCAATAAAAGAAATATAAACTAGTATTTGCCGGCGTGTTTGGTGATAGAAATAATCTAAATTATCGGTTCAGTGATAATTTAGATTATTTATTATTTTATTATTATTCATTGGAAGCGTTACAAACAGACGGAGTTACTTTCGCATATATATAGTATAGATAAAACCCTTAGTCCTGAGTTACTATCAACGTATTGCCAAAACTTCTGAGTCTAGAATGCTATTTGAAACATGTACTTATTTGTCATCATTCCACGCGGTCATGATTTGTACAGTTACAATTTTAAATTTTGACGTGACAACGTCTTATAAATTGGTTTGCCGGGTGACACTTCAAGAAACTGCGTTACGCTCCGCTCACGTTATGCGCTCACAATGAGAGCGAGTGAGAGGCACGCGTCCCTTCCACTCGGGCATGGTTAGCCCGCCTAAGAGCGAGAGAGACAGACATAAAAAGTGAAATTCAGTGCGAGATTCTTTGTATAAATTAATGTTTTAAATATAATTCTTTGTATAAATAAATGTTTTAAATTGTTACTATTATTTCATCCTTCTTCCTACTATACGAATGAATATTCACATTAAAATTATTTTACCACTCAAAGTCGTTGTCACGTAAAACTTTCGCCCGTATACCGACTTTACAGGCAACCAATTTTTTATTTTGTTTTTATTTATATATATATGTATAAATTGTTTTCATCAAGATTGGTCATGCCGTTCTTGAGTTATAAGAAGATATAACATACAGACACACAGACAGACAGACAAAACGAAAAAAATAGTATAATGTGAATCACTGCATCATAAAACGATTATTTATCACAAAATCATGTGAGAAAAAAAATTACAGACAGAACCAATAGATTTAGATGGTAAGATATTCCTGTAGGGCTTTTTTATGAATTTTACCCGTTTGAAGTTGGGACGGACTAGTAACAATATAAAACCGGTATACACTGAGTACTTATTAAAACCAGAGTGCAACTTAAATTCCATCAAAACCAGTAAGCCTACGTTGACCCAGAAAGATTCCAAATATTTATGTAAATAAAGCGAATGTATTGCGTCGGTGGCTAGGCATTCGAACCACAATCGTTATTGTCTGTATAAGATATCAATGTATTAATTATAATTATTTAAAGCCTGTTCACAATAGTCAAATAAATCTGTCAAATCGTAATAGAATGGTACCTGGCAATGAGATAATTCATTTAAATAAATGAATCTATATCAGCACCAACAGTGTTTTTCTGTGGGAGCTCACTTCATCCGTGAAAAGTTGACAATCGAATTAAGGTGATATACTATTTTGACGCGTGTATTCTTGAAATGTTATAATGGTGGTAGAGCCACACGATATACTTGGTGGGTTTGTGCAAGCTCGTCTGGGTAGGTACCACCCACTCATCAGATATTCTACCGCAAAATAGCAGTACTTTGTATTGCTGTGTTCCGGTTTGAAGGGTGAGTGAACCAGTGTAATTACAGGCACAAGGGACATAACATCTTAGTTCCCAAGGTTGGTGGCGCATCGGCGATGTAAGCGATGGTTAACATTTCTTACAATGCCATTGTCTATGGGCGTTGGTGACCACTTACCATCAGGTGGCCCATATGCTCGTCCGCCTTCCTATACAATAAAAAAAAAAAAAAATATGGTTATGGTCAATATCACATCTGACATTTCACGACCGATACCTTTGAGTCTCGAGTTTGCTCTTATAGAAAATCCCGTAGCTTTTTAGCTTCGCAATTTATCAAACGACTTTTGAAGTGAAAACTTCTTTAGCGGCGTTGTGCACTTTTTTGTGATGGGTAAAAAATGTTAAACTCGCGTCAGGTCACGTGACCCTGATTGAAATTTGGTAAGACTGATTCTGAAGTGTTAAATTTTCAATGTAATATAAATTGTCATGTTTATGTACGATAGCGCAATAAATGAATATTGTATTTTATCACATAAATGATAGTACTTTTATACTGATAATTAAAGCAATTCGTGCAAAATTTTTCCCTAACCATTATAAAAAATGAACATCATTAATATTCAAATTTTCACTTTTATTTTTTTTAGTTTGGTAGCTATTGATCAGCATTAGTGTGAAGAATACAAGAAAAGATTCGAAATATGCAAATTCATTTATGTTTCAATTATTTTTTTTAATAACGACTATTAAAACACTAGTCTAGATAAAATATTCTTCCCGCGTTGATTATGTGGTTTTAAATTAATCTTAACGATGATGATGATGATAAAGATAATACCGGCGGTGGCCTCGTAACCGAAATACGGTCACATCGACCGATCTCAAGGACAAGCACATTGCTGCTCGGCCGCTATCTATTCCCTCACTCTCATACTCTGTAATAATTTATTTGAATACAACTAAGATCAATCTAAGATAGATACAGCTAACTGATTTACGGACTTCATGATTTACGGAACTGTAATAAATTGCAAACTTCCTAACTGCGGATTGGGCTGAAAATACTTCCAATTGGTCCGACCTGAGATTCAAAGCTGGGATCTACAGCTGTAAACGTCACTCGGATAACGGACAATCGATAATTCTCTTAACACAAAAACATTCAGTAAAAAAGCAGGAAATATTTCTTCCTGAATACAGATAAAAAAAAAACATTAAAATATTGTATAAGTGTTGACAGAAAGAAAATATCCACTTTATAAACTTAATAAAATTACAATGAGATTTTCAATTGATAAATAACGAAGTTGTAAACATTCAAAAAATACGTTCAACCGTTCGAGCATAACTAATAGCAATAAAACGCGAGAACTATTTACTTTTTTATCATCAATATGCAAAAAACCAAGTGAATTTTAAATATTTTGAATGTTTCTTGGAACGCTAGCGTATTAACACAATTTGTTGCAAAAGGATTTATTAGCTTGCAAGCCGACGTTTTTGGAGATTCTTAATTTGTATAAGTAATCCTATAAACACGTTTTTATTTAACTATGTATAATTATTAATGTCTGTTTGTGATTATAATTTTAAAAAAAATACATTTATTTTGTTATTATTACTCATAATAAATAAATGAACAATATACGATGCAATTTTTAAGGCAAAGACAATAGTAGATTTTTTAATTTATAAAAATATAAGTAGCATAAGGAAGAACATATTCGCTTCTATTATACGATTTAAAATAAAATTATTTTATATTAGTATTTTGTCTTACACAGTACACTTATATTTTTCAAAGTAAATAATCTCTTATTTTAAGTAGGAATATAAACAGTTACTTTGACCGAACGGAAAAATATCGAATGTTTTCTTCGTCCGCTTCTAGTGCGGTCACCCGAGCCAAGGTTACGGAAAAATAAATTAACATTGCTTATTCAAGAGTTTTTGCGATGCCTGGGCTTATGTTTAATACATATGAGGCCCGGTGAGATAGTGCCGTCAACCTCAAGGCGGTATCTAAATATTATATCTTAGGTTGTAAGCTCAAAACATAAGAAACTACAAATAGATTTACATACTATCAAAAATTAAAAGAATAAAAATAAAACAATCCTTTTAATCCTTGTATTTTAAGATTATATCCTTTAGATTTAACATTAGTAGAAGGATACGAAAGCGTATAGTGACGTAGAAGTATTTTTTTTTACATACTTTACATTACAGACATCATTTTTGCACACACACATATTAAAGATATTTTATTAAAGACATATTTTTGCACATTTTGCATAATCAATGACGTGTTCTCGAATCATCCTCACCTGATATTATACCTATCACAATTCAAATACATTTATTAACGCCAGAAATTAATAAGCATTTTAACGTATTTCCGTTTTTCCGAATATATTATGTTAATTAAGCATACAATTAACTTGATGCCACTTAATAATATCTTATTCGCCTTAATTAATATTATGCGATAAAAATAAAACATGCGAAGTTAATGCACATTTTATATTTTAATCAATCATAAATTGGGTCATGTTGGCTGCTGTTAACCACAACAGTCGACCGACATAAACAATAAGCGACAGATTATAATTATAAACCGTGGTTAACAAAGTTTGATAACCTGCTGATATTTACGAATAAATACGAGTCTACGCACACTGCATGTTTATGTTTATTAAAACGCGTGTCATCTCCGCGCACTACTGACGTTTACAATAATAATAACATTATTCAATATAAAAGATAAGGCATCAAGCTTTAGTTCCTTGCTCCGTTACAGGAGCATAGAATCTCATCATCATGTTTTCTCTAAGGAGTAAAATGTAATATGACGTATTGTTTTTATTGTCATGTATCTGGCGGTTGAAACAAATTTTTAAAGTAAAAGTAAAAGAAAAGTCTTTACCAAAGATAAGGTTGATCTGTTAAGTGTTTTTAGGTGAAACGTAAATAATGTTATGTACATACAAATATCTATATATGTATGCTTATTAATGTCTAGATTCAACATGTCATGTTCAGGGATGCAACAACTGATCATAAGTTCAATTACCAAGTGAAAGGTTTGAAGGGTCAGTGTAATTACAGGCCAAGGGACATAAGATCTTAGTTCCCAAGATTGGTGATGTAACCGATGGTTACCATACTTACAATGCTAATGTATATGGGCGTTGGTGACCACTTACCGTCAGGTGGCTCATATGCTCGTCCACCTTCCTATGCAATAAAAAAAACCGGAACACAACAATACCAAATACTGCTGTTGTGCGGTAGAATATCTGATGAGTACCTACCCAGACGAACTTGCTCAAAGCTCTACCACCAAGTCAGAATAATATAAATATATTTTTACAATATAATGTGGGCAAATGTAAAGCTAGCCCTTTACCCTAGTACCTTTGCCCATAAGCATCCGCAACATTCGAGAAGTTTGGCCTTGTTCATTCTAAAGAGTTAAAATCAAAAAGTATTTATAGCGTAGAAAAACATTCAAAATTGATTCCACACGCTCGAATTTGTACTATTCGAAACGATACAATCTAAAGTTATATGTTTTTTCACCTGCCGTCTTCCACGAGGCTTGGTCAAGGACACGGTGATACGCAATTTAGATTACCTAAAACGATATCCCGTGTCCCGTGTGCAATGATATTTGAATATAATGGCGGGTTCAACGACATTGTTTAGTGATTCGACGGCCACGAGTAAAGTAGGCTTGATCTTCAAATATGTATTAAGTATTACATTACGACTTTGGGTTTTACGATCTATCATGTAAAATTGTAAGTTATTTCTATGTATTCGATTCCGTAGTCATCGGAAATGAAACAAAATTGTATCAATTTCTGAAAATGCATTTTGATAAAAAACTATTTGACATTTTCTTATTATGTAGACGCCGATATATCATTAATAATTATAGTGTTGATTTAGTTTGGAGTTTAAATAATAAGGGCCGAATACTGAAACGTACCTCAAAGTTAAGCGCTATTTAACATTGAAAATCCCATAAATTAGTATGCGAAATTTTAAATTAAATGAATCACAAATAATTAAGTTGCATTTGATATTTAAGTGACGTTCCAGTATTCGGCCGTGATTGTATTAGGAAGAGGTACCACCCAATCATCAATTATACTACCAATAAATATTTATACTTTTATAAGAATGGTTTATACGTTCAATGCCGGTGTCTATTTGACAAGGGGCTGTCACCATCACCTGCTGGTAGACCATATGCCTTAACCTTGACTATTAATTTTAATCGTACGATCATAAAATATTGCTAAAAAAGGCTTATTAATTGATGAAAAGACCATAAATATATATAATTAAAGAAATACAAGTTTTTTTTTTTAAATTACTACTAGTTTTCGCGTATTATGGGCTGGTCCTGTCCTGTCCTGTTACGAAATTCAAGTTTAATTTCAACCCAATTTTCATACAAATCAATTCAGTGGCTTAGCAGAGAAAGTGTAACAGAGAGAGTTACTTATTATACAAATCCCATTTATTATTTTAGTATAGAAATGTAGATTACTCGTGTCAACTCAGTTCGACATTCCTGTAAATCATGAAAGAAAATAATAATAAAGAAAACAATAAAATCAGAAAGTTTTGTTAAGTTCCGCAAATTAATAAGAAAAATCTAAGTCTGTTAAGAACGGACTAAAAATAACAAAAAAAGTAATAACAAGAAACGAAACCGGTTCTATGCGATAACCGATTCGCATTAGTATCACGTTTTAGTTTTGGATGATGTCATTCATATTACATAAGCAAATATATCAACTATTAGCCAGTTGTATCGATGTAAACCTATTAATATATCTTTAATACCTAATTTAAAATATTTTAGCCTGTATGGAAATATGACCTATAATCATTTTTATACATAAACTTATTAAAAAAATAATACAGGTTATACACATGTTGTTATTTAAAAATGGAACAAAAATTTAATTTAATTTACACGAATACGTCTGCAGCACAGAGCATCGATTTACAACACACAACACGATTATAAATAAATCTTTATTTCTTTATCCACAAGACCTTAATATGTTACAATGTAAGCCAACTAAATTAAGAAAACAATTTACAAGTCAAGTGTATCACTTATATACGAAGTTAGTAACAATTATACACATCGATCTGTATTACAGGAATCCAATTCTACCAACATCATGATCACATTATCGGAATCGAATCGAAAAATAATCGTTGACGTTTAGCTTTTTCCCTATTCTACTTATACAACGACGCAGTTGCGATTCGATTTGTCTTTGATGGAACGTCAAAAGTTAACAATAAAGTTTGACTTTGACATGTTTTTTTTGGCTTTTGAATATGGTAACATCATACCGATTCGGTTTTATGAGGAATAGACGAAGCTGGATCGGAATCGAATCGAGATTACGTTAATAAAGGTTTTACATTAGTGGAATTAGCCTCTTGAACATCAGGTATCAAGATTAAAGATGAAATATCTAAGAAAATATTAATATTAACCTAAAGGCATTACGACCCTGAGTGGAAAGTTCCACAAGCTAACGTTTTTAAAATTTAAATCGCGTTACCTCAGCACCTACACCGATTGAATAGGTATCCTATTTAAAATCATAGCGAATGATAATAAGCAAATCCTGTTATACGGTAGAAGTGTAACACTGTTGAGTAGTGATGTCAGGATTTTTTTAGTCGTTACAAACAAAAAGCGTGATATTCAACTCGATCGCGTTTTAATTTCGGTCAAGGATAACCGTCTTAAAGTCGTTTAATAAAAGCTTAATAACAAAATAAGCAATGACAAAACTCATTTGTAGCATGTTCTCTTGAAATTTTAAATTTTATTTGTACAATTTTAATACTCGAAAATGATATTTGATCGTAATTGGTCGATAATTAAATAATAAATATTCAATATTAAAATGCAGTTAGTTTATTAATTATTTGATTTGATATCTACAGATTGACAAATATATATATATATATAACGGATCTGTTGGACTGTTACGTATTTTTTTGTTACAAATATGCCGATTCATGACTTTTATGTACTGAGAGCTGACCGTCACTTTGTTTAACGTGTGAGGCTCAAGGCTAAAACTTTTATAGTCGATCCAATACTCGTCAAAATATTTATTATCTGAGTGTCTTGGCTCTGTTACTATTATGTTATTTAAAAAACAATACAAATAGAGTCACATCAAATAAATTTGAATATATGATATATACAAATTTATACACTTAAAAATTGAAAAGAAAGTAATTGATGATTCAGCGAATCATACTAAGCAAAAACCTGTTGGAACTGTGTATGTTGTAAGTAATGTGCTTATATAAAACTGCCTTTTGGAGGAAATATTCTTTTAGTTACTTAAAGTATATTGAAAGCTTGATGACTAAAATACCTACTTTCATAATTTGAGGAGAACTCCGCCTAGCTGCGAAAGGAGCAAAGCAAGAGAGGTGACTCGATCCCGTAGCCGCTATGATGATCTGTCAAAAACATTATCGCAGGTGAGACGTGGAAGTCTAATGGCCGAATACTGAAACGTCTTTCAAATATGAAGGGGGCTCAAATATTTGAAATGTCTTCGAATTTCAAATTTCGCATACTAAATTTAAAAAAATAATGACATTCCAAGCAATTGAGTCCTAATCATATTTGAATGACGTTTCAGTTTTCGGCCGTAAGTGTCACAAGTATTTAATTTTTAATATGTGTCGTTGAGTATTGCAAGACATAACAAACTTGGCAAGTAATTATAAAGAGGCTGTTAGCTCTCTTATATAGGTATATTATGGCTGCTAGCTCTTTCACTATCAATCGACATGTTGGATTTCTTATTACTACATATTTGATAAAAAATATATTAATGCTCAAAACCAATTAAAACTTTGTCAATTTTAGGTAACATAAAAATATTATTAAGAGGTACCTATGCATAGTATATTATTATTTTTATCATGTTCATAATCGAATCTCTCGATCTGGGTTACTGAAGGAAAAATCTTATCAATTTATTTGAATAAAAAAAAAACAACATAATCACGACCAAAACAACACATGATTATCAGACAAAACAGGTCTCATATACCTAAAGTTTAAAAAAAAACATCCATGAAACAGATAAAAAAACCGATAAAAATGTTATCATAGATAATATTTATGTAATTATATAATATTTATGTTATTATATGTATTTATGTAATTTTTATTATTCATAACAACATTAGTGTCATTGTTATAAAAATTTAATAACAGATAAATCTTAGAACTCCACAGACTACACACTAAACATTATCTGCCGACATTTCAGTCGCTATAAGCTATATCCCCGTACTGCACAAACTGAATTAAATGACTAAGGTATAGAATAAGAATAAAAATAAAAATAGATTGTTCATATAGATAAATATTGTGCGGAAGGCAGTTAGCCGATTTTTTTTTTCAAACAAACTGGATGGAATGCATTGATGCCTATTGCGTTTTCTTGGTTTCCGATTAAATATTCAATATGTCAAATTATAGGACATCTTAGAAGATGCCAGTAGGCTTCGATAGGCTTTATATGGTTTTTTTTAAATAGTTAGGTGTACATATAAATGGGTCACCTGATGGTAAGTGATCACTACCACCCATGATCACCGGGCGTCACTGGTGATTGGGTGAATCAATGTAACTACGGGCACATAAGACATTAGGTCTTAATCAACAAGGTATCACCATTGTAAGAAATTGATAATATTTATGACATGTTTTTAAACTTTTCGCCCGGTTATCATTCGCAAGGCGATCTGATCTATCCGCTTTAAATTTAATAAAAAAACGTTTAGTTTAACTCTGTTATCAGTTTTAAATTAAATAATCACGGAACAAAGCTTGACACATACAACAATACGAAAAAAAGTATGATTGAAATATTTAACAGAAAGCAAGGTCACCACAAAATGTCAATAGGTATTCTGTCATCAGACAACTATTAAAAAAACATTGACCTACATCCACACATAAATTTCCATTGTTAGTGTAGTTTATTAAATAAAAACATCCTTATAGTATAGTTACTTGTTTAACTACCTCGTTGGTGTAGCTAGCTCATAATGCTCCCCCTGGACAAAAATGACTAATTGGGTTTTCGTTTGCAACCGAACTTGCAAGCAGTGCAACTCCTTAAAAAACACGTAGCGTGATCACTCTGAGTTCATGAGAGAGATAATAGGGGGCACCTGTGTTTGCGCACAAACTTATACACGAAAATATCTCCTTCACAGTTCACAGATAGTCTCCGGTAAGAATGGTCGCTGTTGCCCAAATACGCCAGGAGAGCTCAAGATCAATCATAACTTTATTTTTCTACTTACTACTATTTCCTTAGAACAGTACTTATTTAAAAATAAGATAAAAAACATACTTTAATATATAATAGCAGTTTATATGATTCGATATCTACATGTTTAAATAACATGATCTATTATTAGGTGAGGAGTGATGATAAGAGGGCAAAACGGAAAATCACAAACAAATTTGTGTGGCAAACACTTTCAGTTGAATGTTTACATTTGGTTACGTTGTAGTGTTTGTTTTCTCGTATCGTTGCGTAACAGTTCAGTACAGCGGTACCCTAGATACGAACATAAATACATTACTATAAGGCCAGCATCTCACATAAGCGTCGCGACTGATCGACTTACGGCCGCTTTCTATATTGAATCCCAATCCCTAATTTGCTGATCGAGATTGATATTTGAATCCATTTCCTACTTTCAGTATTTCAATAATTGATCGATGGATTGTTATCCCAATCTTTTTTTTCAATCTATCTTTGGGAGGGCGCATCGGATTTTAGATTGTTTTTTTGTATGAAAGTGACAGTTAAGCGTTTTCTATAACCGATCTCTGATTTTGACAAACCGATTTTTGAAAGTTATTGATCTATAGTTGCGAACCTCAAATTTTGACCGATTGTACTTGTAGCAGTACGTCGTTCCCACGACGCATGCTGACGTCATCACTTAAAATAATGTAATAATGTAATTCTTAAAAACTGTAGTTCTTAAAAACTGCTTAACTTAAAATAAACAATCGAATTCGATAATTTATATACAACTCTGTTGAAAGACGCCCACTTGAATTGCTTATACAACTTATTTTTAACCTGACACTTTCGTTATTTTTTATATTGTGTTACCCTTATTCCTATTGGTTTATTTTTTATTTCACTTTTTGTATATATACCCGATCCGTGTTTTAATAAAGGCATTCCACGTTATACATTCCACACTACAGCATCAACAAGAAGTTTTATTATACCAAACACCGACCGCTTCCAAATACTGATAAAGGCGTGAAAATGGAAATATTTTCAAGTGATAGTGATAATGATATTGAAGTATTAGCTCAGTTATCGGATTGGGATAGTAGCGACGGCGAACAAAAGAGTGCTGTGTCCTCAAAAACTTTTCAACGAATAAACTTCATGGCAAGTTTAACGGACGCAGAGTTCACATTCAGATTCAGAATGAACAAATCATCAGTTGAATCTGTGTTGAATGAAATAATGCCCTTTATCAAAGTGAAATCAAGACGGTAAGAAAATTGTTTGTTTGCTCAAATTAATTCAAAATATAAACATACCCTAAAAGAACGGATACCTAACTTAAGTATTATTTTCAGGAATAATGGCATACCACCATTGCATCAACTTTTATTGGCACTTCGATTTTATGCATTGGGAACAATGCTTAATTCAGTGGCTGACTTTGCTGGAGTTTCATTATCCTCAGCTTGTAGAATAGTGGCAGACATATCTGCTGCTATTGCTAGATTGTATAACAAATACATTTTTATGCATTCTAGAACTACAGACAAATTCTATAACATAGCTCAATTTCCTAGAGTATGTGGTGCTATTGACTGTACACATGTACACATTCAGTCTCCATGTAGGTATTCAAGTCTTGGTTTGTTATCAATTAATAATTTGCATTCACCTAATTATTTAGAAAGTTGCCCTATGTTTGCTACAACAAATAAAACAACTAATAAGAAATAATATTTCAGGTTCAACAATAGGAGAGGAATATAGAAATAGGAAAGGATACTTTTCGATCAATGTCCAAGCTGTTTGTGATGCAGACCTTAAATTATTGAATGTGGTTGCTCGGTGGCCTGGTTCAGCTCACGATGCTACTATTTTTAATAATTCTGTATTAAGAGGTAATATTAGGTTTATTGTCCTTTCTAATAACATTTAAAATAATATGAATTAATGATGTATCATTACAGCCCAGTGTGAAGATGGTATTCTAGGAAATCGTTGGTTACTCGGGGACAGTGCCTATCCAAATCGGCCTTACTTGCTCACACCTTTGATCAACCCATCAACTAGCCAGGAAATAAGATACAATGAGGCACACATAAAAACGAGAAACACAATTGAAAGGTAAAATCACCATTAAAGCTTTCACTATATTAGAGATTATTAATATTAAGTACCTATTCCTGGGACCATTTTTTTTTAATTAACCAAGTTCAAGAAAAACTGTATTTGTTTGTTTAGGACATTTGGAGTCTGGAAACGTCGGTTCCCAGTAATATCATTGACCATGCGATTATCATTAGAAAACATACAAACAGTTATAATTGCTACAGCTGTTCTTCACAACATCTGCAGAAATTATAATATTGAAGAAGTACCCCCCGAAGTACAGATGCCAGAAGAAAATGATATTACTGTGACATCAGAGAATTCAGACAGTATTCAAGATGATATCAGTTATAGACAGGGATTAATTTTAAATTATTTTTAATACTTGTTAATTGATTTGATTAGATTTTTATTATTACCACATAGTCTTTATTATTATACCTACTTTTAGCTTCAAATTATTAAACAATGATAATTTCAGGAAATAAAATGCAAAATATATATTTTTTTAATTGTTTAATTATTCCTCTCCCTTCAGCTTCCTTAACTCTAATCTTAATTTTTCATTTTCTAATTTTAATTGTTCATTTTCTAAAATAGTGTTTTCGAATTTACTCTCTAGCAATTTTTTTTTAACATTATAATATTCAGCTATAGCTATATTTCGAGCTTTACACCCGTTGTCTGGTTTCAGTAGCTTCCGTTTAACACCACCTGAAAAACAAAAAATATTATATTTATCATTAAATATAGAAAATAAAAATGCTTAAAATTTCATCCATATTGGTTTAGCCATAAAAGCATTAGCCATTACTGAGTAACAAACATTCATAATAACAAACACAAAGTTTCACATATTATGTATTAGTAGGATATTACCACTACTTCTAAAGCTCCTTTTTTCTTGTGGTACAATGGGAGTATGAATATTTGCCAGCATTACCAACTCATCACCAATGCTATTAGATGGCACTTCACTGCCCACAGATGTATAATCCATGGATGTGGAAGGCAATGGACTGTCAACCAATAACTTTGGCGAGTCGTTATTAACAACTGGCAAAATATATGCAGTCTCAACACTCCCATCACCAATAATTTGGGGCTCAGCATCACCACCAAACCTCTCTGTGAGGCCCTCTCCAGTAATGCCCAGTAATGCTGCCACCCTATCTAGGATGTCATCTTGAGGAAAGTACCCTGGTGGCCCACCTCCAGTCTGGAACATAATATGACAAAATTCAACACATTCTGGACTAGATTTACTGTACTTAACTATAAGTAAAACATAAACATAACATCATGCCCTGTATTACCCAACAGGTTGAGCAGTGGTAGTATGGGGGTACTACTGCTGCTTAACGTTTTATTTATTTATTAAGGACCATCAGCAGACACTACACAATGTAATGACAAAAACATATGTATAATTATTATATAGTGTGCAACTCTTTAAGATGGCCACATGCAATTTCAATAATACAAGGTACAATACAAATAAATGTTATTTATATTACTTATAATAATAGATTACAACATAAACATTCCATTTCGAGAATAAAGCAAGAAATTTTATAATTAGTGCGTGAACTAATATAATCAAATTTATCACATAACATATATTAAAATAATTCAAACAACAAATAGTAAATAATGAATTGAAAATTTAAATTGAAAATGAATTGAATAATAATTTAGATTGAATAATCAATTGAATAATAATAACAACTTTCAACACATTGTTTATTAATATCTTAAAATAACATGCTAACTTTTTTTTGTAATTAAGATTCAAATAATAAACCACATTTTTTTATATTTACTAATGGGATTTTGCCAGTAATGTTTTAAGTTGCATATCAGGGTCAATCCTATTGCCATCTACATATATACCCCCTACCTTCCCTTAATCTTTTCCTATAACTAAATATTACAATAAAATAATTAAATATGTTTTGAATTTGAAATAAATTTTCTTCATTATTATTATTATTCTTTTATGATTATTATTTATTTTTTACAATAAATACTATTTTATTTCATTAATAATGTAACTTATTAAATTAAGTACATACACAAATTACTATTTGTGTATGTACTTAATTTAATACAACTATTTAATACAATTTCATCCTTACAATGTTTTTTACCTAAATCAGATATTATTATTTGTTGAATTTGTTTGAAATATTATTAATCTGTAATCTGTTAATTTTAATTCTATTTTGTATTTATTTTTTTATATATATATTTTGTCAATTTAAATTAATTTGTGCAACTTAATTTTTAAAAAATAGAGCTATGTTGCTTTGTTGGCGGGCGTTAATAACTGCACCACAGTTTTACACTATAGCAGTTATTATCGTTCACTTCTTGTTAATGTTACAATATGATGCTTAAATAAATGATTAAATATATATCATATATACAGATCATCAGTCGGTTGAACAAGCAGACTCTAGTAATCTAGTTACTAGTCTAGTAATTACCAGCCAGCAGGCAAGGCCAAGTTTTCTATATTTTCAATTTTAAACTTAATTTACCTTGATCCTTTCCATTCGTATTAAAGTACTGCGCTTTCGTGAGTTCTTTTTTAGGTTTTCCCACTTAAGACGCAGTTGTTGTGGTGTACGGCGACAGGTGCCCATACTTGCGTTAAAAACGTCTGCAATTCGAGCCCATTCTTCCACCTTAATTTTATTGCTGGTGGCATTCGTCTTTTTATTGTTAATTATTTTGCTCCCCTCAATTAAGGAGAGCAGCCCTTTCGTCTCTTCCTTTGAAAGAGGTTTGGTTTTACTCTACAAACAAAAAAAACAAGCTTAGTAAATTTTGTACGAAATGGCGCGAAATGCATGCATTTATATTTTACAGGAAAAATTAATACATTTGTAGACGTGAATGTTTATTGCATAAATATTTACTTACAGTTTCTGGCTCCATTTTCACTTTTCTTCTTATAAGAATCAAACAACAAACTTGAATAAAAAAAACAATTAAGCACGCCGAATAAAAATGGATGGAAACGCAGCAAGTTCGATACAGGAAGACGACCGTTCGCCACCGAGTCCTCTCCTCTTTCACAACTGAAGTGCACGAGAACGTTCCCAAAAACATCGTTCCCAGGTTTCAAATCATTATTCTTTCAACTCGGCACTTGTAATTTCCTGTATCGACCTTAATCAAGCGTACTACTTGACGTTTTTGAGAACTGCTAATAGACGGCTTTGAATATTGAAAGGGGCCGTAAATTATAGAGACTTATCTTGATTCTGCGATACGAATGTTTATTTTGAATTTTCATTTTGTCAATGTCAAACACACTGAAGCTACTTTCGATTGACTGACGTTCCGTTCCTCTTCAAGAAAACATTTATGTTTTACTAATCTCGACGTACAGTTATAGTATTATACCGCTGCGACTTCGCAATCAATTATTATTGTTACTGTGTATGCTATTTCTTGTGATTATACATAGAATAGATTAGCTTTAAGAAAACAACCTCCATTTTACTCATTAATAATCACTGAGGCACTTTTACTGCCAATGCATAAAACAAAACGTTAAGGAGGGCGCAAATTTACGACCAATCTCTTTTATTCAATGGATTAGGAGGAGAGATCGGTTTATTGAAATGCAGATTCAATATCAATCGAGAGATCAAATAAAATCCGGATCACTAGAAATCTCAAAATCACGATCGAATATTGAAAGCGGCCGTTAGACGACTACGGCTTAATATTACTTAGGGATTGATTTGTTAAGAAATGCCATGTCTTTTTCTTTCGTATGTCAAAACAATGATGACAGAAAGAGATATACATTTCAGTAATCAGTATTTAAGTAATCACTCACTACACAATTTTATAGGTAATGCGGCTAGATATAGATTTTGCATTTACGTTTTTGAAGTCGATAGCTACAGTTGGGCCAAATGTCAATAAGAGCCCCCCCGCTCCATTTAAGAAGATTGTAGTTTTTATTTGTTCAAAAAAATAACAAGGCGCAAATACATCAATAAAATTAATGTTTAACAATAATGATAACTTGTTTTTTCATAGGCAATGGTTGTCTATTAAATCGGGCAATAATAATATGATTTTATATTATAACTAGTATATTAATTATATATAAAAATGAATATGGCTATTTAGACAAAATTACTATAATTCATAAAATTAATTTAAATAACTTTGCTACAAAATTATATTGACTTCCTAGTTCCTATCCTACAGCTACGTAAATATTATTAAATAATGTATATAAGTCAATTTTAAATTGATATATCTATGATATATATAAAACTTTAGAATATTTATTTTCTTACAATATTTAATTTTAATATACAACACATTCAGATTAGACTTAACCTTGTATAATCTTAATTTGTATTCGATAGCAATTCACAAATCGGATATATTCGCACACAGTCGCCTATAACTGACCACATATTATGTAGAATCAGTAATTATCGACAAAACTTTATCATAAAATTCGATTATCGATACTTTCGATCGAACGTTTGCCGTTTATGTTACCCTAGAATACATTAATACGAAGGTATACACTATACAGTATATAGGTACCGAATATTAGTGTAGTGCAAATATTCGTTAACCTTGAAAAATCTTTGCTCTGTATTTACCGAGTGCTGTCGACGAATATATAAAAAAGTAGGTAAGTAATCGTGGGTCTTCTTACATAAAATATTCGAAAATTTATCGTAATCTAAGGCTATAAAAAGCCATATAAATACTTAATAGCCAAAGCTATGGTAATCATTTATCGTTTCATTTATTAAAAAAAGATACAAAATCAAAGGTATGTCATAAATGATTCCTTATTCCTATACCATACTTAATTGTTGATCGTTAACGTTGTAATATATTGTACTTTAATGGTACAACAAAAAATAAAGACAATGATTACGGAAAATTTTACCGAATAAAATACGAATGTTTTGATACTAAACACACGCTCGATACATTATTTAAGTATTATTTTGGCACATGAAACATAACAGTTCAACAATTTCTTGTTAATAATGAAGTTTTGAAAATCTGATATTCCTGCTTATAAACGTTGATTCAAATTTCAATATAACAATGTTTCTGTTAAACAGTTTACCTTGCAATGATTTCTATTTTAAAGACCTTCTTATAGAACAGTTTCAAATCATCCATCCAAACAAAACATATGAAAATATTAATTTTATTGAAAATAATAATAAATAAAGTAGATTTAGAAATATAATTAACAGTTACAATTACAAATAACCAGTTATAAGCAACTTCGCCTGCTGTCGGCAATATTCAATTCAATTGTGCAAAACGTCAAAAAACGCCAAGAACGCACAATTTTGCGTGCACACGATTTAGAAAATGCAAATTCGCTTACTGGCTCCAGTCCCCTTTTGAAATCACTGGACTTCACTTCAGAAATGAAAAGTCATAACGTGTGAAACCAGGCCAGTTAAAATACTTCTTTTGCAACTGACGGACATTCTGATACAGATTTGCGTTGCCAATACCGAA
Source organism: Nymphalis c-album (assembly GCA_963151315.1). Lineage (NCBI taxonomy): Eukaryota > Metazoa > Arthropoda > Insecta > Lepidoptera > Nymphalidae > Nymphalis > Nymphalis c-album. The sequence goes on along the minus strand of OY720591.1, from coordinate 11,271,802 downwards.
TTGTCCTCCTAGAATCACACCGTCGTCGCGGTCGTCGCGTTTGGACTCTACTACCACTTACCATCAGGTGGAGTGGAGTCATTTGCCCTCCCGGGCTATAAAAAAATAAAAAAAACACTTATGTGTAACGCACACATACTTAGTCATATTTTATTCTTAGGATATTTGACTATTCCGAAACCTCACTCGAACCTATATTCATTTCAAGAAACTCCAACTCCGTGACTGCTCCGGAGTCGAATAACAACAAAGGCAATTTAAATTTTTATATAATGATATTGACAGTATTAGCGGATCGTATAACAACGACAGGGCAATAGCATGCCTTATACAAGCAGGTCACAGATGGTAAACAACTGCATTTGCGTTGCATTAATAGTTCATACTATGAATCTCATGACTAATAAAAATAGTTTTAACATGTTGTCTTGGGTACGTTAGCGGTGAGAATAAATATTTCCACATTTTTCTAGGTATATAAATATTTCCACGTTTTTTCTAGGTATGTTCTTTATTGTTCAAAAATCGAAATAGTAGAAAAACATTGATTCTTTTAAAAGTAACCATTCGTAATTGACCCAATGCTGCAGCAACCTTCCTCATTCCTTCATCTTTTCTTCAAAGTTGAAAACATTACCTACAAAAACATAGAAATGTAGTTAAAATAAAATACGTATATATACGTTTCAAACACTCAAATTACTTTCAAATACAGAAATATAAAAAGTTATATTATAATATTTCTTTATTCTTACAAAAAAAGAACGAGCGCTAATTTCAAACCGCCATTTTGTTGGTGGACAGATGCAATGCATTCATTATTGGCGTGACTTGTGATTGTTGAGTAATTATGATTATTAATATAAGTATATAAGGTTGTATGATGGTGTTCTATTTTTATAAAGAACAATTCGAGGTTTTTGTAAAAGCCATTTCCATTTCAATTCCGGATGCTAAATATTATATATTTAACTTGAATTGATTTTCTAATTTTGTCATGTAATCATTATACAGGTAACTCTAGAGATGTATTATGACAAATGAAACACTTTGTTAGGTACAAACCAGTGTAGACGAAACGTGACTGGAACAAAATGTCTAGAAGATTCATGAGCGGACAAAAGACCTATTTTGTATCGATTGTAATGATCCTCGTATTATGACAATCCTGCGTCACGTAGCTACTAGCTATTTCAAGGGTCCTTTTAAATTCATGACAATTCTTACTTGCGAATGTCTTACAAGTTTGGTAAATAACAAAGAGATTGTAATCAACAGATAAGATTTAAAGGACGATATGGATACCGCGACAGATTTTACGTCAATAAGTTCTACATTTTCAGCGGTGATGTTATCGCTTTTGTATTTTAGTCACAATGTTTTTAAAGTGATCAGCTCTAAAGTAATCGGCCTTTTTAACCAGATAAGAACGCTTAACGTTTGTTTTTTTTTTTAATTTAAATTACTTTGTATGCTACTATAAAACAATCAATAAATTTTATTCCATCTATATGAAGAACAAGCTAATAAAAAAGAAAAATCATGTTTAACGGACTAAAAATATCTAAATTTTTCCGCATTTTTATAGCTGAAAATCATTATTCTAAATTCAATTTTAATATTTATGATTATATATTATGTTACCTATAATATTAAATGTTAATATTTGTTTATGTGAAGATTAAATGTTTAAGCTATTATCAAAGATCACAAGGTTATTTGAAACAAGTTTGACGCAAATGTATGTTTATTATTTTACAATTAATAAATTAAAGATAGACATAATATATGATAAAAAAGCTTACATTGTTATATTAAGCGACCAGGCTCAATGACGATAGAGTTAAACCGTCGAACAATATATACATACAGAACATTTTGAAATAAACGCTTGGTATATTATGTCGAGTCCTATGACTTTTTATGAAAAAGTGTTGGTAATTTTATAGGTCTAAAGTTATACTACAATGAACGGGAGTCTGGTATAACTGGGTCCGAATTCTACTAATATATATCAACTACAATACGTCCTTTTGTTTCACGCAGTGGAAACCTTCAGAAACCTGTCTCCCTTCGGGCAATCGGGTTATGTGGGATTCTTACCCACTAAAACCACTGTGATGGCCGTCCTCGGCAAGGATCGGAGAGGCTGCGGGGTCGTGTTAGTATAACGCATCCGCAGCCCCTCTCGTGCTTTGCTCCGCTCAGCGGAGCTCCTCAGAACAATACGTTCTTGATTCAATTCAAATCAAACTTTGACGATGCTATATTTATTCGCATCGGAACCGAACCGATATGATTACACATCCACGTTAATGATCATACTTCGATGCGATTGCGATAGAATGACCATTAGAATTGGAACCCGGTAATGACAGTCACGCACACTCGTTCGCTTAAGCTGCTACAATAACTGATCCTACTAAATATGTTAAAAAAATGACTTAGGAGTTGCATCCTCTAGCGAAAACTCACATGGACAAGACCGTAAAAGTTTCATCAAAACCCAATGTAGATTTTAACAATCTTTACAACGAAACATTCCGCGACGTCCTAATTTTTTGGCTTCTATTTTATTTATTTAAATCAGACACGGTGTCCATAATGTAAGTAACAGTATCCTTGATAACTATGTTAATAGCACCAATTTTATTACAATCGTCACTTTAACCATCTGTTGTTCACCCCTTGGACATACACGGAACGAGAGTATATGTAGGTATGTTCCACCTGGGCAATATTGGAGATGGAGATCAATCTCTGTGTCGTTCCCACTTCGGCCTAGTGATGCTGTTTAGTCCACTTCGTACATTCTTTATGTAAATACATTGAGCGCAATAGAATTAATTTGTAAATAGTTTTGTAATTGTCTAATAACTTTTTATTAAATGAAGATATCGCAATCATTTTCATAAGGGCGACGTGTCTAAGAAATAAAATTTAGAAAATTTCATTGAAATCTATTCAGTAGTTTTTCCGTGATGCGCGCACAACTGCAGACCTCTATCATTTATTTATATAGATTGAGTTGTTATAAGCTGAGGATTTACAAATAATCTGCTATTATTATGTCTTCAAAATTCAAATAAGTCTAGAGCCTCGACCGCACCAATCAATCTCCTTCGTGTCATCTCCATCGCACGTGACATTTGCGAAATAAAAGCAACAAAAACCAATTGCAACAATTGGGCTTCATTGCAACAATTACGGCATTGTTATTTTATAAATAATTTGCGTAATTTTAACAAATTAACGCCTTTTAACGTTACTGTTAAAAATGGCCGCGCAGAATGGAAGCAAGATGCTACTCAAGCTAGCAGCATTTCGCCTTTGAATCACAATTCCGATCCTCTGTAGTTAACCAGTCCGCCTGCCACTAGTAGACGGCAAATCGCGGTGTTATTTATTTATTTTATCACATTAGTATTTAGCATATATATTATGATTGCAGCAATCTTTAGGTCATATAAGATAGGTAGATAATGTACTCGTAATGCCACAAATTTAAATTGAAATAATGTATTGTTGTATTCAAAACAAAAAATATTTATATGTTAAGGTATTTATGTAACTTGACTCAGTTAAATTTTCATTTTATCGACACTTGTTCGAAGAGACTACTACTAACCAGCATAATATTATTTTGCTATTTCATCCATTTTAATTACTATCAGTTTTTATTCAACTATACCTTTTTTAATTTTAAATAATATATTTAATATATATATATTTTAAAATAATTACTTTTAATGTTATATTAAAAGTAATTATTTTAAAATAATTATAAACTCTTGCGACTTTAGTCACATTCAATATTATGTATTGGATATGGTCACTTGTATTCCCATTATAGACTATTTACTGGACAAACAGTCTCGCATGTATCTGGTTTCCTTTTAATTAGGACACGTGCATATACACGGTCTATTTATCCAATTATAATAGCTCTAAATGCAGTATTATTACATAAAACCTGTTTCACAATATAAGGCACGTGGATGAAGACTTGACTTAACCTGTCGTCGTCATAAATTCGGTATACGAGTTTCGTTTTTAGTCTATCAACTGCAAAATCGGAACGATTCGAAAATAGACTCAATAAAAAATGAAGAATCGTAACTGAAGCAATAAAAGTATGCCATTTGAAATTTTTAATGATTTCATATAATTTCATATAATGTAATTAATTGATTTCTTATATGTTTCATATTTTCTCAAATGCTATAATCATAAATGGATGAAGATGGTCCAGGAAATCGAACACGCGAATATTAAACTGAAGACCGCGTGTTTAAATCCAGGAAATCGCCGCTTTTTCATGTAGATAATTCGTTGATTATTCATCTCGTGCTCGACGATGAACGAAAACATTGTGCAGATCTGCATGTGTCGAATTTAATCCTGTCTCATGTGTCAACCGGCATTGGAACTGTATGGTGAAATGAGCAACAAACTTTCTCCAAGGAGGCCTTTATTAGGCAGCGTATACAGGCTGTTATATATATTATATATAAGCTTCTTATTGTAATTTATATCAACCGTTAAGTTACTTTATCATGTTTTTGCAAGGTCTTAGAAATGTGAAGGTGAAATTTTGGAATAGATTTTTAACTAACTTCCTGACGAGTTAGAGACTTGAAATTGGTCCGGTGTTGTTGTTTGTTGTTGGCAGTTGACCGTGTTGGATGGGAATGAAAGAAAAAGTAGCAATTTTTTTATTATTTTTCTTAACGTTTTTGGACAAGTACATTGTAAATATAAACCTTTTTTTATAATTACTTGATCTGTTAATTATAAATCAATAAAAACTTAGTTTTATTCATGTAGCACTGATATTATTAATACAAAGCAAAAGTATACGAAAAGATATGACTAAACCAACATTAGTGGCCTTGAAACCGAACGTCGAAATATAAACGGGCAAAAACTTCGTTATGTAATTGTATAATCAATATATTTGTATATAGCATTGTTAGTATGACACAGATTATGTTATAAATTAACTTATAGGCTTTTTATGCAGAAAATTAGAGCACATGTAAGTGCCCTGTGGTCTTTTGTGTTTTTAAAATCATAGATATTGTTTGAATTGGTGGTAAAGCTTTGTGTAGGCTAGTCTTGGTAGGTACCACCCACTAATCAGATATTCTACCGCAAAACAGCAGTACTTTCTATAGTTGTGTTCCGGTTTGAAGGGTGAGTGAGCCAGAGCCACAAGGGACATAACATCTTAGTTCCCAAGGTTGGTGGCGCATTGGCGATGTAAGCGATGGTCTCTTACGATGCCAATGTCTATGGACGTTATGACCACTTACTATCACGTGGCCCATATGTTCGTCCGCCTTCCTATGCAATTAAAAAAATCTAAGTGGTCTATGATCTCTGGTGCTATTAAAATCATAGATATTATGTGAATTCGAAGACATATATTACGTAATAATTAATTTGATTCAAGTTGAATGGGCTTCTGTTATTAAAGGCACAGTTGAAATTAAAATATATCTTGTTAAGGTAGCCTTTACGAGTACTTTTTAATCATCGTTTAACAAGTTATAATTTTTTATAATGAAACTACCGCCGGTTTTTAACGTCGATTCCACCGATAAGAGCCGACAAGGAAGTACGTTATTATTACATATGTTTACGTTAAAATGCAATAATACTCTTTTTACACAATTAACAGTACTAACAATGTATTTAATATTTCAAATAAAATTTATGTTCTACACGAAATGCAACGAATATTAGGTCTACACCGTTTATATAAATAAGTACTGTTAGTGTTTTCTATAATTTTCTATCAGATGTTTTTTTTTCTCAGTGAATATCAAAGAATATCTGCTTAATTTAGTTCATCATCAACATCGTCATGTCAGCCAAAAGAGGTCCACTGCTGGACAAGGGCCTCTCACAAAGATTTCCATTCCTTGGTCTTGCGCTGCCCGTATCCAACGGCTTCGGCATCCCGCGACTCTCAGTCCATCTTGTAGGGGGCCTGCCCACGTTGCGTCTTCCGTTTCGCGATCGCCAAAGATGCATTGATTCTTCGATGTGTCATATAGTATCGACCAAACGACTTATGAGTAGGTGTTACAGTTGACAACGCATTGGGAAAGGATTGGTGGATACGTGTCACGGTTACGTGTTGCACGAGACAATGGGACTGGTCATTGAGAATTTGTTAACTCCAGGTTGACAATTTCTGGAACTTACCTTTTTTATAGGATTGGTAGGCGGACGACCATAAAGGCCACCTGATTATAAGTAACGCCTTTAGACATCGCCAATGCACCACCAACCTTGGGTACTAAGATGTTATGTCCCTTGTGCCTATAATTACACTGGCTCATTCACCCTTTACACCGGATCACAAGAATAACAAGTACTGCTGTTTTGCGGTAGAATATCTGATGAGTGAGTGATACCTAACCAGACGAGCTTGCACAAAGCTCTACCACCAAGTTAACGTACACGATAACCACTATACCAACGATTCAGTGGCAATTACTTAAGTGATAATCGCTTGATTGTATCAGACTAAAGTATATTAGCCAAGTAAATCCGTAGTCAAATATAAATGTTTAAAATGTATGCTAATCTCTATAAAATTCAACTTAATCTAAACTGCTATAAAATTCAAGTCACGTGTCATGCGATGTTAGTCATTGTTTACCTAGTAGAAGTAGGATGTAAATAATAATTTCCACAATTCCTATTGAGTAATAATGACAATTATTTAAAATACCTACGTAACATTAATTTATGATGTGTGTGAGTTGACTTGGAATTGGTTGTCAATTATTTAAGTATTACTTTTCGGCCAGCAAGTTAACATTCTATTTTTGAAATGTCGAATATTGTATTTTTCTCTCAAATTGTAGATATTCAAAATTGACCTAGAGATTTTAATCATAGAAAAACATGGTGATAATATTTACAATACAAAACATTAAAATGTCTCTATAAATAATTGATAAACCATTTACGTTTGAAAAAGTACTAAAAATATATTATATAAAGGTAATATTAAAATTTGTTACTTTTCGATGTAAACTGAGTAAGAATCGTTATGACTAACGCCAACAGAACATTTCGCGACAGATAAGATATCACACATATGCACTGCGCAGTAAGTCCTATTTTTGGTACACTACTGATAATGGGGTACGCGGGTGAGCACATAGCTACTGTCACAGAATATAGAACACATCGGAAATGACATGGACTGGCTAACATTTAATCGTCTGCTGCCGGCGTCTCCGAGATTTGGAAGTACCCGATTTTTCGGTAATGTGGTGCTTATCGGATACGGGTTTTGACCTCCGTATTTCCCACCACCTACGATATGGGTACCTTCAAGTCTAGAGTGAATAGGTACCTTCTAGGCAAACGCGTTCCACCTTAGGCTGTATCATCACTTTCCATCAGGTGTGATAACAGTCGAGCGCTTGCTTATAAATTAAAAAAAATAATAATAATAATAAGAAACACAAACGGCAATATGCGTCGAAAGCGTGGTCTGAGTACAGATTCGTTATTTTATTCTTTTTTCAAATATAGTTTCTTTATATTTTTTTCTTTCATTTGTTTATTATAACCAATCGTCTGCTTTTGATTTAACCTATTAAGTGTGTGTATCTGTTAGTATGTTCGCAGTTGTTTAAATGCTAAATTGCATAAAAAACAATTGACAGATTTGATGCAGACCATGTCGTTGTGCAGACGATTATTGGTCAAAACTTTATATTCTCATTGTTTCTTAGTTTTTACATCATTTTTTAACAATCTTCGTGTTTAATTCTACTTGAGAGTAGTTAAACAATATTGGGATATGTTAAAAGTTGGCTGCGCCCCAGTTTGTATGATTGGGATATGTCCGCCTTGTACACTTAAATTTTCGTGCCTCGTTAAAAAAAAGTAACAATTTCTAATATTTATTTGTATTTTTTTAAGGTTTGAACAAATAGTAACATCATAATACGATTCAGGGGACAGGGAACAGAAACGTTTAAGCATAACATTGATGTCGTAACATTGAGTACAGCTAGTAATATCCAAATGGATACCATTTTTATTGATCTCATAGTTTTAGGATCAAGTGTTTTGGTAAACAGCAATGCAAACTACAGACTAAGAGACGTCTACAAGATCCATTACGTGTTAAGAGGGCGACAACATTATTGCATTTTAATTTTTACACATTTAATTAATTAATTAATATAACACTATCTGTTTTCATATCATTTAATATTAAAATACTGATTAGACTAACTTATCGTAAACAGCAATTTATCTAAACATTACGTAATATTTAAATACATAATATAATTAAATATTCAAAATAGTAAAGGTATAAATTTTATTTCAAGAAATTTCAATAGGTACATGTATACATAAGAGACAACATGTTTTATAAAAGATAGTTATAATAATATAATATCATATAACAAAAATGTACAAAATATAACGACACTACAAAACGTCATGAATTCTTGTGACGTCATAATGTTATACGAGAATCTTGATATTGACAGAGAAACATTGCCGGACTAACCACATAGCAAGAGTAGCAATTTCTACGGGCCAAATAAATAATATATTTTTTATAATTACATCAGATCAGATCAAGGGCCCTTCGAAATAATTTGCTACGGGCACGCTTGCTTAATCTGGCACTGCAGAGAAGCTTTGTGTAAACCAGTCTGAAAAACTCCACCCACTCATTACATATTCCACCTCTAAACAGCACTTGTGTTCTGGTATGAAGGATGAATTTTCCAGAGCAATTATAGCCACAAGGGATATAACTTCTTAGTTCCCAAGCTTTTGAATGTTGTCGCATTGCCGACGTAAGGATTTGTAATATTTTTTTAAGACTGAAATCTCAATTTTTATTGCATTTAAATTAATTATTATTCTATTATTACTGACGTCATAAGGCAACACAAATATTATTTATATTTATAGAAACTACATATCCATCCCAATATATAAAGCTGAAGAGTTTGTTTGTTCGATCGGACTAATCTCAGGAACTATTGGTTCGAATTTTAAAATTATTTTTTATGTTGTAAAGTCCTTTTATCGAGGAAGGCTCTAGGCTTATTGTTATTCGTTAAATTTTTATTAAATATACGTGGGTGAAACCGCGAGGTACAGCTAGTATTTGATACATTTTTGTGTCTTTGTATACTCGCTGGAAATAAAAGAAAGTTCATTAAAAGAAGTGTTCACGGCAATTCGGCCTCCGCGTCCACTTCAGTGGAGTATCTTTTCAAACAATACAGACGTCATCAGGCAACTTGTATCCAGTAGCAGTACAAACTAAGATGATCTATATGATGTTTGTTATTTAATAGTTTAGGAATTAAGGTGTATTCAAAATGTAATTTTGTAATAAAGATTAATATAAATAAGATCTCATATTCTAATACAAATTCTCATACGTATAATCAATGTATGAAGTGGGATTCGTAACTAACGTATTTTTTTATATAAAAAAAATATCTAAAGATTCACCGACACTGCATTAAGGCACTGGCCTGAGGACTCCCAGCCAAAAATAATATAATTTTGCTACAACAGCTTCCGAATGGGAGTCTTTATGTACAATCTTTGGCCGTATTGGATTAAGAAAACGTGACTTCACTTAACATACATGGACGAGCTAAGTTCGGCTCTGATATTTAAAGTGTATGAAAATTTGCTTTTTTATAGGAAAAAACTTAAAAGGCAAATACTTAAATTATAAATACACAATTTGAGCCATATCGTATAAAATTCTATGTATCTATGCCTTTTTATTAATAGTACTTTATTCACGAGCAAGAAGTACATTCAAAGAGTATAGACATTGTAATTGAAAAATTGCCCATCGTTTAGTCTGTTTTTGTCAATACAAGTTGTTACTGTTTGGTAGTAGAATAGTCAATGAGTGGGTAGAGGACGTGGGTGTTGGGCTCTATGACCAGTGATTTTGTACGATTTTGTTTCAAATTAACAAATAAAATGGTTATAAAAACAGGCCGAGATGGCCCAGTGGTTAAAACGCGTGAATCTTAACCGATGATGGTTCAAACCCAGACAAGCACCACTGAATTTTAATGTGCTTAATTTCTAAGTTTAACTCATCACGTACTTGGATTGAAAACATCGTGAGGAAACCTGCATGTGCCAAATTTCACTGATATTCGGCCACGTGTGTATTCCACCCGCATTTGAGCAGCGTGATAGAATTAGCTTCAAACCTACTCGAAAAAGGAAAGGAGGCCTTTGCCCAGCAGCGGAACATTCACAGGCTGTTACTATATTGTCATATCTGTTTTATTTCCGTACCTTATAATGAAAATACACTTGCAAAGTCTGTTTCCTTTTTCGTCTGTTTGTATGTCAAGGCCTTTTCAATCAGAAGAGTCTAGAACGAACAATAATTAATACGAATACCGTAAACGTAGGCGTGAGACTCACACTAACACATGCTTGCATTGTCGAAAATATATACATCTGTATATCTGTCTAGACGTATAAACTTTAACTGTTACGGTAAGCAATCTTAATCTTTTCACACTTTGGTGTTAATATTATCCTCTCACTAGTTATGATAATTCCATAATTTCATTGATTTACAAAATTGAATTTAAAAGTTATTAAAATATTATAAAAAAAAAATCTTGAAAGTTATTGATTGAACTTTGTGCGAGCTATCTGCTTGATTTTGAAAACATTTAACATAACCCAATGAATATAAAAGATTCGTATTTTTTGACGTGACAACGTCTTATAAATTGGTTTGCCGGGTGACACTTCAAGAAACTGCGTTACGCTCCGCTCACGTTATGCGCTCACAATGAGAGCGAGTGAGAGGCACGCGTCCCTTCCACTCGGGCATGGTTAGCCCGCCTAAGAGCGAGAGAGACAGACATAAAAAGTGAAATTCAGTGCGAGATTCTTTGTATACATTAATGTTTTAAATATAATTCTTTGTATAAATAAATGTTTTAAATTGTTACTATTATTTCATCCTTCTTCCTACTATACGAATGAATATTCACATAAAAATTATTTTACCACTCAAAGTCGTTGTCACGTAAAACTTTCGCCCGTATACCGACTTTACAGGCAACCAATTTTTTTTTAATATTAAGTAGGTATTAAGTAGGTACTGATTTAGATTTTGTATTATTAAACTTGTGTACCAATTAATTATATGTCTAAATTCTTTTGTCAATCTTGGTTGTGATGGAAGAAATCTCTTCAAGGAATAAGCTTTCTCGAAGTATTTTATACATAGTTCTTTATTATATTATTTTTTCATTTCTGTTTATATCTGGTGCATTGTAATAATGTATGAGATAAATAAGTACATTTATAAGCCATTCTAATTCTATTTGCAAATAAAACATAAAATTAATATTTTAATAAATTGTAGCAAAAATTTTGTATATTTATTTTATTATAAAATCGACTACACTTGTATCGACTTAATACAGCAAAAGTCCTTACAACTATACAAGTCCTTGTTAATCATTCTATTTAAGCGTTTTATTATCAAATAGCATCAATAGTTATTATCATCACAGAGTACATAATCATTATGTTTTAATTATCATGCAATTATAAATTCATCACGAAACTATTAACCTCAACTTTCTTCTATAATTATAACAAAATACAAGGCAAAGGAACTATGGAAATAGAAAAAGATAACAAAACTAATGAGGCTTATTTAAACAACACATTAGACAGATAAATAAAAAAGATTACAACAAAAAGAATGATTATTATAATTGACAAGTTTTAGATAAAATACCTATAGTCTATGATATTATAAATGAATACAATAACATTTTTTTAAATTTATTTTATAATGAAATAACAAGAAATTAGAATAATCGTATTTAAGAGAAATATAAACAAAACATAGATGAAATAAATAAAATTTATTTATTAGATTTTTTATTAAATCACATACAAATTTAATATATGCACAGATTTTGAAAGGAAACACTATGACGATATTAAAATTAAAGCTAAAAAAAACACAGACGAATTGATAACCTCCTCCTTTTTTTGAAGTCGGTTAAAAACAACAACTAAGGAAAAGAATAAAGCTGGTACAGATGCAGATCTTTACAATATAAATATAATATATATCTAAAACTTAAATATTTTGCCTTTAAACGATAAAATATACCGTATTTAAAAAGAAAGCAAATTTTGAAACGTCAACCATGTTATACATGTTTGATGTTATGTGTCAAAATGTTTAAACGTCATTTATGCCACATATCAATTTGTATTTTTAGCTTTCAAGAACAATAAATTATTAATTATATCACGAATTACTATTGTGTTAACTTTTCAACAGTTTACCCGCATATTCTTTCGACGTCATTATTACGTTTAAAATAGTTAAGGCCACCGAATATACTTCAACACGTGACTCGTGCAACTCAAACTTATGAGTGGAAGATTTATGTAATACAGAGCGTTGTCAATGCACACAGCGATATAAAATATATTTAATGCATTGTGGTCTTTATTTGAACGCTTTAAGGACTAAAATAACTCGAGTCACGTGCATAAAGTAGGTCAAACCGCTTTACAACAGCTGATGGTCGGTCAACGGCCGCGAGGCTACGAGGGCAACGACCCTACACCCTTCGCAAACGAGAGGGAATCTTACCTCCCTATCTAGTGGATTCTAAATATTGACGTGCAAATGTTACGGTGGCGTACATTATTTCATTCATGCTGCGTTACACTCATGTTTACAGTGCTTATAATTACTTTTATTTATTAATTTTGAACGTAATTTATTGTAAATTAAAATTATGAATATTTTTTCATAGCTTTGTAATTTGATTGTTTCGTGTAAATAATATATATAGTTTAAGTATTTACTGTTATTATGAACAAATTACAACATTATCTTTATATATGGTTTTACTACATAGTTAAATTTTATAGTTACTAGTGACGTACCCATTGACCTTCTCAGCGGACTATAGATAGTGTCACCTTCAAGTGTAGCCTAGTAATTAAAATACAGTACATTTTTTTAAATGATGTACATGACACACATGACTCATAATCGATACGAACATGACGATTACTTTCCATTTAAAGTTTTAATGGAGTAGTTAGTATAACTAAATCATAGATATGAAGTATGTATACACCGTTGTTGTTTACTACTAAAAGCTGTTGAATGATGAAACAAACATAATTATTGTTAAACTCATTATTCGAATATGTTTGTCAAAAATATGCATTAAAAATTCGTTGGAAATGAGAAAGTGTTACCAAATGATATAATCGAACGCAAGTATTGCGTTATGTTTACTCGAACTTATTTTTTGTAAAAACAATTTAAATATTGACTTTCATATAATGAACATTATTCATATTTATTTTATCTTCGAATTTCTTTATTAATTTTTTTTTTCTCAAAAAATACTACAACTATTTTGAGTCGAAAACCTAAGTTGATAACACAGGCTAACGTAAAAAATAATTGCTTAACTTCCACTGGTAGTTCACGAATTTAGCATGTTCATACAAATTACTCCGATCTAATAATATTCGTATATATTAATTATAGATTATATGAAATCGTAAGACGTATAAAATAAGTATAAATATTGTTGCTTATTGTCAACAAGTCTGCCCTATTTCTTAAACGCGCTGCTAGATTATTGTAATCAATCAAAGTAATCTGAGGTGTTTTTTTTGTTAAAAAAAAAACGACAGAACGTTTTGTTTACTCCACCAACTGTTACGGTTCATATAATGTATACTGAAAAAACTTTAGTACGGAACAGGGAAATGTTAACTATTGACTAATCTTTTTTTTCGTCGCGTCTGTCGATATTGCACCGTTTAAAGAGTCGGGAGTATATCGGGAGCATTTTAAATATTTATAGCAACGCCACCACGTCTCCTGTCTGGTATACAAAACTTTGTAGTATTTTATTAATCACATAATCTTGAGGACATAAATAACTGTTAACTAACGACCATACAAAGATATAGTATATACTTAATTCAATAAATTAATTATTATTTAGTTGTGTATTTTTAACACAAAATAAAACATAACTTTGTAACAATCGTTAATACATTTTTATTAGTTATATATTATTAAACATAGTATTAAAAGTCGACATAACTCATTTAGTTAAAATAACCTCAAAAAACGACAACAACCAACAGAGATCGAGAAAAAAAGTATTAAAAGCGAAAACACAATCGCTGCGTTTCCTCAATTACAAAATGGCAGAAGTAATTAGTCGGTCCATTGGAAGGAATTAGGGCGCAGTGCGTTGTCGGGAGCACGTACGCACCGGCCTTGTTGACGCGCAGCCCACCGGCTCGCCTTGTGAAACATTGATAAAACACGGAGAGTTTTATGTAATTGCTGACTTCACTTGGATTAGCATGTTTGATACACATATACACAAATATGATAAACATATCTTCCACACATGGGTTAAACTCTATTAACTATTTAGTATTGAATAACTTATATAAACACCACAACTATATAACTAAGCGCACCAAATATTTATGGCCAACTCCAACATTTGCCTAAACTCGTAAGGCATTCATTCCGTTGATATGTAAAAAAAGTGAAGTGATATTTGACATATTTATGGTAATTAAGTAAACATAATCAATCATAAATTGAAGGTATTATAGTGAATACGCGAATACTCTGCACCATTAGTGGTAGAGCTTTATGCAAGCTCGTCTGTGTAGGTACCACCCACTTACCAACTACTTACTTTCAAAGTCAGATATTCTACCGTAAAACAGCCGTACTTAGTGTTGTTGTGTTCTGGTTTGAAGGGTGAGTGAGCCAGTGTAATTACTCGCACAAGATGCCTCTTGTGCGAGTCACAACATCTTAGTACCCAAGGTTGGTGGCGCATTGGCGATGTAAGCGATGATTAACATCTCCTACAATGCCAATGTCTATGGGCGTTGATGACCAGTGACCACTTACCATCAGGTGGTCCATATGTTCGTCAAATAGGCGGGCGGCGGTATATTATAAAAAAAAACCATGTGAAGTGCTGTTGTATGATTTTGTTTTTGTTCTATTCTATTTTGTAATAATTCGTGTTATTAAAGATAGTTATTTAAGTCAGATTATTAAAAATAATTAAACTGACTAAAGAAACAGTAGAAAATGCTCTAAAAAGTAAAAAAATATTCTTTTTTAAATTACAAATACTTCAAGGGCTTGACACGGACTTCAAGGTGCCGTCACAAAAAAACCTGTTTTGTCGCACAAGCCTTTCAATATAAAACCGAATTAAGGTTTTTTAACCGACTTAAAAAAAAGGAGGAGTTTATCAATTCGTCTGTATGTTTTTTTTTAATATAGTATGTTCGACGCGTATGTTTAAACATTGGCATAATAAGCATCAATTGTTTTTAAGTTCATTTAAAACTAAAAATAGTTCCAACTCGAAGCAAATACATATTATATTTGTTGAAATAATATGTCTTTACGATATTTTTTACATTTACCAGGGAAATGATAAAATTCCTCCCGAGAAGATAATCAAATTGTTCCTCCAAACTCAATTATGGTTTAATCTAAATCTCAAGTTGGTTCAGATATAGACTCTGCACTTTATAATATTACGAGAAATGTGTTTTTAAGATGAAATATATTTTATTCCTCATTACTATAAACAGAATCAAAGTTAAAATTACATAATTACTAACCACATTTATCCTACATCAAAATATTTGTTTTATTATTTGACAAATTCGCAATAACACCATAAAAGATGGACAGGTGAAACTAATGCCTGTTTTAAATACCTAAACACAAGGTGCAAAGGGTGTGTCACAAATTTTATTATACACTAGGTGATACCCACGACTTCGTCCGCGTTGCTTGATATATTAACAAAGTTTTCTTATGTACGAAGGAAAAAACATCAAAAAGATCGCAAGCAAAAATATACTTCTTTTAAACATATATCACTGAACACGCAGTGCATATACAAATCGTTGTTTCTTAAAACTTTAATAACTTTTTATTAAATGAAGATATCGTAATCATTTTTTTATATGGGCCAAGTGTCTAAGGATAAACATTTAGAAAATTTCATTGAAATCTATCCAGTAGTTTTTCCGTGATGCACGCATAACTAGCAGACCACTATCATTTTATTTATATAGAATACGAATTAATTCCCATAAATACATAATTATATTATAAATTTCGAAATCAATTCGATTTTGAAAGGAATATACTAATAATAATAATAATGTCCTCCTGACCGATTTCGGTCACGGCGGCCAATCTCAAGAGAGATTAGCCAACTGCAAGGAGATATTATAGCGCTTCCCTTGCTTTCGTAATCCGATGGGACGGTAATCCTACACGCCCAGAAAGAGTTCAGGCGCAGAACCAAAGGCTTTACGTGCTTTTCGAGGCACGGGCAGTGTACACACTTCCAACTTCCAGACTCCGGGCAGCTACTGTGAATTTTCTGACAGAAACACCCAATAATTATTTATTGGCCCGACCTGGAAATAGGAGTCTCCGTTAATCGTTTATATTGAAGGACAAACATATAAAGAAAATATATTTGTATTGGACTTATTGGAGGAACCTTCACAGTCGTTAACAGAACAACTCACAGATGATTAGTTTGGGCCATAAAAGACAAACAAACATTCATTTTTATTTAATAAATAAGAAGATAGCTTAAGCGTCCTGCTGCCCTCTGTCTTGTTAGTGGTGTTCTGGTTGGCGAAACGATCTGAGCGCCACCTGTTGGTATATGGTTGTACTCATTCAAAATCATTCGCACGGCAACAATTAGAACTCGCAATCGAATGAATAGTATAGATTATCTTTATTTATGTCGGGTTTGACTGCCTTAGATTTCGCTTACCTGTTTTATAGTTTTCAATTTTAGTTGAAGTTTATTGTCTCTGCTCTGCTCATAAGAGTCGCATTGTTAAGAGTATTATGCAGCCTATTGTATAACCATAACTATCCTTTTATAGACTAAAATACAAAAAAAAATAATTAAAATAGAACCGTTTGTTCTGGAAAATTAGTCTCTTTAAGCTTACAAACTGTTCAGATTTATATTACTTATATATGTATATACGTATATATACATGATGATTGTACGTGTTCTATTGTGTTTATTTCGTGCTCTTCGGAGAGGAAAACTTCATAAGACAATTTACATTTGTAGTAATAAATTCTAACAAATTTTAAGTTTAACCCGCGGAGGTGCAGTGTGTTCTACTTGCTCCAAATCCTTTATCTAAGAAGCTGTTACTTTATTTAGTTAACTTTTTAATGTATTTTGTTAAGGGAAGTATATATATTACTACTAAAATATCAAAATCAAAAAATGTACTTTTAATGTATTTTTTCCATATGGCTTAATGTAACATTTTTTTATTATTTATGATATGTACTGTATGTATGTTCCTCGATAACTTTATAATCGTTTTTCTGCTAGGACTGTAAAATTTTCATTTTATAATATACTCTTGAGTCTTGATAAAGATATAGATATAATAAAGAGGAGAATTAAGGGTAGAAAAAAGAGTAGATTTGTCACGTGCTCAATGATACTTTCGCCTATTATGCAAATCGGGTCACAATTTGAGTAATAGGCAAAGAAAAAACGGCTCAGAACCCTTTTCTCCTGTGTTTTTCAACCGACTATGTCCGAAATAAAAAGAAACGTAGTAGCGTAGTAACGGTAGTAGTTTCTAGTTTGACAATCAATAAGTAAGTGTAATACTTCAATATTGAATAAAGTATTTGAATTTGAATTTGAATTTGAACGAAATATGTTCAATTCATATATGATTTCCTCAAACACTCAATAACGGTTATGGTCAAACTATGTCTAAGCAAAAATATTATATATTAAATGTATAAACATATATTCAAAATTATTTAGAACACGGTATTGCTTTAGTAAAATCTTACGCTCGCGTCAAACAATATTTCATGCAAAGCTCTGGGGTGGTCTTGTTTATTGAAGTTTTATGGTTCGCTTAATGAAAGTATCTGCATTGCAGTCATTTGTGGAATACATAAAAACAACGCATAAATCTCTCCACATATCATTAATTTTCGGATATATAAATCGTACCTACGATTATGTGTATTTATTTTAGAAATCTTTTATTTTAATAATAGAATAGGATTACATTCTCTCATTCAATTGAACTGAATGATTTCTGAAGTATTTCTAAGCAAGTATGGAAACTAAGACATAATACCCTTTGTGCCCGTAATTAAACCGGTTCGCTGGATGAAGGGTGACTTTCAACTGAAATACAACAATACAAAGCTATATCTAAAAAAGTGATAGATATAACGACTTTTTTAAAGATTAGGTGTAATCTACAAGTAATCATTCATCACGCGTCTTAAAGAGTCGACTTGTTATTATTAAAAATGAACACTCTGTTATCATAATTTAATAAATAACCTTAACCTCCTTGATTCAGATATTTTGCTCAGCAACAACGATAATATATTTTTATCAATTATTTAAATTGCCTCGATCTTATAGCTAACTAGATAAACGCACTTCTTGCTTCGCCTCCTAAACAAATTACTTTTTTGATTATTTAAAAAAAGTATATAAGTTAGCTCGAGTACATTAAGAGAATATCTGAACCCATATACCACTTTATAGGTAACTTCATTCATCGTAGTACATATTAAAGCAACTGATAAAAAAGATAAATTGAGATTCACGAAACTGATTCTGATTCATTTGATTTAAAATAATTGTCATTTAAAATAAAAAAAAATGGGTTAAAAATAAATACAGAAATACTACATCGTTTGTAGTTAGTGTCAGATTAATGGACTGACGAGATATGAGAACTCCATAACATGTTCCACGACAAGCAATAGATATTAGTTGTAGTGTACTTTTAGCACATTATCTCTAAATACAACGACAAATAGAAATGGTGTTAATAAAAGTGTTTTCGTCGCGGTCACCTTATGATTTTCGTCTACGACAGCAAAAATACTCTAAACGAATTGTTCTAAGACAAATGCACAATTATCACCCGTCAAAAATATTTATTTTACTGATAAGAACCGTTAAAAAACTTAGTAGTTAACGTTTTTATCCATTAAACTACATAGATACCTACATAAGTTATACACAAATCAGTATACAACTTACACTTAGGCATTGTTATTGTTTTTATAATCTGTAAAACAGTATCGCCTTGCTCTGTAAAGTAACAGCCTGTGAATGTCCCACTGCTGAGCTAAGGCCTCTTCTCCTTTTTTGAGGAGAAAGTTTTAGAGCTTATTCCACCACGTTGCTCCAATGCGGGTTGGCAGAATACACATGTAGCAGAATTTGAGTGAAATTTGAAACATGCAGGTTTCCTCACGATGTTTTCCTTCACCGCCTTGCGCCCTGGTGAATGGGTTATTCCTGCGAAATTTTCTATGAATTATCTTTTTTTTTTATGTAAGACGGGGCAAACGAGCAGGAGGCTCACCTCACCTGAT
Source organism: Nymphalis c-album (assembly GCA_963151315.1). Taxonomy (NCBI): domain Eukaryota; kingdom Metazoa; phylum Arthropoda; class Insecta; order Lepidoptera; family Nymphalidae; genus Nymphalis; species Nymphalis c-album. The sequence continues at coordinate 11,252,256 of OY720591.1, read as the reverse complement.
GGAAAGTGACTACCACCGCCCATGGACACCTGCAACACCCGAGGACTTGCAGGTGCGTTGCCGGCCTTGAATCGTAATAGACCAATAAATAAATAGTATGATCACTTGTTTTAGAATATTAAATATGGGAAAACTTTATTATATTTTGGTATATCAGGAAATGGACCTGTTTCCAAACACCTGTATAATGTATTAAAAATTAAAGCTGTATACGGAACGACATCGTAAATTTTACTATCAATAAAATGCACCGAACTTCGAAACTACTCTACGGGTCTCATAAAATGGCACGAAAATAAAATTCAAAAAGCATCGCAATATAAATAAACAATAGATATACGCAAGTATCAATATGTAAAGCTTCGTGCAAGCCCGTCTGGGTAGGTACCACCCACTTATCAGATATTCTACCGAAAAACAGCAGTACTTGGTATTATTGTGTTCCGGTTTCAAGGGTAAGTGAGCCAGTGTAATTACAGGCACAAGTGACATAAGATCTTATTTCCCAAGGTTGGTGGCGCATTGGCGATGTAACCGATGGTTAACATCTCTTACAATGCCAATGTCTATGGGCGTTGGTGACCACTTACTATCAGGTGGCCCATATGCTCGTCCGCCTTCCTATGCAATAAAAAAAAATATGGTTATAATAGCCACCTTTATGTCCTTCATCTTCATATTAATATATAATACGTCATGATTATATATTTGTCGTGGATAGCAATATCGTTTAATATTAAGTTGCTCATTTGACTACCATAGTACTAGAGATGGGGTAAAAACCGTGAATAAATATAATCGATCCCTATAAGTAATTCAATGTGTATTAGTAAAGGGTAATAATATTTGAAATTAAATTCTATTAAATTTGACATTACAATAATTTAAAAACAAACAGTAACACGATACAGATAACAAATGATATCGTGGCTGTAAGTTACATAATCACAGTAGGTATATTTGTCATATCTCTCTTTTTAAGGAAATATCGATTTATCTACAAAATATTATCAACACCATGAATCATGTTATACTCATATTTTTCCATAACACAGTAGGTAGTGAACTTGTTTTTGTTCATTCCATTAAATATGTTTGGAGCTCGTCACACTACGCACTTCCTTATTATTGCACTACGTGACTCGACTGAGAGACTTGAACTGTAGAATACGTAGTAGCATATAGACCAGCTGGTAGTAAATAACGTAAATTATATCACCAAATATGAGACAATAGAACATTACAGTACAACTATATTACATTCGATTTTAAATCATTCGATTTTACATTAAATACGTCAAATATTAAAATTAAAAGTTTAAAAAGTTTTTTTTTTTTTTTTATTGTATAGGAAGGCGGACGAGCATATGGGCCACCTGATGGTAAGTGGTCACCAACGCTCATAGACAATGGCATTGTAAGAAATGTTAACCATCGCTTACATCGCCAATGCGCCACCAACCTTGGGAACTAAGATGTTATGTCACTTGTGCCTGTAATTACACTGGCTCACTCACCCTTCAAACCGGAACACAGCAATACATAGTACTGCTGTTTTGCGGCAGAATATCTGATGAGTGGGTGGTACCTACCCAGACGAGCTTGCACAAAGCTCTACCACCAAGTATAAAAAACAATTAAAGATTTTTGGATGACTTGTATCATCTTTTAGCGCGGCGCTGATAGTGAACCCAGCAGTCACTTTATGTGACAGGTGACATCTAAACGCGAATAACACTTCCGAGCGATTTTGCTGGAAAAAATTACTAATGTAGTCATAATATAGATATAGACACCTGCCACACCGGTTTATTTCTAGAAAAGGTGATAAATGGACATGATTTCGAAATGCATGATTCAATGGCTCAAATCTATGAGTATGGTGGGGAACCGAACGCCGCCGAATTAAGAGGCTCTATCGTGATAGAGACCGGCGCTGCATATCAATTTTGAAAAAATTAAATGGTTGTCTATAAAGTCGGTTTACGGACGATAGTTTAAAGTGACAACTTCATAACAAAACATTGATGAAATGATTGCGATCGAGTGAAAGAGAGATAGATGCGACGCAAGCGTACAAGCAGCGTAACGGGACAATGAGCGTAACGGGATAATTTTTCGTGCATCCAACTAGCGTTCATCGATTTATTAGACGTCACGTCAATAATTGTCATATAGGTAATTAGATTGAATGTGTTGGTAGAGATTTCGACAATTAACGCAAATTGCTAGAGAAAAACAAACACGGTACAAATTTTTCCTAAATTTAGATACTTCTAAATAGAAAGTTCTCAGTCCCATGACTGAAACATAATTGACTTTTAAATAAGCGTTCCATTTTCAAAAATCTATTTATTTATCAATCTTGTATAAACATTTCCACTTATAAAAACTAAAACGAACAGAAGACCATCAATTACTTAAATATACAAACGATTTTACCATAAAAAGGTTGTTATGTGGACATTTATCTTAATATTATTTGCTTGATAGGACTTATTTGTCGTTCTAAGGCGTAAACCTTGGAGTTCACACTATGTATTTATGGACTTGGTAAACAAACATATAAGTCAAACAGTAACACAATAATATCCAACATAACTTATATTAATAAGAATACATTTTCTCTGAATTGTTTATTATATAATATAAATAAAAATCAGCTATATCAAAACATTTTCACTCAAATTGGAGTTTAATGCTATTTATTTGATTTAAAAACAAAAATTACTGTCAACCATGTCTTGGACACTGGTTGTCTCTATTTTTTGACATTCGAAACAAGAACACGTTAACATTGCTTAAATAATAATTGCATAAGCAACATTTATAAGTAAAGCCGCTTATATTTAATAGAAGATGGAATTCTTTGTAAATTAAATAGCACTTTTATTTGCTTCGCGCCAAATATATATTTTTATGAATTCACTTTACATTGGTCTATTTTTAATCTTAACTTATTGAAATAACAGTTTTGTCATTCATTACAGTTCTCATTTTGTGATCTTATAAAGTACGTACCAACTACACAAATAAGTTGTATTAATTTTATTTGCATGACTACAGAAACGAATGAACTCTTAAACGAACTTGGCCGAATTAATATATTTTTAATTCAAATACCTGTTAAAATGTACATATGTAATACCTTTTTATCTGGCCTGAATTTAACTTTTTAACCTTGTTTAAAACAAATTCAGTATTAGCTGCTAAGTTTAAAACGTACATAGATTTCTAATTAAATAAAAATAATAAAATATAAATAACAACTGCTTTCAGTATGTCAAATACCTTATAATGGTTTTATACATATTCCGCTTGTGTTTATAAAATTAAGTAAATAAAAGAAAAATGCAATGTATTGCTATTAATATCAGGTTTTTTTTTAAATTAATTTATAACCGAAGAAAATTTCGTTCTGCTCAAATTGTTTTGAGTTTTGTTCTGCATTTACGATTATGTATAATTATATATTATTATGAAAGCAATTAAAAGATTTAAGTAAACTTATATAATTTTGAAATAATCTATTAATTGCTGAGTTAATATTATTATTTGACTTTGACATTGACATTTAATGAAACGATATTATTTCAAAAGTTTTAAATAACAATTTGAAGACTATCTTGCAGTGTTCACTATTTATAGTTCTAATATAATCGACAAAATACACTACTCAAATGAGAACTAAATAGTTGGTAAGGAATACTTAAAAAATAAAGATTGTTATTTATTTTATGAACTAGATTACAATTAAAAATAATTTAAATTAAAAGCGGTAGATAATTAAAACATTTCTAAATGAATCCCATATCTGTACAGCCCTTAAATTAACCATTCCTTCTGTTACCACAGATACAGATATGACCATAATTATCTTCAACATTATATAGTCATAGACTATATATATTTTTACTAGATCATAATAACAGGGTCATACTAAAGTAGGGTGCACTTGTCCACACTGTACTCATTTTAAACAAAAACTTTATAATTATATGAGAGCACGTATATAAATTAAGTACGAGTAAATATATAGCGAAATGAGAACAAAATTAAAGTTTAATTAAAGTTGTAGATATTAATGTGTTAGTATGATATTTTGAATCGAAACAAAGTAGACACATACTTCTCTATACGATTGAGATATTTTGCTGACAATTTTCAGGATGGAGGACGCAAAGATATAAGCTATACTGTAAGATAACACTTCGTATTTTAGTCGTGTAATGTCTAAACACAACTTTCTGTGATACCCAATTTTAACGCATATTTATAATTATATCACAGTCAATGTTCCGTTGTCAACCCGCATTGGAGCAGCGTGGTTTAATAAGCTCCCTTAAAAAACGGAGAAGGGAGATATTCACAGGCAATATAATGTCACATATGAGTTTTTTAACATTTAACGATCATCTTCTACGTTGTTAAAATGTTGTTCTTATGGGATAATTATTAATTAGCGAAGTTTAACTTTCTTGCGTCACGTTACATAACTCAGTCGTAATCATACTTTAAGGACTCGCTTTTACGCGTATTTCTTTACATAAGCGAAGAAAGATATGACGTAGAGAGAAAGGGAAGGAGAGCTATATCCTATTTATTTGAGAAGCATCACTTCTGTTACGTTTTTCATTGATTTTTTTTTTCAGTTCGACTCACGAGGTATTTCTTCTTCTACATAATATAAAAGAGTCATGTAAAGTAAATAAATTATGTTGTTTGAAAATATTGATTCATTAATTTAAAAAAAAAAAACATAAAAACAATACCATTACTAACAGCACAAGTATATTGGATCAATAACATTTATTTATTACATTATTTAATAAATAACTGGAACTGACGTCAAGTAAAGGCTATCTATCGACACGTAAATAATAAACTTTATACTATTAATATACTATGTACTATTACGGTTCTTATATTATATACATATACCTAAAAGCACATACATATGCTTGTAAAAGACTGAGATCTTTGAGAAATATTAGATTCTAAGGGCCTGTTGAAATTTTTACGTTCCAATAAGAGAAGAATAAACTAATAATAAATAAAAAAATTAACAAAACAAAAACCGACTTCATACGAAAAACTACTATTTTCTACTCATCAATATGTAGGTACGAATGTGTTGTGTGGTTGATAATGTATTCACAATTATTGTTACTTTTGGAGGATAATATCAGATATTCTACCGCAAAACAGCAGTACTTTGTATTGCTGTGTTCCACTACTTGCTTGCTTGCTTGCAATACTTGCTATTGTTGTATTGGGACATAAGATCTTAGTTCCCAAGGTTGGTGGCGCATTGGCGATGTAACCGATGGTTAACATCTCTTACAATGCCAATGTCTATGGGCGTTAGTGACCACTTACAATCAGGTGGCCCATATGCTCGTCAGCCTTCCTATGCAATAAAAAGTATGTATATTATGTTAATTGTAAGCTGTTAATAATAAATGAATAAATGATATATGAATATGAATGAATGCTTAGACATTTAAATATTGGTATTCTATTCTTTTTCATAACATAGTAAGACGCCCGGCAAATGGCCCACCCGATTGAAGGAAATAGTAACCATTTCGTACATCGCCAATGCACCACCAAACTTGGAAACTAAGATATTATATCCCTTGCGTCTGAATTAACACCGGTTCACTATCCCATCAAACCTGAACTTAACAGAACTACTATTTGCTGTTGAATATGTGATGAGCAGGTGGTACCTAGCCACAGTAACAACCTGTGAATGTCCCACTGCTGGGCTAAGGTGTCCTCTTCTTAGCTTATTCCACCACGCTGCTCCAATGCTGGTGGAATACACATGTGGCAAAATTTCAGTGAAATTTACATGCAGGTTTCCTCACGATGATTTCCTTCACCGTCAAGCTCAAGATGAATTATAATCACAAATGAAGTACATGAAATTCAGTGGTGCCTGCCCTGGTTTTAACCCACGATTATCGGTTAAGATTCTCGCGTTCTTACCATAATATAATTAAAGGGTTATTAGTTAATTATTATGTAAAAATTCGGATAAACAGATTATATTTGTTTCATACTTGGCGATGATACATTGAGAGGAAATTTTCATGTGTCAGGCGGCATTCTACAAATGTATCAAACCAACATTGGAGCAACATGGTGCAATAGGAGTCACATTATTTACTATTATGACCATACATAATGGAATATTTATATCGATATTATTATCGTCTTAAGATATGTTTAGATTGTACGCATTCCTTAATTTGTAACGCTTTGGCTACGTTTTGAATTCTGCTACGCAGTATTATGAGTTTATTGTAATGAGAAAATAGCTATTACATAAAGCAACAAGCAGACATATAGACAATGTCAATGAAAATTTAATTGCAAGATTTTAGACTAACGAGGGTATTACTTAAGTATAATTAGATTTTATAATAAAATAAATATCGTAAAAATATTTTTTTAATTTGAGCGGAAAGTTTTATATCAATTTTATATCGGTGTCCAATTTTATTTAATTAATTTATGTATATAAACCAACTATAGGCGCTTCCTATGTTCGTCCCCGTTGAACAGTTATCTATCTACGTAAGTAGTATATTCGACAAAAGTCACCGGCAAACAGACCCATAATATTATCTGAACTTCTTAGGTCTCTTAGAGTTATATCTACGGCTTCTGTGTGTGGGCAATTGCTACAATCGCCCCACATTATGAGACAGACCTTTTGAAAAAGTTAGTCTGTTTTATTAATTATTATAATAGGTAGAATTCCATTTATTCCATCTGATGGTTAATCGTTACCATCACTCATAGATATTGGAATGAAAAGATTAACCATTCCATCACATCCCAAAAGAAGTATTAAAATCGCCAAGGCGCCATGATAGTCCGACGTTTCTAGACGTTTAGAACAACAAATAACAGGGTGTCAAGCTTAATGAATTATTCAGTGTTGTACTATCGGTGTGTGTATCGAATAATCTTTACACACAGTCTGACATACAAATAAAATTTATTTATAGATACGTGTGTAAAATTAAACCTTCACCAGTCCATTGTTTACATAAGGGCTTTGATGAGAAGTCACGAATCTATTACGGCATAAGTATTTTTATCTTAGTAATATTATTCCACTTACTATTCCATCGTTGGTCTAGTGACTATGTAGTGGTATTTTCCAATACATTGGATGTACTTTATATATTTAGTATATGTCTGATGCTTCGCTGTTCTAATAAATAGATTATAAGAATCGTGTTCGATAAACATTTATTGAGTTTTCTATTACATATGTAATACCTGGGCTTTAGAAGTTAGCAGTTTTACTCCTGATTCCCAAAAAGAACATAAAGTCGTTGGTTCTGCCTCTGATCTTCTCTAGATAAAAGGATACTAAGCATTAGTATGATACTAAAAATAGGACACAACTGACGGTATTTTACTGTCGTGATTTTTAAGCCTGACAAAAGTTATATTAAGCATTAGTATGAAGCCTTTAACATAAACGATCTCATACGATCAATTCTGCCTGAAATTACGCATGAAAATCTAAGTATATATGCATTATTTTAATTATGTGTAATACCGATGCTCTATAAGAAATAACGATAAAAATAACTGTCAGAAACAGATGATAGAACATCGAAAATAAGTATATATCATTTGGAGGCACAATCCAATGTCTTTTTTTTTAATTCTAAATTTCAAAACATAATGATCGTTATAAGTATATAATTAAAAATTTTATTACACACCTTGTCTTCTAGAGGACATTCTGATAAACCGAGACCTATGCTACCCATCATATTGTAAATGCAGTATGCCACAGCTGTGCAAGCAAAACAAAATGAAGTCATCCATAAATTACAAACACGGCTTATTGTCTCGTGTTTACAGGGAAATATCATTGCTCTGAGTCACAAAATGTAAAAGTAATTGTGTAAGAAGACATGAATTTGGCGCCAAAAATAATGAATGATGATTGATTGATTGATGATATTTCCCTTCAAATAAATAAAAATTGCATTTAATGATCTTGCCCTCTACCGTAATGATTGACATAGATTATAATAATGGTGTTGTCATATTAAGAAATTAAACTTATTACATATTTAAAAAAAAAAAGTTAAAAGTACTTATTATTTATTGTGTATGTCACCTGAAATAAATTTAATATCGAAGTAGTAAATTATATCAGATATATTTTTGTGTAATAAATATATGACATCATATAAGCAAATTATTTCGCGTAGATTTTGAATTTACATAAGAATATCAGTATAAGTAGTGCAATATCCTACATCTATTTAAATTTTTTATATACAATTATAAAAGAATAATACTTATATGTGTAGTTAAAAATATGTCTTTAATAAGTTCACTATATGATTTGTTGTGTTGTGGTTTCCGTCATCCTTTGAAGTTCTCCTAACCTGAAATACTAATGCTATCTGTATTGTGTCAAGCTATTAAAATACATAATTTGATTAATATTAGCTACACTTTTACGAACAAACAGATGATCGCAATGACAATTTTCAAGTATTGAATTCAAAAGTTTTATACGACCCCGTTGCGATGTCATAAAATATATATAGTCGTAAGTTTTGTTTGTAATACATCTGTATACAGTCGGGTAAACGATATCACACATGAAATCTAAACAGAAAACTTGGGTTAACAGTGGACGCATTGAAGCACATGTGAACTGTTTATAATCGGCCATTGCTCTTAAAGTTCCCAACGATTTATATTAAAATGCAAAAATATTTTATTCTTTAGAATTAATTAAAAAAATAACCTTAGATCATAAATTAGTTCTTGCTTAAGTTTAAAAATAGAATGCGATTATTTTTTTAATTTTGATTTAATTGTCAAACGAAAATCAGTTTATTGTGTTAACCTCACTAAGGTACTTATTTATTATAATTCTATAGCTTAATATATTTGAGTTGTGTTGTTGGAAGCTGACGCTATTAAGGTATACAAGTATACAAACCACGTCTATGTCGCACGAAGGTAGGCCATTGCACTTGTAATGACTTGACTACTAAAATAAATGTATTTTGTAGGAGCAATGGCTCGTTGAACTGAACCAGATCACGATAATATACGTGCCAATTCTGTCAATATCATCGATATTTCATTTCTGTTCAGCATTACAGTCCTGGAATCTCATATTCGTACATAATACAGGCGATAGAATTTTGTCTTGGGGAAAACCTCATGGATACCCTCCGTATCGGATGGATATGATGGAGGGTTTTGTTAGACTCTTACCGATTAAAACCACCGCGATTCCTGCTATCCACACTAAGTGTAGTTGCGGAGACCCTCGCGCATTTGTGGAACCCTTCGATGTTAAATACATATTGTTGGGATGCGTTGGTTATGCACACATGCTTCTCAACGTGGGCGTTCCTATGCTTTGGGCAATGGACTCCCACTTTTCATTGCGCGGAACTCTTCCGATGGATCTACGCCAACTATATACATCGTGCGAAAATGATTTGACTGATTGCATTAATTTCGCGTTTGATTTTAAGAGATACACAATTTCACAAAAATGGTTTTGCATAATTATGCAACTAACTAAATTTAGTTAAATTACCAAATGAAAACAACCAGTTATATTAATTGAAAAAATAAAATTAACACTTAACTAGCTGTGTCCCGTGGTTTCACCTGCGAATAATTAATAAAAACATAACAAATAAAAATAAGCCTAGAGCCTTCCACGATAAAAGGACTATCCAACACAAAAATAATTTTTGAATTCGAACCAGTAGTTCCTGAGATTAGCCGGATCAAACAAACAAACTCTTCAGCTTTATACATTAGTTTAAAATATACTTTTTTAAATATAAGAGTCATGAAGTCATGGTAACTGCGGATACAAATGTTCGACATAAGGTCAGGTTACTGCCCGAGACGTTTAATTAGCTTATTCAAAATTAATTAGTCCTAAAAAAATCCATAAAAAACAAATTTTACAGTAACGAATTACTAGTTAATTTATGAAGTAGAAAGCATATGATAAAAATAGGTTGTATATACTTATTAAATAATAGTAAAGGTTCTAGCCGCAATCAAATCATTTAGATAGACTTTTATCACTTTGTCCTGGCTAGGTCATTGTCCGAACTCTTGTAATATACTGCCGACATTGCCTTATTATTCTACATTATAATAATAATTATAATATACGCACGCAATGGTAACATTATTTTTCACGACGTTATTTAAAAAAGGGAGTAACTTTTATTTTATGTAGTATGTTCTGGCTTATATGAACTCTATGTAGGACATTGCTCCTCCGTTGCTGCTAGAATTAGAAGCCATGACACATCATACACCCAAGACATATTCTAGGTACAGCATTATTCGAATCATCTTATTTCTATAGCTGGAAATTTGTTTGAAAGTTCATAATATAATTCTAAAGTAATTAGACGAGAAATTATAGCCAAACATTTGTATCAAATCGTTAAATATAAAATTGTGAACTGATGAACACATACTCGATTATTATCCATTACAATTACTAACAGAGAGATTTATAATGCTTTTAATATCGCTACTACATCCATGAACTCCAGAGTTCGTACCCGAAATGTATGCACGTATTATAAGCGATTGTCTTTTTTTTAAATAAAATGTCTTCAAACGTAGCTCGAAGTTAATTAGTTGACGATTTTATACTCAAATATCATGTAAAGTCGTTGATATTGAGGCTGTTTACGCTGTGTCGTGGCGAACCGAAATATCCGTGTAATATATTTAATTTTTTTTTTATTATTGACTTACGTTTAACAGCCATGCCCCTCTAGAAAAGTGGCTTTTACGTTAATAGAATAGAATAGAAAACAATAATCAATGTATGAGATTGACATTCGCATTCGCCATTTCGAGACGTTTCGAGTCGAACGCGAATGTCAATCTCGTACATTGGTTGTTGTTTTCTATTTTATTCTATTAACGTAAAAGCCACTAGTCTAGGGCCCATGGTCAGCAGTGATGTAGTCTGAGGTAGAACGGGCTTGCCTATTCACTCTTAACTTGAAGTAACCAAAAAGCAACAAATATTTTTATTCTTACACTTGCTCGACTTCAGTATTTTTTAAATAATAATACTAAAAATAAACTTTAAATAGACTACGGTCATGACCATATATCACAATTAATTTAACACATTATTATTATTATTACAATAAAATCAAACACTATCATCATATATTCAATATAAATAATTACAATATAATTGTTTATAATATGAACTTACGGAAGTTTATAAACAATATAAGGTCACGTGATCAAACATTAAATGATAACACATTGTTATTATATGTAGACATAAATTAATTATTTCTAATCTATCTATGATACTGACTCAAGAGTAACGACAAGGATATTGCGATAAATATATGTATAGAATACTTTGTATACAACAAAAAAAGAAAGGAGAGAGAAATAAAAATATAATTGCGTACAAGACAGGAATAAAAGAGACACAAATAAACCTGTTGTTACTAAATAAGATTATTTTATAATTGGTAAAGTGTACAAAGACAGCATTATTGCTTTGAGGATTAAAAGCAAGGAATCGGTTTATTGCAAATACAACACATTATATAATCCAATACATCACATGTCCATCCGATTGATACTTCAATAACAAACATACAACGAAAAAAATATTTAAAAATTTTAAACTTCTGTGTCCAAAGCAAACAAGAAATTTAATAAAAAAAAATGCTATGCTCTTTGGTAATTAATGAAACCAACAGCGTTTCAAGCAATCATTCTTATGGGCCAGAATGTTTTTATAAGTAACCTAATTATATATTATAGTTATACCTAAAAATATTTTTAAATGTAAATAAGCAATAGTTTTATTTTTATAATTACTTTAATTTTCATAATTATTCTGAACCGCGTCAAACGGTCCATGACTGGTACATTTTCCCACATAATACCGTAGTTGTTTGGCGTAAGTTGTTCTAATTGGAGTTATTATCAGTAACTTTCTTCCAAACAAAAATATCTTCTTACATCTTCTTTACAAAAATATATATACAAGTTTGTTTTTGTATTTATAATCAAGTGAAATATTGTGAAGTAATTACAAATAAATGAAATGTTTTAATAATCGACATTACCGGTTTTTATCCCAGAAAATATCTAATCAACGTATGACAAAAGACCAAGATAAGAAAGCTATGGTTTATGTAAATGGATCATTGATTTAATGATTATCAGTAACAGTAACAGCCTGGGAATGTACCAGTGCTGGGCTAAGGCCACCTCTTTCAGTTTCTTGATTGCAGATTTTCTTCTCCTTGTTAAGATTCTTGCTCTCGGCATTTTTAATGATTAATTACATATATTTTATTTTATTTGCTTTTAGTAATTTTTGGGCTAACACCATTACACCATTGGCCATACGCCAACTGCGTTTTACCTTCATCAGGTCATTTGGAGTCTGGAATAGATTATGTCTTATCAAATGTCAAGGCGATAGCTGCTAGCTAACTAGTCCGGCGTCTGAAACCGACCTACATTCGTCGTTTAACTGTTGTTTTCTGAAGTTAAACAATAAACAGACGAATAATGTAATTCAAAAATATAGAACGTATTTTTTTTTAATTATTATTTATGTTGTGGCATCAAGATTATAAAAAATCAGTATTCGGATAAAATCATCTTCTACCTTATCGTCACTGTTACTTTAATTTAAAAAAAAAAACAGAGAGCATAGATAACTATAAATAATGCTGACTGCATTGCATTCACGCTATTTTTCAGAACCATAATTTAATTATAATTTTAAGATTATTGTGAAAGTAGAAGCGATTGCATTGCATAGAGTTTGTAAAAATGCCAGATTGCATTGGACTCTTACGATGTTACATTAGAATCTGCTAACGCGAAACTCTATGATATACATAAAATGTATATTATATGTTATGTTTTGTTTTTTTTTATTGCATAGGAAGGCGGACGAGCATATGGGCCACCTGATGGTAAGTGGTCACCAACGCCCATAGACATTGGCGTTATAAGAGCTGTTAACCATCTCTTACATCGCCAATGCGCCACCAACTTTGGGAACTAAGATGTTATGCCCCTTGTGCCTGTAATTACACTGGCTCACTCACCCTTCAAACCAGAACACAGCAATAACAAGTACTGCTGTTTTGCGGTAGAATATCTGATGAGTGGGTGGTACCCACCCAGACGAGCTTGCACAAAGCTCTACCACCAAGTAAATTTATGCAGTTCACACTGCGCTGACCTTAAACAAACATATTAGCTGCGAATGATGATGGATCGTGATGATATCAAAAAACTGATAAAATTTGAATAACACTGCGACGCTTTGTTTGTAAACAATTGAAAAAGATTTACTTATCAAGAAGTTCACATCGGTTTATCAATCACCTAATATTAATTTATCACAAAACTGTGTTTTGACATATTAGGTTTGTTACTGAAAGTGAAATTTATAAAACGATTTTTTTTTATTGTATAGGTAGGCGGACGAGCTTATGGGCCACCCGATGGTACGTGGTCACTAACGCCCATAGACATTGGTATTGTAAGCGAAATTAACCATCGCTTACATCGCCAATGCGCCACCAATCTTGGGAACTAAGATGTTATGTCCCTTGTGCCTGTAATTACACTGGCTCACTCACTCTTCATACCGGAACACAACAATATAAAGTAGTAGTAGTACTGCTGTTTCGCGTTAGAATATCTGATGAGTGGGTGGTACCTACCCAGACAAGCTTGCACAAAGCTCTACTACCAAGTAATAAAAACTTTTAAATGATTTTGTGCATATTATTTATCATCACACTTAAAATTATATTGCATCTATACTAATATATAAAGCTGGAGAGTTTGTTTGTTCGATCCGGCTAATCTCAATCTATTTTGTGCTGTATAGTCCTTTTATGCTTATTTTTATTTATTATATTTTTATTAATTATACGCGGGTGAAACCGCGGCGCACAGCAAGTATAATGTTGAGTTCAATATCACTTTTGTTTAATATTCTTGTAATGTATGATAGTTAAAATTATGTACAAATAAAACTGTTATGTAATTTACAAATATAAATATATTTTCGTAATAAAAAAGGAACAATATACTATGACTTGTTTTTTAATTTAATTATTACTTAAATTTATATATTTTTTATCGAAGTTATGAATGCTGTCAATGTACTAGTCTGACATTTATATTTATTGGATTAATTATCGATTTATTACTAATTAATAGTAAACAATAGCACTGCGCAGTTGGCTTTAAAGAGTAGGTATTTAAATTGATAAGGTAGTCTGCGACTAATACCAGCTTACACAATGTAGATAATAGAATCCATACTATATAATTTATAAATGTGAAAGTAAGTTTGTTTGTTTGTTACACTTTCATATTCGCATTCTTAAAGTTGTCTCAAAAGCTTCAGAGATATTTGAGATATTTTTGTATTCAAGATAATTTGTAGAGATATACATGAATACATACGTATTACATTATATAATATACAGGGTTATTTGTAATGTCCCAGCAACCTCGCAGGCTAGATAGCTAACACCATAAACAACAACTTTTGATAATTTGCTAGATTTTATTTTCATACAAAAATAAGTTTTATTTAAATTTCCAGTTTTAACATAATAATATAATTTTAAGATTATTGTGAAAGTAGAAGCGATTGCATTGCATAGAGTTTGTAAAAATGCCAGATTGCATTGGACTCTTACGATGTTACATTAGAATCTGCTAACGCGAAACTCTATGATATACATAAAATGTATATTATATGTTATGTTTTGTTTTTTTTTATTGCATAGGAAGGCGGACGAGCATATGGGCCACCTGATGGTAAGTGGTCACCAACGCCCATAGACATTGGCGTTATAAGAGCTGTTAACCATCTCTTACATCGCCAATGCGCCACCAACTTTGGGAACTAAGATGTTATGCCCCTTGTGCCTGTAATTACACTGGCTCACTCACCCTTCAAACCAGAACACAGCAATAACAAGTACTGCTGTTTTGCGGTAGAATATCTGATGAGTGGGTGGTACCCACCCAGACGAGCTTGCACAAAGCTCTACCACCAAGTAAATTTATGCAGTTCACACTGCGCTGACCTTAAACAAACATATTAGCTGCGAATGATGATGGATCGTGATGATATCAAAAAACTGATAAAATTTGAATAACACTGCGACGCTTTGTTTGTAAACAATTGAAAAAGATTTACTTATCAAGAAGTTCACATCGGTTTATCAATCACCTAATATTAATTTATCACAAAACTGTGTTTTGACATATTAGGTTTGTTACTGAAAGTGAAATTTATAAAACGATTTTTTTTTATTGTATAGGTAGGCGGACGAGCTTATGGGCCACCCGATGGTACGTGGTCACTAACGCCCATAGACATTGGTATTGTAAGCGAAATTAACCATCGCTTACATCGCCAATGCGCCACCAATCTTGGGAACTAAGATGTTATGTCCCTTGTGCCTGTAATTACACTGGCTCACTCACTCTTCATACCGGAACACAACAATATAAAGTAGTAGTAGTACTGCTGTTTCGCGTTAGAATATCTGATGAGTGGGTGGTACCTACCCAGACAAGCTTGCACAAAGCTCTACTACCAAGTAATAAAAACTTTTAAATGATTTTGTGCATATTATTTATCATCACACTTAAAATTATATTGCATCTATACTAATATATAAAGCTGGAGAGTTTGTTTGTTCGATCCGGCTAATCTCAATCTATTTTGTGCTGTATAGTCCTTTTATGCTTATTTTTATTTATTATATTTTTATTAATTATACGCGGGTGAAACCGCGGCGCACAGCAAGTATAATGTTGAGTTCAATATCACTTTTGTTTAATATTCTTGTAATGTATGATAGTTAAAATTATGTACAAATAAAACTGTTATGTAATTTACAAATATAAATATATTTTCGTAATAAAAAAGGAACAATATACTATGACTTGTTTTTTAATTTAATTATTACTTAAATTTATATATTTTTTATCGAAGTTATGAATGCTGTCAATGTACTAGTCTGACATTTATATTTATTGGATTAATTATCGATTTATTACTAATTAATAGTAAACAATAGCACTGCGCAGTTGGCTTTAAAGAGTAGGTATTTAAATTGATAAGGTAGTCTGCGACTAATACCAGCTTACACAATGTAGATAATAGAATCCATACTATATAATTTATAAATGTGAAAGTAAGTTTGTTTGTTTGTTACACTTTCATATTCGCATTCTTAAAGTTGTCTCAAAAGCTTCAGAGATATTTGAGATATTTTTGTATTCAAGATAATTTGTAGAGATATACATGAATACATACGTATTACATTATATAATATACAGGGTTATTTGTAATGTCCCAGCAACCTCGCAGGCTAGATAGCTAACACCATAAACAACAACTTTTGATAATTTGCTAGATTTTATTTTCATACAAAAATAAGTTTTATTTAAATTTCCAGTTTTAACATTTATAAATCTACGCGCAAAGCATAGATCGACGCGTCGCGTCGTCCTTTTGTGTATGAATGAAATGTAGAGCTACAAATGTCACGACAGTACGTCAAAAACTTTTAAAATCATTTTTTTTTCGAGTTATGTCCGAAGTCGTAGAACAAAATTTGTTGCTTATGATATGAGCTGTCTAGTCCTGCTTGGTTGCTGGGTCATTACAAATAATCCTATATATTGACTAGCTTATGAGGTCCGAAATCAGTCACTACGTGTCCCGGGGACGAGTTCAAATCAAGAGTCGGGCCAATGATAAGTTAATTTGGCTTGACTATGAATATATTCTCAAAAGCAGCTTATACTCCGGGTATAGTTATCAGTGCTAGGAACAGCTAACGTCGTTGTTCAAATTGAGTGAGGGAATATAGAGTGCACTTGTGTTCACACTCAGAGCATGAGAAGTTAAGTCTTGCGCAGTTTGTCGTATTACATATGTATAAATATCAAATTTATAAATATTCACAAGTGTTATTCAAACCACTTAAAATCCCTAAAGTGTATGATCGCGTGATAAATATACTAATCATTAAATAATAGTATATCATAGATAAATAAAATGATTACTGGAACAATTATCACACTTATCTTCAAGTTACGTAATTATGTAATGGAGTCTGATTTTATCTAATAATTAAGATGTTATTGCTTAATCACTTACACTGAAAAAATTCACGTAGATAATTATAGAGATATTAATTATCTTCTATTTAAATTAATACATTATGTTCTTTAACATATAACTAATATAAAATTAAAATAAATAAAAAAAGAGTAATAAAATAAAACACAAATTAAAATTTTAAAGAAAAAACACGCCGTCTAAAAGATTGTCCTGTGGCATTGTACCCAAGACGCTGGCACTATTGCCTCTCTGCACTGCTAGACTCAATTGCTTAATTAAATAATCCTTCGAATTCCGATTATGTTTATATTTTTATAACAATTGTTAACTTCTAACCGGAAATTAATTAATATATTTTTATAATTTAATTAAGCAAAGTCGAATTAAGTATTTATTATTTAATTTCCAGTAATTCGAGAGTGATTCCGTAACACATACACACAACTTTTACGTTATTAAAATAAGTTAAGATTCTTATTTTATATTTTTTCGTATCATCCATACAGACAGATAGTAACTATGGTATTGAAAACTGCACTGTAATGCTAAATTTTGTTAGTTATAAGCCGTTATTCTAAAATTTGAAGAAAATATAAAATAATTAATATTTTTGTTGAAAAAAAAGAGGAAAACCGACATTTTTATTAATCGAAAAAGTCTCATGTGTCGTCGTCGCAATTCTGTTTTTAACCGACTTCAAAAAGGAGGAGGTTATCTTGTGGCTAAGTGGCGGGTGTTTTAATGATCGGGACCAAAACCGCCGGATTCTTCTTCTGGCTATCGACACGGCTTATATTATATTTTCATCGCAGATTGTGTTTGGTTCATAAGAAATAATGGCATATATGGAATAGAATAGGCATAATAGTTGTCGTGTGGTTCGTTATCTCGAAAAGAGCCAATCTCTCTCAATCCATATCTCGTTAGAAGCATGTATCTATTAAATTCAAAACTAAAATATATTAATTTAAAAAAGATAACAATTTTGTTTTCAATACAAACAAAAATACTGAGTAATTAATTTATGTACTTATTTAAAATTCAATTGGCTTACATATACTTATTTCAAATTACTTTTATCGATATAATCTCAATAACATCATTATCACATTCAAACATAATGTAGACACTCAAACAAATGTCGCATAAGTACCAACCCGTGCTATTTCACACACGCTCGTCGCCACTACGCAATTCGTTATTTCGGTTGGTACTCATTAGACCGCACACATGGCAACAACAAGCCACATGCCGGTATTTGTATACAAGGTCTGTTCATGCCAACAGACTATAGTAAATAATTAAAATTAATAATAATATATATATATACATTTTACTTTCAATGAAATATATCAAAATGCCTGATGTTAAGTGGTCACCAACGTTCATAAGCATTGGCGTTGTAAGGAATTATATTAACCGTTCCTTAGATCGCCAATACGTCACCAATCCTTAGTTCTAAGATGCTACGTCCCTTGTGCATGTGGTAACACTGGTTCACTAACCCTTCAAACGGGAACAAACTGTTTGGCGAAGAATAACTGATGAGTAAAACCCAGGGCTTGCACAAAGCCCTATAACCAAGAACATAATTTCACAGATAAATAATAATATCGACATATAACGAAAATCTTGAAAATCTTACTATAGAAAATTAGTCTTTATACAAGAAACTAATTTGAACGAATACACGAATATACGAATGCTGTAACTGTTCTAAGTGCCCTGATACTCCCACCTAACACGAGGCGGATGACGCCAATAGAGGCAGACCAGCCATCGAGACGACACGGTACGATGCGCAAGCGATCCCGTGACGTCACACAACGATAGAGAGTTTACCGTTAAATATGAGTGGGTAGTCTGGCAATCAGCCAGGACCACTTGCTTAGCTGAATACATAAAATCATATTACAGCGATAAAAACCTTATACTACTTAAAGCATTCCCGCCCCATAATTATATTTAACAAATAAATAATAATGTGTTAACCAATATCAACGAAGGAATTACTTTTGATACCTTTACCCATTATCCGAAAAAAAAAAACATGTAACAGTTGTGAGTAGAATATGTAAACAATCAATTAAAATACTTAAAAAAATTTATAGCTAAACAACGAACGGTGAGTCAGCATTATTATAGCATAATAATTAATTTTCTACAGCATGACTCACACGATACAAGCGAGCGGTTACAGTGCGAACTTTGCTATGAATCATTTGTACAAAACTGTTGAACCGTCTGACGATCGCGATGAAATTCACGTGTGACGATATTGTTATTTTATTTTAATAATTACTAATTTACGGATCTGTATCATGTGCAAAGAAAAATTTTATAAAGATTAGGGTTTGGGTACCGGGACGTCTCATGTCTCGAAGTCCCGGGAATTTTCGTAATTTTAGTTGTCTAGAGTCCCGAGACTTTCGGTCGAGACTCGAGACGAGACACGATTGACGAAATTGTTATAAAATAATTTTTATTTTCAGATAAATGAAGTAGCCTAGCGCCATCTGTTCGAAAACGAGAAGTATTCTAACTATAAGATTTAACTACTTAAAAGTGAATCTGTGTGTGATTAAAAGAAATTACTTGGTGGTAGAGCTTTGTGCAAGCTCGTCTGGGTAGGTACCACCCACTCATCAGATATTCTACCGCAAAACAACAGTACTTGCCATTGTTGTGTTCCAGTATGAAGGGTGAGTGATCCAGTCTAATTACAGGCACAAGGGACATAACATTCCCTAGGTTGGTGGCGCATTGGCGGTGTAAGCGATGATTAACATCTCTAACAATGCCAATGTCTATGGGCGTTGGTGACCACTTAACATCAGGTGACCCATAAGCTCGTCCGCCTACCTATATAATAAAAAAACGGAATACCAATATAACATTGCATATTTTATCTGGTAACGAATATATACTTTTAAACCCTTTAATTTATATAATTAACGAAATCGTATCAAGATTATCGTTCGAGATGTGAGAGTACATGGTTCATTATTTAAATACTTGTAGTTTTCACGTCATGTTATTAAGCTGAGTTATGGTGGCATTGCCCGTTGTATTAACATAACCGACCTCAAGTTGTTATCAAAACTGGTCGCCATCATGACCAGCTTTAAACAACTTTAGTTCAATATGAATTACTAGCTGTGCACCGCGGTTTCACCCGCGTATATAATTAATAAAAATATAATGAATAAAAATCAGCCTAGAGCATTCCTCGATAAAAGAACAACAATATTTTTTCAATTCGAACCAGTAGTTCCTGAGATTAGCCGGATCAAACAAACAAACTCATCAGCTTTATATATTAGTATAGACGTATAGATAAGTAATTATCGCTTACTACCACTAGCTTAAAGATAAATAAAGGCTTGAGTTCCATAGAAATACTATTATGAACGAAATTATTATTGAAAAATAAATCTATTCATCTTTTTAATACATTGTAATGTCGACTTCAACACGAACGAAGTCGCGGGCCAGCTAGCTAGCATTAGTACACTAATGTGTAAAAAAACTAATACGTGTCAGTATCATACGTAGCAAAATCTTATTTGTTATTGAAATAACTTTTTACTTGACACCTACCAACAATGACGGCTGGTGTAGCAATTATTGCTGTATTCCAGCAGTGAGCCAGTGTTACAGCCTACAGGCAAAACGACAACGGTAAGTCTCATGTACATTTCCCGTGCTATCCCGTTCATCTGTCTGTCTTCGTACATTGTTCCATACATAAAAACACGTCGTCCAGTGTGCTCGTTCCCTTTGTCTTCGTCGGATGCCAAATTCATGGTTCCGTCGCGTCCAATCGACGAGCGACTGGACAAACTTACGTCCGATTCGTCATCCTTCACTTTTGTATTTAGGACCTTCTTTGACCTTGCGTTTGGTACTTTGCTGTGGCAGATTATCGCTGGACATCACCTCCTCCATTCTTACAAACAGGCGCTTACGGCGCGGCCCTTAGGCCCCGCCTGTGTGTAGTTTTTCGCAGTCTCTAAGCTGCGTGAACGTGTTGTCATTGCCTCCTTGGCCAATCTCAACCTCATTTTGTATTGACGATATATGACGATATACCTATGTTACAAAACTAATAAATATATTGCCACTGTCAATAGGCAGTGGTGACAACTATCAACCCATTTACCAGTCTACCTTCCCATTCCAAAAGAATCAATAACATATTTTATTTTATTAAATACTAAAATAATTCGATGCACTCAAACAGTCGCTATGAATACTACGTTAAGAACGCGATACGAATGTGATGTTAATTCTACACAGTCATGCTTATCGAGCATGAAATATTTATTATTTTTTGCATACGAATAGTAATTTATACTTTCATTGTTTATTTAAACATTCGAAGGGGTTATTAAAATAAGCAATAAAACCCGAATGCATCGTGAACTGGTTTTATCTGCTGTGTTGTTATTTTTAATAACGGAATCAATTTAATATTGAAGTCTGACGAATAATTACTTTTTTTTTATTCTATCGAAATAAGGTACAAATACCATGGGTACAGTTCTAATATCATCCTCAAAGAGAGGATTCGGAATCTCGGTATAAAGTATATACTATTCTTTCGTCTTCTTAGTCGTACATTCCTGACGGAGTGGTCGTGGTCATGGATAGTCTGATGAGTTGGTTGCGGCTTTTGAGAGACTTCTCCATTTCTCTCTATTGATGGCACTATGTGTACATTCGATAAGAGAACACTTCGTAGATAATTTAATCTGGTCTGTCCATCTTGTGGGTAATCGGCCGCGAGAACGTATATACTATACCTATCTTAATATATTAATTTTGAAGATTTTTCTTAATAGTTTGTGTGTGTTTGAGAGCATTCCTAAATGGTTTAGATTGAATCCGGTAGATGGTGCTGCGATGGAGAACGAGACTTTTTTATATATTTTTTTTCGTACAAAATTGGGAAGATATTATTGTATATAATGTTATATTTAAGCTTTGAACTCTGAACCAACGCTCAAATATCTTTTCGCACTTTCAGTCATGTTAAATTTGGACCAATTATGTATAATGTCGCTGAAAATGAAATTATATCATACTTATATTATAGCTGTGAAAGTTTATGAGTTCGTTTATGAATTCTAATTAAACTGTCAGTCAGTCCGAAACAGAAGTCGATTATGTCGAAAATAAATGATACTCGGTGGTAGAGCTTTGTGCAACCTCGTCTGGGAAGGTACCACCCACTCATCAAATATTCTACCACAAAACATCAGTAATTACAGGCACAAGGGACATAAAATCTTAGTTCCCAAGGTTGATGGCGCATTGACGATGTAATCGATGGTTTAAATTACTTACAATGCCAATTTCTATGGACGTTGGTGACCACTTACCGTCAGGTGGCCCATATGCTACCTATACAATAAAAAAATATGATAAACCATCATTTATTTATTTACTTGTTTCAAAAAAACTGCCCAATAGTTGTTGAAGTCAGCGGAAGGTCTCTGGAATAGTCTAGCAACGTGCAAGTATTGATAAATAATTGCCAACAAAAAGATTAACGGGAAATTGTTACTTTATGCAATACCATAGACCAATCTTAATCATAGACTATTGTTATGTTTGTATTTTACATTATGCAAAAATAATATTAATTATTACTATTTGTATTATTTAAGAAAATGATTCTTGTTTTTACAAGGGTTTTTCTGTTATCAAATTAATGGAAATTTAAATAATATATTTATCGGGAATAACGTTTCATAATATTTTGCTTTTCCTTTAAGCTCACAAGCTTTGTTTGATGACGCGTCAAATTACATAATATCTTTTTTTCGCCGTCTAATAAGGGTAAATAAACGTAATTCTAAAATTCATCCAAAATGTAAATAAAAGCATCACTCACCCTCTCTTACTTCTAATGATAAATTTTGTTTATTTATTGTGTATAAAAATCTCTGAAATAATTCTAGTAACGAATATTTCAACATATACCAATAAAGGAAACTTAGAATCGTAAGCATTTGCAACATAATCTTGTTGGAAATTTTACTAGTAAATATTTCTTAAAACTGCGTTTCAAGCTCCTTATATGACCTTTGGAAATACTCAATGATTAAAAATGAGAAAATGTAATCATATATTTTTGTCTATTTTGATTACATGTAGTAAGTTTAAAAATAATCAAGCTAGAAATTTAATAATTTTTTATTAAATTTTAATAAAAACACTCATAAATTCGAGGTGTATTTGCCTACATAAGTCAAAAGTTTAACGTCAATTTAAACTATATTTATCAATGAGAAGCCAAATAATGGACAGTTTTTCAGTATAAATAAGCGCTAACTTGATACCGAACGAGTACAAGCGAACTAAGGATATTTTGATATACTGACTGCTTAGAGTTATTTCTATAAAAGGTAACGATTTTATATTGATTGTATTGCTTAATCAGAAATAATATTTAAAATCTTGGACATTGGAGTTGTAGCGCAAAAACCTTTTTTGATATAATAATATTGTGAATAAAAGGTGAATAAAAGCCTTACCAATCAGTTGCGTCGTTCTCCTGAATAGGATACCTGGTGTCCAAACAACAAAGACACATACATGCCTCTAAGATTACAAAAGGAATTTGGTTTCTATCGATATAAGGCAAATCACTGGTTGTTGTTCTATAGAAGACAACAAAGGAATAAATAAAGCAATTAAATCTAAAGCTATTGTCATTGGCTGAATATACTTTATGCATCAAAAAGAATTTCTCAAAAAATAATAATTATTCGCTTTACTGACCAATCAGCACTAAATCATTGTTTCCGCTTTAGATACGGATTTTTACTTACATACTCTATAAAAACAAACAAACGTGTAAAATTGGTGAAAGTGCGTGCTATGTTGATCATTGCTTCGATAATTGTTGACGCGTGCAATTCAGAACGCAGTGGGTCATCCGTTATTCATAAAGGGGGTTAAGGGTAAAAATGCATGTAATAGCTTAAAATGTGGTTGCCGAAAACATGCACAAATTTATGTTCAAATTGTCATGGTTCTGAAAATTGCTCCAATATTGAAGAAGAAACCTACGAGGAAATTAATGATTCAGAAGAAATTGTGGATGAAGAACCAACGCATTCTGGAAATAATGTTGGAGAGGAAGAAGGTGGTAGTCATGTTTTTCTTACCTACAACTTTGCCATTTGACTTTTTTCGATAGTACTTTTAGTTTTGCCGGAAATCGAGAAAAACCGTTTTTTACCCTTAAAACCCCCCCTTACCCCCTTCCCGACCTCAGATCGCCCGTAAATTATTTTTCCTTTCATTTTTATAATATTCCCCTCCTTTTCTAATGGATTTCATCCTACTATTATTTTTTTTCACTTTTTATTATTTTTAAAGGCTTCTACCCTAGTCTATAATCAAAGAAGTATCCTTCAAGATGTATTCAAAAATCTACCAATTATCTAAACACTGGAGAGCAGAGCGACAGTTAGATCTTTGACCGTTCGTGCGTCATAAGCGGACGCACGGAAATAGCGCGCTCTGTGGTACCCTGGCACACACATCGACCTCTGCAGGAGAGACGCTACTAAATCTGTTAAGTGGGCAAACGTAAATCGTTATTAGTTATGTAACAATTTAAGTTTGATACATCAAAGTATATTCCATAACAATAACCAATATACGAATTGATTTGCAACTGATATTAAAAAGAAAACCATTATCCAAATGATTTTTTAGATACATAATGCTAACGAAATATATATGAGTTGAACGCAAAAATTATTGTAATATTTACTTATCACTAAAAATATTATTTACATTGAATTTTACAAAAACAAAATATTATTCTAGGATATATTATATTGCATTAGATATACATCTAATTTCTCTATTTCCACTGTCTATTACAGAGTGGTTGATCCAATGGCTGTCTGCCAAATCTTTATGGTTCCCGGAGGTGAATTTCTCGCATCTCCGCCATTTCGTAAAAGCTAATGTTACTTTTACATACGTAAATGCCAATTTGAGAATAAACTCACGCCTTAGTGACAAACGCGTGTTTCATGACATCATTTCTTTGGAAATATAGTGTCTAATATCTCTTCAAATCACGTCTGCGTTCTCAGAATTATGCCAAGAAAAAATAGACTGATTTATTTATTAAGCTCTGTTTTTGTCGTACTATTTTGCTAATCAGCTCCTAAGTATAAAAGGAATTGAATACTTTTCTCATGTCACTAGCAAGCCATTCCTCCTCCTCTAAAGGAAAAGGTTTTTGGGGTTTACCCTACCACGCTTTTCCAATGATACACATATTTCGGAATTTCTTTTGATACATACAAGATGCTAACCTGGAGTCTGGAATTTATTTCATAAACTATATCAACCATTCAATTCACTGATAACATAGCATAGGATCTTCTTAGTTCCCAAGGTTGGTGGAGCATTGACGATTTGAGCGATGGTTAACATTTCTTACAATGCCACTGTTTATGGGCGTTGGTGACTACTTTTGGTGACCACCTTCAGGTGGCCCGTTAGCTCGTCCACCTACCTATACAATAAAAAAATCCAAAACAAATCTGACTATTTTTAATTGGTTTCGGAAAAATGTAATAAGGAAATTAATAAATAGTAAAGATATTTTTTTTAAAACGTAATCTATGAAAACCCAACGACCAATAAATCCAACCAAATGAAGCGGATCTGGAACGATTCAAAATAAACTTTCCTCTGATTTCGAGCATAGAAGTAATTTATTAAATATAGGATGTTTTCGGTAAAAACTGGAAAAGTACAGCGTAATCGATTCGTTTGGCGTTGCTATTGAATCTACCGTAAAAAAATAAGTATTTTTTATCTTCTAATACAAAATACGCTGTTGGAACCGCACGGAGTAGCTTGTACTAATATTTCAGTTTCCATTCAACCGAATAAATTTCTTCCGTTGATATGTGATTGCCAAAAGTCTGAAGAGAAACGAGGCGATGCGTATTTAACACGTGAATCTATATCAAGAGTCTGATGATAAAACTAGGTTAAATTCAATTTATTTATTTTTTTATTTGATCGACTTGTACGAGGCTTATGAATGACTAATGTAAGTAGTTCCATCATAAACTTTCATTAGTTATTCAGTTTATGTGTTTTCATTCATGTTTATCAATATATTATGACATTGTATTAACTACATCGGTGATAGTGTTCCTCCGGATAGTGATTACATGATGGTAAGGCATTTTCGAACCGATATGACATAAAAACGTTAAAGAAACGAGGGTACTCATTCCTCAGACTGGCAACATTTCTGCAAGTTGTCGGGTGTTGCAGATGTCCGTGAGCGTTGGTAGTCAATTTCCATCAGGTGAGCCTCCCATTCGATTGCCCCTCTTACATAAAAAAAAATTAAGATATAGACAGTTGCTGTAATGATGACGATGTGCTTCGTTGAGGATGTCATCCTAAGCCAAATAGAATTTAACCACATTATATAAATATACAACACATATATTTATTATGACATAATTTGTACAATACATAAAATTATAAGATTATATTTGTACATGGCAATATTTGCGTTTTATTTTTATCTATCAACTATACATATAACTCAAATGGTTTGACGCAAACGAAACATTTTGGGCACTCGGCCAAGCCCCTGGAAGCTCATACATGGTAAGTTGGTAACACGTTTTATAAAGAAGCGACTAATTTCAAACCATTACTGTTTAAAAATAACTGAAGGTAAAAAAGTAACAGCCAGTAAAGACTTGGAAATTCTTTCACCACGCTGCTACAATGCAGTTTGGCGGACACATGTGGCATAATTTCATCTAACACAAACAAATTTCCCGATTTTTCTTACAACGCTGAGCACGAGATGAATTTTCCCGAGATTCAAATTGTAATCTTTGGTTAAGACCCACGTGTTCTAGCCACAACTGATTCGTAAATATATTTGCGGTTGGATGTAAGGAAGATGTACACTTATTACTATGTCAGAATTTTTCCAACAGATATAAAATAATAAAATAAAGAGAAAGCTCAAAGCGAATAAGTTTCGATTTAAGTACCACACAGAAGTATTGCAGAAAAAATATATTATTTCTTAAATAATAATAATAATACTTTATTTCAGATTAAACAATCCAACCATCCAATCAATCCATTAAATTAAAAATAACATTAAATTCAAATAAAATTAAAAAAATAATAACAATAAGTTAAAATAAATAATTAAAATTAAATAGATTAGTAACGAATGCTTAAACTATGTTAGTACTTAATCCTAGAATTAGACCAGCTTCACATGTACACCATTCCAGTGTTCCCAGAAGTGACTGTCCAATTTACAAGCCAATGTGCTGAGGAGGCTATTACAATATATTAAAAGCTATTACAATTAATCGTATTAAAACTAAATGATAATGATTTCCAATAACAATGATGAATGTAAATTTTAATATTTTCATTAAATTATTCCTAACCTTCAAACATGAATAACGTAAGTAGCATAATATCGTTTTAGAATTGTACATATTTTTCCATTATATAACTCATATCTATACTTCAGATCCCTACTTCACTTTATTGCCTTTAAAAAACCATTAAAAGAGATTATTATATTTACTACTAAAGTTACTATAGTCATCGTCCCTAGTATTGAACGTAATAATATTCAAATGCTAAGAAACTTTATTTACCTCGTTCAATTATTTAACTGGATAGCCTTGTAATTCTACTAGAACATTGACGTCTATTACTCTATTTACTTCACAAATTACTTTATAAATAACTAAGATCAGTCAATGAAAATTGGTGTCATTTAATATTTAAGTAGCTCCTTGTCAAAGATACCTCAAGACTTTATAATAATAATATCAAGACTGTGTATCAGAGACTTTATATCTGCGTTTGTATAGGCATGAGACATCCTCGTACACATGAGTGTAATCTTTATCTCCTTGCTCATATAATCAGATGAACCAACACTACCGGAGAGATATCAGGTATAGGATCAACGGATTTACGAGTGATTACGGGGACTGCGATACTGCCAACATCCCACCTGTTAATTGGCACATCCTCAGATTCTGTAATCGTATAATTAAACACTTAATCAACGAATACAATTTGTATACCAATTGAACTGCGACTAATATCAATTCCATAATAATTTACGAGTGCACAATAATTTTATTATTACGATGATCGATTTTGATTGCTGTACGAGACGATTAAGAGACACTTGTCAAGCACATCAATACGTATATGTCTTAATATATAATGTCTTAATCAACCGAGTTTGTTAATGGGATGCAAATCACTCCCAATGAGACTTAGTTCAAGAAGGCGGCCAGCTATAAAGTCTGATTAATACTGCTTTTTAATGGTAAAGAGACGTCGATGGTAGTTCTATATCTATTGGCTTCGTGCTAAAAATGTGGAACGTTTCACGATTTTGCGTGTCATCCTTGCGCAGGGGCTATGCTAATCTTCTCTGTATCGTTAAAATTTTTGTATATGTACTGCCGAAGCGAGTACATATACTACAATTGGAACGATACAGAGAAGATTAATTGTACTTACTTCGCCGACCCCATATAAAGGGCACCAAATACACAGATTTGATATGACATAATTACGTCTGAAAAAACGAATTCACTACTAACACATCTGTCCTCTCCTTTAAATAGTTTGTTGAAGACAAATATTCGGAAGTTTTTTCCAAATAGCTGCGTCACGGACATGCTAATAATTACTTCTTAAATCACAAATTCTCTTACGATGTTTTCCTTCACCACCCACGAATTAAATTTCAAATTTAAATAATAAGTGTTGAAGTATTCATATTCAAAAACACAATTTTAATATTTCTATACTAGAAGTATTCTAGTTGTATTTGAGAGATGATCATTACTGTTTGGGAATCTTTTACTTTGCATCCTAAGCTCTGCCGAATAAATAACACATTTATAGAGAAGTAGTGGCTCTCCACCTCAATAGGCAGGTATTAGTTAAAAAGTAGCCTATGAGCCGTCTTTGTGGCCACGTGGTCGTAGATTTACTATTTACGTATGTAAATCACAGAGATAAAAATAATTATTATTATGAACAATATCGTGTGAGACTAGCTGTCCTAGTCTCTCCAGAATTTATTGGCGATGAACATTCAACAACAGCAACAACAGATAAAATAATTTAATATAATAAATTTAATATCATGGAAATGTATAGATGAAACATCGAGTGATCGCCTCGTAGCGCAAACATAGATGTACCTACACCTGAAGCTATTCAAATGAATTATAACTTATTTTTACAGTATTTTCCCGTTGCAAAATATGTAGTTACAAACGTTTTTCCTGTATATATAATATTTATTGAGAAAAAAAACTATTTATTATAGAAAATAACATTTTCTATCTATTTATATTAATTTACGCACATTTTACGTTTATTGTAAAAAAATTACATACGTATAGATATAAACATTGCAAAAATTGAGCAAAGGCAGACTGCGCGCACGACCACGTAGATAAAAATCAAAATAGATTTGGCTAGGCGCCGCGTGCGCAGCTCTAAACAATGTCGGAAACTAGGTCGACAATCTGTTTACACTGGTAAAAATGCGATCAACCCACTTAGTTACTAGGATACTTTACTAAGTCAATCTTTGTTTGACAACCCTGTAACGCATATCTGAACTAAGCATTACAGATTTGGAAGAAATCTGTAGATCTATCTCGGAACAGTAAATATTTTGAAATAATTTGATTTGCTATGCTAATATTACTAACAATGATTAAAACTTACAATATTCAATCTATTACAGAGACAATTTTATATACGTTACTACAAATATTAGTGGAGCACAACCATACATTCCCATCTAACTCACAAGTAGTCAACTAGCAAGTAGCGATAGCTATTTACGGCAAATAATGGCGCTAAGAGACCAAATATAGATGTCATCAGATACAATCTAAACTTTGTAGGAGCATACCTTAAATATCACATTTAATCTAAATACCGCATAACATAACTAAAATGGGAGCATTGGCAAAAACAAAATTGAATTAATTACTAATGGATAAAGCATGACTTGAATGTTTAAATATATTTAGAATATTATAATCATTTAACAAATATTAACAACTAGCTGATACCCACGACTTCGTCCGCGCTGCTTGATATATTAACAAAGTGAAAGACGAAACGAAGTAAATAAAAAGTTATTAAAGTTGAAACTTTAATAACTTTTTATTTAATGAAGATATCGTAATATATTTGATAAGGGCCAAGTGTCTAAGAAATAAAATTTAGAAAAATTCATTAATATCTATCCAGTAGTTTTTCCGTGATGCGCGCACAACTGCAGACCTCTATCATTTTATTTATATAGATTACAACTAAAAATATGATGAATTTAAAAAGTCATTGTTGTAAAGCATCCTTTATTACTGAAAATGATTATGAAAATGTGTGATATCGTTATACCCATTGTTATCGTGATAGGTTAAAAAGTAATAACCGACATATGTTGATATGCTATTTATGATGCGTGTGTTTAAATGTTAATTAATTTTGTTAATTAGTGTTGTCAATATCGCATATCACCTTCTAATATTAAATGAGTTTTTGAGTTTATTGTTATGGACACACATGTATGTATACGCCACAGTATTTTCAGAAAGCAATATATATTCAATATTATATAATCCTCTTTTTCCTTGACGTATCAAATTGACAAAAACTAAGAGCGATTAACGAATTCTTGAATATTTATTTTAAGTGTTTCTATATATATAATACGGCTTAACATTAACTATTATTTTTCGTCTTCCTCATTATAAATCTGATACGAGGAATTTAAACGCCACGTAGTATAGACATAGCGACGTACGTCGAAAATTATCATCAGCGCCCATTTCCGCGTAAATTAGGACACCACGTGGTCTAAATATTTCTGCAACTGGATCTAGTTACATTTGTGTTTTTATTTTACATGATTTGAGCATTAAATATCAGTTATATAATACTTAATCAGTTATATAATACGATTTGGAAACGTAACATATTTGGCAACGTTCATCCCTCAGATATATTGCCTTACATCATTAAATTTAATATAAACAAATCCCATTTTAGTATATTATTTTATTAACGCTTGGAATGTTTTGGGGAGAAGGTTTTGGAGCTTATTCAACCACGCTGCTCCAATGCGGATTGGAAACCTTCTCCCTAAAAAAATAAAAGAGGCCTTAGTTCAGCAGTGGGACATTCACAGGCTTTGGAATATTTTAAGTAGTTCCTAGTGCATAACACTAAAATGTTTGATTTAATATCAAAAATGTTTCCGAATTTGTGAATAGTTTTAGTATTTTCAAGAAACTAAATTGATTGCGAAAATTGTATAATAATTACGTGTCAGGAAGATATACCACAGTTGTTTGGCGTAGGATTTAAAATCTACTTTGCAAGTTCTACTAAAGTTTCATCATCAGTATGAATAAGTAGTTGTTGTGACTTGAATTAGCTGGATTAGACTATATTACGTAATAGCGCTCAAAAATTTGAAACAACAAGCGTAGTAAATGTCATGTTTCCATAACCATAAATTAAACAAATGTTCGCAATTTAAAATGAAATAAATTCGATATTGAACAAATAAAGTTTTTACGACTAAGAATCTAGTGAATCAACTTGAATAACAGGTGACACCTCAGATGCGATTTGCCCAGCTATGGGACATGTACGGGCTGTTTTATATCTACATCTATAGTAATATATAAAGCTGAAGAGTTTGTTTGTTTGATCCGGCTAATTTCAAGAACTACTGGTTCGAATTTAAAAATTATTTTTGTATTGTATAGTCCTTTTATCGAGGAAGGATCTAGGCTTATTTTTATCAATTATAATACGCGGGTAAAGCCGCTGGACACAGCTATTTATAATATAAATGTGAGAAAAATAAAATAATATATTCATATAATCAATTAGTCGAAATGTAAATCACGCCTAGCTATTTGTTATACTCATGCCTACGTAGCGTCAGCCGGAAGGCGCCGATCTCAATGTCAGAACGACTGGACATTTAATTAAGTAAATTAAATAATATATACTACACTATAAACGTCAAATTGTAGTTTATAATGAAGTATATTTACAAATGGTGCCACTGCACTTGCCACGAACGTATTTTGTACCGTGAAATTTCTTTATCGTATAAATTTAAAATTCAATTTAATATTTAAATGCAAGAAAATAGATTCGGTAAACTGATTGAGTCGAAATTTTTATATATAATTACATAAAATCAATAGAATACAATAACATTTAAAATAATATTTTACTACGAAATAGTACAATATAACGCTTTTAACATTGACAATTTTTATAAGATTGTTGAGTCATTTGCACGGAAATTTGAAGTAAAAATTCCGAGATCATGAAACACGTAATGATCCACTGTCTGACTGTAATTTCTAGCATTCATTCACATTCCGTGGGAGTATGAATTTAACGCGTGCTATTTGACCGCTGACGTGACTCATATTATTGTCACCACACAAAAATACAACAAACTATATTGTTTAACTATTTTTTATTATTTATCTCGTAGTCAATTGTTATAATTAAAATTTGAACGAAGTACCTATAAAATAACTAATTAAGCTCAAACTCAAGCTAAGAAAAACAGTCTTTTCAATTGAAAAACCGAAACCAGAAGTGAGAAAAGTGCATGGTCATGCTCCTGCATAATTGGCCGCTTAGCCGCTAGAGTTATACAAGCATGGCCATTATTATTAATGATTAACAAACAACACGTAAATAAATCATTGCTAGAAATACCACTTATCCTTTTAAAAATAATTTAAATGTTATGATCATATCTTGCTGTCAGCGTTGCTGGAATCAAATAAAAACGGACACAGAGCCAATGGATTTACGTGCTTTCCGAGGCAAAGAAGACTCATAGCTATCTTTAAAACTCCCAGCCATAATATATTGGCATTAACATTCACTGACTCGAGGTTATGTTCTAGAACCAGAATAATAGAACAGGATAATCAATTTCATAAGCTAGCCACTAGACTAACGAAACAGTCAATCTCTCTGTCTCTGTCATTCCTGTTATTGCTATGTCAATACATATATTCATTTTAAAATATTTGAATTTGGAATAACAGTCCCGAATGGCTGATTAACTTTGTGTATGTGTGGGTTAATCGTACGATGAGAGGCGTGCCGGAAACCATTTGGACAAACTACGCATTAATTAATACAATTAACCAGTTTGCTAATAAAAACGTTGTTTTGATCAAGAATATAGTTCGAGATAATATTTTGTTCCGAGTATTCATGAATGTTTTCGTTTCATATTTCGTTAATGGGCTATATCTGTTTTTTTATTATATGGCGCGTATAGCTATAACTATATCTAAACTACTATATAAATCTATTGGTTCTGTCTGTACATTTTTTTCATCTAATTTTGTCATAAATAATCGTTTTATTATGCGATGATTCACATTATAATATTTTCTTCATTTTTGTCTGTCTGTCTATCTGTTTGCCTGTCTGTTTGTCTTCTTATAACTCAAGAACGACTTGACCAATCTTGATGAACATTGGTACACACAAAGAACATGTGATGGCGCAAATGTTAGGCCATATATAAGATCGGCAAACCCTACCCCTACGGTATCTTATGAAAATTAATTTCAAATCGCATTTCTTTACCAGAAGCCATATGAGTGTGTGTGTGTGTGTGTCTGCGCGCGTGTGTGTTATTATAATAATAAAATAATTTATTATATTTTTATTAATTATACGCGGGTGATGCCACGGGGCACAGCTAGTTTATAATATAATGATAATGTAAAAGTGGAAACTCTTTAGTCAAGGTTGTCTAGCAGTATTATGTTTTAAATTAATGAATGCTAGTAGTATTTAATATTTTTTACATGATTGCCCTTAAAAGAAGTAATGTTTTCAGAGTTCATGTATACAATGTATGTGAGTTTTTTATTCCACTCTAACTTTTAAATGACTTAATAGAGTTATATGATATACATCCATACCCACTGGTATCCTTAAAATCTTCGCGTCAACCCAAGTGACTAAATTCATTAATTCATTAAGGGATATTATCATTTTCTGAGTAGGTACCACCCACTCATAAGATATTCTACCGCATAACAACAGTAGGTACTCTGTATTGTTGTGCTCCGGTTTGAAGGGTGATTACAGGCACAAGGGACATAACATCTTAGTTCCCTAGGTCGGTGGCGTATTGGCAATGTAAGCGATGGTTTAACTGTTTTACAATACCATTGTTTATGGGCGTTGGTGACCACTTACCATCAGGTCCATATGCTCGTCCGCCTACCTATACAATTAATATGTATATTTAAAAATTGTTTATTTTTTAATCAAGTTATTTGATATAGGTCAAGTTTTGGATCGTGAAAATAGTAAATATCAAGCAGATCAGACCATTTTTTATACTAATGACAAAATACGTATGCATTTAATTTTGCTCATAAACTTAAAAATTAAATTTACTTCTTTTAACTTCAAAAATGACCAATTCATCATTCAATCTTTAGTCATTCAATTTCGCCCTCTTGGTGAGTCATAATTTATTTATTTCTAACCAGAGGCTAGTACGTAACATGAACGTACATGAAAAATGACGGATCTGCGAACCAAACTTCCAACCCCTATTTCACCCTCTTGCGGGTTAGTTTAAAAAACCCTGAAATACCTTTATATTTATTTCCAACCAGAGGCTTGTATATAAAATTTCATGTTTCTAACTTAAAAAAAAAACGAGCTTCCATACAAACTTTCAACCCCTATTTCACCTCCTTAGGGGTGATACTCTCTACTCAATAAAACGAGCGAATTTCTTGGCCCTAACATTAATAGTTTACGCTCGGCGGTGATGAATCAGTCAGTCAGTCAGTCAGGACTTGTTATTTTATATATATAGGCTACAGTATCATATGAAGCGACGAAATATGACGAAATCCTTTTAAATTTCCCTATAGTACTACATGGAAATGAAACTATTAAACTCAATCAAAATAATACACCAAATCCACGAACAAACACCTCTGTAAAAATGTTGATAGCTTAAATTGAAGTGAGAGAGTTTAAAGCTCTTATGTTTTGGTTTCAAGATTTTTTTGTATTTTTTTTAATAAGTGATTAGTTATTCATAAAAATGAATTATAGTCTACAAAAACAGATTATAATAAAAACCAAAGATAGCATAGAAAAATGATATATTGACGTTTCTATAGAACGATCTCGAATGTAACCATACAAGATTTATTATGAGAATACTTGCCAATACCTACCGAGGTTCGACGCGTCACCGCGTTATGGGGTCAAGGAACACGGTAGATTTAGAACGGTCCATGCCTGAATATTTTACGGGCAGTTCTTATTTTTAAAGTACTTGACAGTTCTTTATATTGTAAACTCATACTGAATTTAATATATAGCGCGTAAGTCGTAACGTTGGGGCCGACATATAGGCTGCCAATAAAAGCCCTTTAAAATACCTAATAAATATATCGTTGCCTCGTTGGTCTAGTGGCTTGATATAAGGCCGCAGACTCGATGGTCCTGGGTTCAATTCCCAGGTCGGGCCAATAAATAGTTATTGGGGTTTTCCTTCAGAAAATTCGCAGTAGCAGGCCGGAGTCTGGAAGTTGGAAGTGTGTACACTCCCGTGCCTCGGAAAGCACGTTAAGCCGTTGGTCCTGCGCCTGAACTCTTTCCGGTCGTGTCGGATTGCCGTCCCATCGGATTATGAGAGCTAAGGAAAAGAGAGTGCACCTGTGTATGCGCACACACTTGTGCACTATAATATCTCCTGCGTAGTTGGCTAATCTCTCTTGAGATTGGCCGCCGTGGCCGAAATCGGTCTGGAGGAACTTATAAATATATATATATATATACAGTTGATGAACCAGTGGCTAGCGTGGATCTTTACTTAATTTGGGTGTTGTATTTTGGTATCCTCCTGATCGAATTATGCCACGGCGGTGAATCTCAGGACAGATTAGCCAACTACGTAGGACATATAGCTATGTAGGTGCACAATTGCTCGAGCAAACACAGGTGCTATCTCAATTCCCTTAGGCTATATTTAGATAGCAACATTTTGACATACTAATATTAATTCATTAATGTCACCTCTCATAAACCGGTGGGACGGCAATCCGTCACGACCGGAAAGAGTTCAGGCGCACGACCAACGGCTTTACGTGCTTCCCGAGGTTCCGAGGGAGTGTACACACGTCCAACTTCCAGCAGACTCCGAATCTTTGCCGGGAAACACACTAACTTTTTATCAGCCCAACCTGGGATTAGAACATAGGACCTCGGGATTTGTGGCCTTATATCTAGCCACAGGCCCAACGAGACAGTCAATGTAATTTATCTCAAGCTCAGTAATGAACTCTCACTCGCAGTCTATTCCTTCAGTCTCGTATTTCAAACGGTTATTAATTAGCTATTATTGATTGCCGAAATATGTGGAAAAACAAGTATGAAATAGATTTTTAAGCTGTCATTGTATATTATAAAAACATTAACGAGGAAATAAAATCGAAGCAAATATAGGGACAAGGGTTACCAGAGAAATGTGTAAAGATTTGGTTACATGATAAAAGACTTGATATAGTAAAATTTCAAAACATTTTATTACATTATTTTAATGTCACATTATATTTTAGTTTCTCTTTAAACTTATTTTCAATAACGTTTTTAATAACCGAACCGAGAAACGTAACCTCTGAATGAACTCTATACGCCTAAATAGCCTTTACTGATGAAATTTTAATATAAATAAGAGAAATAATAAAAAAACAATCGAAATTTAAAATCAGTATTAATATTAAAACAAAATGTAATGTGGGTCAATGCCTATCGATTTCGGATATCGATTATAAATGTTGAATAAATACGTTTGTAATACGATTTGTCAATGATATTGTATGAATTTATGCAGATAATTAATTATATAGGTAACTATATAACAAACAACAGAGATATAACTCATGATAACAGACTAAAAAGACAACGAAATAAAAAGCAAATTCATATAAACTATATTTTATATAAAAACTATAGTACATAAGCCTAGCCATATCAAAAATATAATTAATCGTATATAACAATTATAGCAATTATAACGTGATGATTGTTTTCTACGCTTTCACAGAAAAACAATAAACCGAATTTGATGAAATGTAAAATAAGGAATTGAACTGAAGGAAGACTAGTGAAAAAGAAGGAAGTCCTGCTTCTCCCTCCTCTTTAAAACGCGGGCGAAGCCGCGGGCGAAACCTAGTAATTCATAAGACAGAGTAAAGTGTGATATAAGTCATACTGATATGAGATAATATGCAACAAGACAAGGAAACTTCAATGCGAATGTATATAAAAAATATATATAAAATAAAACTTATTCAAGACTCAGGGAACAGAAATAATGTTGTTATTATTAATCCGCTGAGACAAAAATAGATACAACACCGATTTCAAGAACGTTAAAACTCTATAGGCCAAGGTTAAAAAAAGATAAACGAATACAAAATACATAAACATTATTGTTTTAAGATCAATTAATTCATGACCTTTTAATGGCGATATAAACTACGACTACCTATTTGATAATCTATTAACTTGCTTCTGGGCAAAATGCTCGTTAGTTAGTAACATTTTAAACTTTAAAGTAATAAAATTTGCAAGCTAATATAACGCTCTTTTAAGAAAATATACAATCACAAACTTATACAGATAATTCTAGAACAATTCAAATATATTCAAAGAATAGATCAATAAAAAATATTTATTATTTTGACATAAAAGTTATTAATATGCAATTCATGTACTATTGGACGAAGGCTCCTTACAAGTTAAATTCAATTCAAAATCAAAATCTTTATTCAATTTAGAAGGTTACCCTTGCTCGTTGATTGTCAAAAATCTACCGCAGATTCGGAAATAGATATTTTAATAAATGTGAAAAAGATATTTTATCAAGCACGGTTCGGAGCTTTTTCCAATGCGCTAACACACTGTAGGTATATAGGTACCTAGCTTAATATGTAACAAAATTTCATCATCATAAACAGCGACGCTTGCCCTTCGCATAATAAAATAATGATAATATTATTTAATTATATTTATATATTGGCTATTTACGAGTTACCACTTCTACCTAACTATTTAAATATTTTGTGTATACAATTCTAAAAGGTATTATGTACGTTTAAAATGTTTCAAATTTTGAAGGGTTTTCGTCACAAATTAATTCTACGCTGGCGATGCAGAGGGTTTTTCTACTTACTTAATATAACAATAAACACCGTTTATATGTATACATATACCGTTTACTAATTTCATCACACTTATGTACATTATGTATGTAATGTTAACAATAGCAAGCTTGGAAGAAGATTGCATCAGCATCTATATACATAGATAGACGATAGGTCACTCGCAATATATATTAATATGTCACCATTATCTACATAATTATCGGATTTGATAAAGGTGCTTCGTTTACTAATGACTGTAAATTGTACGACAATTATTAATATTAACCAGACGACACATTGTTACGTTATTTTTTTTATTTATTTAACGGCTCTGGATACAAGTCTTTTACGTAGTTTTTTACATGAATGTTTATATTAACATTTCTAGTAAAAGGGGCTGCATATTCATTAGGTATGAAAATATGTAATAAAATAATAATTTATGCTCGAATGAGTATAATGCTAAGACAATATACAATGTGTAACACAAAGTACATTATACACAAAACGTACAATAAGCGTTATGGTGCTATTTTTTTTTTTAAATTAATATACAGTAAGTACGTAAAGCTGGCACCACTGAATTTTCAAGTGCTTAATTTGTGTTTATAATTCATCTCGTGCTTGACAGTAAGCCTGCATAAGTCAAATTTTACTTAAATCCTGCCACATGTGTATTCCACCAACCCACATTAGAGCAGCGTGGCGGAATAAGCTCCATAAGCCTTCGCCTAAAAAAAAGGGAAGAGGCTTTAGCTTAACAGTGGGACATTCACAGGCTGTTACTTATGCAATAATTATGAAATTAACGAATAACAAAAAAAATGGATACTATTAAAATATAGAGCCGAGATGGTTCAGTGGTTAGAATACATGAATCCTAACCGAAGAAAGTGGGTTCTAACCCGGGCAGCGTAATATCAAGTGCTTTTGATTTTTTCATCTAGTACTCGGGGTTAAAGGAAAACATCGTAT
Organism: Nymphalis c-album; assembly: GCA_963151315.1. NCBI lineage: Eukaryota > Metazoa > Arthropoda > Insecta > Lepidoptera > Nymphalidae > Nymphalis > Nymphalis c-album. The sequence goes on along the minus strand of OY720591.1, from coordinate 11,212,716 downwards.
GTATCCCACAAACCGCATTGAAGCAGCGTGGTGGAATAAGCTCCAAACATTCTCAAAAGGGAAAATTACATTTTATAGCTTCTTTTAAACTCATCATTATACCGTCGACGGAACTTCTCTAACAGATTATGTATCACATAACACAACAATATCAATAGCACTTGTATTGCAAGAAACCTGTAGTCTTTTAAAGACTTTCTATTTTGTAATCATAATATCTGTTTGCATGTCGCGGGAGCCGTTTGAATTTTAAACTAAGGGAATAGGTTAGTGCCCTAGTTACAAAAGGTCGCTAGCTACCAATGCAGGTAGGTAACTAGTCACAGTCACGAGAGACCTTTGACGTTCACTGAACGTTAAAGATGTAACTTTGTTCTAAGTATCATTGTTAAATCCTTACTAATATTATAAATGTATTACGAATGTAAGTTTGTTTGTTACGCATTCACGACTAAACCACTAACCCGATTTAAAAAATTCTTTCACCAATGGAAAGCTACATTATCAGCGAGTAACATAGACTATATTTTGTCCTCGAATTCCCACAGGAACAGGAACTCCGCGAGTGAAACCGCGGGCAAAACTCTAGTAATAATATAAATATTCGCAACAGTTAATATTACATTACTAAGCAATAGTTAAAATAAAGTCTTATATATATACATGTTATCTGATTGTAAGTTGTCGTTTAATTATGAAAAGCGTATATTATTTTTAAATATAATCATACTTACCTAACTAGCTAATTACAAATAAATACAAATATTTAGCATAAGTTTGTGCTTTCTTGCCCCAAACGTTTCTCCCCGAAAATTAGAGGAGTCCCAGCCGTGGGACACTAAATAAACTGGACTGTAAGTACCTACATCCGAGTTATTAGTACTCCTTTATAGAAGGATCTTGAGCTTTAATACTCCCGAAGTATATATTTAATGTTAACATTTATACGTATGTAATTGGATTTCGCTAATTTTTCTTGACAATGACTCATAGACTTGACTGAAAACTAAATAGCCATAGCATAAGCTTTTATGTAAATAATGTTATATATAAATTTGTGTATTTTATATTAATATGATATTTTTTTGCTGGACATGTGCTATAATTTTTATGTACATAACGCTATAAATGAGTTTATTGAGATACACTAAGGATGTATAACCTCACACTGCAACCCTTAGGAGCGTAACAACCATAAAAGTCATCCAATATGGCAAATTGGAATGTACAATGCAATTATAACTAGAACAGAATATTCTCTGAAAGCTGTTGACATCGCCACTCTCCACATATATGCTTAATTAGAGTGGTAAAAATACTTAAGAGTCAATAAACTAAAACGTTCATTACAAATATTCTTAAAAAATTATGCATATTATACGACTGTAATGCTTGCCTATATAGCGGATATGAACTTCCGATTTTCTGTTTAAATTCAAGTGTTCTATCCACTCCGTCTCTATAATCATAATATTGACAAAACACCAAACTGGCGCCAATAGTCTAACAACGAGTTCCGTTGATGAAATCCATACGCCTATATTCAATAAGTGCAAAATAATGTTATTTTAAATTGAACGATAAATATTAATTAGGTACGTAGCACAACTATGTACAATGTTTATATGCTTTGAGTGTTTATCTGTTTTGCAAGCCGTTTTAAATATGTACTTAGACTCTAATATTTTTCTCGACCAAAATAATTAATAGCATACTTAATATTTTTATGTCTGTCTACATGGTAAATTATATAATTAATATAAGTAATTTATGAACACTCCTAGATAATATCTCTTAATGTCATTTGTGTCAACAATTCTAAGACATTGTAACCTTTGTTTTATGGGCTAAAAGTGTAATAAATATTCACTTTTTTTGCTTTCTAGAAACAATTCTAGTGAGTTTAATGGCTAATGATATTAATATTTAATTAATTACCTATTGGTCTAGTAGCTAGTAAAGTTAAGACTATATCCCGAGGTCCTTATAAGGTCTTCCTGTCAAAAAATTTACAGTGAAAATCCACAGTTTGAAATTTCAGATCTGAGGTCCTCCGGGTTCGAACGCTGGATCAAGGCCAGGGTAAGTTGATAAATTCCATGCCCAAGTCACTTTAAAACACTTGGTTCTACATCTCTCAACGTCGCATCGGATTACCGTCCCAGAACAGAGCAAGACAATAGAAAGAGCTTGATGTCGCAAACAATTGTGCACTGTAATTAGTTAAGCAGTTGTCAAGTCAGTTACGTATCTGACGTATCCAAAGAATTTTGTGTTGTAAATATACAAAGGCATAATATCTAAATCAATATAAATGACGAATAACAATAAAATGTCTGACACATGAGCGGTTGCGACTTAAGGGTCAAAGGACACCACTATTACGGGACCTGACCCACATAGGTATCATATTAAAAAGAAGTCTAACTTCTATAAAATAGAAACAAATGTAACAAGCACTTGCCTTTCACGCCGCAGCTTGTGGATTCGATCCCCACCCAGCACAGACGTTTGTGTGCATGAACATACTGTATTTACAAAAGAAAAGTAGTATGTGTATGTAGTATATTATGTACAGTATATGTATATCAGTTGTCTGGTTTCCATAGTACAAGCTCTGCTTAGTTTGGGATCAGATGGCCTTGTGTGCATATTGTCCTAAGATATTATTATTTTTATTATTATATTATTAATTATGTGTGGGTGATTTAAAATTATTATTTACGTTTATTACCTAGTATAGAAAAACTTAGCTATAAATGCTCGACGTTGTCTGCTCAACAGCCATCATGCCACTAATATTATATTAACTCGCTTACGTATTTTATAACAAAGAGGCGGAATTATTACGTTAAATATAAATAAGCAGGACAATTTGTTTACATTTTGTGTCAGCTAGACGCGCGTACGTGTATTGTTTGACAATAAGACGATCATTGTCCTGTTAGTTCAGAGAAAAGAGTGCATCAGAATATTAATTGCAAACAGGACATAAATAACTAAAATCATTTTTAGACTCGTTTTTTAATAACGATGTAATAAATTACTTAGTTTAAATTTTTTTTTAAATATCTCTTTCAGTAATATAATTTTTCTTATGCATCATAAATTTTTTATCGAATAATAATTTGACGCGACGTGGATATTAACTAATACACAAAAATAAATACGTTTCTTTTTAATGGATATTAAAAACTGTATACAAAATGCCTCCTTGACTTGAATAATTATTCTATAAACATTACTACTACTTTAGAATATTTCTCTTAATAATCATAGAAATTATTTCAAGTTAATCACGTAAGTAAGTTTGTGATTGCTCTGCCTCATATCGTATTAAATATAAACAGCTAACATAAATAAGATTAGGTCGTGAACGAGTTCACGGCTTCTCAAGAACAGGTGCACGCACAGGGCTGGCGACTACAAGAAATTAATATCTCATATATAATTAACTGTAACCTTTAAAATATCTTGCATTATTAACAAAGAATGATAAAGAGTGATAAAATGTTGATTAAATATTCAAATGCTTCCGTTCCTGCATAACTTATCGTTATTGTTAATGGAAGAGGTCGTACGTACGAGTTGTTTACTTTAGAAAAGAACATACAACTTATGATTATTTTCTCACATTTCTCACATTAGCGTTGCGTGCGTCTGAACAGCACTAACAATGTATAATACTATCAGTTGCGAGCACGAGCTTAAAATGTCTATGATATCTGACAATGATTACGAATGAAAGTGCAGCACGGTTAAACACTAAGCTTGTAATGAGCAAGTGACGAGCGTTTACAGCAAACATCGTAACGCACCTACCCTATATTACGAATATACAGCATGATTCAAACTTTATGGCGACTCGGATATTAGCTGCAACTGAAGCACGCGCATGTACAGTATAGTCGCATTAGGGATTGCAATCCAGCGCTGTTTTCAATCCAGCGGGATTTTTGCTGGATTGACTTCAATCCAGCGGGATCCAGCGGGATCCCGCAAAAGTTATGGCTTTTATTTAGAATTTAATAAAGTATTATTTGTTATGGTATGATTAAATGTTTATTGAAAATTACAAAAATTAACAATATCTTACATCGGCATTTTCTCTGAAACACTCAGTTCTAAAGTTCTAAAGATTTTTTCAGAGTTCTAAAGAGTAAAGACTTTTTCTGAAAAATTTCCACCAGGGCCTCTAATTGACGAATTATTTTACTGTTTGACTACTTATTTATTAATTAAAAGTTCAAAACCAATTGCAAATATCAATATTTCGTAATTTTGTAGTTTTTGCACTTTAGCTGACTAGAAATATTACTTCTAATGTTTGTCTGAGATAATTATAATCAGTCTTTTTATTAAGAGATTTAAGTTTACTAATTGTCTTAATTTTTCTTACTAAAATAACGAATCAAGGTCTAGGATGACAAAAACTCGGTTTTACACTCAGGGGGCACCCTTAACCTTATCTAATAAAAAAATCGCGTAGATGCGTTTTTGGTGCTAAAATTCTTGGACTACAACACTTTTGTAAATTTATAAAAATCACGCGCTGCGAAGTGAATTCACGGCAGCAAATTTGAATGAAATTGCGCGATTTTATGCTGTTGCGGGATCCCGCAGTACCTAAAATTATGCTGGATCCAGCTGGATTGCGGGATCCCACTTTGCTGGATTGCAATCCCTAAGTCGCATGTACTGCTAATATCGAATTTTGTGTCCTGCGCATTGTTTCGCGCGAAGTTCAGAGCCGTTATAGAGTTTGAATCGGGCTAAACTTTAAATCAAGTCTTACATTTACATCTCGTTTAGGTTTCTTTATTATTTATATACTAAAGCACAACCCTATATGAATACGGAAGGTGAAAGGAGATCACAACCCCACCATCTACAGCATACTAAGTATTGGAAATACTAGAACATTAATTAAATTTACGTGAGATAAAAACGCATTAATTAAGCCTTTTACAAAATATATTGAAACAAATATTTAACTCGCGTTGAATTAGCACGAATGTTAGTTAAGTAAACATGTTATGCCTGGAAGAGATCGTTATGTAGCGATAAGGTCGCCAAAGTCGCATGCTACTATTATTTAGGCTGTATCCATGTTATTATAAAAAAAATAATCTTTTGTCGTGTAGTATAAATAAAAAGTAATTATAATAAACATATAGTTTATTCTTAAAGTTTCTTGGTATTATTTATAATCATTTAATAAATAATTAATTAACAAGGCATTCTATTTCCCAATAAACGATTGTAAATAATTACAACACAACTAAAAAGCCGATATTTGAAAAATATCTTTTTAAATATCGGTTATTTTTGAACAGATAAAATAAAACGTGTGACGAATCAGGAAAAGATATTTCATGCAATAAAAAAGGAATAGATTCGGTTGTATTTTGGATATTTTCGCACTATTTTCAAGGAAAACAATCAGACGTCATACTCATAGCGAATAGTCTACGGTTCAAGGAAGTATGGTTTGCCAAATTTTATTTTTACAACTGACCCGTTATCGGTTCCTCGTTGCGAAACATTTTACTGTGCCAATGAACAGAGCTTTTTCGTGTAAATTGTTTTTTCTACATTAAAAAATGACTTAGTCACATCGAAACGAAAGAGAATCGTTTATCGAAATACAAAAAGAAAAAATAGGTATCTATTTTATGAATTTTAATATCAGATAACATAGCGTTACTGACTTTATAATTTAATGAGTTTACTTCAGTTTTCACATCAAAGGACTATGCCGTGTCCCTGCTGTCATTCTCAGGGTACTTCTTGCTTTCAGACCAGACCTACTATTAGACCCTGTCCTACTATATATCCATAGATCACTTTTTATTTATTTTTAGTAACATTTATATTATTGTACTAAACATTAGTAACTATCTACCTAACCTACCTAGTACCTACTATACTACCTATGTTTAAATATAAATATGTACCTACCTATATTGAGAAAGTAAACTCAAACCAGTTACATTAAAAGTAATGATTTATTTAGATTTACATATTGCACGAGGGTTCATGTTATGTTCATATGGTTCATGGGAACATGTTATGTTCATAATCTCAATTTTCTTTTAATTAATATTCATATACAATCTGAAAACTAAGAATTAAATTAATTAAAATATATTTTTCCAAGCTTTTATTCGACAGCAATTTCGAACAAAGCATTAAGTATAAAATATTTTGTGCACTGTCTAATTGAAATTTTGTACAATTAGACGTCAACATTTCACCTCAATTGATTGCAAGAAACAGGTTTGACGAACACACACCAACAGGTTAAATAAGCTTCCAAAAAGATTTATACACCACCATGGTCAATTCATATGAATAAATGTATTGCGCCTTAGATACACTCGATTACAAACATAATTAAAAAAAAAACTCGCTGTTCGAAACTATGCTATATTATAACCGTGTAAATTGTAAAGCAATGCCATCTATCGAGGCGTTCGAGCATCTTCACTGTGTGTACAAGACCAATAAAGATGCTTCGCCTCACTAATTTATAATATTACAAAATTATAATAACGTCTATTTAAAGCAGCAAATTATTATTAATTGGATATTGCTGTATTTAAGTGTCACGATTTAATTTCTTTATTATTGTGCAGTCGTCAATTTGAATTTATTATCTGCATGCCAAGAAAATAGCATTCTAATTACTTATTCTTATTGAGTTGTAGTCAGTGTTATAAATTTTGATTTAGTTGATAAATAGTCCATGTTTAAATTGGGCATTTACTATAAAAATCTATATTTATACATATATATTAAACCACTCATTTTGCAACACTTACATATTATGATATCTACAATGTGCCGAAGTTTTTTTTTTATTGCATAGGAAGGCGGACGAGCATATGGGCCACCTGATGGTAAGTGGTCACCAACGCCCATAGACATTGGCGTTGTAAGAGCTGTTAACCATCTCTTACATCGCCAATGCGCCACCAACCTTGGGAACTAAGATGATATGTCCCTTGTGCCTGTAATTACACTGGCTCACTCACCCTTTAAACCGGAACACAGCAATAACAAGTACTGCTGATATTATAGTACTGAAGATATTATATATTTCCCATAACCCGTTGGCAATGGCAATTCGACATGACCTAGGGACCAATTCTACTAAGTCATAACGGTAACGATACGATACCATCTTCGACCGACCTACAACTGGGTCGTTTTGATAGTAGAATAGGAAAAAAGGGTAACATTCTGATTCGATTACTATAAAGTGACAATTCGGCCTCTGACTTTACAAGCTTCCTTCCTATAACTTTCTACTGAACCGATGAGATTCTGACTGAGGTCTTCAGAATCTGCAACTTATAAATCAGTCAACTAACTAAACCAACGATACCCTCTGAAAAAACTAGTCTGATTTATAAAACATACATTTATAATTTGCTGAATGTAAAATACATTTCCTACAATTGTGATTAATATGATTCTTATTATATCATACATAGACTGTGTCGTTGGTCTAGTGGCTAGATATAAGACCGCAGACTCGGTGGTTCTGGGTCAATTTCCATGTCGGGCCCGTAAATAGTTGTGGGTTTTTCTGTCAGAAAATTCTAAGTAGCAGTCCGAAATCTGGAAGTTGGAATTGTGTACACTCCCGTGCCTCGGAAAGCACATTAAGCCATTGGGCCTGCGCTAAACTCTTTCCTGTCGTGTCAGATTACCGTCCCATCGGGTTATGAGAGTTAGGGAACAGAGAGTGCACCTGTGTTTGCGCACACACTTGTGCACTATAATATCTCCAGCGCAGTTGGCTAATCTCACTTAAGATTGGTCACCGTGGCCGAAATCGGTCAGGACCATTATTATTATTATATCATACTATTCTTAAAATTATCGGTCAGTTATTGGTATGGGAATATTGAAATTGAACAAACAAATCGGGACAATGAATATTTAAAAAAAAATATTATATTTAACATTACTAAAGTAGGTCAAGTAGTTTAGCTGTTTAAGGACATTTTACAATTTTATTTATAGTTGTAATTATAACAGTTCATAATTCTTATCAGCTAAAACTGACAAGGATAATAATAACAATAATTGTCATATTGTAAACAGTTTTAGAGCAAGCTAATTTTATAAATGCCTGCGACATATCGAATGACGGAGCGTCAACCGGCCGTGACCGCGTTAGAAGTCGTCAACTCGTCAGTCGTCACCCATCAGCGATGAACTGCAACGCACTGTTTACAATACTTGTTACATAATACAGTTGATGGTGCTTTGTGCAAGCCCGCCTGGGTAGATACCACCTATTCCGCATATTATAATCTAATGCTAAACAGCAACACTTAGTAATATTATGTTCCGATTTGAAGAGTGGGTTAACAGGATCAAGGGAGATAAAATCTTAACTCCCAAGGTTGGAAGTGCATTGACGATGACAATGTATAGAATTATTAGGTAATGTTTCTCATAGTCAGGGCCGGATTAACCACGTAGCAAGAGTAGCAATTGCTAAAGGCCCCGCGCAAAAGGGGGCCCGCAAGGGCAAAATATGAGTAAAAAAACATATTTTATAAATTTAAGAGAGATTTTCTTGCATCAGAGGATAGCTCTAGTTTTTTGAGCCGGTTATATTATAAAAAACCGGTTATTTACTCACGAAAAAACCAGAAAAAAAGTGAGATCAGGGGTCCTTCGAATGAAATTGCTACGGGCCCCGCGGCACTGCTCATAGTGTTTATGAGTCTACCTACCTAAGGGCAATAAAAAAAAAATAGTCATAATATTATATTTCCAATAAGCAGTCAAATAAGGGCCGCGATTTATTAATAATTTTGTTTTTGACTGACGAGTTAAACAACTTTAACCGCAAAAGAAATTGTTAAGAAAGTCTTCAACAATTAAGTACTCAATATTATATTATTCTTGTTGACAACTTAAGTTAATTACGGAAACATCTTAAAATGACTGTTAAATTTATAATAGAGTTAATATAATAAAACCACTTTCATTATAAAAAGCTTTTCATTAGCTTAAATTGAAACCTGATACGATAAACTCTGATGACGTTAAGGATTCAATAAAAATAGGTACATTATAAGTACATACATATATTATATCTTATATATACTTATATATAGTTTTTAAAAGTTTTCCATTCTCTTCTATATAGGGGAATCACTTTCGGAAATTATCGGTTATTTTGTTCAGTTTATTTTTATTATTCAGTCAGTTGCAATTTGAAAGACATAAAACCTCATATTACGACCTCCACCGATAACAGGAAAGCTACCACTTCATTGCCCTTCCACACGCTCATAATTTTTATATAAGAATGAAATTACAATGTCTAAATAAGTTTTTATATCTATCGTAATGGCAAAGTCGCATAGCAATCGGTTTCGGCTTATAATTAATAGCTGTTACTTAAATCAAGATTTTACAAACGAAACCTGTCCACAATATTAATATTATTTATACATCAGTTTCTTAACCGCATTGCAGCCAATTAATCGATTTAAGATATCAATTTATAGGCGGCAGGTTAAAGGCTCAACAATTTGTCTCGACGAACTTTGAATACTAGCGGTAATTGATATATGTAGCTAAATATCATATAATGCTATCGTGTCTTGTCTTGTAAATATATGACGATTATCATTTTATGCCGAAGAATTTATTTTACTGTCCAAATAAAACGATTTGATAGTAACTATTCCGAAAATTAAAACAAGATATTAATCTTAAGTTACAATCCGAAAGTTCTTGTTAAAGTTTCTAATATCGTTATTGACGGTCGTATATACTTTGGTATATAGTATATACCCTATTCCTATGGAAGCTGTGTGTTTACTTTTATTCCTAAAAGTAAACACACAGCAGATTTACAAATTGCATGTGATTTTCAAATTGTTCTGCATTATTAGGCACTATAAAGAGTTCTTGATTAATTTATCCTTATTTATAATACAACACTATACCAATTAATTAGTTATAACTACATTAATTTAACTTTCGAAGTTCCGATTACAATATCGCGGACATTGAAAACGCCATCTTTTCGCGTATCCATAGTGAATATCATAGATTATTCAAGATGTCGACCAATGATATCGCGTCAATTGATATCGATTACCTATGATATCGGATTAATTCGGTTTCAAACTTGTTTGTTTGGGTTTATTCCTGTTGCGGTTGGAATAGGCTATACCTACTCCGATGGCCCTCTACGGGGCGCCCGTTTGGTCTCATAGGCTGTCGGGCGTTCGCCGTTGCAGGACTAAGATCCAAAGTTCGCAGCGGAGAGTGGCCATCCGCATTGTGTGGGGATATCGTACGATATCCTACGTGGCGGCAACCGTCCTAGCCCGCTTTCCGCCCTTGGACATTCTGGCGGATATAGATGCGAGGGTCTATAAACAGATCCACATCCTCCGTCAGAACGGTGAAAACGCGCCCCTTCTCAGTGCGCTCGAGGCGTTGAAGGGGCGGGAACATAGAAGGGCTCTTACGACGTAGCGCGACCGTCTCTGCGAATAGCGGTACGCGCGAACACGCGTCGTCCGAGCGATCCTGCCGGCCTTCGAAGCCTGGATGAGACGAAAGTGACGAGTCACCTTCCGACTTACGCAGGTAATGACCGGTCACGGTTACTTTGGAGAATACCTGTGTAGCCTCCTTCTGTGAGACCGTCATGGTCCAGTAGGAGGCAGCGGAGCGGGAATGGGAAAAGGCTGATCCTTCTCGGCGGAGACGACGTCGGTGTCGTCTCGGCCCTCCCACAGCCCCGACGCCCGGGGCTTAAAAGATAGAGCGTAACCCTGGGGCTGTGGAAACGTGAGGTGGAGGCCTCGCGTATCCTATTTCAGACGGCTCTGAGGAGGACGGCAGCCGGGATGGCCTCGCGCTGTCTTACGCACTAGCGAGGGGTGCGGGGGGGGGGGGGTGAAATTGCCTTCGCCCCTTCAGGAGAGCTCCTCTGAGCCATAAGCGGAGCAAAGCACGGGAAGAGCCGCGGATGCGTTATATTAACACGATCCCGCAGGCTCTCCGATCCGTGCCGAGGACGGCCATCGCAGTGGTTTTAGTGGGTAAGAATCCCACATAACCCGGTGCCCCCCTCCCAAGGGAGACGGGTACCTTTCTGAAGGTTTCCACTGCGTGAAAAAAAAAGTCTATACCTAGTCGCATACTAAAAAATACATAATTACAATGTACCAAAAAATGTAACAAAAGTTGACTTAACAACTTTAAGATTAGAGACATCTATGATTTGTTGTTTAAGTATTTCATAGATAATGTTGCTGGTTTTCTTTTCAAAATTATATAACTGATTTGTTAAAAAAAAAAAAATTATATTTGCCGTTAGTGTTTTAACGCCGAAGATGATAATGCCGCTTTGGGTTTTGTATACTACTAATAATGTGTGATTTATTTTACTAATTAATATAACACAATGGTAATACTGTAATTATAAATACACTTATTTATTCTATTTTATGTTATATGTATAATATTTTCTGCGCAATATTTCCATTAATTGTAGTCTTTAGTAATACTTGTAGTATACTAATAATACTAATTGCATTCTTATTACTAAGTGTGAACAGACACAGAACTAAACCAGATCAATTGAGTATGAGATCATATCCACTATTAAATACATGTCGGAAATATCAAATGAAACGATCGACTACTTAAGTGTTACATTGATTTATTCAGTGAAGAAATTCTTAATTATTAATTTCCCGTGGTTTTTTGCTAACTTTAATAGTCTGTCATCCTGACGTTTATACTGGTTTACACTCTTTGCTATATCTTCTTTTCATACTTCTTGTTATGTAATTACTGATTTTCACCATACATCTCTCAGTATGGTCCTCCTGACCGATCACGGCGGCCAATCCCAAGAGAGATTAGCCAACTGCGCAGGACATATTATAGTGCACAAGTGTGTGCACAGACACAGATGCACTCTCTATTTTTTTACTCTCATAACCCGATGGGACGGAAATCCGACACGACCGGAAAGAGTTCAGGCGCAGGACGAACGGCTTTACGTGTTTTCCGAGGCACGGGAGTGTACACACTTCCAACTTCCAGACTCGGGGCAGCTACTGAGAATTTTCAACAGAAAATCTCTATAAAATTTTATTGGTCCGACCTGGGAATTGAACCCAGGACCACCTGTATGTGGCCTTACATGTGACCACTAGACCAACGAGGCAGTATATTCAGCATATTCAGCATGCTGAATATACTGCCTCGCTCATATCAAACTATATTTAAATTGACCTTTTCAGGGATTTCACTGTTTTCAGGGTTTTTCTCTTATAATGTCATAATTCTCTACATGAATTTTTAACTGGTTACCAAATTTTACCGTATTATTTCAGTTATTGTCCATAGCTATGCTAGAGCATAGCATAAATAAACGTCAATGATTTGTTATCTATTTTTCCTTGTTTATTTCCATATTTATTATAGTATTTATACGTTCATATGGGTAATTTATTTGATTATTACTTTAAAAATGTACCGTCTTCATGTATTTCTGATTAGCAAGTGATTAGCTTAAAAGTTGACTGGTATATAATGCGTTATGACATTGAGTCCAACTTTTGTACCAACTACATAATTTGATCAATATGTTTTTTTAAATAAATAAGATACACACATCAAATAAATTTTATGAAATAACATGGAATCAACTTGGAAATATTGGAATTTGGATGCATTAACCCTATGATCGGAAATTGAAAAAGAGCAAGCTAAGTCGTATTCAATTTAGGGAAATCTTCACAATTGCTGTATTTTTTCAAATCACACTACCTGCCGGAACGAGGATACGAAAAATATTAACATAAAATTTCCAATAAGATCGTGGTCTGAGTATTGCTACAAAGTATTTTTTTAATCATCGCAGAGAGCAACTTAATGACGCAAGTATTGAAACTAAGTAAAGAAATTAATCTCTTTATTGCTAGAGACAATGTATATTATATCTATACTATGTATGTATTTGTTTTCATTTGTAAGATGATGAAAATTAGTTACGTGTAAAATACAGTTTTATTTATTATGAAATCACAAAATTAAAATATAATATAAAGAATATTTTACTGTTTACTCGTAGAAACTAGTTCGAATGTGGGTGGATTATAAGTAGATGAATATCTTCAAATTCTTATAAGACAAAAAAAACTCATGTTTAACAAACGTTCGATACAATTAATGTATAAACACAATTAGAATCTTTAGCAACCAAAATCAATATATTTGACTCAGTCAAGTCCCATCGAAAATACGTCATGGCCTTCGAACCGAATATTTAAAGAAGCCGAGTACCAATTTAATAATATAATATTTTATTGCTTCTTAAAAACTGTTAGCTGTGTTTCAATTACTTCCGTAAAGATTAATTATGATAAAATATTTCGTGTACTTAACTTCTTTAAGCTTAGAATTTTCTTATAATACCTAGCTATGATGTACCTATGAATGTATGGCATTATTTTAAAGGGATGAGTTCATCATCAGACTTTTCCTCTGTTACCCTCGCACAAAGGATTGTATATCTTCTGTGAAACAATTTTTACGCTTTTACAAATCCCAGAATACGATCAAAAAATGTTAAGTGTAATGTGACATTTGTGTCCTAAAATATATTATTAAATTAGCGAATTATTATATAAACACGACAACACATTGGTAAATCATAATTTTATTTCAGCAACGGAATCATCTTCTATTATCAATTATAATTATTATGTTTGCTGTCCATAAATATATCGTTTTTATTTGTGCTTATGGTTTATTGCCTACTCTAAGTAGAAGTGTTCTGTGTTTATAAATAATTATATATATTAATAAACAAATAACACTTAATGATCTTGATGAAAACAAGCGTAAAAACTCCTGAACGTAAATGAACATTAACACCACAATTAAAGCGTTCAAAATGCTTCAGTAATTCAGTTGCTAAATTAAAAAAAATTGTAAATGAACGCTTGTGTGCTAAAGGTTATTATACGATTAATGAATTTATGGATGATACTGATAGCGCACTTTGGGAATGAGACGATCGCCGCATGGCTATTTTTTTTTTTAAAAAAGTACAATCCGCTGTGTTTCTTGCCCGGTTCTTCTCAGGGCTGGGTATTTCTTTTGCGAACCGGTAGTAGTTTCCAGTTTGACAATGACAATCAATAAGTAAGTGTAATACTTCAATATTGAACAAAGTATTTTGAATGTGAAACACGCACAATTTACGTATAGAAAAAAAAATGAAAACAAAAGCGAAAACACAGATTTTATAAAATACTTGAATGCATCTAATTTCTATTTTCTAGTGACATAAGACATTGACAAATTAGTCAACTGTGACATCCGTCATAAAAATGGCTGCGCTTAGAGTATTTAGTCGTAATATACCTTATTTACGACAACAATTTTCAGCATTACTAGGAAACACATCGCCTTCAGTCAAATTTATTTGTGTTGTAGTTGTAATAGGTTATATTTTATCGTTTTCTGAAAATGTTGTGGACGTTCTTAGTGTTACACCAGGATATCTGTTACCTCCTTCTTTTCAATTATGGTCCACTTTCACATTCTGGTTTCTCGAAATACATTTGTGGGAGGTGATCATTGATATCGTGACGGTAGGTTTATGTGGAAAATTAATAGAGCCCCTATGGGGCCAAATGGAGATGATGAAGTTCTTTTTTCTAACGAACATTGGAGTTGCATTTTTGACAACATTTTATTACTTGGTTATATATGCTTGGACTCAAGATACATCATTACTATTTGATATACATGTGCATGGCCTTGCGGGCTATCTGGCGGCTGTGAGTGTTGCTGTGAAACAGATAATGCCGGATCACCTTTTAATAAAAACACCATTGGGTATGACTTAAAGTATAAGTAATCCTAAATTTAGATTTATAAATCAATTTTGTATTGGCTGTTGTGTTTTTAATATTGTATAACATATAACTCAAATATCATTTACAAAACTTCACTTCATATAATTTGTTTGGTTTACTTTTAGGAAAACTTACAAATAGATCCTTGCCACTGCTCATTCTAATAGCAGCCATATTACTCTGGGCTGTTGGTGCTTTAGAAGGTACTTATCCTTGTATGTGGGGCAGTGGGACCCTACTATCATGGATATATCTTAGATTTTTGCAACGTCACAGCAGTGGTACAAGAGGAGATATGGCTGAAAATTTTAGTTTTGATAAGTATGTCAATATATACAAAACTATATTACTGTTATATTATAAGAAATTTCATATCTATACTTACCTACTTATCATTATGATTCAGCTCAAATAACTGGTTTCTTAGTTAAGATTCTATTAATCATAAATATAAAAAATAATATGTTTATAATAAATAACAAATAGTTTAATTTTGTTATAAGCCAAAATGAGAAAAAATAAATTACAATAAATGTCAAGTTTGTACTGTCAAACTGGATGATAATACCTTCAATCCACAATGGTGTGACATAATCGCTACAGTGCAAGTGTGCAATATAAGCTGTAATAATGGGGAGCGTCATCATGGATTAAATTATCTAAATTCCCTTCTACTTTTTATTACTGCCTTTTTTTTGTTTACTCACAAATCTAATTGCAGTCACTATTATCTTAATCATGTTCAATCAATTTTTCACTATTTATTCAACCACTATGATGTTGATTTTGGCAGTATTTACAGCCGTTTAAACCCTGATAGTGTTTGACAGTTGTAAATGCAGACTCCACCAAAGCAGAATCTAGTTAAAATATGTGTTGTGTGGTGTGTTCAATATTGAAAGCCCAAAAAAAACCTACATTCTTAATTTTGTGTGATTGATATGTATTATTATGAAGTCAGTACCATCACTATAATCAAGTTAAATAGCTTTATTTAAAGAATTCTTTGTTTGCAGTTTCTTCCCGACAGTACTACAACCCATAGTGCGAGCTATACTTCGTCCAGGTCATCGCTGCTGTGTTCGTATAGGGGTGTGCTCACCAAGCCCACGTCGAGTGCATCTGGCACTGAGTAATCGTGGTGTCACCATGACAATGCCAGGTGTTGAACCACAGGATATGGAGCGGCGACGGTAACATTAAATATACTATTTATGATAACAACTACTTTAAACAATATTATGTTATATTCATTTGTGACAAGACAGATAAAATTATGTATTAATAGATAAGCATTAGGGTTAAATATTTATGACATAAAAAAAAGATTAAGAAGATTGTCTTCTTTAAAAAGAGTCAATTTATCATTAAATTTTTTTTTTAATGATATACCTAATTTACAAAACAATTGTTTCTTTTGTGCTCACCCTGGGATAAACATCAGGTGTGATCAATTTCCATTTTTGTATTTTGTATAAAAATGAATTTCTTTGGTATGTTTCCAGTATGAGAATGTATATATAATCAGCAATTGTTTTGCAGCCAAATTGCACTTAAAGCATTAAGTGAGAGATTATCCAAGACATCAGAGCAGACTAGACAAAAAAACTTATCGACAAAAGTTAACATGGAGGCAGTAAGAAAAATGCAGTCCTCTCATGTGATTCCACAGTTCCCAACTGAAACAGAGACTAGCCAGCCAGCAGCACCAGCAGAAGCGACTCTAATTGACATAAGTACGGACCCCTCCCCCCCCACAACGAAGACATCATGATTATAGTCATTTGTACTGTTAAGACTGTTCACAATTCAGTGTAGGAACCTAAGATGTGTGATCTTTACAATACATGTATATTTTAAGATTACATTACAAATTGTAAGATCTAAGTATGGAAATTTTTCATTGATTTTCTTATGATTGTTTTGTTGTTTGCATGTTAGATAGATTAAATTTGTTAATCAATCCTATAAATTCCTGTTCAAATAACAGCGACGAACAATGTTACTAACTTCCAATTTTATAAAATTTGATGTGATTGATTGATGTTTAATTAAATATTGTGATATTTAATTAAACAAAATATTGCGTTTCAATAATATTTACAACTTTATACACCTAGAACCACTTATTCATGAATATTACACGATTGTAATAAACTTAAGATATTTGAAAGTGATAAAAGTAAATGAACTAGATTTTATGTGCAATTATTAGAGTACTGCCTTGTTAAATATTGAATCACAAAGGCTGATAATAATATATATAATCCTATTTCGTTTATGCATTTAAATGTTGTCTTATCTTTGGCATTCCTATACTGATAATGTGGATGCATATAAAGTATTTTTCATTACTTTTCATTAGATTCATTTCAATAGGCTAATTATAGTATATAGTATGTACATCCATGTTTTTATACTTTTAATAGTTGTTGTATGGTGCAAAGGTAAATAATTTTCAATGTTATGAATTTGTTACTATGCCCACATTGGCATAGAGTGATCAGAAGTGTAAATAATAATTATTAAATACTGTTTAGTGTTAATAAAAATAATTACCCCCATCATAAGCTAACATCTTTTATTTATTTCCTCGTTATATAAATATTGATTTTTTTTAAGTTGTGATTTACAACTTATTAAGAAATAAATTTTTCAGAAGTGTTTTATTTTTTAGGTAGTGTATGTTGAAGTTCAAAGACATAACAGTTAAATAAAATTTTTCTCTAGTTTGCCAACTTATTAAAATATATATGTTTTTTTCATATTGTGATTATTTTTTTTGAACGTATTTCGACCACTGGGCGAACACTAATCTACATTAAAGGGGTACTCCCTTGTATTTAATTAATACATATTGAATATGCATCAAAAATTCTGTGTTAAATATAATTAAGAGTCGTCAATGTTTCTGTGCAACTTTATAGTATATAGGACAGGGATACTCAACCTTTTCTTTATAAGGGACCACAAACACGTGTTAGTCATGATGTCGCCAGACGCAAACATTTATCGCGTGGGTATATTTTAACATTTTTATTATAATTACATTATGCTAATTATTCTAAAATTTAGCGTCCGCCACAACCATTTGTTTTATTCAAACTATTTCGGTATTAATATTTAAAAACCTCTGAAAAAAATAGTTCAAAATAAAGTAACATCAAGCGGGCTAACCACAAAATCCCGGCGCACCGCATGTTGAGAACCGCTGATATAGGCATGTCATTTGAACAACCGAAAATATTACTCCACAAATATGGTATATTAAACAATCATAGATTTAAATAAATCTCTAAGATCAATACAAAATATATGTTTTAAGGGAACACTTTCAAATAATAACACTGAATAAAAAATATAACTTGCATATTACCGAGGTAAAAATTTAAGAGAGTATCAATTTTCACTGAGTGGTTCATTTATAATATCACTTATTATAAAATTTAACTTTATTTCAACGGGTCAATGTTTTTCATTTTCTCATAGTTTTTCCACTACCGTCGACGGTACAGGTGCTACCTGTAGTAGTGGTGTTGGTTTTGCGGCGGCCACTGTTGTACTGGGACGTTAGACTGTTGGTAGCCCGCTTCAGGCCAGCGACTCGTCTCTGGCATTGGATTTACGGGTGCTATCGGAACGGCAGACGCCATGGGCGAGACGCCTGCTACATTTGTTGTCATAGTTCCTGTTAAATTAAAGATGTTATTACATTATCAGAACATCATTATAGGATACTACTAGAAACGTGCAGTCTTATTGACTTTCGTGTCATGGATAAGAAAGTGACTATTTTTTTTCTAAGATCCATTGGTAAGTAAATAAGGGAAAAGGGTTAAACAATATTCCTTAGTGGTATCAGCACCAAATACCTTCACATCCGACATGGTGGCAAACCAATCCACCAACAATCTCCAGGAGAGGAGCCATAAAGCCTTTTAACCCCAAATGAATGGGTGAAGACTCACCGGGTTGTACGTAGGGCGCGGGCGGCGCGGAGTAGGGCGCGGCGGGGTAGTAGGGCGGCGGCACGGACAGCGCGTGCGCGTGCGCGTGCGGCAACACCGCCACCGACGTGGCCGGCAGCGCGGGCGGCGGCACGGGCTGCGGGCTCTGCTGAGGGTTGTGACAGACGTAGCTCTTAGTACGGGATAGAATTTAACATTTAAGGTCAGCTTAAATTTGAGTTGCTAAACTCATATGCATAAATACTTCTTTAAATCTTTACCTGGTAATAGTTGTAGTAGTTGTGAGACTCGGGTTGGTCATGTATGGGAACGGTGATGAGATTAGTGCGCGCTCCACGAGGTCGCTCTGCTGTTGCGTGCGCCAGCGAATGTGCACGGGGATCACCACTGCCTCCGGAGACCTGTAATCGAGTAATTTATCTTTCAATGCACTGCCAGACATAAGAACTAAGATCATTCTTCTTTCTGTAATTACTGGTTCATTAGCTTGGTGATCTTTTAAGCCGCAGAGGGAGCCGTACTTTATATTCCAACATAACAATTAAAGTGATCTCCAATACAAGAGATTGCTAAGAAAAATGCTAAGTAATGTATGTTATATTTTATTTAAAAAATATACTATTTTAAATAATGGATTTAAAAGTATTTACCGATAGCGGTTTGACAATTGCAACTGATGGTGGTGGTGGGTCCGGATCTTGCTTGCTTTCAGCACCGCCTGACGTCACGTGCCTATGGTTGATATGGGCCTGAAGATCTCTCTGAAAATTATATAATATATACATATACGAATTAACATTATAATATCATTTAATATGTTAAGTTTAGGTATTCTGTAAAGTATAAGTACAAGTGTAATAAAAACTATGAAAAAAAAATGCTATTGCCTGATTTCGGACACTGCGGTCAGTTGTATTGGAATACTGCATAAGAGATATGCACCCTCTACACCACAATTAAAGAAATACCCATGTAGGCTCTTACTACTTTCACAATTGCACTTGTGCAATTGTTTTTACGAATAAATAAATTTAAAAACAAGCTTACTATCAGTTTGATATCATATACAATTAAATGAAAATTAAATTTAGGAAATCATTGTATGAAAATCAACTAACATTTATTTATATGTAGTAAGTATAACATTTTATTTTAAAAACTCAAACATACCTGTGACAAATAAGTCCTCCTACAGCCTGTGTTGCCATATCTTGTTCCTGAATGAGTGCACATAAAAACAGTGCCCAGACCTGTTTGTTCCACTCTTAGTACCTGAAAAATTACATTAATTTTCAAAATTAATAAAAATTACAAATGTAAATTATTGAGTTATTATAGAGAATATCCAAAGGAGGAGGAGACTAACTTAGGCAAGTGCCACTGAATTTTTATTAGTGCTTAATTTCCGTTTATAACTCATCTTCAGCTTGGCAGTAAAGGGATACTGGGGAAACCATCCACTCGCCATTGGGGCAGTGGGGCAGAGTAAGCTCCAAGCCTTCTCCTCAAAAACGAGATGAGGCCTTCAGCAGTGGGACATTTACAGGCTTGCTTTACTTTACTTTTACATACTTGTTTAGGAGGTACACAAAAACGTTAATGTGTTAAGCATATAATATCTATGTAGGTAATCAGAAACAAATATGTTTGTCATAATATAAAGTTGGTGAAATAATAGGACACAGCTTAATAATAATTTAATTAAACACTTATACAAATCAGTTTCACAATAGTGACTCAAATGTATATATGCCATACACTCACCAATAATCCTCAATAGAGTATCAATAAATTTCAATAGAAGCTGTGTCCAAGTGTATTATGACTACTGTGCCTTACAATGTCAATGTGTTCATTTACAGTCTTTTTTTAATTTTTTATTCTTGTATAGGAAGGCAGACAAGCCTATGGGCCACCATAGACAATGGCATTATAAGAGAAATTAACCATCGCTTACATCGCCAATGCTCCAACAACCTTGGGAACTAAGATGTTATGTCCCTTGTGCCTGTAATTACACTGGCTCACTCACCCCTCAAACCGGAACACAGCAATACAAAGTACTGCTGTTTTGTGGCAGAATATCTGATGAGTGGGTGGTACCTACCCAGACGAGCTTGCACAAAGCTCTAACACCAAGTAGTTGGGAGATCATATAGATTTTTATATGTAATACCTTTTCTCTGCAGCGTGGACAGTGAGTGTGATCTGATCTAGCACATGATAAGCAGAAAACGTGCTTACATGGTATCTGAAACAGAATTTATAACTATTAATTGCAATAAAGCAGTTTTATGATACAGAATTCTTAATTTTTGACCATTATATAAAACATAAATGTGCATTATTAATATTAAATATTCCAGTATCATATTATCTTTTTAATAAATTATGAATATACATCTGAAAAACCAGTTAGCATGACTCAAATATATCGAGACTATACTGTTACCACATCAAAAGACATGTTTTTCAGTTAATAATTTAAGTAAAACCAGGTAAGTTAATAATTTTGTACAGGGTTATTTGTAAAGACCCAGCAAACTCGCAGGGCTAGATGGCTTTAGACATAAATCAATACATGAACAAAAAATGATTTTACAAGTTTATGTCCTACTGTTGTGACCTTTGTAGGTCTATATTTCATACATAAACGAAAGGACGACGCGACACATTGATCTTTGCTATGCGAGTAGATTTATGAATTATATATGTATATTCAAGTGGGAAATTTAATTAAAACTTTTTTTTGTATGAAAATAAATCTAACATGTTATCAAGTCGTAGAACATAAGTTGTTGCTTATGATGTTAGCAATCCTGTATATTACTATCAAAGACTTGTATCACTATGACCTATAATACATATAATGCATCTTAATAATCCTATTGGATTATTGTAAATAAAATAAAAACTTTAGAATATCACACACCATTCTTCCATAAATAAGTATAGGTTTTGAGCAAATATCACAACAATATATCATAGGATTTAGGACTTTCTCTCCGATGAGTGTGGCTCTGTGACTCCAATCTAATCTTAGCATTGGCTCTGGAGGTCCTCGTTGAAGAGTTGTAAATACTGGAGCTTCTAACTGAGATATGTCTGAAGGAACTTCCACTGAAAAATAACAAAAATTAGATAAGATTATGGGTTTTTTCAAAATAATTTAAAATTACTAATACTAGAAAGAGTGACATGTAATAAACAATTGTATAATAATTTGTTTTTGACAAACATAAAAATTTATTTTTTTATTGGAATTTTAAGCTTTATTTAGAATAAAATATGATAAATATAACAATAACATACGTTTTATTTTCGTATTAAAATCATGAGCGTGATGCTATTTTTTTGAATATTAACAAAACACGAGTTAATATTAATAAGTAAAATATAACCTACATTTAACTGGTTCAGCCGGCTCAGGTTCCTCTTTAATTTCTTCAGGCGCAGTGTCTTCTGGTTCTTGAGTAGTTTCCTCCACTGAGCATTCTTCTTCATCAGACGACATCACTTTTGGTACCTTTTTACCTCTACCTCGACCTCTGCCTCGTCCTCTCCCTCGGCCACGTCCCCGACCTCTTCCACGAGCATTTCGCTTTTCACCGTTCATTGAAAATCTTAGTTAAAAACTATTTAACTAAAGTTTTAAATGTAAATGATTTACACATAACACAAATACTTTGACAGATTGACAACTTGTCGGCTGTGTATTAAGGCAATTCTTTATAGTTTTATGAAAGTTACATACACCTTAATTCGACGTCTCTTTTATTGTATTTGTAATGAAACCATCAAATTAAATTCCATTCCATTTTTTCACACCAGAAAATAGAAATACTTTCCTATCTAAATCTAAGCTATAGATCGTTGAAATGTCATAAAATTCACAGGCTTGTTCATTTTAGTCTATGGTCGCAACATGCATTTCAAGGGATGTCTGTTGGGTGTGTGTATTATTGTTTCATGCTTACCATGCTTCCGTTGTTTGCCGTTGAGAGTGAAACATTCAAATTTCATCGAAATTATATGCACAATACGATATTTAGTTTTACGGTGCAGTGAGTTGAGTTGCGAGTTAATCAAGTGACTAGCAAAGTAGCAGTGCGATATTTTGTCAGGTGCTAATTGTTGAATTTGCCAAATCTAGAGAAATATTTTCCATGTAGTAGTACTTATTTATCGAATTGAGTTGTTTCCTTAAAGTCTTATTTAGTGCAATGGATTCAAGTAAAACATTTTATGTTATATATTTATACATATTTTTAAATATAAAAATAACAAAGCTGATCAACCAACCGTATCTACCTATTGGCTATTATATGTTATCTTATACCTACTAAACTAAGCGTAAGTGTGTAGTGTATACTTTAACTTAAATGTCAAATGTCAACTGTCGTCAATAACTTGTTATTTGATACAAAGATAAACTTACAACACATGCATATAAAAGAAAATAATTAATGTAAATTTATATTAGAATTAAATTAACTATTAAACGTAAATAATAATTTAAGTGTAAATGTTAATTAAAAGACTTTTAGGGAGCGCTTTATTGGTGCGTATATAAACATTTGCCCAAAAAAAAAGTTATATTTACATGATAAAACATTTTGACTATAATTATAACGATTTCTTTATCTTACATTTAGTTGCGACTAGCTACTATTGGTTGTAGAGGTGTAATGGCGTGTGAAGCAAAGCAATGTCATAATACAACAAAGAAAACCAGCTATTTATCTCAGGCTGAAGCAGCAGCTCTTGATCAGGAACTCTTCAATGAGTATAAATTCAGTGTAGATCAGCTCATGGAGCTGGCTGGTTTGAGTGTAGCAACAGCAGTTGCTCGCGTATACCCATCATCTACGTAAGTATATAATGTAATTTAAAATAACAAAATATTTTCCTTTCTTAAAATATTAAGTGAGCTCTTGGTTTGTTTAGGTATTAAAATTTAAAACGTAAAAATCGTACATGATTTTTTATTATATAATATAATAGAAAATAACTTTATTGTTGCCTGAACAATATATAATTTATATTTACAGGCATAAATCAGCTTTAATAATATGTGGGCCTGGCAATAATGGTGGTGACGGTCTGGTGGCAGCTCGTCACATGACACACTTTGGTTACAACGTAGGTGTATTTTATCCAAAACGTACGCCAAAACCTCTGTATGAAAATCTTTTATTACAATGTGAAAAATTTGGAGTAAACATTCTGAATGAATTACCACCAATTGAAGAAATTAAAAAAGTATACCAAGTCCTAGTCGATGCATTATTTGGTTTTAGTTTTAAACCACCAGTACGGGAAGGCTTGAAACCTGCCTTAGATGCATTGATAAATGCTGGATTACCTGTATGTAGGTGAGTAGTGTTTCATAAAAACTTATTCAAATATAATGAAACATTATTATTACAAATAGTAAAAAAAATGGCTCATAATTATTTTATTTAAGATTTAGTTTTAATTAAGTGATGAGCCATAATGTCCCAGTGGTTAGTAGACCAGAATATTAAAATTTGTGTTTTTAAGTTATCACCTGAAGGAAAACATTGTAAAGAAATATTCATGTGGCAGATGAAGATCTGCCACTTGTATCCAACCATGCATTAGAGCAGTATGGTGGTGTCAGCTGCAAACCTTACCTTAATACCAGTAGTGGTACATTAGGGGCTGGCGCTCACTGACGGCGAGGCACGGCAAGTTGTGCTGCAGCATTCCGCGGCATGCCATGGCCTCCTGCTGAAAGCCTTCAGCCTTCAACCTTTTTTCAACTAGCTTAGCAATCATATTTCCTCGACCCAGAGTGACCCATATAGCGTCTCGCGGATGAAACGGCATGCCACAGGGTCCCGCGGCGCGCCGCGTCTTGCCGCAGCATCCCGCGGCACGTCGCGTCATGCCGCGGCAGCGTGGTATTGAAATAAAGTAACATGAATTCTAAACTCATTGAAATAAGATTCAAAAAAACTTGATTAGTAACAAAATCCTTTGCCATGACAAGCCGTGCGATGCCGTCAGTGAGCGCCGCCCTAACCTACCATTACTTTTATTTATGTATAAAATTATACATACCATTAGGTCGAAAGATGTTCCCCCCCGCGTGGGATCTCCACCTTGTCGTGGTGGGGGGGCTCAGTACCCGTAGTAAGGTCGGCCACGGGGAAGCTAAGAGGGATCCCGGACGTGGGGCGCTCCTCGTGGGCCTCAGGAGGAGGCTTGCGTTGGATGCGCCCAGGGGGCGGGTGCGGGGGACAGTTCTGTCTGTCCCTCGCAGTCGGGAGTGATCGCGGGAGGAGAGGCGTGTCGGTGTTGCGTTGCCGCGCGCCCTATCTCCCGCGACCAAATGGGGGCGCACCATTTGTGCGTTGCGGTGGGGCCGCAGAGGAAGAGGAGATGCGGTGTTGTCAGGTTGCCGTCCTCCCTGTCCTCTGCGGCCGTTGGGTGTGTCGCTGTGGGGGACGGTTCTGTCCATCCCCTGTAGCCGGGAGCGGTCGCGGGAGGAGAGGCGTGTCGGTGTTGCGTTGCCGCGCGCCCTATCTCCCGCGACCGAATGGGGGCGCACCATGTGTTGCGTTGCGGTGGGGCCGCAGAGGAAGAGGAGATGCGGTGTTGTCAGGTTGCCGTCCTCCCTATCCTCTGCGGCCGTCAGGGTGTTTTTTGGCGGCGGAGCCCAACACCTTCATCCGTCGCCAAGGAGCTTGTGGCCTTCGGGCTATCCGTCGGGGTGTCAGGGTGGAATGCTCACGCGATCCCTTGGCACCCCCATAAAGGCGGTGAAGTATACGCTGTGGTTTTAGTGGGTATTACGGCCTTGCACTTCAGCCGTCGAGTCCCACATAACCCCCCGCTTTTCACCTTGCGGGGGGTATGCGTAAATGCATTTCCACAGCGAAAAAAAAAAAAAAAAAAAAAAAAAAAAAGGTCGAAAGATGTTATATAGCATTTCTTCTGAGACATTTTGGAATTTGGGATTTTTTTATTCAACTGTCCTAATATAATTTTCAGTTAAATGATTGTACACTAGTTATTATTTGTATAAACTTATTTTATTTTGTTTCAGTGTGGACATTCCTAGTGGTTGGGATGTAGAGAATGGACCAACCTTAGAAAATTCTTTGAGGCCAGCACTGCTCATATCTCTTTCAGCTCCTAAACTATGTGCTAAACCAGAAATACTCAAAGAAACCAAACATTATTTAGGTGGAAGATTTTTACCTCCTGGTATCATAGATAAATATAAACTCAAATTACCATCCTACCCTGATCAAAGTCAAGTTGTTGAGTTATAATAATGTATGCTATATTTTTTGTGTTAAAAGTTATTGTTAATAAAATGATATAAAAATGTGTTTCTTTTTTCTTTATGTGACCATCCTTATGAAAAATACTGTTCAGAAACCTCTCTCTGTTACTGACCCTTGTAACAGACTAACGGCCGGTTCAGTGCCCGTTCACACATGGGAGTCCGTTTTACTGGTACGTTTTTAATGGATACGTCATAAATTTATGCTCTTTTCACACATAGGCACCGTATAACGTTCAACGGATCCGTCATTACTGGATCCGATGTGTGAACAGAAAACTCGCAGTATACCGCCGTTATTCTACAAGGATGGACGCTGTCGTGTTGTATTGGTACTATCGTCGGAGAAGGAATCGACGTTATTGGCAGCATCCACTTATGGCCCAAAGATCTAGAGAGGGTGCCGCTCGCCACGCACACAGTACCTATCCCTTAAAATTCTACGTATCCGTATATTTTTACTGTTCCGTCGTCCAGTATTCGATGACAAAGCGGAATGTAATTTTTTTACGGAACGATATTTTTTACTGTATACAGAATACTGTGCCATGTGTGTAGTCGCTCATACAACTACATACGCCATCGACGAAAAAAAAACGTACACGATAAAAGGGAACAGTAAAACGGAGACATGTGTGAACCGGCCGTTATATATTAATAATTTCTGACCAACAATTATAATAATAACACTAACAATACTCACTTGCAAATATTAGTGATTAAATCATAACAAAAATAAATGGCAAAATTTACTTAATACCAACACTTGGCATTGTTGTGTAATTGTATTTCTGTTTGCATGGTAAGTGAGACAGTGTAAGTACAGGCACAAGTTAAACTACATCTTAGTGATCTTAATTCCCTAGGTTGGTGGCGCATTAACGATGTAACTATTCCAGTTAATATATCTTACAACTAGTGTCCGACCGAAAGTTCGGTTTCGGCCGAGTTTCGGCCAAAAATCAAGTTTCGGCGGCAGTTTCGGTTTCGGCCAAAATTGGCCGAAACTTTTGCCGAAACCGAAACTGATTTCAGAAGTTGTCGTACACGCGTGCCTAACTTCGTTTCTCGCGGCAACGCTTTGGCGGACGCTGGCGGCCCTGTTTGGGAATTGTCGTGCGCCGTTCGGATAGCTCTGTAGCAACACAACTTAGTCAATTTAGAGGTTATGTTTTGATGGAACTGATTACATTTTTTGTTTCGTTTCTGTGCTTGAATGATTTATATACTTTCTATACTTATTTATATTATATTACTTTTATATATTACTCGGTGGTAGAGCTTTGTGCAAGGGTAGGTACCACCCACTCATCAGATATTCTGCCGCAAAACAGCAGTACTTTGTATAGCTGTGTTCCGGTTTGAAGGGTGAGTGAGCCAGTGTAATTACAGGCACAAGGGACATAAAATCTTAGTTCCCAAGGTTGGTGGCGCATTGGCGATATAAGCGATGGTTAACATTCTATGGGCCTTCCTATACAATAAAAAATAAATAAAAAAATACTTAAATATTGAGTCAGTAACTTTGTTTTGTTGTTATTAACAAATCAAGTCACATGTTAAAAAGAGATTGTAAATGAAAAATGTGAAGTGTTTAATTTGTTAAATTCGTTGTACACTGATAGAAGGATTTTTAAT
This sequence comes from Nymphalis c-album, assembly GCA_963151315.1. Classification (NCBI taxonomy): domain Eukaryota; kingdom Metazoa; phylum Arthropoda; class Insecta; order Lepidoptera; family Nymphalidae; genus Nymphalis; species Nymphalis c-album. Next base: position 11,184,859 of record OY720591.1, on the reverse strand, counting down.
AGTTAACAAATCATTAATTAAGACGATTTTTTAATATTAAATAAATATTTCTTAATATTTAAGAAATGATGCATCAGATTTATTAAATATTAAGAAATCATATTAAATAGTCTCAATTATCAAGTATTAATCAAGAATCAAGTAATAATTAATAAGATTTAAAATACTAATAATTAGTATTTAATGAAACAGTAACAATTATTAAAAAATAATAATTAATGCAGAATAGTTGGTAAAATGCACCAAATTTCAGTATTTTAAGCAATTTTATACTTGACCACGTGAGTTTCAGTTTCGGTTTCGGTTTCGGCCGAAACTGAAGCCACGGCCGAATATTCGGTTTCGGTTTCGGTTTCGGCCGGAAAACCAGTTTCGGTCGGACTCTACACAACCCATTTATTATTTGCTACTCCGTCTTTAGATTTTATAAAAAAATACTGTTCTAAGGCAATCCAATTATTTTTAGGGTTCCGTACCTTAATAGGAAAAAACGGAACCCTTATAGGATCACTTTGTCGTCCGTCCGTCCGTCCGTCTGTCTGTCGAGACCTTGGTGGTAGGGCTTTGTGCAAGCTCGTCTGGGTAGATACCACCCACTCATCAGATATTCTACCGCAAAACAGCAGTACTTGCTATTGTTGTGTTCCGGTTTGAAGGGTGAGTGAGCCAGTGTAATTACAGGCACAAGGGACATAAGATCTTAGTTCCCAAGGTTGGTGGCGCATTGGCGATGTAAGCGATGTATAATATCTCTTACAATGCCAACGTCTATGGGCGTTGGTGACCACTTACCATCAGGTGGCCCATATGCTCGTCCGCCTTACAATGAAAAAAAAAAAAAATTTATAATAAGCACAATCTATTGGAATCTATCTGGAAAACGATATTAAAAAATACTTTCATGTATTAAAAATAATAAACTTGTCATTTTGCTTATCAATTACTAAACGCATAACATAACAATTTGACATTTAATACTTTCGCGCTACTTTTTCCCGCTTGTAACCGGCTTGTCTGTCAAATTTCGAAGCGGTCAGCGACATCAACGCTTGCTTGCAACATATTAAACGTAAATTGCTGTAGTTGTTAAATATAAAGCACTAATCAAATATTTTTGTAAGTAACAAAGTAAAAAGAATAGGCATTAATCTGAACTTAATTCCAAATCGTAACCACTTTAACAGTTCCTAAATTACAACTTTTTTGACATGTTTCGATTTGTTTGATGCTTGTTTAATGATTCATTTTTGACTACTAAGCCTTCAATCAACACTTTATTCGTTTGTAAATTGGTTTGTGACATTGATATATCTTAATTATAATTATAGGTGAAGATGTTTGAAGCACGCCTACTCCGTAGTTCAATCCTGAAGAAAGTTCTGGAGGCTATTAAAGACCTTCTAACACAAGCAACATTCGATTGCGATGATAATGGAATCCAATTGCAGGTACCTAAATCAATAGTTTAGTCCTTATTAATGTGTGAGTAAATGTGAAAGTAATTTACGTTCTTTAACTTGTTTATGTATTGTTTAAAAGTACAGTAAATTTTATGTGATTAACCTCATAGTAAATATGTCTAATATCTTAGATAGCTCATTATTTTAATTTTGAATACCTATATTTTCAACAACAATATACAACTTTATCAACAAAGTTTTTTTGTTAATAATATTACTTTTTTTTTGTTAAATAAATATAAAATAAAATTTATGAATAAAGTTTTAATAAATACTAATATTGATAACAATTACTAATTGGTTTCAGGCTATGGACAACTCGCACGTATCCCTTGTGTCTCTGACTCTCCGAGCAGATGGTTTTGACAAATATAGATGTGATAGAAATATTTCAATGGGCATGAATTTAGGAAGGTATGACACTATACAATATATCTATTATTATATTCTTTATACTGTATTCAAATTATTTTGTGCAAGTACAAGCATTACATCTACTTGTATTTACATATCCCTTTATTTTTGTTTTTTTTTTACTAATATAATAGATATAGAATAAATTAATATTAATGTAATAATTTAAAAACATCTGCATAATTAGGGACATTTTGATTTTATTATGTATTTATAATTTCTAGTATGTCAAAAATCCTAAAATGTGCTGGGGATAAGGATACAGTGACCATGAAGGCGCAGGATAACGCTGATACAGTCACATTTGTATTTGAGAGCCCCAATCAAGAGAAAGTGTCCGATTACGAGATGAAACTCATGAATTTAGATCTGGAGCACTTAGGTAAGAATTAACTTACACATCCATGAAGCATTACATGCCTTTACCACCCATAATATGGTGGTGGGCAAATAAACTATTTAAAAAAAAACTCATCCTCAGGGACTTGTCAGGAAGGAGTATAACTAGTCAAATCTTTTATTAGTGCAGTGTTTCACACTTCCTTAATTGCAATAATTAGGATAAGGGTGAAGTAATGATGATAGCATATATTTCTTATATAGTATATAAAAGTAAATAACATACTAATTTCTGTTTTTTAACTAGGTATCCCTGAAACAGAGTACAGCTGCACAATCCGCATGCCGAGTGCAGAGTTTGCAAGAATCTGCCGTGATCTGTCACAGTTCGGGGAGTCAATGGTCATATCTTGCACAAAAGAAGGTAAAAATAGTGACTAAGTTAAATCTAAATAATTTAAAACTTATTCAAATGAATATAGATTTTGTTTACTTAGTTTTATTTCAATGCTACATAATACTTAGTGGATTACTGCATAATATAGGTCTAGTAAATATAGTAGGTAATAGAGTTAATAAATGTCTATTTTATAGGTGTAAAGTTCTCTGCAAGTGGTGATATTGGTTCCGCCAACATTAAGTTGGCACAGACAGCATCCATAGATAAGGAGGAAGAAGCTGTTGTCATTGAGATGGATGAACCTGTCACATTAACTTTTGCTTGCCAGTATCTTAACTATTTCACAAAAGCTACATCGTTAAGTCCACAGGTACGATTGATTTCCTTTTTATCTTTTCAAGCTGCGATTGTAAATATTTATCCATATTTTTATCTATTTTATACTTTGATCAATAATATACTAGATTAGCGGTAAGCAAAAACGGCCCGAAAAGTAAGAACACAATGACGTTGTGAGGTTATTTTAAATTAGTAATGTGCAATCATAACTTATTGGTAAGGAAATAAGGTTGAATATGGAACAACAATTGCTGTACTTTTCCTATGTCTCTCTGTCATTCATGACCTAAGATTGTAAGTGAATGTCAATACAATCTAAACCGCACTTTATTGTTTGGGAACAAGGCCTAGTGTAGGTTTTGAAATTATTAAACCCTTCGTTTTCTTCATTTCATGGTTGGTGCCACATTTGAGTATTGATTTTGTTGTGATATGTTATCTAGTAGTATTGTTGATCGAAGATTATATATGCAATATTCATTGAACTATTGTTTTTATATATAATAGTTAAAATGATTGGTGCAAGAATGGAATGTATGAGTTTTGTAATAGGCAAAATAAATATAAATTTTTAGTTTAAAAGGTTTATTCATTTTAAATATTCTTTAAATACTCTGTTTTTAACGGATCAACAATACTATTCGATTTCTTACGATTGATTCGACTTTGCCTTGTTCCCAATTTGCAAAGTTTGGCTTAGATTGTATTAACATTCCCTTACCATCTTACGCCATGAAGGACAGAAAGAGATAAGAAATGTACAATTTCATTTGTTCCAAATTCAACCTTATTTCATTAGCAATAAAGCAGATAATTATAGACAAAACATTTTACTTGTCTTAACGTTGGTTATGAATGGACCACACTAATTTGAATTAAGGCCACAATCGAATTTGTGATGTTATTTTACGGGCCGTCTTTGAAGCACTTACCAATCTAGTACATTATTGATAAAAGAATTTTTATTTTCATTTGTTTACAACCTTGTTATATCATTTGTCTTTTCGTAATTATGGTTTAGAATGGTATTATCTCCTGTAATTAGTTGTATATAATTAGTAAATGTAAAGCATATTTTAGATTTCTTATATATGAGTAATCAAAATCCAAATAAATAAAGAAACATGCACATTACAAATAGAATAATGAGGCCATAAGATACAAAAGGGGGACTTAAGCATTGAATTTGGTCAGACATTTCTGTCATTTATTAAATTATTGCATGTTTTTTAAAATATAAATTTTATTATTCCAGGTTCAGCTCTCAATGTCAGCAGACGTACCATTAGTTGTCGAATACCGCATTCCTGATATCGGCCATATCCGTTACTACTTAGCGCCTAAGATCGAAGAGGATGACAGTTAGGTTAAAAATTATTTTAAAATAAATGTATGTTTTGCTATCATGTTGTAAAATTAGATACAATGTGTATTACAATAAAATTGTGATAATATCTCGGGAACACAAAGTATTTACTTACAGTCAATTTTCTAATAAAACAACAATACATAATCTTTTAAGTTTTGTTTATTTTGACATACTATCATATAAAATAGCAATAACTTGAATGTCACTTCCATGTTACACATGAGTATTGAAATAATTATACAGAGAACACAAAATGTTTACTTCTAACATTTGGAATGGTGAACATTAAGTAAAAATATTATATTATAAATTACGATTACAACACATTCTTTGCTCATCCGTCGTAAGTATAGAATAGTGCGTGTTTACAATACTAAAGAAAAATACAATCTGTTCGGACTTAGTGTCCACGACTAAACTAATCTATATGATAAATTAAACGTTACTTATAAATTAAACCGACCAGAAATATTCAAAAGATCACATGAAACACTTAAAAACTATCCTAAACTATAGAACTTAAATATTAGAGAATAATAAAAATTAATCATAGGGATAAAATTCAATTAAATATAAGATTAAAATTTATAAGGAGGGTGGGCAGGATACGAAAGTTAACGCTGAGCCCCACTGCCATGACTTTAGAAGTAGTTTTTATAACTCTTCATTAATATCAGCCATCTTCATAATCTACCGTCGTACGCAAACCTGTTCGACTTAGTAGCAGATTTATTCAATCATTATGAGGATAGCTGACAAAAGTAACATATTGGTTATTGTTTTTTATACTCCATGTATATTAGTAGTATAAACCTAATGAAACTATGAAAGAACTAACGGAGGCGGTAATGAGATCATTTTAGTAGGAAAATTCAGTCACTCGCTCACACGTTATAATTCCTCACAGTAACATTCAACCAATCGCTGCTCTAATGTGTATTTCATACACCTGACTTAAATGTCTAGCAATGTTACTTTCTGAACTGCGTGTATCGATATATTGAAATAATATTAGACGTCGCATTCAATTTCAATAATTACCTAACAAATCGACAATATTAAAAAAAAGATACAGAATTGAATCAATGAACTATATCTACTCGATAAGTACGTATGAAATGCGACGTCTAACAACCGAGACGCTCAATATGCTAGAGGAGACCTCCAGTAGTTCGGCAATCGATAACACGCGCGTCCGCGGCAGCGGGTAGGGCGCTACTATTTCCACTTCTTGGCGGAGAAGAGCACGGCGCGCTGCTTGAGGAACAGCGAGTAGCTCTGCTTGCGCAGCGCGGAGTCGCTGGACAGCGCCGACACGAGCGCCGCGCGCCGGCCGCGACCTCTGCCTGCAACACGCACCGCGCACGTCACTACGCTGCACCAACCACCGATACTTCTGAGCTTTTACCCGGGTAAAGCCCGAACCAGAAATATTAAAATAAAAAACAGTTAAAGAGTAGTTATATAGTAGTAGGTATCACAATACTGAGTACCTCGATAATAAAAGGTTCATTTTTAACAAATTTTTTGTCAATTGAAAAGTAGTTTTTATCGCATTTTTAGGTATCATACATGGTTAGGTATTACTATTACACTAGTTCAACTCTAACCTACTTTCAAAAGAACCTTGCCTCTGAATCTACCGACCTGACTGAAACGTCCCTCAAACAAACACTTAGTTAAACGCAACTTAAGATTAAAATTAGTATGCGAAATTTTAAATTAACGGCATCTCAAATAATTATGTTACTTAATATTTGAATGACATTTCAGTATTCGGCCGTATGGGTCGATTTTTGTAATAATGTACTAAAACCTAGAACTAGTCTGGTCGAATCTTCCATACGTTCCTATGAGCAGTGGGAATACGCACCTGCCCCCCCTCCTCGTCCTCAAGACTCGCGCTTGGGCTCGCTGGTGCCGGGCTCGTCCTCGGGCACGCATTCGTCGTCGTCCAGGCGCGCGGGGCTGATGATCTGGTCGTGCTGCGTGCGCAGGTGCCGCAGCAGGTTCGACTTAACGTTGAAGCCCTTGTTGCAGAGACCGCAAACGTACGGACGCTCTCCTAACATTATTAAAAATCAAACTTTTAAACCAATAAAATGAGCTTACAATTATTGCAAGTCCAATTTTATTTCAAGTAAATTACAAAATTTCGGAAGTTATAAAATAATATTTATTATAATATATTCATGAAATTGCATTCAACATTATATATTTATTCGTTAATATAACAATATGATTTAAATATCGATATTATAAAACTATTTTCTTTGATTACAGTCGTAACGTAACTGAGTCATACTGACCTGTGTGCGTACGAATATGTATGAGCATAGAGGCGTGCGACGGGAATGTCTTCTTGCAGAACGAGCAAGTTTTGTTTTGCGCGCCCTCTGTGAAACGATTGTGACGTTTTGGTGGGGCACTGTTGTTTGATATGGCCAATTCTGGACAACCGACATCGAACCAACATTTAGACAACGATTTCAATCACAACAGCATAAGGTTTTATTGCAATGCTTTGTTTTAATAAATAAATAAAAATTATATAATATTTTTTTATCATAGCAGAAGAAAAGTGATAGATTACAGTTCAAAAGCAATACAAAGCATTCCAAGGTTACAAAAGTATCATAGAACATAACTGAAGTGATTATCATGACTGTAGCGGGTTGGTGAGAGAAAATAAATAATAAAATGCTATAAAAATAAAATAATATGCAATAATTCGACACTGTGTTAGGAAGGATACAGCGATAGTGTTACTATAAAATCTTAAAATTATGTTGCCATTGTCGAGAATTAGCCACATACATAACAATCAATTTTCAGCTATGTTAACTTTATTACTACTTATTATTTAAACGATCTCATACTAATGACTATGTAGGAATTAAAAAAACAACTTATTTCTACAGGGTGTAAGAAAATAAGTGTACGACCCGAAAGGGGCATATTGGTGTGTTATAGACGTTCCTAAAAATAATAATATTAGTCAAATATTCATTAATATAAAAATATTAATGTAATTTAAAATATACATTTTAATGCCCTAATTCCCCAACATCGAGCAAATTTTTGAAATGTGACAACACCAGATACGTTAGGCGGCTTCTTTGAGTGCCTTTGTAAGTCCGCTGGCACGTGTAAGGCCGTGTCACTACTACTAAGCGCTATATTGCGCGATATTATTTGCCAACTAAAATAAAAAGCCTCAAATCACCTAGCTCACACTCTCAGCAAATGATCTGAGCTAATTGGACTGTAGCGAGTAATTTTTTTTTTTAGGGGCAAATTTCAATAATTTTATACTCATAAGTATACAGTAGTACATCCATGACTAACTAAAACATAAAGAATAACATTAACCACACAGCTTATAAGAGACTAAAAAAAAAGAAAAAATAAATTAACGAACGTGATGGAAGACTTAGTCCTAAACTTTAAATATTTTATTACTTTTCGTTCGTAAAAATGTTTCTTTGTTGAGCCGACATCGGTTCATGCCGAAAGGCGATGGCGGCGGCGGCGACTCTTTGACGGGGCGGGGGCGTCACCACGTGACCAAACTAATGAAGTAGCTTAGTTTGGCGCGTAAGCTACTTGCATGTGGTTATATTTTAGCTGTGCTTGTGTTTTACGTTTTCTAATCAAGAGTATTTCAATATGTCTGAGTATGAGTAATTATGACCAAATTAAATCGGGAGCAATGTGCTACAACGCGTCCGTGCAAACTATGTGCAACGGTAACGGTAAAATTCAGTTTCTTACTACTTTAACCGAAAGATTAACAACAGCTGATCAACTGAGGTTATTGCCTTATGTCCTCGCTACCCGATAGGTATTAGTACGTACCGAGTACTGTCGTCACGCCTATGTTGCCATGTGATGGTCGTCATTTAATTAAATTAAATATTAATTTTATTCGGGGTAATTTTTTTACTTAGTATTTTAAAAATGATTACATATATTAAATCGACTCACGATACCTAATAACCACATCACGGGTCGGACACTTATTTTCTTACACCTCTGTATAACAAAATTTACAGAGTATTTTTATTTCAACACATTAAAACCTTATTTTAAAAATACTATAATTTACCAAATCTAGATTATATAAACTAAACTATAGATAATAAATATAAACAATGTTTCGTTAGTTTGTGTACTGACCTGATTCGGTGTGCGTGCTCTGGATGTGTCGGACCCATTCAGCTGGGTTAGGGAAGTGTTTCTGGCATAGATCACATCTTAGCAATGCCATTGTCTCCTCTGTGTCATCGCTCTACAAAAATATGATAATATTATCGTCTGCGAGAACTGTATCTAATATTTAATAATTGACTCTTACATGTTCATAGGCGTACTATTTATTATTACAGGGTCTGAAGGCCCTAGCTTTTGGTCATTTTGAAAATTATGTTACTTTTGGCTCGGTGGGACCCCATAGCTGGCGAGGCCTCTAGGCCGGTGCCTGGTATGCCTAGGTTAGGATGTCATTTCAAGTGCACTTATAAAGACCAAAAGAGACTGCGAGTACTCATATGACATTTTAGTGCAAACAGCTTGTTTTTTAAAATAAATTACTTATGAAGAGACTGACACAGCTAAACACAATTACTAGGAAAGACGCTTTATTTTTCCTTTACGTGGATATTTGAATACATTAAAAATTGTCTTTTTTATTTAGTACACTCGTCAGTACTATTCCCACACAATAAAACCAAGTACTGCTAATAGAATAGATTTTTAATATACTTCATTTTGTTATAGTTATTTTCAAATATACTTCTTCCCCCCGTTTATAATATACGTAACCTTTCATAATCCCATTAGCTGCACTGACATGGGGGAGTTGTGGTGTTGTCTACTTACGGCTGAGCGATTCTTGTGGCGCCGCGGGTGGTGGTGGTGGTCGCGCGCGTGGTTCTGCACGTGGCGCACCCACGCCGCCGGCACCGTGAACACCTCCGCGCACAGCTCGCACGCCAGCGGACTGTACAGCTGCACGGACAGAAACTACCATTATACATCGGAAGAAACACTTGCACGGGAAAATCCTTTTACAGCATTAGTGTTAAATAGATTTCCTTGCTGATGTGATTTAGTTTTTAAGTTCATATGTAACAGACGGAAAACGTCCACTAGTCCGGTAAATATTAATAAATATATATTAATATATATATTTAATAAAGGATTTTAATTTAAACATTTCTTATTGATTAAAACACTTATCTATTCTACTCCTCGCGACGACATCATACGTCGTCCATATATGTTGTTCGATTACACTACTCGGTGGTAGAGCTTTGTGCAAGCTCGTCTGGGTAGGTACCACCCACTCATCAGTTATTCTACCGCAAAACAGCAGTACTTTGTATTGTTGTGTTCCGGTTTGAAGGGTGAGTGAGCCAGTGTAATTACAGGCACAGGGGACCAAACATCTTAGTTCCCTACGTTGGTGGCGCATTGGCAATGTAAGCGATGGTTAACATTTCTTACAATGCCATTGTCTATGGGCGTTGTTTGCGACTTACCATCAGGTGGCCCAAATGCTCGTGCGCCTACCTATACAATAATATATATATATATATTTACCAAATCTTCCTCGATGTCCATGTCGTCTAGCGGTTCTGTCTTAACGCTCATCTCCGCCTGGAACATCTCAGCGATGGACCGCTCCTCCTCCTCTATGCTGCTAGCGTCCCAATCCGGTTCATCTTTGACCTGCACTTCGGTGGTTATCTCCGTAAACGTCGGGGTGGATTTCTCTGTAACAAAATAATTACGTTTTTAATAATTCGAGATTCGATTCTCTGGTAAACCGTGACGGCTAACTGCACGACGCTTTCTTAAGTCTACGGGTACTGTGTGAGCGATTGCCGCGTAAATATATCATTAAATAACAACATTTTTTGTGTTTATTTATTTTGTTTAATTATTTCATTAACTATAAATTTCGTCCGCATTTTGTGTAGTTAGGCAGTGGCTAAGAATTAAATCAGACAGAGAAGAACATTAGAAGAGGATTTACATTGCTTATGTAAATCTATTATGTTTATTTTTTGTATGTATTATTTTTATGTGGGCGAGAAACATTTTGCGAGGCCCGCATCGTTTCCATCATATGGATACGGAAATACGGTTGACCTTTTTTTTTTCTTTTCTTTGGGCCAACAACAAAATATTATATCTAAATATAGTTCTTCCTCGCGTTCACGGCTCTTAAGTAATTCATAAGCGTACGAGCAGCGAGGCGCGAGGTCCCCGGACCGCGAGCTGACGACACTTTATCGTAATAAAACATCAAAACGGGCTTCCATATTTACAGGCGGTCTTTGGGTACCGACTATGGAAATATTTTTTAAGCGCAAGTATCCATACCATAGAGTCCACAAGCGCAATTCAATTAATTACTTAATAACTACCCCGAACAAAATCTTATGCAGCGCTACAAACAGGTCATATGGAAATTATTGGTATAATAAAAAGGTGAACGACAATGAGACTTACTTGAAGCAACGGACGCGTTCTCTTGTTCCTCAGCCTCTTTCTCTTTCGTCTCTTTCTCCGTATTTTCAGTCTTTTGCCTCTTCCCGTACTTTCGTTCGGCCGCATGACGTCTCAATATACGCGGAGGTGGCGTGTCATCCGACGAATCCTCTGCTGTATTAGACGCGGTGGCCGTTGCGGTCGCCGTCGGGGTGGTGACCGTCGCGGTGGTCACTTCGGTAGTGGTTGCGGGTGCGACCAGAATGGTTTGCCCCTTCGGTGCGCCCGGACGAAGTGCCGCTTGCGTCGTGCCATCCGCTGTCTTAATAAAGACAAGCTTCGGTGGTCCAATGAACATTGGTCTGTGTAGTATATATTTTGAGATAATAAGTGTATCTGGGTTATTGTCTGGGTGTTGTGAGAGAGTATAATTATTGTATGTGTTTTTCAAAATATAATTTACTACAGTATAAGGACACTTTTGCGGAGTTTTTTTTTTAATATTCAGCACCGTCTATTAAAAACCATCTATTGTCGAAAGGCTGGGCTATTTATGCCATGTTTTTTTAAGTAATGTGATGAAATTCAGTGATGTAAAAAAATCGTAAATGCTAGATTTATACTTATATACTTATACTATTAGTGCTTGTTCATAATATAGCAAAGAAGACAAGCGACAGCACCGAGCAGTATATTCAAACAGTGCAGTTATATTCGTCGAGACCAACTCGAACTTCTAGGGAACGATATACTTGTGGTCCGGGAGGTAGCGTTTCATTTTAGGATATCATCATTTTAAATATAAATCGAATGACTAATAAGTAAACCAAGCGTCAGCTGACGCACCCCCTGTGGGTTTACCACTTGTGCACCCTCACTAAACCCACCGCGACTTGGACAGCTGACGGTCGTTTTGACTATTAGCTATATAAGATCAACTATTTATGTCAACTTCAGCCGGCTTACTATGACTTGACTTGTATTTGCAACGCTACCTCCCGGACTATGGCGCATTGATCCATGCTATGGCTAGAGATAATCGAAACGAACATGCGAACAATCGGAACGGCATGTAGACGATCCTTAGCATAATAATAACCATTTACCGTACAAGGGCGATTTCCCTTGAGAGTTTGTATCGTGGAATGGACTATAATTCGTCAGAACGCGATTCAAAATAAATGTCAATGAATACTGAAGAATATATCCAAAACGACAATTGATAGAGCAAACATCACATTCATTTAACATTAGCAAATATTCGTCCATTGCTTGAAACCTATGGAATACACCTATCCGCTACAACTCGCGACGTACAATCGCTTCCGCACCCGCTCTGTCACCCCGTGTTAATTCTGAGGCCTAATCATTTTATCAAATTAGAGCGATAAAACAGGAGCTATATTTTCAATTTTTTTTTTGTGTCAAGTCTGTGAAGACTTCACATTTGACTATTATTATGATATTCTACCAAAACAAGCAAAACAGCAATGCTTGCTATTGTTGTGTTCCGGTTTGAAGGGTGAGTGAGCCAGGTTTGAAGGGTTAGTTCCCAAGGTTGGTGGCGCATTGGCGATGTAACCGATTGTTAACATCTCTTACAATGCCAATGTCTATGGGCGTTGGTGACCACTTACCATCAGGTGGCCCATATGCTTGTCCGTCTTCCTATACAATATAAAAATAATAGCTACAATAGCTCACTACTATATAATGCTTCGACTTAAGCATAATTGTATCTAGTATTTCTAACGTACAGCGCTTTTACAATATCTTTAAAAATGTAAGCCTTTTTTTAATTCGTTTTACACATTATATGATACAAATAACAAGGTCATAATATTATTTTCACACAAATGTATGAGAAAACACAAGTGTACTCTATCATTCTCACTTCAATATGTATAAAAATCTACATGTATGTTTGACAAAATATTTATTATAATTATGTAGAATGTTATTCTTATTTTTAATATTTATTCAAATATACCATAATGGATATTTCAGTAAAGAAGTGAATTAATAACTTACAGTAATAATTCACATGTTTTAATTGTACATCAGAAAGATACTTTTATAATTTCTTTTATTGAATTTAAAGTACATTCTGGTGACCCAAGAGCTGGCGCTTATTTAGCCCAAAGGCAGAGTCTAGCGGTGCAGAGAGGCAATAGTGCTGCATCTAGGGTACAATGCCACAGGACAAACTTTTAGATGGCTGGTTTTTTCTTTAAAATTTTAGTATGTTTTCATTTTATTTATTTTAGTTTTAGATTATAATATTAGTTGGAAGTGAAAAAATGTTATAATGTATAGACATAAATAATAATGTACTTTTTTATTAAACATTAATAAACAAATACATAATATCATATCATATATTCACTATAATAGAATATTTTGAACTTATTCAGAATAAATCTTGTATAGTTAAGAAATTTCAAATACATGTACAATATGTTAAAAACATTAAACATATGACAGTAGCAAACGAAACGTATGATGTAATTTGGTGCATTTAATATAGGGTTTGCTATGCATGTCGTAGTAGTCACTTTTTAATTTACCATTCTATTTTCAAAAAATGTATCGTGTAGGAAGGTTTTCTGCATTTTATTATTATTAATTTAAACTACAATAGGCTTTAATAAATAATATGGAAATTTTACACAAGTCTTCAAATGAAATATGGAATTTTGTTAATCAATTGAACTGAGCGGTTACACTACAAGTTAATTTTGTTTTCTGTGTATGAACAGCTAGTGCAATTTTACTGCAACCTGTACAGAGTAAAAAGTTGCTTGTTTAATTACTATATTTTTAAGGAGTTTGTTTTTGTTTTTATTATTTAATCTTTATATTTTGTTTCATAAATGTATTGTTTTTTGCATCAGTCTTGTATTGTAGTATATTGTCTGTATTTAATAAAAATGTATATTTTATAGTCTGTTAAGTATTGTTATTCTTATGCCACTAAAATGGTTAGCATTTAAGGGTTCTAGCAGTTATTATAAAAAAATACACAATATTGTATCCAATTTTATATAAATTAATATTAAAAGTTGCAAATTCTCTTGCAACAATTTCAAGTGAGTTGTTTTGAAAACTGGTTAAAATTAAAAGAAGTACATACCTTGTGACACCCTGCGGTTGAACCGGGTTGAATGATTTAAGGAGTTTGTCATCTTTCTTAACAGTAATCTTCGGTGGTTCATCTGATTTCTTTGTTTGTTTGTTAATAGTTTGAGTGCTTGTTTTCTCAGCTGGTGTGTCACCTCCGGGCTCATCAGTCTGCCTCCAGAGGCCTCTAATTTTTAGAACCTCTCCAGCCTTTAAAACTGTATCTAATACTTCATTAGATACTGTTGTTTCTCCTAAAAGTATTTGTGAACTTGAGTATATTTTTTAATATGAAGCATTTATAATAAAAGAAAATAATCAATATTAAAAGAAGCTATAAACTTATGCTTTCAACAATTGTATTGATCAAATTAAATAGAAAATGCTATTGGGCATATGGATAGCTTTACTGTGATACTCTATGAAAAAAAAAATAAAAAAATAAAGTTGTTTGAATAAAACCGTATTATTAATTTAAAAAAATGGTTATTTATATTGTTCTAAATTTATAGCAAACGTTACAAAAACAAACCTTTGTACATATATTCCACTAGAATCTTCAGCGCTTTTGTAGATATCTCCGACGGTAATACTACATATAACATTCCGCCCATGCGCGTTACAGAGCGTTGTCCTTCGAACAAAGTGCTCAAGTACACGCTGCATGAGCTCAATATAAATTTGTGAGCTGGAATTTGTGATCCGTCCATCGTACACAGTACCACATCTGTGAATCGTTCCGACCGTAGCAAAGCGGCGACGGAACCGTTTAAATGCGAACTGTGCGAGTGCCATTTTAATTGATAGGTATCCGTCGATGTCATCTTACACCATTTTTAATTTTACTTTCACTGTGGAAATCCTAATAATAGTTAAAAATCACTTTGTTTACATTGTAATGTAATGACAAAACAAATATTAGGTACCACGCGTCTTTATCTCATCGCAAACTCACTCCCACACTCGACAGAACTTCGCTTTCGTATATAATAATTGTGATAATATTTTGTTTACTGTTTAAAATTCCTATGCGAAATATACAGTTGACACATGCATAAAAATATTAAATTGATATTTTTATAAACTGAATATTTTTCGTCCTTTTATTTGTTTTGTAGTAGTGGATAATTAAAACTAATAAGGAAACATGCGAGTAACTATTATTTATCAAACTTTTTACAAATCATACATTCTTTAAAACACATATTATTCAAAATTATTTAATTAATGTTACAATAAAATAAAATATTAATTTTTATTTAAAAAAATATATTAAAATTACCTTAAGCAAATAATGATTCATGACTTTTATTCAAAAAAAGGCAAAACATTTTGACATAATTTTTCACAAACACATGAATTTACACATTTTAATTAAACAGTATAATGCGCGCAACCACCGCGTGCGATCCTCGAATACGGTGTGCGGCGGCTGCGGCTCCGAAAATCGATAAAGTTCGTATTGATTTAACGCGAAAAGCGGGGTTGCGCGTTTATCTCATCGATCCATGAGTTGGGCGCGTCGCGTCGTGCGTCGGGTGGGTAGCGTCGGTGCGCGCGCGTGCGCGTAGCAACCGGCGCCCGCCCTGCCGCCTGCAATGCCCTATGCCACCCTGTTCACGCGCAAATTTCTATAAGAATACGTATTGTTATTATATTGCATGAATGAATTTAGAGGGTCACTGTTCTTATATAAATATAAAATCAAAATCTATTTAATCATTTATATAATTAATTCAATAATTTAAAAAAACATCTAACAAGAAAAAAGTATGAACTGTAGTGTTAATCATGAATTTAACAAAAAAACACTTAATTTATGTATAACTAGGTGACCTGCTACATTTATGATTTTTATTTATAAAAGGATAAATCATATTTGCGTTTTTGTAAAAATAAAATTATTTTAATCAAATTTTATTTTTAAATTTATTTTTTATTAAATTATTAATACAATTATATTTTTTAATAATATTTTTATCTTTTACGTATTTTCTTCCAAATCTCCATAATATAAAGAAGTAATTATCACATAAATCGTCGTCAAAGAAATACGATCAAACACGGTTTTCTGAAAAACAGTACTTTTCGCTACGTATTTCGACAAAGAAAAAAATTATGATCAGCCCACCTCATTAGAAAGAAACGAAAAGGCACTCAACATAAACTTTCGTGAATTTTGTAGTCAAAATTTATTATGTATATAATTTTTTGTGTTGTTTTATATTTAAAAATGTAAAGTGAGGAAGTACAATAAATATTTACTTCAAACGTATAGGTACTATAATATAATATACATAATGGTAATGTAAATTGTATTGTAAGTCGAAGATTTCGCGATAGTATAAAAATAAGAAAAATTACTATTAAAAACTTACAACGTATCTTTTAGTGATTCACGAGTTCAAGCCACTGGGCCATCTAAGATAAATAGGTATTTTTTGTATAATTATTCAATAATTTATCCAGCCGTGCTTACCAAGGCATCTCATCGCAATCATTATATTCGTTACTACAATAAACACTCTTTCAACCACCACCCGAAAGTTGTGTAAACTTTTAAATGTCGATTTTATTTGAGAAATGGCTTGAAAATTAGAGTATGCCTTTGTTTTTAAGGATTTATATTAATTAATAACGAATTTAAGTTACGGTGCTTTTAATAAAATTTAAAAAAAAGTGTGAGGGTGTAGGTGTTGGGTGTAAAAGTAGGCTATGTCCTTTCTTGCAGGTATGCTTCATACCATATTATAACATTCAAATCGGTTCTATGGTTTAGCCGTAAAAGCGTAACAGAACAACAAAGTTACTTTCGCATTAGTATAGATAGAAATATAATATATTTTATGTTATCGTAAATATATATTATCGATGTAGTCGCGGCGATCGCACTTCGACTAAAGGGCATCCGTTGACATTGATATAGGTACTGTTTTACTTATTAAAAAATAGAATTAAGCATATCATATAACTAACTTCCGTTCTGAACTATTAATACACTGTTTTATATTAATCGACTGACAGTTTTTGTGTAAGTAAAAATAGATAAACGAAACTCGTCTTTGTAATATCATAAGAACCGACTTTTGACCAATGTAATAGATAAATTATCTATATAAAAATTGTTAAAATGTCAAACGAATTACTTAAGTTTACGGGCACGTGAAAACTCGATTCTAGGTCGAAATTTAATGTGGGAATAGATTGTTAATTTATGCACTGTATAATAATGTAAATATTTTGTTGTCATATTTTGTATTAATAATACTTATTATATTATTAAAATATAGCCATTTGGAAATTAATACTGTGCTTAGTAAATATTATAATGCCGTTTATTATATAGATTACATTATATATGTGATTGTTATAAAAATATTAATATAATTTTAATAGAACAGTAGAAATAGTTATAAGTTTTATCTGATTGATTCAAGATATTATTCCAAGTTAATAGTTACAGAGCAACACTCTACATTGTCTCCGACGTGGGATAATAAAATATATGTATTGTTACTTTTAGGCCTTTCGTAAAGAATTCATACTTTGTATTGAAAATAAATATTTGAATTCATAATTTTATTACGATTTTTGAACGTAGGTACATAATATATATGATATGTATTCGATGGTGTTTTTTATACAGCGTTACATCTTTTATATTTTAATAACATCTAGACAAACTCTAACAGTCTTTATGAAGTAATAGTTTTTATATTTCTAACCAGAGGACCGAACATAGTAGTATGTGCAAAAAATACGTTTTTATTGCTTCGAGAAATAATTGCATAAATCTATATAGACTAATAATTACATTCGAACTGTCATAATTTCATTATAACAAATTATTACGATGTCATATTAGCCGCTTAAGCAAACAAAAACAGATTACATAATATTCACGGATAGCCAAGCGCGGGGAGTGTGTCGCGGTCCACGGATCGCGTGCGCAGTCATTATCGATTTCTGCGACCCTACTACCCCACGCATTTCAACCCCCGCTCAATGTATGCATAGATATAGTTATCGATCTTTGAACCGGCGGACGTAATAGTTTGAATCGTTTATAGGACAAATTCGTACATACGGAGATTTACGGATAGTTCAACTAAACTCAAAATAAGAATAATATTGAAAAATAAAAATATTACGTAAGGTACAAAAGTATGTTAGGCTTACAAAAATATATTCTGTATTGACATAGTTAATTAGGATAATATACAACTGCGTGAAAATGTAATATAGATCTACAATATCAAATATTAAGTTACTTAATAAAAGTTAGTTAGTAAGACACTTATGAAAAGATTGGCATATATTAATCATTTATTTCATTAATTTAAAATATTATCAAGAATAATGTTTTAAATGCGAAAGTAACCCTGTCTATTACGAATTCACTGCTAAAGCACTGGACCGGTATCTTTTGCATAACAATTCGTTGGCGAAGCCGCAGGCGAAAACCTTATGGAAAGTAAGTACCTATATTATGTCTATTGTACATTATACTAGCGGTTTATCCCGACTTCGTAGGGGTGAAACTATAATTTTTATCAATTATCTATTTTTGGTTAATAAAAACCAGAATTGCAGTGGGTCCAATATAAACCATCTAGTGACCCACTCAAACACACGTAAAAAAAACATCAATATCGGTCCAGCCGTTTGGGAGTTCAGTGTCATATACACGTTCAGACGAATTATGTGTAAAGATACCTTACCTACAAGTATGATAGTATCTATGTAGGTACCTAATATAGCAATAAAAATTGTTTCAATATATATTTCCAATATATTTATTATACGTAAATAAAATCACACGAATAACAGTTTAAGGACAAACAGGGTTATTCAAATACATAATATTATGTATGTATAAAGGTTTCAGGTACCCAACTATATGCAGAAAATGTAATATAATCTATTGTTTATCCGGCATTAAAGTTCACGTCATGATGGTAGTCATAAGTGCGTAGGTAAAGCGGGATGGCAGTCTAGACCCGAGATTGCGTCGGGGCGTCGCCTTTTACGCTCCCCCCGCCATCATCGCCAGTTTCCACTTTTAATTAGTATCGATATTCGAGATTTCGAGATTGAGAATGATACCTCTGAAATCAAAATCTTAAAAACTATATTATATACCTATAAGGTGTATTTGTTTCGATGTGTCGTATACAATTTTCATACATTTAAAAGTAAACCTAACTGTATTCGTATTAAGGTTGTAAATTGTCTGTGATGAACTATAATATGTAGTCGTTCAAGGCAATTTCCACCAACGTTGCTAAAACATACTAGTTAACCAACTCGACTTCGCACTGCAAAAACTTACGATTTATTCTTACATTTATTTGTGTTATACATAAGTTAGTATATAATATTTCAATGACAATTTCATACAAAATACCTCAATGTTAGGTCTACGATTCATTCCGTATGTTATTTAACAAAAGCTGTTATTGTGCTTAACTATAATAGTTAGGTATATCCCAGCGCGGACTTTTTATTTTTTTGTGAACAAGGCAAAATTGTTCCATTTTAGGTAGGGCACTCTAATTTTTTTGAAAACATAATATAGCCTATTTTACTCAATAAAGATGTAAAAACAAACAAACAAAAAAAAACTCCTCTTTATAATATTAGTATATATAGACAACACAACTAAAGTGCAGTGATCTACCACTATTGTTATACTTTACACAATGCAATTATGTAATCGCAACTTAATATGTTTTAGTAAACTTAAGCCTTGTTTGATTTGCATCGTTTTGATAATTTGTTTTAAAATTATATTATGAACTAAAGATAATAATATTGTATCTATTATAATTATAATATAACGTTTGTTTAATAAAAAGTTTGTTCTCGAGTATGATTTCAGATCATGCATTTTGTCTCATGACTGTATTGAACTGACAGTTTGACACTGACAATGACAAGCCAATAAACATCACACGAGAAGTGACAACGAGTTGATTACATTATACATATTTCTATTTGCATTTTGCCATGTTATTACGTCGGCCTGTAGAACTTTATAGTTTTACCATAATTCATATCTTATTATTATAATTTATATGAATCAGTCATTTAAAACCCAAGTTTTCTTATGAATTAAACTAAAATGAACACCCAAACTAAACAGACTGCTTTATCTGCGGATTTAAATAGCTTTATTTATGGGGTATCGAGAAGGAATTTCCAAAATGCACCCGAATTAACTAAAATCGGAATTTCGTTGTTAAGAAACTTCCCAGCCGCTAGAGATGCAGTTTTGGAATACTTTGCCATGGTATTCCACGATGCCGTCAATGTATCAATCAATCAGACAGATTATGAGGTGTGTTTATTTTCATTTCTGTTCAACGGATTTGTGCTGCTTATATGTTTTTTCTATATATTCCTATAAGAGATTAGTCAGAGGTTCATATTCTCAAAATTAATGGTCACATTTGGAAGTCTAATCCCAAAATTATGCCATCACCACAACTATTCAAAATAGCAAACAATTTTTAGAAATTATTTAATTTAATAGAATTGGCAAAGTTAATGAAAGTCAATATTCAAGATTATACATAAATAATAAATAATTTATTTCTATAATTTTTAGTCTGATCCTTCGGCAAATGGTTCACTAGAAAGTGTTAGTATGATTGGGCCAGAGCTATGTAGCATGGGTGAATCCTGGGCACCTTTTATCGCGCCATGGTGCATTACCTTGATAATGGACATAGCCACTGAAAAATCAAATTTACCTAGTAAGTATAAAAAAGTTGGAAAATCCAAACATGCGCAACTCATTGAATGAGATAATAAAAAAACAAATATGGCCACTATATTTTTTCGTGAATTGTCAGTTTTTGATTTTATGATATTAATTATAATTAAACCATAAAGTTTTGAATAGTGGTTTTCAAGCGGTTGTGTTTTTTTAGTTAATGTAAACATAAACTAAAAAAACACATCCTGATGTCACAGGATTTTTTTATAATTTTTCTTTTTTCAATCAATTTTTTAAAAAGGAGACTTGAAATTATATATTTTTATTTATTAATAAATTATCTTTCAAATGGTATGAATTTAAATCTTGTTGAATATATTTGAACAAGTTTTCTAAGTGAGTGAATCAGCTCGGATCGAGTAAGCATTAGTAGAACACATCTCATTGCTTCGCAAATGAGGTGCAAATACTAAGGCAAACATTTGGTAGTCATTGTCAACAACTTTGTAAGCTAAATTTTGTTGGTGCCAGCACCAAAAGTGTGTGTAAAATTTAAATTCAATCAGTTGGGTCAAACTAACACAACTGATTTATAAACATGTTACACAAAAGATTATAAAAGATTATTTTAAATATAAGCTAGTGTGTATTAATATACATATATAAGTCATTACAACCTTTAAACATAGCAACCAGAAAATTTTATTTAAAAAAAAATCGAGTCTTCATTTGTTTTGAATTGAAAAGTTAAATCATATTATTAAAGAAAAATATATTTAAATATATTTTCATTGTTGTCATAATATGTAGATAAATTATTCAAAAGCTCTGAATGATATTATATTTTATAATTTTAGATGCTACTTTACAAAATACAGAACCTGTGAGGGTTTTGTTAGATATTACTACACAAAATTTGACACTTCTTAATGCCGAAGAAAGAGCGAAGTGCATTGATATGATGCTTGGTGAGTATGGATTATATAATATTATCCATGACATCTTTGTTTTGTTGATCTATGAATATGATAAATTAGTGCAATTTTAAGACAATTTGCTTGCTTATGTTGCTATCTGTGACCATTTTATCATATTCAGATTGTCGAGCCTGCTCGTGGG
This sequence comes from Nymphalis c-album, assembly GCA_963151315.1. NCBI lineage: Eukaryota > Metazoa > Arthropoda > Insecta > Lepidoptera > Nymphalidae > Nymphalis > Nymphalis c-album. The sequence goes on along the minus strand of OY720591.1, from coordinate 11,163,080 downwards.
CGGTGGGTTGGGTCGGTCGCGCCGAGCCCGCCCTGGTTGCGCCACGAGCGCTCGCCCTCGGTGCGGACGCAGCACGAGCTGTGCTGGCTCACCTCGCTAACCATCCACCCGCGCTGTACCATGTGCGAGCCGCTCTTGTTGATTTGTTTCAAGTAAGCAGGACATTTTCATGTGATAACATGATTTATATTAATAATCAATCTTTTCTCTCCATCTCCATCTTTTTTTTTAATCTAGGAACATTAATCTGGGATATAATGTTGATTAGGATATTTACAATAGTGTCTATAGACATTATGAGACTTAAAGTGGGGTATGCAATCAATCAGTCTTTTACAAAAAAATGTAAATGAAACTATTGTAAAGTGTTGCTGCTGATAACAGATACAATAATTTTTATGAACAAAATTTCAATGATACTATTTTCACTATACCAGGTTTGTTTTTTATTACAGGAAGCAATTAAAGATGACAGCAAAGCAGACAAGAAACGAGATGTCATCCCTTATCTTTTAAATCTTGCTTCCAAATCTGATATCGTTTTGAAAGCACTCACTCAAGATATTGCAGTAACTTGTAAGTTTTATAATTCTTTTTATATCAGCTTTGATTATTTTAAATATTTTATAAAACATATAACATCATTTTTATAAATTTCATATAAAACACAATTGTTTGGTATAAATGAAGCTTTATCATAAATATATTTCCAGTGACCGATGAAGTGGTGGACAGGTTATGTGTAGTGTGCGCAACGCACAGGCACAGCGGTGCGTGGGAGGGTGTGGGTCCAGCATCCCTGGTAGCGTTATTACTCCGATCAGATGTGCACTGTTTCCTGTTACTACTCAAACATGCACAGAGGAATTTATTCTGCAGGCAGTTGTTAGGTAAGTATTCGCATGTAATGCTCTATTCTATTTAATTAAAAAAAAGGTTAAAAGCATCTCATATCTGTTGTGTATAATATAACTGATTCTTTTGTTTTTTTAAATGCAAAAGTGAGTTTGTGTGAGTTTTAGTTATGAAATTTTACATACAAATTGTCACTCACACAATGAAGCTACGGGCGGGAACTAGTTAAATCTATAATTAAAATTTTTCCGTTTAGAATATCTTCTACAAAAGCTCGAATACGAGAGTTTGTTTCCGGATTCGAATCTACCGCTTGTAATGAGTGCTGCCGAAGAAATAAATATCGTAAGAGAGAAACTATTGACTGGAAACAAGTTGGAGCAGTATTCGATCGCCAGAATACTTATTTTAGTCTGTAAGTGTTAATAGCATTTTCATTTTGTTTAAATAAATTTTATGTATAAGTATCACACTCCTCCAGATTTATTTGTTAAGAATTAAATTTTCTGTTATCAAGATTAGACAAGAAGTAATTTGTTGGTGTTTGTTTTTCTAAATGTGTATGAACTTTGTTGTAGATAATGATCACATATGAATATTCCAGGTTACAACCTGCCGTCGGAGTTCGTGAGCACGATCAGCTACCTGCTGCAGTGCTCGCGCAGCGACACGACGCTGGCGCTGCTCGTGCGCGTGGTGTCGGGCGCGCTGGCCGTGCACTCGCCGGCCGATGGAGACGCGCCCGTGGACGGCGAGCGCTACCAGAACCTCATCAACACGGCCGTCGAGTACGCGCTCCGCGACGCCATGATCGCCGACACGCAGGTCAAGAAGTGCTTCGTCGAGGGGACCGTGTCCGAGGACGAGAAGACCCACTTGCATCATTTTTGTTTGAATATCGTCAAGTTATTGAGGTTTGTGAGACTGGTTTTGTTACTATTCATTTTGGTGGATAACAAAAGTAGTAAAAAAATATTCTGCTCAGCTCAACAATTCTCTGTGAGAATGATTGGGGATAATAATTTTTCTCATCGTTAAAAAAGTAAAAGTAAGCACTGATAGATGTGCTTAACACAAAAAAAAAACTTTAAGCTTGCCTTATCAATATGCACGAGTTATGTTGGTTATGTTTTGTCCGTAATGAAAATTATGGTTATGTGAACCAAGGTCGAGCTATTTTTTAAATTTGCTCCTTGGGTACGACGTCGGAAGTAACAAAATGCAATTTTCTATATCGTATTCGGATCGCAGATGGGAGCGTCGCAGCGCGCGGTGCTCGTGGGCGGCGCGCGCGGTGACGTCACGCGTGGGTCGCGTGGGCGCGGCGCTGCGTGCGCGCGCGTCGCTGCTGCGCGCCCGCCCGCGCGCCACGCCCGCCGCGCTCGCCGACATGCCCACCTGCCACGCGCTCGCACAGGTCACGGTCGAACTACTATTACGCAATACGTCATCATACAGCTGACTTAACTCCTTTTAGAAATTAACTCATGACAAATATATTAAGTGTTTATTGTTGTCAAATCAAGAGCCATTAGGCACACGACATCTATTACGTCTCCAAGGAGAATGTCCTCCATAGCATTATTATCATGACTGATTTACTTTTTACTTCTCTGCACTTAGTTGATTTTGTTATAATTTTATAGGTTCTCGACAATGTGGACTTGACTGGAACGAAATCGGCGCCACCTAGTGTGGAAGTGATCTTGAAAGTGGTTCAAGCTACAGTCCAATACTTCTTCAGATGTTTACATGAAACAGGTTAGTCATAAAGCTTTCTACACATACAATATATACCCTTTTTATATGTACTTCCATACATAAAACTTGTTTTAAATTAAATATGCATATATGCATTGTTTAAACGGTATTAAGTATTTGTTGATTGTCTTGTTGAATATAATTATATATTTATATTAAAATACATTATTAAATATTTATCTGTTTCACAATTTCAGATTTAATGGCTAAAATACGGGGAGTACAAACAGCTAGCCGTCTACTCCGTAAGCTGTGTTTACACAGTAAACTGGCTAGGGCCGTAGCGTTGAGAGATCTATTAGAAACGGCGATGTTCAGAGAAGACAAGGTGTTCGGCAGTCGCTCTGACGTCACCGACACGATATCTTCTGCGAGAGACTGGAACGGCGAAGAGCTGCTCATTTATATGAATCAAAAACACGTAAGTGACTTTTAGGCTATTGGTTATTTGTATGTGACTTATATTCATACGATATTCACCATGTTAATTGCATGCAAATTTCTTCGTTAGATTTACCGATTTTGGCGGAAAAACAAAATAATAATGGCGGGCAACTATATATCCACATATATAAATATTGTTCAAATAGCAGATACGAAAAAATATTTATTGAATTTTAAATTAATAATACATTTCCAGGGTCCAATAACGCAGCTGACGCAGAGCCACACGTCCGTGTTCCACGCCGGCGTCATCGGCAAGGGCGTTCGCCGGCGGGCGGACGACGGGAGCGGCTCGCCGCCCGTGCTCGCGCAGAACAACGAGCTGCTCATGGGCGCGCTCATGTCGTGCATGGTGAGCTGGCTGCCTCGTCTCTGGGCGTGTTTGTTGTCATTACGGGACATTGACGATGGCGGAACTACTTTATATTTTTACATTGGCATTGTTGATGGGCGAAGGTGACACCTTACTTATTATCTGGAGACGTTTTCCTAGAATAATATTTAAAAAAAACTAGGTATACATTTTTTTTAAATTATTGAAGTGATGTTTTTAATACAGGATGGTAACAGCGGTATCGTTGAGGGCTCGACATCGATATCTTTACTTCTAGTGGAACTGGTCTCGCCCGACGTCATGTACAACGGACTCCCTTGGCCAGATGAAGATTTTACAAAGGTAACGTGTCTTATAATATGCACTTATATAATAGAATAATTGTTTTTATAATTAGTAAAAATAAAGTGATTTGTATAGTTGAAACGACACAATTAGATAGTTTTTTACATGACTGCCCAAAAAAATATGTTTTCAATGAGTATGTATAAAAAGATCCCTTCGTCCCCAGTGACAGGCAAAAAAATATTTAAAAAATATGGCAATTGATGGCTATAATGATATGCCACACAATATACCGTTTCGATTCTTCGATTTACTGGTTGTGCAAGTCCGTCGTCAAAAAAAATGTAAATTAATTTGTCGCTTGTCGTAAACACTTGGAATTTCCATTTCACCCCTCCGCCCGCAGCAAGTGAGCATCGAGCGCGAGCTGTACATGCGCGCGGCGCTGGAGCGCTGCGGGGTGTCGCGCGCGGCGCTGCGGCGCACGGCGCGCGCGCGGCCCGCGCTGTGCCTCGCCTCGGCGCTGCTGCGCGCCACCGCCGCCTCGCTGCTGCACCGCGCGCGTGCGTACCCCACCCCCGCCGTCTAGTCGAGACTGAGACTAAACTTCTTTTTTTAAATACATAAGTTTTTAAAATAATAACAACGCGTAACTTTTATGTCAACGACTATTCTAATATTGGAAGTGAGACGAAAGGTAGCTAACCAAGACAGTCGTACGCATGCACAGAATCATGTGCTTATAATGTGTCTAGTGCACAATGTATTGTTAAAACCACGTGACGTAAACTAAATATATGCTGTCCTTATTACTTGCGATGCACACGGATACTGAGTACAAATATAATAGCGCTAAATCACAATGGCAACATAGTTTCAAATTATTTTTTTAACAAAATTTTATTATAAAAACGATTATGTAGTATAATAAATATTTGTAACTTGTCTTTACCCTTTAACTATATTCATTATTTTTAATTTAATTTTTTAATTTGACAATTTAACCATTCAGTGCATTACTTCATACATTTATTATTTATTATTAATTTTATTTATTAACAATACCTTATTAATATACATATTACTAAATGGGGTGAGAATGTATGACTATTATAAGAAAGACCTTTTTATGTCTTCAGATCGTCACACACAATCAGCGGAAATGGCCCGAGAGTTAGCTGCGCTAACGGAGTTGCTATCGGTAATGACGCTGGGACAGCTGTTGCCGCATCCCTTAAGTCATATTTTGGAATTGGCTCCAGAATTGACACCTAGCGAGGTAAATGTAATCATCAACTTGACCGTGACGTTCCCCGAAAAAACGGTGTCGGTGCCGCTGGTTTTTAATGGATATTCCGACGTGCAGAAGGCACCAAGTAGTCCCATATGCCCCTCCCACTTAATGTGGGGGAAACGCATACTTGCGTTTTTTCCGGCTGGACGGCGGACAAAACGCAATGTTATTCATAGTGCTTGCAAATGTGACATATGGTCACTGCGATGTAAATCATTCTATTAAAGTGAAATATTTTATTTGCAGATTGTTCAGGTTCTTAGAGATTGTATCTGGAATTACACGCGTGATCATGTGCCTTCACCTGCGCTATTCAGCTGCGATTCTACAGGTACGAAGATATTGTTAAATTAAGTTTAATAAATATAAAAAAGTAACCTACAGATAATAAAGAATATAAATGCGAAAATATGACGCGCATGAGTGGTAAGCTGTTCTTATGTAGCGTCTGCAATGTACATCTAAACGCTCACATGTATGACATTTCTTTTTCTATCGGCTTATTTCGTTGTGTATACGTGGCTTTTTTGCTACACTTCCTTGGTGTTGGAATGTATCTTTTTTATTTTGGAATGTGCTCTTTCGCTCCATTTCAAAAATAAAAAAAACATTTTGTTTTAGATAATAATTTGTTTCTTTACTAAACCTACTTTCTGATTACGCATTATTTACAGGTCTTCATTGGCGCGATCCGTCAACTTGTAAGCCACCACCGACATACACAGATACTTTAAGAATGATTATACAGAAAAGAATATCAAAGTTGGGTCACTTGTACCCAATCATGTTTTTAAATCTTGAAAAAGATAGTTGAATTTATCCTTTGTAACACTTTTGTAAATATTATCAAATTGATAAAGAAATAAAGTGCCTAACAATTTTAGCTTTTTTATTTATTTATTAGTATAACATCGAAAAGAAAAGATGAGTTTTATTGTTCCCTAGACATGTATATTTTTTTTTTATAGGTAAATTAATTAAAATCATTCTAGAGCTATTAGTTCATATCTGTTTATAAAAAAAAATCATTTTAAAATATTATTTCATTATATCGCACTTAAAAATTTGGACGTGTGACAAGTACGCATGTCTACAACTGGCAAGTGGCAACCCTGTTAGTATGATGTCAATGTCAAACAATAGTCAAATTACAATGTTTTCATATTAAATCGTAATTCATATTTCATAATACCTGCGTAGTTTCATATTGTAAATTGCAGCAATTTTAAGAAAAAAACATATACAATATATTTATAGGAGTACAACTGGTACAGTTAAATATTATTAGAATATGGAGGAAACTCCGAAGCCAGTATGTCTTATAATATTAGGTTAGTACTGCTTATTTTATAAAAAATATAACAATTTCTCATTTAATACGTGTTGATGATAAAATATAAATCTACAATTCAGGTATGGCGGGCGCAGGAAAAACATCTTTCACTAAACGGCTATCCGGTAGAGTTGTAAATGGTTCAAGACCGTATTTAGTTAATTTAGATCCAGCTTGCCGAGAAGTTCCATACCCGGCTAACATAGGTAATTACAATTTCCTCTTTTTTAAAATTAGACTTGACTTCACGGCGTTATTTGTTGTTTTTGTAAAAGCAAAAGATTCTTATGTACTTCAATTTTTCAACAAAATTTGAGGGGAAAATATTTAATACTCAGTCTCGTGTGTGGGGTTAAACTATTGTAGATTATGGACAACAGAATTAGTAAAACTGTATTTGTATATAAAAATAAAGTTGAATACAAAATAACCATCAAATAAAAAATAACTCTATGGTATAACAAAGGTAACACAACATGACAAATGTGGCACTGAGATACATCAAGCTGAATGTAATGACCAGTGTCTCATAAATTTTATCCTATTCTAACATCTGAAAAGGTTCCTGTAGATGTTAAATACCTGGACGATGGCAAGGGTGAAGTCTGTAACTATATATAGGTTGGAAAACCAACAGTTGCCGAAGGTCACTATTTCTATACATTGATAAATGACTAAGGCCAGCGCTGTATGTAATTAATTATATATATTTGTATGAGACTGTGGCATATACATTTTATATTTTTTAATATTTTGTTTTAGTGTAAAAATAGTTACTTTTTATGTCTATTGAAATAAAAGCTTAATTTTTGTTTTTCCCAGATATAAGGGACACTGTAAATTATAAAGAGGTAATGAAACAGTATGGTCTAGGACCAAATGGTGGTATTGTGACTGCACTTAATTTGTTTTCGACCAAGTTTGGACAAGTTGTAGATTTGATTGAGAAAGCTGGAAAAAAACATAAATACTGTATAATTGATACACCAGGTATGTAAAATGTTATCAAATATGTAATATCTTACTAAGACTCCGCTGTCCGTGTCCGCCTGTCACCAAGCTGTATCTCATGAACCGTGATAGTTAGACAGTTGAATTTTTTACAGATGATGTATTTCTGTTGCCGATATAACAACAAATACGCTATAAAAACAGAATAAAATACATATTTAAGTAGCCCTACAACAGACATGATTTTTTGGTCGTCATATAATATTGGTGTAATAAAATGAGTAATCTCTTTGTCAGGTCAGATAGAGGTATTCACATGGTCAGCCTCAGGCACAATAGTGACGGAGACATTAGCATCATCCTGTCCTACAGTTGTTGTGTATGTTATGGACACAGTGCGGAGTGTGTCTCCTGTCACATTCATGTCCAATATGCTGTATGCCTGCTCAATATTATATAAGACAAGATTACCTTTCATCGTTGTTATGAACAAGGTATGATTAATTAATATTATTTTGAGAATTTTAATCGATATGTACCGGCTTTTGTATCTAAATGTTACTGGCTCCCAACTAGATTTATTTAGGTAATTGATTTATAAATATTTCTTTCATTCATTCATTTATAATAGAGGTGAAGCTCAGTGAATAGAACAGATGAGTCTTAACTGATAATCGAGGTTTCTAATCTGGGCAAGCATCTCTAATTTTTATTATATAAATTTAAGTTCATAATTCAAATTAATATCATGCTTGGCGGTGACATCTCTCTGCTTTTAATATCTGACTCAAGAGGCCTTTGTCTACAAGAAGAACAATTACATGTTACTTACTTTTACTGATTGACTTAAAAAATTACAAAATATTTTTGAATTAGTTATGAAAGTTATACATATCTTTAATTCATGAAATAATTATTTAATACAGTAAATAGATATTTATTTAAAATTTTAACAGACAGATGTGGTAGATAATAACTATGCAGTAGAATGGATGAGAGACTTTGAAGCGTTCCAAGATGCTTTGGACGCTGATGGCGATGGTGAAGGCAGCTCGTACATTGGCAATCTGACAAGGTCCATGGCATTAGCACTCGACGTTTTCTATACGGACCTGCGCTGCTGTGGGGTTAGTGCACACACAGGAGATGTAAGTAAATTTCATATGTATACATTTAAAATAGGTATTGTATTGATGCATCAATTTATAATGAAATCAACACTTATAATAAAATTTAAACCAAAGTTTTTCTAACTTAAACCAATATTCAAGATTTAAAAAAAATAATAATTAGTTCATTGGATTCAGATTTATTGAAAATTAATGTAACTCGCAATTTTAATAAGTAAATAATAGACTTATTTATTGAATATAATTTATTGAAGTATTATTGTTTGTAATATTATGTTCCTTGTTTAATATATACATTCTTTCCTCTGCAGGGTATAGATGAATTTTTCAAATTAGTTGATGATGCAGCTGAAGAATACGAGAAGTAAGCGTTATTTTTAGTTAAAGTACTTGATTAGTCTAGTTCTAGTGGCTAGATATAAAGTGGGTTTAAATCCGAGGTCAGACCAATTCAAAGTAATTGGGGTGTTTATGTTGAAAAATCCTCTGCAAGTTGGAGGTATGTACACTTACCTCTGCCTTGGTAAGCCTGTGTTAACAAGTAGCACATAGGTGCCCAGCTTTGTGTAGCAGTACGCCGTTCCCACGACGCATGCTGACGCCATCACTTAAAATAACGAACAACTAATAATTCTTAAAAACTGCTAATCCTAAATAAACACTCGAATTCGATAATTTATATACAACTCTGTTAAGAGGCACCCACTTGAATTGCTTATACAACTTTGTTTATTTTTAACCTGACACTTTTGTTATTTTTAATAAGGTGTTACCCTTAATGCTATTGGTCTATTTTTTGTTTCACTTTTTGTATATATACCCGATCCGTGTTTTAATAAATACATTCCACATTCCGCATTCGTTTTAAATAGTTCCTGACACAACGTTACGCTCTCTGAATATTATAAATTGAGTGTTTTAATTATTGGTTTATTTTATAAAACCCACAAGTTTTAACATCTCAGAAGTGGGATCGTGTTAAATATGTCTGGACCATACGTAAACGGCTTGGGACAACGTAAACGAAAAAATAGCGATTCAAGCTCGTCTGAAGATGAAAATAGAGATTTTTTTTTTCTCTCTAACAACACGCGTAAGGAAAACGAGCGCAAAACACGGCACGTTGCACCCAGTGATGCTGAAGTAATTTCGAAGTTCAGACCAGAAGATACCAACAGTAACATTATCGGGTGGCTTCACAAAATAGACCAGCTAGGCAACATATACGAAGATAAAGAAACTATGACGAAGTATTATCACGAAAAACTATCTTTACTGAAGAAATGCAGTATCATCGGTGGGGATGCAATTTCATGTATAATACAGGGGCTGCCTCGTGAATTAAGGGCTAACGCTAAAGCATATAGTTGCGATACTCCTGAACAACTATACTACGGCTACTTATCATCTCTAGAGAATTTCCAACGGGTAGATTCAAATACAACGCGGCAATATACATGGAGAAGAGGTACAAGCAATACCGAAACTGTTTTTACGTCGACTCATCAGCTACAGCCGAAGATATGCTACGTGTGTCGTCGGGCGGGTCATGAAGCTCGAGACTGCAGGCAGCAGCAGCGCTGCGAAAGCTGTAGGCGTCGTGGACATACTACGGCAACATGCTGGTTTGGCGCCGGGAGCGCTGGGACTTCGCGACAGCAACCTCAAAAGGTTAGTCGAATAATGCACATTACCTACGATATTTATGCTGACATATATAAAAGAACTGTAATAGTAAATGGGCACCAGCTTAGAGCATTTATAGACACAGGTAGTAAAATGAATATTCTCTGTACATCACAAGCCGAAAGATTGCAAATTATAATCGAACCTAGTACTACTGTTATGCAAGGTTTTGGGGGAGCATGTGTAAATTCACTCGGTTCAAGTTGCTTAAGTGTCTTAATAGATAATACAATATTGTACGGAATAGTTGAACTAGCTAATTATATAACGACGGATATTGATTTATTAATTGGTCAAACTATGATTAATAGCAATAATGTCAGTCTAGTAACTTTAGATTCTTCCATACGTTTTATACAAAGTCAAGTTGTACAAGACTTATTTACAAATATGAAATTAGACTCAACTGATTTCGTTATAAAGCTCCCAGTTTATATAAAGCACAATGTTAAAATACCTAAGCAAAGTCAGCTATATGTAGAAGTATATGTCAATTGTAACAAAAGTATCGACAAGGAGCACACATTTCCAACTAATACGGTTTGGGTGCAGTTAGGTAAAATTACATACTTTATACCCTCTGCTATTATTAAATCGTGTCATTCTCATTTAAAAATTATCAATTTGGGCGATACTGATGTAGTATGGGAGGCACATAAGTTAGTAGCTAGAGCTGAGATAGCAACAATACCAACGTACACGCGCGAGTATACGACCCTAGCTATAGATAATTCGAATACCGATGGTTTACGTATTAACTTATCCGATATAGAAACAGGACAGCTTAGTGATTACGAAAATAAACAATTGCTAATACTGTTAAATAAGTATACTAACTCATTCGCTAGAACTACCAAAGATTTGAGTTGTACTGATCGCATAAAAATGCATATTCGCACAATAAATAACCAACCAATCTGTTGCAAGCCCTATAGATTGTCATACAAAGAAAATGAAATCGTGAAAGGCAAAATCAGCGATTTACTAGAAGCGGGTATTATTAGGGAGTCCATATCTGAGTATGCTAGCCCTATAGTTCTAGTAAAGAAAAAGACAGGGAACTATAGGCTTTGTGTAGATTATAGGGCATTAAGTGCTAATACTATAAAGGATAGATATCCTTTGCCACATATAGAAGATCAAGTCAAGTCAATTGGCAGTCAGGGCAATTCTTTTTTACAACTCTTGACCTTGCCCTAGGTTATTACCGAGTACGTATTCATGAAGACTCGATAACTAAGACTGCATTTGTAACTCCATCCGGTCAATACGAATTTTTGAAAATGCCCTTTGGCCTCGCAAATGCCCCAGCTGTATTTTCTCGTTTAATACAGATGACACTAGGTAGGGTCGATCAAAACATTGCTTTGTATCTTGATGTCGTCATGTTGCCTACAAAAACAGTAGAGGAAGGTTTAGTACTACTAGAAAAAGTTTTACAATTACTAACACAGGCAAATTTAAAATTAAATCTTGGTAAATGTTCTTTCCTCAAACGTACCGCCACTTACTTAGGCCACGAAATATCAGTTAGTACAATACAACCGGGCCAGGCTAAAAAAGGATGTGTTACAAAATATAACCGGCCGCGCAATGTACATGAGATTAGACAGTTTATCGGCTTAACCTCTTATTTCAGGAAATTTGTTCAAAATTTTGCACAAACTGCCCGTCCTCTTACCCTACTTACAAAAAAAGATGTAAAATGGCATTGGAGTGCTGACCAAGAAAATTCGTTTCAAACCCTTAAGCAGCGTTTGATTGAAAGACCGGTATTAGGCATTTACAACTGTAACGCAATAACTGAGTTACATTCTGATGCTAGTAAAATAGGTTTAGGCGGGATTTTAATGTAATATCAAACGGACGGTAGTGTGAAGCCTATAGCTTATTTCAGTAGGGTGACAAGTAAAGAAGAGAAGCACTATCATAGTTATGAACTCGAAACACTTGCCGTTGTTGAATCTCTTAAGCGCTTTAGAATTTATCTTACAGGTATCAAAGTTAAAATAGTAACCGATTGCTCAGCACTTAGAACTACCCTAGTGAAACGTGATTTAATTCCGCGAATAGCTCGCTGGTGGCTTACGATACAAGAATTTGACCTAGGGATAGAGTACAGGCCAGGCGAACGTATGAAGCATGTCGACGCGCTTAGTAGAAACCCGGTAACTAATACAATACTCATGATCGATAATTCAGATTGGTTAATAGTTCTTCATCTACAGGATGATAATATTCAAAACATTATTTCGAGACTTCGTGACAATCCTGATCCTAACTTATTTGCAAACTACAATATTAAGGATAACATACTTTTTAGGAAAACAGTTGCTGGTGAGCGTTTCGTTATTCCAAAATTAGCAAAATACGGTCTATTACAAAAACTTCACGATCAAATAGGTCATCCCGGTTCGAAAAATGTGAACGATCTATTAAGGCTCAGTTCTGGTTTGAAGGAATGACGAGATTCATTAGAAAATATCCTTGGAATTAAGGCATGCACTTATAACCGATTATATTTTCCTTCAATTAAACTACATTATTTAATTACTTAAAATAGAATTAGAATAAATGACATGAGATATAAATAAGATATATAATAGACTATTTCCTTATCATACTTATAAGAACAATCCTCAACAAAGCAACTAATCAAGTCTCTGTGTGATCAATATCAAGTATATATAAATAAGGACAGCTGTGTGATCAAGTCCATATGAATAAGGACAGCTGTGTGATCAAGTCTATATAAATAAGGACAACTGTGTGATCAAGTCCATATAAATAAGGATAGCTGTGTGATCAAGTCTATATAAATAAGGACATCAGCTGTGTGATCAAGTATATATGAATAAGGACTGCTGTGTGATCAAGTCCATATAAATAAGGACAGCTGTGTGATCAAGTCTATATAAATAAGGACAACTGTGTGATCAAGTCCATATAAATAAGGATAGCTGTGTGATCAAGTCTATATAAATAAGGACATCAGCTGTGTGATCAAGTATATATGAATAAGGACTGCTGTGTAATCAAGTCCATATAAATAAGGACAGCTGTGTGATCAAGTCTATATAAATAAGGACAACTGTGTGATCAAGTCCATATAAATAAGGATAGCTGTGTGATCAAGTCTATATAAATAAGGACATCTGTGTGATCAAGTATATATGAATAAGGACTGCTGTGTAATCATGTCTATATAAATAAGGACAGTTGTGTGATCAAGTCTATTTGTAATAACCACTGTATGATTGAGCTTTACATTTATCCAAATTATAGTAGAGCCCACATTTTAAAACAACAAGTTACTGCTTTGTAATTATTTTCAGGACTACGGGCCGGCCGGGGGAGAACAGAATACGGGCCGCGGGACGCGGCCTTTACAGGATGGCCGAATGTTAACAAGTAGCACATAGGTGCCCAGCTTTGTGTAGCAGTACGCCGTTCCCACGACGCATGCTGACGCCATCACTTAAAATAACGAACAACTAATAATTCTTAAAAACTGCTAATCCTAAATAAACACTCGAATTCGATAATTTATATACAACTCTGTTAAGAGGCACCCACTTGAATTGCTTATACAACTTTGTTTATTTTTAACCTGACACTTTTGTTATTTTTAATAAGGTGTTACCCTTAATGCTATTGGTCTATTTTTTGTTTCACTTTTTGTATATATACCCGATCCGTGTTTTAATAAATACATTCCACATTCCGCATTCGTTTTAAATAGTTCCTGACACAACGTTACGCTCTCTGAATATTATAAATTGAGTGTTTTAATTATTGGTTTATTTTATAAAACCCACAAGTTTTAACACCTGATAACCCTGTGGGTATTTTTTTTTCATAAAGTTAAACTTTTGAATGGAAATAAAATTAAACCAGATTTATAGGACAGATTCTCCCTATCTTACTTTAACCTAGTTGGAAAAAAACATGACTGGCAGAATGGAGCCTTAATTTACTGATTTTTTTTTATCTACAATATTCTATAGATCTCTTATGGTGGATATTGTTAGTGAACGGTAAGTTTTAAATAACATTTTGTAATTTTCAGAGAATATAAAGCTGATTGGTTGAAAATGCGTGCAGAAAAATTAGAAGAACAGAAAAATAATGAGGGAAAATTAAAAAAAGGCGATAAAGGTATATAAAGTTTTCTGTAATTTGCATTCATACATTTTATAAACTCGAGACAAAGATAGCAATATAATAATTTTTTTACGTACACTGGAACATATAAAAAATATAATTAAATCTCATTTTTTTCAGATGATTCAGACACAGTCATAGACAAAAATAAACTTATAGAGGAAGTACCGGCTGGTCGGGAGATAAGTGATATGTATTTGAAACATCCCGGCAATGACAGTTCCAGCGACGACGAGGGTGTCGAGACTCAGCAGCCAGAGACTGGTAATGTGAAATTACAATTCATATTAATACTAATTTATCTATTTATTTACCTACATACATAGGAGAATCCGTTTATTATGACTCCGCTTATATTGACCAACCGCTTATTATGAAGTAATTACACAGCAATGTTATATATTCATATAAAATTCTTCATAATTAAGTCAGATATAATGACTTCGCTTATAGTAAGAAAATTAATTTAATATAATGCTGTAAAATCCTGAGAAGCCTACTAGAAGGAAAGAAGAATATTTTGAATTATTTAGAAGTATATTTTGCTTTTGTGTGTTAGTGATGTTACATTTTACGTATAAAATGTGTTTATATTGCTTTCAGATGATAAGAGTGAAGATGTTGCCGCATTCCAAGATTTGTTCATGAAGTATGTTAAGCATAACAATGAAAGTAAAACTTGAAATAAATATGATATTTGTTTATAATAATCGTATTTAATTGCCCTAGTTTCAGTTACAAAGGAATAAAGCCCCTAAACTTATTCAACTTTTAGGAATATGTCTTACTATTTAAAATTAGTAATTGTCTATGGGATCAATGTATTTTTTTAGATAATCTATATTATGTGACAGTTCACCAGAAAGGTCTGTAGGGTTACCCTTAGTGATTAATTAGTATATAGCGTAGTAAGGATATAGGATAATACAGTTATTATGACTTTGGTTTCAGTTAATGAAATCAAATATTTCCCAAAAAATGAAAATAAAAACATTTAAATGATTTTGATAAAACTTTAATTCGGTATTGATTACAAATTTAATGGTAATGATAAAAGTAATCACAGAGCTGAATACTAAATAATTGTGGACGGTTAAAATTATGTACAAAAATGCAGTCCATAATTTAAATCTGACTAAGAAAGCTAAAAATTCCATACTTTCCAATGAGACACCTAAAAATAAAGGTCCAAGTTGTTACAAAATAGATTTCGAAGAATCTTCTATTTAACACAATAATATGTTTATTTAAAAAAACTATTCAAACATTTATGGCAACACCAATCTACCGATCACTCAATATTCATGTTATCGGTAATAAGGATCAAATTCTGTAAAGTAATAATGAACGAGGAATAAAAGAAAGCACTCATTTTCAATCCATATTGGTCATATGGATTATATTATTATTATACATTACCATTAGCTCTTGTGAATTTTTGAAATTTCTGTTCGTTAACTACTTATCAATTGTAATATAAGAAAACTTTCAAATTTTTCGTCATCCACGTCCTTTGGAACAAATTGTTATCATAATAGAAATGAAGTTTTTGGTCACGATAAGTTCAATTAAACATTATATGTATGTAAAGTATTTCAATCGCCATATAAAATGTTCCTCTTAATGTCAAGGTAATTCTATTTTTTTTCATAACTCTCACAATAGTTCAAACGCCAAACAGCATAATATGCAGTTCTTCCGGTTGAAAAGGTGAGACTTACTTTATAAGGGAGATGACATAACATCTCAGATTCGTGGAAGGTGTTGTTTTTATTTCTTATTGTGCCAGTATCTTTGAAGGTCAATACTTACCGTCAGGTACATTTGTCAGTTTGCGCTTACTTAATATTAATTAGGGATTTCAATCATAATATACAAAAAAAATAGTGGAGCAATGTGATTTTAATATAACAATAAATATTAATAAGTATACATTTCTTTAAATTTTAATTCAGTAAAATTAAATTAATGCAGATTTACATTTAGGATTATTCAGTGTTTTAAAAATTACATGTAATTTATTCATGCCTTATTAAGTGATGTTTATTTTTATCTGTACATTTTTCTAATATGACCTCTAATAACTAATTATACTAAGAGAAATGAGAAACATGTAGACCCTCAATTTGTTTTATAATTTAAAAAATTGAAAGGCTATTTTCTTAGTTTGAGTATTAAGTACATTTGAGTTTCAATTACACAAAGATTTAAGTAACATTCAAATAAAGAACATGTTCTAAAACATTTACATATAAATTATATTTTATATTAAAGATACATTTAAAGTAGTTGGTTTTAAATGAGGTAGTGCTACATTACAATTTAAAAAGAAAAAAAGACATTAAATCGACTAAAGGCGATAAATAGTTTTAAATTTAAAACAAATTAACTATAAAAATTATCACACTGCTTTTATGATTGTTCGTGTACAATAATGCAGACATTTACATAAATTATTACAACCGATAAACCTTGGTGAACTAAAAAGAAGTCAATTTTGTCTATTATCAACTGAAGTTGTTTTTACACGCTTTTCTTTAATTTACAATGTTTTTCAGTTTAAGAAAAATCTTGCAAGCTGATTTAGGACCCTTTCTTTATACTGCGGAGTTGAAATTTTACCAATTATTTTATTAGTAAATTAATTATTAAATATTTGTTTATGGTAACATTATCTACAGCCCACGATTGGTTCCCAATGAAGGAATTCCTCAACGGTCAATTACGGTAGACACGAAATTTTGCATACGAAACGTGTTTTAAGTAGTGTTTTTGTAGTTATAAGTAAATTTTACTTTTAATGTAAATTTCGTTGGGAACAAATTGTCGTCATTTTTCAAACGTCATAAGTAAATTTTAGTGTACAATTAAAACTATATGTTATTATGTTATGTTTAAAATTCAAATTGAGGCGATTTTAGTTGTATCATGAAACATCTGATTTTACTTCACTTATACAGTGGCAATTATCTATAGGATTTTGTACTGCGTTTTCGTTTACGTTAATATTATTTGTACCTCTCCCAGCTCTCTCTAGAGTCGGATCAGTCAGCATCCATGCAGGTCGATAGGTCACTCGGCCGTATGGATCTTTGTATGCGAGTGAGGGATTGGGAGACGTATTATGAATGCTTCCTATTGATGTGTATCTGAGAATAAAAAAGTTATGAGGAAATTAAAAACATATTTAACTTTAGGTTTTCATATATCGTGCGCTTATAATAACGTAAGACATTCGCGATTTCTACTGGCTAATCGGAATCTTTTCTTTTATAAATAAAAACATATTTATCTGTTTAAAAAGATTTAATTTCATATTTTATCACCTTAGGGTGTGGTAATTTTTCAACAAATTTAAATGTGACGAAACAGTTCATGAATGACGGAGTTCTGAGCTTAAAAACAAAAACTGAGACTGAGAACAACCGAATTGAGAAACTCTTATTGATATTGGTTAAAATTGAATTTTTGTTATGATTCCACTCACCCTTTGTCATAGAGGCTGCAATAAGGCACTTGTTTTTGCAGAATGTAAGTCCAAATCTGATGATAATTCCAATTTAATAATGGCGATACTCTCACGATCTGTGGCCAGTTGATATCTGTTTTCTGGGAGATAGAAAAGATTCTATAATATTTTACTTATATTACTTTTTTTTAAATTATTGAATAGGTAGGCGGATTAGCATACGAGCCACCTGGGCGTAGGTGTCCACTGCCAATCGTCAGTGGTCACCTACGCCCATAGACATTGGTATTATAAGAAATGTTAACCATCGCTTACATCGCCAATGCATGCGCCACCATCATTGGGAACTAAGAAGTTATGTCCCTTGTGCCTGTAATTACACTGGCTCACTCACCCTTCAAACCGGAACACAACAATAGTACTACTGTTTTGTAGTAGAATATCCGACGAGAGGATAGTACCCAGACGAACTCGCACAGAGCTTTACCACCTTACAATTTACATACATGTAGCAAAAAAAGACCATAATTCGGTTCATATCTATTTCAAAACGTAATTAATGTACCTGCATAAATTTCAATCCTTCGCTGTACGGATCTGTTCGTCTCGTTCCTAATAAGCACGCTTTTAATTTGCTATCCTGTTCCATTGTCCTTTGTAGTGTCGTCTTAATTTCTCCCTCAGTTACTATTATTTTAACACCATAATGTTTCTCGATTTGTTTTACAAAATTTTCAATCTCTTTAAACGGACCAATAGTTCTTATGTATACGATTTTAACGTCTTTTGCTATATCGTCTCTTTTGTATAAGTCTTTTAATACGTTAATTGTGACATCTAACAAAACCGTGCAGTCTTTCCCGCCATTGAACGATAGGAACACTTCGTCTAGTTGAAACTGATTGAAGCATTCTCGTATAACCTGGCAATTATAAAATATTTAAAATAAAAAATTCAAAACCCATACTACCTTAATTAAGAAAGTGGGAAGGTTTAAGTCATTTCGCGCTATATTTGTTATACGAATAGACCTAACTCATAAACTTTTTAGAGAAATATTAAAAAATTAACATTTTCTCATAAAGTCTCCACTCCCACTGGCCTTTTTAGCAGACTACAGCAACGTGACTACATCGATACTATTTACCGAATTAAAATGTTCGAAAAGCGTCTCTATTTGTGTGAATGAATACATAGAGCTTTAAATAAAGTAGCTAGAAACTTTATATTAACATAGTAATATAGGTAATATCACATTTTGACGAGCCCGTTGGCGTGGTTGGTAAGACACTTGCTTTTCACGCCGCAGGTCGTGGGTTCGATTCCCACCCAGGACAGACATTTGTGTGCATGAACATGTCTGTTTGTCCTGAGTCTGGGTGTAATTATCTATATAAGTATGTATTTACAAAAGAAAAAGTAGTATATGTAGTATATCAGTTGTCTGGTTTCCATAGTACAAGCTCTGCTTAGTTTGGGATCAGATGGCCGTGTGTGAATAATGTCCCAAGTTATTATTATTATTATTTATTATTATTATTTGACAACGCACCATTATGTAGTTTATTAATATGTATAAAATCTTATAATACCTGTTCTGTTTCTTCCAAAACTGTGGCAGTATTTTCAAAATCCATTATGCCTTCAATTTACAAACATGAAACTGAAATTTAAAAAAAAAGTTGGTTTAGAAAATATAGTTTTACAGTTATCATTACTAGACGCTAGTGTTACTATAGGTAGAAATACACACACATTTATTTAAAGGTAAATAATTATAGAGTAAGCGAGGTAGACACTAGACAGTAAGCTATCAACTGTCCATAGCCACAGTCATGTAAATATTTTTCGCAGATGTTATGAATATATACTTCGTTAATTATATCTGTACTAATATTATAAACGCTCTGTTTTTCTGTTATGCTTTCACGGCTAAGCCACTGAATCGAAATTTATCGCCAAACAGCAATATTCACTTTTGTTATGTTGCCGTTTCAAGGGTGAGTGATCCAGTGTAACTACATGCATCAGGGTCAAGGGATATAACATCATTGTTCCCAAGGTTATTGGCGTGTTAGCGATGTAAGGAATGATCGACATTTCTTACATCGCCAATGTCTATGAACGGTGGTGACCACTTACCATTAGTGGTAGTGGCCCAACGGCCAGTCCCTCTACCTATATCTTAAAAAAACCCTTAAATTATTATATTAAAAAAAAGAATAAAACCAACAAAATGTTCGTTTAAATGTGTGATATAGTTCCATTATCAATCCCATTACTCCAATGAACTTTTAAACTATAGATATCCGACGCGATGAGATAATATTATATAATGTGGCAAAAATGAGGATTTATTTATGTTAAGGGAAAATAATATTTATATGCCACCATACATTTCATTGTCTGTTTAGTCTATAAAGTATTTGTATAAGTTATTTTTTTTACAACGTGATAAAAAACGTAAACATCGGTATACTTTTACATAAATTGCATTATAAATACTTTCATATATTATAAACTTATATAAACGCAATGAAAGAATAGAAAATATATGATAATTTGAACCGTCGATTGCGCGCCAAAATAGTAGTAGGTATTGCAATTGCAAAAGATATTTGGAGGTTATTGAACCACGCTGCTCCGATCCGTTACACGTGTGGGATTGTCATTCGACAGTCGACACGTGAATGTGTCCTCACGTCATGTGTACGTAAACACGAAATACGTGTATGTAAACAAGAATTTGTATATTATATATATACGTTTATTGAGTTAGTGAAAAAATGTTCTTTTGGAAAACCTTGTATTAATATTATAGTCCGTAAAATGACGAATGTCCGAATTTAATTATAAAACAAATTGTCACATTACTAAAAACAGCAAAATAGAATTTCTTAATAACCCTTAAACTTTGAAATTTGGATTAATACTTTCAGAGAATTTCAAAATATGACCAAGATAGGCTTGATGATAGTGAATATAAGCAAACAGATCACTAAGCATCATATTGTGTTTATTAATACACATGTATCTAAGCAATGAGAATTAATTTACTATTTCGTTTTTCCCCTAATTTAACTAACACTTTCTAATGATCCATTTTCCACTTTATATATCCTTTGACCCATCCATTTTATTCAGTTTCTGACCATTTTTAAATCAAAATAACAATGGGAGTATTACTTATAAAGATAAAATTGTAAATATGTAAATTATAAAAATGTCCCTAGACAGTTCAAAAACTAATAAATGATACAAGTTATGATAAAAAAATAAATTTAATAATTTTGTCTGTCCCACTTGCATGAACACCACTATAAAGTATTTGAACAAAAATATCAATTTATACACATATTTTTATTATTTACTTATGCTTATGTTAAAAATCCATTGACAGGAGGACTAACGATAAACAAACCTTAGATTGAAAAGAGATTTTCAAATAGCTCTGCTATATTATGCACTACAAATATTTTTCAATGAATAGATCATTATTTATAACATGGCACAATTCCACTTAATACTTATATTCACTTTAATTTCATTTTCCCAACTAAATTCAAAGCAATTTCGTTCACAAATCCATAATGAATACCATAGATTATTCACAAACTACAGTTACAGTTGTTTAGTTATCTTAATTCCTCCTGCCTTTGTCATTAATTATAAACGAAATAGACAATTTATACTTAAAAAAATACTTTAAAAAAAAGTTATGTATCTTTGTCATTTGTACATTGCTTTTTACACGGAGGTTCTACACTTTCATCCGAGTTATTATCAAAAATCATTTCTTTTGTTAGCTTAAATGTTACCCTCATCATATCTTTTTTAGGAGATACATTCCTGACATCAAAGACATCAATTATGTCAGATGATATATCTAAACCGATGTTATCATTTACCATTTGTTTAGCAATTGCATATGGATCTTCTCCAACTGAAAAGCAGTACACATATACAAGTATCTCACAGTCATATTTGTCTTTAAGCTGTGTATCCTTTATTAATCCCTTAAAGTATTTCAAAAACTGAACAGCTAATTCTGGCAAGTTCATTGTCACGTGGATTCTAGCTCCTTTCTTCAAAATCTCTTTTCCATTGCAATAATCTGTTATAAATGTTTTGAATGTTGTACAAATAAAGTCTTTGCCGTCTAAGTTGTAAGATTTGAAAAGATTCATATTGACTTTATTTTCCTCTGCATTGTGATTAAGCCATTTATATGATTCGGGATTTAAATCATTAGCAAATACTTTACATTTCTGTTTAGAAGCTGGAATAGCAAATGGTCCTACTCCACAGAAGACATCAAATAAAACATCCCCGAGAGAGATCACTTCTAATATTCTTTCATGTTCTCTACATAAGCGTGGATTCCAATAAACTTTAGAGAAATCAAATTGAAAGTTGCACTTGTTTTCTTTAACTGTCACCAAAAAGTCATTGTCTCCAGCGATCACTTCCATTTTGAAATTTCTAAATTTATTATCAATAATGCCAGTTTTATGAATCACTGTCCGGCAATTTCTAATCTTGTCAAGTAGAACTTCACCAACAAGAAAGCGATATTCCAAAAGAGGGTCACGCAAGTTAAGGTGTATTATGTGACCAATTTGTGAAAAGCCACTTATTGTGTCCTCATTTTCCGGTAATACTGCTTTAAAAATAGTATCATACTTGAAATTGTCATATGTCAATTGAGTCTCTTGTAAATCAAAATTTTTTTCATCTATGTCACTTTCTTGTAATGTTTTGCGTTCATCCTCCGAAAAGTTGTGCCATTTTATTATTTTCTCAGGATCAAAATAAATGCACTTAGATAATTTTTCACTTGGTTTTACTAATAAAGTTTGCACAGGCTTAAATCTTTCAAGTTTTAAAAAATACGGTTTACAAATTGAGATAATTGTGAATAGTTTCTCCTCTGGCACTTTCAAAACTGGTAGTTTAATATTACGTAAGAATTTTTCACGATCAAGACGCTTCATGCCACGAACACTACTTGGTATTAAAGACAAATTCGATGAAGAAGACATTTTGAATCTCAAAGTTTTAAAAAATATTACGAATGATGTTAACATCCAGTCAACAAATTCTAAATTATTAACATAGACTGCATACTAACCTAATCCGACGCTATAGTTTAATACATAAGTGTAGAACTTGAATTATAAAAATAAATTTAGACTTTCAAATAATAGGATTACTTTAAAAAAAGATATAAATTGATTTGCATCCTGTACAAATTGAGCAAATTATGAAACGTTACTACGCGACTGTGAGTTCATACTTCAGAAGTTTTGTGAGTATTACTCACAGAGTAATGAGTATTGTCATATTGTCAATTTGACGTATTAAGTCAATGTTAAAATAATGTCGTTCTGAAAAGCGAATAAACATGGTGTTATCTTGCTGCCAGTATATAGTTAATAAATATTTCAATAATCTTTTGTTAATCTAATCATTATAATAAATAATCCAATCTATTAATTTATTATTAATCTTAATCTTTTTATCACATGCCAAGTTCAACAAATAAATAATTATAAGCCATTGAGATCCTTAATTGAAATAATTAAATTGATAAAACTAAAGTATATCAAATATTTAAAAAAACCTATCTATAATTATAAACATGTTTTTTAACCGACTTCAAAAAAAGGAGGAGGTTATCAATTCGTCTGTATGTTTTTTTGAAGTGAAACTTCTTTAGAATCGTTGTGATTTCAAACCGGATGCAACGGAAAAATTGACAGGTAAGAGACACAAATACAAAAATGTGTAGGATGAAGCCAGCAAAGAATGAGACAGAAATATACATACTATTTTATATTATCCTTTTGTCGATTTACTGAAGTTTCACTTCTATCGTGTGTGAATCGCACACACACCTTTTGTTTGTGTAGCCAGGAAACACTTTAATATACCTAGCAATAATAATACGGGAATCCTTTAAAAACAAACAAAAACTTACACATTACAAATTGGCTTTTTAAGTTGCGCGTGCGGCACAAGCACATCTCACCTATAACGATGTACATATGTAGTTATAAGCCCACCTTGGCTGACATCGACTCCAAAAATAAATATAATTGTAACTACATTATCAATTATCATTATTACTACATATTAATTTTATTTTTACCTTGAAATCGGTTTTTGTTTTGTTAAAAAATGTTTTTATAGCGTAATAGCCCATAGACATTGGCATTGTAAGAGATGTTAACCATCAGTTACATTGCACCAACCTTGGGGACTACGATGTAATGTCCTTTGTGCCTGTAATTCACCCTTTAAACTGGAACACAACAGTACCAAGAACTGCTGTACCTATCCAGGCGATTGCACAAAGCTACCACCAAGTAAATTTGTAATTATATACATGTATTTTATAATTTAGATACATGTTTTTTAATAATCGTAGTTTGTTGTAATTGAATTGTTATTTTGTATAGCTTTAGTATGTACATACATGTATATAATCTATACTTATATATAAAGCTGAAGAGTGTGTTTGTTTGATCCGGCTAATCTCAGGAATACTGGTTCAAATTGAAATATTATTTTTGTCTTAAATAGTCCTTTTATCGAAGAAGGGTGAAAGCGCGGCTCACAGCTAGTAGTATATATGAAAGATATTATTAAGAGATAATTAAAGACAAAATGGAGCAGAAATTGATTGTTAATCAGCTCTTAAATAAGCTTTTAATATGGTGGCTTAGATTTGTTATCGCTTAGGTAGTATAATATTAATAATGATTATTAGGAAGCTATTATTCCTATAGTTTTAGTTACAGGTGGAATTGTGTTGTATACTGCCATTCAACAGTGAAACTGCACTTGCAGCCAAGTGCTATCAATATGGGTAAACGATGAACGTTCTAATAGCCTTTTTAGACAAATCTCAAAAAACGGTACACAAAAACTGTGATATCTTAGAAGTTAGTGTTTCATAGTAGACTATAAACATGCAGTTATTTAAATATTTTATTAAAAATCTAATTGTTTTATCGATAGAGTGAAATATTTATCCTATATAAATATTTCACATATCCTTATCTCACTCAAATCATATTATTATAAATCTATTTAGATCTATTTTATATTAAATCTATTTAGATTTTAATCTATTTTAGTTAATAGCTGTTTAGATTGCAGCTAGGAGTACCTAAGTCTATATCGCAAAAAAAAATCCGATTCCGATATTGCTCCACAATTGTTGTGATTTATCCTGTGCCTTGGAAACCGCATAAAGCTGGTTCTGCGTATGTAATCTTTGTGGTCGTGTCGGATTTGTCTTTCCATCCTATTATAGGAGTGAGAGAATAAAGAGTGCTCCTATGTACGCACTTTTTGACTATAATATTTTATACCTCAAAGCAGGAAATTATTTATTATTATAAGTTTTTTATTTTATTTTATTGTAGAGGAAGGCGGACGAGCATATGGACCACCTGACGGTAAGTGGTCACAAACGCCCATAGACAATGGCATTGTAAGAAATGTTAACCATCGCTTACATCGCCAATGCGCCACCAACCTTGGGAGCTAAGATGTTATGTCCCTTGTGCCTGTAATTACACTGGCTCACAAACCCTTCGAACCGGAACACAGCAATACAAAGTACTGCTATTTTGCGGCAGAATATCGATGAGTGGGTGGTACCAACCCAGACGAGCTTGCACAAAGCTCTACCACCAAGTAAAGTAAGCGTAATCTTCAATGAAATTGTTGTATTAATGGAAATAATTCGATACTCGAAACATTTAAAAAGCAACTTGTCAAGTGCAAGGCAGCACGGTTCGCTATTGTCTACGGATACAAATTTAAATTAAAAAACTTTTACCAACACCGGCGACCTCAAGAAAACTATATTTTGATACCGCTCTGTGAATATCATGTTTTTATTCGAGCTGTAACAAAGTAAATACGACAACATTGTGTAATTTTTTTTTTGTAGATAACTTTTTTATTTTTAATTAAGACTAGCGACCCGCCCCGGCTTTGCCCAATTACCAGAGTAAATATTCCTAAAAAAATATCTTTCGTAGTATTGTATAAGTTTTAGCCACAATTGCATCACGCGTTAGTATGATCAGTGTGGGACCGCTTGAATTTATTTAGTGCGCGATAGTTTTAAAATTATGATAACTCCTAAGATATTAATTTAAATTGGAAGGTGTAAAAGGCAATTATAATATACATGAAATCCTTAAAATAAATAGCGTATTTAATTTGATAAGGATTAATATCATATCTGTTTTTGTAGCTTTCCAATTATCACATTATTATGAGACCATTTTTTAAACATTAAAGTGGGTATAGTTAGCTATCCTTAAAAGATAGACATATGCCATCGCGGACTTTTCTGTAGATCTTTGAAAGGTGAAAAATTACATTATTTTGTTAAAATTCAAAGGGATTTTACAGCGTTTTCGATGAAAGCTCCCAATCGGCTCGTTTTGTTCCGACTTCTTCAACAATTATCATCCTTTTTTAATAAACTTACTGAAAACAGTAATTAATTATACTCTTAAACCTTCCTCTTGAATCACTTTATCCATTAGTGAAAACCGTATGAAAATTCGTTCAATAGCTTTAGTTTATCGCATAGACAGAAACCGCAGGGGACTTTGTTTTATAATATGTAGTGATAGTGATTAAAATTAATATTATATTAATGCTCATTAATATAATATTAATTTGAGTATTAAGTGATTGGATAATTATTGAAGATTTATTTTTGGCCATTAGTATATATTATTAAAAATTTCAGTTTAAATTATTTTGTTCAGTCATTTAATATCGTAATATGTATTTATCACTTCGAAAAGTGATTCAATTTCATTATACCATTGAATTTAACAATTTAAATAAAATTAATATTTATACAGTGGCATATAAAGATAATACAGTTATTTATTAAAAAAGCAATCAGAACATACGTATTCCTTATTATTTATTTATTCAGTTTGTGCCAGATTCAGGCGACAATTTGGCACGAATTTATGTTATTTATTTTCCATCGAAGAGTAACTGTTTGTTTTACGTACGTGCGTTATTTATTTTTGAAATTTCATTCGCTGGGTAACGAATGTTTTACCGACAGACAACGAGTACATTATGAAATTTTACGATTTCGTCACTCATGTGCAGGTTGCGGTTTTTCGGTATATCAAATAGCATTTTGATTAAATGGATCGTTAAGCTACTGCTTAATAAGGGTAATGTCTTGTTTGGTTAAATTTTATCAATGCACGATTTAAGCCTTCTTTTCATTCATTTAATATAAACATGCGATAAAAAGTGATTCTCCGATTTTTTTAATTTAAGGTTTGCATGTATTTTTTTGCAAGGCAAATTCATTTATTTTTAATAAGATTTTTTGAGATAAGCATAACGTAGCGTTGAAAAATCATTAAAATATTTTTTGTAATATGTATTACGTGAATTTCCCCTGATAATATAAATCAATACTCTAATCCAGATCAAGGATTAAATTATATTTTATGTCAGCTAATGGTTTATTTATATTTAACAGATCAATTAGGCGGTTACAACTCATATTACCTGTAATATATTTGTTAGGTACCTACATCGTTTGTCAGGAATTTATGATATTCAATATTACCAATGATTTTTTGTCTCAATTTTTTTTGTCGTTGTTTTTTTGTTGTTTATGTGTAATTTTAATAGAAGACAATTGTAATCATATTCATTAATATTATATGTAGGCCATTATAAGTCCAGTCTGAAAATCAACGAATACTCTGCCATTTTTCCTCAAATATGAGTAGGGTCACTCTCATTTATTAGATGATTTACGTACGGTTTAAGTACATACTATTTAGTTACTTACTATATAGGTAAGATTACCTATAAAATTGTATAGGTACACAAAATCATATTAATCTAGTATGTCGTAAAATGCCAATATATTTTAAAGTTCAATGTTCAATGCAATTAATTTTTGTATGTTTTTGGATTTTCTTATATTAATATAAAAACAAATAATATTTTATATAAATTAATAAATGAATTAGTAATATTTCACTAAATTAAAATTCGATTATAAAAAGGCACGATATATGTTTGATATACGTTTTCGAAAACCACGAGGAAAAAATGCATTAGGTAATTGGAGATTAAGCTATGATACATATTTTCAATTTTTTTCTTTGATACTTGGATAATGAAATTATGACATATATGTATATCCGCCATGTTGGATTGAAAATGACAAGTACAAAATAACACCTCAATAATAAAATTTGTTAAGTAGCTTAAGCTTAAAGAGTTATACGGGAACAGATAAAGATACTAACTACAGACTGCTAAAATAACAAAATAGAGGGTCAATTTCGCTTATTGTTATCAAGTAATACATTCTAAAATATCACATAAAATAAAACTGGAAGATATAAAAAAAACGTACATAATCGAATCGTAAATAAAGCATCACCTGTCTGGTGTCCCAAGTATCCTAGCATTTCACTCGCTTATTTATCTTTACACTGGGGATCTGTTAACGGCACTGTAATGGTGTTTTTATGATTCTCGCCCCCATCAACTGAGCTCTATTGTTCAAGGTTTGTTATTCAGCCCGCAGTGTTTTAAAGATATTTTTTTCACACCCGTGTCATTATGTATTTCGCGGGTTGAAATAAATCTAAGCTTTTCGTAATATAGACAGGATGTATAGAGCCATACATTTTTTATACGTTTTAATATTTCAATTAACGCTAGTCATATCATAGCTTTCATAGATTTAATTCGATTTCTATCTAAAACGATACCTATCTAAAGCTTCTAAAAATCAGGGTCTATATAACCTGAAATGGTTTTAGGTGATGAAGAATAACAACGATTGTTTTCAATTCCCTTTGTAAATTATAATTCCCTTTGTAAATAATATACTTATAGCAAAGTCGAGCTATGAGATGCGAAAACTCGATATTAGAAATCGCAAACTTTCTTCGAAATAAAAAATAAAGTTATTATCATGAAGTTGATGTTTTAATTATATATGTATACCTAAGAAATTTCTATATCGTGAATTATTAGAAGTCGGTTTTTGTTTTGTTCATTTTTTTATTTATATACGATATAAATAAAAAATTTAACAAAACAAAAACCGACTTCAAGGTAAAAACAATATAAATATGCACTAAAAAGTAAAAAAATAATTGCGTATTCTTGTATAATTTGATAATTAACTTACTATTTTCTACTCATCAATATGTAGGTACGATTGTGTTGTGTAGTTGATAATGTAGTTACAATTATTGTTATTTTTGGAGTCGATGTCAGCCAAGGAAACACTTTAATATACCTAGCAATAATAATACGGGAGAATCCTTTAAAAACAACCAAAAACTTACACATTACAAATTGACTTTTATTCGCCTCGTTAAGTTGCGCGTGCGACACAAGCACATCTCACCTATTACGATGTACATATGTAGTTATAAACCCACCTCAGCTGACATCGACTGTTTTTTATAATTATCTACTTCAGTTTTCTCTATAAGAAATTCACGTCGCATATCAATAGTATATAAATTATCTAAAGTTCAATTATATACTCTATTCACAGGCAAAACCGTCGGCAGGCATTATCCAGCTAGAATCTAGATCATGTATTATATACTAAAACCTCCGAAATGCACTTTTGTATGTATATACATAGGTTTAGAATATTTTTCTCTATAGCATTACAAAAATATTATCTTCTTTTCTTAGTATAGATACGTATACTTATATTATTTATTTTTCATTGTATAGATATTAATGTTATATTATTTATTTTATATATACTCAATTGGGGTTTACCACGATTATACTTTGAATGTTTTAATCGACGTTTCTGTTATATTCGGGATGGTCAAAAGCTGTCCTATATGGTGGCAAATTTATCGCGGTTAAAGCCCAAATAGATTTATTATATACAATAGATTTATTTTTTATATTATAGGATGTACATTGTTGATATTCCGCGTTTTTGGGGTTTGTTAAAATATTTGCACAAAATATTTTGAAATAAATATTTTTTTTTTAATTTACCGTACATTTTAAAAACGTGTATATCGATGTAGGTTTTTTATGAAAGAATGTACATATGTATGTATGTCTCGTAACCAGATAAAAAAGAACGAAAAAAGATAAGCGATCAGTTCGTAGCGATTTCCTTGTAAAAATGTTTATTACCTTTGTAAACCGAGGGAACGAGAAACATTTAATAAAACGCAATAAAATAACGATATTAGGTATAAAGAGATTTGTTAAGGCATAATTGTGGCGCTAAGCGAACAATTTTCGTAACAAATAGGATAAATGGTACAACATGCTAACAGCTTTATCATTAAAGATTTTATCATATCATAGTGGTTTTATTTTTATATATCTACTGTCTCTATAATACTCGTAAGTTTTGCTATTTGTAATGAATTGTACAGAATTTAAAAACGATTTTATTTATTTATTTTAATTTGTAACGTGTTTGAGTATTTCGAAGAACAAATATGAATGAATATAGGTATTGCTTTTTCCAAGATTATTTGTATTATATTATAATTTTCTCAAAGTTTCGATTGGTTTCGTATATACTCGTAAGTATGTTTTGTTACGGGGTAAGGCGTTTGCCTTATAGGGATACTAAGTGTCTGATTTATTGGGTTTTAAGTGCATAATGTTTTATATAACAATAGTTTATCTCTTGAAAATATCAGCGTGTTTTGTTAGGAATTTGTCACGTTATCGAGTAAATGGGAATGCCACACCCTAGTCGGCTGGGTCGGATATTAAATATATTAACATTTATTCCCATAAAAAATATGTACATTGACTAAAATAAGCGTATAGAATAAAAAATAAAAAAATTTTACAGTACAACTCATGACCGCCTGGAATATTTTCTAGAATGCTAACAGCTTTAAGCCGAGATGGCCCAGTGGTAAGAACGCCTGAATCTTAACCGATGATTATAGGTTCAAGCCCGGGCAAGCACCACTGAATTTCATTTGCTTAATTTCTAAATATAATTCATAAAATTCTGCCACATGTGTATTCCACCTACCTGCATTGGAGCAGCGAGGTGGAATAAGCTCAAAAGATGAGAAGCCTTAGCCCAGCAGTGGGACATTCACAGGCTGTTACTGTACTGTACTGTAACAGCTTTTCTCGTTAAATCGTAATTCCAATAAACTGGACGAAAATTGAACACACGGTAGGTATTAAGTTCAAGTTAAAACAACATATTATAACCTTTGTTATTTATATTCAATAAAGCGCTATAAATGGATCGACATTTTACGAGATAAGTTAAACGTTGGTAGAAGGTGTTAAGGATAACGTAGCTTCTAAGAACCAGAGCAAACTCAGTAGGTTGGTACTCTTTGATACAGATTATACACGCTACGTCCATTAATTAATTGTCAATACATTTTAAAAATTGAAAGTATACACAGAAGTTGAACGATTAATTCATGTGAAAACCTATGCTAAATAATAGTAGCACATCAATTATAAGGAAATGCTTACCTATATTATGATGATATATCGCTTCTAAGGAACTGACTTTATAAGTTTATCCTTTTTATTTATAACGCTGTGGAAACCTTCAATAGGTACCAATGTCGCCGGGGATCGAACCTGGGTCGCCCGTTCCATTGTAGTAATAATCAGAGAAGTAGAAGTATCTACCGACCATGTTCAGGATGACCCTGGAAGTGACTGACCTGCGTAACTTAACAAAAAAATGTTTATTTTATACCAATTAAAAATATATATAACATCAAACAAGTAGTTGTTGTTTTTGGCTACACAAAAACTGCTTGTAATACTTTATTTATTATAAAATATAGTAAAAGATTTTTTAGCTCTTATGTTTTTCAATCAATTCAAAAGTCCGGGAATGAAGTGCTTTCAAGACGAGTTTACTTTAAAACACATATAATTTCTCATAAAGTGTCGTCGGGAGTTTCACTCGTGTATTTTTTAGTCACACCCATTTGAAAAGTCATAGCATCGGTAAACCGGGCTTCAGCAAATGTTGACACGGCGCAATATTGCACACCGCATGACGGTTTTTGCTCAGAGCGGTTCTCGTCGTTTAAAGAAATGCCTCGCCTTTATACGCTTCAACATGTTTATGTATTTCACTTATATGTATGAGTTCGTGTAAAAACTGAGGTACTTTTTAAATTGGTATCGTAAACATATTTGTATTTATTTATAAGATTTTTTTTACAACTTACCTAACATTAAATATTTGTACTAATCATTATTAACAGAAATTATCAGTGTTCCGTCACCTATTTACAACATTTACAATAGATAAACACAGTAAATAAATCAAAGCGTAAATCACATTGGTACCTATTGCTCGTAAAATAATATGGTAGGTATTAATCTAGTATGGATTATTAATAAAAATGATGAAGATTTATCATGCTTTTTATGTTTACGAGTAAATTAAATTTATTAAAATTAAACTTTCAGAAACTTTCAAAGATTAATTAATAACTGTTTCGTTGGTATATAAGGATGAGATATTAATAATATCACATATGTAGGTATGTATATTTTGTATGTATGATTATGACTAACCATATTGAAACGAAATAGAATTGGCCCCCTTTATTAATGAAATATTAAGACACACATAGCTTACATTCAATTAGGTGAGACTGCGCCGTGGGTCCAGTGGCTTAACACAAGCTGTGCCTGGTTACCTGGAGGGGTAGGTAAATAGGCTGTTAAAGGCAATTTGGTAAAAAAATTGGTTGCCTGTAAAGTCGGTATACGGGCGAAAGTTTTACGTGACAACGACTTTGAGTGGTAAAATAATTTTAATGTGAATATTCATTCGTATAGTAGGAAGAAGGATGAAATAATAGTAACAATTTAAAACATTTATTTATACAAAGAATTATATTTAAAACATTAATTTATACAAAGAATCTCGCACTGAATTTCATATTAACAAAATTTTATTTTTACCTTTACACATACATACGTATTTATACTTAGAAGGGACGCGTGCCTTTCACTTTTTATGTCTGTCTCTCTCGCTCTTAGGCGGGCTAACCATACCCGAGTGGAAGGGACGCGTGCCTCTCACTCGCTCTCATTGTGAGCGCATAACGTGAGCGGAGCGTAACGCAGTTTCTTGAAGTGTCACCCGGCAAACCAATTTATAAGACGTTGTCACGTCAAAAATATGATCAGTATTTTGTGTTCATTTGAAAGTAGTATGAAATACATTAGATACTCCTTGAAGATTTTTAATTAAAAATGACAGCTATGAATGATTTCAACAATTAAAAGGCGTTTTGATATAAATGAATAACAATCGTTGAAGTCATATCGCATCACGATTGCCAGACCATAATTAACATAAAATAATTTTCTAATCATACATAAGCTTTTAGTATTCGTTAAGAGGACTTTTTAAAACTTTAAAATGTCGACGTGCAGTTCAATAAGATCTCCAGATATACCAGTGACATTATTTTACAAGACCCCGTTGTCGTCACCATCGTCATCCGAGAGTGAGATGGACTCGGAGTTAATGTCTATGCCTTCAAGTGTTAACGCTAAAAAGGCAGCGTACGCTGAGGGTCTGTATGACCCGGGCAGTGGCGAAATCTGTACCAAGTACATACCTATGTCCGACAGTACGGTACAGAGGCATCTCTATTACGCATACCCACGTATTAAAGATCCCGGTATAAAGGAAGCGTTATTGGCACCAGGTTTGTGTTCTTCTTGACAAAATATTTTTTCTAGCATATGGGCCACCTGATGGTAAGTGGTCACCAACGCCCATAGACAATGGCGTTGTAAGAACTGTTAACCATCTCTTACATCGCCAATGCGCCACCAACCTTGGGAACTAAGATGTTATGTCCCTTGTGCCTGTAATTACACTGGCTCACTCACCCTTCAAACCGGAACACAGCAATAACAAGTACTGCTGTTTTGCGGTAGAATATCTGATGAGTGGGTGGTACCTACCCAGACGAGCTTGTAAGCCAGTGTAACTACAGGCACACGGGACACAGCATCAAGAACAGAAGGGGTTCTTACAGTGCCAATGTTTATGAACGATGGTGACCACTTACCGTTAGGTGGTAGGCTTGCCAAAAAACATAAATTTGTTAAATTGTCGATTTATAAATTTTATTTATTAAAAAGTTTAAAAAATGTATAGTAAAATGTACTTTTTTTATTTTATACAACAAAATTTAGAACATATAAAGCACTTTCCGCTTGATGGCCAAGAATTGTATTTGCATTTGTGTGAAGAAATGAAAGTGATTCCAGTGAGGAGTTTTCTCCGAGGGCTGCTTGGGGAAGTCATTGATTTGAAAGTAAGCACCATTATTTACAATTCAAGCAGCAGTCAGACCATTTAAAGGATAGAAATCTTTATTGCTTTCTGATATACTCCATCGTAAAAATTGGATACAATAGAATAAACTGTACAAATTCGAAAAAAATAATTCTTTAAAAACATACATAAACTATATTATATTAGTTAAGATAAATACTTAGGCTAGTTTTGACATGAAGTGGATAGATATAGTGCACATCACATCCAAACTTATTTCAAGCTTATCTTTTTAATAATATAATAAACACTTCAAGATTCGTTATAACATGATATAAATCCAAAAATGTAAATACTTTCTACATATTAAGTTTTATTTTCAGTATTATGGCGTTAATCCTATCGGTGTACGGGCTATGTGCATTGCTCTCACATATAACCGCTACGTTAGGCGTTTAGATCTAACGTCTAATTATCTAACCGAAGACGCTTGTTACCATCTCGGTCAAATGCTGGGGGATAATGTATCTGTACAAGAATTGATTTTATCGAGATGCAGGTATGTCTTAAGGTCGCGTTCAATTAGAATAGAACTTCTAGATCTAAAACTTTCCTGTAGTTTAAAAAAAAATAACCATACATATGTTTGTTTCTTATATTCACCATGTGTAGTTTTGCTTAAATATATATTATAAAGATATTTGCTAAAAGATATATTGCGTAGCCCAGTGGTGGGTTTGTGCTAGCCCATCTGTGGTAGGTAATCCCAATCATCATAATATATTATAACAACAATACTTTGTAAGGAATGGTTAATATTTCATACAGTGTCTATATATATATATATATGTATACATATGGTAACCACCTACCAGTTGCCCAATTGCCCGTCCAATTTTATATGTAATATAAGCCCCTAAAGTAAAAATGATTTCCATTCAATATTAGGATACGACTGCTAAATAATATATAAGGTTTTGTAGATTTATATAATAATTGTAAACTATTCAGGATTGAAGCTGGTGGTGTCAAAAGACTAGTCGTGTTTTTAGCTTCTCGACCTTTGGAAGAACTGGATTTATCTTACAATGGATTTGGAGACATCGGGTTCGAATATATCGCGCAACAGATCTCTAAGGGAGCCGTTATTAAAAGGTTGGTTTTTGTTACAAAATATGTTTGAAAATACTAACAATATTAAATTTAATCGTGCATATATCATCTTACTAAAAGTTTCAAATAGTACAAGTAATAATTTGATTGATATCAGTAGCTGGTTTATTTATAAGATTTTGTCAGAATTATAGTACTAACAGTTTTTATCAAGAGAGTCATTTAAGATGCAGTAGTCTTCCCATGAAATAGTGTATTCGGATCTCAAGCTATTGCTAAATGGGTCTCCAATTGATCGATGCCTTTCGCGTTTTAAGTGTGAAAGTAAGGCGAAAAATTACTGTTTAGTACATCTTGATTGCGAAGCGAAGTAGTAACTAGAAACGCATTTTGTTTAGGTCATAATTAACCGATGATTTTGTTAATAAAATCTACTGTTCTTTCGAAAATTACGTCAATTAAAGTTTGCTCTTTAGCAAAGATTGTTTATCACATTAAGTTATTTATAGTTTTCTTATAATATGAATAGGTATTTGTCTAGTAGAACTACAAATTATCTGAGAAACAAATCAATAAAACTCAGGCTATTGATAAAGTAAATCATTAACTAAAATACTTTTTAATATTTTATGGCCAATTGTTTGTAGTAACATTAAAATTAACGCAGAGATAATTGATTTTATATAAATATATATTTAACAAAATAAACATTAACCGGGCCGGTTGGCGTGATTGGTAGATACCCTGCCTTTCGCGCCGCAGGTCGTGGGTTCGATTCCCACCCGGGACAGACATTTGTGTGCATGAACATGTCTGTTTGTCCTGAGTCTGGTTGTAATTATCTATATAAGTATGTATTTACAAAATAAAAAGTAGTATATGTAGTATATCAGTTGTCTGGTTTCTATAGTACGAGCTCTGCTTAGTTTGGGATCAGATGACCGTGTGTGAAAAATGTCCCAGGATATTATTATTATTATATTATTAACTTATCGCTTTCAAATCCTATGAAAATTTATCAACACACAGCCGAGCTATGTTAAGCTGCGTTGAAAATAGGAAATTACTGCCAGCCCCATTTCGATGGTAATCGAAATTCCGTCCTATCGTAAAATTATTAGGAAATCGGCTGCACTCCCGTTGAAACGTCGAAATTATCAAGTTAGCCATTTAGATACAATCCTATTTGGCGTTGTTTCATCGTCATGCGAATATATCCAATATACTAATATACGTAATTAATTATATCGCATCAACTTAAGCATACATTATTTAGTATAGAACCACAGATTAACTAATACTTAGTTCGTAATAGAGCGTTAATCTTCGGGAGACGAAATATTGTATCGGAGGATACAATTTTATTATTATAATAATTGTGTCTTGTGTGTTGTCACCTGCTCTTTGTTTACGCTATTATAGATGTATAATATTGCATATATAACGAAGACATTTCTAGAAGCAAAAGAAAACAAAACATTGAATATATTATGCAAGAAAACGTGCATTACAGATATTAACGAGTTTGTCAAAAGTTAATGTGTCTCTATAACAGTGTTACTATATACATATTGTAATCGAATCGATTTTTCAAACAAAAGGTTGAATCTGAGCTACAATGACCTGAGTTCCGAAGCGGCTTCTTCGTTCGCGGCTGCTATTGAAGTCAACAACAAGACAACTCATCTGGACCTCTCGTGGAACAAAATGTCCTCGCTCAAAGGCAAGTGGAACTCATTAACAAACTAAATGCGTTTATCCACCTTCCTGAGCGATTCAGATAGGGCACGAAGTTTGCTAGTTATAAAAGTTTGGCGCATTGCGAAAGGACATTTAATTTAAAGTATTTGTAAGGTATTCCGTTTTGCTCTTCATCGTATAAAGTTTATTTAATACTTATAAATAAATTTTCATTGGATTTATATAGATTGAATTAAATATAAACAGTTCGAAAGATTACAGATACGTCATCATTACCTCCCACTTTATCAGTAAATACAATAAGTTAGACTACGACTTTCATATTTCGATGTCAAGCCGATCCATCAGGAGAATGATAAATGCAGATTGATTCGATTTCCGAGTTCCTGCAACCTATACCTAGGTTCTATAAGCATAATGCCTAGTTACTTAATAACACATTATATAGCAGATTATAAGAAATGGCTATGATAAATATATAAATAGTACCTATTTACAACTATTTAAGTAAGTAATTATTTACAACTATTTACTTAAATAGTTGTAAATAATTTTAAATAATTACTATTAATATATTACGGATCCGGTTTCTTTTCTGAAATATCATAATTATCATCAGTCTTTCGCCGATGGATCAGATCAGATTGGATACCCGACACTCTACTGGTGGATATGTTTATGTCCATACGTCGATTGAAACGCACCTGCGTTTAACAATAATACACCTAGATGATTGTTATGATACCCAAGATTAGAGATATAAAAATATAAAAACACTATCGTTTAATTTATTTTTGTTCCACTCCTTAAAAAATAAATTGTTAATTCGAACAATCATAGTCGGATATTGTTTTAAAAGCAAAAAAGCAAAAAGCAACAATTGATTCAATATTGTGGTTATAACATCCTTCTTTTGGCGTGTTTAAATATTATATTTCGGTGAACAAATAGGCGTACGTACGTACATATGCTGAAACAGAAATTGCTGCTTGCATTTAACATAATACATACAAAACCATTTATCTCAAATCCCAATCTCGGACGTGTTGAATAAAAATCTGTCACAAATGTATCCAACAAAGCGCTTTGAAGCCGCTTGGTGGCATGAGGCCTTTTTAAAAGCAGAGGTGAACTTACCCCAGTAGTAGGATATTAACATGCAGTTACTTTTTATTTTTAGGTGTAAATGAATTGCTCAGCTTCCTCGGTGAAAGTAAAGTCTTGGTTAACCTCAATATGTCTTGGAACAACCTGAAAATTAGCAAGATTCTTAAGAAGCTATTATCCGTTAAAACGCTTCGTGTATTGGATCTAAGCAATAATAAGTGAAGTTGGAATTATGGTCATAGTTATTTAAGTGCTTCGAGTCAAATACAATATTTATAACATACGGACGAAATCAAGCCGGTCTTGAATATAGATTCTAAAAAAAAATGTTATTACAAAGGTTCTAAGTACGATTTAACTATGATTACATGCCTTAAGTAAAAATGAATACTAATGAAATAGCCTGTCGACGTCTAGGAAGATCACCTGCTTTCAATTTATGTAGAACAATTGAAACTTTTTTTTCATTGTATATGTAGGTGGACGAGCATATGGGCCACACAATGGTAAATGGTCACCAACTCCGATAGACATTGGCATTGTAAGAAATGCTAACCATCGCTTACATCGCCAATGCGCCACCAATCTTGGGTACAAAGATGTTATGTCCCTTGTGCCTGTAATTACACTCACTCACCCTTCAAGCCGAAACACAACATTACCAAGTACTACTGTTTTGCGGTAGAATATCTGATGAGTGGGTGGTACCTAGTACCTACCCAGACGAGCTTGCACAGAGCTCTACCACAGAGTAAAAGTTTTAAAATGAAGTTAAATAATATATAGGATATTATATTTATTGTGTTTTGAGTTACTAACATTTATCATAAAGTAAAAGTCAACTATAGAAATACTAAAGGACAATTATTTAGAGGAGAATTAACGTTACACTTTTTTAAAAATTAAACAGCCCGTGACAAAGTTTATGTCGCTGTTCCTGGTAGGATGTTAAGTTCGTCCGTGCAACGCATCTGGTCTACACAATTATAAGTTTGTAACCACAGCAGCGTCCACAGTTGCCATTATGTAAAGTGGGCATAGTATGCGTCACGAGCCACCATGACGTGACAGGGTGAAACGTACGAAGTGCAGTTGCTATTTCCTGTAAAAGAAAAAAATATTAAAATCTCTGCTAATTATCTTTTTTCCATTTTCATTAAGAGAAATATTGCTCTTATGATTCTTGTAAGCTATTTGTGGGTTTGTAAGATTATATTTTGTATATTATATTGTATTTGTTGAATTATACAAACTAAGCGTGAATCAAATTAAGTTTTAATTTAGGCACTTATAATGTAAGCAGGTGATTTTTATAGGTAGGTGGACGAGCATATGGGCCACATAATGGTAAATGGTCACCAACTCCG
This sequence comes from Nymphalis c-album, assembly GCA_963151315.1. Lineage (NCBI taxonomy): Eukaryota > Metazoa > Arthropoda > Insecta > Lepidoptera > Nymphalidae > Nymphalis > Nymphalis c-album. The sequence continues at coordinate 11,123,747 of OY720591.1, read as the reverse complement.
ATAGACATTGGCATTGTAAGAAATGTTAACCATCGCTTACATCGCCAATGCGCCACCAACCTTGAGTACAAAGATGTTATGTCCCTTGTGCCTGTAATTAAACTGGCTTACTCACCCTTTAAACCGAAACACAACAACACCACTACTGTACAGTACTACTGTTTTGCGTCATAAAGTAAACGTCAACGATATAAATACTAAAGGACAATTATTTAGAGGAGAATTAACGTTACACTTTTTTAAAAATTAAACTGCCCGTGACAAAGTTTATGTCGCTGTTCCTAGTAGGATGTTAAGTTCGTCCGTGCAACGCATCTGGTCTACACAATTATAAGTTTGTAACCACAGCAGCGTCCACAGTTGCCATTATGTAAAGTGGACATAGTATGCGTCACGAGCCACCATGACGTGACAGGGTGAAACGTACGAAGTGCAGTTGCTATTTCCTGTAAAAGAAAAAATATTAAAATCTCTGCTAATTATCTTTTTTCCATTTTCATTAAGAAAAATATTGCTGTTATGATTCTTATAAGCTATTTGTAATTTTGTAAGAGATTATATTTTGTATATTATATTGTATTTGTTGAATTATACAAACTGAGCGTGAATCAAACTAAGTTTTAATTTAGGCACTTATAATGTAAGCAGGTCATTGGCTATATATTTTATTTGTTTTTTTTTTATGTATTAGTCTTTTAATATTCGTAGAACTATTAATATGTTATGCTCATTTTACAGTATTGTTTTTTTATCAATGTATTTGTTCATTATTAATGATAATTTACAGACTAGATAAAGATGCTGCAAAAACTATAGCTAATAGCCTTAAAACGGCCAAGAGTCTCCATACGCTGGACTTGTCATTTAATCCACTGTATGAAAATGACGCTTATCTGATAGTACGTAAGCTGAGAATTAAGGAGATAAAGCTCGTTAATCTGTTTATGGATAATATTGAAGTTAATAAGCAATTTGTTAAGGTACGTAATCAAATGAATTAGATGATATAAAACAAGTCCCCTCCCCGCCGTCTCTGTCCGTCTGAACGCGATAAGCTCAAGAACTATCGGACGGATTTTAATAGGCTATTTACCAATTAACGGAGTCATGAGGAATCGCTTTTTGATTGGCTGAAATATAACTACGATCGTTGAAGATGTCGGAAAAAATCCATGCCAATTGGGATTTTCAATAACATGCGCCGCGTAAACGCGAAGCCGGGACCTGTAACTAGTATTATATTTATATTTTTAAGGTTATATTAAGAGTGGATACTGTTGCGCTATTGAGGCTTAAATGACTACTGGATTTAAAACGTATTTTGCTTTTTTTAAAACAAAAACATGTTATGAAGTATCAAAAAGTTTATCATGCTGCAATTTTTTTATCTAATTTGCTGGCAAATGAATGCCATTCACTACCAATTTTCGATATCGTGTTCGTTTTCATTGTTCCTTGTTGTCCGATAATTGTACAATTCAATGACCACTGATCAATTTTTATTGCTTTCCCAGTTATGGATCAATTCGTTTTTTTTATATGATCATGACGTTATGAATAGTTTTTTTAGGTTCTATATTAAAAGTTGTAGCGTGCTTTTGATAACTAGTTTAATCAAGTTCATTGTAGACATGAGACAATTTTTCTTTAGGAACGTCAAGAGATATTAAAATTAAGTTTTCGTAAGAAATGCAAGATAACGCACGGCGTGGTGAAGCACGACTACACCCTCTCCCAGCCGGATATCAGGGAAATAATATTTAAGAGGCTGGATTATGTCACATCCCGCGCTCATAAGAAGAACAAGCTTGACATAGCGTTAGTAGAAAATGTTACATACATGTCATTACAATTGTAATTTTCATAAATTCCGTCTTAGCGGATGCTTACGTTATAAAATATGCTTAATATGTTCCTCTTCTAAAGACAAACAGTTTCAAGTCAATACTTATTTCATAAAGCTGCGTTGAAACTTATTTTATTAATTAATAAAAAGATGATGGAGCAGTCTAAGCAGACTGTCTATATGAAGTCAGGATCCATCATTGTCCAAATACACATATATAATTATTCTTAAAACATGAAAATAGCTCATGAGTGAAGTCAGTATTTTCGCTGGAAAGGATTAGGAATAAAACAATTACACTATTATATATTTATGAATCTTTGTACATAACAGTAATACAATTCTAAGAAATTCCTAATAATATTTGTTGTAAAGTACATTGAATGTGCTAATAAGTTTTCTTCATTTGGTTCTTCAGGTTGTATTTTCTTCAGAAAATAAAGACATGCGATTATGTTCAGCCTAGAGAAATTTTGCGAGACATGAGATTAGCAGGCAAGCCGATAGATGAAGACTTAGTTTCAGGGCTCATAGACATTTTTCCTGGACCTAAATTGGACAAGGGAGATAAGACTTTAGATTTACATGGTAAGTTGTATCTTTAGATTTGGTCAGATTGGTTCAACGGTATACCTAGTTAATTATTGGTGTCCTCGTTGGTCTAGTGGTTAGATAAGGCTGTAGAATTATATTATTCACTTGTTCGTAGAGTTTTGTGCACGTCACAATTGTATACATAGTTGTAAGTGCCCACTGATAACATATTCTATGCAAACAACAATACTATTATTGCTGTGTTCTAGTCTACTGGATGAACTGATGCTTCAGCATAATTGATAATAATAAGGTCCTCCTGACCGATTTCGGCCACGGCGGCCAATTTCAAGAGAGATTGCGCAAGCAACTGCGCAGGACATATTATAGTGCAGAAATGTGTGCGCAAACACAGGTGCACTCTCTATTCCCTTACGCTCATAACCCCATGGGACACAATCCGACACGACCAACGAAGAGTTCAGTCGCATGACCAACGGCTTTACGTGCTTTCCGAGGCATGGGAGTGTACACACTACCAACTTCCAGACTCCGGGCTGCTACTAAGAAATTTCAACAGAAAATCTCAATAACATTTTATTGGCCCGACCTGGGAAATAAACCCAGGGCCACCGTGTCTGCGGCCTTACATGTAGCCACTAGACCAACGAGGCAGTCAGCATAATTACTAGCACAAGGGACACAGTCCTTAGTTTCCAAGGTTCGTATTGACAGGATTAGTAAATGTGGTTTATATATGATGATATATTTATAGGTGTAATTGAAATGATCCAACGATTGTGGCCAGAAAGGAAACTACCACCAACTCCAGAACCAGAAGTTGAAGAGCCTCAACCAATAGTGCAGCCTCAACCAAAAAAAAATATTAAAAAGAAATAAGGTAGCAATTAAGTTAAGAACAAAGAAGTCTATAGAATATTTTAGTTATGATGTGTTTTAATATAACTGTTAATTTGATTGATTGATTGATGATTTTTGTCATTCTACTTAAACATTCATAAAGAACTGTTGAACTGTGTTATTATTATTGCTAATAAGACACATTTATACTTTGTAACACAATAAACTATCGATAGTAGCCATATTGAGGTAAATATAACCGCGAAGATGTATTTTAGCATTATTATTATTTATTATTATGAATATCAAATAGACAAAATTACTGCTACCAGATAAATTGGTTCATCACCAATTCTTTCATCATAAATTTAAACTTTTTTATTATAGTAATTTTTCTCACAGCTCTAATTTCCTCATTTTGGTAGGTAATAAAAATACCAATTTTATGATTTTAATTTTACGAGGGCAAAGTTTCTCTTGTACTCTTAAGTTATTTCTAGTTATTTTTTTAGGAATAATTTATTTACTGAATTTGTTATAAAAATAATTATGTTTTATTTTAGATTAATGTAAGCATTGATTAAATAAATATATTATTAAATATATCTGTTATTTTTATTCTAGATAGATCGAAGTAAATAAATATTAATGTCGCAAGATAGTCAGTTTTGCTTGCATAAAAGTATTTCTTTTTAAAAGTCAATCTCGATCCGTACCCATTTAATTATAACTCAGCGAAGTTTTCACTACATTTTAAAGACAAACTTCACGTATAAGAAATACCACTCTATAGAATTTTAACGACCCTCTATAAAATACTGGCCTTAACTTCCCAGACTTAGTCGAAACACTCAAAGTAATTATACCGGAACGAGGCAAAAACTCGACATAATCCAAACCACCAGGCTCCTTCAATTAACAACTGGATGCCTCGGTCTTTATGTACACAGGAAATTAAACTTCTTTTTCTTAACATTACAGTTTTTAAGATCTATTTTTGCATCTCACACCTCGAAGTTTTGTGGGACTCACCTTGTTTTTTGGACTTAATGGAATAGTGGATTCTTTTTACTCGTGATAAGGTTTATTTTTGTTGCGTATTAGTTTTCAGTATTCTTTCGTCGGGAAAGACAGTCTAGTGAATCGTCGTGGAGATACGGCCGGCTGTTGTACACTTAAACCACCTTTTAGATAGGGTTGATACGAAACTAAAATGTTCATTCTTTTAGCAATACCTGCCACTATAGCGTGTGTATATTTTTTATCATTCGCTTTCGTTATTTACTAAACAACTGCATCATTCGTTCCTTGCATTAGATTTTTTAATTTTATTTTTAGCTTAGTAAATTGATACATAAATTATTCTGTTTATTATTTTCAATGTACAAATCATCAAAAGTTTGGCAATGGTTTGCCGTTTTTGCCGGTTTTACGATTTGTGAAGTTTTGTATCAAAATACAAAACTAGAATGAGACCTTTATCTTAATCTGTTTTTTTAAGTAAATGGTTAATCGAACAAGTTGGATATTATATACTTTACATCGTTCATAGTGAAAAAGAGCAAAAAGATATATGTAAAGTTATAATTAAAAGAAAAAAGCTAATATCCCAGTGCCGGGTGAGCTTACATACTATATAACGAAAAGGTTGGGAGCTCATTCCACCATGCTGTAACAATGCGGCTTGGTGAAGTCACATGTGCCATATTACTATCAGAATCGCTCAGGTTTCCTCACGATGTTTTCCTACAACGAGCACGATGAATGATAAATGCAAAAGTAAACATTTGAAATTTCAGTAGTGCTTCTCTGGTACTGAACTCGCAGTCTTCAATTAAGATTCACTGCTAACCTCTGAGCCATTTCAGGTCACTTAACATCAGGTCACTTATATAAATAGTATCTGTCCAATGTATAACATGGTTTCTATTTAAAGAAATATTTCTAGTTCCTTATTTACAACATCCAACTTTTTGCAATTAGGTACAGCCAAATTTTGAGATATGACCTTTTAAGCTAACAAAAACAAAACACTGATCCGTTTGTATGTCACATGAAAGTGAAATAAACATACTCATAAACTCACATAACCTGCTCACTTACTAAACAACACTCGACAGTATTAAATATATTTACATAGTACAATAATAGTAGTGTCGAATATTTTTGATGTGCATTGAAGATTTATGACAAACTTGATTTTGTAAATTAGGCGCACGTTTTTGACAATTGTTCTTCTGATAATCATCAGGACGTATTGCAAAATAAATATTTTTCCTTGATATTGTTTGTTAATGACCTACTCGTATGTGAATCGTGAATCTATACTAATTATATATAGCTATTACATATAGCTTAGCTTAGCTTTACCGTAAAAAGTGGAATTTAAATTGTGACTTTGTGCTGCTTACTACAGCTGGCTTATCATTATAGTACCCTAAAATACTGCTTTATTACAGTAGAAAATAGATGAATTTATATACACTAGCAAAGTTAGCATCCCTGTTTTAGTTCTGCTATTCCGGTGGGCAGAGTCAGTCGTCCCACATTTCACTCTGATGCACACAGCAGTGCGGCCGTCCAGCAACAAAGTTAAACTTTTTTACTTTTGCACATAAACAGTTCTTTAGTGTGCACAATTCGCCACAAAGGACGTACAGGAAATAGCGCCGGACCTCTTCACTGTAATGTTTATATTATCCGAGTCATTTTACCGAATGTCTTCTTTAGATTGGATGGTTTGTGATATTTTGAAAATATCTTCTTGCCTTATTGTCACGATATTACTTATATTTTAATACTAGCTAATCGTCCCGACTTCGAATGGGTAGGTATTAAGAAAAATGTATTTTGGATTGGATTTGCGTAAAATCCGTTCTTGGTAAGCGTCTACGTCGGGGAAGGGGTTTCAATACACATATCTCCTACATCCCTGTAGGAGATATCGCGATGGTAGTCTTAGCTTAATTTTACTTGATTAACTTAATTATAATTGTAGTTTGAAAATAACTTTTTGATATTATATAGTGTATAATATGATTTGTAATCTTGAGTTTTTCAACTTCGCTGAAATCATGTAATAACAACAGTATAATATTTATTTAATACGCTGAATATAATAATGGTCCTCCTGACCGATTTCGGCCATTGCGGCCAATCTCAAGAGAGAGAGAGCCAACTGCGCAGGACATATTATAGTGCACAAGTGTGTGCGCAGACACAGTTGCCCTCTCTATTCCCTTACTCTCATAACCCGATGGGACGGCAATCAGATACGACCAGAAAGAGTTCAGACGCAGGACCAACAGCCAACAACAACAACAACAAGCAGCCAACAACCAGCTTTACGTGCTTTCCGAGGCACGGGAGTGTACACACTTCCAACTTCCAGACTCCGGGCAGCTACTGAGAATTTTCGACAGAAATCTCAATAACATTTCATTACCCCGACCTGGGAATTGAACCCAGGACCACCGTGTCTGTGGCCTTACATGTAGCCACTGGACCAACGAGACAGTCACTTGAATATAATATTTATATTAATAAAGATGCTCAATAATTATAATTTTAGATAAAAATTGGAATTAGATAAATTAAAGTTTCTCAACGATAGTAAAGCTTTTTAATTGTGTTTTTAATGTAATAAAAATATTTATTATATTTCGTAATTAACATAAACTAAATCTAAAATACAATTTAAAAAGCTTATTTAAATTCTGCGGAAAGCAGATGACGGTTAGTAGGACATAAAGTTTGAGGACTCTATTCTCATAATTCGAGGGATCGAATTTAATGTGCGACCGTGTATAGTATATGGGACACGATGTAAATTCCACAGTGTGGACGATGGAGGCCATTGCTAGCACTGGTGCCAGTAAGGGACTATGGCTTAGTGTGGATCCTTTTCAAAACTTTGGTAATATTCTCCAATTTACAGATGGGGCGAGGCAATATTGAAGTAAATGAAAATTCGGTATTTGTTAGGTGTTCGGAAATACATAAAAAATCCCGCATAAGGTTCCTATGTGAAAAGTGGACATAACTTCATGGTGTTCCACTTAGTAATGTATTGTACAAAAATAATAATCGTGTAATAAAATAATTGGTTATATTATTGCATTATAATATGTATATATATATATGATAAGTCTTGTGATGTTTTTTTTTCAATAATTTAAAAAGTCCATCTCTGTTCTAGAATCCTGTCTATCGGGAAATCATATTTGTAGAGAAGATTCGCATACATATTTATAAGTCAAAACTAACATCAGAGGGCTTAGGCAGTCGATCATTAGAGGCTCCCTCAGAAACCTGCGTCTGGAACCTTTTGAAATATTCATAAAGCGATAAAAAGGATCAGGGTTAAGATTGGATGAATACACGTAATATTACTTTTGCTACAGGTATTTCGCTTGGTTACGGGAATGGAGAAGTAAAAGCGGCTCTTCATTTTTTTTGCTATCAACTCTGTTTTTACATTAGGTGATTAGCCTTGCGTAATTAAAACATGTTACAATGGGAGTGGATGTTTTAACACCAATATTTCGTTCGTTAATTAATTTATTTTTGGCAAAATAACTGTCATATTTCTTACTATAATGATAATTATTTCTAACGTTTAAAAAATAGACTATTAATTTTACACTGACGTTTACCTGTTGAGATTGTTTTTGTTTTATAATTTAAAAATTAAATGCAGCGCTGTTACAATAATGTTCTGGTCTTTTGAGATCTTTTGAGAACTTTATAGGAGATAGTTTCTTAAGTCTTATTATTTTCTTTGTGTATGCCCACGTCGAGACCGGCGGGACTCATAGCGCCCCAGCGGCTACCGACATTATTTATTCACCGCCCTAACGTGACATATTTTAAAGACACCGCTTTAATAAGCCACTTTTAACCTGTTACTTTTGGAGGTAGAGTGAAATGAAGTGATAAGTCAAGAAATATTTTTCGTTCTCAAATATTAAAACTGGTTTAGATTTACTTTGTATAAAGGGGCTTTATTCGAAGCCTTTTCTACATAGAATTTTTTTTATCGATTCTTAAGTAAATTGATTCAACCCTTGATCATCATCAGATCAGATCAGAATCATGGAGATTTGCACCTGAGATTTTTATATTTTTTTAATCAGATTTTATAAATTCATCCAAAGGGCAAATTAGAAAAAGAAATCTTGTATGAAAAAGGTTTCAAAATCAGGTGATTCAAATATTCAGTGTATATAATTGGATAAGCTTTTTGGGGTTATTATAAAATTCAAGGAGTTCAGGATCCAAACATCTATGCATGATTCATAATAGAGGAATATTTTAATCAAATCTTCATAATTTTTATTAAATTAAAAAAAGCTACGATATGTTTCTTGCTTGTTATTCTCAGTACAATATCGAAGTCGAAGTCAGAAATGCACGTGGAAGCGTCTTTGAATAAAGTTAACTTTTTATATAAAGTTAACTTTTATTTTCAATGAAAGACATTCCTGTAATACAAATATTTTGTATATCCATGTTTTATTACTAATAGTTACGACTTGTACGATATCCCTTGCTAAAATACAAAGCATGTGTTATTAATTGATATTGTCTCCAAAGAATAAAAAGCACCAGATTATACTCGAACCCTTTTTGGTAATGGCCTTTACAAAATAATTTCGTGTGGTACAATTCGATATCGTTATTTAAGGTTATTTAAAAACTTAAGGTTATTTAGAAATAAAAGAACCCCCTGAGCTCCGGGGCCCTGGTACACTGCAACACGTGGCCCTACGATAGGTATGCCACTGAAGGCGGATCGTTATGATTTAAAGTAAACAAATTTTTTTGAACGTGTAAATTAAAAATAATGCAAATTGAAATTCGCAATTGACAAGACAATACGAAAACTAAATTTAATTAAACATCTGTTCAGACGGCTCAAATCACTGACGCTTTAGCTGTTGATCTACTAAAATCGACTTGATATCAAATGTCTTCTATTTGAACTTCAAAGCTATTAAAAACGATTGACAATTATCAAATAATGTTATAAAAAATTATAGAGTATTTATATACGTATAGGTTTTTCTGACGCTACAACGATACATCGTATATTTAAATAGAAACATCAAGAAGCTATTAACTCAAATACTCTCCGAGTAAAGTTAGGAAATAGCTAATACAGAATCAAAGACACCTGCGCTACAAAGTGAAGTAGAAGCGACCTTAATATGAATTCATATGAAAATCTACAACGACCGATGTTGGACACAGTAAGATAACTTTTTATAAAGAGTTGTATAGAGTTTTATAGAGAGTATGATAACTATAAACTGACCACCATGAAGTTGAATAGGTTTCATTATAACTAAGGGCATGTTCATAAAACTCACGAACCGATGGCCTTTGCATGACGGGGGCTTCATAAAAAAATCCGTGGAGATCTATTTTTTGTACAAAAATGAGCCTAGAACCCAGTCAACCCTAAATCCATTTCTACATAGTATATAATTGTTGAGCAGTTAACACCAGATGTTAAAATGTACTTACACATTATGGTTATAAATTTCACTGTTTTAAAGTAAAACAATTTATTGCAATCGTTGTCTCCACAATTTCATTATTAGTATAGACTGTTGCCCTCGAAAAGTTCATACATAAACGAAGCCGTGCCACCACACTTATAAATTGTTATCGGTTCTAGAAGTTTCTATCGAAGTTTAGTTGAATAGTTTGAAATTGTATTGTTTAAGACTCTTCGCAATAGCTTCAAGACTTTGTAATTTAAGGCTCACCCGCCTTGTCAAAGGAATGTATCAGGTATTTTTAATAGAAGTATTGGTGATTTGCTGCGTTATATCGTTTTTAATTTATTTGAAAACTGGTAAAGGTTCTTCAATTTTTGGAACGAAGTTCTTTTACGCGGCTTACAGTCGAGTGAAATGGTATTGACCCCAAAACACATCATATATGGAAATAACGTTCATACCGTGCCTAGCAAATGCTATAAAATGCGATGCGTAGGGCGTTCGAATTTAGAAGGATTAGGTGTTTTTTGATGCGAGGAAAATACTGTAATCAAATAAAATCTACATTTTAAAACACGTTTCGAGTCGAAAAATTATTGCACAGAACTTCGTTTCTGACGGCGGCCGCCGACCGCACAATTTAGTCATTTTTTTTTTATCGTCGAATGAGAAACTAACTTAGCTTGTGTTGTTGCGCTTTTTCAGCATGACATTAACCAGATTTCCATAATCAAATTGAGCATGTAGCAGGTTCCTATAATATAATAAAGTATTTCATGCGTTCGTTATTATAGTTAGGTCAAGGATTTTTAAATCCTCGTGTAAAACAAATTGGATGTGGATGATCTTGTAACGAGCAAATTCGGAATTTGAATTTTTATTTAGAGAGCCTCGCTATTAATTATTTGTTAATAGTGAATTAGACGACTTTGACCAAATTTGAGCTCAAAATCTTCGGTTAGTGTTCAAATGATGCAATCACTCATATCCTACCTAAGCTGATCTTCATATTAATTTAGAATTGTTTTAAGTGAGTATGTTTAAGTAAGAATTGTAATAAGTAGTATTATTTCTTATCAATTTAAAGTAACAGCCTGTGAATGTCCCACTGCTGGGCTAAGGCCTCCTCTCCTCTTTGTGAGGAGAAGGTTTTGGAGCTTATTCCACCACGCTGCTCCAATGCGGGTTGGTGGAATACACATGTGACAGAATTTCAATGAAATTTGACACATGCAGTTTTCCTTCACCGTCAAGCACGAGATGAATTATAATCACAAATTAAGCTCATGAAATTCAGCGGTGCTTACCCGGGTTTGAACCTACGATCATCAGTTAAGATCCACGCGTTCTTAACACTGGGCCATTTCGGTTTTCCAATTTAATAGAGTTAAAATCAAGCTTGAAGTCCACATATATGGTGAATACGGCTGGGTTTCTGTCTAATAAGGAAAACTTCATAAAAATTTATTGTAGCAAATTCCGTAATGCAAGACAGCGAAAATCTGGAAAGTAGGTATAAGTGGGAACTGCAACGTTGACTCGAGAAATACTCAAACGAATAACTACCCACTTCAGTTTTACTTGTAATAGACTGTACTAGTGCTTAATTAGCCTTTTAGTTTTTTTTTTGTTGTTTTATTTTAAAATAAAAATTTATCATTCATTGAAATTTCTGGCTTATGAAGAAAAAAGACGAGATTTTTTAGGTTTTTTAATTCGTTTTCGAGAGGATTTTTAGGTAAGATAACATTATATTTTTTTTATAAATAATAAAATTGATGCTTTTTTGTTTGTTGCCTATGATCAATATTAAAATTTGTTGAATTGTTTTGTGCAATTTTTAAAGGAGCAAAAAGGAACTAGAATTTTTGTTTGTATTTTAGGTTCAAATCACAAAATTGCGTACCGAAAATTCGTAAGCAAGGAGGTACAAGTGGGCAGTACTTACTACTTACCTTAACGGGCTCGCATAAAGCCCTACCACCTAGATATAAGATATATGTATTATGAGAAACCAACCGACGCAACGGAGGATGGTTGCGAATTGGTTCGTAGATAATATGAAAATGGTATCCAAACCATGGTAGTGAGATTGAGATTTTGCATCATGCCCATTCTCATTGCGACACTCATCAGCTATTCTACCGCTAAACAACAGTACTTGGCATTGTTGTGTTTCGGTTTGAAGGGTAAGCGAGCCTGTGTAATTACAGGCACAAGGGAACATACCTTCTTAGTTCCCTAGGTCGGTGGCGCATTGGCTATGTAAGCGATGGTTAATATCTCTTGCATTGCCAAAGTCTGTTGGAGGTGATGACCATCAAGTGACCCATTGGCTTGTTTGCCTACTTATTTTATAAAAAAAAAAATGTTATGTTGAATTCGCAGAAAAAATCTGAATATAAACAAATTCCTATCATTGCATCATTAACTTTACAAAAGTAACCACTTGTAAGTCAAAGTTTTATTTCCAAGAACATTCGAAGACAAATGTTATTCATATTTGTTTAAATATGACACGCGCCTCAGTCATAGCCGTGGAATAAGGCGGAGTAAATAAGCTAGGGTCTGTTGGGAACATCCTCGGATCCGTTCAAATAAATCCCTTTATCGGACGATGCTACGGTGAGGCCGTTTGTACAGGAAAATAAATGATACTCTTACGTATTGGATAATTTATATTTTTAATAATAATTTGGTAAGACATATATATAAATAGGCAGTATATAATTAGGCATTAGCGTTGTCTTCAGCGTCAATCGATTTGCTATTTTTGGATTTGTTGATGGGCTTTAAAAAGTTTTGGAATGGAAAAAGACCAAATAAATGTTCGAGTAACAGCGTCTTCGTTTGAGGAGGTTAGGCTCATACAACCATGCTGTTCCAATGCAACACATGCAGGCTTCCTCACGATGTTTTCCTTTACTGTAAAACATGAGATGATTAGAAACACAAGTTAATCTTATGTATAAAATGTCAAAAAAATAAATATTTTTATTTTATAACATCTTAGTCCTCAAGGTTGGTGGCGTATTGGCGATGTAAGCGATGGTTAACATCTCTTACAATGCCAATGTCTATGGGCGTTGGTAACCACTTACCATCAGGTGGCCTACTTGTTATAAAAAAAAACCCATCATACTCCTACTAGATATTTTACATTTTACCAACATTAAAAGAGCATGCTCGTTGAACTGAATTTGACAACGTGACGCAGGTATGGTTGCTATTAAGCAAAAGAGGATTTTTTTGCGAGAGGAATAAGAAAGTTAGACATGCGTTCTATCTAGTTCTAAATGTATTGTTTTAAAGTTATAAGGATACTATGTAAAAACAAGACTATTATTGTGTATATTTTCATATTTTTTTAATGTATGATATGTCTCGTCCACGAGTTAAGTCAAGCTCATCGAAATATCAGACAAAATAAACGATAAGTACAAATACATGACAATATTTTATTTATTTATTCAAATAAGAATATCAAGCAAACATATACACTCTTACAAGTACATTGAATGGTTGAATAATATTGTAAAATATGTGTGTTCCTTTAATTACAGGAGACCACATCAAGCACATAAAGTATTGACTAAACAGAATTAAACAAAAAAAATTGGTTGCCTGTAAAGTCGGTATACGGGCGAAAGTTTTACGTGACAACGACTTTGAGTGGTAAAATAATTTTAATGTGAATATTCATTCGTATAGTAGGAAGAAGGATGAAATAATAGTAACAATTTAAAACATTTATTTATACAAAGAATTATATTTAAAACATTAATTTATACAAAGAATCTCGCACTGAATTTCATATTAACAAAATTTTATTTTTACCTTTACACATACATACGTATTTATATAAAAATATACATACAATAACTTGCAATACATTTGCGTACAATGAAACAGCGTTTACTACAACTTAACTTGTTCCTATCTGAGTGATTTTGTTGAGGATAGGGCGATGATTCACTTTTTATGTCTGTCTCTCTCGCTCTTAGGCGGGCTAACCATGCCCGAGTGGAAGGGACGCGTGCCTCTCACTCGCTCTCATTGTGAGCGCATAACGTGAGCGGAGCGTAACGCAGTTTCTTGAAGTGTCACCCGGCAAACCAATTTATAAGACGTTGTCACGTCAAAAATCATCCAAGCAATTTCTTTGTTTTATACTATTATTATTTGTATATTTATATTCTACATGAAGTCGAAATACGTAGAGATATTTAAAAGCCACGTTTCAAATTAATTTTACCTATTCCGCTGTACTGCGGATTACATTTGACTGATGGACGTCCCTATTCGAGTAAATCTGATCCCGGACGTCATACGGGGACAAATCCCACACGATCCCGGGACCGAATGCTTATTATATATAACTTGTTGCTTTTACATTTATCTGACGTTTCTGAAACATAACGTTTAATAAATTAAAAGGATTGTGAAGCATTAGAATGGTTTTTTTTAGGACAAAAGTTATTTTACTCGGCTTACAAATGGCAGTGGCCAAGGTCTTGTCAAGGTCATATAACGAAATAGCGTTAATACTGTTCCTACCAAACGCTACAAAATGCGATGAATGCGTTCGTTCGAATATGGGAGGTCGATATAAAGGAGGTGGATGTGTTTGTTGGTATGACAGAATACAGTACTATAACCAATTAAAATCTACATTTTAAAATACGATTTGAGTCGAAAAAATATCGCACAGAACTTCGTTCCTGACGGGGGTGCCCCGATCGCGCATTTTTTATAGGCCGTAATGCTTTTATTTGTCAGGTTTTTTATATTTTTTTCTTTTTATGAAATTGTAATCGGCATAAGAAAAATTTACATGTACCTACATAGAATATTTTTAGTTTTAGTACACGATTTATTAAAATATAGTTTATGTAACATCCGCTAGCAAACCTTTAATCAATAAATATAATATATTATGTATAAATATTTATATAAATGTTCGTTGGGTTGTTATATAAAGCGTGCCTACATGACTATCGGATGTGTTTTGCGATATGTGTATCGGAGCGGAGCGTGGTGGAATAAGATCCAAGTCTTCTTCCTAACATGAGAGGTCTTGGCCCAGCAGAGATACATTTTCAGGCATTTACATTAATTTGAAATTTGACATTCATCGTCTGAGTCCTGGCCCTGAGTGACTGAGTGAGCCTGGTCCAGTAAAACTCTCCAGTCTGATCTATTAGTGGCTTTCCTTCTCTAACTTGTCACCCCTAAGATCTTAGTGTCCTGTTTGACGCCGTCTATTTGAGACTGGGCTGAATCTACTTCTGCGGCATTCTTAAATATAATTTGAATATTGCTTTTATTTTACTTTTGAGTTTAAATAGTCTTAAAGTTTTAATATACAATTTAACTTTCTAATATCGTACGTTTTATGATCAATGAGTATGGAATACTGTACGTGACTCAGTACTATACGTACAGGTTTTCAATATCAATACATTCTAAAATGGTTGAGTAAAAAGTACAATATGTAGTAGCAGTGGAATCCTTAAGGAAGATACCTGGGACCTTAGAAGGGGACGTGAAGCAAGCTATGATGATATGGACCGGAGAGGTCGTGGGATCGTATCAAGATAACACATCCATAGCCCATCCTGTTCTGAAACTGCGATCGTGGTTCGGCTGAGCTCTTCTCAGGTGAAGGGAATCTCGCCTTCCCAACCGCCTTGTTAGTGGGTACGGCAGCACGAGGCCTTGCCGGCTGCCGTTTACCTCAGGGCCGCCTCACATCATACCTAACATATCTATTGCCTCAGGGTAGCGTTTAAGCTCGGTGCGTCGGCACTGTAAAAGCCATTCCATTACACCAACGAAGAAATAACTTTAGCTAGTACTCAATACTTTAAAACTGTAGTTACGTGTTTTAAGACATGTAATAATTTAGTTAAAGTAAAATCGATATAAACTTTATACGCTACACTATTCGGATTCGGTAGTTCGTGTGGAATCGATAATCAGCTTCAAATTTACGATACACCGTTGGTTATATCGCTTATTCGCGCTCCGTTTACCAGAACCAGCCACTAAGTATAGTGTCACATGTTCGTTTTTAGAAGGTAGACAAATATTACACTTTACGAGGAACCTCATCGTCGTTTAAATTGAGTCGAGTTATAAATTCGGCAGTATGTGGAGATAGGAAAAGCTTTCAAACTCACCGCAAGTTTGTAAGGATTTCTATATATTTCGGTAATCAGATAGGGACGGGCTATTTCCGGTACCACTAAATTTGATTATAAACTTTGATGATCTGCTAAGTAATATTGCTATCACTATAAAGTTCGCGAAGTAAATGTATTATAAAATATATATTGTGAGAAATAAAGTATATATCGTAAGAAAAACTAGTATTAATTTTTTCACGTCATTCGATTTTTGAAACTTTGTACAATTTATATCTATATTTGCGTGATTGTTTCTGGTATAGTACTATCAATGCACAATAGACGTCGCAAAGACATATTGAATAATTGTTTATAAGATAGTGAGGCATTGCTATACATAGCATTTATAAATAGAAATAAATTATATCAAATATCACAGGTCCAATGGTGGACTCACCGTCCAGATATTACTGTATATTGGGTGTGGCACCAATGTTCTATATAAGTATTATCTATATAAGTATGTATTTACAAAAGAAAAAGTAGTATATGTAGTATATCAGTTGTCTGGTTTCCATAGTACGAGCTCTGCTTAGTTTGGGATCAGATGACCGTGTGTGAATAATGTCCCAGGATATTTTTATTATTATTATTATTATAATGTTGTACTAAGATGTTATGTCCCATACGTCTGTAGTAACTCTGCCTCACTTAGCCTTCAAACCGATACGCAGGATCACTAAGTATTCGGCGGTAGAATATGTGATGAGTAGGTGTTACTTATCAAGACAGGCTTGCAACAAGCCTTACCGCCCAGAACCAGTGAAAACGCATTCTTATACCAATCTAAATAAAAAAAGCAATATTACCCTATCACTTGTGTATGTATAATAGACATGATATGAATTCCGATCAATATAATCGTACGTGCAATATGATCTATGCCTAAACTGTCGACACAAAGCAATCTCAGATTACCTTGTAACAAATCCTTAGATAATCCTATCAGATCGTTTGAGCGTTCCTCTTGTGTAACGTTCATGGAAGCGCAAAGTTGTCTGAAATGTCTATAGTTAAGATTTATATAAGTCCAATACATAGAGTACCTATTAATGAGGACAACTGGCACACATAATACGAGTTTAGTTTTACGTTAAAAATAACAGATATGTTTTTTGTACTGGTTGAAATTTCCCACCTTTTTATATGACTTTTTTTTCTCTATTGTTATATTTCGAGAGATTGTTAGCTATCCGTCCTTGATTATATCATTTTTTTTTTCATATTTCCAAAAACTAATAAGATATTTTACGAAAACTAAAAGCAGATGTTTTTAGCGTACTAATACTAATCCAATAGAAAAATGAAATCAAGTGGTGGGATTTTATGCAGAGCGAATGTCTAAAAATCTTGTACGACTATAATAAAGCAGTAGAAACCACACCCGTGGGCCCATTAAATAAATTTATCAAAAAGCTATAAAAAAAGAGTAACAAAATAAAATAGCATTTTTTATCGCAATAACCCGACTCACGCAGACAAGGTCGCGTGGACACCAGCTAGTTATAAAATAAATACAAATTAAGAAGAAACTTAATGGCGCTTGCTCGAGCAATCAGGAATCTTAATCTTTAATGAAGATCCAAGTGTACTTGCATTTATCCATCTCGGTGATACCTATAAGAATAGAATATCATATTTGTGTTTATAATTTATCCCAGGCAAAGAAAATATCGTAGCCATATGTGTCAGATATTTTTTTTATAAGCATGAATATATCTACCAATATACAGGGTTATTTCTAATGACCCAGCAACCTCGCAGGACTAGATAGCTAATACCATAAGCAACAACTTTTGTTCTACGACGTTTGATAATTTGTTAGATTTTAATTTCATACAAAAATAAGTATTAATTTAATATACCGCTTGAACGTTTATAAATCTACGCGCAATGCAAAGATCAACGCGTCGCGTCTTCCTTTCGTTTATGAATGAAATATAGACCTACAAAATGTCAAGACAGTACGACAAAAACTTTTAAATTTTTTTTTTCATGTATTGAGTTATGTCAGAAGTCGTAGAACAAAAGTTGTTGCTTATGATTTTAGCTATCTAGTCCTGCGAGATTGCGGGGTCATTAAAAATAATCCTGTATAATATGATATCGAATACTCTAAATAATTTCCCTAACACGTAACTGTTGAAACTATTAACCGTACCTCCTTATTGGAACTGATAATAGATAAATTTTATTTAAATTTAGAACACAATATTGTTTCAAATAATTATTAATGATTTAATAAATGTAGGTCAATTAATTTAAGGTTCAACGAAGTTCTAACCATTAATTGGTTCTGAATCGTGTATAAGTTTTGCTATAAACGCAAGTTACTATAATACGCAAACAAGTAATTCTGTTCGGGAAACTCTATAGACTTAAGAGTATATTAATCCTTAAATCACTTGATTAGCAAAATGGAAAATAGTAACCCTTAAATGCTGATGGTACTTTCATATTTTCATATATTATGTTTTATTTTATTTAATAAAATTAAAGGGATAAATAAAAAGTATTAGTTATGCTGTACAAGAAACTCAGGTTTAGCTTTTAGGGTTGCTTGCGTTCTTGGTAAGTTTTGCTTTCAGTTATATATCTCTGGTCAGGAGATTTTGTAGTGAGAGCGCAAACGTAGGTGCACGCACTGTTCCCTTACTTTAATTTTTACATGCAAGCAAAATTGTGATGTCGGATTTCAGTAAATATATATTTTATTTTATTAATTTAAAATAATTAAATCTTATTATTTTCCATCACTAACACATACGGAGTCATCAGCTTTAGAAAAAAAAAAATCCACATTCAAATTTCCAATTTTACATTTACATTCTTGTCTATTGTTATTTCAAATATACTGAATTTGTGTATCAATCAGTTGTACGGAGCACGCGGTAGATACATATTAGGTATGTAATACGTCAGGCAGATTTAATTATAATTCCCATCCGATGCCTTCCATTCCACGTGTTCACCAGCTTTCGTTGGAAATAATAATTTAATTTTACGAATATACGTATATTGATTAAATTGTTATACATTTATACAAACTGCTATCAACTGATGTCCATTACTAGTAATTTGTAAATACAACAAACACAGTAAGTACGATATCAATTGAGCATAAAGCTTGAAAAGGTGAAATTAGTCTGTTTGAAATGATTAGTAGTTGTAATGCGACTAAATATTGTATGAGCCATGTATGTAAAAGCCGAGATGGTCCAGTGGTAAGAACGCGTGAATCCCGATGAGCGTGGGTTCAAACCCGGGCAAGCACCGCTGAATTTCATATGCATAATTTGTAATTATAATTCATCTCGATCTGTTATTATTTATACTTTGAATTAGTTTCTGAATGATTAGTCAAATTAGACCAGCTTGACAACAACTGGCTTCCCACGAGGAGGATGACCCCCGAAGCCAAAGCCGAGATGGCCCAGTGGTAAGAACGCGTGAAACTCAACCGATGATCGTGGGTTCAAACCCCGGGCAAGCACCGCTGAATTTCATGTGCTTAATTTGTGATTATAATTATCTCGTGCTTGACGGTGAAGGAAAACATCGTGAGGAAACCTGCATGTGTCAAGTTTCATTGAAATTCTGTCACATGTGTATTCCACCAACCCGCATTGGAGCAGCGTGGTGGAATAAGCTCCAAAACCTTCTCCTCACACACAGAGAAGAAGAGGCCTTAGCCCAGCAGTGGGACATTCACAGGCTGTTACTTCTACTTCAATTCATCTCGTGCTTGACGGTGAAGGAAAACATCGTGAGGAAACCTGCATGTTTCCAATTTCAATGAAATTCTGTCACACGTGTATTCTACCAACCCGCATTGGAGCAGCGTGGTGGAATAAGCTCCAAAACCTTTTCCTCACAAAGAGGAGAAGAGGCCTTAACCCAGCAGTGGGACATTCACAGGCTGTTACTTTACTTTTATATTGTATGAATTTTTATTGAACTTTTTTTTGTTCTTATTTCCATTAATTATAACTAGCAAACAAACAGAGCGGGAAATGTAACTTAATTGTTGTATTTGCGTATATGTATTTAGTTATAAAATTGCTTCATATATGTTTCTGTAAAACATTCGACACGAGAAAGTTTTCTAATTTAGCGAATAACAATAAATGTATAATTTAATAATTCCATTATGCGAAACCTTTTTGTTATAATTCGGAATATAAATACAAAATAATCTTTGTATTCCAGTTCGCGCTGTAAAACCGAAATGGGATATTTTCCAAACGCGACATCATCACAAACTTATTTACTTCAGCTGTCGAATTTGCCACACATGCGGCGTTGGGAGTTTTAATTAAGTTGCTTCCGTTTTGTCGCCAGTATTTTTGAATTTAATTTGAATTATTAATTAAATCTGTATATGTTTCGAATGAGGCTTAGTTTTGTTTTCTATTTTATATACTATGTATTATTTGTTAATTTGGTCGACTTTCCGACAGAGCTGTCAGATAACGATAATTGCATTTATATAATATGGACATACAATTGCGAAAGTTTAAAATGTACTTAATATAAGTTTTATTAACAAATTATTTTTTAGGCTTAGGTAATCAAATTTCATTATTTGTATTAAAATCATGTAAGAACTAGATCATAAAAATAAATTAGTTTCAATTAAATTAGATACTTTAATAGATTTAAATTTTCTTGGGTCTTTTGTACTATCAGTTGCAGCGAAAGTGTTAACATTGTCAGTTGATCGCTGTATACAGCAACCTCTTTGAACGACTATTAACACTAAAATGGAAAGGGCAGCAGCTACAATTTGGCAGACCGTAAACATGTTTTACGAGCAGACAACTCGATCCTTTGTGATAGACAACTTGATCCTTATATTGTTAAAATCATACGTCATTTGCGAATACGAATATAGACAAATTTTCGACATATTCTGTGCGTTTTATTAGTGAACAGAGAGCAGGTCCATCAGACCGTTTGTAGCGTAGAGTGGGTTAGCATTTACGGTTGATTGTTCAATACAGCGAGTCTATGACTACCTATTAAGTCTCGGGACGGAAAGGGAAGCAACTTCAATTTGGTAGACCATAAACATGCTTTACGAGCCGGACCTTGTGATGGACACACCGACAAATGTGTTGTATATAACCTTGTTGCGCAGTGATTTAAGCCAGTGACGTGTGTTTCAAAGTTACATATTCATGAACGAAATGTAATGTGTAAACTGTTGTAAATGTCATTAATGGCTTCTTCACGATTATTTACAAAATACTTATAACTAAATACTAATTCTAATAAAATTCCATTAAAAGTTAATAGTTGCTTAAAAGTTATTCATCTTCGAAAGCCGTATTGGTTTTGAATTTTAATTACTTAGTTTTAAACACTCGTTAGCTTGTTTAAAGCTTCTTTTTAAAGTTTTTCAGACTGTTTAGTTATACTCTATTTGGGTTTCTGTCTCGGATTTTATAAATACAAAACGAAAACAAAACTAAGTATAATTATTTTAAAATGTAAATATAGTTATGTTTTATTTTATTATTATTGAGTTGCGTCTATTAACGTCTGATAATTTCAATTGATAATAATAATTATATAAATAAAAAAAAAACTTAAAAAAACTCCATCTAAGAGATCTTAATTTTCATTTCAGATAATATCCTAACAATACTAATGTAATTGCGATGCGAGTTTGAAACTATATGAATTAAAAACTTCCTCATTTTTAGTTGGTAAACAGTAAATAGGTACCCCGATTGAAAATCCAGTCATATGATAATATATATGGTACAAATGTATTGAGGGCGCTCGCAGTCCTCTTTTACCGTCAACTTACTGATGGAGAACACTTGAGTACTCAACTACCCAATTAATTGCAAGTTATAGAATTATTACGGGTGGTTGGGCATATTCGGAATGAGAGCCTGTGAAGAAATTATTAGCAATCGCTGGGAGCGTATTTATTGCCTTATAATTTATACAGTATAATTCTTAATAAGCGATTTGATGTTGTTTGTACGTCAGTAAAAGGTTACAAGTATTATCAAATCATATATATTTGTATATTTATCATTAGAACATTTAAAACTTAATTGGTCATTGCGGGTCGGCCAACTGCGCAGGAGATATTATAGTGCACAAGTGTGTGCGCAAACAGAGGTGCACACTCTATTCCGTAGCTCTCACAATCCGATGGGACAGCAATCCGATACGACCGGAAAGAATTCAGGCGCAGGACCAACAGCTTTATGTGCTTACCGAGGCACGGGAGTGTACACACTTCTTTACTGTACAACTTACAGAATTCACGCTGTTACTGCGAATTTTCTAACAGAAAAACCCACTTTTTTATTATTGGGCGACCTGGGATTGAATAAAGAACCTCCGAGATAGTGGCCTTAATCCTATCCACTAGACCAACGAGGCAGTCCATACAGTTTGGATCTTAAGATAGAGATGAGTTTTTTATTGTTTAGTGTGAATGGAAGTTAACAAGCTTGTGTCGGGTACATGCTGTCACACGTGTATTAACTAATCCGCATTCCTAATTTGTAATTAAGTAATGAAATGAACATTTGTTAGTATTTTTTTAATTATTTTTTTACGAATGGGAGTAACGTTATCTTTATTAATAGCTCAATCACGATTGCTTTTCACATTGCGCGAGTGACTTGTTTTTGTATGCGAGAGACGAACGTGCTTCTATTACAAATATAGAATCTTACCGATTGACCCATTAACTTGAATTATAACTCCAAAAATTCCGTTTCTCCCTAAATATTCTTCTATAAAAATATTATATATTTGAAATGGTTTAGCGTACTTTTATTACGATAGTATGAATCAATAGGCAGCATATTATTACAGTTATGTATAAAATATATTTCATTGTATTCGTATCTTTTACAAGCATACCTTGGACAAGAGTACGTTGAACTGTCTTTATATCGCAATTCATAATAGTATTATTTTTCTCTCAACACTTATAATTTTTCCTTGCAAGTTTGCAAACTACCAAGCAATTATCAACATGTATCTAATAATAATTATAATATCAAATTAATATATACGTCTAAGTGTACATAATTATGTATGAGAACGGTGTCGCGTATCTTGTTAGCTATATTACGTTTGTGTTATGTACATACATATTTAATGTGTATTTATATACTTTGATAACATATGATTTGTATTTGGTGAAAGACAAAGCGTCCAATGACAGTATAATTGCGTGCTAAATTACCATTCGTTAAATCAACAATAAACCTTGGCAACGAAGGTGTTATGTCCTTGTACATGTAGTTACACTGGCTTACCCTTTAAACCAGAACGCAACAGTACTAAATATTGCTGTTTAGCGGTTTTGCACAAAATCCTACCGCCAAGTTCTCACCAATTCACCAATCTCAAACAAATACGCAACACAATAAACAAAAAGAATAAATGTATATAGATAAGTTTTAGTTAATATGAATAGTAACAGAAAGTTAATTCTGCTATAAGTAATTCCGACACTTTAAGCACACAAGGAATACATTTTCTACAAATTTTTCAAGTAACGATATATTGCAACGAGTTTAATACTGTCGAGTTAGAGAAAGTGTCGTAAAATTACCGCATGGCAGGTAAATAGATAAGATCAATAAACCATCGAGATCACGTGCGGGCGATTTAGTGAGACACGGCACAAAACTTGCTGGTAACTAACTGAACCCAATTGACAGTGTTTAAACGATTCTACGTGTGCGGTGGTGGTATTATTAGATCTGATGTCGAAAAAGCGAGATAAATTGTGATTAAAATTGATAAGAATTTTATTAATTAAACTCAGGCGAAGAAAGTAATTTTCTTATAATAATTAATAAAATACGAACAAGGAAATCATGTCATTTAAAAAAATTGAGTAGTTTGCAATGGCGACGAATGTGTAATTTTCTCAGCTTATTATTAATATAAAACAAAATTAATAATTTGATTACTTATATATACATATATAATATATGTATATAAGCGAAACACCATTGTACAGGAGATCTTTCGGAACAATGCGCCCAATTCATTTGAACTTTGTCACTTTTATCTATACCTTCCCGAAATAGAACGGATTTCACGCAAATCCTATGCAAAATACATTTTTCTTATTATCTAATTATAGTTATAGTTATAATAATATAATATAACAACGAAGTATATACATATACGCACCATGCAGATAAGTTTGAAGAGAGCGGACAGCATCAGAGAGCGTTATGTCCCCAAGGCGTGCCAATAGATATTTCACAACAAAAGTAAATGATGCTCCTATATAAGTCTTCTATAAGAACATTGTTTTAAAATTCGACTACATTGGATCAGTCCTATTAACGTGATTCGTTTACAAAGGAACAGAGGTTAGAGAAACGATCAAAAAATCCAAAAACGATTGAAAACTACTCTAATGGTTTTACTGTACAATTTTTCTTGCAATTATTTTCATTGTACAAGTCTACAGATTTCATATATACATATGTCTGTGTGTATTAATAATAATATTTGTTAAGTAATTAGATTTTTTTTTATTTAAAAAAATATGGTTATTACAAAATAATTTAAAATATTTAATTTTCAATGGTCGGAATAATTCATAATAATTTAATTAATAAATTAATTTGTTTTGATGGATATGTATAACATAATTAAGCGATCTATTAATTATGGTTAATATACGCTGTTGATGTATGCATACTCACGATCTAGTGGATTATGAATTAATTATATACACAGAAACATATATGTTTATAATATGTTAGTGTTAACTTTTATTAATAAAGTAAAGTAACACAGCCTGTGAATGTCCTACTGCTGGGCTAAGGCCTCTTCTCCTCTTTTTGTGAGGAGAAGGTTTTTGGAGCTTATTCCACCACGCTGCTCCAATGCGGGTTGGTGGAATACACATGTGACAGAATTTCAATGAAATTTGCACATGCAGGTTTCCTCACGATGTTTTCCTTCACCGTCAAGTACGAGATGAATTATAATCACAAATTAAGCACATGAAATTCAGCGGTGCTTGCCCGGGTTTGAACCCACGATCATCGGTTAAGATTCACGCGTTCTTACCACTGGGCCATCTCGGCATTAATACATAATGTATTATTACATATGTCAGCTATCGGTAGGTCTAGTTAGTGATCCTAAATATTAATATGTTTATTTCTGTGTGAAAGCGGAAAGATTGAAGAGTGAATAACTGAGTGTAAATTCGGGCGAAAGGGACATAACATCTTAGTTGGTTGGCAGCGCATTGACGGTGTGAGTTATGATTCATTTTTATTACGGTGGTACACTTCGTTCGAAAGATATTGACATCTATCAGCAGAAAACCAACCACTTACAATCAGGAATCCATTGGCTAGTCTGTGTTCCGGTTGAAAAATAAGTTGAGGATTATTGCATTAAGAGCAAGGTACAAGTAAATATTTATTAAAAAAGGCTTTACTTAATCTATTTATGTAACTGAAAGTATGATGCAGACCCAGAGGTCCTTATTCCGGGTTCTTATCGTGGCTTAGTCTAATAAGAAAATATTGCGTTCCGTAGCTGCTCAGAATTTAAAAGCGGAAATAACACAGTTGATGGATAAAATAAAAATTGTTTGTAAAATTTAACTTTTTATTAAAGCTACATTACCATACAATATGGAACGCGAAGAAAAAATAATATTTTTGTTTTGACGTGACAACGTCTAATAAATCGATGAACGCTGGCTGCATGCACGAAAAATTGTCCCGTTACGCAGTCAATGTTTTGTTATGACTTGTCACGTTAAACTATCGTCCATAAACCGACTTTACAGACAACCAGTTTTGTTTCACCAATTTTTTAAAAAAGATTTATTTATTTGATGCTACTTATGTATTTTTTTGTCTTAACAAACGTTTTCTAATAATTGATAAGACAGTCAGTCAGTAATTAAAGACACTTCTGTTACTAACGCGAGTCGGCAACAAGCAAAGTTACATAATTTTAATATATACGTCTGATAAACAGTTAGTTTAAGGTAAGGTTGTACTTTTGTATCCCTATTATTCATATCACAGAACATAAAGTTAAAAGTACTCGAGTATATCACAGTTGCAACAATTTTACATTATAATTAAGCTGAATTGTAAGTAATATATCACATAATAATAATTAACACGTCCAAACTTTAATATTTAATTGGTTGACTTCGTTATTTATGTTTGTATATCAATGAAGACACTTCAAAATAAATCAGCATTAAAATTTCGGATCCAGTTATTGCAAAATTGTTGATTTCATACATCAGTGGTTCTTATTGTACATGAAAATAAAGTCAAATTTTAACTCTCAAGCCTTTTCCACCGTACGCGACTCCATTGTCCACGATTTATTTTTCGCTGTGAAAATGTCGAGATATTAAACTGTTCACCTATATGAAACCATTTATTCAAAACCATTCATGTATCCACGTAATAAAACGAAGCCATTTGCATGAAAACAAAAAGCGCCGTCTATGATTTTTTTTGTACATTTTTAATGGTGACGTAAATCAACGAGATAAAATTGTATCAAATCTCGAAAACAAAAACGCATCGATTATAAAGTCGTTTACTATATGGATAGTGTTTTATAAGTGCTTATTGATTTGTGAATGACAGAAACAAAATAAAATATAAGATTTATGGTATATTTAGCATAAGTTAGATAAATCTATCAGTAAATATAAAAATAGAAATGAAAATCTTCTTCATTAGCGAGCTTATTCGAGTGATTGCCGGAGGAAGTCCTAAAAGAAAACATTGTTATTGACAAATAATCTCTCAGCTCCTTTTAATTACCGTACCGTGTTTCCGGTTTGTTAATTATCGCCGGCTCGAGATTATTGACTTATTTGATATTTATTATTTTCTAATAAACATTATTTAAGGAGGAATCTTATATAATATTATCAAATCCATATTTTATTTTATTTAATAGAGTCTGAAAACATTTGGCATTAATGTTTCTCGCCCACATAAAGCGTACCTTGACCGTGTACTAATGACAGAAGTACCCACTATTTCACAATAATGACAGGCAATGGTCTAATGGGATAAACGGTAGCACAGAGCAAGGTTGTGACGCTCCGTCCACACAGTACCGCGAACACTGTCGCTCTGAAGCGACACTATACCAACAAATTGGTAAATAGCACCACTCGAACGCGTATCCGTTCAATCTACTTAAGACAAGAAGATTATCGAGTCTGTCCTCTCAGTCGTGCTACGGAGTCGTCTCAAAACACGTGGAAACACCTTGAAGGAGTTGAAAGTTTTTTCGGGAAGCCATGGAGTTCGCGCTGCGATAAAATTATGACAAAATGATGTATTTAATTAATCAGACATAATTTGACAAAATGAGAAATACAAATCCTATCGGTTTAAATTTTATAATTTTGAGCGAATTGGCTTAAAATATATACAACCAGAAAATAGTGATCATGAACGGAATCAGTGTATCGGTTGAGAAAGGGGCGGAGGTGAACGTTAAAGAAACGAAAAAGAGAGTGAGTGTCAGAGAAAAGCTGATGCAGATCCGGTCAAACATTACAGTCGAACCAATTATTGCTTGTTATATTATGTCCAATGTGTTTTCGGGGTTAGCTGTTCAAAACTTAAATTTGGAAAAGGCGTGTAGAGTTAACTTGGGTTACAGCGATGAAATTTGCTCAGCGTTAAATCGACGGCAAACGGAAAATTATACAATGGAGGAGTCGGAAGTGCAAAAATTAACAGCGTCAGTGCAAGCTTGGAAAAATATCGTACAAACGGCATTTCCATGTATTTTAGTTCTTTTTGTCGGATCGTGGAGCGATAAGACGGGTAAAAGAAAAGCTTGTATACTGTTACCAATCGTTGGGGAGGTACTATGTTGCACAAGTTTCATACTAAATACATATTTCTTCTATGAATTGCCTTTGGAGGTCACGGCCCTCTCGGATCTGTTTCCGTCGCTAACAGGTGGATGGATTACCGTTTGCGTTGGTGTATTTAGTTACATCGGTGACGTGACAACGAAAGAAATGAGAACATTCCGAGTGGGGGTGGCTAATTTGTGCATGTCCTTAGGAATACCGATTGGGATGTCGCTAAGTGGAATATTATTGCAACAAATCGGTTACTATGGCATCTTTCTCATATCAAACTGCTTGTATTTAATCAGTTTAATCTATGGATACATTCGTCTGAAAGATCCAGTTATACCACAAGAGAGACACAGAGTAAGTAATTATTATTTAGCACGACTTAAGATTGTTATAATTAGAGAAATTATTTGTATATGGTTAGGATAGTTTTGTGACTGGAATTTCGTATTGAGAAAATCTTGCAAAATATTTCGTCTTGTAAAGTTGGCAAGGCTAAGGAAGAGGTACTTAAACAAAGTTGAGACAGTATCAGAACCAATTTAATCGGAAGTGTAGGGTTACTGTAGACTAAGGTACAGTTTGAGGCCGTTCATCATTCGATGGAGCCCGGTCCTACGTCTAAGTGATAAATTGCTCTGTGCCACTACGCAAATTCGAGCGAAGGGGAGCATCGTAACGCAATCAGTGGTTTTCACGAGGCTCAGATAGGTGTCTGCATTTGTAATGCCACTGATCTATCGCGATACGACTGTCAATTTATTCCGTTTGCCGCGGATGCTGTACGAATGATTTATTTTTAGGTTTCAATGAAAAATAGATACGATGCTTTTTGCTGGATTTCGCAGCGTCTGTTATCATCTGATTCAAAAGCCATTCAAACGAGAACCGTTTGATATGTAGTGGCGATTTTCGAAGTTTTTTTCAATTACGCATTTTATGTCTGTAGGTGTAAGTGATAAACGATTTCACGGCTTCAATTTCGACAATTTGAAATTGGAACTTATAAATAATCTCGTTATCGCCACTTTTGACAGTGTAAATTTTAGAATGATTAATTAAACGAGTAAAAGGCGAAATATGGCGTTCTTAGTAGCTGTTTATTTCATTCTACTCTGTTATATTAAATTTACAAACAGTATTTTCATTACTAAGTTTCGAATATAATAAACTTATTTAAGCATATATTTGATGAGTATCAAAGTGATCGAATTAAAGTTAAGTATTGTAATTTAATTGAAATTAGAAGACGTAAAAATATCTACGTTTTAGTAGTGATGTTATTATAATGATGTTAATGCCTTGCTTATCTAGTGGTTAGCATTAATGCTGCCGACCCTGACGTCTCGTGTATGAATCTCTGATTTGATCTGAGATCTGAGACCATTAAACAGTTTAATGTTGTTCGAACGTTGTCATACAATTTCTGTCTTCTAATAAAGAAACGCACAAATCGTTTTTTATAAAAAAGCTCGCTGAACCAAGTATAATATATAGGATTGAAACATATTAACTGCTCACTTTGCGTTAGAAACGTTTATTTTTTAAAAATGGCATGTAAAAATGTTGAATGAATGAAATGAATCCAAGTGCCATCTCTCATGGCGCCTAAAGAAATTTCACGTGAAAAAACGGAACAATTGAAATTGTATCAGATGTTTGCAATTGAAAAAAAATTTCATGTGAACGTCGCAGGTTCAATCCTTGAGTTTTTTGCATACCCACACTCAACACATTGGTGAAAAACATAGGAACATAAGTAAATTATGTAAATATGTGTATACAGTTTTAGTGTTCCTTCCTTGTTTTTGAATAATGTTTAAAGTTTCGCGTTACCAATAAATATGTCGCGCAGTAACATTTCACACCCTGTGCCCTGTGTTTGCGGGTATCACAGGTCTGGTCAGCGCAAGGTCTCATTCCATTCTGATTTATTACGTGGCATAGGAGATGGATTGCGATTGCCGCGTATCGATTATATCAAACACTATACTTAACGAGAGTTACTTTTTAAAAAAATCTGTTAAATAAGCCGAAAAATTAGTATTGCGTTACATAATATTAAAAAAAAAAAATCCTTGTGATAAGATAGTTTTCTTAAAATAGTTAACATTAAAAAAAATATTAAGGGTTAATTTACACATTTACTTATAATACTTTTTATTGTTTTTAATTTGTGATGAAACGAAGAGGAAATGCTTTATGTAATCTAGGTTAACATATATTTTTAATGAGTTTATTATTAGATCTTGACCCAATTTATTAAGGAACTGTGCACCTATTCTAATATAGATTGAGAAGCCTCTCCTTTTTTGAAGTCACTTCAAAGTGTAATCTTTTTCAGGAGCAACCGGTTGGTTGTCGAGGATGGGTCTGCTCCTTCTTCGATGCTCGTCACGTGCGGGAGACTCTAACGGTGGCGTTCAGAAGTGGTCCACGGCGGAGGAGACTTCGCGTATCTTTGTTAATAGTTGTCGTCTGTGTTATATTTGGACCTTTACATGGTAAGCGAAATAAAGTATATAACTTTACTTCTTTCTAAACATGTTTTGTCTGAAGCAATTTAAGTGCAACGAAAAAGAGAATGTTGTTGAGTGGAATGTGTGTTATTATTAATTTTGAATTCGAGGAAATACACAAATATACACAAATACACACATCCCCAAACAACATTTACAACTAGGTAGGTACCACCCACTCATCAGATATTCCGCAGAACAGCAGCACTTGGTACTGTTGTGTTCCGGTTTGAAGGGTGAGTGAGCCAGTGTAATTACAGGCACAAGGGACATAACATCTTAGTTCCCAAGGTTGGTGGCACATTGGCGATGTAAGCGATGGTTAACATCTCTTACAATGCCATTGTCTATGGGCGTTGGTGTCCACTTACCATCATGTAGCCCATATGCTCGTCCGCCGTCCTATGAAATAAATAAATAAATAAATAATGTTAGAGTCTATAACCTTTCTCAATAAATATGTTATCAAAAGCAATCATTTTAAAATTGATAAATTGATAGATCCTGAGATGAAGGTGCTCAAACAAACAAAGAACTTAATATGAATAAAGATGCGATAAAATAGGAATTGTACGGTTTCCATGTCGCACTATGCTCCGCTTTTTACCTAAGCTATCTGTAAACTACCAGCCGTGATGAAACTCCCGATTGAATGATTAATTTGAGTCTTAGCGACGGAGGCAGCGCTTATAAAGAAACCTTTTTACACTCTTAATTACTCAAAGGCTTTGGTAAATAAAAAATCTTCATTGACATCAAGTATAATATTTATTATTGTATATTTTTTATTGTATTCGATAGGCGGACGGACAAACGGGCCACCTGTTGGTAAGTCGCTACGCCCATAGACATCGGCGATGTAAGAAATAATTACCATTCCTTACATCGTAAACACGCCACCAACTTTGGGAACTAAGATGTTATGCCCCTTGTGCCTATAGTTACACTGGCTCACTCACCTTTGACACCGGAATACAACAATAATAAGTATTGCTGTTTATTATGACACTAAACTACTGTGAATCTACTTCAAATTTTAACTACAGAAAACTTATTGAAGGATGTATTTAAGAACATCTTAAGTACCTCATTATGGCAATAGGATGTCCAGAAATATGAGAATTCTGTTTTGAACCACTGACAACAGAGTACTGACTCATTATATGGTTAAGCCAATGAAGCCAAGACTTCCTTTACTTTATTGCAGTTTTTTTAACTATTATCATTTCAATTATATTGGCCTTGTTATTTTTACTTTGAATTAAAAAAAACCCACTTTTTTCTTTTCAGTTCCTATTGACGAATAGTTATTTCTCTAAATTCCTACAAATAATGTGGAATGTGTGCCGTATAATGTGGAATTAAATATGGCCGTGTGTTTGTTTCCTCTGGACTAAATTACTGAACCACTAGTACACTTTCATAACAAGCTAATCTTGGACCTGAATAAGGATATGTATAATTAACGTCGTTACTAGGAACATTAAAATGAATTATAGTATAATATATTTAAAAAAATCTCAAAAAGCAAGACTTAGGCTGTTGCTAAGTAGCTTTCTAGTCTACTGTCTAAAGTTTAAGTTAAAAAAGTTAAATACATAACTTGGCTTTTTCGTCGGTCTATGGCATAGCTCAATAAGGCTGCAGATATCGAGGTTTACTTGGCATTGTAAGTACTCTCGTATGTCGAATACCACGTAGCCGTTTATCTTGGACGTGCAATCTTTACCGTCGAGTAGGATTGTTGTCTGATCGGAATATGAGAGTGTTGAAGTAAAGAGTACTTGACAGAATAAGACTTGTTGTTGTCTGTACGCTCATACTCAAGATCTATGATACTGAACTGTCCTGCTTTATGAATGGCCGCCGTAAAATTTATCTGGTTGACAACAATTATAATTAATATAATTTTCAGTTTTGAATGTGTTTTATTGTTGACAGTTACATCAATTACTTTTTTTTTATTGCATAGGTAGGCGGACGAGCCTCCCATATGGTGGCATAAGTGGTCACCAACGCCCATAGACATTGGCATTGTAAGAGATGTTAACCATCGCTTACATCGCCAATGCGCCACCAACCTCGGGAACTAAGATGTTATGTACCTTGTGCCTGTAATAACACTGGCTCATTCACCCTTCAAACTGAAACACAAAAGTATCAAATACTGCGGTTTTGCGGTAGAAATATCTGATGTTAATAGTGGGTGGTATCTACCCAGACGAGCTTGCACAAAGCTGTACCACCAAGTAAATTGATGATTTTAACGTTCTTCGTTTTTACAGGTGAAATGAATGTGCTTTATCTCTTCATGCGATATAGATTTAATTGGGATGAAGTTCAGTTCAGCATGTTTTGTACATACAGCATAATAACCAATTTAGTGGGTAAGTCTATCTATATATATAAAAATATTTAAAATATTCACAACAATGACTATAGTTTTGCTGTTTGCCGTTCGGCCGAGGTAGCCGAGATGGCCCAGTGGTAAAAACGCGTGAATCTTAACCGATGATCGTGGGTTCGAACCCGGGCACGCACCACTGAATTTCATGTGATTAATTTTTGATTGTAATTCATCTCGCGCTTGACGGCGAAGGAAAACATTTCACTGAGATTCTGTCACATTTGTATTCCACCAACCCGCATTTAAGCAGCATGGTGGAATAAGCTCCAAACCTTATTTTCAATAAGAGGAGTAGTATCTTAGCCTAGCAGGACATTCACATGCTGTAACTGTACTGTACTGTAAATATTGACTACAGCAGACTTTTTTCCGCATTCAATAATAGAATATTATAATAGTTAGTAAGAATTCGTTTCGTTCGTGTTTTAAATTATTTATATTACTTTTAGTTTAGTTTGTATTATACAATATATTTTTAAATAATGTATTCTCTTTGTCAGGAACATTGTTCTCCATCAGTATCTTCAGCGATTTCATGAAGCTGGACGACACCGTGGTAGGAATTATTTCCTGCACCAGCAAGATATTGGCGTCCTTAATATTTGCCTTCGCGAGTACAACGACAGAGATTTATATAGGTATTATTTATAATAATTTCTAATACTTTGTCACATTCATTATTAGCGATCGCGATGTGGAATCACTTATAAAGCTTACAATTTCGCGACGTTGAAAATTAATGGTTGTAATATATCTCAAGGTTGTTTAAATGTTTGTTTCTAACGATAAATATCTATTTTAAAAGTTTAGTGAATAGTACATTTATTTATTTACATATAATTTTTTTATACAATATTAATATGGGGTATTGTGTCTTCTAACGGAAATACTATGTACATTTTTTTCATAATATATAAAAATAAGGTCCTCCAGACCGATTTCAGCCACGGCGGCCAATCTCAAGAGAGATTAGCCAACTGCGCAGGAGATATTATAGTGCACAAGTGTGTGCGCAGACACAGGTGCACTCTCTTTTCCTTAGCTCTCATAATCCGATGGGACGGCAATCCGACACGACCGGAAAGAGTTTAGGCGCAGGACCAACGGCTTTACGTGCTTTCCGAGGCACGGGAGTGTACACACTTCCAACTTCCAGACTCCGGGCTGCTACTGAGAATTTTCTGACAGAAAACCCCAATAACTATTTATTGGCCCGACCTGGGAATTGAACCCAGGACCACCGAGTTTGCGGCCTTATATCAAACCGCTAGACCAACGAGGCAGTCGACAGTATAAAAATACCCACTTACGTAATAGTAGACTCGAAACGAAATAATATGGGTTGTATTTCAGAGACGCACAACCCTGACACAAACAGACTAATTGCATTACCATCGTTGACTGCATCACAGTCGGATAAACAGCCTTTTTTATTTACTGTTCTATTGTAATAAAATTGTACAAGTCATTTTATAATTTGCTTTCAGCGCTTACAAAATGTTCATACCTTTGATTAAATAATAGTTCAAAGATTCACTAGCCTAATTAGATTAATGTCTAGCTAAGGTTAGAGATTTCCAGCAATTCATGGTCGGGATAATAAAAGTGATAGAGTGTAGAAGTTGTCACATGATTGCTATCACCTTGTTATCACAATATCTTAAGTATCATCAATTAAACATAATGTTATTCATAGTTAATTGATTAATTAATTAATTGACCATGAAATTAACCAACACAGCCAATAATTTAAATGGCGTAACAGAGTGAAGGGTCGTGTGGTTTCCTTTAGGCTATTGATACCTACGGCAAAATATTTACGCTTAGTTAGGGGTAAAAATAAGCAGGAAAATAAAATTTTCGTTGAAAATAGGCTATACTAGCAATAATGTATTTTCCGAAGGGCATAGGGAGCGATCGCCCGGAGCTGGTAGTTCCCCGAGGATTTATTTTCACTTTTGCTATTGGATATTAGAAAGGCCAATAATATTTATTCAGGGTGAAAAGTTTAGAAACACCCTTATGATTAGTTTTTATAAGAGGAATATCCTTATTAGAAAATAAATAAATTCTGGTTCCACTTGTGTTATTAAGCGGGAAGCGACCACTTTGTTTCAGAACTTAGATTCTAATATTATCCGACATAATATACGTTTCTAATTAAATTTAAAGGATTTCTAAAATGAATTAAACGAAATGCCAAGATCTATTTTTCTAGATTAAATAGGCAGATAAATAATCGTTGTCCAAATTTCACAGGATTTTGAAATAAACTTTATACTAAGTTGTTAAATGAAATAAGACTTTTTTAATGTTACACTAGAAACTTGGACCACTGCCCTTTCACTCTACTGTAAGCCGCGTAAAAGAACTTCGTTCCAATAAAAAAAAAACAACAGTGACTAAATCAAAACTCCAGAGTCTTACATGCACGATTATTGGATGCGCCTTACAAAAAAACTATTAGCCGGCTATTATACTTTGGTTACGCTGGTTAGGTGGATAGTATACAATATCATCATACAATAATCACATTCGCCGAACTATTTTCTGACAATCTATTTAATTATAAATAATTAATTACGTCATTAAATGACCAGCTAATGTAGTCGGATATTGTTATCATTAATTTTATTAATTAAATATGAATAAATATATTATAACATTGGATTCAATGGTAACGCTCATATTGGAACAATATTTCATGATTTAAAACTTTTTTTATTGACGATATATTCTCATTTAATTAATTTTATTTTAATTATCCATTATTAAATGAGTTAGGAAACTATAATGTACTCCTGACCGATTTTGGGTAGCGAACTGCGCGGCACATATTATTATAGAGCACAAGTGTGTGCGCAAACACACAGGTGCACTCTCTATTCCTATGCTCTCATGATCCTATAAGACAAATCTGTTACGACTGGAGATACTCAGGTGCAGAACTAACGGCGCAACGAGCTTTCCAAGGCTTGGGAGTGTAAATAACTGATACCGAAAATCAAAGACAGTAAAACCCATTACCAGTATCAGTATTGCCAGGACCAGGGGTTTGAAGCCAGGACCTCGGGATCTGCGGCCTTTTAGCTAGCTTTTAGTCCGAGGAGGCAGTCAGTTAGGATATTATACAGAGTTGACGTTTACCATATCCGCCTTCTCATATTTAAATAAAATGTAACCGATTCCATTAGAAGTTTTAGACAAGAAATAAAATTAATGTTAACAGTTAGTACAATAATCACATTCGCCGAACTATTTTCTGACAATCTATATAATTATAAATAATTAATGATATCATTAAATGACCAGCTAATGTAGTCGGATACTGGTACCATTAATTTTATTAATTAAATATGAATCAATCTATTATAACATTGGATTCAATGGTAACGCTCATATTGGAACAATATTTCATGATTTAAAAGTTTATTTATTGATAATACATTCTCATTTAATTAATTTTATTTTAATTATCCATTATTAAATGAGTTAGGAAACTATAATGTACTCCTGACCGATTTTGGGTAGCGAACTGCGCGGCACATATTATTATAGTGCACAAGTGTGTGCAAACAAAGGTGCACTCTCTATTCCTATGCTCTCATGATCCGATAAGACAAATCTGATACGACCGGAAAGACTCAGGTGCGGAACTAACAGCGCAACGAGCTTTCCAAGACTTGGGAGTGTAAATAACTGATACCAAAAATCAAAGACAGTAAAACTCATTACCAGTTTCAGTACTGTCAGGACCAAGGGTTTGAAGCCAGGACCTCGGGCTCTGCGGCCTTTTAGCTAGCTGTTAGTCCGAGGAGACAGTCAGTTAGGATATTATACAGAGTTGACGTTTACCATATCCGTCTTCTCATCTATACATATAAATAAAATTGGAGTGTCTGTTTTTAATGTTGAAATAACCGCTTTTTACTACATGCATATGAATATATATACGGTACATACACCGAAATAACATTTTTTACAATTTTTGTCTGTCTGTCTGTCTGTCTGTCTGTCTGTCCGTCTGTCTGTTTGTTCCGGCTAATCTCTGAAATGGCTGGACCGATTTTGACGGGACTTTTATTGGCAGGTAGCTGATGTAATAAGGAGTAACTTAGGCTACTTTTATTTTAGAAAATAATGATAATCTATACATCTATACATATAAATAAAATTGGAGTGTCTGTTTTTAATATTGAAATAACCGCTTTTTACTACATGCATATGAATATATATACGGTACATACACCGAAATAACATTTTTTACAATTTTTGTCTGTCTGTCTGTCTGTCTGTCCGTCTGTCTGTTTGTTCCGGCTAATCTCTGAAATGGCTGGACCGATTTTGACGGGACTTTTATTGGCAGGTAGCTGATGTAATAAGGAGTAACTTAGGCTACTTTTATTTTAGAAAATAATGATAATCTATACATCTATACATATAAATAAAATTGGAGTGTCTGTTTTTAATATTGAAATAACCGCTTTTTACTACATGCATATGAATATATATACGGTACATACACCGAAATAACATTTTTTACAATTTTTGTCTGTCTGTCTGTCTGTCTGTCTGTCTGTCCGTCTGTCTGTTTGTTCCGGCTAATCTCTGAAATGGCTGGACCGATTTTGACGGGACTTTTATTGGCAGGTAGCTGATGTAATAAGGAGTAACTTAGGCTACTTTTATTTTAGAAAATAATGATAATCTATACATCTATACATACATATAAATAAAATTGGAGTGTCTGTTTTTAATATTGAAATAACCGCTTTTTACTACATGCATATGAATATATATACGGTACATACACCGAAATAACATTTTTTACAATTTTTGTCTGTCTGTCTGTCTGTCTGTCCGTCTGTCTGTTTGTTCCGGCTAATCTC
This sequence comes from Nymphalis c-album, assembly GCA_963151315.1. Classification (NCBI taxonomy): domain Eukaryota; kingdom Metazoa; phylum Arthropoda; class Insecta; order Lepidoptera; family Nymphalidae; genus Nymphalis; species Nymphalis c-album. The sequence continues at coordinate 11,086,113 of OY720591.1, read as the reverse complement.
TGAAATGGCTGGACCGATTTTGACGGGACTTTTATTGGCAGGTAGCTGATGTAATAAGGAGTAACTTAGGCTACTTTTATTTTAGAAAATAATGATAATCTATACATCTATACATATAAATAAAATTGGAGTGTCTGTTTTTAATATTGAAATAACCGCTTTTTACTACATGCATATGAATATATATACGGTACATACACCGAAATAACATTTTTTACAATTTTTGTCTGTCTGTCTGTCTGTCTGTCTGTCTGTCCGTCTGTCTGTTTGTTCCGGCTAATCTCTGAAATGGCTGGACCGATTTTGACGGGACTTTTATTGGCAGGTAGCTGATGTAATAAGGAGTAACTTAGGCTACTTTTATTTTAGAAAATAATGATAATCTATACATCTATACATATAAATAAAATTGGAGTGTCTGTTTTTAATGTTGAAATAACCGCTTTTTACTACATGCATATGAATATATATATATGTCTGTCTGTCTGTCTGTCTGTCTGTCTGTCCGTCTGTCTGTTTGTTCCGGCTAATCTCTGAAATGGCTGGACCGATTTTGACGGGACTTTTATTGGCAGGTAGCTGATGTAATAAGGAGTAACTTAGGCTACTTTTATTTTAGAAAATAATGATAATCTATACATCTATACATATAAATAAAATTGGAGTGTCTGTTTTTAATGTTGAAATAACCGCTTTTTACTACATGCATATGAATATATATACGGTACATACACCGAAATAACATTTTTTACAATTTTTGTCTGTCTGTCTGTCTGTCTGTCTGTCCGTCTGTCTGTTTGTTCCGGCTAATCTCTGAAATGGCTGGACCGATTTTGACGGGACTTTTATTGGCAGGTAGCTGATGTAATAAGGAGTAACTTAGGCTACTTTTATTTTAGAAAATAATGATAATCTATACATCTATACATATAAATAAAATTGGAGTGTCTGTTTTTAATATTGAAATAACCGCTTTTTACTACATGCATATGAATATATATACGGTACATACACCGAAATAACATTTTTTACAATTTTTGTCTGTCTGTCTGTCTGTCTGTCTGTCTGTCTGTCCGTCTGTCTGTTTGTTCCGGCTAATCTCTGAAATGGCTGGACCGATTTTGACGGGACTTTTATTGGCAGGTAGCTGATGTAATAAGGAGTAACTTAGGCTACTTTTATTTTAGAAAAAAATGATAATAAAAATAAAAATGATTAACTTTTTATTTAATTCTACGCGGACGAAGTTGCGGGTACAGCTAGTATTTAAATAAAATGTAACCGATTCCATTAGAAGTTTTAGACAAGAAATAAAATAAATGTTTACAACAATTAGAATGTAGATTTCCAGATTGCTTATATAAAATTCTAAACACAAATTTTAAGTTAATTCTGCTAGCCAGGCTTCCAGCTCTTGTTCTTATTTATGTGATCTTCGTTAGTGATAGTTCTATACTTTTTAATCATATTCATCTAAAATGGATTTATGTGTGTGTTCTTTGCAATTGAAAGGAATATATTTACAGCGCCTCTCGTGGAGATTTTCAACGGAACCTCGTTCATTGCGATGCGATCCATCGCATCAAAATTGGTGACCAGCGAGGAGTTGGGTGAGTTTTTATTAAATAATAATAATAATAATAAACAGCTTTATTGCACACAGAAAATAAACAAAATACAAGAAAAAAAGCTTAAAATCAAAAACACTACAAAAGTATGCAAAGGGCGGCCTTATCACTAAGTAGTGATCTCTTCCAGGCAACCCTACTGAAAGAGACTTACAAGAGAAAACATAGTGGGCTAGTGCATTAACAAATTAAAAGTAAATATACATACACACAAAATACAATAGGCAATACAACAGATAGGTGCGAGCATACTTAGCTGCTAGTAGTGAAAGGGTTAGAGGAGGTTTAATTTATTGATAGGTAATGCAATTTAACACGGGTTTTGAATAACTGAAGTGATGGAGACTGACGGACTTGAGTTGGTAGTGCATTCCACAATCTAACCGCCTTTGCCGTGAACGAATTCATGTAGGAATGGGAGTTACAGGAAGGTACGCTTAATTTATTATCACTCTGAGAGCGAAGATTAAGGTGAAGAGTAAGGTTACCAAGGAAGGAAAAACGTTCTTTCAAATAGGACGGGGAGCAAGGATGAAATAGTGTGGAATAAAGGAGCGAAAGGACGTGTAAGTTGCGGCGATGCTTTACTCGGAGCCATCCGAGTTCAGATCGATACTAAAATTAAAAATTATAATTAACTAAAGTATTTATAAAAAAATGAGGTCAAAAATCTTTATTCAATATAAAAGTTCAAGTCCAAGATTACTAATTTTATTGATTGAGGAAAAACTAAAACTGGTTCGGCAAAAATCTTCTCCGACCTGCGAAAGAAACTCGGTAAGATAAGTCTGAAAAAAACTGAACCCAAATTTGAAAATGATTTAATCATTTGATTTCTTCCCGTTATTATGAGCAGTATCGTTTATCGTGGATGAAACGGCACAGAACAGCTAGTAGGTATTAAAATATAATTGAATTGAATTGAATATCTTAATTAAATCACAAACAAATTAGCACGAATTTTGGTATTGGTACATTGGTGGTAGGGCTCTCTATAAGATATTTTACTTCCACACAGCAATACTTCCTCAGATATTCTAACGCCCACAGTACAATATGGTTGCGTTCCGGTTTGAAGTCACTCAGTGAGTCAGTGTAACTAGACACAAGGGTCATTACATCTTATTACTCAGGATTAATAATAATGTCCTCCTGATATTTTAGTGCGCAAGTGTGTGCGCAAACACAAGATTACTCTATTTTCCTTAGCTCTCATAATCTGATTGGACAGCAATCCGACACGACCGGAAAAAGTTCAGGCGCAGGACCAACGGCCTAACGTGCTTTCCGAGGCACAGGAGTGTTCACACTTTGTGACAGAAAAACACAATAACTTTTTTTAATGGTCCGACCTAATTGAACCCAGAACTTCCGGAGTAGTGGCCTAAATCCTAGCCACTAGACCAACGAGGCAGTCCATACAGTTTGTATCTTAAGATAGAGATGAGTTTTTTATTGATTCGTGCTCAATAGAAGTTAACAAGCTTGTATCGGTGACATGCTGTCACACGTGTATTCACTAATCCGCATTCCTAATTTGTAATTCAAAGCAAGTGTGTGCACTACACACACTTCCAACTTCCAGTCTCTGAATTTTCTGATAGAAAATCCAACTATTTATTGGCCCGACCTGGGAATTGAATCCTTATATCTAGCCACTAGACCAATGAGGCAGAACTTAGGATTAGTGGGGCATCGACGATGTAAAAATGGTTAATATTTCTTACAGCGCCAATGTGTATGTGGGCGAATTGGGCGATTAATTATGAAGTGAGTGAATTAATTATCACGAAAATAGATTTACAATAACATGAATTTAAAATCTAGTATAGTGCGTATTCACAGAAATAGGAAATAATATTTTGTTTTTATTTATTTTGGAAAATCGTTATAATTACGCACCATTTTGTCAATGTTTATTGATAACTAAATTCATTTAGCTTTATTTAAGCACACAAAATTATCTGGCTGACGTGTTATTAATAACTTATTAAAAACGGAAAAATATAATTATGTAAATAAATAAGCTAGTAAAGTTTTAATCGAACTTGTGATATTGTATGAATAATTTGATTATTAAACAAGACTCAAAGGAATAAAGGTTCTTTGCACTTTTAAATGCGGTTTTTATACTTCAATTTCAATTTCATATGAAATTTACTTTATCGGTCGTTCACCTCGTCTGTGCCTTTAAATTTTATAAGAATGAGATTAAATAAATTATTTTTTATTATTGAAATTATTATAAATTCAACATATAAGTAGCTGAGAAAGTACTCTTGAATCAAGAAATTTAAATTCAAACGCTGCAGCCTCACATTTGTTTGATCAAACGATTGTCTATAATCTTGCATTACAAAGATACGGTCGCAGCTTTACTTTTTTTATTGTTTTGTTTGTATTTGCTGCGTTTAATTAAGATGTATTGTGTTCTTAAGTTTGTTATGGCATTAAAAAGTCTCTTGTAATTAATTTTGTTTCATACGTTTGACTGTAAGTGTATTAAATACTTTAGACAGTTCACATTACTTATTTATTTATTATATAGTGTTAGGTTAATTTATTAATTTTTATCCAATAAGGTACAAATATCAATATCAAACGACGGTTGACTTCTTAATATTTATTTTAGTACTTGTAAGAATATGTATATTTGAATAATAGGTTTTATGAATATTTATTAGGTAATTGAAATTGTTCAATAATTCAATAATAACGGTTTGTAAAGTTACTAAAGAGTTTTTATTATCATAAGATTCTGTTTTCAAATGAATTCATGAAATGACGTTAAGAAAAAAATGTAGCGAATTGTAAAATAGACGAGAATAGAGATGGCAATTGGGAAAATGGAGTAAGAGTTGTTTTTTTTTCAATAATTGAAAGTATCCAACAATAGATAGCCAACACAATCTATATATTTAAATTAACATTGACATTTAGGCTAACTCATCATGGCAATTTTACTATGGTGAAAAGATATTTAAATTTACTGGCTAACACAAAGTCCTACGACCGTAACCAAGTTTTATTAGTCGTTGTATCGGATAAGATAATGAAACACTTGGACTGATTAAAATTCCCTCTACGTGCTCTAATTGAAAATACTGATAGATGTAAAAACTAAATTATAAATACCTTAAGTAGTTTCACAAGTACTGTAGTTCTTTCAAGCCGTGGTTAACGAACTATATCTATACTAATATTATAAATAGGAAAGATTAGATTGTTTGTTCCGATTTAACTCAACTAAATATGCATAAGGGTGTATGTACTTTTCATTTAAATCTCTTATTAAACTTCTTGTAAATGGTAAATAAAAATAATATCTACTTTAAATGTCACAATCTGTTGAGAAGTTTATTGAAAAATGTAATAAACAAATGAACAAACTCACTTTCGCATTTATAATATTAGTTATAAGAAAGAAAAGCGTATGTTAGATAACTACCGTTATAACTATATCACGATTCATTATGTCATAACGGAATTTAAAAATATAAATATAGTTTTAGAACAAATGAAAAAACACTACGCACGCTCAACGCCTTATAAATCTTTTCATAAAATTATTTCTTTCTGTCATTATTGATTTGACATTTGAAAGAAGAGAATAGAATTGTTCATATAACCCGTTAAATAACGTTTATGTGTAACGTTTACAGTGAATGTCAACTTGTTCAATAATTGGCATCTCTGTCTACTTATACACTTATTGCTCCATAGGAATTATCTGTTTGCAATATCAACTACATTCCCCTGGCACCAGCTTTAATAGCTCAGACAAAATGAAATTTAATCCAAGCTTAAGCTTCTACTGCAACCAAGTAAGCTTCATTTTGAAAGAAAATTAAATAATTCTGGAACAAAATATGGCTATTCTTCGTGACTGTGTTCGTTGTGTGTTCTTATGTATATACCTTTGTCCTTATTATTGATTCAAAGGAGAAATGCTGCTAGCATTTTTGCTACCATTCCTCCACCATCGCTTTGTATATATTTTAGGTTTTAATGTAAATAATTCTTTATTCTTATGTTTATATTGAAAGCAGTCAGACATATGAATATGTATGTATATATATTATATATGAAAATATAAACGGCACCTGATGACAGATTGTTCTAGTAATAATTAAACGTTTAAAGGGTCGACTAGTTGAACTTTAAGATGGAACTTTAACTTAACGATACAATCGAAGGTGGACGAGCATATGGGCCACCTGATGGTAAGTGGTCACCAACGCCTATAGACAGTGGCATTAGAAATGTTAACCATCGCTTACACTGGCTCACTCACTCTTCAAACCGGAACACAGCAATACAAAGTACTGCTGTTTTGCGGCAGAATATCTAATGAGTGGTTGGTACCTACCCAGACGAGCTTGCACAAAGCTCTACCACCAAGTATTTTAACCAAAATGTCAAGTTCAACCTCTACAAACCAAGATACGTATTCCTAATGAGTATTTCATAATTAATATTGAAGTACAAAAAACTCGATATATATTTTTTTGTGAGTAAATTTTACTCGAAGAAACAAAGACGAAGAATATTTTCGATTTTGTCTTTCGATTTTGCTATAATTGTAATCTTAATAACTTTCTCAAGTGCGCCATTTTATAGCAAGAGCATGAGCTGAGATTACACACAGGATTCTTAACCGTTGACTTCGATTATAAATTCTCTTAAATAAAATATTAAACTCAGCAAGAAATACAGATTTTAAATACGTTCGATTTTTTTTAAATAATTTTCCGCCTGAAGACCGCTGGCTAATGAGATTCATCGTCGGTGATGCTCAGACATGTTGTTTCGTGTCTGGGGTGAAATCCAGCCACATGAGTATCCGCTTTGTAGGAGCGTGGTGGAATAAACTCCTTATTGCAGCCACAAGTTGAGAGAAGACTTTGCATAGCATTGGAACATTCCAGAATGTTCCATTTTTCTTTCTCTGAAGAATATCAACAGTACATTAAATAAAAGTTAATATAATATTGTTCGCAGGTAAAGTAAACTCTCTGTTCGGACTGGCAGAGGCTATGATGCCATTAGTTTATGGACCGTTATACTCCAGGGTGTACATGGCCACACTCAACGTTCTACCAGGAGCCGTTTTTCTACTGGGAGCCGGGATGACAATTCCCGCTGTAGCGATTTTCGGGTAAGTTTTTATTAAAATTAATATATTTTTAAGCTGTGGAGTTATCAGATTGTCACTGTACATTTTCTTCTTGGGTGTACAGGATTATTTTTTCTTCTTTTTTATGTCTGGTAGCAAATAGCTAAATTAATTAAATTATTTTCTTTGATATATTTTGGAAAATATGCGAATTTTCTTGTTGGTTTTATACAGATGAGAAAATTTTCCTTTTATAATAAAAAGTATACATCCTGTTATGTGCAAATAATACATTTGAAACCCTATGAAAAATTCGAATATAAAAATGGAATCTACGTGCAGTATTGAATTTAATAACGCTGTCATATGAGATGCAAGAATTAAATCGCGTGTCTATAGTCTATTCCACTGGCAGGCGAAGTTAAGACAAATAAACAATTTTAACTTTGAGTGACGTCAGTGGTCGAGCTCAAAAATAATATGTGGTATTTATTATGGATACGTGAGTTTTGAACTTCAGTGAAATTGTTACCTATCTATAATAAATAATAATATATTAATCAGCCGAGATAGCCTAGTGGTTGGGCGCGTGAATTCTAACCGATATACGCAAACCCAGGCAAGTACTGAATTTTTATGTGCTAAGTTTGTGTTTATAAATCATCTCGTGCTTACCGGTGACGAAAAGCATCGTGATGAAACCTACATGTGACTAATTTTACTGAAATTCTGCCACGTGCATCTACCAACCCACATAGAAGCAGGGTGGTGAAATGAGCTTCAAATTTCCTCTTCAAAAGGGTCATTTATAGGCTGTTACTACTACTACTTTATCCAGGAACTGTTTAGTGCATAATATAGCATAGGCATGACATATGTCAATCTAAGGTTTGTTCAAATTAACTCCTTCTGCCGTTGAAATAGACTTTTCAACGGCAGAAGGAGTTAATTTGAACAAACAATTTACTTGTAAATCGTCCTTTGACTTTTCACCTTCGAATTCACCTGTTATTATCACATGTCAAACAGATTACTAGTTTCATGTGAGGTATTTTACGTCTGATATCGTTGAACTTCTTTGACTAGGTATTTATAAAATACATATATTTTTATAACTTATAATTTTTAATTTTCTACAAATAATTTCATACTTAATTTTATATTTTAAAGTATTTTACTATTAAATTAATCTTAAATATTAATAATGTTATTATTTATCGTATTCCTTTTTAATTATAAACAACTATAAATATATTTACTGCATATAAGAGTGCTCTTTCAAATTTTATCCGTATGGTCTTTACGAAATATTATGTTGTGTGTGTACACACATAATGTGTGTGAATCATCACAATGAGGACAAATGATAATAACTCTTGACCTTCTTGTATTAGTTCTAATTTCCTTTTTTTTATAATCGGTCCAACGCTTTCCCTCACGGCATAATAATATGAACACGATTAATAGTACAGACATGATATAAACAAATTCTCATATGTGCGGATGTATCAGTGTAAACTTGTCTTTCGCTTGATGAATATTATAAGCGTTACACTGGTTTCGAAGGGAGTTTTAAAAAAAATAAATGTAGAGCTTAATTAAAATTATAAAATAGCACCAAGCATTATGCTTAAAGATAATGAGTGTATAACATAAAAAGAAACGGGCTCAATAGCTCAATGCGTTTTAAATATAAAGATTATTTTTTAATTATATGGATAACTTAGAATCCTATAATATAAAATTGAAAAGCCACTATTACGTATTACGAATAATAATTAGTTTTATACACTTTGTGTTTATATTTATGTATTACACACTCAGATACATTTGATGATTTGACACAATAATAACCACGATACATAAAAAAGCCGATTTATGCTTGGACATGCCCCATACACATGCACCCATACGACATACAAATACATACGCACATAATAAACCCACACTCACACATACAATCAAAGGTATTCTGAAATAATTTCGCCAACCTAAAATATTTATAAAATTTAAAATAAAGCAGTAAATTAAAATTTAGAATATCATTTATCGCACTAATAACATAACAAAATAATTAAAATAAAAAAAACAGTAAAAAGTATTTAATTAAAAATTAAAATTGATAATAATTTAATAAACAATATATATACATACATATATATAACTAAATAAATAAATTAACTATAAAAGTCGTATCAAATAAATGTTACGTTTTGTATTGATTTTACAAAACAAACATGCGCGTAATCCAATCACTATATTCCAACACAAATAGAATTTGATACAATTTATTTAGCCACTGGTCTAATATTTTGAGAACACGGTTTATTTTCATACGTGGATTAGATTAATTTGATAGAGTCAGTAATTATTTGCTTTGACCGGTTAAATTGGTAACTTTTTATTTAAAATGAATGTAAAACATTTTAAGAATTAAATTATTTCGTTCAACTGACTAGTATACATATTGAAAAATGAAAATAGTTTTCGTATTTTTGATTGATTGTGCAATTTGTTTGAAATGTTCATTTTTTTATTAAAATGTTTTGCATTTATTTAAACAAAATTACAATAAGGCTATAGCCTATAATAATATAATGTCTAGAAATATATTTGATGGTAAAGCCATGTGCCCGCCTGGGTACCAGCCATTCCCTATTATTATACCCATTATGTACATTTAAGGCTTCGATTGTAGTAAACTAAATAAGCATTATTATAAATGTATACAAAAATAAACTAGATCATATTATTTGTAAACAGATATATCAGCGTATCTAAGGATTCGTCAGCAACTCCATATTGTCGATAAGGTTATTGAACTCGTGTCTATGGAAAGGAAATTGACTATGATAATAATAACCACGAAAACTTGATAAAATTAGATATTGAGCGAAAATGTTGAATGTATTCGTTGACTGAGATTTTCTCATAACGATTATAGCTTATATATTTATGTTAAATACTTATCATAATATATATTTTATTTATATATTTACATATCGATATCGTTTTTTTTTTGCACAATATATTAAGTAATTAATATTAAAACATTTTTAAGTAAAAGCAGTCGTGTTGAAAATTATTAGGTATCTGCCGCACTCAGAAAGATTCATTAAGTCCTAATGAGTATTTAACTAATTAACATTAAATCCTTAAATGAATATGATTTAAGTATTCATTAGCTAATGTCAATTTATTATATCAATAGAGCAGAATATAGAGTTTAACGACCTTATTTATAAACTTACCGACTGTTTATTTAAGCAATGATTTCGCTCTTTCTGTTATTATTGATTTGACATGCGAAAGAAGGAGACGCAACATTGTTTGAATTATCACTTATGTGTAAGGCCGTAAGAGTATTGAAATCTATATTACTTTCTTAAAGTGCGAAAGATTCAATTTCTGTACGGCTGTAAATATACTAGAACTTAAGTCAGTATTGCAGAGGTTTAATATGTGCAGTGCACAGAAGAAGCACGAATTAAGTGTATACCCATCTAGTGGTACCTTAAGAAGTATATACATTTTTTTTATAAGATATTTGTAAAAATAGTTGGCAATTAAAATTAGAAAAAATATGATGGTTCAATTTGCAGTTATCTTTGCAAATTAATAAAATGTAAGTGTCATTGTATGATTTCTTATTGGAATTCTTAAGCAGTACACGTGTTCCCCTCCTCTTATGACCTGGGTTCCTTCAAACGAGGCGTGAAGAGGCATCTTGTGGGCCGGCAAGGCGGGGGCGGCTAGTGCAGATCATATTTCCCGTCTGCACTAATTGTCGTCGCGTTTGGACTTTACTACCACTTACCATCATCACCAGACTATCGCACCACACACCAGATTATCACTGCTACCTAATAATTTAAATATTTTTAATTCAAAATCCCAACGTGATGTTTTTTAAGGATTTTTGTCACAAACTGAAATCCACACTAAAAAAGCAGCGGCTTTTCTTGTTACTAATATAAATTGTATAAGAAATTTTTGATTGCATCATTAATTTTCTAAAATTACACTTTTAAAATTTCGTAATGTGTTCGTTGAAAGTAGGCCTCGCTTCTATATTTTTTCGAAATTCACGCAAATGCTACTTATATGTATGACGTTAACCTTCGAATTATGAGAGGTTTATAGAGTATTATAAAGTATGTTAGATTAGATATTGTGTATTTAATTATCTCAATGTCATCGTAGAATAATTTCGCATCCCTAGCAAACGTTGCCAAAGACTATAAAAATTTCCAACAGCGTAATTATACATGTACATTTTTTATAACAAAAACGACGGTTACAAATTATATATTTAGAACTATACTTAAATTTACCACATCATTTTAATACGTAATAAAATTGCAAAAACACCTTAAAGTAAGACCATTTTAAATCTATGACAAGATATTTAAAGGATATTAAATATTTAAAAATTTTAACAAAACAAAAACCGACTTCATAAGAAAAGCAAATTAATATGCACTAAAAAGTAAAAAAATAATTGCGTATTCTTCTATAATTTGATAATTAACTTACTATTTTCTACTCATCAATATGTAGGTACGAATGTGCTGTGTGGTTGATAATTTATTTACAATTATTGTTACTTTTGGAGTCGATGTCAGCCAAGGTGGGTTTATAACTACATACATAGTTAGTTATAGGTGAGATGTGTGATTGTAATGTATGTTTTTGTTTGTTTTTAAAATACTCCCGTATTATTATTGCTAGGTATATTATAGTGTTTCCTTAGCTGACATCGACTCCAAAAATAACAATAATTGTAAATACATTATCAACCACACAACACATTCGTACCTACATATTGATGAGTAGAAAATAGTAAGTTAATTATCAAATTATAGAAGAATACGCAATTATTTTTTTACTTTTTAGTGCATATTAATTTGCTTTTCTTATGAAGTCGGTTTTTGTTTTGTTAAATTTTTTATTTATTTTTCGATTTTTAGTGAATCTGAAGTACACTCACTAATTTGTAGAATATGGGTAGACCTACTAAACGTGCAGCTCATATGAGACAGCGCCGTTTATATTATTATTTAAATATATTAATCTAAAACAGTGAAACGTAAAGAACAAAATGCATTTTGTTACTTAATTAATAAATATTAGTTAATACGGTTAAATGTATGAATATAAATTAACATGTTTTGATTAAATAGATTTAGTTGGTGGGGTGTTGGGCAGCCATAACATAATCAAATAATTATTTCTAGTAATAATTAAATAATATATACCATTCTTCACCATAAAATATGACAGAATATCTGTATATTAAAAAAAAGGGGAAGTATGTATATTATCCTAACTAATATTATAAATGCGAAAGTAAGTTTGTTTATGACACTTTCACGCATAAGCCACTAAGCCGATTTAAAAAATTCTTTCACCAATGGAAAGCTACATTATCAAGGAGTAACATAGGCTACATTTTGTCCCCATATTCCCACGGGAACGGGAACTACGCGGGTGAAACCGCGGGAAAAACACTAATAATCAATATATAAATATACATAAATATAACATGTATATAAGAGTACTTATACGATATATATAATTTTCAAATTGGTCTCAACTTTTAGGAGATGTTCAAATATGTTTCAATTACAAACATATACATATATACTAATGCTTACATGCATAACTCATATTATAAAGAGGAAAGATTTGATTTTTTATTACGATTTAACTCAAAAACTACTCGACCGATTTTAAAAATTCTTTCACCCATAGAAAGCTACGACTTTACCGAGTAATATAGGTTTTATTACATTTTCAAAAACTTATGAATCTCTACTTAAAATGGAGCAATGTAACCCAAACGTATGAAACTGTTGCCTACAAAAGTTATTATTTCGCGTGCGCTGCGAAAACTATTGACGGTATATAAAGAAGTGTTTTATATAATATTACTAGAATTACTTGATCATAACGATGTTATGGTAGGTGAATGAAAAATCTAGATAGCCTATAAAAGATTCGGCCGTGTATCGTTAATTTGCTACTAAGAATTGAATATTTCCGTTATTTTGTCATGGATCCTATAATCAGAATCTAACCAAACTATCATCAAATAACCCTTGAAGTATACTCTTTCAAATAAAAAAAAAATCATCGAAATCGGTTGGCGCGATATTGAGTTATTCGTCCATTTGTCGCGCACATACCTCATGCAAATTTACGACTTATATGGTTTTCTCATGGATTCCATTGTCAAACCTGGACCAAAAAAAATGGGACCCCATGGGAAGCAACCCCTTTCAAATAAAAAAAAAATCATCAAAATCGATACACCCAGTCGAAAGTTATGAGGTAACAAACACAAAAAAAAAAAAAAAAAACATACAGACGAATTGATAACCTCCTCCTTTTTTTGAAGTCGGTTAAAAAAAAAACAAACATATTTGACCGTTGAAATAATAATGCTTGCCTGATCGCTCCGTGGTCGAATCGACAATGTAACTTTGAAGTGGCGAAGAGTACGATAAAATTATCCATATCGTTTATTTGTCCTACTTACGAATAAAATCACTACATCAGTTTGGAATAATAATATCATCGTTTTGCGCAAAATTTAATTTTGAATAATTCAATTTTTACATTTCATACTTTTTTGACGTGACAACATCTAATAAATCGATGAACGCTGGCTGCATGCACGAAAAAGGATGACTCGTTGTCCCGTTACGCTCATTGTCCCGTTACGCTGATTATAGGCTTGCGCCGCATCTATCTCTCTTTCACTTGATTGGTCTATGCGTCCGAGGAGAAGATTGTTTTGTTATGACGTTTTCACGTTAAACTATCGTCCGTAAACTGACTTTACAGACAACCATTTTGTTTTTTGGCAACTATTATCGCAGTAACAAGGTGGATTAAACTGAACACCTCCTCAAAAGTGAAGTCCTTAGCGCAGCTGTGGGACATTTATACTTCGCTTTCTCAGGGTTATTTCTACTGTTTATTTCTGTAGGCATAGCCAACCGACACAAATCAGGAATGCACTTCAGCGACTGGAGGTGGGGTTTTTAACATATACGTATTCAAACCAGGACCTTTTGTTTTTATAATTTATCTCGAGTTCGGCGGTGATAGAAAACATCGCCGGAAAGATAGTATGGTGGATGAAATTCTATCCCACATGTTACTAATAGCTCGCATCTAGCTGTAGTGGAATTAGCTCTAAACCTCTTCAAGGGGAAATGTATGTGGAAATGGAATGGACATGGAAACCTTTTACTTTGTTTTGAGATAACATTCTAATTTGAAACCAGACGGGGTGCATTGTATATGTCCATATACACAATAGAAATATTTTATTTTAAAATGTATTGTTGTCTATCAGTTCACACTCATATTATATATTATGCAGTCTGTATTGTAATAAACTTCGAACAAAGTCAATATTTAATTAAACACTTCGATGACATTAATCAGTAAGGTATGTTTGTATTGCGACAGTGTGTTCGGAAACGGTTAATTAATTTCTTTAGGTATCAACGATTGATGAAATGAATTTGGAATACATCAATGGTTTTTTTAAATTGATCAAATATAAATGTCATTATTATAAAATAACATAAACTTATATGGTATAACAAATCAACGTTGCTCAGTGACTGTTTAATTAAACACTGAATTATATTTCTGCCTTTGTTGATTTAAAAATTAAAATAAGGAGATGATAACATCAGCTAGCAAGCGCTTCTTAGTATATTATTCGAGTACAAACATCTTATAAAATGTTTTATGTTATTATGGCGTCTAGATATATGACATTTATATTATGATAGCATTGAGATACGGGTGGTATATCTAGCGATTAATATTTTATAACAATCTTTAATAAATTATTTATTGTGAAGCATACGAACTATTGTATCGACTTTGCTTGTAATTATATGATAAAGATTTGTTAGTAATTGAGATGTGATAGTGGTAGGATAGGGTGGGACATTATCTCATTTACCTATCTATAAAATAAAATAAAAAGATCTAAGAAGATAGAGAAATAGAAGCAGTCTGGTCATCTGATTATAAGACACCGAGACTGTAAGGAATATTATCCCTTAGACCGCCAATGGTACCACCTAATGTTATGTCCCTTGTGCCTGTAGTGATGCTGGTTCATTCAACCTTCAAATTGAAACACAACAATACTAAATATTGCTCTTTGGTTGGTAGTTATCTTTTTTTTTTTTTATTTTATGTTCATAGGTCTACAAAACAAAATGACAATCAATGAATACATATGATTACATTTATCTTGATGTAGACACGACATGCGCTTATTATTATGTATAAATAAGCGTCTAGCCTATGATAGCAACAAAAACCAAGCTTGCAATTTATTTTATTTTTTTAACTAATTTATAATAATTAAATTCAAGCTAATGAAACAGTTTTTTTAATAAAAAATTTAATGAAGCTATAGAACCGTCAGTAAAAATATCATAATTAGAACAAATATCAGAGAAGCACATGCGGTATAAGGGCGAGTAGCTAATTACATTTGTTTTAGAGGTAGGAAGAGAAAAGGTCTTACAGTTTCGGTATAATATGTAATGACTGTGTAGTATCATTGGTACAATGGACATGCAAAATCACTACCACAAAATAATAAAAGGATAAAGCTAATATAGAAACAGTGAAGGGAATTGAGTCTTTTTGTTAAGATTTTTTCTGGACTAAAACTTGTCGCGCAGAACACGTAAATTCGTTATCGAGTTCTTGATCTTTAGTCCGAGCAGATTGAAGTTCCATTGGCCTGTGAGATTGAACATGTGCTGTATAAAAACTTGTTAATTATAATATCTCTATTGCAATCGGTTAGTTAAGAACTGTTGAATTTTGATTACATAATTTGATATAGATTTTTGTTTTATTCTGGATATTATAAGTATAATCTCAAGTGAGTGTCCTTCACATTGTTGTTAGCATGTTAATCTGTTACATTGTTATCATAAATCTCGTATAAGTGATAATAATATTTAACTTTAGTTGGCTAAGTTGAATAATATTTAACAATGTGCTAATAGAGCGTGTTATTAAATCGAATTTGCTATTATATCTAAATATAAATATAAATGTCCAATGTAAGCCTTGGAACCGAGATAGCCAAGTGCTTAAAACACATGTTGTTTGCTGGTTCAAATCCAGATAAAAATAACCCATCAAACCGCTTTGGAGCAGCGTGGTGGAATAAGTTAGAAAGCCTTCTACTAAAAAAAGAGGAGGCCTTAGCTCACCTGTCACCCAATTATAGGTTTTAGTTTTAAACGAAATGAGCTGCAACTACTGCAAGGAGCAGCCTTTGGTACATAATTTGATTATGTCTTTTAGATTTGTTTTCGCCTAGCAAGTTGCTGACTGACAGTATATAATAAATTCGATATATGATATGGAAACATGATATTTATATAGAGTTGTATGCTTATTTGTCTTGGAAAACTCACGTCAAGTGCAACAAAAGGTTGCGTTCATTGATCGTATAAGACGGTCATAAAATATTTATATAATATTTATTTACATTTGTTCTTATTGTTACTTGATTATTTTATATAAATAGTTCTTAATACCTTTATCTCGTCTGTTTGTCGACTGTTTGTTTTTTTTGTATTTTCATTTGTTCTTATTGTAACTTGATTATTTTATATAAATAGTTCTTAATACCCTTATCTCGTCTGTTTGTCGACTCTTTGATTTTTTGTTCGATACCTATTGATGAACTTTAGTGTCGTAAATAAAAAAAAATGGAAGTAACAGTAGAAAAAAAAGCAATGTGTACCAAATGTTCTCTGTTAAGTTAAAAAAAATAAAAAAAGCATTTCTTTTACAAAACATTATCTCCATCACTACTAATAAATTAAATTATAAAATAATAATATAAATTATTATTATAAAATTATTTAAAAATCTTAACCACAAAATGAATTATAATTCATCAATTTTGAAAAGTGACTTACTTCTTTAAAACTTAAGCATAAAATCAATCAGCCATAATATTACTTAGTTATAATTAAACAAAAAAAGTAACGAATTACAAACAACTATGTATGTATATTTTTTATTTTTTTAATATAGTGTGTCCTTAATCGCCTAATAAGTAATGTTATCTATTAAAATATGTAGATAAAAATATATCGTTCATTTGCTACATACTGATTGCAAGCCTTCGCAACTATTCAAATAACGTTGACCGGACAGCCCTCAGTTTGATGACTAATGTATTTGTGAATACGAATTTTCAGACCATTGAGATCAATATTCATTGACGCATTGACGCTGACGATCCTTTTAATTAAAAATTAATTAAAAACATTAAGCTTGTAAAAGTATTCTAAAAATTTGTTCGTTATAATTTTTAAATAATATACATATATTGTTTATTGAGTAATGTCAAAATTTTGCGCTATGGAAATTGACTTTGACATTAAACTATGAGAAGGATAAATATTAAATATAAATTGAATTACAGTTTTTGTAATTCGATTTACTTATATTTAATTTCAGAATTGTTATATTTTATCTGACCCTAAAAAAAGCTCAAGCTTATCAATTATAAAAAGCAATCGGTCAAAGAAAAGAGCTGAAAAAAAACATGTTATTTATACCCAAAAAAATGATATCAACTAATAATTATAATAATTAATACGTAAATGCGTTTTCCCAGCTAAATAAAAAAAATCTCAGAGAGACAAAGTAAACTATCATAGAAAAAATATATAATATACTTACACTAGACATAATATAATAAAAAGTAGTCATAACTATAAGATAAGTCTTTGTAATTATCAAACTATAAGTCATTATGAGAATGTTTCATTGTAATCGATAAGTTTATTTTAAAAGCAAACAAAATTTACCGCTTCATAATATTTTCTTTAGCGTTCATATAGAAATACCAAAGTTAATATAATACACATGATTTGTAAATATTATTCGATCGTAATTTATATCAGATTTTAAATTATTATAGTATTATTTTAATATAAGTATCCGGTGAATTAAGTTATTACCAACGTAAAATTAACTAGAAGTTATGACAAATATATATTTTGTTAAATATAATATGTTTATTTAAAATATTCTGTGCTATAAATCCCGTTGATTTATTTCATAACTAGGCAATCGTTTGTATTGATGAAATAGAAATATTAAATGTTGTAAATGTTCGTATATTACGAACTTGGAACACCAAGTTTCTGTCCTTGCAAAGTCAATTAATCCTTTCTTAGGCAACGTGTTTGTCAATTTAATAAAATTAAAGACACACTGAATTATTAGTGATAGGCTGTCAAAAAACATTAATAAGGCGTATAATTATTCTAGCTTCATAAAATATTATAATTATATACATATTTATTGAGTTGATGATTGATGCAGGCGTGATGTTAGTATTATTTATGTAATTTAATTAGTGGTACACAATAGTCGGCTGTTCTTGTCGGTAGAATGTTTGTAAATCCATTGGCGATGTAAGCGATGGTTAACATCTCTAACAGGGTCAATCTCTTCGGGCGTTGGTGACTACTTACCATCAGGTGGCCCATATACTCGTCCGCCTACCTATGCTATAAAAAAATTATTGTCTTTAAATATTTTATTAATCTCAAGTTTTTTTTTGTTCACAGTTGGATGTACTTCGAACAACGAGAAGACAACAAACAAGTTGAAGAAATGGTCGACGTCAACAAAGATATTTAATTAAATATATTAATAGTTAACAATTTAACGTCATTAAGGAAAAATAAAAATAACTTTCAAACGGTTCTTTTATTCTATTTAATACTAATCCTATGTTAGTCCTAATGTTATTACGTCTTAATAGTGTGATTATTTAAGGCCGAGATTATTTTCAAAGCGCCTCGAGTGTTTGCTGATGATTTTAAAACTGATATGACAATATAAGGATGTTTGTTCACGCGGAGTCGAACAATCGAACGCTTCGTCCCCTCAAGCGTCGACGCTAAATGCATCTTACATTGAGCGCTTGTATTCGCGACGGATGTGCATCTCAGAATAAAGTGATTTACTATTTCTTAAACGAAAATAATGAAATAATTCTATTATTTCATTAGTTATAACGAGAAAAATGTTTAATAAATCGTAAAATTTATTTTTGTTTTTGACGTTATATTTTTAAAATATTTAATTAAACCAATATGGAAACCGAAAACCAAAAAACTACAGATAAAACAGCAGAGGAACAACCGTTGAAAGCTGAAATACCAACCAATATACAGAACTTGAGGTTTTTGGATAAATTGAAATATGTGAAAGCGAATATTACAGTGGAGCCTGTTTTGGCGTTGTTTGTGATGCCTAGTATTCTGGCGATGTTAGCTACACAAAATC
Source organism: Nymphalis c-album (assembly GCA_963151315.1). Lineage (NCBI taxonomy): Eukaryota > Metazoa > Arthropoda > Insecta > Lepidoptera > Nymphalidae > Nymphalis > Nymphalis c-album. The sequence goes on along the minus strand of OY720591.1, from coordinate 11,066,991 downwards.
TAAATTTGGACAAGGCATGCCGAGTAAATTTGGAATTCGAAGATCTCGTTTGTACAAATTTGAGACTCAGAAAGCGAGCAAATCACACATTCGAAGAGGATGAGGTGCAAAAATTAATAGCTTCCGTTCAAGCTTGGAAAAGTGTTATACTAACAGCTGTTCCAACCACCTTGATGCTGTTCATAGGCGCTTGGAGTGACAAGACAGGAAGGCGGAAAATTTGCATGACGATGCCAATCATCGGGGAAATCTTGACATGTCTCCTGAATATGACGAACACGTATTTTTTCTATGAGGTCCCTGTGGAGTTGACTGTATTTATGGAGGTCATATTCCAATCACTCACAGGGGGATGGTACACAATGCTACTCGGTACATTTAGCTACTTGGGTGATATCACATCGAAGGAGACGAGAACATTTCGTTTGGGAATATTGAGTTTGTGTATGACCGTGGGATTCCCAATAGGGATGGGCTTGAGCGGTGTATTGCTAAAATATGCTGGATACTACGGAGTATTCTCTATGGCCGCGTTCTTCCAATTTGTCAATTTATGTTACGTTATCTTTCTCGTTGATGATCATAGATGGTTAGAAAATAAGGATAAGGTATGTATTATTGATGTGTTTATTTTAGTATATTGTTGTGAAACGATTATCCTTATTGATTTTAAAATTAGTTTTTACATTATTTTGATCTTCTAGAATCTACCAGGCTTGTTTATTAAAGAAGGCCGGCTTTTTTATTTTTATAATACATATTATAGTAAAAGCGTACTTGCTTTACTGCAAATAAGATCGATAATGATCCAGCCAGGCAATAGCATTTTAAACTCACAGTCTGTTATTATTTACTTTAGTATAGTGACGATTATTTAATATTACAGGAAAAGCGTACGGGATGCACCGGATTTCTTTTGGAATTTTTCGATTTCCACAGTCTCAAGGAAACAATGCATATAGCATTCAAGAAAGGTCCTAATAATAGGAGATTAAGGATATGCCTGGTTTTGACTGTAGTCTGTCTGAGTTTTGGACCTTTATGGGGTATGTATTTTATATTCAATATTATTTAATAAATAATCTATTGATAAGGGCTATGCTATTATATTGAAATGTATGTATTTTGTTGTTAGTTGTATGGATTTAAAGTTTCATTCTTTTATTAGTTGAGCATAGTTTAAAAAACATGTGTGCAATTCACACGTGGTAGAACTGAAACCTTCAAAAATTTTGGCTTCAACTTTATAATGCTTCCTATCTCATTTTCTCCCACGTTAAATCTTATGAATTAGTGTCCGTCTCTTTTTACTGTCGCTTTTTCGTTTCATCCACTTTCAAATTACAACGATGTTAAAGAAGTTTTACTTTAAAAAGATGTCATTTATTATACAAATATCAAAGGTCGTTTTGTTATTAGATTAATTGCCGTTATCTGTCTCGTAAAGTACTACTTATAATAGATCGAGCTAGACTCTGTTCGAAATTCCATTTAATTAAATACCACAAAGTATCAGATAATAATTATGATTAAATATATTAGAATCGAAATAATTACGCATCTTGTTCGCATCGTATATCAATTGTTACATTTTAATTTATGTTTATGATTCATCTTGTGTTGTATATTAAAAACTTTTTGTTACTAATTTACTTTAAGTTTTTAATGCAAAAATTACAAAAATATGCTATTAATAAATTTAAAACTGTTTACTCGTCTGTATATTGTTTTTACAATGTTGCCAGTGTATTTAAAACACCCCTTTTCTAAGGCTGATTGGGCACTGTGAATGTCAATTTAAGGGATAACTGCCCCGTTAGTTTAATGACTAGGTTAAATAGATGCAAATCACAGTTTCGGAAAATGGGGCATAATTAAGTAGGTATTCCTAATTCCAGTTACTTACTACTACAAACTAAAACATAATAGATATTATGATATTCTCATATATAATTGAAATTGAATATAAATGCTATCCATCCCACCGCGAAAGTGCCACCAACCTTGAGAACAAGTTTTATATTCCTAGCGTTTATTACACTGGGTCACTTACTCTTCAAATCGGAACATAACAGCATGAAGTGTGGATGTTTGGCCGTACAGTCTGTGTTTTGTTGGTCCACATACACAGCTGGACTTAGACAAAGCCCTACCATTAAGTAAATTAAATATCTTTTGTTGAGTCTGATTACCCTGTTAGGCTATGAGAGTGAGGTAATTCTGTTTGCGTGAATGTCGTAAGGCTAAATCTAAAAAAAAATGTTTTTTTTTTATTATTATTTTTAATACATAAGAACGTGGATGAGCATATGGTGCATACCTGATGGTAAGTGGTCACCAACGCCCATAGACTATGGCATTGTAAGAAATGTTAACCATCGCTTACATCGCCAATGCGCCACCAACCTAGGGAACTACGATGTTATGTCCCTGTTTAGATCGATCAATGACGACAATTATCACAAAAACTATTACAGACTAACATTTTCGATTGTATCAGTAATACGTGTGTCGATAAATTATATCGAAGTGACAATGTTTACTGTTTATTCTAAATTTAATAATAGTTAATTTATTAAATGAATAACTGCCAACGTGCTCGTTACTAATTAGTTCTTTGAATTTCATTTAATAAACAACGTATTCACCATTGTTAAATATATAGTTTATTTATAAAACAAAAACACCGTTCATTTTGATGTTAAACTAATTGACTATTATAGAGTTACTAATCGATTTTAAACAGGACTGTTTTCACATTGTTTCATTATATGTACAGTAACAGAAACAGCATGTGAGTGTTCCACAGCTGTGCTAAGGACTCTTCTCCCATTTTTAAAAAGAAGATTTCGAAATACACATGTGACAGAATTTCATTGGACACATCGATGTTTTTCTTTGCCGTCAAGCACGAGATGAATTATAATCACAAAATAAGCACATGAAATTCAGTAGGTCTTGCCTGGGTTTGAACCCACGATAGTCGGTTTAAAGATTTATGCGTTCTTAGATAGCTATCGCTGGCTAATTATAATATGTATTAATATAGCACTAGCTACCCTTCCCGGCTTCGTACGGGTAGAATAAGGATCAACATATTAGTTTTATATCGTAATATAACTTTGGTTTATGCAGTGCATGTCAGTAAAGCTTCCATCTTTTATGTTTTTTTTTCGTTATCTTCTACAATCGTCATAAATCAGCCAATTGACACAATACTTTAATGAATTATACACCTAAACCTTTCTCATGAACTTGAAAATCTCACGAAATTACTTTTGGTAGTTATCGAGATTATCGCGTTTAACCAGACAGACAATAGGTCATAATTTTAAATTATAAAAAAGTAATAATAATAATAATATCCTGGGACATTATTCATACAAGACCATCTGATTCCAAACTAAGCAGAGCTCGTTCTATGAAAACCAGACAACTGATATACATATACTACGTTTCTTTAATAAATACATACTTATAAAGATAATTACACCCAGACTCAGTACAAACAGACATGTTCATGCACACAAATGTCTGTCCTGGGTGGGAATCGAACGCACGACCTGCGGCGTGAAAGGCAAGTGTTTCACCAACCACGCCAACCGGCTCGTCGTATATAAGACATTCTAATATATAACGAAACATACATTATCAAAAAATGTCAACCGAGATCGCATCTATAGTTTAAGTTGTAACTTGTAAAGCAATATTATACCGATGTCCGAAAGGTTGTTACTTTTATAACGATTATTTGTGTTATAAGATATTTAGTTTGAGGTCAGGATGAAAACGATATCTTACTTATTGTGAAACAAAATTTACAGAACTTATTAATGACACTTTATACGCAATAAAAAAAAACATGTAATACAAAATGAGATAGGTGTATTTTTCACTTGAAAGGATTATGCTATGATGAGTCAGATAAATGGTAACAGGGCATTGTGCACGCAGTTTTCGACATATCAACAAACTACCGTTCTTCGAGAATCAAAAAGTAAAAGTAATATATATATTTACAGGCGTTACTTTTACGTTTAGTAGTGTGAAGGTGTTATGTTTCGTTCAGTAACAGAATGTTTGGAATTTATTTAACGAAGAAATTCATACCGAATTGCGAGCTTCGTTCGTTGCGTATAAATAGAGTTGTATTTCAATATAAACGTATTAATTTTGGTATTTGTATAAATACCACTAATCATCATTAATTAACCTAATTGTCTAATTATCTTCCTGCTGTAATAAAATATCTAAATAATGCTTATTATTGTATGGCAATGACTGTTGAATAAAAAAATGTTTTGTAAACGGTAACTTTGCCTCTTTTTCAAAACATGCAGGTGTCACAAAATTTAACAATGATTTGAATACAGAATTTACGTCTTTATATGCCTACTTGCTAAATATAAAGTCAAGATTTATACTTATAATTAATAAATGCTAGTCATTAAGTCAGTGCAGATCCTTATTAGTATTGTTTATTTATTTTTTTTAAATAAATGCAAACCTTTGAAATTTAAATTCAATTCACTCTTCTATTAATGACATAATCTGTCAAGATTTGAAATAGGTGAGACGTGTTTTGCATTGAAGTTAATATTTTAAAGGATATCTGATATTACCAGTCTTCAACAAACTGCTTGTAATCTGATATGTTATAATATCGATACAAATGCATTTAATTATTATTCTAAGAATATACCGGAAACAAACGCTTGACTGATTATTATAGACTTTATTTTTGTATAGGATTACTATCATTTTGTAACGTCATTATGTCGCCGGACAGGTACAGTCAGCAGTACAACACGCTTAAAAGTTAACTAGCTGCCCATTTGACTTTGTACGGGTGAAATTATAAAAAAATTGGATAGGGTTTGTGTAAAATGTGTTGCGTAAAAAGTAAGCGTCTTCGTTGCGAAGGTATCTGTGCTCAATTTCAAATCAATCAGACTCAGATATCTCGAAATGAGGCAATCAGTGGTGTTTTGCTTATATATATTTGTATAGTGTTTAGAAATACTGGTACAATATAAGACAAACAAAATATAAACTCGAGTTATATAGTTATCACGTTTAATACTTTATGCAGTTTTGATGTTTATTTAATTATTATTATTTATTTAATATTAATTATTACTAGTATTACTAGTATTTTTTGGTGTATATTGAGAAATAATTTCGTTCGGATATTAAAATCAGTTTAGTTGCTTAACGTGAAAGCGTAAAAATGAGAGAGACGGAGATAGCTCTCTCGGTCTGTCTCTTTATTACGCTAATTTATAATTTGAAGAAAAATATTATATTAAAATTTGAAGAATATATAGATATATATACGATTCGTTAGCCCAGTAGCCAGTATACTATTATAGCCAGTATACCTTAAAGCCGGATTAATACCCAGTGTCGGTCTATATAAGATAGCGGTATTTGAAGTTGATGGTGAAGCTAGGAATTTGGTTGTATTATCTATTACCTACCCACGCATTATTTAGTATTGTATAAACAGTTCTGAGAGTGATTGTACACATATACATATGCATTTCCTGCTATCGCTGTTATCCCAAATGCAATTCGCGTCAGATCAATTCAATAATTGACGGCTCTCGAAACGTCGCATTAAAATGAATGAAAAAAGACAGTTCTAGTGCATGACAGCTGTATAGCAGTTTTGAAATTCGGTCTACTTGTTTTAAATTCCTTTTTTAAAAATAGAATTCCATTAATGTAAAATTTAAGAAGACCATGTGTGTCGTATTTTTTAAAAATATAATTAGAGCGCGATTTACATGAAAATTTACTGAACAAATGCATTTACGCCGAGATATGTGAGAACTTTTTGGAAATTATAATTTTTATGCGAATAAAACTATGTGATGAGAAACATTTTAGCCTATAAACAGTAGATCTTTAGGTCCGGGGTTTAAACATCCGGGGCATTCCCTATCAAAATCACTAGATTTTTTCGTTAAGCATGTCTGCCGTATTCAAAATCGGTCAGGATGACGTCTCATACGTCAACTATTACTCGAAGAAAGAAAGAACGTTTGCTTGTTAGTAGGGCTTTTTTCAAGTCCGTTTGGGTGGGTCGCGCTCACTTATCATAATATTCTACTGATAAATAAAAATTTAGTATTATTGCAAGCCAGTATAACTAGAGGCTCAAGGGACAGTCCATCTAACATCATGCATCCCTTAGAGCCATTTACACACTTGTCTACCTATTTTATAAAAATAAAACGAAAATAGAAAGAAAAAGTTCTAGGCACACAAAAACAAAAAAAGGAAAATTAAATATACATAAATTGATTAAGTAAGTGTACAAAGACGGTCTTATTACTTAAACCAATCTCTCACAGACAACCTTGATCGAGGGAAAATATAAGTGAGAAATTGGGATGGTTCAAACGCCACATCTGCAGTACCTAAAACTAATTATGTACTAGTGAATAACTATAACACATACATATAACCATGCAATACTAGAAAATAAACACAAAATAAGTATTATAAATATATACAGTAACAGCCTGTGAATGTCCCATTACTGAGCTAAGGCTTCCTCTCCTCGTTTGAGGAGAAAGTTTGGAGTTTATTCCACCACGCCGATCCAATCCAATGGAATATACATGTAGCAGAATTTCAATGAAATTGGACACATGTAGGTTTCCTCACGATGTTTTCCTTCATTATAATCACAAATTAAGCACATTAAATTCAGTGGTGCTTGCCCGGTTTTGAATCAACAATCATCGGTTTAGAGTCACGAGTTCTTACCGCTAGGCCATCTCGATATGTATACACACAAGCATAATTAAACATAATGTATGAAGTATTTCTTATATTTTCAATAAAAAATGCCAGCTTCGTTAATCCTCATCTACATGCTTCCCGTTTATATCGATTGAGCAAACTATTAATATGCATTATCGAAGATTGAGTTGTTCAAAGTAAGCTTAAATATATTATGTATAATAAAATCTCATTCATCAGCATTTTTATAATAAGATAAAAGAGGAGACAGCTCATTGGATACAATGGATACACATTTGATTGAAGCGCTTAATTTGTATGTATAATTAACAATCGAGCTGCAATCCATTCGTTCAATGATTGAAGGAAAACATGGTGAGAAAACATGTCACAGTTTTCACCAACTAGCCCCGGGACATCGTGGTGAACTCTAATAACATTTTCCATAATAAAAGACCTTTGTATGGGGTATGTATATGGGGCATTTACTGGCTGTTCCATTATCACAATACGACAAATACAATCACGTTCGTTTATTTAAATAACAAATCATAAAGCGATTTAAAATATTTATATTAACGATGTACTACAGAGTTTTTATTTGTTGATTCGGTATTGCAGCGATATAAACATTTTAGCCCCATTACAGCGAAACAAATATGATACTGAAAAAGCACTTTCGCAGATTTCATTTTGACGGACGGGCGGTTTTTAATGGAGTTTTCAACTGTTTCAGGTGAACTGAGTATAATGTATATTTTTGCACGCTACCGCTTCAATTGGGACGAAGTGAGGTACAGCATTTATTCGACTTATAATCTTGTTACACATTCTATAGGTGAGTTATTCAATTTGTACTTTTGTTTCTTGCATCTGTAATTTTGTTTGTGTTGTGTTTCACTATATATTATTTTGTGTTTGCTGAAGTTTTTTATTATAATTATAAATTATTATTTATGTTTTATTTATTATTTATTCATTCCTGGATGATTTATTCATTGGTGGGTTTAAGAAGTCTATATCATTTTCTGACATAAAAGATAGAAACAAAAAGAAATGGTCCAATGTATTATATTATAATTCCATTTTATAAACTTTGTATGACACTATCGTGCCTCGATAAACACATAAAGCCGTTATAGATTATCTTAACATCGGATTCTGTTTATTGAATACATATTTTAATTATTACGTCATAATACAATAACTACAATAGACTCGCTCACCGATTACTAAGTGAATGAATATCACTCAGAATTATTATTATTTTGTCGCAATGTACATACATCGGAAAGCAGATTGTTCTTATATATATATATATATTATTTCTATATAATATTGAATATGCTATGTGTTCATGTACATTATTTTTCTTTCTTGTCTACCATGTTTATTTTAATATTGATCAGAAGATGGTTATGACATTTCGCTAATATTTTTTTGTTTAGATTATCATTTAAGTTTCCAGCCGTTACGTCGTTTGCTAAATCTATTATGTATCTTAATTATCTTGTTTCATTTATTAATTATTATTTACACAGGTTTAATTAATGTAATATGATAGCAAATAGTTATATAAATTATCATTTCAATAATAAAATAATACAATGTAATATCTATGATTAATTATCGTTATGGGTTGTTTAAGTAATATAAAATAAATATTTGATTCATATATTACCTGATATTATTACGTGTAAAATCATTGTTTATAATTTACGCCACAAATATATGTTCATTTCATATTAAATGTGCAATAAATTTAACATTCTTAATAGCTAATATGTATGTATGTAAGGATAAATTTTGACTACCTCGAAGGTCTAGTGTTATTAAGTATCAAAGGTGATTAAAGGTGGAAACTTCTATTGTGAATTTTATCCATAAGAGATATAAAAAGATAATGACGTCATGCCTCCTCTCCGCCGCCCTTTTATCCCTTATGTGTGCGTGACGTATATACTCTGCTATATATTTTTATAAAAAAATCTTTCATTATCCACCAATTTCGACGTTTAAATTCTGCCTGGCAGGGAATCTACTTTCCTATATAACCTAAACTACGTTGATGTAATTATAAGATAATTGTCAACAACTGCACAAAGTTTCAACTAAATTGTAGAAATCACAAATACAAAACGAACTTAAACAATAAGTAATTATTTTTATATATTTAGTTGTTTCCAAAGAAACAACTTATTTATTTTCATCATGAATAATAATTCTGTAACTAACGTAATAATACAATACCGACTGGATATATACACACATGTAACATATATCATGGACAAAAAACTGAACAACTTTTTGCCGTCTTAACACAACTTGATACAATGTAGTCTAATTGTTGCAAGTATATACATAGTTAACTATTTTAAAGGAAAAAGAATCAAGTAGGAAATATTGAAAAAACTTGTCGTTTAAAAAAAAAGATAAAATGTTGACAAAAACAAAAAAACGTTCAGGAATTTTTATGTTCGAATTTCAAAATATATGTAAATAATAACGATTATGTTTACAGGTACAATGTTTTGTATAAGCGTGTTCAGCAAGAAGTTGGGTGTCGATGACGCGGTGCTGGGAATGATCTCGACGACGAGTAAGATAGGCGGGGCTCTTGTATTAGCCTTTGCTAGAACCGACCTTGAAATTTATATGGGTAACACTATATTTTGTAAACAGTTAAAATATTACTTGTAGATTTATTATATTCTCATTGACAGCTACGTAGAGTTTAATGTCTTATCAAATATAGGAGTCAGTTATGACTATTTTTTTTTATTGTATCCGTAGGCGGGCGAGCATATGGGCCACCTGATAGTAAGTGTTCACCAACGCCCATAGACAATAGCATTGTAAGAAATGTTAACCATCGCTTACATCTCCAATGCGCCGCCAACCTTGAACTTGGAACTAAGATGTTATGTCACTTGTGCCTGTAATTACACTGACTCACTCACCCTTCAAACCGGAACACAACAATACAAACTACTTTTGTTTTGCTGTGGAATATCTGATGAGTGAGTGGTACCTACCCAGACGAGCTTGCACAAACCTCTACCACCGAATAAAATTAGGTATAATATATAATATATATTCTTTTTAGCCCCTCTCGTTGAGATATTGAACGGGACGACGACAATAGCTTTGCGGTCGATCGCATCGAAGTTGGTATCGCACCAAGAATTAGGTATGGATTTACTTCAAAGTACCCTTAATTATAAGAAATATAATATGTATTTAAATAGTGAATAGCCCGAAGACAAATTTGCAGTTTTCTTACTATTATTAAAAATAAATAATTTAATATAATGTTACATGGTTTATTACTTACTAGCTGATACTCGCGACTTCGTCCGCGTTGCTTGATATATTAACAAAGTTTTCTTATGTACGAAGGAAAAAACATCAAAAAGATCACAAGCAAAAATATACTTTGTTTATACATACATCACTGAACACGCAGTGCATATACAAATCATTGTTTCTTGAAACTTTAATAACTTTTTATTAAATGAAGATATCTAGAATGAAGAATCTATCCAGTAGTTTTTCTGTGATGCGCGCACAACTGCATACCTCTATCATTTTATTTATATAGATAAAGAAAAACGATACATCAGCGAGTCGCCAATGGAGACGCTACTGAAAAGTCGAAATTTTTATTTAAAATGACAGACTGGCAAATAAGTAGATTTTGACATTTTTTTTTATTGCATAGGAAGGCGGACGAGCATATGGGCCACCAGATGGTAAGTGGTCACCAACGCCCATAGACATTGGCATTGTAAGAGATGTTAACCACCATTTACATCACCAATGCGCCACCAACCTTGCGAACTAAGATGTTATGTCCCTTGTGCCTGGAATTACACTGGATCACTCACCCTTCAAACCGGAACACAACAGTACCAAGTACTGCTGTTTTACCTACCCAGACGAGCTTGCACAAAGCTCTACCACCAGAAAAGACATTGTAAGACATGTTAACCGTCCCTTAAAAATAGTGATGTAAAACGATATCAAATCGCCATAAACCTTGCAACCTAAATGTAATGTCCCTTCCCTATATGCAAACCGCAATACAAAAGTATATGGCAGAACGAGTAAAATGAATTAGATAAAAATATGTCCCATTAATTTTTAGGTAAGGTGTTTTCGTTATTCGGGGTAGCGGAGACGATGATGCCTCTCATATTCTCGCCGCTGTATTCCCGTGTGTATATATTAACGCTACACGTGTTGCCCGGCGCGGTGTTCCTGCTCAGTGTGCTGGCAACCTTGCCGGCTTTCGGAATATTCGTGTAAGTTTATTATTTAATTCATAAAGGAGCTTTTATTTCATAGGAAGGCGGACGAGCATCTGAGCCACATGATGGTAAGTGGTCACCAACGCCCATAGACATTGGCGGTGTAAGATATGTTACCATCGCTTACATCGCCAATACGCCACCAATTTTGGGAACTAAGATGTTATATCCTTTGTGCCTGTAATTACACTGGCTCACTCACCCTTCATACCGGAATACAACAATAGCAAGTACTGCTGTTTTGCGGTAGACTACTGATGAGTGGGTGGTACCTACCCAGACGAGCTCGCACAAAGCCCTACCACCAAGTAATAACTAATTAATTATATGACGCTTATCAGAGTTGTTTATAGAAGTCCATACAAGTTGTTATGTGTGTGTATTGTATGTAAAACCTCATTGTACTATTGACTGGTGTGTCTACTGATCATGAGCTTCTGTAATCGAATCTCGCGTCACGTTAGTTTTGCTAGTTTTTCGGAAGCAGGTAGTTTTAAACTTCAGTCATACCAATGCCCGTTATTAACGAATTATTAATATTCCTTTTTACCCCTCCAATTAAGTGTTAGAGTACGGCTTGAGTTGGAAGTGGGGACAACAATAGCCCAAAGGGTGAAAATCGAACCTGAAACATTTACATTACCGGGCAAACCATTACGATATTGACAATTAAGCAATTTTACTATTAAAAATTGTTTATTTCCTACAACACGTGAATCATAATCACCATCATTCGACCATAGGGATCGTGGGTTTAAACCCGGGCAGGCACCACTGAATTTTCAAGTGCTTAATTTGAGTTTATAATTCATCTCGTGATTGACGGTGAAGGAAAACATCGTGAGGTAATCTGCATGTGTCAAACTTCACTCAAATTCTGCCACATGTGTATTCCATCAACCCGCATTGGAACAGCGTAGTGGAATAAGCTCCAAAAACCTCCCAAAAAAGGAGAAGAGGCCTTAGCTCAGCAGTGGGACATTCACAGGCTGTTACTTTATGTAATAACATATTATGTGATAACTTTCAAAACTGTATTTCTTTCTTAGGTGGTTCTACAATCAACACATGAAGGATAAAAGGAAGAAAAGACTGACGATACCGACACCGAACACGTTTCCAGAAACACAAGCATAATGTATTTTAAAATATAATAAATTATGTCTACCATTTTCAATATACAAAAAAAAATATTGAATAGCTCATGAGACTAAATTTAAACATAAAATAAATGTATCTGTAGGAAGTTTAAGAAATTTTGACATTGACATTGACGTTTTGTTAATTTTTTAAAATTATAAAAATAAATTGTGATTATAATTGTAAAAATGTAATACTTTGTGCATTATATTTGTAACAATTAAAATTCCTAATAATATAAAAACTATGGACATGTATAAAGCTAGTCTTGTTTCTATGTGCGTGGCATAGAAGGTGGCGGTGTCTCCTCCTCCGTGTGTTTGACGACGTCTCGGGTTACGTACGGAGACGTACGGTTACACAAAATAACGACACGTAAACACGTAGATTAGTTACGAATATAATTATCAATTTTTTAAAAACTTCAGAAAGATGAAAGACTGGTGTTGCCAGATAAAAATATTTTTGACAAGAAAGAGTTTGCATGTTACTCATCATACATAAAACAAGAACAATTTATTATTTATTAAACTTTTATTAATGTGTTTATTGCGATAGCTCGAAACGTATACGACAATATCACACGTACAAAGCAATAAATAGGTCGGTGAAAAGGATACAGTATTAATACTATTTCTAACAATCCTTTATAACGTTGACCTGTATAACAAATGAATGTAGTTGAATCTCGGAATTACGTTTTCATTCGATTTTAGACTTCCGAATAATTTGTATCGAATACAGATAACAATACAATTCAATATATGTTCTTAATTTGAAATAAATAAAATTGAAAAAAAAAAATAAAGTTAAATAATAAATTATATGAAGTTAAATGTCAAAATTGTTATGCGTTTTAAAGATTTGTGTGACTGTATAAATTTTCTAACTATACAAGATGATCGATGAAAGTGTTTTCAAATTAATTACTTAATCTATAAGAGAAAACGCTAACTCATTTTTAATATTTTTTTTGTACATAAATATGTATTTGTATTTGTTTGAAGTGGCGATAGTAAATTTGATTATTGGATTAACGAAGCCTTATAAAAAAGGTAAATCTGAAGAAGATAAAAGCATTCGAAATAAAAAAAAGTGTTATAATTGTGTGTTGAAATTTTACTGAATTGATAAAAATGATTGTGATATTTTAAAAGAAATAAGTTTTTGTGATTTATACGATTTATTTGTAAATAAATTTTATTTTATAATAAAACTAATGCTATAAATCTCGTATGTTTTTCATTTTGTTGATATAGTTACGATAGAAGTGTTCCATTAATAAGTACATAAGTATTTTTTAAATCTGTAGTATCTATACATATAAATAAAATTGGAGTGTCTGTTTGTAATATTGAAATAACCGTTTTTTACTACATGCATATGAATATATATACGGTACATAAACCAAAATAACATTTTTTACAATTTTTGTTTGTCTGTCTGTCTGTCTGTCTGTTTGTTCCGGCTAATCTCTGAAATGGCTGGACCGATTTTGACGGGACTTTTATTGGCAGGTAGCTGATGTAATAAGGAGTAACATAGGCTACTTTTATTTTAGAAAAAAATGATAATAAAAATAAAAATGCAAATGCAGCTAGTCTGTAATAAAAAAACACGAGAACTTACTCAAGTGGGTTCATTGTCAACTTATTAATCTGTGAAACATCGAAATAAGCATTGAAACGGGAGTCTAACTAGAGCTTTCGAATATTTTTTTTTATTAAAAATATTTCACTATCCCTTCTGTTATTTCCGCTGCTAAGCACGATGCTCTATTTCGGTTGCTATGGCAACAGTCTCTCCTGAATAAACTAGCGAATGGTGTATCGAAATGTTCCGGGTTTTTGATTTTTCCCACTTGACAGCCAGATGTGACGACACTAATGGTCACGTGGTATGTGGTTTTGGCATCGTTTTGACTTAGCTTGGCTTGACATTCCGTGACTCGGCATTAGACGTGGCGTTACAATACTTACTAAAGTAAATTATTACTATTATAATCTATATAAATAAAATGATAGAGGTCTGCAGTTGTGCACGCATCACGGAAAAACTACTGGATAGATTTCAATGATATTTTTTTAAATTTTATTTCTTAGACACTTGGCCCTTATCAAAAAAAAATGATTGCGATATCTTCATTTAATAAAAAGTTATCAAAGATTCAAGAAACAACGATTTGTATATGCACTGCGTGTTTAGTTAGTTATGTGTTTAAACAAAGTATATTTTTGCTTGCGATCTTTTTGATGTTTTTTCCTTCGTACATAAGAAAACTTTGTTAATATATCAAGCAACGCGGACGAAGTCGCGGGTATCAGCTAGTAACATATAGAAAAGTAGTATGTAATATATTCGTTACGCACACAAAAGGGAGTAGAGAGCGGCTACGTAGAGGGACATAATGGCAAAATAGAGTGTCATGCCATTTGAAAAATCAAATATATATATAATGTATTTATATATCTACTATTATTTATCAAAATACACTAAAAATCTCATAGCTGGCACGTAGCTACTTTTGCCATATGCGTATTTATGCAATATTTGCATTGTTTTGATCCAAATGATTATATTGAATGATTAGTGAGCCAGTGTAATTGCGGGCTATCAGAGACAAGAAGGATTACATACATTACAGTCCAGTAGATTATTAGATTAAATGATATTTTTATTATAACGATAATTTAAAAAAATATATATTTATATTTGATTCAGTTATTAACTTGTTTTATAAAAATATTTATCTTTATTTTATTTCCTCTTAACACCTTCATAAATAACGATCACCGTTGGAAATGTTATTAAAAAATTTCATGTTTGAATTCATGGATTATCGTATTCATTTATGGTTTTAAATAAAAAAAAATATTTTATATATTATTTAATGTTAAAGTGCATATTATATTTCTCGTTGGTCTAGTGGCTAGATATAAGGCCGTAGACTCGGCAGTCATGGTTTCAATTCCCAGGTCGGGCCAGTATATATTATTCAGTTTTTCTTTTAGATAATTCTCAGTAGCAACCGGAGTTTGGAAGTTGGAAGTGTGTACACTCCCGTGCCTCGGAAAACACCTAAAGCCGTTGGTCCTGCGCCTGAATTCTAACTCACATCGGGTTATGAGAGTGCACCTGTGTTTGTGCAAATTGTGCACTTGTGCACTAATATCTCCTGCGTAGTTGGCTAATCTCTCTTGAGATTGGTCGTCGCCGTTACCGAAATCGGTCCGGAGGACCATTATCATTATTATTATATTTAAACCTAACAATCATATAAAATTTTACTTTATGTACTGTATGTACCTATTGTATTACTACTGTTGGAATATCAATTAATAATTAAATAAGCAAAAATTTAAAAATAAATCATAATAATAATACAATCCTTTTGCAATCATGTGCAAAAAGGTTGTATTGTTATATTTAAGAGCCGCTGGTTGGTAATATGTTATTTTTAAATATTTGGTTTTACTTTTACTACAGTCTTATTAATTTATTACATCATCATTAAATCATTACATATGGGGAAGATATTTCATATGAAACAGAGTCACTGCTTTTATTTACCTTAACCTATAACTAAAAAAAAAAATAACTACTCTAAGTAACAGTGTTTGTCTGCTGCTGCCCAGCAGTTAACTTCACTCCATGTACACATATGGCAGTATTCCATCCATCATTTAGGTTTTGTCACGATGTTTTTAAAGCAAGAGATGTATTATAAAAATAAGCATGAGCCGGTTGGCGTGATTGGTAGATACCCCTGCCTTTCGCGCCGCAGGTCGTGGGTTCGATTCCCACACAGGATAGACATTTGTGTGCATCAACATGTCTGCTTGTAATTATCTATATAAGTATGTATTTACAAAAGAAAAAGTAGTATATGTAGTATATCAGTTGTCTGGTTTTCATAGAACGAGCTCTGCTTAGCTTGGGATCAAATGACCGTGTGTGAAAATGTCCCAGGATATTATTATTATTAAGCTTATGAAAAATTCAGGCAGTTTCCCTGGGGCTTAAACCGCAATCTTCATTTAATATTCACGAACTCTATCATCTATGCATTAGTAAATTTACTCAGTCGTGTGATATCATTAATGTACTTTTAAATGATCATCAAATCCTATTCTATCTGAATTACTGATAAGAATTTTAAATTTAGTACATTATATTAACAGAATCTAAAAACGAAATTTAAAAAATTGGCGATGTACGACTAATGGTTGTAATTACTACAAGTACAGAATTAAGGTCGTATTCGAGGCGTGGAAACATGAAGACATCTATATAATGATGTGATAATTAAAATGAAGCTTTGACTATTCCCTAGTACACTGTCTCCAGTGGAAACGTTTCGCGCGATGGAGTCATTAATTGAGTTTACTCGGGAAGTTTACTCAATTTACTAAGGTAACATAAATATAGGACATGTAAGTAGCAAGATATACAACCTATAAAAACCTTGGCGAATTAAATGAAATTTTAAAACTTCGAATAAGGGTAAGAGATAACTTTGACCAGTACTTGACATTTACTGGTAAAAGTTTACTTTCCATTTCATAATTAAATATCTCGATTGAATTGTCTGTCTACTTTTTATTTTGAAACAATTCGTTGTACAGTTAGAAACATAAATCCGATGTGAATCGTGTAAACAACCGTACGTCAAGTGACGACTGAGAGATATGTCACTCTCTAAACGCAGTTTGATAGTGATTGTGTACGCGAATGTACCATGTGGTGTTTGTATTTAGAATTTCTGATTTGAAATTTTCGAGCATAAAATTAATATGATACAATTTTATAAACATGTGAATTACAATTAATTGATAACTCATTTTACTTTGTTGACAGATGAATATTTGTATTCAATAAGTAATTGGCAAAAATGACGGTGATTCTAAGTGAATATTTCAGACGGTGCTTGCCAAAACAGTCATGGCATAAATCCTTACTAATATTATAACGGCAAACGTGATTTACATGTTAGGTTTTTATCTCCTAAGTACTCAACCGATCACCATAAAATTTAACATCTACGTGGTCAGCAATATAGAAAAAGAACAGGTGAAACACAGGCTTCTTTTTTATGCAAACCCGTGTCTGGTAACTAGCGCAGTATATTTAGAATTTTGATACATTATTACACCAGGGGACGTACCTTTGTCATCTATTACTGGGATGTGTCGAGAAAGGCTTTGTTGATATATATTGAGCTAAGAGGCAAGAATGAGCATCTACTAGCAAACCGCGCTCTTTTTTTTTGGACTGAATCAGGTATGGTCAAGAGCAAACATTAAAATTGTCCAAACAATAATGGAGTTCTTAGTGAATACCCAGTAGTGAAATTTGAATAAAGATTTAAACATTGAATTAAGTATTGTGTTAGTACTCTAAACAATTTACATTCGAGCAACGTTTAGATCGGGGCTGTCTATTTGTTTCACTAACCTCCAAAAATTTCACCTCAAAAGGATAAATATATCAGTATATATCCGTAAATAACTCCAACAGCTCTCCTCTGTTGAACTTACATTTCGAACTTAACATTTTAATAAATCTTAATCCTATAAATAACGATTCTAAAATACTTTGAAGAGATTACTTGAATAAAGAAAATTTTGATTAAATTATTACAAAACAATGAGAAACAATATCTTTCATAGCATTAAAATTACGAGTTATGACGATTAAGTGTTTTTAATTGTGTTTATTAAAATTATGAAGTACTCTCTCTTTCCGTTTTAAAAAATGTATAAACAAGAAAACGGATGAAGAGGCGTGGGGCACCGGAGGTGCTTAATAAGCCACGGAAATATGCTTTAGCGCTTGTCCACTTTATTCGTTTAATGAGATTTTTATTACACAGTACAGTATTAACTGGGGAAATTTTACTTTTTCCCTAATTACGAGACGGTGGACATTAATGTTCATGTTAGTTGAGATATATTTACAAAACTAATTAGAACTGGTTTATTTGTAATTATGCTGATATTTCTTAAGGGTAGGTATGGTAGGGTTCATCTGTATAATTTCTGAGCTACTCTTTATTATTTGCGGCTTGAAGTTAGTAAAAATATAACAAAATGTTTAACGACCTCGACCTCGTTATAGGTACCAGATTTTGTGATTTTTTAACACAATATTTGTAATATATTTTGTGAAGATAACACATTTGAGTACTATTTATAATTTATTTATAATAATAATATCCTGGGACGTTATTCACACACGGCCAACTGATCCCAAACTAACCAGAGCTTGTACTATGGAAATCAGACAACTGATATACTACATATACTACTTTTCTTTGGTAAATATATACTTATATAGATAATTACACCCAGAACCAGGACAAACAGACGTGTTCGTGCACACAAGTGTCAGTTAGGTGGGAATTGAAACCACGACAGGCACGGCAGGTAACCAATCACGCCAACCGGCTCGTCTATTGTAACATATAAGTAATATCATTATATGGATGTACTCATCTTTTGTGCCTAGAAAACAGAAACTAACCAAAAAATTGGTTGCCTGTAAAGTCGGTATACAGGCGAAAGTTTTACGTGACAACGACTTTGAGTGGTAAAATAATTTGAATGTGAATATTCATTCGTATAGTAGGAAGAAGGATGAAATAATAGTAACAATTTAAAACATTTATTTATACAAAGAATTATATTTAAAACATTAATTTATACAAAGAATCTCGCACTGAATTTCACTTTTTATGTCTGTCTCTCTCGCTCTTAGGCGGGCTAACCATGCCCGAGTGGAAGGGACGCGTGCCTCTCACTCGCTCTCATTGTGAGCGCATAACGTGAGCGGAGCGTAACGCAGTTTCTTGAAGTGTCACCCGGCAAACCAATTTATAAGACGTTGTCACGTCAAAAAACATGTAGCAGAGTCCCGTAAATATCATATAATTGTTTTTAAACCAATTAAATCAATTTACTAGTATTCAGAAAAGTGTTGGGGTTCCGATGCAAACAAAAAACGTCGTTAAGAAAGTGTTGTCTTGCTCCCACCGCTCTGGCAGAGCTATGGCGTAGTGTTTGGAGGTAGTAAAGAAATCCCGTTTATTACTACATTCGAAAAGTACGGCCGCTTACCGGACCTTGCTATGCAAATTTAATTCCCAAAGTGCCTGAAGCGATTAAAGAAGAACTACGTAGATAACTGTAATTGGGCGTGTTGTTTGTCTTTACGATACTGCTCCCCCATCGATCGGTAGGTGAGCTAGCTAATCAGCAGTACTGGTTTAGATATCCTTGATCACCATATTCCCACTAGATATTTTACTTTTTACCAATATTAAAGGAGCATGCTCGTTGACAACTTAATTTGACGACGTGGCGCAGTTATTGCTAATGCTTAATAGAGGATTTTTGTGAGAAGAGTAAGAAAGTTAGACATGCTTTCTATCACTTGGTGGTAGAGCTTTGTGCAAGCTCAGCCACCCAGATGGGGTAGGTACCACCCACTCATCAGATATTCCGGTTTGAAGGCTGAGTGAGCCAGTGTAATTACAGGCACAAGGAACATAACATCTTAGTTCTCAAGGTTGGATGCGTATTGGCGATGTAAGCGATGGTTAACATCTCTTACAATGCCAATGTCTATGGGCGTTGGTGACCACTTACCATCAGGTGGCCTACTCGTTATAAAAAAAACCATCATACTCCTACTAGATATTTGACATTTTACCAACATTAAAAGAGCATGCTCGTTGAACTGAATTTGACAACGTGACGCAGGTATGGTTGCTATTAAGCAAAAGAGGATTTTTTTGCGAGAGGAATAAGAAAGTTAGACATGCGTTCTATCTAGTTCTAAATGTATTGTTTTAAAGTTATAAGGGTACTATGTAAAAACAAGACTATTATTGTGTATATTTTCATATTTTTTTAATGTATGATATGTCTCGTCCACGAGTTAAGTCAAGCTCATCGAAATATCAGACAAAATAAACGATAAGTACAAATACATGACAATATTTTTTATATTTATTTAATCAAATAAGAATATCAATCAAACATATACACACTTACAAGTACATTGAATCGTTGAATAAAATTGTAAAATATGTGTGTTCCTTTAATTACAGGAGACCACATCAAGTACATAAAGTATTGACTAAACAGAATTAAACAAAAAAAATGTAGAGAAACAAATCTTTGATAATTCTGAGGTTAATATTTTCAAAAGTTGTAATTTTTACATTTTTTATTTATATATTGATTTTAACAATTAAATGTTTTAATAAGGACCTACAACGGGTAGTGTTATCATTACCGGCTATGCAGTCATATATAAATATGCAAAAATACATTTATATAGCAATTTTGAGAATCAAATTTAGCTCATATTTCGTACGGTTTTGAAATTTTTTGCATCGAAACAAATTTGTCAAAATAGATTGAAAAATAACGAACTATATTGTTTTATTTTTAACTTAGTTAAAATGTTAGTTTGAAAAAATCAAACATAAAACATACATTTTTTAAAATAGCCTTTGATTGTTTTAGCTACTCTCAAAATTAGCCGATATCTTAAACTGGTTTTAAATTAATGGATGATAATAATATCATCATTAGATTACATTACATACATTTTTTTAATATTCATATAAATGAATATTAAAAAAATATAACACGCTTTCCTTGGGGCTCAAAGATTTTTTTTCGCAGAAGTTGGTAAAAGTTTTTTTTGAAGAAAATAGTTTTTGGATCTAATAAACATTTATATTAAAAGTAAGCGGACCGCCGTTGTTAACGTTGTGTTTCATAAACGCTTGATATAAATCCATTCGTTATCGTTAAATGTTTTATTTATAAACCTTAAAAGAAATACTCTTTGAAATGTTTATTTTAATAAAGAATGAGGTCGACTTTCGTTTTAGCTCTCATATAGTCTTGACGTCTTTATAAAATGAGTATGATCTAGTTATTTCTCTGCACATTTTCTCATAATAGACTAACCCAACTCAAATGGAATTAATTTCGAAGACGTCGTTAATCAGTAATAATGTGGAATGTGAGTTAATTAATTCTCGCATGGAGTATGGAAAATTATTACTTGGAAAGCAAAGAAGTTTCATCGAGTCGAGCGATAATATTTCATGATATTTTTATTTTTTTTAAAGTGTGAAAACTGCCTGTAAATAATCTCATAACAGAACATAAGGTACCTATTCTTTTAGGGGTCGGATTATGAGCTTATCAAAAATTCCTGCTATTGTGTAAATTGGTTAATACATCTGATGGTTTCTTAACTATTACTATTAATATATTTACTACACCAATGAGTACGAGAATAAGTATAAACAAATTAAGCAAAGTGAGACTCTTGACCACCATTGAAATTCTTAGATCATCGGTGAGAATCGACAAGCTCAATCCAATTCAATCCAAATCAATTATTTCGTCATACTAACACATCAATGAACATCAATCTACTGATTGTATGTAATTTATATAAAAAGTGTGTATTTTCAAAAAGAGCAACTACTGAGTTCCTTGCAAGTTCTGGTGGACTATCAAAGCGAGTTTTGCTTAGAACATATTTTCATTTTGACACTTAAGTATTTTTTTAGACCTTTATACCTTTAGGTATACTAAAAAAGAATAATTAAACCTTGTATAAATATTTCTTCATTTATATTCACACATAGCTAGTGCAGCAAGTATTATAAATGTTCACAAGTATTAGCCAGTGCAGTGTGCACAGAGCACGCAAGGGTCTACAAAAACACGTTACAAATTGTTACAAAATATACGTTGTCATATTGGATTTGAGATATATCACTCTTATGATGTTTCATAATATAGCATATAATTTTAGTATATAGCTATCAAACAGCAAACGTTATATGACGACAGGCTAATATTACTTCCAAAAACTCTAAGACAAACGGGTATGAGTGTAAGTGAAAAGCAATGTTTTGCCCGCGCTGATTTGCCTAAATCTAAATAATGGCCGTTTCAATTATAAATTCGACTGGCTGTTTTGCGTAGTTGTTAAGTTCTATATTTAACTTACGGAAGTTTTATCTGTTTATTCGAATGTACTTAGATCGCTTGTGGTGACTTTATATATTGATGTATATATGTATATATTATGAGTAATTATATGGCTATAACTTTCACTAAAGATAAAACTATCCGTAGAGCTTAAAGTATTTACATTATACAAAAGATTAAATTGGTCATTAACAAAATAACGACTTTTTAATTACCCACACTTCGAAAAAAAAAAGTTAATTTAAGCACTTACTCGATGCTTGCAGTTTTATTTGCTTCCTTTATTAGTAGTTTCTCGATCGTAGATTATTTTTCTTTCTTGTTTTAATTTGAGTTACGATAAAACAGGCGATGAAAAGCAACATAATACCGCTTAGACCCGATTATTTCAACCGGAAAATATATAAAGCCTTAGACTTCGCGTACATAGCATCCGAAAAGGTACGAAAATTTTGTGTACAATGAACGGGAGGGGCGGGGGACGTTTCAGTGTCGTATCGCCTAAGTAAATACTGTCTTGACTCACATCGGCCACGGCGGTCGATCTCAAAGACTAGCCTTATATAGTGGCTATTATGGCTATCATAAAGTGCACTAGTATGTGCACCAAAGCACGTGCGTTCTTTTTCAGCAGCAAGGACTTTAGATGTAGCCGTAACTTTTAAATGCCGGAACAGTTTTGGATGGATGAGATATCGTTAGAATCCTTACATCATCCTGGGTGACATTGACTATACATTTTCAAAAAAATCATGATGACGGTAAAATTGCAGTAAGGGAGAGGACACGAACAAGACGGGGCCACTCACACTTACAAAAAACTATACGCTCTAGATGTGTTTTTTTTTTCGCTAATAGGTAGCCATTTTGTATCTCTCTTTAGTCTGACAGTGACCTACTACTTACCTAGTTATTTTTATTTTATAATTTACTACAATATTCAAGATTAAAGAGATAACCAAATATATGCTACATCTAAAACCAAAAGAAAACACATAGATTTATTAATATTATTTTAAGCATTAAACTTTTTTTTTTTTTTTATAGCCCGGGAGGGCAAATGACTCCACTCCACCTGATGGTAAGTGATAGTAGAGTCCAAACGCGACGACGGCTAGTGCAGTCGGGAAGAATGATCTGCACTAGCCGCCCCCGCCTTGCCGGCCCGCAAGATGCCTCTTCACGCCTCGTTTGAAGGAACCCAGGTCATAAGAGGAGGGGAACACGTGTGCTGATAAAAAATTCCATGTTTATGTCCTTATAATGTAAACAGTATATTCAACGGCCCTTTAACCTCAGCGACATTCCTTTAAAACTGAAACGATCTCACACCGGGTGTCAACACACGACACAAACCTGGCATTATTTTGAGTTATTAATTTCGTAGCATCATCATTATCGCTCCCCTTTTAATTACGTTTAATGAATAAGCGAAAATTACCCATTGTTTAATACCGAAAGCTCTTTATATACGGCGACTTGCGTCTTAATGAGGTTTTCAAAATATAAAGGCAGTTTTGAAAATAATTAACGACCTCGGATGAATGATGCGCGGTTCTGTGTGACGGTGTAGTTTAAACGCTGCGTGGACAGTTATGTAACTAACTCTTTTTATGTGACTTCGTTCGTCAAAATTTTTTTTTTTATATTGTATAACGGCTGAATGAATTTTAACGTGTTCCACATAACTATACGATTTTTTTAAAGATCTTTTTGATTATGGTTTAACAGAGTTTAAATAAAGCGAAGGTAACTCTGTCTGTCTATGTGTTACTCCTTTATGGCCGAAATAATAAACCGTTTTTGATAAGATTTGAACCACAAGCTCTATTTTTAGTAAATAACACCAGTTCCTCTTCCACTAATTAAAACTATTATGTTATATATTTCTAAATATATTTTTCATATTTACAATACATAACAAGCAATCATTCCCAATCTTTATAAATGTTATATAATGATTGATTTTACTCATATTTTGTTGACACGGAGACCATTAATAAAAAATATGGGACATTTGTAAATGCCAACCATGCCTGTAGGTTCTGACTTTAAAATTCACCAAGGTTTTTATTGTCTCTTTAAATTTTAAAATAAACAATTGTCCTATATGACTCGCTTGATTGGACTATTTTTATATACTTACTAGAAATAGACACTGCTACATGGAACTAAGTGTGTGAACATATATAATGCGAATATTAATTATAAACTAAATACATATGTATATATTTTAATTGATTGGGTAACGTTTGTCTAAAATAAAAATAAATGGTTATTTTGGTTTTGATAACTCAACAAATGGCCATATTAACTTAATAACGTTATTTTGAAATCACAGAGAGACACTTCAAATTTGTATTATATAAATTAAATTAAATGAGAAAAAAGAATCCGTGTAAAACAAATTGTTGTCTAAAAAAACTGTTTATAAACAATACTCGGCATCTCAACTCACGGTCATATGTATCTGTATTACAGATTAAAAATGTGGACCGCAAAACAATTTCAGCGAATGCTACGTTGTAGTATGTTTGCACAATCATAAGAATGAAAAAAATTGAAACATTTTATTGTTCCTCAATTAATTCATAATATTATTAAAACAACCAAAAATTTTTGTTATGTATTTGTAAGTTTCCCCGAAACGAACTCTAAAAAGATAAGTTATAAAAAACAAAAAAATCACAAAAAATATCTTTGGATTTTTGAAGATTTTTGGACAATGACTAAATAATATAATTATTTTATAAAAATATATCAATTTATATCTTATAATAAAAAAAATTGAAGCGGCCGGTTTCAACGGAACAGCTAACCGTGCGTTGCTCTATTTTCAACTTTAAATGAAAAGTTTAATAATCGAGATGAAGCTCTGAGAGTCGACATTTTTTTTCGGCAAGCTCATTTCTACTCCTTACGATTTTCCTCAAAATTCCTATAACTTTTAGGTTACTTCCAAGATAAGCTTTTAATATTTTGAAGCTTTTCCTAAATGTCATTAAAAATGTATGATTAATTATAGAGACAGATTAATTTGCTTTAGTGTAAACGAACATGTGTTTGAATCTGTTAACTGAGGCGTCAAATACATAAATACACATTATCTTGAATTTACTTTAAATGTTATTAGTTTTGTAATAATTTGGGTTAATATATTTTTATAGCATAGTTAAGCGGACGAGCATATGGGCTACGTGCTGGTAAGTGGTCACCAATGCCCATAGACATTGGCATTGTAAGAGATGTTAACCATCGCTTACATCGCCAATGCGCCACCAACCTTGGGTACTAAGATGTTATGTCCCTTGTTCCTGTAATTACACTAACTCACTCACCTTTCAAATCGGAACACAACAATAGTCAGTACTGTGGTGTTTTGCGATAGAATATCTGATGAGTGGGTGGTACCTATCCAGACGAGCTTGCTCAAAGCTCTGATAATATAAAATATCTACTATACAAAATTTATTACGGTTTATCATATGGAACAGTGGTCAGAATAATAGCCCTTGCTGTTGGATCGCAATGATCAAGCGAAAAATAATCCAGCTCTATCATCAAATGAAGGCAATACGAAGTTAAATCTTTTAAATAAATTTAACAACAGATGTACATATTATGTTTATACTAGCTATTTATCCAACGAGGTCTGAAGCTGAATATAGTATTTTATAATCCCCAGATTATGAGAGTCTTCAGTTGCCAGTTGCAGACGCGTTAATGAGCGTCTCTACAGTTCCACACTAGAACCTCAGACGTAAATCCGTTGGATATGTCCTTTAGTGTCTAATTCAGATTTTCTTATGAAACATCATCTATAGTTAGTTCTACTTGGAAAAATTTGTCTTCAGCTGGTGTTGAAGGTTCTCCCAAAAAACAATGTTTATTTTTTATATCAAAGTTGATAAATTATTTTGTTTTGATCATGTTGCTCGATTATGGTGCGATCTGTCTGTCAAATCTTTTTTTTTGGCCCAGGAGGGCAAATATCTTTAATCCACCTGATGGTAAGTGGTACTAGAGTCCAAATGCGACGACGGCTAGTGCAGTCAAAAAGAGTGATTTGCACTAGCCGCCCCGCTATGCAGGCCCGCAAGATGCCTCCACGGCTCGTTTGAAGGAACCCAGGTCATAAAAATAGTGAAACACGTGTGCTGGTAAAGAATTCCATGTTTTAGAGGAGCGACAAAGAAAAGAGTTGCCAAATTTCTTCTTAAGCGGTGACACCGAGTAACAATTAACATAAATATATTTTTATAATAAATATGAATAGAATCGGAATTGCGGTTAAAAGGGGAAATACTGCTAGCATTCTTGCCACCATTCCACGCGGTTATTATTTTTATTGTAATTATTTTCAATTTTTATTTGTATTTATTTAAGGTTTAATATAAAATAAAATAATAAATAAGGCTGACTCTTTAGCAAAACAAGCACTATTGGTAGGGATATCTATAAATTTAAGATCATATTATTCGGAAATTTTAATGAAGTATAAAATAGAATGTCTAAAAAGTTTTAAAGAGTATTTTGACGAAAGATCGAAGTGTAAGGGCATATGGTACAAGACCATACAGAGTGAGCCTCCTCGTATTGTGTGGTTTTGTGACATAGGGTTGACGCGGCAACAAATTGTCATGGCTCTTAGACTGCGTTCTGGACATATTCCACTCAATAAATATGGTTTTTTAATGAAGAAATTAAATTCTCCTAACTGTGATGTATGCGGTGTAGAGGATGATATACATCACTTTTTAGTTGAATGTGCTCGAAATGCTGACAGGAGACAGGAGTTGACGCGTCGTTTTAATATAAATTTAAAGGATGTGGGAATCTTTCAAAGTGCACTGTCTGTACCTAACTCAGATTTAGCCAAAACGCTTTACCAGTTTAAGCTAAAATAAGTGAATAATGTAAGTAGTAAGTAAGTAGGTGTGGGTAATATTATTGTTAGTAGTGACTATTTTTTATGGGAATGATGGGACTGACATTTAGCGTCAGCGCTAAAAAGTCCCTAAATAAAATCAAAAAAAAAAAAAAAATTTTTTTTTCAACGAAAAAAAAAATTCATCATCATTAAGAACAAATTCTGAAGCAAAGCAAACTAGACACTTGTATATCATTATGTAATAAATTATTATGTAATAATGTACATATGAGTTGATCTTAAGTACAGTTTTATTACGTTCGTATTTTACGACAGACATTGTTAGCAGACAACTCGCTCACACCACACCGCTCACACAAAAGACTCAATATCTACAAGTGTGATTTGCTAAATGTATGTACAGATTATATGAGTTGATCAAAATTAAGTTTAAGTAGGCTGTTTATTAAAAATAGGCTGGTTGACTGGTAAATTGTAGGTGATTGTAGATGGTCAACATCGCCCAAAGACGTTGACTATGTTAAAAATATCAACCATTCGTTACGTCGTCAATGCGTTACTAACCTTTGGAAGTACGAAGTTATTTCGCTTTTCGCTGTAACTACACCGTTACACTGCATCTTATCTATATAAATAATATGATAGAGGTCTCCAGTTGTGCGCGCATCACGGAAAAACTACTGGATAGATTTCAATGAAATTTTCTAAATTTAATTACTTAGACACTTGCCCCTTATCAAAAAAAAGATTGCTAAAAAGTTATTAAAGTTTTAAGAAACAACGATTTGTATATGCACTACGTGTTCAGTGATGTATATTTCCTTCTCGCGGAGTAGTGGTTTACATAAGACAACTTTGTTAATATATCAAGCAACGCGGACGAAGTCGCGCATATCAGCTAGTTAAAAATAAGATGTATGTGAAGGTATTATATAATGTATTAAATAATAACAATAGCCTTTGTAATTTAGATTTACCAGATAAGAAATTTCCTTGTCCGTATTTTAAGTAGTGAACTATATATTAACATCAAAATAAATGAAGCATTTCAATCGATATGAAGACGTTGAAATATTTCGTTTTGACAAAATCTTGCAGTAGATATGCAGTAAGATTGTGTGAGGTAATTGGTTAAAAACATTTACATAACAATATATACTTAAATAAGTATATAATATCCATCCTCTTTCAAACGTATATACACACACCTAACTTAATATCACTCTATTGATATATCCGTAAATAATTGTGTTAAAGTCAATATAATTAACTCAATAATTAAATGAAGTTATTATTAACATAATTAAACATTTATACAAATAATCATAATTGCTAGTGTGATGAAATAAAACATAATGAAGGCTGTAATTAACCTTACAAATGTTTCATTTACGATTCACTGCAGTTCTGGAAAAACGACGGAATAACTTATGAAGAAAATGCTTCATCCTGACTAATTTTATAAATGTGAATGTAAGTTTGTTTGTTTTGCTTTTACGTTAAAACCACTGAAGTTTTAAAAATTCTTTCACCAATGGAAAGTTGCATTATCAACAAGTAACATAGGCTACATTTTGTCCCAAAGTTCTCACGGGAATGGTAGAGCAAACCGCTAGAATAATGTAAGGCATATACGACTAAATATAAAGTAGATATTCTTGGTCTTTTGTTATGTGGTCTAACCGATTAACTGATTAGAATGAAATTTGTTCTATAACAAATTTCCATGAGATATGAGCCCTGATAGCATGTGAATGTTAACTTAAGATTGCAAGTGTGCTTAATTTATAATTTATAAAGAGCTCAGCGGAGAAGAAAAATATTGTATGGATACTCGAGTATCCATACAATATTTTTGTGGAAAAAAGCGAAGCCCTGACGCACCTCAAAGAGGAAGAGGGTAGCGCCGGATTTTTATTGGGTATAACGGTGCAATGGAATTTCTAGGTTCCGGTGAGTCTCACATACTCTTCCATATCCATTTCCCTAAACGCGTACCTAAATGCGTTTTTCTATTAAGATCAAACAAGCATTATGTAAATATTTCCAAACTTTCTCGTGGATCGGAAGTGGAGTGGACAGGGCAGTGTGAAAATGAGGCAAGCTACATGGGAACCTAAGTGTATGTTGTCAGCTGATGTTATATTAGTAAAACAGACAAATTCTTGGGATTTCGACGGTCTTGCCAATTTTCTATGAATACACTAAATGGTGTAATGATAGGCCTTTGACAGATAATGCTTAGTATTGTTGCGTTCCGGTTTGAAGGGTCCGGAATGAGCACGCACACGCACAAGGGATATAACATCTCAGTTCCCAAGGTTGGTGGCGCATTGGCAATGCAATGAATGATTATAATCCTTACATGGTCAATGTCTATGGACGGTGGTAACCACTTACCATCAGGTGTTCTATTTTTGCTTCGTTTTATGCTCATTCGCCTACCTTTGACAGTAAAAATAAATGTATATTGATATATATTTATATAGCACCTAAGTTAGTAGGATCAAGAAGCTTGTTTATTTTTTAATTAAGCAAAAGCTATAATTTAGGGTAAAT
This sequence comes from Nymphalis c-album, assembly GCA_963151315.1. NCBI lineage: Eukaryota > Metazoa > Arthropoda > Insecta > Lepidoptera > Nymphalidae > Nymphalis > Nymphalis c-album. The sequence continues at coordinate 11,037,313 of OY720591.1, read as the reverse complement.
GATGTTAACAAAATAAAACAGGATAAGTCTATTTAGGGTTATTTTATATATTTAATGCAAAGACTGTGATTTCTGGTAGATAGGAGTTACCAGAGACCAGATTTTCTATGTTATTAGAGAATTATTCTGTTATTCTCAAAATGATTATGTTTTTTTTTTATAAATTATTAAATTAATTTTCTTGTAGATTTAAAAACAAAAAATATAAATGCACAGCTAGCATGATTGTCATTTTTCTTCGTCATTAGTTCTGATATCTGCCAGTAGTTAATCTTTTTTATATTCAAAGTAAAGCCACCGACAATAAAACATATCTTTCATTGGTTATCAACTTGGATAATTTTTATTATTTTAATACTCTTTTTTATCATATTAATAGCTACTTGAAACATGACTTGTTTAATTTTAAAACACACTCACAAACATTTTGTGTTTGTTCACAAGGCATGTTTGTCTTTGTGTGGGTGAATATTAAAAATCTCCTATCATACAACTACTAAATCATAATCAAGAAATTTTATTTAATATTTTACAAGTAACTTAAATTATACTTCGTTTATTTATTAAGGGGTTTGTTGCGTAATATATTTATTTATAACGACCGACGTATGCGCAATCAGAACACACAACAAAGCCTTCTATTTATTTAACTACGTTAAGGTATAAGTCTACATTGATTAATATGCTTGTCGTAATGTTTTATGATGTGCACATAATGTGTGTATGAAGAGTATTGTAATACAATCATCGATGTACGCATCGCCATTTTTTAATTACGTAATTTTTATTATGTAGTTATTTTATCCGAATAAATAAATGGTTTTACGATAAAAAAAAATGTTTGACATAAACAAAATAAAACAATGTCAGTCTATTTATTACTCTTTTATTTATTTAATATAAAAAAATGAGATTTCTGTCAAATCCTATTGGAAGAATCCTAATGTATCGAATTAATTTTTACATATAAAATATAGTAATACCTTAATTAATTCTTGTTTTTACAATACAAATATATAAACAAAGTTTCTTTTTATTTTTTTTATTTAATTCACTAGCAATTATGGCATTTTTCTTTGTCTTTCATCTTAATATCTTCCAGGACTTTATCTTTTTTATGTTCGAAGTAAAGCCACCTACAATTAAAGATATTTATCATTAGTTATTTAAGTAACGTTTTGTATTTATAAGATATACAATAAAATATCTTTGAACATTTTTTGTTAATTTTCTTTTGTTTCTCTGAGATTATTATTATCCTTTATATTATAAAACCGTTGATATATAGACGCAATCTTGACGTGTTCCTAACCAAATGTCACTTGCTCGAGTCATAATAAATATTGTCTTGTCACAGAAGTTGAAGTTGAAGTTGAAAAGCCGAGATGGCCCAGGGGTAAGAACGCGTGAATCGTGAATTAACCGATGATCGTGGGTTCAAAACCGGGCAAGCACCGCTGAATTTCATGTGCTTAGTTTGTGATTATAATTCATCTCGTGCTTGACGGTGAAGGAAAACATCGTGAGGATACATGCAGGTTATGTGTCGAATTTCATTGAAATTTTGTCACACGTGTATTCCACCAACGCGCATTGGAGCAGCGTGGTGGAATAAGCTCCAAAACCTTCTCCTCACAAAGAGGAGAAGAGGCCTTAGCCCAGCAGTGGGACATTCACAGGCTGTTACAGATGTTGGTAAGCTGTTCCACGCCCTAGAATTACGTATCAGACATGCTGAATTAAAACGCTTCGTTTATAAATATATCATAAACTTATTTCTCACCCAAATATAATTATAGCCGGAACAGTAAGTAGTGCACCAAGGAGGAATACCGCTCCAGGTAAAATATTCAACGTTTCGATATAAACCCTTGAATACAGAGGTCCATATACTAAAGGTGTCATTGCTTCTGCCAGACCAAAGAGAGAGTTCACCTTACCTAGAAGAGAAGTAGAATTATAAACAACTTATTGTCATTTTATTTATTAATTGATACTAAATACACATATCGCATACTAAAACATTATAATAAAGAATACCTAATACCAGATAATTATATTATGATATGCATGAAGGCCAGGGTTGGGCTGATAAAAAGTTATCTAATCAGTTTTTCTGTCTCTAATATTGCGAGGAACAGCTCGTATTCTAGAAGATAGAAGTGTGTACACTCGCGTGCCTCGGAAAGCACGTAAAGTAGTCGTATGCCTGAACTCTTTCCGGTCGTGTTATATTTGCCGTTCCATCGGCTTATGAGAGTGAGGGAATAGAGAGTGTACCTGTGTTTGCGCACACACTCGTAAAATATAATGTGTAGCGCATTCAGTCAAACTCCCTTAAGACTGGTCCTCGCGGAAATCAGATAACCAGCGTCCATACATCGCTTGCCTGTAACTTTCATTATTAGTATGCTAAGTTTTAAGGTATAATTACCTAACCTATTTATTTTAGATATGAGTACATATGGACATGTATATAGACTTGTTTCAATGGTTAATCACTTGGGAGTGATCGCCGTCGAATCGGTCACGTGTGGTGGTCACACACACATACCCATATTGCTTAGTAAAGCAATCTGTTATATTTTGTAGGTTTATTTGACAATTTAATTTTCAACTTGATAAATCACATTGCTTCGCTGCTGCTTCTGGGCAAAGACTTATTAGGAGTAGAGATTTCATCATGTTTTCCGTAATATGTTGGCAATTTCTTTGATGTTATAATGGGAATCGTAAACGATAACCATACGTACATACAACGTTTCCATTGAAATTAGTTTTATTATGTTATATTATATTTATGAGCTTACATTTTGAAAGTTAATCGATATGCATATATTTTGAACAAATTAATTCATAACTTTGTAAGTCTATTACAAAAAAAAATATATTGTTTGGCATAGATTAAAAGTAATGACACATTATCGTTTACTTACCAAACTCTTCGCCATTAACAAGTTTCGTAGCTATTGAACGCATCGCGATAAACGATGTCCCATTAAGTATTTCTAACAGGGGTGCTGAAAAACAAAAAATATTTGTAGGAAAAAGTATCTTTGTATTAACGACATAAAATGCTGTAGTAGTATGCCTTCCATATCAACAGTGTTTAATACTATCGAAACAGGGAAAAACATCTTCATCATCTATTTATTATATCTTTGCTTCTCGCTTTATCATACATATCCATCTCACTTACACTAAATAAATCCGATGTTTAAGCATACAAAAGTATTTTTTTATTATTAGTTTACACAATTGTGGTATTTAAAAAAAAACAATAAGGATCTGTATGAACCGTAAAAGAAGTAACTTCTTATAGTTCGATCTGTGACTGCGATAAATATGATTTTAAGATTACGCTGCAGTAATTGCAATCATATCACCATAAAATAAGACACAAATTGGCAATGTCATCAAGATAGTGGTAATTACCATAATATAATATTTGCAATCTCAACTGTTACTGCACTTTCTCCTCCGAAATGATTCAACGAAGCAGGTTCAAGTATAGGCAATCAATTCTGACTTTTCATCTGCTTAATTGTATGCCCAAGGAGAACAAGGCGAGAAAATATTCAGATAAAAAATTGCGACATGTGGGCAGGCTTTCTCCCAGTGGGATATACACAGGCAGTGACTTAGCCATACTACGCTTAACCAAGTGACATAAATGTTTTCTTTTTCTCGTTTTTACACTTGGCCTTTCTCCTGATACTTATTGAACCTTGAAATCTCCTCAATTTGTGTCTAAAGATGTGCTATAGAAAATAAATTACAAACACGTTTCTAATTTTTGTCGCAGTCTTATAATATAAGGTTTACGAGTAACGAAATAATAATTGAAAACATAGACTTGTGTGTGAAGCCTTCGTTTTACGAATCATTGACTCGCGTTTTTATTAGAAACTTGTGTTTCTGTAGCATAAAAGTTATATATAGTTAGTTATGTATAGTTAAGTTAGTAAATACGAACGCAAAAAGATTTAATGTAACTGAGAATAGTAATTTGGAACAGCGATCAAAGCACATTTGTCGTATGGATTACGGAGGCAATGGTTCGTTTAGTGGTTTTTCTTTTGTTATTACAATTGATTACCGGCCAGTATGTGTATTGTCCTATTTAATAAACAATACGGTTTTATATGTTTATAAAATTAAAATAATATGTTTACTTTAATCGTTAGTTTGTTTTGAAGTTTGATATGTGATATAAATATATGGAATATTTTATATAAATCGCTTGATATTTTGTTTTGTACATGGCAGTTCAAATAAGTGAATCAAACTTATAATAAATACTAATTACTATAAGTCATTTAAAAATATGTCCATATAATTATATGTAAGAGTATAGAGCACAAATGAATACTACAAATATTTTGACGTGACAACGTCTTATAAATTGGTTTGCCGGGTGACACTTCAAGAAACTGCGTTACGCTCCGCTCACGTTATGCGCTCACAATGAGAGCGAGTGAGAGGCACGCGTCCCTTCCACTCGGGCATGGTTAGCCCGCCTAAGAGCGAGAGAGACAGACATAAAAAGTGAAAGGCACGCGTCCCTTCCACTCGAGCACAGTTAGCCCGCCTAAGAGCGAGAGAGACAGAGCGAGATTCTTTGTATAAATTAATGTTTTAAATATAATTCTTTGTATAAATAAATGTTTTAAATTGTTACTATTATTTCATCCTTCTTCCTACTATACGAATGAATATTCACATTAAAATTATTTTACCACTCAAAGTCGTTGTCACGTAAAACTTTCGCCCGTATACCGACTTTACAGGCAACCAATTTTTTTAAAAAATGTCTTATAGCTGGAAGAATGTTGCCCCTCCACTTTCAGGTAGGTTAAGACTTGGAGTTTATATCAACTCGCTGCTGTAATTGAATTCGTGGATGTCATATTAACATGAAGAGTTAACACACTATGTTAGTGAGTTAGCGCACTCATTCGTTTTTAATTCCAACTCATATCTTTGTGCCGTTTGTAGTTGAAACAATTGGACGTTAGAGTAATAGTACAAAATGAAAAAAATCGGAAAGATTTAACACCCTGCCTTATTGCCTCCACTAGTGACAGGGCTGTGGTTCATTTTTCGCCCAGCGAATCGGAATTCCGATTCAACAGGGAATTGCTGCTAGCGTTCTCTAGCTTCTTGATTTGTGCAGTCGTTATTTTTTATTATGTAGAGCGAAAATCTGTATATTAAATGCAACTAGTTACTCGACCCGACATCGTAAAAATCTGTTTTTTTTTATTATAATTATTTATATATAATAATGAAATTTGTATGTTTCCCGTAGGTGGCTTACGTTTTTTTTATATAGCTGAAAAATGCATGTATGTTTTCTTGAAGGTTGTGATGAATGAATTTCCATGTTTGGATCATTTTTGTTTCTTCTGTTATTTTTATTTTCAGTGACCGTACAAACATGTACCAAAAACAAAACTAGTCGACTAACAGAGAAGACCAAGTTTATATACAATATTATTCTGAATTTAAACAAACCTAGAATTTAGATATCTTAACAGAGAATGGTGAATGGGAGTTCAATGGTTGACTGTATTTTCATATATTTAATTATAGTTTATCAATCATTGTAAATCCATCAACCTGTAGAGTTAGAGCATAGAGGAATAAGTTCGTTGCCTTATATTCCAAGAGAAGAATAGGAGTTAGTCTTTTGTTTCTTTACTTAAAGATAATTCATGTAGTTCTGTTAATCTCGTGTTTTTCAAGAGTGTTCATTAATTGCTGTTTAGGTCGCTAGCCGATAGCTTATCTAATCAAACATTTATCTAATGGCAGCCGACCTACTTGAGTCGTTTTTTGTTATCTGTAAATTATTTTCGTATATAATTTTGGACAAATTACGAAAATATAAAGCTGAATAATTAAGAATTAAAGAAATCAATAGAAATTCTATACATTCTTAAATAATATTATTAAATTAGCGTTATTATTTATGTTTTTGCTAATTAAATAGTGGACAGTAAGATCTGCTTGCAAGTTAGCTGAAGTTTAAATTAACTGCATAACACTGCACAGTTACAAACAACTGTTAATGTGCTAAGTTTGGTTCCATTACTTAAGTTGACTAAGTTGAACTTAGATTTTGATTGGAGTTATAAAAGCATCTAGTGTTTTCTTAGATTTCATCGATTCCGAGCTTAATTAGTGGGGCTAATTAAAAATTCAATATTTAATAATTTCATGAATTTAAGAATGTTTTAAGATAAGCATGAATGTATTGATTACGAAGAAAAAAAGATTATTGTGGGTATTTATTTTGCAAATGTGAATAGATTATAAGTCATTTTAATAAACTTGCTCATATTTCCTAATAATCATATTAAATATAAACAAAAAAATATATTTGTCGACACAGGGGGCAGACACTATTCTTATATAACACACAGACACTTTATAATTGCAATGCAAGATGTGCACCGGGCAACTGATGTCGAAAGAATGAATGCTCGCTTAGTCGAGCGCTGCTTTTTATAGGGTTTTAGTGGTGGGTAGTTGACAATTGCACGTGCTGCTTTTAAAACAAGGCGGCGGCGGCCATATTATTAAACTTACCTAAATATATTTCCAAATCGTTTCTTGCGAAAGCGTAAGCAAATGATGCCACAATTTTGCTGGTACACGATATAATACCGAGTAATGTATCGTCTAATTTTAGGTAATTGCTGAAAAGGCTTATTGAAAATGCTGTACCTGGATGAATAAAACAAAATATATAAATAAGTGATATTACAACCTATTCAGACAATGTGATATTAAATTAATACTGTTTACATGTGCTTAATTCATTACAGCTAATTATTTGTTTTCTAAGAAATTCTCTGACATGTTTATTTATCAAACTTATCGATCAAAAGCTTATCAATTGAGTAGTGTAGTAAAATGACATTCTAATTTGTTATTGTAAACTGGTAATAAGGAAGCTTTTCTGCAGTAAGGAATTAAAGGCCTATATGACCTTTTTGAATTAAACAAATTAATCAATAAGCAACAAATGTTACAACTTACCAAGTAAATTAGTGATTATACTGTATGTTGACCAGATACTGAATTTTACTTCGTCCCAATTAAATCTAAATCTTGTAAATAGATACAGTATAGTAAATTCTCCTGAAATAATAATAATAATTAATACAACCCAAAAGTCCAAGCTGTATATTACCGTGTACTATTTACAACTTACCTTGCATAGGGCCAAACACTACACAAACGACAATTAGCAGAAGACACACTCTAACTCGCCTGTTACCATTGCCACCTTTGAAGGCAACTTTAAATGTTTCTTTCACGAGAGATACATCGAAAAATTCTCTTAAAAAACCAATACAACCATGTTGTTTCTGCAAATTATAACATAACAATTATACATTATGATATATTAAGCCACGTTATTGAGGTGAATTATAAATACAAAAAACATAAAACGATTTCAAATCTAATAAAGTATTTTTGTTGAATTATAATTTCGATTAAAATTTATTTTACTCGAAAAGAAAGATTTCGAAGAAATACAAGGACAATGAATATTTATAACTTTTATACGAACCATTCTACGAATTACAAATTTAAAAAAAATATTGAAAAGACTTACATTTTTTATTTGTTTCTTTTTAGGGTCTTCTAAGCAGAAGTATCCATAGACAAGACTGCACAAATAGAGACTAGCTGATAGAGAAAATATCCCATAGTAACCTATCCATGTGAGTAATACACCACTCAGTGCACTACCTATTGGGTAGCCCAGAGACATGCATAAATTAACAATACCCACTCTATATGTTCTATCTTCAGTAGTTGTGATATCACCTATATAACTAAATACACCGATAAAGTTTGTAAACCAACCACCAGTAATTGCGGGAAATATACTTTCTGTTAAAGCAGTTACTTCAGCTGGAAGTTCGTAGAAGTAATATGTATTAATAATAAAACCGATACACGTTAAAAATTCTCCTACGATTGGCATAAGGATACACGCTTTCCTTCTCCCAGTTTTATCGCTCCAAGCGCCAACGAATAGAATAATAAGAACTGGAATTGCTGTTTGGACGATATTCTTCCAAGCCTGGATCCCAGCAGTGTATGTTTGAACGTTCTCCTCATATTCAGTAAAATTTTCCGTTTGTCTAGATTTCAAGGCGTCGCAAATTTCAATACTGTAATTAAGGTTTACACGACAGACTTTTTCTAGATTCAAATTTTGTGTTGCCAATGATGCCAAAACGCTTGGCATTATGTAGCAAGCCATTATAGGTTCCACTGTGATGTTATCTTTTATTAATTTTAATTTTTCTCGGAGTGTTATTTTTTTAGTTACTTTTTCCTTATTATCACTATCATGTTCCGATTTTAAAGGAGATTCCTCATTTGTTTCTTCTGTATTCGTATTTTCTTCAACTTCTTTAACGACATTGACAATTGATTTAGATTTTTCCGTTTCAGCCATTTTGGAGTTAAAATTAAAAATGATTATGTAATACTAAACACTTCTTACAACATCTAAAGTATTCACATCGCGAAATTTTGCTTTGCTTTATCATCCAGCAAAAGAATGAATACTAAACTATATAATAATATAATAAACTGAGTTACGTTTATTTGTGTAACGATTATTTATACAATAATTACATTAAATATTTGCAATGGCATCCGACGTTATTGATAAGAGTATTCTTAGCTATCTGGTCTATTTAATTTAAAATATGTTTTTATTTGTATTCGAAATAAAAGTTGTTTTTGTTCAAAATATTTAATTACTCGTAATTAAGATTTACAAAGTTTCTTAATGATCTTAGCTGTTTTATTGATTTGTTATTCGGGATGAGGGAAGATGTGGATGTAATTGCACACTGTACTCAAAGTTTCCTTCAATAGTTCCATATATTACGATTGCTGTATATCCTTGGCGTCGTGAACTCTTTATATAATATCAAATTGCTACAGATCTTTTGCTGCCAATTCGGTGCCGTTTTCTTTAATTTGTTTCCTTTGAATCGTTATGTGTTCCCAAAGGAGCCAACTGAAACAATTTTTCGTCTAATAATATCAAAGAAAAAATATTTAACAGAATCCATATAATTAAACATATACAATAAATGACACTCAAGAAAATATTTAATCTAAACCATGATTGCTTTGTAGATAGAATATTAAATAAAATTTAATGGAAACCATAAATAAGTTTGATGACGTCATGAATTTATACCAGTGTCCATATTCCATATTCATTAACAAGTTTATATAACTCACATAAACACTGCTACAGCAGGTAACGTCATAGCGGACCCCAGGAGAAACACAGCGCCTGGTAGGACTTCCATTGTAGCTACGTATACTTTCGTGTACAATGGTACATACACCAACGGCATAAGGTTTTCAACCAGTGCGAATATCGAGTTCACTTTTCCTAAAAATAATTAGAATGATTTATTATTGGAGTAGAGTAGACAAAATATATTTTTCCTCCATATAATATGTCTTGTTAATGATATGCTGCTAGTGACAGTAAGGTAAACTTCGAAGACATATTTATGTTGCTTCATAGAATTCCAAATGTTCGGTGTCGTTTAATAACATTCATGAGGGTACGTGCTCAGATAACTTATTTCAGCTGTCCTAATATTGTATTATATATACATTGAGTTCAGATGGCCCAGTGGTACCGACACATGAATCTTTATTGAAGATTGCGGGTTCAAACCGGACAAGCACCATTCAATTACCTTAATTTGCGTTTATGATTCATCTCGTGATATGTGCTATGAGTAATTTTTTAAAAAGGATAGGAGGTATTACTTATCCTAGCCTTAATCTAGGTGGGACAATTCTGGCCTAGGTGGGCTATTTCTTAAGAATTTACGTGTTGCAATTCGAATAAATTGAAAACAAAAATAAAAGTATTTATCGTTAATTAATTATTTGAAAAACGACGGATATAACAAATAAATTCTTTAAATATTTGGTTTTCTGTAAAAAAATAAAAATAATTTGAAACAATTTGTATTTAATATTTTTGCTCGTAAAATGTTTCCTCATTCAACTATATTTGTCAATTTCATAATCTAGATTCCACAAAAAAATCTTCTACAAATATTAATTAAGATATTTTGTACGCAAATTTTGTCTCGTATTTATGATCAAGATTATTTAGACACGTTATCATGAAAGATTATTATTATAAGCGAAAAAGCCAATATTTCATCATAAAACATTTCACTTACCAAATTCATCTGATGACACCAATTTAGAGGCAGTCGATCTCAGAGCCAGAAGTGACGTTCCATTTAATATATCAACTAAAGGAGCTGGAATCGAATAAAAATAAAATAGCATTTCTGTTGTGTTTTTAAATCAAAAAGCATTAAGGAGACCGAATGTTTTTGAAGTTATACTTCTTTTGGCGCGATGGAGAAAACTGATGAGAGTGAATTTTTACGATGCGCGCGCATCATGTAGGATTGAGATGACGATGATGATGATGATGAACATGTAGAATTCAGGTGTCGGTGACCTGAATTCTACATCGTGAAGTTAGTTCTAGGTGGCATGAAAATCGATAACTATGTTCAAGTTGTATTCTAGTATTTTTATATTTAGAGCACGTGTTTCGTAACAGTACAATTAAACAGTGTGAATAAATAAATATTATTTTGGTGTTTTTATTAAATCAATTTCATATACGACGGTGATAGTATTTACTAATAATTTATTTTTCCATACGCCAAAGAAGTATAATTTCTAACGCGTGTACGTACACACACTCTTTTTTTTATAAATTTCATTTGTTATTTAATTCTTGAGATAAATAAAGAAAAATATTGATTATATTAAAGAATTTTAGATTTAAGCCAAAGCTGCTGCTATATTGGAAAATTTCATGTGCTAATGTAATCTTCAAGCTCTTAAAGTTCCTCTTTAAATAAAATTTGAAATTTATAAATTTAAAGTTGTTTATAAATAAATATATAATACGAACCAATAAAGAAAATTCTCTCATTCGGCGCGAAACAGTAAACAAAAGAGGCCGCTATTTTGCTAATAGTTGATATGATTCCCAGAACGGAATCGTGCCATTGTAAATATTTGCTAAACACTAAGATTGAAAAGATTGTTCCTGAAAAGATAACATGTCAATTAATTTTCTAATAATAATGTATCAGAGAAATGTAAATAAGTCTTATATAAACGAGGAAAATTGTATTCAACGCGTTATTGTGTAATGAATTCTTTTTTTATAGTATGGGATAGTGGAAGAGCATATAGGCCATTAGATGGTAAGTGGTCGCCAACGCCCATAGACAGTGGTTAGTACATTTCTTAAAAAAACAACTTTGCCACTACGCCACCAACCTTGGAAACTAAGATGTTATGTCCCATGTGCCTTTAATTACACTGGCTCACTCACCCTTCAAACCAGAACACAACAATACCAAGTACTGCAGTTTTGCGGTAGAATATCTGATGAGTAGCTACATACCCAGACGAGCTTGCAAAGCTCTACCACGTGACTTTAAGAGCGTCTCGTGAAAAAGTAAAATATATACATAGTTAGAACAATAAAAATCGGGGTGGCCAATTTGCAAGATTAAGGAGGTAGTAGAGGCATTGGTCACATAAAAGCCGAAGTACGCGGGTCTCTCTCGGGGTGTCGTGATGTGAAGTCACATGACGCTCTCTTATGTCGTCATGCTCACTACTTCCTTATGTCTGCGTGACGCGTTTACAAGATTTATTTCATGAAAGAAACTTTTTTATGAACTTATCTTTTTATTTAATTTATTAAAAAATATATAAATATTATCCAAATTCACTAGTCATTTTAATAAGCGTTATCTACAATTAGCGTAATTCGATAAGGCCTGACAATTATAGGCTTTATTGATAATTATGGTAATTAATTAAATCTGACCCTCCAAATACGCTACGAAGACCTATGAAGTTGCATTTGACTAGATATATCCGATTAGCTCTGGTCAAGAAGCTAACTTCTTCTTCGGAAATCCCTTGGTTATACGTACGATTCGGAACAGTGTAACTTATTTAGATTTTTTGTTAGGACCTATAGACTGTAACCCAGTTTTCAGTGAAATATTTGTTCGATATCCAAGATTTTGTCCTAGATTTTAATACTTTATCGAAATTACTCACTTTTAAAATTAATATCTTCGATCAATAATGTACTAGATTAGCAGTTAGCGCTTCAAAAACGGCCGGAAAAGTAAGAACACAATGACGTTTGTGAGGTTATTTCAAATTAGTATGGTCCAATCATAACTTACTGCTAAGGAAATAAGGTTGAATATGGAACCACCGTTATTGTACATTTCCTATGTCTTTTTCTCATTCATGGCGTAAGATCGTAAGTGAATGTCAATACAATCTAAACTGCTCTTTATTGCTCGGGAACAAGGCATAGTTTAGGTTTTTAAGTTATTAAACCTTTACATCATTTTTTTCATTTTATGGTCGGTGCCACATTTGAGTAATGTTTTTGATCGTGACGCGTAATCTAGTAGTATTGTTGATCGAAGGTTAATATACAAATTACATATTATAAAATTTTAAATACTAAGAAATTATTATTGATAACGGTAATGAATCATACAATTTCGGAATTACTTGAAAGTAATTCACAAAATAGTGTATGGGTTATGCATGTGACAAATACGCAAATCACTATACAATTCATTTGTAATCGTTTCCTAAAAATGGATGTAAAATATTTAATCACAGAAGACCTTTACTAGAATTCACCTAAAACAATGACTGTAGCTGAACGACCACATTCGATAATTGTCGTCACTGGTGATATGAAAGTAGGTATTCGTCTGGAGCGGAATTTGCTATTTAGGAAATTGTTAGCATTGTTACCATATACTTGATTTGTATAACAATAAATATTTCAGTTTTTTTTTTAAGTTAATCGATCTATTTTAGATAAACTTATTTATATTCAACTAGTTTGTAAATATTGTTAGCGTTATGTAGTAAAATTTTTGATATAAAAGATAGATAGACACGTCATGTCATCTCGATTTTTTTAATTTTCCTATGCAGTAGTTCTTTAATATTATGTTATATTTTTTTATTAAACATTTAACTTCTCTGTATTACTACTAACGTATAACAAACCTCCACGGATAAATTGTCGAAATAAAAAAAATCAAAATCATCATCCATGATGGATTTAGTAGTAGCTAAGAAATAGTAGCTTAACACACAAGAGGATAGATTCCTCCGGGCTGTTAAAAAATAAAGTAGTATATTGATATATATGTGTACTTACCAAATGTATGAGTAATAAAATTGTAAGCTTGAAAAATACTAAATTTGACTTCGTCCCAATTGAATCTGTACCTCGTAGATATGTATAGTATAGATAATTCACCTGTTAATAAAATGAAAAATTAGTAAATCGTTGGAAAACTATTTTATGTTGGAAATATTTGATAAATCAGGCGCTATAAATACATCTGTTTTAGTGTTTTTAAATACCGTTGAGACTGGCTAAAACATCTGCATCTTAACATGTAAAGCAACTAAGGAGATATAAGATTTAAAAAAGTAGCCTAGTAGGCCTTTGTAGTCTTTGTTGGGGTTCAAGCTAACAAAATTTGATATACATATAAAATTTCATCAAAATTGAATTATTATTATTCAGTGAATTAGCCGTGCAAGCGTAACAGACAGACAATATTGGATATTAGTATAGGTAAGTTAAATTTTCTTGTTCCTACTGCTTCACTTTGAAGGGAAGTGAAAAAATCAATACTTTATCAACTTTTACAAAATTTAACTTAATTCACAAAAAATACTTAAATTAGAGTTTCTTATTGAATAAAAATATTTATCAAAATTTTTCATACCATGCATAGGTCCAAACAATATACTGACAACTATTAGTAATACACAAATTCTTAATCTCCTGTTATTTTCGCCTTTCTTATATACAACTTGTAGGGTATCTTTTATGTTTGACAGGTTAAAAAACAATCGTATGAAGTGCCATATTCCTTTTTTGTCGTGCTGAAAGTCATATTAGTATTATTCAAATTACACACTTATGCTGCTCTAAATAAAAATCAAAATACCCTCGTTAATCCAAGACTGACATACTTCGTTTGAAGAATAATAAATCGATTTCACTGAGACTAAACAAAAATTAAGATTTTGTAAAATTTATCACAGCAACAAGTTTTAAAGATCAAATGAAGATAATAAATTACTTTTCATTGTATGGTGAGTTACGATAGCAACAGTATATTTTAGATATACTTTATTTTTATCTATTATTATTGAAACGATTGCTATAATGTGTTTCCACACATGACAAATCAGTTTAATTTTTAAATATAATATGCAGTTAGACCATAATTAAAGAGATATGATAATTACTATTTTTTAATCATAGAAGTAAGAATTGGGTTACTATATTATTATCACTTTGATAATAATAATGGATTATGCAATTATCAGTGTTTGAAGGTGAAGCCATGATAAAATTTTATAAGCTATAGTTAAGTATCATGTACTGAAAATTATTAACTTTTTACTACATTGACAGCAGATTTAAAAGATTTTTAAAATTTTTGTATTGGTGATTTCTATTACCAGTTATAACAAGACCACTATATTACCATCACTAATGGTTCTGATATTGTGGTTTATGTATCAATTACGCCCACACTCTTCGTGTGGAAATATAGCGATGAATACAAATTGTAGCCGCTCACACATATAATTATAGTTTTGGGTGTTTAAGTAATGACATAAAGAAAATGAACAAAACTTACCACTTTTTGTTCAGGTGTACGTTTTGGATCTTTGAGAACGAATATACTATACATTAGATTTATAAAATGTAAGCTACCAACTAATCCATAGCATCCGTAGTAACCGATAGTTTTTAATAATATTCCACTAAGTCCCATTCCAATTGGGAATCCTACTGTTAAACTAAAATTTAGAAGTCCCATTCTAAAAGTTCTATTTTCATCATTGGTTATGGCACTTATATAAGAGAACATCGTTAAGAAACAAACACACCATGACCCAGAAAAACCGTCAATAATAGCCTCACTAAACACAATTACTTGTAATCTAAACTCATAAAAGAAATATGTGTTTATAACACCATTGATACTTATTAGTATTTGACCCATAATTGGAAAGATTATAAAAATCTTCCTGTGACCTGTCTTGTCGGACCATGATCCGATAAAAAGTGCTAGTATACAAGGTATCGTAGCTGTAATGTAAGTTCTCCAAGACATGGCTTGAGCGACCAGATGTTGAACGTCCCTTTCATATATATTCTGTTCCTCCAAAGTTTGCAATTTAAGAGCATCGCATATCTCACTTGTAAAGTTTAAGTTAACACGACATGCCTTCTCCAAGTTTAAATTTTGGGATGTTAATATTCCAATAATTGTCGGCATTATGAAAAGTAACATAATCGGTTCCACCGTCATGCTCCGGACGACGTAACAGCATGTTTCTTTGAAACTTCTCTTTTTTCCTTCATTTTGTCCTTCCACGTTATCCCTTAATGGATCAGTTTCTCTAAATTCTTCAGTTTCATTTTCCATATTACCATTTTGCCTTGCTGAAGACATGATGTCCCGTTTGCTCTTTCTTTCACAATTAGCAGTTCACAATTATTTATGACATTATAGATTCCATAAATTTACAAAATACCTGGCGTTGATTACTACGAACATTACTCGCGTATTGTTATAGTAAGAATAGCGGTAACATAATTGATATTTTATATCTGATAATCTTCATTAATCACGTATCTGTAGTTTTATTATTGTGTTTTCGTACTAGACGACGTTAGTTACTCGATAAATACACGTGTCTCGATAATGTTTTCGTTATTATTATATAAGCTGTACTCGTAGCTGTAATTCGCATTGTTAATCTTGTGCAATAAATGTAACTGTTCTTGTCGCTAACCGAATTCTCTCAATCGGTTCGTTATTAATCAACTTAAGTATATGTTATTTTGTTTGGGTCAATATAAATAAAACTTTGTTCAGTAAAATAATAAAATGAATAACTTACAGTACTGCCGTATCAATATGTAAAACAATGGGCAAAAAAGTTGACCATATTCAATAGAACCCTCAGTCATAAATGTATAAAAAATATGCTGAATCAAAACAAAAAGTTTCAACTCAAGCGATTTGTTTCATAGTAATATTTGATTTCATAAGATCGTATGTTCGATAGATATGTATACATATGGTGGCATTTTCTTGTTAGCCATAAACTTAAAAACTAAATAAAGAGGTCAGAAAGCAACCGAAGCAAACATCGAAATCATAGAGAAATCTTATAATCGTAGAAGTACCAGGAAGCCTTAAGGATTCTTCTGTGACTTATTAGATGCTTTTGATTTAGTATAATATGAGACACTGGACGGGAAATTATTGCACCATGGTATGTATTATAAAAACTGATAGAAATCTTAGTTAATATGGGGGGTTGACCTAATCTCTGTCTCATTTTTATTTATTAGTACCCAATATACAGCTTTCATAAATTAACAAAAAAAACATACTGCTATCATTTTATTTATAACTAGCTGTGCCCCGCGTATAATTAATAAAAATATAACGAATAAAAATTATAAAACAAAAAAATGGCCTAGAACCTTCCTCAATAAAAAGCAATCCAACACAAAAATATTTTTTTAATTTCGAACCGATTCTTCCTGAGATTAGCCGGGTCAAACAAACAAACTCTTCAGCTTTATATATTAGTATAGATTTTAGGGTGCACTTGACGCTTATTTAATGATTTAAAAAATAGTAAAACATAGCGAATACATTATGTATACCTATACATATATAGTGTTTACTTTCATATATACATATTACACCATTTTTTAACCACTGGAAATTCTATTACTCATCCTTTGCAGGGGCATCTATAAAACATCACACAAATGGTTTCAGCGTTTGTAATTAATTTATGTATATCATATACATTTGACATAATTTATATTAAAGGTATAATATGCAATATAATAATTGAATTGTATTTAATTACACCAACATAAATTACGATTGAAATAGTAAAGCCTATTAGATTTTGTTACAAAATTATATTCTCTAAATGATTTCTCGTGTATTGAAATACCGATACAAGCGGCTTGAGTTGAAATTTTGCCGTTTTGATGCCAAGTATTCATTACGAATTAAAAGTGTTTTTTTTCTTCTCTTTATATTATATCAAAATAATAACTTCAAATAAACATAAATAGATGTGTTTAATCTATATGCATGGTCTATTTAATTAGAAATTGTATGTAATAATATATAACTAACTGAGTTAAGCATTACTGTTACCAAATTCTTTTTTTGTTGTTTTGATTCCTTTGCCAGTGTTCAAATACGTGGCATAAACGGGGTATAAGCGGTCGTATGTTTTGATTGCATTGACTGAAAAGTTTTTATTTTTCACTGCTCCAAGGGATTGCAGATATTTGATATTCATTTCAACTTGAAGCGTTCCTGATAAAAATTGTCTTAAAAATTGTTCCGTGTTTCTTGAAACCGAGAAAATAATATATTCTTAGATGATTCAATTGCGTCGGGTTAGTATTCCTGGATTTTCATTTATTAATTATATATAAATAATTAATGATGTACTTAGTTTGACTAAAAGAGTAAGTAATAATGTTCTTGAGGCTAGAATGATGTTCTTTACTCGGTGGTAGAGCTTTGTGCAAGCTCGTCTGGGTAGGTTCCACCCACTCATCAGATATTCTACCGCAAAACAGCAGTACTTGTTATTGTTGTGTTCCGGTTTGAAGGGTAAGTGAGCCAGTGTAATTACAGGCACAAGGGACAAAGCATCTTAGTTCCCAAGGTTGGTGGCGCATTGGCGATGTAAGAGATGGTTAACAGCTCTAACAACGCCAATGTCTATGGGCGTTGGTGACCACTTACCATCAGGTGGCCCATATGCTCGTCCGCCTTCCTATGCAATAAAAAAAAAAGGCTAGCTTTATACTCAATTAAATTTTGTAACATGTCGTATCAATCATATTGAAAGCTATTGAATAAGGTGTATTTGGATTTGATTAAGTTCATTTTCATTTTGAGGACATACTTCATTGGGTGTGAAATATATAAATAGTTTTATACTGGTGAGCTGTGTGTAAGCTCGTGTGGGTAGGTACCACCTTAACCTCCCACCCAATATATGAACAGAGAAAGTCGTTTTTATTAAAAATATATCTTTTTTGAGTTTAATATGCGTACGAGTATATAATATAAGTAATGCTTCCGTTATCAAGATTCCATTTTCAATAAAACTTAATTTCCGTACCAGTTTCATTCCTGGCGCGAGTGAAAGAATTCCAAATAGATTTTAATAATACTTTTATATAATAATTATTTTTTCTTAAAACAATTTCATATAACTTAATTTAAGAAACAATAAAACATTTATATGTATTCTGTGTTCAAATAAATCTTTCTTAAACATGTGCGTAACAATTTCATACAAACAGCCAATTAATTCTCCTAATATATAATTTTAAAGCTATAAGTGCGTTGAGTCAGCGTTTGTTGAATTTTCATTTATTTGAGTTTTTTCAGGCAACTTTGTTCCTTCCGCTTCTTTTTTCTCTTCAGCTTCTAACGCTTTCTTCCTTGATTTACCTAATTCTATCCTATGCTGGATATAAAATGATCTGTAAACGATAAGCGATATAAAATTTAGGAAATGGTTTATGCAAGACATTATAATAATATATTTTTAGTTGAATGGTTTTCTGTACAGTAACAATTTATCTCTATAAAGACTAAGAGACTAGACTAATATATTGAAGATAAAAACAGATATCAAAATTTATTTAAACCTATGTGGGGTTTCTCAGATTCCTTCAGATATATAATGTAAAACAATGTACAAGACAAAAGTAAACGTTAGGAAGAGGAGAAGAAGAATTATCTTAATATTTTCTTGTAAAATTCGCTTTTATTTTCGGTCCAAACCGTGACCGTGACAAGAATTGTTAGTAAACTTACGCGAGGATGAAAGACGCTGGTACGATCAGGATTGCGCTGCTAATGAATATAGCACCAGGCAGCACGTGTAGCGTCTTCATGTAGAGCCAAGAGTAGAATGGTTGGAAGACCAGTGATGCCAAAGTTTCGGTGAGTGAGAATAATGAATTCACTTTCGCTATGGAACAAATTTATATTTATAAAAACACTAATATAACTTTTATACCATCACCTCATGTCCTTATTACTTTTTGTTTTACCGTTTTTTATACATAAATGCGTGAATTTTAATCGTGTTGGTCGTGGGTTCAAATCCGAGCAAGAACCACTGAATTTCATGTGCTTAATTTGTGACTATAATTTGCCTGCATGTATCAAATTTCACTGAAATTCTGTCTCATGTGTATTTCACCAACCCGCATTGATGCAGCGTGGTGGAATAAGCTCCATAACCTTCTCCTTAAAAGAGGAGTAGAGGCCTTAGCCCAGAATGGGTTATTCAGAGGCTGTTACTAACTTTTACACTGTGTAAATTGTAGTTACTTTAGTCGTTCACCCAGATATATATTAGTGTATTTAATTTTGTGCAATCGTATAATATTTATAGAGATTATATCGTGTGGACGCGTATTTCACCCATAACCCATTAAAGGTCATATAATAAAATACAAGATTTCTCTACTCTAAGCTGAATCATTTATTTGTTCCCGAAAAACACATTTCACGTATTAGTAGAATGCCATTTAAAGATTTGCAACAATAAACAAAAGACGACATCTAGTGTTTGAAAATTGCAATTATTCACAGACAAACGAAAAATGGTATATAACCAGGTACTATTGTGTAAATATAAAATTTAATACAATCATATTTACGGCGAAAAAGTTGTTGATTAATAAACGTAACGCGACGTGGACAGCATGTATGATGTAATGTGCCACTTACCAGTTTCCTGTTTGTCGACCAATTTTGAAATAATTGAGCGTAAAGACGTAAACGTGGTGCCATTTAGCAGCTCAGCCACTGGAACTGAAAATATATATTTTTAAAAATTTTAAAATAGAATCATAGTCGTTCTAAAAGTAAAAATGAAAAAGATAAACAATACATGTAAAAAACGTGTTATTTCATTTTTAACCGACTTCAAAAAAAGGAGGAGGTTATCAATTCGTCTGTATGTTTTTTTTTTTTTTTTTTTTTTTTTTTTTTTTTTTTTTTTTTTTTTTTTTTTTTGTGTTTGTTACCTCATAACTTTCGACTGGGTGAATCGATTTTGATGATTTTTTTTTTATTTGAAAGGGGTTGCTTCCCATGGGGTCCCATTTTTTTTTAGTCCAGGTTTGACAATGGAATCCACGAGAAAACCATATAAGTCGTAAATTTGCATGAGGTATGTGCGCGACAAATGGACGAATAACTCAATATCACGCCAACCGATTTCGATGATTTTTTTTTTATTGGAAAGAGTATACTTCAAGGGTTGTTTGATGATAGTTTGGTTAGGTTCTGATTATAGGATCCATGACAAAGTAACGGAAATCTTCAATTCTTAGTAGCAAATTAACGATACACGGCCGAATCTTTTATAGGCTATCTAGATTTATCATTCACCTACCATAACATCGTTATGATCAAGTAATTGTAGTACTATTGTAAAAAACACTTCTTTATATACCGTCAATAGTTTTCGCGAAATAATAACTTTTATAGGCAACAGTTTGATACGTTGGGTTACATTGCTCCATTTTAAGTAGGGATCTATAAGTTTTTCAAAATATAATAAAGCCTATATTACTCGGTAAAGACGTAGCTTTCTAAGGGTGAAAGAATTTTTAAAATCGGTCGAGTAGTTTTTGATTTAAATCGTAATAAAAAATCAAACAAAAATCAAATCTTTCCTCTTTATAATATGAGTTATGCATGTAAGCATTAGTATATATATGTATATGTTTGTAATTGAAACATATTTGAACATCTCCTAAAAGTTGAGACCAATTTTGAAAATTATATATATATATATATATAATCGTATATGTACTCTTACATACAGGTTATATTTATGTATATTTATATATTGAATACTAGTCTTTTTCCCGCGGTTTCACCCACGTAGTTCCCGGTCCCGTGGGAATATGGGGACTAAATGTAGCCTATGTTACTCCCTGATAATGTTGCTTTCCATTGGTGAAAGATTTTTTTAAATCGGCTTAGTGGTTTAGGCGTGAAAGCGTCACAAACACCCTTACTTTCGCATTTATAATATTAGTTAGGATAATATAGATACTTCCCCTTTTTTTAATATACAGACATTCCGTCATATTTTATGGTGAAGAATGGTATAACACAACATCTATAAACATACAGTTTATTTAATTATTACTAGAAATAACTATTTGATTATGTTATAGCTGCCCAACTAAATTACCCCACCAACTAAATCTATTTAATCAAAACATGTTAATTTATATTCATACATTTAACCATATTAACTAATATTTATTAATTCAGTACCAAAATGCATTTTTCTTTACGTTTCACTGTTTTAGATTAATATATTTAAATAATAATATAAATGGCGCTGTCTCATATGAGCTGCACGTTTAGTAGGTCTACCCATATTCTACAAATTAGTGAGTGTACTTCAGATTCACTAAAAATCGAAAAATAAATAAAAATTTTAACAAAACAAAAACCGACTTCATAAAAAAACATATTAATATGCACTAAAAAGTAAAAAAATAATTGCGTATTCTTCTATAATTTGATAATTAACTTACTATTTTCTACTCATCAATATGTAGGTACGAATGTGTTGTGTGATTGATAATTTATTTACAATTATTGTTATTTTTGGAGTCGATGTCAGCTAAGGAAACACTATAATATACCTAGCAATAATAATACGGGAATATTTTAAAAACATACACATTACAAATTGACTTTTATTCGCTTCGTTAAGTTGCGCGTGCGACACAAGCACATCTCACCTACAACTATGTATGTAGTTATAAGCCCACCTTGGCTGACATCGACTCCAAAAGTAACAATAATTGTAAATAAATTATCAATCACACAACACATTCGTACCTACATATTGATGAGTAGAAAATAGTAAGTTAATTATCAAATTATAGAAGAATACGCAATTATTTTTTTACTTTTTAGTGCATATTAATATGTTTTTTTATGAAGTCGGTTTTTGTTTTGTTAAAATTTTTATTTATTATACTTATTATAATTATTTACATTATTAAACTGTGTCATTATTCGTTCTTGTATCATTTATTTTTATTTACAACTAAATTTATACGTGTTACAAAGGCTGCAACTTTTTATGGTTGGTAGGATTATACCTTTTTAAACTTAACTTAGAATAACTAAAACAGAAAAGTTACACAAAGCCTCGTATAGCTAGGCAAAAAATAGTGGTAAGCTTACTTATAATTCGTATAGAGATGAAATATGGTAGATTCTAATATTGAAAATGTCAGCGAGAGCTAGTCGTGATTTACATTGCACATAGGTAAGGACTTTCAGGGATATTCTAAAAAAATCTATTTCTTTTTCCATCCATTAGTTACATTTAGTTTGTGAGACCAAATTTTATACTTCTTTTAAAGTCCGGTCTAGTTTGTAATCATTATTATTTTTGAACAGCTATGTACCTACACTTAGATGACATCGTCGGATGTAGTCGGGCATTACATTTTTTTACAATAATAATGGAATTCAATGGTTGTATCTGAGGAATTGTGAAAGGGATAACAGTTTGTTTTTTTTTTAGATAATTGCATGATCTTCATTTTATAAAAAAATAAATTTATGGTGACACGAAATATTTATTTAAAAAAAATAGTATATCATGCAGTTATATACGAAATATTGGTTATGATAACCCTCGTTGTTTAGGAAGGAAATTGCTTAAAAACCGAACTATTGACTTTTCACCTCGAATAACTCTTTTTCGCTCGGTGGCTGTCTTTGATGTTTAATTTAATATAAAAAATACAATAAATAGATATAGCTTAATAGATAGAAATATATTAATTTGAAATCAACACATACTTAAATACATTTCTATATCTGTTTTGACGAAGGCAGTCCAAAGCGATCCGACGAATTTGCTGGAAACCGATACGAGACAAAGCAGCGAGTCATCGATCTGGAGTTTTCGGCTTAAAATGGTTATAGAGAACATGGCTCCTGTAAAATAAATAATATTATTATTATTATAAAACTTATTTAATACCTTAAATAAAGACAATAGACTAATTTGAAAAACAAAAAGTGTAATTTTTTGTCGGTAAAACACTGCTTAAGATTCTTAATACAAAAAAATTTGTTACATTTTACTACAAAAAAATTATGGTTTTACTAAATTATTTTATTTTCATGGATGCTTTTTTGTATTTAGTACGGATTTTTGAATAAGTACTATATGATTTTAATTTCTCACTTCGAAAACTTTTCGTAGTCAACTTACACAGCAATTACAGAGATAGCAATATAAGTAGTATCATGAATGTCCATTATTCTCTGTTAAAAAGCTTAGAGTATAAAAACTACAAAGTGGACAAGTGAGTGTGCAACGAGCTTTACAGAAACGTCGCTTCCTACTTTACGTAACATTGTTCAAGTTATACGAGGCGTGTAATCGCACTTATTCCTGCTTTGATCAAAAATTTAATCGGACAACCGTACACTTATTATCATTTTAAATCATACTAGCTGTCCGATCAGACTTCGTAGAGGTATAACATATTATAATTATATTTTATGTTAGAAAAAAAATCTGGAATTTAATCGCATCGCCACCTATCGAGTCCAATTTAAACATACATACATGAACACATATAGAAGAATTAAGCATCAAAGATATTATGTTCTTATCTTTCATTTTATTTCAAAATAATCAAATGTAAAAACAACGACTATATTTAAAATATTAAAAAGGACTAAACTTTTTTTATATGGAACCCCTGTATAATGTTATTGGAATTACTTAATACTTTGTGAAATGCGATTTTAACTTAGTAGCGATAATGGACCACACTTTTTTAAGGACACGATATAATATGTAATTTATCTTTCCAATCAAACAAAGCTTATGATAGGAATTGTGACAGTAGCCCCAGGTTCGAACATGAGACTTCCGTGCGGGTCATAAGCCGTAGCGCTATTGGTCCTTATATGGTTTTCTATTACCTTTATATTTGTGTTTTTGTATTTTTAATAACGTTAGGTAAGTAGAAATATTAATTAATTATATTAAATAAAATTACTTCTTTTGATTGAGATTTCTTGTATTTAATTAAGTATTTAACTTAATTTAAATCTTCAACTTGCCTCCCCAGGCACACTCAACAGATCACGTTGTATCGTTTGGCGTGGTGGGTGCTCGAAATTCGGCATAGGTCCAATCCCCAGAAGCGCACGCACAGTACTCAATTCGAACGACCAACGCATCGCATTTTGTAGCAGAGGTAGTAACGCTATTTCGTTATGTGACACGTCCTATCATTTCACTCTATGTAAGCCGCGTAAAAAAACTTCGTTCTAATGTATACCTACAACATGTTTTCAAATTGATAAATTTTAATAAGATTGAATCGAGAAACTCCTCTGTTTTATAAACGAAACATTCTATTTCGTATTTTTTTAAGAAACGTACCCAAAAACTTTTTTCCGCAACAAATAACTTTTTACCGAAAGTTTGGACAGCAAAGAATTCCCTCGTTTATAAACGTATTCTTCCAGTTAAGTTCAATAAAGGTTTCGAAAGTAATGTTCTTTAATCTGATATAATCTTTAGACAATAATATTTCTTTTGTTCAAGATGATTTTCTTAGAGCTTTTTTAAAAATATATATATCATTGTATTGTTATGAGAGTTGAGCTGTCTCAGTCGTTAGAACACGTGTATCATATGAAGATTCCGGATTCAAATCCTGGCAAACTAGAATTTAAAAATAAGGTATGCCTATAAAATATTTATTAATTTTACACGGTGGTAGGGGACTTTGTGCAAGCTCGTCTGGGTAGGTACCACCCATTCATCAGATATTCTACCGCAAAACAGCAGTACATAGTAGTGTTGTGTTCCGGTTTGAAGGGTGAAAGCCAGTGTTATTACAGGCACAAAGGACTTAGTTCCCAAGGTTGGTGGCGCATTGGAGTGGGCCAAATGCTCGTCCGTCTACCTATTCTATATATATATATATATATATATATATATATATCGCGTGGTACGTTGGTACGTACGTTGATGCCACGTAGTGGAATATTCTCCTCAAAACGAGAGGATACTTAAGCACTGATGTGCATTTGCTTAAGGTTTTAATGTTAATGATATATAAAAAAATATTATTAAGAAAGAAACAGTAGTTCTTCATGATAGTATCTATATTCTCAAT
The DNA here is from genome assembly GCA_963151315.1 of Nymphalis c-album. Taxonomy (NCBI): domain Eukaryota; kingdom Metazoa; phylum Arthropoda; class Insecta; order Lepidoptera; family Nymphalidae; genus Nymphalis; species Nymphalis c-album. The sequence goes on along the minus strand of OY720591.1, from coordinate 11,011,839 downwards.
TATTAGTTTTAATTTAGTATATACTTGTAAGATAATGAGTCAAAAGTACTCGTGCTTGAGTGTTATTGAATAAATTATGTAAATTCTTATTATGAATCAAATTAGAATCTAAGTATGTTATCGACTAGGCCAGTCTCTTAGAATAAGATAACATATGAATAAAAAATAATATGACGATGAAATTATGAATTAATTCGTCTGAAAATACATATTCTTATGTATTTATCGACGATATGTATTCTCTTTTTTACATTATTTTATTGAATTGAATGAGTCATTCTATTACTTGTAAATGTGTTGTATCAAAATACAAATTATTAACTCTTACTTACTCTAACTTACGTTTACTTTTTCAAAAAGAAAAGCGTGTCTAATGTTTCTCTTTCTAAATAGAAATCCTAGCTTGATAAATATTAAGCTAGGATTGGATAAGACACTAATGTCTTTTTTAATATCTGCCAAATTAAAATTGCTTATATTTATATTATATCAATCAGGTGCACAAGTCATCGCTCAGTTAATTAAAATTTGTTCAGTCTTCCTCTTACCCATCAACAAACATACTTAGCACTCTTTTATATCTGGCATTCATTTCTTTCCATTGCACGTCCGTATAAAGATATTTTTGTGCGTCTCCACTACTGGAGGTTGGCCGTCAGCTCAGCAAAGCGAAATAGTTCTTCAACGCTGGCCATCTTCGTTCATTTTGGAGCAGTCTGTATCGCTCGTGTCACAAGAAGCGGCGCAAATACGTATATAGATAATACGATAGAAATAATTGAAATATTATATTTACCAAATGAATGCAGTATTATAGAGTAGCTCGTGAAGAGGCCGTATTTAACCATGTCCCAGTTGAGCCGATTTCTCACGAACAGATAGAATATAATGTGCTCCGCTGAAAAATAATTACAATTTAGATACACATGTTTAGAGATGATGAAATTTACTTATAAAGTAATTAAAAAAGAACTGGACAGTAAATATGGTACTGTGGAGCTATATTTTCTCTTATTCAAATAGGTATGATAAACGAAAAAAAAAAACCTTTTTTTATGTCGATGTCGTGCGTAAATATATTTTTTTTATTTTTTTTTTGCTAAAGTCGAATTAGCTTCATATCATGTTATCATTTATGATTATGATACTAATGGAATTGTTGAATATTTTATTGATTTGTAATGGTTAAAAAGCTGAGATGGCCCAGTGGTAAGAACACGTGAATCTTAACCGATGATCGTAGGTTCAAACCCGGGCAAGCACCACTGAATTTCATGTGCTTAATTTGTGATTATAATTCATCACGTGCTTGACTGTGAAGGAAAATGTGAAGAAATGTGTGATGTGTCAAATTTCACTGAAATTCTGTCTCATGTGAATTCTACCAAGCCGCATTGATGCAGCGTGGTGGAATAAGCACCAAAACATTTTCTTCAAAAAAGGAGAAGTGGCTTTAGCCTAGCAGTGGGGCAATCACAGGCTGTTACTTTGTAATGGATGAATGTGTATTTATTTATTTATTATTATTTTTTTATTGCAATGTAAGGCGGACGAGCACGTGGGCCACCTGATGGTAAGTGGTCACCAATGCCCATAGACATTGGAATTGTAAGAGATGTTAACCATCGCATACATTGCCAATGCGCCACCAACCTTCGGAACTAAGATGTTATGTCCCTTGTGCCTGTAATTACACTGGCTCTCACTCAACCTTCAAACCGGAACACAACAGTACCAAGTACTGCTGTTTTGCGGTAGAATATCTGATGAGTGGGTGGTACCTACCCAGACGAGCTTGCACAAAGCTCTACCACCAAGTAAATGTGTATGTTGTTGCTGCTCTAAAAAACATCACAAGATCACCAAAAGCTCATTGTAAACGACAAAACACAATGTATGTCACATCATTTTATAATTACAGGATTAAAAATATTAAATAAGACTTAATCAGCTATATGCAGCTGTCCGATATATGTATTACGTTATCTGTGATACGATTTCACGTCCATCATCATCATATTTGTAATAAAATATCTTATGTTTACTTATGTGACGTGTGTTATAAAAGAATTTTCATAATGTCAAAGACATTCTGTAAATATAATACATAGATAAAACCTTTATTGAACTCGAAAATAAAATGAAATAATTTAAATCTCTAATTAAAGTCAATGTAATTGCACACAAAAGCAGTCTTTACACTAATAACGACCTCTTACAGGCGACCTTGCGCGAAGTGAAATTGGACATATTAGGGTAGTGCAAATGTCCTAAGTCCTAGTTATCACGAGTTTATTAAAATAAATATGTTTATCTGACAATGCAGTTTTATTAACGATGTTATTCTTCACCACCGAATCCGGAATGCATTATAATTACAATATTAGCTCACAAGATGTTGTTTGTCATTTATTAAAATCCTCGTTATATGTTAATATTGCCAGTGTAATTATAGACAAAAGGGATGTAACATCTTATATGGCTTACACTGCCAGTGTATGGCCGTTGATGACGGCTTAAACTGATTTAAAATAAGAACTCGTTCTATTTATTCAGTCTTATGTTCCGTCATATATTTAAAATATATTTAATCAAATCAATAATTATAAAATTATTTTGTTTAAAAAATTAATTACTTCGCTCAATGAATTGCCTATTTTTAATATTCGAGCTTCGTGATATGTTGGTAGTAAAATATATTTAAAAAAAATACAATATATTTGGAACCGTGAATATAAGCTCCTCTAACTCATCTCAAAAGAATATCGTCAAACGTGACTTCTGAAAGTCAAAAAGTTACATTTAAACTGAAATGTGCGCTAAATCTTTAGCAAACGAGTCACGTATTACTCACACATGGATGGCCCGAACAGTATGAACACAGCTAGAAGAGTGAGGATCACTTTTGACCGTCTGTTTGAGGGTCGTTCACGGAACGCGACGCTGACAGTATCCAGGACGTGCGTCACATCGAAAAACGATACCCCCTTGTTGTCGCTTCGTTCAATCTGAAATATGTAAATGGAATGAGACAGGCCGTTGTTGGACGCTCTGATTTTTTTTTCTCCGTGGAATTCGAGTGCGTCGAATGTTTACGTAAGATGTGAAGCGGTTTTGATGTTAATAATGATTGGTTGAAGTTGTATTTCCAGGAATATCAAAGTAATCAAAATATATGTGTCGGAGAATGAGCTCCAGTAGAATTTTTAAAAGTACAAAACCGACCTCATCGGTATCAAAGCAAAACAAAATAATGAAAATGAACACACAGTGTTTTCTTTTAAATAAAAATATAGGGAATAGATGTTAATAATGTTTTTATATAGAGACCACATCGCCTCCACGGCGACATATATGTATATTTTTTAAGTATATGAAAAATAAAATTAATAGCGTTGTATACACCCTCATATATGAAGCACAACACAAACCTTCAAGACACACGTGCTATAAACATTATATAATAAAATATAACTCTTTGCTTTAAGCGATGTATTTATTATTTCATTAATAGTTCGGTATGTCCATGACCGCATGGCATTTTTATTGTTTAATTTCCTTTCGTTTCGCTTTTTCAATTGCTAATTTATTGTAAATTATATTGAGCCGATCTCAACCATCGGCCCAATTCAGCCTCTCGTAAGCCACGTGTGATTATTGAGTAGAAAAGTCTACGACTACCGCTACCGGTTCGGAAAAATATCTAAGGACTGACAAAATAAACTAATATTTGTTTACTTTTATCACAAATTATTATTTAAGAGGCGATCGTTTCTATCCAAAAATGTTTTATCAGACATGTTTTTGAAATTTCTTAATGATCATTTTAAAAGTTTTCTCGTCGTAAAATTCCAGTTCATTTTCGTTAAAGCGTTATTTATTATCCCACAAAAGAGTAACTCTGTGTTATCGTGTAGCATAGAAAACACATTTATATTTGTTTTTTTTTATTCTATCCCCATCTTTTTATATATTACTCGGGAGGGTTGATGACTGTATTCCACTTGATGGTAAGTGTGAGTAGAGTCCAAACGCGACGACGGCTAGTCAAGTCTTTTTTTTTATTGTATAGGAAGGCGGACGATCATATGGGCCATCTGATGGTAAGTGGTCACCAACGCCCATAGACAATGGCATTGTAAGAAATATTAACCATCGCTTACATTGCCAATGCGCCACCAACCTTGGGAACTAAGATGTTATGTCCCTTGTGCCTGTAATTCACTGGCTCACTCATCCTTCAAACCGGAAAACAACAATACAAAGTACTGCTGTTTTGTGGCAGAATATCTGATGAGTGGGTGGACCTACCCAGACGAGCTTGCACAAAGCACTACCGCCAAGTAAAAATAATGGTTTGCACTAGCCGTGCTTGCCGCCTCGCAATTATATACCTCTTCACACCTCGTTTAAAGGAACCCATGTCATAAGAGGGAACACGTGTGCAGGAATTCAATTTTTAGCGGTACGACAAAAAAAGTAACAGTTAGTTACATATGAAGGAAAGGGAAAGAAGGAAAGAGGCAGAATAATTCCTCAGAGCACTCGCCGTGATACAGTCGATAGGAAGCTCAAACTCATCAATAATAGAAATGCGAAATTGAGATTGTTCATTACGTTTTCAAGTTTAAACTCTACTGATTATGATAAATTGCACAGTTTGCATATACATTGTCACAGAACAACAGGCTACCTGACAGGCTACCTAACAACCCTTCCCCAATCTTTGCATGGGGCGAATACGTGGGCGGAAACTAGGTAACAATATGTACGTCATCATTTGAAGAATGAATTTAAAAACAGTGTCATAATCGCTATTCTCTTGCCGTTATCCCGTTTGTTTGGTTAGCGCAGAGTGCAAAATGCAGGGACATGATTTAGCAGAAGTTTTGCGGCCGACCGCCTGCCAACCCTTGGGAATGTTAGTGCCTGTGAATTGGTTCACGGCCACGATACGGACAGTGGCTATATTTTGAGGCGCTAACATGCTCGATTGATAGAAGCCTAAGTATATTGTGATGCATAGATGAAAAAACAGATAAACATAAAATATATAATATAAACACATCACATAATATAAAACCTACAAAGGTCACATTGAATTGTCATTTTTTCCAATGTCCAGTATGATGATGATGATAAATATTTTAAGTCTTTTTTAATATGATATAATTTAAATATTTTTATAAGTCGGCTTTATAGGTAGGATCTTATTACTACTCGTCACTCACTGCGAAGCATCAATAATTTTAATTGCTGCTCCGGTTTGTATGAGCGAGCAGGTCGTGTTATAGGCATAAGATATACCTAATCTTATGATTGATGCTGAGATATGTTTGGCGAGGCATAGTTATTGAAGAGGTGTGTTACTTGCTTTAAATTAAATAAAAATAAAACATGATATATGAAACATTAATAGATGAATGATGTCAGCTTAATTAGCTAATAGCCGTGGAAATCGTTCACGGGCGCGGTTTAAAGCGCGGTCCGAACGTTGCAAAGCACATTATTGTGTTAAATAAAACCGCATAACTGCCAACATGACCGCTGATTGCATTTTACCAATTGTTATTATATTTACCAATAGCTGTTGCATAATGTGATGTACAAAATTTGCATTATTGATTGATTTCATGTCGTTTATTATGACCCATTTTGGTTTTTCTACATGAATTTGTATTCGATGTTAATGGATGGATTTCCAAATGTTAAATAAGAGTAACGATTTTTATTGTAAGTTGTATATTAGAAGCCGAGATGGTCCAGTGCTAAAAACGCGTGAGTCTTAACCGTTGATCGTGGGTTCGAGCCCGGGCATGCGCCTCTGAATTACATATTGTGCTCAATTTGTGCATCGTGCATGTGCATTCGCATTGGAGCAGCGTGATGGAATAAGCTCCAAATTCTCCTCTTTTGAGGGTCTCCTCAAGAAGAGGCCTTAGCCCAGTAGTGGGAAATTCAGAGGCTGTTACTGTACAGTGAATATTATAGCCTGCGGTTTGCTTTTCTGTAGCCTGGCAATGTGAATGATGATCCGTTGAAAAGTTAAGACGTCAAAGCCGAACAGATGGACAAACAAATAAACGAATTCACTTTCGTATTTATATTCATTTCTACGAATTATTTTTGAATCATTAAAATTAACTTTTTTGAAGTTTTTTTTTTCTTGTTTGTCTATAGGTGGAGACTGCATAATATGTTAATTATGTTTGTTTAAAGTATTATGTTAATTTATACGATATAATTCTATTTCCATTAGACGTTTTTGTGATTTGTATTTGTATGTTCCTGACCTTTATTTATAAAAAGTCTAAACATCAATTTCCATGTTTCTAACATCAAAAACTTTCACCCCTTTTTATCTCTCTAAGGATAGGAATTTTCAAAAATATTAAAACAACTTTTTTCTTTTATGAATAAATAGGGCTACTCTGTAAGAACAAAGTCGAAACTTGCCGCAGAAAAAGTCGTGAAATCTCAGAAAGTGATATGCGACATTGACCATTATAATCAAAACATTTCAAGAATACACACGTCAAAATAGTATATCAACCGTAAGTCGGTTGTTAACAATTCATGGGGGAGTAATGAAATGAGTTCTTGCAGAATATAACTACATATAGCTAAAATGCTTGTCTGGGTAGGTACCACCCACTAATCAGATATTCTACTGCAAAACAGCAGTACTTTGTATTGCTGTGTTCCGGTTTGAAAGGTTATATCTTAGCTTCCAATATGGTGCATTGGCGATGGAAGCGATGGTTAACATTTCTCAGAGTGCCAATGTCTATGGGCGTTGGTGACCAAATACCATAAGGTGGCCTAAGGTATAGTAAGCATCTAGATGCATCGTTGCGTGACCTGTCAGTCCGCATTAAAGGTCAATTAACAACATTGTTCTTTTGTTATAAAGTTAATTACTAATTGACTCTTATAATCTTTTTTCTTAATTATTTGGCGCGTAAAACTGTATATTTTATATCACATTGTTTTAGAAGATAAGATGATAGAATACGAGAATTAATCTAAATTGTCTGATATTAATAAAAAAAATAATAATATAATAGTTTCGTATTGATATATAATTTGATATTGATAATGTTAATTAGAACACACATTACTTGATAACCTGTAGTGAACAAACTTATAAACATTAATTGAAATGTAATTATATCAAAATAAAATATTAATAATTTTTTTTAAATTACTTTTTAGTCCACAGACGTTGTTACAAATTGGGGCTACAGAGAAGAACCAGATATAAACTCGTATAGTATATATTACACGTGAGTAGTTTGAGTCCAAACATTATACAATCCATACATTTTTGTCATATATATATTCTGTAGCGACATCTATCTCGCCGCATACGAACTATGAACAGATGTATCCTACATCGCGATATTAAAGTTATCAGAGCGATTGAACATAAATACAAAAAAACCCGACAACAAGGGGGGCAGTAGCCCACCAGACACAACACCCGTCTGGTCGGAGGATCCTCCCTTTTCAATGGGGGTGTGTCCCCTTTCCTTTCTCCATCCCCAAAATTCTGATTCAGATATTTTGGTAAATAATATTAGCAGTGTAAAACAGTCTGATGTTTCTGAGAGGGTAGCCTTTTTTAATATTTGGTCGCGGTAAGTAATGACTTTCAAGGAAACAAATAAAAACTAAAGAGACCAAGGAACTTCCACCGCAAAACAGCAGTACTTGGTATTTCCAAAAAAAAATGCGATTCCGATGCACTTGGCATATATTTATGAAAATAACATATACGGCTTTAGAGAGAAACGTCTCCACCTCTAACAGTTTTCTAAATTAAATTCATATGTATTTGTCAGATGTATTTATTTTCAGTTACAATGTTGTATACATTGAGAATATTTTTATATTAAAAAATCGTTTGACCTAAATCGTAATCGTATCGTTTATTAACTTTATAAACCTGATTAATAGTTTTTTTTTTATTTCTAGTTTATATCTATATTTCTATTAGTCAAATCTCTGACGTGATATTACAATTTCACGATATGCAGCGGACCAAATACAATCCTAACTATGAATGGTTTATTTTATCTTTTCAGCATTTTGCCATACTCTGGTGGACGAAAGCCTCCTCCATAGAACGTCAACTATCACCACCGATCCTGGGGAGTCCGCAACAATCCCGTACCTGACACCTTTTTTGAATCGTCGGTCCACCTCGCCACAGGGCGCCCTATATTACGTTTGCCTAAATGATTGTGTATAACTAAAAGTGTATATTTACGATCACAAATCTCGTTTTAAAATGAAATTAACACCTATAGCGTAGATTTCAATTTTGATTTTAATTCGACGCCGTAACTACTCAACAAAGTTCGATATTATTTTCTTCAACTGGAACTGGAAATATATGCTCAGAATCGGTACATCTACCGATGATGAGAAATGATGGAGTAATTATAGTACAGTAGGAATTTGTTTTTTAAACGTTCTTAAAGGACCGAGGTCAGATCACAGTAATCACATACATTGAAGACGTAACTAGCATCGTCTTTATCATTTATCGGTTGGATGACTCGCTAGCAAATGGTATGAATAAGAATAGAATTTGTTTCGCTTCATCCTTTTTATGCATGTCATGTTAAAGATAAATGTTTAATCACAATGAAAATTATTTATTCGTTGGTATTCGATATTGTGTAATCTAATCAAGCAAATAATTATGTTGACCTAAAATTATCAAGTAGTTTGAGTTAGGCATGCGGAAGCCATGATCATGTTGTATAAATCCATTTCCTAAATATTGTTAGTTTGACGGAAATATGTTGAGGAGTTCGATGGATTCTGGATTGTCACATTAGTCCGTGAAGCAGCGTTAGTATAGAAACACTAAGCAATAGCCCTTGTCTTTTCAAGGATGCTTGGAGCTTAGTTCACCATGCTGCTTCGCATTACACATGTGGCAGAGTTAAGTTCGACACGTGCAAGATAAATGATAAAAGATAAACATAAATCGTCTTGTCTTGATTTGCGCGTGCTATAATGAGCTATATGCGTATAAGTCTACGTGCTATATGCATCAGCCTATTTATAATGATAAATGAAAAATAGTTTCAACTCTAAAGGATAAAATATGCACAAAGACAAAGAATAATTACAGGCACAAGGGACATCTTGGTTCCCCAGGTTGGTGGCGCAATGGCGATGTAAGCGATGGTTAACATCTCTTACAATGCCAATGTCTATGAGCGTTGGTGACCCCTTACCATCAGGTGGCCTATAAGCTCATCCGGCTTCCTATGAAATAAAAAAAAAAAACGGACAAAAGTAGCATAATTCGATTTGCCCGCGGTTTCACCCTCGTAATTCCCGTTCCCGTGGGAATATGGGTACAAAATGTAGCCAATGTTACTCGCTGATAATATAGTTATCTATTGGTGAAATAATTTTTAACATCGGCTCAGTAGTTTGGGCGTGAAAGCGTCACAAACAAACAAACTCACTTTCGCATTAATAATATTAGTTAGGATGTATTGAAGAAATAAATATTTTTTTATTTTTCAACTTATTGGTTATTGTTATCAATGAAATATATACAACTAAAGCTAACACAGACATATTAAAATAGTTTTTTTTTCGTATCATATCTATTAGTACGAAATTATTTATCAATAGATTAGCGATTGTACGTTAAGCCATCATCACATGTGATGAATTTAAAGGTTACAAATGAAACTGATAAAATACAAAATTAAAGCATTATAGATTTTTTATTACGAGCCAATGGTTCGCTAAAAGTGCATTTTTTTATTGCATAGGAAGGCGGACGCGCATATGGGCCACCTGATGGTCACCAACGCCCATAGACATTGGCATTGTAGAAGATATTAACAATCGCTTACATCGCCAACCTTGAGAACTAAGATCTTATATCCCTTGTGCCTGGAATGACACTGGCTCACTCACCCTTCAAACCGAAACACAACAATAGCAAGTACTGCTGTTTTGCGGTCGAATATCATGTGTTTTCAAAGGCATTAGAGTGTATGTAATAACTAATTCCAAACGCCAGACTAATTTCTTAAGAAAAACTCAATATATATATATATTGAAAAACCAAACCAGGGGCTTGAAACTAGGACTCGGTATTCAGCAATCAGCAAAAACCAATTCTTTACGTGCTTATTATATATAAATTTGTGCGTTTTGATAGTGATTGTGTAACTCTAAACAACATGTGAAGACGATGGCACAAAGTTCGTATGTGATATACGTCACTGTTGCCAAAATATTAACAAGTTTCATACATATAGACAGAATGATTGAAATGAATGACTAAGTTTCAACGTACAACTATTCTTTTATGTATATACTGTTCCAATATATATGTTTAATATAATACAAATATATAAATGATTACTTTTCGTAATTGCATTCTATATTATAACAGTATTGTTTGATTAGTTATTGTAAACAATATATAGAATAAATAAACGTGGTAGGTTACCTAAGCTAGAGATTACATTATTATATTTATTTAGAAATAAGATCCATTGTCTGGAAAATAAAGGCAATATATTAGTATCTAAGTACGTCAGAAAACTGATATAATAATAATAGACTAGCTATATATTTCAACATCTCGCGGGCAACATCAGTAATATATTTAACAAAAATAAATTGAAATACGTTTTAACAGTCTGTATCAGTTATTTTTAATATAAAAAAAAATTGGTTGCCTGTAAAGTCGGTATACGGGCGAAAGTTTTACGTGACAACGACTTTGAGTGGTAAAATAATTTTAATGTGAATATTCATTCGTATAGTAGGAAGAAGGATGAAATAATAGTAACAATTTAAAACATTTATTTATACAAAGAATTATATTTAAAACATTAATTTATACAAAGAATCTCGCACTGAATTTCACTTTTTATGTCTGTCTCTCTCGCTCTTAGGCGGGCTAACCATGCCCGAGTGGAAGGGACGCGTGCCTCTCACTCGCTCTCATTGTGAGCGCATAACGTGAGCGGAGCGTAACGCAGTTTCTTGAAGTGTCACCCGGCAAACCAATTTATAAGACGTTGTCACGTCAAAACACTAACAAACTGTAATACGTGATAGTTGAAGTGCTATTTCAAAAATAATAGCTTACGATATTTTTTAATAAACAGATATCAAATATTGTAAAGAGGCAGAAAGCAAAAGCCAAATATAAAGTTTTAAATCACCATTGTCCTTTGTGTCCGTGTCCGTGTCTTCACTGTCCAAACAGGAAGAAAGCGATAGGAAATTAGATCAGTGGATTATATTAGATGATTTGGGCACAAAGCTCTTACAAGGAAAAAGAAAAGATCTGTTGAAATTGCTCTTATGATTTGGGGACTACAGTATCACTTGAACATTCAGAAATACCCTCTTTATTGTTAGTTTTTAATGAAACAAATGATTATATGTACATACATATAAGTTGATAAGTATATATAAGATGACCGATATATATCGATGAGGTTAGAACATTTGAAACGTAGGGATTTTTGAAAACGTCGAAATTTAAAAAATCTGAATTTGATTTGAATTTGATTTGAATTTTATTTGTTTGTTAAATGATAATTATTTTGACTCATAAATATGCTTTCACAAAACGAAGCTAACAATTTACGAAACGCAAGTTATGGTGTCGTTATAATAAACAGTCGTAATAAATAATGACAGTCGTTACAAAATCGTTGTAATGACAGCTACCATACGAAATATGTGAAAGCGTTAGATATTTACCAAAAAACCATTCAAGTGCAAAAAATAATAACTTTCGTAACCAAAATGTTTGATTACATTCGCTCACAAATATTGAAATCAGTCTGTTCCGATTGCGTATTTATTTTAAATGAATAAAAATAATATTCAAAGTGTATTGCTACTTACGACAGGTAGTCCTTTATCCTTTAGCCAATCATCGGGTTCCTTCAAACAAAAACATCCATAGAGAAATACAACGATAAAGAGTCCGGTTGTCATAGAAAATATTCCATAGTATCCCATTTTCTGGAGCAAGATTCCGCTCATCCCAATGCCGATGGGTAGTCCTGCAGTCATGCAAAAGTTGACAAGCCCCACTCTGAAAGTACGCGACTGCTCCGATGTTATGTCACTAATATAGCTAAATACACCAAGGAACATTGTCACCCAGCCACCAGTGACAGCAGTGAAAAACGTCTCTAAAAATACAGTCACTTGAACAGGAATTTCATAAAAGAAATAAACATTGACCAAATTGTTGATAGACGTCGCTATTTCGCCGACTATTGGAAGTAAAATGCAGAGTTTTCTCTTTCCAGTTCTGTCACTCCAAGCACCAAGAAACATGATCAGTATGCATGGTAAGCCAGTGTTGATTATACTCTTCCAAATATCTATTGATGATATTAACGTTTGCACTTCTTTTTCGTATGTTGAATAATTGTTGGTTGTTCTTTTAACTAATGCATCACATATTTCATCGCCGAATCCTAGATTTACTCTGCAAGCTTTGTCCAAATTAAAATTACCCATTGCAAATCGTGATATAACGCTTGGTATGATGAGTCCAGCTAGCAATGGTTCTACGGTAATATTTTCCTTTATGTGCCATAGTTTTTCTGTAAATCCTTTGTCTTTATATTTTTTGTGTATTTTCTCTTTATTTAAAGGTCTTTCTTCAATGTTGGTTTTTGGTTCTTGTTTTTCCGCCATTTTACCAATTTTATCGTTACCTCAGAAATGAAATATTTCCTTTATACGTTCATATATTTTTCCATTTTATATTAATTCGATTTGAACACGAACGGCAGTCACAGTTACAATGTTCAATTTAACACAGTTAATGTCAGTGTGACAGACACAATAATTGCCTTTATTATTTACTTGTCCGATATATTTGTTTGATATCAATTAAGCGCAGATAATGATAAAACGTAGTCACAGATAATTGGCTTTTGTTTTGTATTGGATGGATCAACGTGCGTTTTATTAACGCTGTTGATTGTGGAATAAATTTTTGATGGAGTTTTTAATTTTCTTATAATCTTATCATCTATTGAATTATATCTTACGCGTGATTGGCTTCAAATACATTAATTACAAATCAAACATTTGTACATATACAATTATGTTCAACAAAGCGTTGAGCCACGATTAATTAATGGTGTGTTTGTATACTTCAGTAGTATTAATGATTACCTATTATATTTATTATGCCCAAGGGTATTGGTACTTAGTAAAATGTGTGTGATGTAAGATCATCAATTCACTTGAAGATAATTTTTGTTATCTTAAACACAATTAGAAGTTCTAACTCAATGAAAATCTAAGAATGATTTTATTATTAATACTTCTACTAGTATATTTAATTCGCCGCTTGTCTGATATTTTAATGATTAAACATAATCAAAGTCATATTAATTAATGAGTATTTAATAAATTTGGTCATTGGTCGATAGCAGCCGATGACGTATCAGGTAACCTATGAGCATTTAGTATTTAATCAGATTAGTAAGTCTGACATAGAACAACTTTTTAAAAATTGGAAGCATGTTTTGTTATAAATAGTATCAGCGTCCAGGGTACAGGCGGAACGACAGTGTATTGCAGATTTCAGACTGAAGTTCCTTATCACATATTCGGTGAATGTATATCTGTTTATAATATACAATATAGAGCGAAAATTATTTTAGCTAAGCTTAATACCACATAGCTCGTTTTTAGGGTTCCGCACCCTATGAGTAAAACGGGAACCCTATTACTAAGATTCCGCTGTCCGTCCGTCTATCACCAGGCTGTATCTCATGAACCATTATAGTTAGACAGTTGAAATTTTCACAGATGATGTGTTTCTATTGCCGCTATAACAGTAACTACTAAAAACACAGAATAAAATAAATATTTAGGTGGCTCCCATATAACAAAAGTGAAATTTTTGCTTGTTTTTGCTCGATATTGATAACGGCAACAGGTTGCGCAGACGCTTGAAATATTCAGAGATTATTTAGTTTATATATTCACTTTAAAAATAAATAACTAAACTAAAATAAAACAAATATTGATGGGAGCCCATACAACAGACATGTTTTTTTTGCCGTTTTTATAGATAATGGTACGTAACCCTTAGTGTGCGAATCCGACTCGCACTTGGCCGGTTTTTTAATAATTTTATTATTTTTGATTAAAGAAAAATAGATAATTATTATTATTTTATTCCTACGTTAATCAATAAGGCTATCCATGTAGGCAAATAGGAATAGAAGTCACGTCACTTCTGACAGAAAGCAATTTTGCGAATATTGATTTCGATTTGTGCCTGTAATTACGTTGTGAAGAGCTTAATTACTTCTTACTGATACACATCAATACAAACAATTATTTGCTACACAATTTATCTCTCAATTAATATTTCGTAGATGGAAGACATATATGGTCTGAGCAACCACCAGTATAATACCTAATAAAGAAATTATTGTAGTATTATTTGTAAGTACTGTAAGTTGTACTTACAGTTACCTGTAATACAGGTTAAAATTATTACGATGGATAACTTGATTTTTTTTCTCTTTATCGCATTATGGATGTTTTTCTTCAATGTTAATTACATAATGAATTATATACATATCGTTATAGGACTACAATCCAACATGACATGAAATGAAGTATAAAACTGCTTGCTTCTGCTGTTAGCAGTCTAACTACTGTAACTCAAAGAAACATTTCAATAATTTTGTGTATAAAGCTGTTACGAAATTTATGATTATATTTTTTAGGAACTAGAACGTATAATTAGATAATATGTAAAATTACTAGGATTGCCCGATTGTATAAAGGTCACTTTTGACTTTTTTATCGAGAGCCCTTTGCAAGGCTCTCTTAAGCTTGTTTTGCGTAGGCTACATTTCCCTATCAGTTACTCTACCCCCAAGCGGTAATACTTTGTATTATCATGTTCCGTTTTGAATACTGAGTGAGCCAATGTAATTATGTACTTGTGTCTACAAGGGTTATCTGAGATCTAATGGTTGGTGGAACATTGACCGTGTAATAAGTGGCTTATACTTTTTAGAATTCAAGTTCTAATAGGCAAAGGTGAAAATGAGACAGCCCATTTGCTCAAAATGTTAGCAACGTTGTTACAGTTAAATAGCAAACTTCTTTCAAAAATAAGTTATACGTAACATAGTATATTGTATTTTGGTAAAATTAAAAATAAACAAACTCTGATGGTAAGTGATCACCGACGCCAATAGACATTGGCATTGAATGAAATGTTAACCATTGCTTACATCGCCAATGCGCCACCAATCTTGGGAACTAAGACATTCGATGTAATTACACTGGGTCACTCACCCCTCAAACCGGATCACAACAACACCAATTACTGCTGTTAAGCGATAGAATATCTGATGAGAGGGTGGGTGGTACCTGCCCAGATGAGCTTGGGCAAAGCCCGAACACCAGGAAATAAGTAATGTTATTGAATTTGAGATTGTTTACTTGAAAATTAACATCAATAAATGTATACTTGTACATGTATACTTTAAAACTAAGAATGTCATTGTCTTATCAAACAATTGGAACAACGATTCTGTTATTTAAATATTGTGAACATAACCATAACAATTACTCGCTCATTGATTGACTTTGATTTTCTCAAAGCATTGTTTGGATATTTGCATATTATTATTAAATATTTAGATATGTGATAAAAAGATTATATCATATAATAGTAAGCAAATTCAAATTATTTTATTCAATATATATCAGAGATGGCCCAGTGGCTACAACGCGTGAATCTCAACCGATGATCGTGGGTTCAAACCCGGGCAGGCACCGCTGAATGTTCAAGTGCTTAATTTGTGTTTATAATTCATCTCTTGACGGTGAAGGAAAACATCGTGAGGAAACCTGCATGTGTCAAAATTTCACTCAAAATTCTGCCACATGTGTACTCTACCAACCCGCATTGGAGCAGCGTGGTGGAATAAGATCCAAAACCTTCTTCCCCCAAAAAAATAAGGAGAAGAGGCCTTAGCTCAGCAGTGGGACATTCACAGGCTGTTACTTTTTTTATTCAAAGTATTACACTTTCTTATTGATTGTGAAACTAGAAACTACCACCGGTTCGGAAAAGAAACAACCAGACCCTACTACCCTGAGTAGAACCGGCGAACGAAACTCAGCGGGTTGATTATTTTGTCATTTTTCATCGAAAATCCTTTAAAAAAACTTCAGACATAAATTTCAGTAAACCATTATTGTATACTTGCATTATAGCGATTAGAAAAAAGATTTACGGTCGAATACTGAAACGTCACTTAAATAATAAATGCAACTTAATTATTTGAGACGCCGTTAAATTCAAATTTCGCATACTAATTTAGGAGCTTCTCAATGTTAAGTGGCGTTTAAGTTTGAGGGACGTTTCAGTATTCGGCCGCGAGTATGTGGATTGAACTAATTATATACTACTGAAATGGATGCTGTGCCTGTGTCGATGTACATTTTTTGATATTTATTGCTTAAAATCTGCCAATTAGCAATGTGGTGGAATAAGCTCTGAGCTTACAAAGGACCATTGGAATCGGATGACATGTTATTATACGACTGTTTCTAACATATTTCAATTAGTACAATAAAATAATTTTACATCAATATTATAAATCTATGGAAATTTTATTAATATATCAAAAAAAAAAAAAAAATAGAATTATTAAAATTTAAATTCGATTAATTACATAATGTTGATTTTTCAAACATCCATAATCTTATAAGAAGTAAAGTTTTAAAGAAAAATAATGCACAATGTAATATTATTTTAACCTATTTTTTCATGTTGTATAATAAAATAATATTTGCAATATCAGTCATTAGTTACGGTATCAAGGATTGCAGTCATAATAATTTCGCGATTATGATCAATAATGACTCGACTCAAGCATAAAATCAACTCGACAATGATGGTGTTATACGTAACATAGTATATTGTATTTTGGTAAAATTAAAAATAAACAAACTCTGATGGTAAGTGATCACCGACGCCAATAGACATTGGCATTGAATGAAATGTTAACCATTGCTTACATCGCCAATGCGCCACCAATCTTGGGAACTAAGACATTCGATGTAATTACACTGGGTCACTCACCCCTCAAACCGGATCACAACAACACCAATTACTGCTGTTAAGCGATAGAATATCTGATGAGAGGGTGGGTGGTACCTGCCCAGATGAGCTTGGGCAAAGCCCGAACACCAGGAAATAAGTAATGTTATTGAATTTGAGATTGTTTACTTGAAAATTAACATCAATAAATGTATACTTGTACATGTATACTTTAAAACTAAGAATGTCATTGTCTTATCAAACAATTGGAACAACGATTCTGTTATTTAAATATTGTGAACATAACCATAACAATTACTCGCTCATTGATTGACTTTGATTTTCTCAAAGCATTGTTTGGATATTTGCATATTATTATTAAATATTTAGATATGTGATAAAAAGATTATATCATATAATAGTAAGCAAATTCAAATTATTTTATTCAATATATATCAGAGATGGCCCAGTGGCTACAACGCGTGAATCTCAACCGATGATCGTGGGTTCAAACCCGGGCAGGCACCGCTGAATGTTCAAGTGCTTAATTTGTGTTTATAATTCATCTCTTGACGGTGAAGGAAAACATCGTGAGGAAACCTGCATGTGTCAAAATTTCACTCAAAATTCTGCCACATGTGTACTCTACAACCCGCATTGGAGCAGCGTGGTGGAATAAGATCCAAAACCTTCTTCCCCCAAAAAAATAAGGAGAAGAGGCCTTAGCTCAGCAGTGGGACATTCACAGGCTGTTACTTTTTTTATTCAAAGTATTACACTTTCTTATTGATTGTGAAACTAGAAACTACCACCGGTTCGGAAAAGAAACAACCAGACCCTACTACCCTGAGTAGAACCGGCGAACGAAACTCAGCGGGTTGATTATTTTGTCATTTTTCATCGAAAATCCTTTAAAAAAACTTCAGACATAAATTTCAGTAAACCATTATTGTATACTTGCATTATAGCGATTAGAAAAAAGATTTACGGTCGAATACTGAAACGTCACTTAAATAATAAATGCAACTTAATTATTTGAGACGCCGTTAAATTCAAATTTCGCATACTAATTTAGGAGCTTCTCAATGTTAAGTGGCGTTTAAGTTTGAGGGACGTTTCAGTATTCGGCCGCGAGTATGTGGATTGAACTAATTATATACTACTGAAATGGATGCTGTGCCTGTGTCGATGTACATTTTTTGATATTTATTGCTTAAAATCTGCCAATTAGCAATGTGGTGGAATAAGCTCTGAGCTTACAAAGGACCATTGGAATCGGATGACATGTTATTATACGACTGTTTCTAACATATTTCAATTAGTACAATAAAATAATTTTACATCAATATTATAAATCTATGGAAATTTTATTAATATATCAAAAAAAAAAAAAAAATAGAATTATTAAAATTTAAATTCGATTAATTACATAATGTTGATTTTTCAAACATCCATAATCTTATAAGAAGTAAAGTTTTAAAGAAAAATAATGCACAATGTAATATTATTTTAACCTATTTTTTCATGTTGTATAATAAAATAATATTTGCAATATCAGTCATTAGTTACGGTATCAAGGATTGCAGTCATAATAATTTCGCGATTATGATCAATAATGACTCGACTCAAGCATAAAATCAACTCGACAATGATGGTGTTATACGTAACATAGTATATTGTATTTTGGTAAAATTAAAAATAAACAAACTCTGATGGTAAGTGATCACCGACGCCAATAGACATTGGCATTGAATGAAATGTTAACCATTGCTTACATCGCCAATGCGCCACCAATCTTGGGAACTAAGACATTCGATGTAATTACACTGGGTCACTCACCCCTCAAACCGGATCACAACAACACCAATTACTGCTGTTAAGCGATAGAATATCTGATGAGAGGGTGGGTGGTACCTGCCCAGATGAGCTTGGGCAAAGCCCGAACACCAGGAAATAAGTAATGTTATTGAATTTGAGATTGTTTACTTGAAAATTAACATCAATAAATGTATACTTGTACATGTATACTTTAAAACTAAGAATGTCATTGTCTTATCAAACAATTGGAACAACGATTCTGTTATTTAAATATTGTGAACATAACCATAACAATTACTCGCTCATTGATTGACTTTGATTTTCTCAAAGCATTGTTTGGATATTTGCATATTATTATTAAATATTTAGATATGTGATAAAAAGATTATATCATATAATAGTAAGCAAATTCAAATTATTTTATTCAATATATATCAGAGATGGCCCAGTGGCTACAACGCGTGAATCTCAACCGATGATCGTGGGTTCAAACCCGGGCAGGCACCGCTGAATGTTCAAGTGCTTAATTTGTGTTTATAATTCATCTCTTGACGGTGAAGGAAAACATCGTGAGGAAACCTGCATGTGTCAAAATTTCACTCAAAATTCTGCCACATGTGTACTCTACAACCCGCATTGGAGCAGCGTGGTGGAATAAGATCCAAAACCTTCTTCCCCCAAAAAAATAAGGAGAAGAGGCCTTAGCTCAGCAGTGGGACATTCACAGGCTGTTACTTTTTTTATTCAAAGTATTACACTTTCTTATTGATTGTGAAACTAGAAACTACCACCGGTTCGGAAAAGAAACAACCAGACCCTACTACCCTGAGTAGAACCGGCGAACGAAACTCAGCGGGTTGATTATTTTGTCATTTTTCATCGAAAATCCTTTAAAAAAACTTCAGACATAAATTTCAGTAAACCATTATTGTATACTTGCATTATAGCGATTAGAAAAAAGATTTACGGTCGAATACTGAAACGTCACTTAAATAATAAATGCAACTTAATTATTTGAGACGCCGTTAAATTCAAATTTCGCATACTAATTTAGGAGCTTCTCAATGTTAAGTGGCGTTTAAGTTTGAGGGACGTTTCAGTATTCGGCCGCGAGTATGTGGATTGAACTAATTATATACTACTGAAATGGATGCTGTGCCTGTGTCGATGTACATTTTTTGATATTTATTGCTTAAAATCTGCCAATTAGCAATGTGGTGGAATAAGCTCTGAGCTTACAAAGGACCATTGGAATCGGATGACATGTTATTATACGACTGTTTCTAACATATTTCAATTAGTACAATAAAATAATTTTACATCAATATTATAAATCTATGGAAATTTTATTAATATATCAAAAAAAAAAAAAAAATAGAATTATTAAAATTTAAATTCGATTAATTACATAATGTTGATTTTTCAAACATCCATAATCTTATAAGAAGTAAAGTTTTAAAGAAAAATAATGCACAATGTAATATTATTTTAACCTATTTTTTCATGTTGTATAATAAAATAATATTTGCAATATCAGTCATTAGTTACGGTATCAAGGATTGCAGTCATAATAATTTCGCGATTATGATCAATAATGACTCGACTCAAGCATAAAATCAACTCGACAATGATGGTGTTCTTTTAAACAATACAATCATTACTTTTTATAAACAAAGTTGTAGTAGTGATTTGTCTAATGGTGGTTTTGACGTGACAACGTCTAATAAATCGATGAACGCTGGCTGCATGCACGAAAAAGGATGACTCATTGTCCCGTTACGCCCATTGTCCCTGATTGTACGCTTGCGCCGCAACTATCTCTCTTTCACTCGAATGGTCTATGCGAAGAATGCAGTTATTTCATCAATGTTTTGTTATGACGTTTTCACGTTAAACTATCGTCCGTAAACCGACTTTACAGGCAACCATTTTTTTATCTAGGGCCTTGGTTCTTTGCATTTTTCAAGATAACAATAAAATGTTCTCCTAACATATTTTAGCAACAGCGGCCATTGTCAAAAAAGACTGGTCAACTGTCAACTGGTGTGTGTGTAAAGACTAGTGTGTGCGTAAACTTCTAATACGTTGATGTTTCGAGCGGACAAACCAACAAATATCAGGGGTATTTATTACGAGGTTCGTGAAATGTAGATTCGTAGATTATATCGAAATTATAAAAAAAAATATGTTGTCTGTATAGTCGGTCTACGGCCGATAATTTTACGTGATAACGTCATAAGAAAACATTGATGAATACTCGGACGCATCGGCCGATGGAGTGGAAGAGAGAAAGATGTGATAATAATTATTATTATTATCTCAGAAGCCAAACGCTTAGACCGATCGTGCCTCTCTATCGCATGTTCCGCGATCTCGCTTGCACGCTCGGCTAATGCGGAACACGTTCATCGATTTATAAGACGTTACCACATCAAAGAAAAAAAAACAATAATTACAAAAAGTAACACTGAATCACTACATTAATGTAAGTAAACTTCATATTGCCCGTATTGAAAATTATGTTAAAAAATCAGGCTATTTAACACAGATTTGCCTCAGTCAACAGGATCACTAAGAATTAATTACCCGGAAGAAATAACTTACTAAAATTTTTTAAATATAGTATGGAAGTGACATTTGTGGCATTTGTTTAAATGATTGCTAATTATGACCATTTAAAAAAATATAGCTTCAATTCTATAACTTAACAAAACTCGACGGTATCATCAATTTCACGGTAATAGAGTGTCCGTACACGTTGAAATCAGCTTATTGCAATGCAATGGTGAATTATGAAAATTACATGTCATTGTTAATGTTCAGATACGATTATTCTGGTTCGGTTGAAAAGCGTATTCGTGTGAAATTCGAGTGTTATAGCGCGGACTTATCTAATAACGATTATGTAATATAGAACTAGGTGAGTGTAGTGTATGAGTTATCAATTCAAAATTAATCTTATAAAACAAGCTTTATTAATGCGGTGCTTAATCAAAAAAGATAGTCAAGCTGAATTATTGCACGTTTGTTTTTTCTAACAGTAAAAATCTATTGAATTAGATTTTACTGTTACAAAAAACAAATGAGCAAAATTTCTGTTTAATTGCATCATCATATGTGGCCCAGTGGCTATAACGCATGTATCTTAACCAATCATCGTGGTTTCAAACCCAGGCAGGCACCACTGAATTTTCAAGTGCTTAATTTGTGTTTCTAATTTATCTCGTGCTTAACGGAGAAGGAAAACATCGTGACAAAACCTGCATGTGTCAAATTTCACTCAAATTCTGCCACATGTGTATTCCACCAACCCGCATTGGAGCAGCGTGGTGGAATAAGCTCCAAACCTTCTCCTCAAAAAAAGATAAGAGGCCTTTGCTTAGCAGTGGGACATTTACAGTCTGTTACTTTACTTTTATATATGCTTTAAGGCCAAATTCAAATTAAGCATATAAAAATAACGATGGCCACACTTAAAACACGCTTATATTAACGGACTAATAAAATCTAAGTTATTAAAATATAATTATATTTTCGCGTATTAACTAAGTCTAATTATAGGTTCTTATATTATTATTATTTTTTCAATATAAAGAGTAACATAGTAACCTAATAATATCACAGCTGGGCCAATGCCTACTGTTCTTTTGGGGAGAAGGTTAGAAGCTTATTCCAGGAGGAACAAGTAATAAGGTAATATGTTTTATTAATATGTTGTATTCGTAATATTTTGAACGAAAGATTTGATTTTATGTAGTGTGCTTGCGGTAATTAGTCCTTGAACGCCAGAAATTAAAGCAATTATAAAACAATCAATACAAGATTGATTCGACGAAATTGAACATTATCGGTCGTCAATATATAATTTTTATTGTATAGGTAGGCAGACGAGTATATGGGCCACGTGATGGTACGTGGTAACCATCGCTTACATCGCCAATGCGCCACCAACATTGGGAACTAAGATGCTATGTCCCTTGTGCCTGTAATTAGACTGGCTCACCCACCCTACAAACTGGAACACAACAATACAAAGTACTGCTGGTTTGCGGTAGAATATTTGAAGAGTGGGTGGTACCTACCCAGACGAGCTATCACAAAGCTCTACCACCCAGTATATAATTTTTTTCTCTAACAGAAACCACATTTCAACTTTCAGTCTTTGTTGACTTTTGTTTACTTGCCAAAATGAACGTTATGGATTTTATTTAATGTTTAAATAATCTGTATGTATGTGTATCTGTCACAGTCTTTTTATGGAATATGTTACTGACCTGTTGCCCAAACATGATAGTAAACGGATCCGATATATTATCTATATGAAAATAAAATGTAACATTAATAAAATGTAATCTTTTAATTTATATAAATAGTACCACTACATATATACATAAACTAAAATTATATATTTTATTAGTTAACTTCTAAGTTTTAGAGACATCAGATAAATCGTCTGCTTCATTATATGATTCTAATGTATTGTGTGATAATTTATGGTCAAATATTAGACATTTACACAATTTTGCCACATAGCATATTTATACACAACATTGTCAAAACGTATCTAAAAAGTTGCTTAAATATGATGTTATAAGCGATACGACATGACATTTGTAACACAACACAAATAAATGTAGCTAAGAATACCTAATTTAAGTCAGCGATAACTTAAGAAACGTATTAAAAAATAACAACGGACTGTAGATTTGAAAAAAGTGATTTATATTATGGACACGGACGCATGCTCGAAGTTTTATTCTTGTTTCGTAAAATAAGGATAATATGTAATTTATATGTAAAAATATAATACGCGTTTTTAAATGTTAAGTTTTTGACAATTTAAATATAGTTTTGTCGCCGCTGAGGTTTGTCTGTTTTTGTGTGTGTGTTTGTCACATGTAGTAGACTCTTAACAAATCCATCTACGGTTCCTCATGATGTTTTTCATTATCGCACTAGATGACGTTTAAACCCGCTATCTTCAGTGAAGATACTCGCATTCTAATTAATTATATAAAAGTTAATTCCTATGTCCTACATATGTTTGTATTTACTTTATCTGACTTCCGTTGTATTTTATTTCTAAGCTAGATACAAATATACTTGAGCTATTAAAATAACAATTCCATAAGGATAGAGTGATATAGGTAAGAAGTTACATAATACATTCCCTCACTCATGGTTCCTTAAAGAAATATTGCTGCTAAGGATGTAGAATATCTTATTTTCAATTACCAAAAGGCTTAACTAGCTCGAAAACTTTGTATTGCAAGCTTCTTTATTAGGAATACAAAAAAAGTATTTAATTTCTAGTATTTTTTATAAAAGATATCATAGCTCATTTTGATATATTTACTAGTTATTGAAGAACATGTTTCGTAAAATATATACGTTAACAATGGCTCTAAACGAGTTATCCTAATGTAATAACTACATATTGATCATATTATACATGAATTTATATCAGTTTGAATATATTATATAATTTCCAAATTATTATACTTACATACAAGGTTAAAGACAAACTTACCAGGTGGTACTGATAAAACCTAGCTGAATCTATATTCAGGCAACAAGAATCCACTTTTTAATTTGGAAATACCTATAAATTTTGTTACGATTTTTTTAATATAGACAGTTGTTTTTACGGACTTTTTGCTTTGATTTTATGCGTTTTATATTTAAGTTTATTTATTCGACAGATGGCAATAAAAAAATAAAAAATTATTATGTTTTATTACATTTAGAGTATTTTGTGATTTTTATAACAATGAAATTATTAGACAAATGTTAAAAATTTCCTTTTTTGAAATGCAAACTGAAATAATTCAATTTAAAAAAAAATAGTTTTATTCCAAGACGATTATAATTATTGATCCATCCAATATCTCCACAAAAATCTAATGAGAGAACGATTATTTTTACCTTAAAGTAAATATAAATTAATGTTGAACACCAAAACAACACACTAGTATTTATTATCATCACATTTTTGTCTAACTATATGACTTAAAAATCACTCTTATAATTAAATTTAAATATATATTCTCAATTCTAGTTGATACACCAATCGCCGATACATGAGTGGTCAAACATGTAAACAAACCGTCAGCCGTCAACGATTCTACAACAAGCAAACGTTAAGCAATAAAATCTAAAACAAATATAGTCTTTATTACAATGTAGTAAGAACTACATGAAAGGTCGATGTGGCACTGACAGCACCGGTTGCATAAATGCGATTGTTGTTCAATTTTTGCCATTATGTCGATAGTTTTAAGAACCATAGTTGGTTGAGATAATGTTTTCTTCAATAGGTAATCCTCGTGTCCAATTACTTACTTAACCAATTTCCTTCGTTTGCCTTGTCCTTTGTGGCCATACTAAATATAGACACTTGCACGTCAGAATTAAGGGCAGTTTTTAGTGCGATAAACGTAATATAGTATAGGGTTGTCAAAAGGATAAAGATTTTAATGAAATATGAACCTTATAAATCATCAATGAGGTAAAATAATTTCAACCTTATTAGTAGAATATTTCGAATATCAGTTTTGAGATTAGCTTTGATTGTGTTTTTGTATAAAATTCTGAGCATTTTTTTATCGAAGTATTTATCTTTTGAACCAAAACACAACAATACTAATTGTTGCTGTTTGGCGGTAGAATATCTGAGGTATGGGTGGAACCTTTTCAGACGGGCTTCCTACCACCATCTAATTGCTTATTATTGTATATTTTTTTCTATATTATTTTTATTATTAAGCTTAAGTATTTTTATTATGTTACACATTTTTTTAAATATTGCCAGAAATAAATTCTGGAAGGTTGGTGGTTCTGAAGTCAATTCTAGTTTTATTTTACTTATTATGGCAGTGTCTTCTTCCTTGTTGGTAGTCTAGACTGGGGCATAATTGCCGCCATTAATGTAATAGATTCTGCTTTTTGTGTACCGTGACAAAGACTATTTAAGGTAATAGACGGTATATATTACTGAAGCGCTTAAAGCGGTTGTTTTGAGTTATTTGCTTCTTAAGTTATTTCGCGTTATTTTTTCTTGATCACACTAAAAAATCTGAAACTTCACTTTTGGAATTTCAGCCCTAAACTTATAATTTTTGTGAAGATTCGTTTTTACAACTATATTTTCTCTAATGTTTTAAGAGGGTCGAGTAGTAAGAAGACTAACGGACCATCTCAAAACAATCTGAACTATGTCAACCCAAGATTGCAGGGTCAAATCTGCTGATGTGCTACTATAGTGCAAAATTTCCAAATGTCTATCTACCAACTCGAATCGGAGCAGCGTTGTGAAGTAAACTCCAAGCTTACTCCTCCTAAAAGGAGAGAAGCCCAACTGTGAGACATATTCTTATTTCTATTTTTTATTTCCACCAAAAGATAAACTTTTACTATAAGATGGCATCGCTTGAGCATAGCTGAATCGATCGATATATTTGAAAGAAAACTCAAATTATCACAATTGTCTTTATTAGAATTTTAGGGAAAGACAAATTGTAAAGTTAGTAAACACTACAGGACGAAGTCTAACAGACAGATTAACAGATTCCCACTCAGGAAAGACATCTGTTTGACTTGAGTCTGGGTGTAAATATCCATATAAGTATGTAATTAAAAAAGAAAAGTAGTATAATATTATGTAGTATAAAAGTTGTCTGGTTAGGTTAGGTTAGTATAGTTAAAGCTCTGCTTAGTTTGGGATCAGAAGGCCATGTGTGAATAATGTTCCAGGTGATTATATGAATATAATTCGAAAGTTTAGTATATCCTAGTTCATGCTTCATATGCGGAAGTATGTTCAAATAAATGTGTATATGCCATTGAGCTTTAAATATTTAAACTCTAAAAGGATACTTGGAAGATCTTATTACATTGTAATTTTTTATTGGTATTAATACAAAAACAAGCTACAACCAGCTTACAAAAAGTCACCTTTAAAAAAACAACGAAATAACTCCACGAAGAGTTTTTGAATGTGTATTGTGTTGTTATTATCGGTAAAAATCCACGATAACTTATTAATAGCCTGACCTGGGGCATAAATCCAGGGATTCGTCGTTGATGCGAACTTGTCTGCAGAGGCGGTGTAAGTCGTGGGCGACGTGGACCACCACCTACGGTGGCGCTCAGGAGGTTTATGCATTACTTAAAAGCCGCGAATGCACCGAAAAGTTTTACTGACAAGAGTTTAATATGTTATTCAGTCTAGGCAGAATTCGTCGCAAAATGTATCTTGCCCACAGTAAATTTAGGTCTTGCCCCGCAACTGCGTGTTCTTTATCTGAATGGCGAAAGGAAATTGCGAATAATTAGCTAAGCGAAATATCGTGGCCTTGACTATCGGCTGCGTTATCTATGCGTTGTGGATGTTTTGACTATTACTATTTTTTTGGGTTACCCGGTAGTACTGAACTGTATTACTTATAAAATATGACTACCAATGTGTTCTGCTAGTCACCTATATTTATTGTTCAATTCTTTTTAAATAGGCCAAGGCTTATTAAATATTGAAAATTATTATAGTGACGAAGACTCTAGCGTCATCTAGTAACGAAAATGAAAATTGAACGAACATTCGAAATAATGTGATTTGATTCTGTACAAACCGCCCACTAAGGACGTCATTAAAGGAAAACAGAGTAACAACAGGCGCATGGGATATATTTACATCTTAGTTTCCAAGGTTGGTGCCACTTTGGCGATGTGAGGAATGGTTAATATTTCTTATAGAACCAATGTATATAAGTGATGGTGACCATTTACCATCAAATGGCCCAAATTTAATGATTTGTCTGCCTCCTTATGTTAATTTAAAATAGTAAACACTTCGTGAAGTTTTGTGTTAGTATTGCTTCGAGGATTGGTTGGTACTTATTTCGGGTTACATGATATGCACAAAAAAAGAAAATACATGTTTGATTATAGTTACTTAATATTCCACGTATTATTAACTTTCAATTAAAATGTCATTGAAATGAATTGTGCGGGGGAGTTAACATTGGACAATCTCGTTTGTCATGACTTGAAACAGTCTTCATATTATTCGAATCATTTTCAGTTTCCTAGTTGTAATAGTACATTGAAGTATGTACGTATACAATATATACATGCTAAAGAATTAGATGCTAAAGTATTATTAAAGCTAAAGCATGTTAAAGTATTGAAACTCTATAAAGATACTGAGGTTTTTTTCTTATATTCTTTATTTATTATAATTTACTTTGCGAAATTTAAGGTTTAATTACATTGGATTTTTTATCCAATATAATAAAGGTTGAGAATAATACAAAAACAAGCTACAACCGACTTACAAAATGTCACTCACATTTGAAAAACACCAAAATAAATTCCATAACCTGTTTTTTGAATATATGTTTACAAATTTTAGTTTATTTTTAAAATATTCTTTTTTGTTAAAATATTTTTATAAGAAATAAAATATAATTTCTGTTACTATGTATATAAAACAGTTTCCACATAATTATGTATGATGTACTCCTTTATGATTTAAATCTAATGTGGCTATTCTCAATAAAAATATAGTAAATTGCACCGTTGATATATACTGCGTGCTCTACTAACAAAAGCATTTCTTCAGTGAGTTGGTGGTTTAAATATTATCAAATTTCATGGCAATTACAAATAAATATTCTATTTCTTGATATTTTACTATTACTTTTACTTTATTGTCCGCCATAAAGAAAATTCAGAACACGGATACAACTTAATAATGAGTAGCATACAACTTTGACGATCTGATCGCTACATAGCGATCTCTTCCTGCATGAAGGGCAATGGTGTAAGGAATAACGCATAGGATATGAGGTAGGTAGTGCTGTAATATTACATATAAATAGGAAATAACTTACAAGGCCATGTAAACCCCCGTTATAAGCGTCTCCAAAAACAAGGGAGTGTTGCTGATAATCTCTTGACAAAAAAAACCATTTTTTTTTATTACTCTGACCGGGCTTCGAACCCGAGACAATTGCAGTTGCGTTGCGATAACACAATAGAGTTTATAATATTAAAAAAAAAACCTTCTTAACTTAAATGATATAGTTTATTAAAATTATGTTCATGTATGTTTGCTTAGTTGAGGTTTTATATTAAGTTTGGGTGTAGTTAAAATAATGCCGTTGTCGGTTTTTATAATACAGCTTTATTGAAATAACACATCATTTTGTATTTTTCACTGTTTCGTAGTTCACAACTATTTGTTTGTCCATCGCTTCTTGTTTCCTAAGTTTCGTTTCGCGACGGTGCTGTGTAAAGAGCCACCTGGGAACAGGAAGTTTTAACTGTATTTATAAACCTTGGGACAATGGAGCAAAAAATATTATCGTAACTCCGACGTTTCATAACACAGTTCGTGTTTTATTGAGAAATGTGGTTATAGAGTTCTTTGTGGAAGTTTGTTTTTAAAATAAATATAATATTCTTTTCATTGAAATAAAAAAAAATGTGTATATAAAAATAACTGGTATCATTCGACATGTTTATTCTATTTCTTATATTGGTATTTATTTCATTATTGATGATATTATTGATGTATGCTATTTTTTTTTTATTGATTATTTACTTAATTTAGTTAACATCAAAAACAAATATTGAAATCTAATATTTGAAT
The DNA here is from genome assembly GCA_963151315.1 of Nymphalis c-album. NCBI lineage: Eukaryota > Metazoa > Arthropoda > Insecta > Lepidoptera > Nymphalidae > Nymphalis > Nymphalis c-album. The sequence goes on along the minus strand of OY720591.1, from coordinate 10,982,254 downwards.
GCTAATTTAATTATCGCAGTTATTAAATTATTGTATAAAATTAAATTAAAAATTTTCGCTGGATTTCGTGCGCATATTTAAATACAAATAAATTAAAGAAGATCAAATCCACACACACGCACACAACTACACACACGGACATAATTAAACTGTCCACAACAACTGCTCAAATTGTTAAAGCTTCGTCATACTCAGCGGCCATTACAATTTCCAAATGGGAAGTTAATAATAAACTTACACTAAGGTTCCTATTGCGGGAATAGTCATAAAGGCACTAAAAATATAAACAGCGCCCGTAAAAACCGGAATGGTTCTAGAATATAATGCTGAATAAGTTGGATCAAACATGAGCGCAGCCAGCGTCTCCACCAGGCTGAAGAGCGAGTTCATTTTCCCTGGAAATTAAAGAATAACTCACTTAACGTAACTAACGTTCATTTATCATATCCACGTCAGGGTAAGGCCATATTAAAAATATGAGAAATGCTCTTTTTAATTATACGAATAATGTTTTGGTTTGTGCCAGTATAAATGCATTTTCCTTTCGTGGATAATATTTATTTTTACTTTTAAAGTCAACCTATGTAGTTTGTTTTTGTAAATAAGTATGTAGGTAATATTAGTAACAAACTGTTATCGGGTATTTGAAATACTTACGGTTTCTACTCTAATGACAATAAAAATTTAATTGAAGTCTTATCCGATCATAGGGTTGTTTTCACTCTATGTATAAAAATCATTTACTGAACGCAAAAGTACAAATAACTATTTCGCACGTAGCATATTATGACGTTTTTTAAAGAACGGGTCTAAATAAAGTTTTGAGCTTAAACTAATATCTAACAATACAATATAATTATTTAAAATATATATTAAATCCTTCAAGTTTTTTTAACTGACGTTTAGTTTTACAATTTTTTATATAAATTTCTTAAGAATTAATTATTCATGGTTGACGAGTCGAGTAATTATATTGTTTTATTTTATCCTTATTATTAACAACTAATTAAAATTTAATTGTTGTTACATTATGCAAATATATTATAAATAAAATATTATGATGTAATATTTTTTGGTTTATCTAATATGTATAATATATCTTCGTAAAATTACGAATTAATTGCTGTACATGAGGTTCAAACATAAATTTGTTCTTTCGTCAAGTATGAAGTAAGTACTTAGGAATTTAAATAAAATAAAGCATAGAAAATGTAAAATGAATGTGCGTTTACCCATCTCCTCTGAGAGAACCAACTTTGAGGCCATCGACCTGAGGGACGTGAAAGTCGTCGCGTTCAGAATTTCAACGATCGGCACTGAAAATAAGACAAAATAGTAAATTATCCATTTGAGTTTTTCGACAGCCATGACTTTATGACATTGAAGCGAGAAGATTGGGACTTAAACACCACTGAGTTTTCATTAATTTGTTTCAAACAAAAATTAACACATCCAATACACGTATGGCAAAAAGAAAAAAATTATAGAAATTTTCTCACTTTTATGCTTATAACATCTTTAATTTTAAATTTAGGGCAATAAATTATATGAACATATTTGTAGGCAAAGCGATTTGCTACATGCGATTTTTATAGGACGCATAGTTTCTGTGATATCGCGAAAAAGGTGTTTGCACCCCTTTTTCCAAGATGGCGGCCGAGGGACAGAGGGGCTGTCGAGGGGCAGCCCCACAAACTTGGGGTTAAGCTACTAATGAGCCCCACACATGTCCCAAAATAAAATTGCGTCCTCTAATAAATGCAATATTAGGTCCTTAAATTGTAATATTTCAATGGACTACGTGTTTGATACTTAATTCTTTTGTCATATGAACCTTTACGTAAGGACTATTTTTATCGAAGTCATATACAACCGTATCAATCGTCTGTTTGTTTGAAGCGTCAAGGAGAGCTTATTTATCGCACAAATGCTATCTTTACTATATGTGTTCTTTGTTTGGTTTATGTTGAGTAAACATTTGAATGTTCTCGTCTTTGTCTCTTGAATGTCATATCCATACAAGTCCTAAATTTTTTGAACACTAATATAGTTTTATTTATGAAATAATAGGACAATAGGAATAATGTATACTAATATATAAAGCTGAACAGTTTGTTTGTTGATACGTCTTATCTCTGGAACTACTGGTTCGAATTAAAAAAAAAAATGTTGCTCTAGGCTTATTTTTTATAATTATACACATTTGAAACCGCGGGGTACAGCTAGTATATAATAATAAACATATTTTTAAGATAAAATGAAGAATATTGTAAAATTAAATTGAAATAATGCTGCAATATTTCCGAACAACGATTATGTGGGGTTTTTATATTAATTTACATGAACAATTGAGATTAGCATATTAGCTTAGTTTTGAATTATGTACTAATCCGAAAATATATTAATGAAATCCAAACATAAGGATGAATTCTATAAATAGCTTATAATGTATGTAGTTATAAGGCAAGAGCAAGACCGAAAAAAAGAAAGTGATGATATGAGCTGGAATGTAATGGTAGGTACCTTCATTACAAAGGGCAAGCTAATGATGAAGATTACATGGTGAACCAATAATACTAATGGTGAAGATGAGCCGAGATCTAGTATTAAGAGCCGTAAAAGATAAATAATTCTTCACAATGTAAGTTCTAGCACAATTTGGCAAAATTATCAAAATTAATTATTTACTATTTCTAATTTTGAGGTTTTTTTTATTTTGTTTTTAAATTATATGTTAATTCAACTAATTCATTTCCAGATTATATTAAGTATAATGTAAAGTTATACATGTAAGGATAAAGCAATAGTGAAACCTTCAAATCTTAAACAGTATCTTATCTACATACATATTTCATGAACCATGCATTAATTTATTCCATAATAAGCATGCAATGAAATGAATAACAAACATTGGTTCAATACAAATATTTACCCATAAACATTTCCAAGTCGGTTTTGACGAAGGCGATGTACACGGAACCAATGAGCTTGCTCGTTATTGAGATGAGGCAAAGCATGGAATCATGAAATTGCCAATGTTTGCTGAACAAACTGATAGAAAATAGCGCTCCTGAAAAACATAACATCATATCGTATCGAAGATTGATTAAGAATAAATATTATAAGGAACGACGCTTTTAAATTATAATACTCGTAAATAGGCATAGCATTTTTTTTAATCGAGCCATCGAGACGGCACTAAGAAATATTAATTACGCTTAACATCGTTAATGCGCCACCAGTCTTGAAAATTAAGATATCATGACCCTTGTGCTTGTAGCTACACCGACCCACTTACTTGGTGGTAGAGCTTTGTGCAAGCTCGTCTGGGTAGGTACCACCCACTTATCAGATATTCTAGCGCAAAACAGCAGTACTTGGTATTGTTGGGTTCCGGTTTGAAGGGTGAGTGAGCCAGTGTAATTACAGGCACAAGGGACATAACATCTCAGTTTCCAAGGTAGGTGGCGCATTGGTGATGTAAGTGATGGTTAATATCTCCTACAATGCCAATGTCTATGGGCCTTGGTGACCACTTACCATCAGGCCCATATGCTCGTCCGCCTTCCTATGCAATAACAAAAAACACTCATTCATTCTTAAAACTGAAAGACGACAATATTAAGTATTGTTGTTTAGCGATAATAACTTTTTTTATGTTTTTTTTTTATTTGAATTTATTGAGGGAACTAAAATAATTTACCTGATCAATATCATACTAGTACTCTAAAACTAATTTTAAATAATTATATTAATCATATAAATCAAATTTTATTATATTAATCATTTCAATTGAGTTAGTTAATAAAAAATGTTTTAATAAGTAGCGTGCCAAATCCTAAATTAAACCAGCTACTAGACCAACGAGACAATCAAGGAATATAACATATACGTATGACAACAAAGCGATAGTATTAAAAAATAATTTTAGCTTAATGATCAATTAATCGAACTTCGAATTATTATTTTTTTTATTCACAACAATCTATATACTTCTTCATTATATAAATTTGTGATAAGATTTTTTTAAGTGTTTTATTGACGAACCTGCTTTGTTTTTATTTATGCGGTATACATTTACTTACCTAAGGAATGTGTGATAATACTGTAAGTGGAGTAGATGCTGTATTTCAAAGCGTCCCATTTAAGTCGATATCTCACGAACATGTACGTGATTATCCTCTCACCTGTTAAATTAAAATATGCCTTCGTCAATCGTATTACGGTTCATTTTACATTATTGAACATAAGTAAAATAAACTACATTTACTTCTATAGTAAACACTGCATATTTAATAAAAAGCCCGCACTGGCTTGGTTTACGTTTTAAAAATATGTATATTATTGTGTAATTTACTTAAAATACTTTACGCGGATAGAATTTTCATAGTTTTATTTTTCTTAAACGAATCTTTGTTTACATCAGTCTGTAGAAGCTTGCGTAATACTTTTGATTCTACCAATAATTATAATATTATAGCTTGAATACGGTTATCGTAATTATATTATGTATGTAAATTGTGTGCATAGTAAGATTGAATCTTGCATATATTGAAAATGACTCGACTTTTTTCCATTTATAATCAAGTAAGAGACTATTTCAGCCCATAAATTAAGACACTGAAGGAAAGAAGGTCATCGCACAACGTACAGGTGCCGTTAACCATGGGTTCCAAGCTTTTAAGTTCCTTAATTGGCTGACTCTATCTTGTTATTGACTCGTCCCTCCTAGATGGGGCACAAAGCCAGTTAATCTCCTTTCGATATTTAAAAAAATTACATTATAAATTTGCACTTACCATGATTCGGACCATAAATAATAGCAACTACAGAGAGCGTTAGAATGATCTTCCTCCTAATGCCTCCATCACGTTTTTTAAAGGCAACCGCTACAGTTTCTTTAACTAGAGCTATTAAGTCTGAAAATGTTATTGGTTTAGCCTGAAATACAGAAATGTTTTATATTTTTTATTTACAATTTTAAAGTGTATAATTAGTGTTCATAAACATTGAACAGAGCTAATGGCACTTAGCCAATAAATCATTTAGAATGAACAATTTAGAGCTAATTTAACCCACATTGAAATATTTAAAAAACTGGTTGAAAGATAAGCTATAAAATTATTATAAAATTCAAATTAAAACCTGATCACACACTGAATTTAGTTATATATACAATAAGTAGTAACGTAATACTTTATCTAATTTAAATAAAAGAACATAAAATGAGTCTATATTGATATCAGGTTTATTATCGTGTTATGTAACTCTTTGTGGTCTTGTACGAAAATAAATTTATCTATAATATGTAGAAACAGCTAAGTTTATAGAATTAAAAACTAAAAGAAAAGTAACATGACAATTTATTTCATTGTATTTTTATATTTACCTTTTCAGCGTCCTCGATTCCAGGCTTAGATTTTGTTTTCAAGTAAAAGTATCCATAAGTAAGGGTAATTAAATAAATCGTTCCCGATAATGAAAATATGCCATAATATCCCCAAAGTTTCAGTAGTATTCCACTTAGTGCTGTACCAATAGGAATACCAGCTGTCATACATAGATTTACTAGACCGACTCGGAAAGTCCGGGATTCTTCATCTGTAATGTCACTTATATAGCTAAAAACACCCAAGTAAACCATCACCCAACCACCAGTGATAGCAGGGAAGAACGCTTCTAAAAACATTGTGACTTCAATCGAAATTTCTCGGAAGAAAAATGTACTTAGAATGTTGCTAATGCACACCATAAACTCTCCACATATCGGTAAAAGAATAGACAATTTTCGATTTCCAGTTCTGTCACTCCATGCTCCCATGAATATGACCAATAAAGTTGGCAAAGCAGTTTGCACCACACTCTTCCATGTCTCAATAGAAGATATTACTTTTTGTACTTCGCCTTCATAAAATGTCAGATTTTCCTTCCTTTGAATCAAAGAGTCACATATATCATCAGTGTAGTTTAATTTCACACGACACGCTTTGTCCAAATTAAGATTTTGTATAGCGAGCCTTGCCAGCATCGAGGGTATGATGAGACCAGCTAGAATTGGTTCGACAGAGATATTTGATTTTATGAGCCATACTTTTTCGAGAAAACCTTTTTGTTCAAAACTTTCTTTTTGTTTAATTTTCTTTTCATCTAATGGCACTTCTTCTGGAGTTCGATATTTTATGTCAGAGGACATGTTATTCAATCGTTAAACGCGTCAATGTTTTAGATAAACTAAATAACATTTGAATTTATCTTTCCAAGAGTCAATATTGATTCTTCGTACTACATGTTCTACTGAAATAAATAAAATAACAAAAGATTATTATACAAAAATCACAGCTGTCTTTTTTATCATTATATATTAAGTTCTAAATATAATTTTATTAATATTTTATATTAATAGTACTATATACATATATTAATCAAAAGTTATAAATAACAAGACAATGAAGGTTATTTTCACTGGTGATTAATTACTGATTTATTAATTTCATAACCAAAGAGATAGTTTAAATACAATTTTATTACGAGATTTTAATTTTAACACAACTGTCTCATTATTTGTTATTAAAAAAAAATAGACTTTATATAATTCTCGTTCTAAAAACAATTATTATTGTATAAACATTAACATATAGAAACATATTTTTACATGTAGATTTTTAAACAATAAACAATACGTTTGAACATAATATTATTTTTATATTTTTTAAATTGACATAACAAAAATAGAACACGCTGTGTAAAACACATTTATCATTATTTTAACATTCAAGTAATGACTATTTACACAATGAACATTAAGCTAATAATTATATCGAACAAGAGCTGATAAAGGATAATGTGTAATTATAAATGAACACTTTCAATGCTTTATTGTATTTTCATATATAACAAGATATATGACATGACTTCAATTTATGATATCGATATATTTCTTCATATTGATATGAAACTTATTCGCAACTAAAACATCTAATTTAAATTTTATCTTATCTCAGTCACCATCCTCATCTGACATTGTGAAATTGGAAATTTTGGTGTCATTAATTTGTCTTTTCTTGTTGTCTCATTGTAACATCAAATGTCTTTCTTAAAATTTTTAGGCTAATGAGACAATCTCAACAGAGAAAAGCCGCACGTTATAATTTAGCGCACTAGTACGAGTAATTGCACAAATACAGGTATGCTCTCTATTACCTTACATGATCCGATGGCACAACAATCACCGTGAAGAGTTTATCTGTATGTCCAACGACTGTGCTGGTTTTCTGAATTCAAAACTTCACTTTTAAAGTTAAAGATGTTTCGGTATAATTATACAATTTTTTACCGGAGGATTGCCATTTTATTGCAATTTTTAAGCTAATATTTATTTAGAGATTGGTTTGCAAATGTCTGTTTCGATAACAGAAAGAAGGAACTAATAAGAAATCTTATTTTATTTAAGACTATATTCCATGGAGATTTTATTAGTCGAGAAGTGACCAATTATTTGAAGTGGCTTGACAAACGTTCACCATACTTGAATTTCTGAAGCGTCAATTCGTTAATGACCTTTGAGTTGATCTAATAAGTAGTATAATCTGAGTTTATCTCTTTGGTACGTATATGATTTGTCACAACTGTTAATAATAGATAACAGTAAAAGCACAATCATCGCAAACCTCATTAACAATTTAAATTTCATAAAGGAACTATTTTGATTCAGGCATTTTTATTCTTTGCATGTGGCATTCATTAAAGTTTTTTTAATATTAAGTTGAAGTAGTCTTTCACAAATTGAATTTCAAAATCCGAATTGCGATTCAAAGGGAAAAAGCTGCTAGCATTCTTGCCGCCATTCCACCTGGTGACCATATGTACGGTAAATTAAAGTAAAATGTAAAGTAACAGTCTGTGAATATCCCACTGCTGAGCTAAGGCCTCTTCTCCTTTTTTGGGGAGAAGGTTTTGGAGCTTATTCCACCACGCTGCTCCAATGCGGGTTGGTGGAATGCACATGTGGCAGAATTTGAGTGAAATTTGACACATGCAGGTTTCATCGCGATGTTTTCCTTCACCGTCAAGCACGAGAAAAATTATAAACACAAATTAAGCACTTAAAAATTCAGTGGTGCCTGCCCGGGTTTGAACCCACGATCATCGGTTAAGATTCACGCGTTGTAGCCACTGGGCCATCTCTGCTGCTAAGTACGGTAACTATGTTTAATTTTTATTTGTATTTAGTTAAGGCTTTCATGTAAATAAATTTAAAGTATTAAATGATAAATAAAACAGAGGCGTGTTAGTTGTTCATATTCATTTGGAAGACACAAAGCGATTACAATCAATGGTATATGTATTTAGAAAGGATATTAGGTATTCTTTAGTTTAAATGAGTTCGCGGTACTGTTGCAAGTTAAAATAGATTTTAAAATTGAATTCGCTTTGAATGTTTATCGCTTTGTGTTACCCGACGTTTAATTCAGTTTATGCAATGGATTTATTTGTCCTATTTCTTATCGTTTAAATTGTTAATGTTTTATTTAATTTTATAAAAGTAAATTCAAATTCGTTTTATAATTCTAGTGATGCAACGTTACATTTTCTCTGGATGACACGGCGTCTTTTTCTTAGCTTTCAATTTATTTAAAACGATCGTTGCATTATTAGCAACTTACAGCCTCTATTAAAATGAACATCTTGAATAACTGCTAAATAATTATTGAAATATAGTTTAATATTTAAAATAAATATTTTATAGAATTTAACATAACTCGGGATGATTTATTTTTGATATAAGCAATTGATATAAGCAAACATTTTATATATAATCTTAAAATTGTCGAAAAAACAAAACTTAAATAAAATAATAATTCAAGTTAGTTTCATTTTATTGCATAAAATAATTGAATTTAATTCAGAATTATGATATACTAGAGTTTTGCCCGCGGTTTAACTCGCGTAGTTTCCGTTCCCGTGGAAATTCGGGGACAAAATATAGCCTATGTTACTCGACGATAATGTAGCTTTCCATTGATGAAAGAATTTTTAAAGTCGGCTTAGTGGTTTAGGCGTGAAAGCGTAACAAACAAACTTACATTCGCATTTATAATATTAGTAAGATTTATTATTTATTACAAGACATTATTAATTGTAACTAATTTTATTTTTAATATTGTCACGGTAAATGTTTTAATAATACATAAATACAATTTTTAGCTTAATATGTTCAATTCCGAGTTAGACCCTTATTTTTAGTTAAATTGGTTGGAATAGTAATAATACCTACTTAAAAGCAAGTAAGTGTAGCACGATCAAACGGCCGGAAAAAATAAACAGTAGTATTCTTATCAAGTAGCGAAAATAGTATTAGTCTACCTTAACGTAAAAGATAAAAACACAAACAGTGCATCTCATAAATTCACTTTATTCGACAAAACACAAGCCTTCCATTAAATCTATGCTTTGATTTTTTGAAATTAAATTTGAAAGATTCTGACTGGAACTGAGGTATGAAGAACTTATGACTGTGGTTGTATGCTTGTGTGTCTGTCTTATTCTGTACTGTATAAATATATACATCAAATATTTCTGTACCCTTTTATCGATTGTTACTATTTTTTATAGAATAGGTAGGCGGACAAGAATATGGACCACGTGATTGTAAGTACTCACAAACGCTCATTGACATCGTGAGAAATGTTAACCATCGCTTCATTGCCGATGCGCCGCCAACCTTGGGAACTGAGATGTCCCTTGTGACTGTACTTGCAATGGCTCACTCACCCTTCAAACTAGATCACAACAATAACGAGCACTTCTGTTTTGCGCTATAATATGTGATGGATAGGTGGTACCAAAAAGCCGAGATGGCCCAGTGGTGAGACCGCGTGAATCTTAACCGATGATCGTGGGTTCAAACCCGGGCAAGCACCGCTGAATTTCATGTGCTTAATTTGTGATTATAATTCATCTCGTGCTTTACGGTGAAGGAAAACATCGTGAGGAAACCTGCATGTGTCAAATTTCATTGAAATTCTGTCACATGTGTATTCCACCGACCCGCATTGGAGCAGCGTGGTGGTATAAGCTCCAAAACCTTCTCCTCACAAAGAGGAGAAGAGGCCTTAGCCCAGCAGTGGGACATTCACAGGCTGTTACTTTAGGTGGTACCTACCTAGACGAGCTTGCATAAAGCCCTTCCACCAGTGGAACTCACATACATCTGTAGTTGTTATATTAGGATTGTTTTGTTTCGTCATTCAAATGCGTAAACTAACCTAGATACATCTCTAATGAATTTCTTGCTAATCCAGTAGCTAATCCACCGATAATTTTGCTGCAACTCGATATGAGACCAAGTGTGGAGTCGTCCCATTTCCATCTCCGACAAATATACTTATTGATATTAAAGCACCTGAAATTGTTTGTTGGATATAAACATAACGCAAAAAATTTACAGATTACAGAGCACTTATGAAGTTTGTTGAAAATAACAAACATACATGTTCATGCACACAAATGTCTGTCCTGGGTGGGAATCAAACACACGACCTGTGGCGCGAAAGTATCTAGGATTACTTCGTAGTTAGTCAGTGTATTTGACGTAATGTACACAAATGAGGGACTTAAAATATGCGTGTTACTTGCAACGCAAAAATGAACGCTTACTGAAGTAAAACAACGATTTGTTAAATATCTGAATTAGAAATTAATTTATGAACTAGATCTATATTAAGCAACGTTAAGCTATGACCATATCTTTTAGCCAACAGCTGCACGACGTAAATGTGATTGCTTCCTAAAGCTTGACTTATTTTCCATCTTTAACTACGATTCCAGGGTCTTTTTTTATAAAGTATTATTTTCAGACGAAAAATATTTAAGATATTAAAGTACTGCTAGAAACTTTAACATGTACAATTGTACATGCATATATGAAAACACTGCAATTGAAATGAGTTTAAATAAAATTGCACTCACCGAGTGAGTGTATACAAATGTAGAATGTTTTATAAAAGCTGTATTTGAGCGCATCCCAGTTAAAACGGTAGCGAGTAAAGAGATACCGCATGGTGAACTCACCTGAAAAAATGCTTTAATATCATTTATATTTATCATACATTTGAAAGAAATATAATGGAATGCAGATATTTTTGAAATGTTTTTCTTATATGAATATTTTGCTCTAATTGAATTCATCTTCGACTAAAAGCGTATTGCGTTAAATTAACATTACTTGATAAACATTACATGTTTCAGGATCAAAAAGTCTTTTTAGAATTTATTAGGAAATGTTACATTGGATGGTTACCATTCTTTTTTTAGTTTATTGCTAAAACAAAAGTAAACTCTGCTTTGGTTTATATATTGACTAAATTTAAAATGTTTGTATTTTTTACGTATTTATAAAATGTTTTATATGGATAGTACTTAAAAATATATATATCGGTATAGAATACAATAAATCACATACCATAAGCTGGTTCATATATAAAGACAATGGAAGTTAAAACCAAAATGGATTTAATTCTACGGTTGTTAGGTCCTTTTTTAAATGCCACACTTAAGGTATCTTTGACATGTTTGATGTCAAAAAATGATTTTATGGATGCAAATACACCAGGTTTTTTCTAAAATAATTTATTTCTATTATAATAGTACTATTTATACTATTTAAACAAATTTTACATAAGTTATTTTTGCAAATATAATATGACAAAAGAGAAACGTTCATGTATATTATAATAATAAAAGTCACTTACCTCCTTTTCCTCAAATTCAGGTCTCACGGTATCTTTTTATATAAATATATCCATGGCATATACTAAAGCAAAACAACAACGAACTTATAGAGAAAACACCGTAATACCCAATATGCTTCAACAATATTCCACTTAGAGCGGTTCCAATTGGACCTCCTGCTGTTAAGCAAAGATTTGCAATACCCACTCTAAAAGTTCTCGTTTTCTCGCTAAATATTTCACTAATGTAACTAAAAGCCCATGTAAATTGAAATCCACCCACCAGTAATTGCTGGAAAGAAGGCCTCAAAAAACATTGTTATTTGAACTGGTATCTCATAAAAATAGTAAGCATTAAGTATATTACTCAAACACATTAACAAATCCGACAATAGGCAGTATGATGCATATTTTCCGATTACCAGTTCTATCACTCCATGTTCCTATGAAAAGAATTAATAGACTCGGTATTGCTGTTAAAATTATGTTTTTCCATGCTTCCATAGATGCGATTAGCTCCTGGACTATTATTTCTTCTTTCTGATGAAGAAGGCACAAAGTGTGCCTTCTTTAGCTATGAGTGCATTACAAACGTATTCTCCGTATTGTAAATTGACACGGCAGGCTTTATCAAGATTTAAATTTTGTGCTATACTCCGGGTACAATATAACTAATTAAAACTGGCTCTAACGTTATATTTTCCTTTATGTACGCTATTTGTTCTTTTGTCGTTTTCTTTTTAGTTTTCTCTTTGACTGCTTCTAAAGGTTCTTCTTCGTGTGAATTCATTATACGTGATTATCAATCGGGAGTTGGAATGACTATGAAAAGATAGCCTATTGAAATGACATAGCGTACGTTGTATATATTTACATTTTAAGTGATCATCATATTATAATTATGAAGCAAGAGTTTTTGTATCCCTTTTTACGACAATTGCGTGGACGGAGAAGATTGAAATTTAGCACAGTTAAATTTTAGATGGATTAGGAGTGCATAATGTTATAATTTTTGTATAATATGAATTAGCAATACTTTAAATTAATAAAATTAAAGCATTATACACACTATCATCAATTTAACCAATTACCATAAATTTAACTATGTGTGTGTACTCATGTTATACAAAAATAGGCGGAGTCCGAAAGGTCAGAGAAACTACTGTAATATGCTTCACACATCACACAGTCCTACTCAGCGGCTCACAGCTGCGTCATGCGTTTGAGCACTTGAACAGTCAGTTAACTCGGTGACAATTAATACTTGAATAGTCTACAGGTGTGCAAATTATTAGGTCTTTGCTAATAAAACAAATATAACAATAACACATGGCTTTAGAAATGAACATTCAAGTGATTTTACTTTATAAAACTTTGAATTTTTAGTGCCCCGCGGTTTCACCCGCGTATAATTAATTAAAATATATTGAAAAACCAGCCTAGAACCTTCCTCGTTAAAATTACTATACAACACAATTTTTTTTTTAAATTCGTTTTAGTAGTTCCTGAGATTAGCCGGATCAAACAAACAAACTCTTCAGCTTTATATATTAGTATAGATTATGTGCTCGATATGTTATATTGTATGTAGATGTTCAAGACGATGCAAATGCCACAGAGCCCCAAACACTTTCCCGCTTTCCTTAGAGTAGTATCAAAGAAAACTCCCAAGTTTTTAACATACTCACAGTAAGGTATGACAATGCTGTCAAACATTATGGATGGCAAGTAAGACCAGTTGACTTTTGATATTTGTTTCCGACTGTTAATTTATAGTTATTTCTTGATTTACTCTAATCAAGAATAATAATATAGAAGTAATTCTTCCTTGCAATAACCCTAGCTGTCAAAATGATAATATGAATTCTTTTTTTTTTTTTTTTTATAGCCCGGGAGGGCAAATGACTGCACTCCACCTGATGGTAAGTGGTAGTGGAGTCCAAACGCGACGACGGCTAGTGCAGTCGGGAAGAATGATCTGCACTAGCCGCCCCCGCCTTGCCGGCCCGCAAGATGCCTCTTCACGCCTCGTTTGAAGGAACCCAGGTCATAAGAGGAGGGGAACACGTGTGCTGGTAAAGAATTCCATGTTTTGGAGGTGCGACAAAGAAAAGAGTTGCCAAATTTCTTCGTTCGCGATGGAATTGATGTCACAGTTAGGCGGTGACATCGAGAGCTAGCACGCGTAGATTTGTGAAGGAAAGGGGAAGCAGGAATGAGGGAGAATAGTTCCTCTGACCACTCGCAGTGATACATTCGATAGAAAGCGCTGAGTGCCGCTATCTCTCGACGCAATTATAAAAATCATATATGAATGTACCAACCTATCTTAATATTCAATCCTTAAGTTTGTTATAAATTTGCAATGATAGTCATATTCGTATTTGCTTGCCTTATTATTTGGTTAAAAAGCAATATATTACTACACATTTATTGATTTCACTTAATATTATGATGTTTTAGCTATATGTTATTTTTATGTTAATATCATATTAATATGCTATGACTGCCTCGTTGGTCTAGTGGCTTGATATAAGCCCAATGACGCGGGTCATGGTCCTGGGCTTAATTCCCAGGTTGGACCAATAAATAGTTATTGGGGTTTTCTGTCAGAAAAATTTCAGTCCGGAGTCTGGAAATTGGAAGTATGTACACTCCCGTGCCTCGGAACGTTAAGCCGTTGGTCCTGCGCCTGAACTCTTTCCGGTCGTGTTGGATTGCTGTCCCATCGGATTATGAGAGCTAAGAAAAAGAGAGTGCACCTGTGTTTGCGCACACACTTGTGCACTATAATATCTCCTGCGTAGTTGGCTAATCTCTCTTGAGATTGGCCGCGGTGGCCGAAATCGGTCTAGAGGACCTTAATATGCCATAAGTGTCATCGTATTGTATGTATCCTTTAAAAAAATATAAATAGTTAATTAACACTAAACCTACCAGAGTGGTCAAATGACCGACCGCTCTTGAAACTTTGATCAAAACTGTTAAATAACTACTTTTTCCTATCTTATATAACTTTTTTTTAAGTGATGAAACATTTCTTCTTGCCAATGTCTATGGGTGTTGCTGTCAACTTACCATCAGGTGGCCCATTTCCTTACAGATGGAAAAATAAATAGTAGTATTATCAAGGGGCCAAAGATAAAAACAGTGCATCTCATAAATTCACTTTATTCAACAAAATAAGAAAGAAAGAAAGAAAGAAAGAAAGAAAACATTTATTGACATACACACATATAAAGAGAAAAAAAAGAAAATATACAAAAATGGATATAAAAACAAACATAAACAAAGAAAGATATAATAAAATAAAACTTGTGTGCAGTCAAAAGGAGACAGCTCAGGCTATGTGGGATTTTTATCCCTCTGCTGATTTTCAGCTGTCTCCCTTGTAGCCACGCAATGACAGTATCAACTAAACTCATCATGCCTAGTTCTTAATAAACCCTTATTTAGGAAGCCAATTTTTAATTTCTTATTATTCAACATTGCAACATTTAAGAGATTTTTTAAAAATTTTAATATACAACCAATTATACTTTTTAGTTTTTATATATATTGTAAAGATATGGTAGATGTCATATAATTTGCATGTTCTAAAATAAAAGTATACTATACTTATAAACATTAGTAAAATTGTAAGTTTTAATAGGATTGTAATATTTTTATATAATGAGTATTTATGTATATATGTATATTTATAAATTGTAGTTGTATAAGTTATTAAAAATATATGAGTTAAAAACAGATATATAGCAACAAAACAGTACCTTATCATTATACCATAGTTGCACACTCCTATTCGACACAGTATTGAGATATAAAAATAACAAAAGAATATAATATAATTTTCTAAAATAATAACAAATATTATTATAACGTTTCTACAGATTTTTGCAAGATGTTGACTAAGTTTTACATACTTGCTAAGAAAGACGAAATATGAAGTATAACATTTAGCTAATGTAAAAATTAAAATTAAGAATACATTATGAGTGCCAGTATACATGAGTTTCCAATTTAATCGACTCCAGAAAATTTCATAATATCATTTTCAGACCGTATGCGATGAGACATGGAGTTGGCATCTTTTCGGACAAAGATACGACCTGCATTTGTCCAGATGAACTTCCACGCCTTACGTCGACCTTCTTCGCGAGCCTTAAAGAATAGCTGGGCATTCGTTCTTGTCAGACGTTCATTAATATAAAAACGTCGCGGCTGTCCTTCAATAATACCCGTCGAGTCCACAGTACGACGCACTCGTGCCGCCCGTAGTAGCTGATCGCGCACCGCACGTCTAGTGAGGCGCACAATGAGCGGCCGGGGGTGCGGTCGCTCCTCGCCTTCATTGAGACCGCGGCGGGGCCCCGCTCGCTCAGCTGAGACTATATCCCTGTCATCCAGCGTGATACCGATTTTGGACGCCACCAAGCTGACAATCTGAACTGTATTTTCCGCTGGCTTTTCTGCTAGGCCCTGTATAACAACGTCATTTAAAAGATTTTCTTGCTCTTTTTCGTTTAGTTCTTGTCGTAGTTGCGTTATTATATCTTGGTCCGCGGAAACCACAGAGGCATTCGGACAATCGGCAATACGTAATTCTAGCGTTGAAAGTCTCTCCTCTATCTTATCAACCCGTGTGTTGAAGTCATTTATTGCGGTATTGATGTGCGTAAGCTCTAAATACAAGCCTTCGTTTAAATCTTTGCTTTGAACTAAATTTTCTTGCTTATGTTCGTTCTCTTGTTCCTTCGTTTCACTATCTCGTAGCGGGTCTTTATTTTCCTGCTTAGAATTCTTCTTATTTTCTATGTGAAACCAACTAAAATAAGAAAAAAAAATTGATGAATTTAAGACTAATTTAAGGCATGATTTTAAAAACAGGTTATCGATAACCTTCATTTTGAGTCGTAATTTTATTTTAATTTAGTTGCCACGCAAAATTAGCTCTTGGAAGCGTGTGATGAACAAAAAATGAGCTAGTTAAATAAATAACAATGAGTAAGATTAATATATAAAGCAAGATTTACATATTATTATGTGTGTAGTTTGCAAAATTAAATAAACAGATGTCTTATCATTCTTGGTCTTCTTTTGTGAAATAGTAGCCACTGTAATGAGTTATATTTACAGAAGTATTAGTAATAAATATCTTTGTGCTATTTAATCGCATACTGATAGAATTTTTAAAATAAATAGTCAAATCTATATGTATACTCTAGTATAGAGTATACTACATAAATATATTTTTTCTGTCTGTACATATTTTTTCACCTAATTTTGTGATAAATAATCGTTTTATGTATGTGTGTGTTATTTATTATACTAATAAAATAATTAATTATATTTTTATTAATAATACGCGGGTTAGCCGCGGGGCACAGCTAGTATTTAATATTTATGTACCATTTATGGACGGGTTTGTGTGTGTGCAGACGGAAATTTACAGATGTATAAGGACACGTAATTAATATAACAATTGATATTATTGACAAATGACAAAATAAACGACAAACGTGATGTCTCTTTAGTTTTATAAGAGTTACATAATATAATACATAAATCATTACAATAAAAAAATGCAAAGGACACTGAATAGCTTATCTATTACATAAACGATAACAATATAACGTACAAATTAACACAAACATGCTGTAATACCAAATGTAAAGAAAAAAAACACTGAATCCTTATCTTATTCTTGGTTGTATAACTTAAATTTAATTTGTATCTTTAAATAGTATTAAAAAAATAACTCGCATTTGCTGTCCGTTTATTTCCTCCAAACAACGTCCCGGAATTGCTGTCGTTTTCACGTCTATATGTATAAATCCGGTTTGGTAAATACAACTAAATTGATAAACACAATACTTTTGAACGGAAGCCTTAGTTTAATTTGTTTGTCATACATAATAAGCTCTGAAGAGTTTGAAGATAGGATGGATGGCTAATTAATTGTATAAAACAGAAACCGTCTTTGTTTATATTCGTTTTAAGTGAAGTATTAAGAATATAATTCTCGGTGGTATGACTTTGTGCAAGCTCGTCTAGGTAGGTACCACCTACTCATCAGATATTATACCGCAAAACAGCAGTACTTGGTATTGTTGTGTTCCGGTTTGAAAGGTAAGTGAGCCGGTGTAATTACAGGCACAAAGGACATAACATCGTAGTTCCCAAGTTTGGTGGTACATTGGCGATGTAACCGATGGTTAAAATTTCTTACAATGCCAATGTACAACACAACTTATGTTGGCCCATTTGCTCTTCCGCCTACCTATACAATAAAAAAATATATAATGTTATTTATTTATTTTTTATTTTTTCACATCAACGAACTGGGGTCGAATTCTACTAAGCTATTACGATTACGACACATTACCGATTCGAGTCCGATCCAACTCTGACTATACTATATTTATTTGTATAGGAACCAAACCGATATAATGTTAACGTATACCGATATATCGAAACCAAAATTAATTGTTAATTTTAATGTCAGTAGTCAACAATTAAATTGAGGAATAGGAAAACGGATAAACGGCAACGATCATGCTTCGATTCCGTTGCGATAAAGCGGCAATTTTGTTAGTAGAATGATCCCCTGTTATAATTTTAACTTAGAAGAAGAAGAAGAAGAACAGCCTGTGAATGTCCCTCTGCTGGGCTAAGGCCTATTCTCCTCTTTGTGAGGAGAAGGTTTGGAGCTTATTCCACCACGCTGCTCCAATGCGGGTTGGTGGAATACACATGTGACAGAATTTCGGTGAAATATGACACGTGCAGGTTTCCTCACGTTATTTTCCTTCACCGTCAAGCACGAGGTAAATTATAATCACAAATTAAGCATAGGAAATTCATGTTGATGTTTAACTTACATGAAAATAAGTATCGGTGGTACTGTGAGCACAGTACTGCAGTAATAAATTATACCGGCATCAATTTTCAAGGTCATCATATATATCCAAGAATAAATTGGTGTAAAAACCATAGACGTCAATACCTCCGTCAAATTGAACACTGATGTCATCTTTCCTGAAGAAAAAAAAGCATGATGAAATCAGAAAATAGAATGATGATGGTTGATGAACGCCTACCTATAACATAGTTGACAAGCTCAGTTGCAACATGTCGGAAATTACGTAGCATATAAAAATATTTTGCTGGCAGTTGGAGTCATAGTTTAATTTGAATAGTACAGAAAGGTGATACGTTATTCATCTCCATTCAAATTCAAATTCAAAATACTTTATTCAATATTGAAGTATTACATTTACTTATTGATTGTCAAACTGGAAACTACTACCGGTTCGGAAAAGAAACACCCAGCCCTGAGAAGAACCGGCGAAAGAAACTCAGCGGGCTGATTTTTTTTTTGTCTTACAAAAAAAACAATAAGAAATTGCCATGCGGCGATCGTCTCATTCCCAAGGTGTGCTATCATCCATAAATTCATTAATTGTATAATAACCTTTAGCACACAAGCGAACCTTAACAATTTTTTTAAATTTAGCAACTGAAGTATTTTGAACGTTTTCTGGGATGCTGTTGTAGAAACGTACATATTGCCCCACAAAAGAGTTACTGACTCTATGCAGTCGAGTAACGGGAGTAATTAATTCGTGTTTGTTCCTTGTACCAATGTTATGAGTATCACATTTTCTCAAGTCTTAAGTATTCTCTAGCTCCTGGGTTATAGATTGCGCGAATAGCCCTCTTCTGCAGTACAAATATCGTATTGATAGCGGCCGCATTACCCCACAGCATAATGCCGTAAGACATGATACTGTATAAGTAACGAAAATGTACAAGACGGGCCGTATCGACATCGGTAAAAAATCTTATTTTCTTAACTGCAAAAGCCGCTGAGTTTAGTCTACTCGCCAATCCGTCAATATGAGGGACCCACTGCCATTTGGCATCAACAGTAAGGCCCAGAAATACAGTGGACTCAACTGGATCCATCGACTCCCCATTGATATGTACATTTGCTTTTACATTTTTAACATTTGGCGCGCTAAATTTTACAACTTTTGTTTTTTTTATTATTTAACATAAGATTATTAACACTAAACCAATGTACTATATCAGACATAGCATTGTTTACATCGTCATACTGTACTTGTTTTCTTTTAATTTTAAAAACTAAAGAGGTATCATCAGTTAACAATACTATGTCATACAGAAAAGGACCGAGAATTGATCCCTGAGGGACCCCCATACCAACTGAAACCCCAGGACATCTTTTTCCATTAACGTCGACCTTCTGAATTCTATTCTTAAGATAAGATTTCAAAAGCTCGAGCGCACCTTCTCTGATTCCATAGTGATTTAATTTCTTGACCAGAGTTTCATCCTTATTATACATACGTTCTTTAGTTTATTATCTATCGCTGCTCTACCACATGTAATTTCATGTAATTTCATCTCAGTTTTCATTTGATGTAATTTCATATGCCGTATAATATTATACAAATTTTAACTCGATGGTTTTTTTTACCAATAAGCACGAGAATAATTATGAACTCAAAACATTGTGCTTGACATGAAAATTTGGTGCTTGACTTGATGAATAAGATATTTTCGGGTTACTTGTATATGTTTTATCAAGTTTATGAACGGAGGATGCCTTACGTTACTCATTATTTCTTGATTTCCAAGCAATGCTATTGAATATGTATAAATTTAAGTGAATCTGTAATTCAAATCGTAGAAAAGACTACCGAATTTCTTGCCATTCTAACCACTAGGATATTTTGACTCTTCGAAATATACCTTAAGAATAATTCACTTTCATTTCAAGAAGAAGAATTTTATTAAGATTAATTTAGTTACTTTTCGTTTGTATTAGCAATTTTTCTTAGTTCAAAAGTGAACGGACGAATGCAAATTTAGTTCGATAGAATTTCAGTCACAGTATGGGCATTAGATAGAACAACCTTAGCATCTAACTAATGGTAGAACTCCAGTTTAAAGTGCCCCAAGCGCGTGTTAATGTTCAGGCTAAACTTGGAAAGCATAGAATGGGTTTTGCTAAGGATTAACTATTATATAATATGTCTATCCGAATATTTGTGAGAGCTATTGTATTTTTAATTTTACCATATTTTTTTTCTATTAGCTAATGGCAAGTCGTTACAATTTCTCGTAATTATTTTTGGATACAATTATTATTTCTCGCACTTTGATGGTGATATGTGACATAATTTAGTTTCAAAACAACGATGACAATATCAAATCTGGTATCAATTTACTCTTATACATTACTAGCTTCCTAAGAAGAAAATAATTCTACATAATATACATTACTAGCTTCCTAAGGCGAAAATAATTCTAAATATATTAACGTCATATAATTTGATTGAATTTGATTTAATCTAAATGATTGTAATTTATTGTCTTGTAAGTATAATTTTTGTTTGGTTGAAATAAATAATTTTATTATTATTTTTCATAAATCATTCCGGGTAAGAATGAAGCTCTCGATGTCCATACCCAGACTACCTTTTTGTCTGTTGGGTTGGAACCTCTCGCAAGGCCGATGTCAAATAGTATAATATAACGAAATGGACGAAATAATTATATTTCGTCATTTTTGTATTTGAAATTATAGCATTTCTACAAATATCATTGTGCGTTGCAAAATTATCTGCTTAAGATATCTGTTAAAATATATTACATTTATGGGAATTATTTATATTTTTATTACCTAATTCGTCATTTGACGCCAATTTTGAAGAAATCGATCTCAGTGCAGTGAAAGAAGTCGCGTTAAACATTTCAATGGAGACGGCTGAAACAGAAATATAAAGTGGCTTAAAATCTGATAATATCCTATACCTACCTAAGCTATTACGTTTATATTAATCTAGGTGTCTTATGTAGACTTACCTAGATACATCTCTAATGAATTTCTTGCTAATCCAGTAGCTAATCCACCGACAATTTTGCTGCAAGTCGATATGAGACCAAGTGTGGAGTCGTCCCATTTCCATCTCCTACTAAATATACTTATTGATATTATAGCACCTGAAATTGTTTATTGGATACAAACATAACGCTAAAAATGTACAGAATACAAAGTACGGTCTTAAGAAGTACAAGTGCTAGTAAAAGTGCAAGTACAAGTGCTTCGAGAAATCTGTCGCCCGGGATTTTAGTAAGATACGATAGTCGAGAATGTTACGCAACTACGGACGAGAATTTGAAAAGTATATCAGGGCATCTGTAAATCAAACCGCTCTTTTGGGTCATTGATAGAAGTCATTACATAACATTGATTGGAACGTTACACCTGTTAGGTTGTATAAAATTGAACATTTTTTTTCTAAATTGATGCTCAAAGCATCAAAGTAAACTAGTTTCCATTTACGGCTAAACCGTATGAGAGGTAACAAATTATGCCGTTCTGTACCACTGACAACTTGCATGAAAAGTTTTTTGATAATCAGTTACCTAGTTAATAAGTGAAAGCATAACAAACAAACAAATTAACAAACTCACTTTCGAATTGATAATATCACATTTTAAATTTTTATAGTAGAATTGCCTACAATGCGTAATTCAAAAGCATCCCTCTAAAAATTTCGAAGTCAATCAACGTATGTGATGTAATACACATATAAGGTACTTTTGTAACTTGCAACTCAATAATGAACGCTTACTGAAGTAAAACAACGATTTATAAATCTCAGAATCAGGCAATAACCTGCTGACTGTATCCTAACATCCGAAACTGTGCTTAGCTTTGCACATGTTTTACCCTGCAGCTGTACGACGTAAATCTGATTGATTCCTTAATTTGGGCCTATTTCAATCCACAACAAAGAACCAGGATATAATATAAGATATTAAAGTACTTAAAATATTTCGTAAAGAAACTTCAACATGTACACACATATATGAAAACATTGCAATTGAAATAAGTTTAAATAAAACTGCACTTACCGAGTGAGTGTATACAAATGTAGAATGTTTTATAAAAGCTGTATTTGAGTGCATCCCAGTTAAAACGGTAGCGAGTAAAGAGATACCGCATGGTGAACTCACCTGAAAAAATGCTTTAATATCATTTATATTTATCATACATTTGAAAGAAATATATCGGAATGCAGATATTTTTGAAGTGTGTTTTTACATTAATATTTTACTCTAATTCATTTCATCTTCGACTAAAAGAATATTGTGGTAAATTAACATTAATTGATAAATATTACATTTCAGGGTGCAATAGTCTTTTTTAGACTTTATTACTGAAACAGTATAAAATGTCTTTGCTTTGGTTTATGTTTTGACTATGTAAATTGAAACGTTTGTTTTTTTTTCTGTATATATAAAATGTTTTATATGGATAGTTTTTAGGTAAATTAATAAATATATTTAGTATTCATAATACAGCAAATTACATACCATGAGCTGGGCCATATATAAATGCAATGGAAGTTAAAACCAAAATGGATTTTATTCTACGGTTGTTAGGTCCTTTTTTAAATGCCACACTTAAGGTATCTTTGACATGTTTGATGTCAAAAAATGATTTTATGGATGCAATTATACCAGATTTTTCCTAAAATAATTAATTTGTTAATATATATACTCTTAATATATACTTTTTTACTTAATAAATAAATTTTGCGGGAACACATTAGAATTACGCATCCCGATTTTGGGGAAAAAATGGAGTGAAGGAGGGAGATGGGGGTGTAAAACAACTCCCCTTCTACTCCCCTACTATATAACAGTTAGGAAACCTGTGGTTACCGAGATATTCATGTTTAGTTTTTGAGTTTATCTCACTTCCGAACTATCATTTTCTTTTTTTAGACTAGTGAACATGGGCCGATTCGGTTGTGGCGATGTACTTTAAAAGTCTGACATCACTTAACTTACATGACTTTGCCCTAGAATTTAATATGCGATGACAACTGACAACATCAACATAAATTCAGTCTTATAATATAATATCGTCATAATGGCGGGAAAACGTTTTGTTTCATGGTCATACAAATTTAATATATTATATATTTTTTTATTTATTAAACAATAATATTAAATTAAATTATTTATTATTACTTGTGTAAATAATAATATATATTTTTTTTATCTTTATGTATATTTGGTGTGCAATAAAGAGTAAAATAATAATAATAATAATTTATTATAAAATAATAGTTAATATTTATAAGACAAAATCATCATAAAATAGTATTCTAGAACTTTAAAAATGCACATGTCAATCCAAAATGACATGTCATGCAAGTAACTACAACCTCGTATAAAAAATAAATAACGGACCTCCTAACTCTGGGAGAGTTTAATTCGAAAGAGGGAATACTCTTCTTTAAAATACAACTCCTGTTACAAGCAAAATCGGGATGTGTAATTCTCATGCCAACCCAATTTCACAGATTTTTTGTAAGTCCAAGTTATTTTTGCCAAGATATGACAAAAGTTAAGCGTTCATGTTTATTATAATAATAAAAAGTCACTTACCTCCTTTTCCTCAGATTTAGGTCTCACGGGATCTTTTATATAAATATATCCATGGCATATACTAAAGCAAAACAATAACGAACTTATAGAGAAAACACCATAATACCCAATATGCTTCAACAATATTCCACTTAGAGCGGTTCCAATTGGACCTCCTGCTGTTAAGCAAAGATTTGCAATACCCACTCTAAAAGTTCTCGTTTCGTCGCTAGATATTTCACTAATATAACTAAAAGCGCCCATGTAAGTTGTAATCCGCCCACCGGTAATTGCTGGGAAGAAGGCCTCAAAAAACATTGTTATTTGAACCGGTATCTCATAAAAATAGTATGCATTAAGTATATTACTCAAACACATTAACAAATCTCCGACAATAGGCAGTATGATGCATATTTTCCGATTACCAGTTCTATCACTCCACGCTCCTATGAAAAGAATTAATAGACTCGGTATTGCTGTTAAAATTATGTTTTTCCATGCTTCCATAGAAGCGATTAGCTCCTGGACTATTATTTCTTCTTTCTGATACTTTGTGCCTTCTTTAGCTATGAGTGCATTACAAACGGATTCTCCATATTGTAAATTGACACGGCAGGCTTTATCAAGATTCAAATTTTGTGTTGCTAGCCTCGCCAACACTCCGGGTATAACATAACTAATTAAAACTGGCTCTAACGTTATATTTTCCTTTATGTACGCTATTTTTTCTTTTATCGTTTTCTTTTTAGTTTTCTCTTTGACTGCTTTCAAAGGTTCTTCTTCGTGTGAATTCATTATACGTAATTATCAATTGGCAGTTGGAATGACTATGAAAAGATAGCCTATTGAAATGACATTGCGTACGTTGTATATATTTACATTTTAAATGATCATCATATTATAATTACGTGAAGCAAGAGTTTTTGTATCCCTTTTTACGACAATTACGTGGATGGAGAAGATTGAAATTTAGCACAGTTAAAGTTTAGATGGATCAGGAGTGCATATATGTTATTATTTTTGTATAATATTAATTAGAAATACCTTAAAATAATAAAATTGAAGCATTATACACACTATCATCAATTTAACCAATTACCATAAATTTAACTATGTGTGTGTACGCATGTTATACAAAAATATGCTTCACACTTCACACAGTCCGACTCAGCGGCTCACGGCAGCGTCATGCGTTTGAGCACTTGAGCAGTCAGTTAACTCGGTGACAATTAATACGTGAAACGTCTACAGGTGTGCAAACAAAGACCTAATAAAACAATTATAACAATAACACATGGCTTTAGAAATGAACATTAAAGTGATTTTACTTTATAAAACTTTGAATTTTTAGTACTCCGCGATTTCATCCGCGTATAATTAATAAAAATATATTGAATAAAAATCAGCCTAGAATCTTCCTCTATAAAATGACTATACAACACAAAAATATTTTTTTAAATTCGAACCAGTAATTCCTGAGATTAGCCGGATCAAACAAACAAACTCTTCAGCTTTATATATTAGTATAGATTATGTGCTCGATATATTATGTTGTATGTAAATGTTCAAGACGATGCAAAGGCCACAGAGCCCCAAACACTTCTCTGCTTTCCTTAGAGTAGTATCAAAGAAAACAAATTTTTAACATACTCACAGTAAGGTATGACAATACTGTCAAACATTATGGATGGCAAGTAAGACTAGTTGACTTTTGATATTTGTTTCCGACTGTCAATTTATAGTTAATTCTTGATTTACTCTAATCAAGAATAATAATATAGAAGTTGTAATTCTTCCTTGCAATAACCCTAGCTGTCTAAATGATAATATGAATTCATATATGAATGTACCAACACCAACCTATCTTAATATTCAATCCTTAAGTTTGTTATAAATTTGCAATGATAGTCATATTATTATTTGCTTGCCTTATTATTTGGTTAAAAAGCAATATATTACTACACATTTATTGATTTCACTTAATATTATGATGTTTTAGCTATATGTTATTTTTATGTTAATATCATATTAATATGCTATGACTGCCTCGTTGGTCTAGTGGCTTGATATACGCCCAATGACGCGGTGGTCCTGGGTTTAATTCCCAGGTTGGACCAATAAAAAGTTATTGGGGTTTTCTGTCAGAAAATTCTCAGTCCGGAGTCCGGAAATTGGAAGTATGTACACTCCTGTGCCTCGGAACGTTAAGCCGTTGGTCCTGCGCCTGAACTCTTTCCGGTCGTGTTGGATTGCCGTCCCATCGGATTATGAGAGCTAAGGAAAAGAGAGTGCACCTGTGTTTGCGCACACACTTGTGCACTATAATATCTCCTGCGTAGTTGGCTAATCTCTCTTGAGATTGGCCGCGGTGGCCGATATCGGTCTAGAGGACTTTAAGATGCCATAAGTGTTATCGTATTGTATGTATCCTTTAAAAAAATAGTTAATTAACACTAAACCTACCAGAGTGGTCAAATGACCGACCGCTCTTGAAACTTTGATTAAAACTGTTAAATAACTACTTTTTCCTATCTTATATAACTTTTTTTTAAGTGATGGAACATTTCTTCTTGCCAATGTCTATGGGCGTTGCTGTCAACTTACCATCAGGTGGCCCATTTCCCTACCTAAAAGCTTTGACGAAGTCTGTGATTTTATAGTGATTTTGCCCTAAGACCTATTTAAGAGTTTTTAATTTAGAGTTAGACTCTTATTTTTAGCTAAATTGACTGGAATAGTAATAATACATACTTAAAAGAAAGTAAGTGTAGCACCAGCCAACAGCCGGAAAAATAAATAGTAGTTTTCTTATCAAGGGGCGAAAGATAAAAACATTGCATCTCATAAATTCAGTTTATTCGACAAAATACAAGCCTTCGTTTAAATCTTTGCTTTGAACTAAATTTTCTTGCTTATGTTCGTTCTCTTGTTCCTTCGTTTCACCATCTCGTAGCGGGTCTTTATTTTCCTGCTTAGAATTCTTCTTATTTTGTATGTGAAACCAACTAAAATAAGAATGAAATATTTGTTGAATTTAAGACTAATTTAAGACATGATTTAAAAAGCAGAGGCCCTAGCCAAGTTGACATTCTACAATTGTAAACGCTAATAGAAAACTAAAAATTGTATGAGATGTCATTCTCATACATTAGTTTCTTTTTCTATTATCGTTTACAATTGTAGAATGTCAACTTGGCTAGGGCCTCAGGTTATCGATAGATAAACTTCATTTTGAGTCGTAATTTTAATTCAATTTAGATGCCACGCAAAATTAGCCCTTGGAAGCGTGCAAAGAATTAAAAATGAGCTAGTTAATAAATAACAATGAATAAGATTAATATATAAAGCATGATTTATGTATCATGATGTGTGTAGTTTGCAAAATTAAATAAACAGATGTCTTATTATTCTTGGTGTTCTTTTGTGAAATAGTAGCTACTGTAATGAGTCATATTTACTGAAGTATTCATAATAAATATCTTTGTGCTATTTGATCACATATTGATTATATTTTTAAAATAAATAGTCAAATCTATATGTATACTCTAGTATAGAGTAAAATATATTGTTTCTCTGTACATAATTTTTTTTCACCTAATTTTGTGATAAATAATCCTTTTATGATGCAGTGAATAAATAGTATAATGTGAATCACTATACTATTTTTTTTAATTTTTGTCTATCTGTCTGTCTGTATGTCTTCTTATAACTCAAGAACGATTTGAACAATCTTGATGAAAATTGGTACACACAAAGAACATGTGACGGCGCAGGCCTTATATAAGATCGGTAAATCGTACGGTATCTTATGAAATTTAATTTCAAATCGTTAATTACAAATTTATTTTCCATGTAGCCATATGGGTGTGCGTGTGTGCGTGTGTGTGTGTGTGTGTGTGTGTGTGTGTGTGTGTGTGTGTGTTATTACACTAATCAAATAATTAATTATATTTTTATTAATTATACGCGGGTGAAGCCCCGGGGCACTGCTAGTATTTAATATTTATGTACCATTTATGGTCGGATTTGTGTGTGTGCAGACGAAAATTTACAGATGTATGGATGTAGGAACACGTATTTAATATAACAATTTATATTATTGACAAATGACAAAATAAACGTGATGTCTCTTTAGTTTTATAAGAGTTACATAACATAATACATAAATCATTACAATAAAAAAATGCAAAGGACACTGAATAGCTTATCTATTACATAAACGATAACAATATAACGTACAAATTAACACAAACATGCTATAATACCAAATGTAAAGAAAAAAAAACAGTGAATCCTTATCTTATTCTTTGTTAACTTAAATTAAATTTGTATCTTTAAATAGTATTAAAAAAATAACTCGCGATTGCTGTCCGTTTATTTCCTCCAAACAACGACCCGGAATTGCTATCGTTTTTTTTTTTTTTTTATTGCATAGGAAGGCGGACGAGCATATGGGTCACCTGATGGTAAGTGGTCACCAACGCCCATAGACATTGGCGTTGTAAGAGCTGTTAACCATCTCTTACATCGCCAATGCGCCACCAACCTTGGGAACTAAGATGTTATGTCCCTTGTGCCTGTAATTACACTGGCTCACTCACCCTTCAAACCGGAACACAGCAATAACAAGTACTGCTGTTTTGCGGTAGAATATCTGATGAGTGGGTGGTACCTACCCAGACGAGCTTGCACAAAGCTCTACCACCAAGTATATATGTCTATATGTATAAATCCGGTTTGGTAAATACAACTAAATTGATAAACACAATACTTTTGAACGGAAGCCTTAGTTTAATTTGTTTGTCATACATAATAAGCTCTGAAGAGTTTGAAGATAGGATGGATGGCTAATTAATTGTATAAAACAGAAACCGTCTTTGTTTATATTCGTTTTAAGTGAAGTATTAAGAATATAATTCTCGGTGGCCTAACCTACTCATCAGATATTCTACCGCAAAACAGAAATACCTGGTATTGTTGTGTTCCGGTTTCAAGGGTAAGTGAGCCGGTGTAATTACAGGGACAATGGACATAACATCGTAGTACCTAAGTTCGGTGGCACATTGGCGAGGTAACCGATGGTTAACATTTCTTACAATGCCAAAATATATAATGTTATTTATCTTGATATTTTTTCACATCAACGAACTGGGGCCGAATTCTACTAAGCTTTAACGATTACGATACATTACCGATTCGAGTCCGATCCAACTCTGACTATTATATATTTATTTGTATCTGAACCAAACCGATATAATGTTAACGTATACCGATATATCGAAACCAAACTTAATTGTTAACTTTAACGTCAGTAGTCAACAATTAAATTGAGGAATAGGAAAACGGATAAACGGCAACGATCATGCTTCGATTCCATTGCGATAAAGCGGCAATTTTGTTAGTAGAATGATCCCCTGTTATTATTTTAACTTAGAAGAAGAAGAAGAAGAACAGCCTGTGAATGTCCCACTGCTGGGCTAAGGCCTCTTCTCCTCTTTGTGAGGAGAAGGTTTGGAGCTTCTTCCACCACGCTGCTCCAATGCGGGTTGGTGGAATACACATGTGACAGAATTTCGGTGAAATATGACACGTGCAGGTTTCCTCACGTTATTTTCCTTCACCGTCAAGCACGAGGTAAATTATAATCACAAATTAAGCATAGGAAATTCATGTTGATGTTTAACTTACATGAAAATAAGTATCGGTGGTATTGTGAGCACAGTACTGCAGTAATAAATTATACCGGCATCAATTTTCAAGGTCATCATATATATCCAAGAATAAATTGGTGTAATAACCATAGACGTCAATACCTCCGTCAAATTGAACACTGATGTCATCTTTCCTGAAGAAAAAAAGAGCATGATGAAATCAGAAAATAGAATGATGACGGTTGATGAATGCCTACCTATAACACAGTTGACAAGCTCAGTTGCAACATGTCGGAAATTACGTAGCATATAAAAATAGTTTGCTGGCAGTTGGAGTCATAGTTTAATTTGAATAGTACAGAAAGGTGATACGTTATTCATCTTCATTCAGCCCTGAGAAGAACCGGCGAAAGAAACTCAGCGGGCTGATTTATTTATTTTTTTGTCATACAAAAAAAACAATAAGAAATAGCCATGCGGCGATCGTCTCATTCCCAAGGTGTGCTATCATCCATAAATTCATTAATTGTATAATAACCTTTAGCACACAAGCGATCCTTTACAATTTTTTTAAATTTAGCAACTGAAGTATTTTGAACGCTTTCTGGGATGCTGTTGTAGAAACTTACATATTGCTCCACAAAAGAGTTACTGACTCTATGCAGTCGAGTAAGGGGAGTAATTAATTTGTGTTTGTTCCTTGTACCCATGTTATGAGTATCACATTTTCTCATAAAATCATCAATGTTTTTCCGTACATACATAACATTACATAATATGTATTGAGAAGCAACAGTTAATATTTTAATTTCTTTATTGCATTGGAAGACGGACGAGCATGTGGGCCACCTGATGGTAAGTGGTCACCAACGCCCATAGACATTGGCGTTGTAAGAGATGTTACCATCGCTTACATCGCCAATGCGCCGCCAACCTTGGGAACTAAGATGTTATGTCCCTTGTGCCTGTAATTACACTGGCTCACTCACCCTTCATACCGGAACACAACAATAGCAAGTACTGCTGTTTTGCGGTAGAATATCTGATGAGTGGGTGGTACCTACCCAGACGAGCTCGCACAAAGCCCTACCACCAAGTATAGAGATTAGAGATTTCTGATTATTTCTGTCTTAGAGATTCTCTAGCTCCTAGGTTATACATTGCGCGAATAGCCCTCTTCTGCAGTACAAATACCGTATTGATAGCGGCCGCATTACCCCACAGCATAATGCCGTAAGACATGATACTGTGAAAATAACTAAAATATACAAGACGGGCCGTATCGACAACGGGAAAAAAACTTATTTTCTTAACTGCAAAAGCCGCTGAGCTTATTCTACTCGCCAATCCGTCAATATGAGGGGCCTACTGCCATTTGGCATCAACAGTAAGGACCAGAAATACAGTGGACTCAACTGGATCCATCGAATCCCCATTGATATGTACATTTGCAACTTCAACAACAACAATATCACAACTTTTGTTTTTTTATTATTTAACATAAGATTATTAACACTAAACCAATGTACTATATCAGAGATAGCATTGTTTACGTCGTCATACTGTACTTGTTTTCTTTTAGTTTTAAAAACCAAAGAGGTATCATCAGCAAACAATACTATGTCATGTTTATTACATACAAGAAAGGGCAGGTCGTTTATGTAAATCAGGAATAGAAAAAGACCGAGAATTGATCCCTGACGAACCCCCATACCAACTGAAACCCCAGGAGATCTCTTCCATTAACGTCGATCTTCTGAATTCTATTCTTAAGATAAGCATTCAAAAGCTCGAGCGCACCTTCTCTGATTACATAGTGATTTAATTTCCTGACCAGAGTTTCATACTTATTATACATACGGATAAATGTAGAAACACTACCACACTTCAGATAATATACCACTTATGAAGACAAGAAGTTCTATAGTTTATTCTCTAACGCTGCTCTACCACAGGTTGATGTAATTTCATCTGCCGTATAAAATTATAAAAATTTTAACACGATGGTTTTTTTACCAATAAGCACGAGAATAATTATGAACTGCTTGACATGAAAATTTGGTGCTTGCCTTGATGAATATGATATCTTCGGGTTACTTGTATGGGTTCTATCAAGTTTATGAACATAGGATAAGGCATGTTACTCAGTATTTCTTGATTTCCAAGCAATGATATTGAATATGTATCAATTTAAGTGAATCTGAAATTCAAATCGTAGAAAAGACTACCGAATTTCTTGCCATTCTAACCACCAGGATATTTTGACTCTTCAAAATATACCTTAAGAATAATTCACTTTCATTTCAAGAAGAAGAATTTTATTAAGATTAATTTAGTTACTTTTCGTTTGTATTAGCAATTTTTCTTAGTTCAAAAGTGAACGGACGAATGCAAATTTAGTTCGATAGAATTTCAGTCACAGTATGGGCATTAGATAGAACAACCTTAGCATCTAACTAATGGTAGAACTCCAGTTTAAAGTGCCCCAAGCGCGTGTTAATGTTCAGGCTAAACTTGGAAAGCATAGAATGGATTTTGCTAAGGATTAACTATTATATAATATGTCTATCCGAATATTTGTGAGAGATCTTGTATTTTTTAATTTTACCATAATTTTTATCTATTAGCTAATGGCAAGTCGATACAATTTCTCGTAATTATTTTTGGATACAATTATTATTTCTCGCACTTTGATGGTGATATGTGACATAATTTAGTTTCAAAACAACGATGAAAATATCAAATCTGGTATCAATTTACTCTTATACATTACTAGCTTCCTAAGGCGAAAATAATTCTAAACATATTAACGTCATATAATTTGATTTAATTTGATTTAATCTAAATGAATTTAATTTAATCTAATATAAATAATCTGTAAATTATTTTTATTGTATTTATTGTCTTGTAAGTATATTTTTTGTTTGGTTGAAATAAATAATTTTATTATTATTTTTCATAAATCAAGCTATTTCCGGGTAAGAATGAAGCTTTCGATGCCCATACCCAGACTACCTTTTTGTCTGTTGGGTTGGAACCTCTCGCAAGGCCGATGTCAAATAGTATAATATAACGAAATGGACGAAATAATTATATTTCGTCATTTTTGTATTTGAAATTATCGCATTTCTACAAATATCATTGTGCGTTGCAAAATTATCTGCTTAAGATATCTGTTAAAATATATTACATTTATGGGACTTATTTATATTTTTATTACCTAATTCGTCATTTGACGCCAATTTTGAAGAAATCGATCTCAGTGCAGTGAAAGAAGTCGCGTTAAACATTTCAATGGAGACGGCTGAAACAGAAATATAAAGTGGCTTAAAATCTGATAATATCCTATACCTACCTAAGCTATTACGTTTATATTAATCTAGGTGTCTTATGTAGACTTACCTAGATACATCTCTAATGAATTTCTTGCTAATCCAGTAGCTAATCCACCGACAATTTTGCTGCAAGTCGATATGAGACCAAGTGTGGAGTCGTCCCATTTCCATCTCCTACTAAATATACTTATTGATATTATAGCACCTGAAATTGTTTATTGGATACAAACATAACGCTAAAAATGTACAGAATACAAAGTACGGTCTTAAGAAGTACAAGTGCTAGTAAAAGTGCAAGTACAAGTGCTTCGAGAAATCTGTCGCCCGGGATTTTAGTAAGATACGATAGTCGAGAATGTTACGCAACTACGGACGAGAATTTGAAAAGTATATCAGGGCATCTGTAAATCAAACCGCTCTTTTGGGTCATTGATAGAAGTCATTACATAACATTGATTGGAACGTTACACCTGTTAGGTTGTATAAAATTGAACATTTTTTTTCTAAATTGATGCTCAAAGCATCAAAGTAAACTAGTTTCCATTTACGGCTAAACCGTATGAGAGGTAACAAATTATGCCGTTCTGTACCACTGACAACTTGCATGAAAAGTTTTTTGGTAATCAGTTACCTAGTTAATAAGTGAAAGCATAACAAACAAACAAATTAACAAACTCACTTTCGAATTGATAATATCACATTTTAAATTTTTATAGTAGAATTGCCTACAATGCGTAATTCAAAAGCATCCCTCTAAAAATTTCGAAGTCAATCAACGTATGTGATGTAATACACATATAAGGTACTTTTGTAACTTGCAACTCAATAATGAACGCTTACTGAAGTAAAACAACGATTTATAAATCTCAGAATCAGGCAATAACCTGCTGACTGTACCCTAACATCCGAAACTGTGCTTAGCTTTGCACATGTTTTACCCTGCAGCTGTACGACGTAAATCTGATTGATTCCTTAATTTGGGCCTATTTCAATCCACAACTAAGAACCAGGATATAATATAAGATATTAAAGTACTTAAAATATTTCTTAAAGAAACTTCAACATGTACACACATATATGAAAACATTGCAATTGAAATAAGTTTAAATAAAACTGCACTTACCGAGTGAGTGTATACAAATGTAGAATGTTTTATAAAAGCTGTATTTGAGTGCATCCCAGTTAAAACGGTAGCGAGTAAAGAGATACCGCATGGTGAACTCACCTGAAAAAATGCTTTAATATCATTTATATTTATCATACATTTGAAAGAAATATATCGGAATGCAGATATTTTTGAAGTGTGTTTTTGCATTAAAATTTTACTCTAATTCATTTCATCTTTGACTAAAAGAATATCGTGTTAAATTAACATTAATTGATAAATATTACATTTCAGGATGCAATAGTCTTTTTTAGACTTTATTACTGAAACAATATAAAATGTATTTGCTTTGTTTTATGTTTTGACTATGTAAATTGAAACGTTTGTATTTTTAATCTGTATTTATAAAATGTTTTATATGGATAGTTTTTAGGTAAATTAATAAATAAATTTAGTATTAATATTACAGCAAATTACATACCATGAGCTGGTCCATATATAAAGGCAATGGAAGTTAAAACCAAAATGGATTTTATTCTACGGTTGTTAGGTCCTTTTTTAAATGCCACACTTAAGGTATCTTTGACATGTTTGATGTCAAAAAATGATTTTATGGATGCAATTATACCAGATTTTTCCTAAAATAATTAATTTGTTAATATAAATACTCTTAATATATACTTTTTTTACTTAATAAATACTCTTTAAACAAATTTTGCGGGAACACATTAGAATTACGCATCCCTATTTTGGGGAAAAAATGGAGTGAAGGAGGGAGATGGGGGTGTCAAACAACTCCCCTTCTACTCCCCAAATACAAATGTAATATATTATTTATTATTTCTTGTTACACAATAATAATTTATTATTAAATAATAGTTAATATTTATAAGAGAAAATCATCACAAAATAGTATTCTAGAACTTTAAAAATGCCAGGTCAATTCAAAATGACATGTCATGCAAGAAACTTCAACCTCGTATAAAAAAAATTACGGACCTCCTAACTCTGGGAGAGTTTCATTCGAAAGAAGGAATACTCTTCTTTAAAATACAACTCCTGTTACAAGCAAAATCGGGATGCGTAATTCTAATGCCAACCAAATTTCACAGTTTTTTTGTAAGTCCAAGTTATTTTTGCCAAGATATGACAAAAATTAAGCGTTCATGTTTATTATAATAATAAAAAGTCACTTACCTCCTTTTCCTCAGATTTAGGTCTCACGGGATCTTTTATATAAATATATCCATGGCATATACTAAAGCAAAACAATAACGA
Source organism: Nymphalis c-album (assembly GCA_963151315.1). NCBI lineage: Eukaryota > Metazoa > Arthropoda > Insecta > Lepidoptera > Nymphalidae > Nymphalis > Nymphalis c-album. The sequence continues at coordinate 10,946,682 of OY720591.1, read as the reverse complement.
ACTTATAGAGAAAACACCATAATACCCAATATGCTTCAACAATATTCCACTTAGAGCGGTTCCAATTGGACCTCCTGCTGTTAAGCAAAGATTTGCAATACCCACTCTAAAAGTTCTCGTTTCCTCGCTAGATATTTCACTAATATAACTAAAAGCGCCCATGTAAGTTGTAATCCACCCACCAGTAATTGCTGGGAAGAAGGCCTCAAAAAACATTGTTATTTGAACCGGTATCTCATAAAAATAGTATGCATTAAGTATATTACTCAAACACATTAACAAATCTCCGACAATAGGCAGTATGATGCATATTTTCCGATTACCAGTTCTATCACTCCACGCTCCTATGAAAAGAATTAATAGACTCGGTATTGCTGTTAAAATTATGTTTTTCCATGCTTCCATAGAAGCGATTAGCTCCTGGACTATTAGTTCTTCTTTCTGATACTTTGTGCCTTCTTTAGCTATGAGTGCATTACAAACGGATTCTCCATACTGTAAATTGACACGGCAGGCTTTATCAAGATTCAAATTTTGTGTAACTAGCCTCGCCAATACTCCGGGTATAACATAACTAATTAAAACTGGCTCTAACGTTATATTTTCCTTTATGTACGCTATTTTTTCTTTTATCGTTTTCTTTTTAGTTTTCTCTTTGACTGCTTTCAAAGGTTCTTCTTCGTGTGAATTCATTATACGTGATTATCAATCGGGAGTTGCGATGACTTTGAAAATTATATCTATTGAAATGACATTGCGTACATTGTATAGATTTGCCATTTTAAATATTTGAAATAGCGTCTGCATTTAATTTTGCAACGTTATCAATAGTTAAATAAAATTACTGTATAGTATAACACTTGATTTGTTTGTGGAGATATTGCGTCAGTCATCTGATTGTTTTCACTGAAGTGAAGAGATAAAAATAAATAAGTTATGTTATAAAATTTAATATAAAAATTTTGAAAGATTTTTGATTATTACTCATCTTAAATAATCGAATGATAAACAAGTTTTGATTAATGAAATAAACAAAATAAATATATTAATTACAAGTATATTCTGACATAAAGTTTTAATATAAACAATACTCTAGAAATCACGGTAAAAATTGTTTGAATATAATATTTGCTTTGATCTTGTCAACAATGCAAAAGTTTGCGTCAAGTATGGAGACAGGCACAAAATCCGAAGTTTATTGACATCGTCTCTTTGTATAAAGTTTGTTTATAGACAGAACGAAAGACTTTATAACGTTTTTGCTTCAATGATCTTAAATTCAAAGTGTTTTTGTAATTTATAATTATACGTACCTACTAACTGGAAGCGAGTTGAGACAACATAATTTTAATTATTAATTTATATTTAGAATTGTTTAATTCATGTTGGAAATTTTTATTTATTCATATTCGATATTGATTTCAATTCGACTTTGACATACGAGTAGGTATGAACATATACATCGGTGTCCTCTTAAAATAATAGTTTAATTGCACGTGAGGACGTTTAGGATATTTTATTTTTATAATGTTTTTATCAAGAGCAATTATTTTATTTATTATTTAGAAGATAATTAGCCCTTCGAAAAAAAACTGGGAGTAAGAAAATCGCTTAACGACATTGATTCAAGGGGCCATGCAACCGCATTAGTCTCATTTAAATACTTACGCCGCTACGAGTAGCTGGTTTATTACATAAAAATAAGTCTTATGTAGCAGGAGCTAGCATTCTTTAAGCTGTAATATCTAGTTGGTTTTTATTACGTTTTATTATTAATTACCTTTGTAAAGAAAATATGAAAATATAACTTTAATATTTCATTTCAAAATAACATATTTTATTAACAGAAGTTTTTAGCAGAACTATTTGTAGTTGTGTCTTTTCGGATTCGTATCTGACTACACTCGCCGGTCGGATATCCGCACTTGTATACTCTGTAATTCCGCCATAATACCTGTAATTCCAGTAATTTCGACGGTAAGCGGACGCCTAAGGATTGCGTGGGACGTTAAATTTTATACACTGTTATCTGAGCCGTTTTACGCTTGAGCGGTGTGATTATCTATTGTGGTCTTACCTTTTTGGTAAAACTATTATATTATATATATAATATGCGGGTTGTTACTAGTTTAGAAAAGGTCAGTCAGTTGGAAGGAAGTCAGAGATATGATTTGAGGGTAGTTTAAGAGTTATTTTAAGCATAATACCAATATTCAGTTAAGGAATTACTAATATTCATATTTACCCGTGCAACTAAGTTAAACTTATTAAGTTTAGGAAGAGTCTAATAGCCCAAAAGATTAAAATCGTCTGTGATTTTAACATCGCCATGCATCCAGTAAACCATATTTTTTGAATGTCGTATTGTTTGACTTTTTGGTTTATTTACACTAATTCAGATCTTCACCAAAATGTTATCAATATCACCATTGAATTTTTTATTTAACTAGGACATTATTTGACATTAATGATTTTTTATTTCAGAATTACTTTATTCTATATAATTACTTATTTTATTTATACAAATATATTTCAAAAGCTACAGCCCGTTAAACTCCACTGCTGGATGTAGACCTTCTTAACTCTTAAGGTTTAAATCACCACGCTACTTCATTGCTATTCGGTGGCTACATATGTCGCAGAGTATATTCCGATAAATATACGTTAAATTGGTTAAAGTATTATGTGGTAAACACAATACTTTAACCAATGAGACCTAGATGAATAATACTTAATATTAAACATGCATATATCAGGCAAGGTGAATTCTATACGACAATAATAATAATAATTAAAAAAAAAATTAAATGAAACTGCAGTATAGTCCTCCATTATATTTATTTAACGTTTTCAAAAGAAATTGCATTACCTTTGAGCAAAACAATAGAGTAAGGAACGCCTCGTATAAAATGCCTCGAATCTTTTATATAACATAAAATTCTATACAAACTACTAATACGAAATAAAAAACAAAGTCTTAATATATAATATGTATTCTATTAATCGTTTTAGGTAATATTTCGGTTTATTTAATTCTCCTAATTGTTGAAATAAATTTATGTATATTTTATATTATATAATATATTATTAATAGTATATTAATTACATCCACATTACGTGATATTTTAGCGGAATTTTAAATGTTCGAATTTTTGAATTATTAATAGTTTATTATATCAATCAATTCACTTCAATAGATTACTTATACAAATATTGTCTACTTCCATAATACATACATATAGTTCAATGCATCGATATATAAACTCGAAATTTGCTCAAACACTGTTTTATCTACGTAAGAGTTAAGTAACTACGCGTTTGTCATTTGACTCTGCGCGATACATATTATTATATTCGTTTTAAAACTAAGAAGTGCTGTATTGTCGTTATATTAAATGGCATAATAATATAAATCAGGTCCAACTTATCGTTAATTAGCCAAAGCCATCGGAAATCCACAAAAACAAACGAAAAATTCGAATTTTCGTGTCGAACATTTTTTATTAAAAATGTCATGCGCCATCTTAGTAATACTAGTTGTGATGTGATAAAAACTTAACATAACGATATCGTACAATATGGGTAAAAAAAGATAACTCTCGTACATAAATCGGTATCGTATATATATCGGTTACTTTGCAAAGTACTGTATAAAATTACCAGTGTAATATAGCAACTTGTAATTTGGAGATCTCTGTTTAACGAAGCAAAACGCATTGCGTCTCCTAGTCATTGTCTTGTGGTTAGAGGTTGGTTAAATGCTGGTATTATATGACAGTGTTTTGAGCGATCATCTTGAGTTTAGACATCGATGTCTCAAAGTTGCCTTTCACATTAATTTGGCATATTAATCTAAATCCAGCATTAAATGCTAAAACTTTGTACAGATTGTATTTTTAAGAGCGAAATTCGTTCACTAAAATACATTTAGAATAACATTTGAAGTATTTATATCTTGCAAAACGTATTTTAAAACTTAAAAATAACAAGTATTATAAAAGAAAAACTTTGAACCAAAATCATTTTATCGTTGAGCAATTGTACCTTAAACTTATTCACTAACCGATCTGACGAATACCTCAAAATGTTGTCTAACTTTCAAATGTCAAACCTTCGATTGTCGTGAGAGAGTCGTCACACTTTTGACTTTCTATTTGAGTTGTTAATATTTCAAAATTATTTAAATAAAGAAAAAACGTAAACTTTTTATTTTCCTTTTAATTTTCTGTTTTTTTTTTATAATATGTATATCGACTCTTTGAATTGTAAGCCAATCGGAGGCAGTATTGTATATACTCTGCCCAATACATTTAACTTGTAGCATTAATTTTATGTGGTGGATAATATTTTACTGATTCCACTAAATAAACTTTGATCGCAATACTTGACTATTAAGGAAATTTCACACATCAAATGAAATATTTCTGTATATGATATTTTGTTTTTTTTTTTTTTAATCATATATATTAACGGTAATAAATCATTTATGTTGTCGAATCGGATTCTTGACATCTAATAATATAATCTATAACAAAATCTGATTAGTGATTGAGCACAGACGGATACTGCTACTTAATATCATGATATAACAGTACACAAAATGATAACGTATAAGGTTAAAATGTATAATATTTCTCTTATGTAAAAATCCGTTTATATAAGAATATTTTGGTTAAGCGGTTTATAATACGCAAACAGCGTAATAGAATTATGATCGTAATTGCAATTTTTTTAATATAGTGACGTTATTTTCAATGTCTGGTACTTGCTTCTAATAATGATCAACTTTTTTATACTGCCACAAAATTTTCACAACATAAAAATGATAAATTAAGACATACTATATTCATATTACAAATTTCATGCAAATTTGCAAATTTCATCAATAATATGCAGTTCAAACGATGCATCCCTAAAATCTTAAGCGTTTGCTGAAAAAAAAAATGGACAATACCTCGTAATATTACCATTAGATATTACATGAGTTATTAAATAAAATTTAATTAATTAAATGATCAAATTTACAATTTAATACGATTTTATTTCACCTTAACATAAATGACCAATATAATATACTTCTAACACATTGATTTTATTTAAACTATCATACGTTTAGCTATTGTTAATATTTAAAATTATCATATCATAATTTCTTCTCTTTTTTTTTAATTCATAAGACAAAGAGGTTAATAACATTGTTATATAGACTATACGGTAATGAGTTCTCTATGACATTTTTTGTTAACTTTAGAAGTTTTTTTTTAAATTACAATCTGTAGTCTATGGTACATAATCAATACGGTAACGATTTCTACTATTCTACACATCACAAGACAAGAATGTTTAATTTACCAAAGTCACCTGAATTCTCGGCTAAATTTATATATTACATGTTTTATTTACATACAATACTTTCGATTTATTTAACTATATATTAAGAAAGATATTCACATTATACAATTCCATTAATCAATACTATTCGTTGTTTGTGGAAATTATATATTAAAAAAAAACGATATATATTTATTTATGTATATTTTGTTATCCGACTAAGATTTTAAGTTTCTGTTTGTTTGTTTCAATTTAGTCACTTTTGACGTGACAACGTCTAATAAATCGATGAACGCTGGCTGCATGCACGAAAAAGGATAACTCATTGTCCCGTTACGCTTATTGTACACTTGCGCCGCATCTATCTGTTATGACGTTGTCACTTTAAACTATCGTCCGTAAACCGACTTTACAGACATCCATTTTTTTATGGCATCATTACTTTTTTTTTAAATTGATTGATTCGTAAAAACTTTCTCAAATGTGTCTTTGTCAGTCTTTTGTGCAATTAGATAACTTATTCGGGTATATTGAATTTCCTGTTAATATGTAATATTGTTTCATTAGACATTGAATTTTAACAGATTTACGAGATTAAATTAAACATTATATTCGTTTATTAATTGCTTAATTCGCTAGTACTATAAATATTTAGCGTATTATGTTTTCACAAACAACTTTTGATATCTGGAATTTAACATAATTTCACAAATCTTTAGTAAGTGTTATAAGGTCGTATGTGAAAATTAAATCAGTAACTGCAAAAAGTTTAATAATCATATTTTAATTCATATTTGTATTACTTTGAAATTAACGTCGTATCGTATATACATTAGTTATCAAGGAAATTATAAAGGGGAATTATTCGATTTTTTTTTAAATGCTTCTTGTAAACAAATAATTCGCACATACGACTTTTTTGTTTAACAAATAGCTCGTTCACAAAACAGAATAAGAATTAAAACATATAAATGTAAAAGTTTTTTTTGACTAATAAATAATAATGTGACTTTTATATGTCACGTACATATGTTTACACAATTTAAAAAATCTATATACAAAAATTTCGCTTAATCGCCTAAGGCTTGACATCATCGCAGGATATCTCTGAAAAAAAAAATTGGTTATTATTAACAATATTCTAATTTATCTAGTTTTATCTTTCGAAATAAAGAACTATCTGTAGATCTTTAATAAATCATCTAATTATTATTTAATAAAATATAATATTACTTTTCGAAATTCAAATTACGTCTATGATCGCGCATTAGCCCATTAAAAATATTTAATTAAAAAAAAAAACTATCCAACGGCAAAATAAAACAATTTTCATAATATTTTAAAATAATTTTAACGACAAAGACATTTATTCTAAGTTCCCAAGGTTGGTGACATATTAGCGATGTAAATGATGGTTAACATTTCTTACAATGCCATCGTCTATGGGCGTTGGTGACTTACCATCAGGCCCATATGCTCGTCCGCCTATCGATATATACAATAAAAAAAACAAAAACATCAAAATTAATTTATAGTCAACAACACAATATAATATTTTATATATTTTACAAATGTAACAGAATGACGATGTCTCATCTGATATTACGTTCAAAAATATAACAATTGAACGTAAATACATGGAAAATTACTTAAAACATTTTATCTTCCAAGACAACAGCAATTAATGAAGCATTTGAACTAATTTCAGGGAGGTCAAATGAGTTCGAATGAATAGAATTGATTGTTTTATCAGTTAAGATAGTGATAACGAAACGATATAATTAAATAAACTAAATAGTTATTTAATTAATAGTGATTGCAAATGTGTTTACTGTACTAAAATAAATTAATTAAAATAAGAAATGGTTATTTATTTATTTTAAGTTAAATAAAATATACAAATTCAAAAGCGGAAAAAGATTCATGTATCTATAATTATATTGTTCTTTAAGCTTGATAATTTATTGGACCCTTTTATCTAAACTAAAAAGCGAATGAATATTTTTTCAATAGTCGATTTTAAAACCAATAAAGCCGTGAAACAAAACATATCTCTATAAGTAAATTTACAATATAATTAATAATATGTATAAAATTACCTTAAAATATTCGTAATAGTGAATAAAGAGCAGATCACGATTAGCATTGAAGAGGCTGCTGCTGGACCTGTTGACAAGAGAAAAATATATCAACACCCACTTTACATTTTACAGTCACAGTGTGTCTGTGTCCCACTACTGGGCTAAGGCCTTCTATTTTCAGGAGAATGTTTGGGGCTTATTCTACCGATGCGGGTTGGTGGAATACACATGTGACAGAATTTCAGTGAAATTAGACACATGCAGGTTTCCTCGCGATGTTTTCGTTTACCGTTAAGCACGAGATTAATTATGATCACAAATTTAGCACATGAAATTCAATGGTGCTTGCTCGGGCTTGAACCCACAAACATCGGTTAAGATTCACGCGTTCTTTGCCACGGGACCAAAATTTTAATAGATTATTAATTTATTCCCGTATTGCTCGGAATTTTATTGATGATATGACTTACGTAATACGTCAAAAAACAAAACAAAATTTAAATCAGTTGCACACGACATTGGTATCGAAATATACAATATACAAAAATATATAACAGCTCGTAAATATTTCCCTGCTACTATAAATTTTATTATTTACAAAAAATTCTACTCATATATTAAACAATGGATTAAAAAGTAAATTTTTATAACCTTCAATAGCCCGGAGTCCGTGTGACGTCAGAATATAATTGATAGGGTCGCATGTGTATCAAAGCAAGGAATATACGAAAAGAATGTTTAAAAAAAATAATTGAAACTTGAATCGACGGCGTGTAAAAGGTACCAGATGTTACCGAACGATCCTTGTTTAATAAACTTTATCGAAATATTATCTATACATCCAGCTGTCGCCAGAAATATAGTATACTTGAACAAAAATTGAAGTTTTACTGCAATACAATATGTATTTGTATTTGAAAAGTACTTTTTTAGTGCTTACCTAATTTCTATAATGTACTCTTTGTGAAAATGTCATGTTTCATACCCACCGATTTATTTGTTTTTTTTTTTTATTATTGCATAGGAAGGCGGACGAGCATATTTGCTACCTGATGGTAAGTAGTCACCAATGCCCATAGACATTGGCATTGTAAGAGATGTTAACCATCGCTCACATCACCAATGCGCCACCAACCTTGGGAGCTAAGATATTATGTCCCTGTGCCTGTAATTATACTGGCTCACTCACCCTTCAAACCGGAACACAACAGTATCAAGTCCTGCTGTTTTGCGGTAGAATATCTGATGAGTGGATGGTACCAACCCAGACGAGCTTGCACAAAGCTCTACCACCGAGTAAATTAGTAAAGTAATTTGTCTATCAGACGGTCAATCAGTGTAAACGTTTTAGAAGATTAATATTTTGTTAACTTTGAGAACAATAACTTCAATCAATTTACAATTTTATATGTTAAAATAAAATACAATAAGTCAAACATTTGTTGTGGGCATGTAAAGAAAAATATATGAAGTGTTTGGCAACTTCCAACATATTTTTTTCTGCTAAAAATACAAATACGTCCTTTTATGTGCAAACAGAGTGGATATGGTCCCGTGAGACAAGTGAACATTGTATTTATTATATTTGACGAGTATGTTTTTAAAATACAATAAAATACATATGTAAGAGGATGCATTAGTATATGATTGATGTGCTTAGTATTAAATGTATAAGAAGATTTAGTATAAATATATTATTTTAATGAAAAGAATTAAAATGCCAAGTGCGAGTCACACTCGCGCACGTAGGGTTCCATACCATTATTTATAAAAACGACAAAATGTTCATGTTTGTTGTATGGGAGCACCAATTAAATATTCGTTTTATTTGTTATAATATATAATATAATAGTCTCGAAACCATGTGGTGGATGAAAATCTTCTACAAGTGTTTCCACCAATCCGTATTGGATGGAACTAACTTCTCCTCGATACATTTGCCAGTTTATTTTGTATCCTCCCCCCCCCCAAGTCGAGGAGCATGTTGCTTCTGAGTATTTCACTTTGAAAGGGAATGTCTTTGTCTGAGAGCTATGCACAAAATGCATTTTTATTTTATTTCACACAAACAAAATACATATAACATTAAATGAAACAGCGTTTGAAGTAATAGAATTATTTGTCATCTAACTCCGCTTGGTATCGTGTACCGTCTCTTTAATAAGAAAATAGCTTCGGCTCCTTCAACAAATAGCAAATGTTGTTTTATGATAAAAGCAAATATAAGAAAGGAATACGCAATAAATACTTTTATATCTCTCTTATCCCCTAAACAAGCACACTGAATAAATAAACGTGGTTACAATTTGTTAACACATCTTGTGAGGAAATGTATGTATTGAATTTTCTAATATACGTTTAGTATCGTTAAATTTAATTAGCACTCGTAATGGTGATACGAGTTTTTGTAAGCTTGGCTGGGTATGTGAAGATAATTATGGTCCACTGATCAATTCTTGCTATGGTACCCATTCTCAAGAATGTCTAGCCGAGTAGTATAATAAATTTTAGTCAATAAGTTTAAACGCAAAAACAAGTGCACTCTACTTTTTTATATATTAGATTAATAAGTAATAAGAGAGAAGCAGCCTGCAGTATAGAAGGTGACAGTATTTGCAAATACTGTCAGACTAGTCTAGACTGCAGGCTGCTACTGTCAGCTTAGACATAAAGTACTTACTTTTTCACTTGAACTAGTTTAGTTATAAAGGCTAGGGATAGAACATCAGTCAGGACATAATAATTGACGTCGCATTGATAGGTATTTGATTTTATTAACAGTTTTGTTATTTTTGGAGTCGATGTCAGTTAAGAAAACACTATAATATACCTAGCAATAATAATACGGGAATCTTTTAAAAACAAACAAAAACATACACATTACAAATTGACTTTTATTCGCCTCGTTAGTTGCGCGTGCGACACAAGCACATCTAACTATGTATGTAGTTATAAACTCACCGTGGCTGACATCGACTCCAAAAATAACAATAATTGTAAATACATTATCAACCACACAACACATTCGTACCTACATATTGATGAGTAGAAAATAGTAAGTTAATTATCAAGTTAAAGAAGAATACGCAATATTTTTTTTGATAAGGGCCAAGTGTCTAAGAAATAAAATTTAGAAAATTTCATTGAAATCTATCCAGTAGTTTTTCCGTGATGCGCGTACAAATGCAGAACTCTCTCATTCTATTTATGTAGATAAATATTTGTATAACAATATAACCTTTAAAATTAACGATCTGGATTAAAAATGTATTTTGTGTTATTTTTATTTCGTACCTACCTAATATATTTGTTATGGTATTATAATATTTTTATTTAAAAAAAACTAACTTCAATTTATATATATGCATTTGGATAATTTTAATTAAATTATATAGATAATGCCCGAGAAAAACTCGTTGTATTATTTCTATATCCTGCACAAAAATACCAAAACATGACAAAAAATTGTTGTTTTGCCACGATTATAGTCTTTAAATATATACTCACTTGTACTTACAATTTTTTGTTAAAGTAAGATAAAAATTTATTACTCATTTGATAATTTAAATAAAAAACTTGAATTTGAATAAATAATTCTAAATTAACATGTTTTGAATTAAAAAAAATATGTTTAAGTTCTAAATATAGTAAGATTATTTTATCCTAATTACCCAACAATAATAATATTATACGCATGTTTTATTCTATTTGCACTCGACAACTGAGGACGATGAGGATTTGGTGTTGATATCAAATTAGACAGACAAACGGAGGACGATTATGTTGTATCTTATCTGTTGGGATAAAAGGAAGAGTATCTTAATTAACAATAAACAATAATTCCAATGAAATACAATTATCAAAACAAAAATTTTCTTTTAAGTAATAAGATTTACATTATAAGCAATAGCTTCTAAATAATAAAATAAATAAAAAAACACCATATATAAATCCGTTAAAATTGTTAGCATTACTAACAATTAGCTTGTTAGCGGTCGTAGTGGTCGTCACCTTAGTTGAACCTTAAACACATAAATAATACAAAGCAATAACAGCACCGTCAGCTAACTGCGGCGTGCCACTGTTATTGCTTCCATCTACAATCCCCTATCTACCCATCCAGCCCCCCACGATCCACCCAACCTCCACCCAGAGTCACCCGTTCCTAATGCGACATTCTTACGTGACAACGATTTATCCAACATGTATTGTTCTCCCTAATTTATTGCGTTTTAAATTCGCTGAATTATATTCGGTGTTCAGCACATAAAAAAAGTGCTGACCGTTTCTAACGGGGATCGCGTCATATATTTGCAACAGGAATTCGTGGTCTCACCTTTCGAAATGTAGATACGTTTTCGTATATCTAAAATTTGAAATTTTTAGAAAAAATTGTTAAAAAACTTTGTATTGAAATTAATATCTGTAACATATAAATAAGTGTGATTTATTTCACTACGTTTTATAAAAGTCTCTCTCGGAGATTCGGCGAGGGGAGTCTGTCTGTCTTAACGCGATAATCTCATATACTACAAAACGGTACTTGGTGGTAGAGCTTTGTGCAAGCTCGTCTGGGTAGGTACCACCCACTCATCAGATATTCTACCACAAAACAGCAGTACTTGGTACTGTTGTGTTCCGGTTTGAAGGGTGAGTGAGCCAGTGTAATTACAGGCACAAGGGACATAACATCTTAGTTCCCAAGGTTGGCGATGGTTAACATCTCTTACAATGCCAATGTCTATGGGCATTGGTGACCACTTACCATCAGGTGGCCCACATGCACGTCCGCCTTCCTTTGCAATAAAAAAATTAAAAAAAAACGGATTTCCATACGGTTTTCACTAATGGACGAAGTGATTTATAAGGAATCTTTTGGTGTAAATATTTTCTAATGATTTTGTAAATAAGAAAATAAAATGCTTACTTGGTTATTCACTTGGTGGTAGGGCATTGTGCAAGTGTGTCTGGGTAAGTTGATACCTACTGGGTTGTCACAATCGTCACATATTCTACCACTTAACATTATTATACATTCATAAATCTATCGTCCCCGTATTTAGCAAAAATTAAATTATATTTTAATTTTTTTCAAATTAAATAATATTGTAATTTTTTGCCTTCCGTGTACTCTTGAAGTTGAAGCTGTTGCGTGTGTCCCCTCTGTATTTAGCAAAAATTAAATGATATTTTAATTTTTTGCAAATGAAATAATATTGTAATTTTTTGCCTTCCGTGTACTCTTGAAGTTGAAGCTGTTTGTCTTTTAGTTGATTTGGTTATTATGTCTTAGATGATTACGCAATTATATTTCTTATATTAAAACACAAGGTATTTTGTTAATATTTCTACAACTTACTTATGAATCCGGTGTATGATCAAACATGACAACAATGACAGCCCTTACAAAATCAAAGACGATGGATATTTAGTCCATAATTTAATTAAAACTTTTGTCAATTTCAATTTCATATAATAGTATTATTAATAAAATTCAAATTATTTTCTATTAGATATGGTAAAAATATCAGTGGTAATATAGCAACAATTATATAAGGCGTAGCATAATACACAGTTATTAAGAAAGGAAACGCGATTGTGTGAGAAGGACCGGATGGTCCTATACATCTGACTCGGCCCTTAACCCGGGAATACGGCGTGGGTTATTTCGAAGATGTGCTTATAAAATAATGTCGTAAAATAGGATGACTTGATAAAAATATCAAAGGGCATTCATATAATTATTTTCTTTAATCAATTAATAATATATTTATTTTTGTTATTTCAATTGGATATCAAATAATAGCAAAAGATTAAAAAGGACCTACCTAATACCCCTTTGACATGTGACATCATAAAAGTGAAAGAATTGGTGCCGTAGATAGTTTTCCCAATAAGTAACAAAAATAAGTATGTAATTTTATAACATTCACCTGGTAACACCAATCTCTCAATCTCAATCTCATCATGAGATCACAATCGATTATGTAGAACTGCCCCAATATTTATAATGATTAACCCACACATGGAAACTGGGTTAAGTTAAAGCTTTAGAATGTAAAACCAAATGGAAATTATTCAAAATTATCTTCGAATGACCTTTGAACTTCGTTATAATATCGAAAATATAGCGAGCAATGGGAGGTTAAATATAATTATGATCTCGGATGAAGGTCGGATCTGACATAATTATGTCGGTTCGTCCCGGCCTGCGCCCTCTTACCAAATTTTCCTCCTATCTAACGGTACTACACGCGATTTTTATGGTAATTACACTTTTATCATCATGTCTTAATTCAATTTTACCTCACGGAAACTGTTAATTATGATTAAGATTTACTTATCATGCTTAGATATTATTAATTTCTTAAATAAACAAGAAGCCAATTAACGAAAAATTATTATTACAGTTTCAATAATTGAACAATTTAGGCTGCCTAGAGAGTGATAGAAAAAATAGAAACAGTTGAAATCGAATCTTAAATTTAATTTACCTTTACCAGAGGATATATTTTTCCGATTGTATTAATGCCATAAGAATTTTGCGTCAATTTATGTAAAGTTAGTCTTCACTTTGCATCGCTAGCAGTTTCTAAGCTATATAAAACTAAAAGCAATTTCATAAGACCATAATCACAAAGTTACTGCCTAGTACGGTACTCTTATGCAAAGAAAATAGATGCCAAGTTTAAGATGAAATTAAATTCCACCGAATTCTTCGGTGCTTAGAATAATATTATATATTAACTTAAGATGAAATTGTTTGCCATAGAATTGAAAATTACATTTATTCTTGTTTCTGAACGAAAATGAAATTAAAGACGGTCCGTTTTAAATTATAACATAAATATTATTAAAGATACATAATAAAAGTATAAATTGATTAGTGACCATAAATTTTAATATAAGAAAGTAAATAAAGATAGTATAAAATAATGTGATATATCAAATCCATCAAGAAATTCCGAGATTAAAGTTATATTAAAGCATATTTATGTCATAATTTTAAGAAAAATTTAAAAATGAAACATGTAAACAGATCATCATAAAACGATCGCTGAAATAAAAAATAAACATTTCAGTGATTGTTAATGTAAGGAGAAATGCGAAGTCGAAATGGCCCAGTGGTAAGAACGCGTGAATCTTAACCGATTATCGTGGGTTCAAACACACAAAGCACCGCTGAATTTAATGTGCTTAATTTGTGATTATAATTCATCTCGTGCTTGACGGTGAAGAAAAATATTGTGACACCCGCATGTGTCAAATTTCACTGGAATTCTGTCACATGTGTGTGGAATACATACATTTGCGGGGCGGAATAAGCTCCAAACCTTCTCCTCAAAAGAGGAGAAGAGGCCTTAGCCCCGCAGTGGAATATTTACAGGCTGTTAATGTTACTGTTTTTTAATTTAATAAATTAATTGATGTTAATATATTTTATAAATATATATAATGTAAGGAACTAATTTAGTAGTAGTGCTTAAATTTATTTTAAAAAGATAATTACGGGCAACACTGTCTTGTACTGGATTGTATATGTTATAAACCAAAGGCTATAAACGTTGCTTAGCGACGGTTTAGTCATACACAGTATTCTCTCTTTCTGTCCCTATACATTTGTAATTCGAAAGAAGCAGACAGTATTATTAACTAATAACCTATACAACGTTAAGTATGATCGTATCAAAAGTTACGTCAACATATTTTAGGAGAGGTCTTTGTTAATCTTCTCTCGTCATAAATATAAGATTGATGTCTTTATTTAAGTCTTCAATGTTTATAACAATCACGTTTTGAACGCAAACAAATCCTGATCCTTCTAAACTGAGATTATTCGTCTTTTAACACTCGCGACACGTGTTTAGCAATCTTAATTTGCGTTAACTGCTGAAGCGGTATTAGGAAGATTTCGGCTGAGTCTCGCACGGGACCGTACATTAATCAAGGGGACGTATTTATGCGAGCTATAATCGAGTTACGCGACAAAAACGAGTTCTTTGAAGGTGAATTATTTAATTATTCGTGTTGTTATAACATGTTTCTGCTATTCAATGTTTGTATTTATTTATTTCGTTGATAACTGTCTGAAGTACGTCTGTGCAATTATAAGCTATATCTTTTTTGGCTTAAATTTTCCTTTAGTTATTCTTGTTTTAAAACTGAAAGTCCATTGTTTTGCTGATATTTTTTTATTGTGTAGGTAGACGGACGAGCATATGGGCCACTTGATGGTAAGTGGTCATCAACGCCCATAGACTATGGCATTGTAAGAAATGTTAACTATCGCTAACATCGCCAACCTTGGGAACTAAGATGCTACGTCTCTTGTGCCTGTAATTACACTGGCTCACTTACCCTTCAAACCGGAATACAAGAATGCAAAGTACTGCTGTTTTATGGTAGAATATCTGATGAGTGATGATCAGATGATCTTGCACAAAGCTCTACCACCAAGTAAATTCTCATGTAATTCCGATACATAACTAGCTTTCATTGCTGAATTGTCAAATATTTGCTTGTAATAAAAATGCGCAATATAAGATTACATTGATGATAAAAAAGATAGATAATTGAACTTGTTGATTTATGTATAATTGTATAGGTTATATAAATTATATTATATTATGCCAAGATTTTGTTTTTTTTTCTCCTTAAAAGAATTTAAACTCAGAATCGTTGGTATGTTTATTTTTAATGTGATCCTGTAAAATTAATCATAAGTGCTTGTAAGAGGCTACTTCAGTAGAGTGTGTATATTTTGATTTCAATTAATTTAATTTATGGAATACGTACAAGACGAATAGATTATGAATATTCATTTTATTTAAATACTACATTATATTAGAATTATCATTTTAAAGAATTATATTAATAACTAGCTGTGACCCGCAGTTTCACCCGCGTACAATTAATAAAAAATATAATGAATAAAAACAGCCTAGAACTTTTCTCGATAAAAGGACTATACAACAAAAATATTTTTTAAAATTGAACCAGTAGTTCCTGAGAATAGCTTGATCAAACAAACAAACTCTTCAGCTTTATATATTATTATTGATGTATAGCTACCACGAATGTAGATTTTACCTTAGAACTGGCAGGAAATACAGTTTACTCTTTTATAACATTTCACATACAAGTACAAAACAGAATAAAATATTAAAATTATAAGTTTAACGTTTAGGTAAACGTAGTGACGCATTAAGAATTGATTTTGCGCAATTTAAATGTGTAAGGGAGCTTTGCACCCCTCAATCTCCAACTACATCCAATCAACCCGACCCATTCTAAATGTCATTATTTTTAGCACACAAAGACAAAAGCACACTGGTACAGATTTTTGGAATGAGACAAGCGGGAACTAATACGATTGATATTGTTTTGTAGGTGTATATTTATAGTATTTTTTTAATTATAGTTTGTCGCGTTCTCCGAGATAGCGCTGCCAATGTTTTAACAAACACAGGAAATCTTTGAAATGCCAAGAAAAGTCAGTGACAGCGTTATATCTTCTTACAGTAATAGTAAAGCGTCAAAGTAACCACTTATGCTTACAAATGGGATTCCTTTAAAATTTAAATAAATAAATGTCTACAATTTTTATTAGCGTACGAGTATACATGTTATCAATGTTATTATTCAATTTATTTTTATGATTAATTTAATAAGTAGGTACATAGGTACTAATTAACTAAATTATAGGTACTAATTAATTACTTGGTGGTAGAGCTTTGTGCAAGCTCGTCTGGGTAGGTACCACCCACTCATCAGATATTCTGCCGCAAAACAGCAGTACTTTGTATTGCTGTGTTCCGGTTTGAAGGGTGAGTGAGCCAGTGTAATTACAGGCACAAGGGACATAACATTTTAGTTCCTAAGGTTGGTGGCGCATTGGTGATGTAAGCGATGGTTAACATTTCTTACAATGCCATTGTCTATGGGCGTTGGTAACCACTTACCATCAGGTGGCCCATATGCTCGTCCGCCTTCCTATACAATAAAAAAAAATATATAGTAAATTTATTAGTGTTGGTATGGTTAGAATTGAGTAAATTTCTGATACAAAAAGTATCGTAAGCATTGCATTCCGTTGATGTGAATTAACTAACATTACGTAATTATTGAAATCGGAGCAGCTCTGGAGCCAAAACTCTTCAAAATATTTATTAACATAGATGTTCAGGCCAAAATTTGTTACAATAAATTTCTCGCAGCCAAAGTTGCATACAGAAAAAAACACTTAACGAATCGAGGGGAACAAATGAAAAAAAGTTAGTTAGGGGCAAAGACAAAAAGGAAACGGCTAACCTAATGGGTCCAAGTTCGGGAAACACTTTGGCTAAACATTTGCTAATGGAAATGGAAGGGAGCCAGCGGTGGTGAAGTGTAACGGTTGATTCACTTGTTTTTTACACGCACTGCGTATTCGATGCCAAGTTCGCGAGTTAAATGTGGAAACACACTGACATTCAGTGGTTCAATTCATGTTTCGTGACAACAATTACATATCATTCAAAGATAGTTTTTATTTAAAGTGTTGTAGAGTGCACTTTTGACAAATTATAATGTCATCTTGGTCTTTAGAATTATTATATTTTGTTATTTTAATAAGACACATAGCCTTAACATTATTCGATTTCAGTCGAAGAACTATTATCATAGTCCAAGCGATAAATATAACTGCACGCATCACGCTGCACGGCAAGCAGCTCTAAAACAGTTCTTGATTAATATATATTTATTTAAAATACGATATATGATATCGCTGTTTAGCTTTTCAAATCTTTAATCATTTTGTTATTGGAATAGTCTTAAGTTTTGTTTTAATGAGATACTTTATAATGCTTTTCTTTAAATAATATTTATTCTTCAGTATTAAGCTGCAACAAAGATATATTTATGGCAAGTTTGTTTCTACCTTAACATTTATGTCGTAGACACTTGACACTTATATAAAGTGATTTCAGAATTTATTCTTGCAACTCGAACGTAGAAAGAGGGACTCGATAGAGGAGTTTATCTTCTAACTTTGTTTCCGCTAATTGGCGTTAAGTTTTCAATGTAAATGTCTTTTGTCAAACTTGTTAAAACTTACGACTGCTTTTAGTAACTCAAAAATATCGCCTTAGTTACAAGTTCGTTTGTAAAATATGGAATGAATTACGTCTGTTTTATTGGAAAAACATTATAAAAAAACAGAAAAATTTGTAAACTCTCTCGTCGATTGGTAGCAAAGCAAACATTAATCAGAATTGAGATTATTGTTCAAACTTTGCGACTAAAAAAGTGGAAAAGTAATAATTCAAGAGGTCGCGATCAGGTGCTCTTAACTGCCCTGATTTACTTGCCAACTTGCTAACTCTCGGATTTGTTTTTTTTTTTCTAGTAGCTTATGAATAACATTTTTTTGGCAACACTCAACATCAATTGATGTATCTGTTTTAAATTATAACGGTTATAATAAATAATAAATAAATTTATATACACTTTTTTCATACAAAAAATTTTAAACACTTTAATCTTGAATCTAGCTAAAAAAAATATCATCCAAAAAGGCTAAAAATACTTTCATTATGTTATATATATTATGTCTACAACGTATTATATTAAACATGCTTAGGAATTAAACCAGTTTAAAATTGTATAACTTCCTTATTTTAATATTTATCCTGATTATTATTCTATTATAAAAACTACAAAATGATTTTAGAAATAATCTTAATAATGATTACATTTATTATACGCTGAAGTTTTCGGTTATTTTTAATCTTGGATATGGAAACGTCTATAGATAAAAAATGCTATAATATACACGAACTCGAATTAAGAATATTAAAGAACTTACAATTTATTCTAATTTAAAAAAAATGGTTTTTTTTATTGGTTAGGAAGGCGGACGGGCATATTATGGGCAACCTGATGGTAAGTGGTCACCAACGCCCATAGAAATTGGCATTGTAATAAATGTTAACCATCGCTTTCATCGCCAATGCGCCACCAACCTTGGGAACTAAGATGTTATGTCTCTTGTGCCTGTTATTACACTGGTTCACTCACTCTTCATAGCGGAACACAACAATATAAAGTACTGCTGTTTTGCGGCAGAATGTCTCATGAGTGTGTGGTACCTACCTAGACGAGCTTTGCACAAAGCCCTACGACCGAGTAAAAAATAAACTCGTTTATTTAAAAATAATTTAGTATATTGCTTTGGTTAGTGTACCAAAAATAAACACACACATTAGATTAATTTTAAATTAAATTACATACTACATTTATTTCAATGCGTCATCCGGATATATGGACACCCTGTTGAGTTTTCAATTCGGTGAAACATTTCAACAGCGGTGCCAATTGTCAGAGTTTTGTAAATGTTATTTTGTTTTCTGGTTGATATCGAATATTATCGGGAAAGAATTTTCGGGTACTTTCGCAATGTTGTTCGACTATGAAAATAAAACTGTTGAATTTTTGCAATAACAAGGACATTAGATAAATAATGATTTAACTGTACGCGAATAATTTGTTGATTATCTTCGATCGAGTTTTGTATTTTTATTTTGAAGGTTTACGTAATTAGTGATTTTTTCGAAACGTTACTTTTCTAACAGAAAGCAGGAGAACGTGGAAGTACGTACGTGGCGTTATATGGTTTCTCTTTCCCAATGTCATCCCGTTCGGATTAAAATATTAAAATATAAGCTATATATATGTTTCCAGTAATAAACAAAACGAATGTATATACAATTGATTAATCTAGATATTTTTTAATTTACATAAATAAAATAGATAACTTAGTAAACGTTACTTTTTACGCCTTCTAATGTTTAAATCTGTATTAAAAATTAGTACAAATATTATTAAAATTATGGCTATGACGCTTGGGGCTTAGAGCTTTATATTGATTGTATTAACAAAAAAAATTTAGTCTAATAAAATAAGAGAACAGCGTAAAGTCCACCATACGTCCTACACTTGTAGCCTAGGCTACAAGAGTAGGACGTGAGGTGGTCCATTTGTTTAAATCACAACTAAAGATTGGGTCACAGGTAAATAAAAAAATAAAAAAACAGTGGCTATACTCGTGTGAAGTCAAGACGCGTAGCTAATAGAATGTATGTCTAAAAATATTAACCATTTCTATGTACTTCGAAGAAAACTTGGGAATGACAGTCGACAGTCGAACAGATTATGTTTTCGTTGTAATTGATTTTTTTATTAAAAAGTTTCTGTCAAAGACATATAGTCGTCACATCGCCAAACAATTATATTTAGTCAAAGAAAATGTCTTCCGGAAAATTTCTAAGAAGATCTTATATGTCAATTGAGAAATAAGCTTCAAACCTTCTCCTTAAAAGAGAACAAGAGGCCTTAGCCCAGCAGTGGGACATTCAAAGACGGTTACTTTTCTGTACTGATGAGTTAGGCATTAATAAATTATTTTGTATTCTGCACAGATAATACAATAATTATATTCATATATATTACACAATAATAATGAAGCATCTGATGAGTCTGAAATTAACTTATGATATTAATAATAAATTACGAATTGAATATTATGTGAAAAATAAATATTATTTAGGTAATTTTAACGGAAAAAATATTTAATATAACAACTGAAACTTCTATTTCCGGCTATTAACACAAAAAAGATATAACGTGTATCGTTTACGAGAAAAACGTAATAGGTTCTTAAGCTCAATGTGAAATCTCGCGGAATGAAACTGGTCTGTTATCTCGCTGCCCGTCAATCTTATTGTCATTCAATTTGAATTTACGCTTAGACCGGTTTTTGCGCGACCTAACTTAAGGGTACAAAAGGAGCGAATTTACAAAAGATTGCTTTAACTTGGTGGTAGAGATTTGTGCAGGCTCGTCTGGGTAGGTACCACCCACTCATCAGATATTCCACCGCGAAACAGCAGTACTTGGTACTGTTGTGTTCCGGTTTGACGGGTGAGTGAGCCAGTGTAATTACAGGCACAAGGGAAATAACATCTAAGTTCCCAAGGTTGGTGGCGCATTGGCGATGTAAGAGATGAACAACTCTACCAATGCCATTGTCGATGGGCGTTGGTGACCACATACCATCAGGTGACCCATATGCTCGTCCGCCTTCCTATGAAATAAAAAAAAAAACATATACCGTTATGTCAAAACCAAACTTGATTGTTAACTTATATGCCAATAGTTTTTAATTAAATTAAAGAACAGGCAAACAGATAAACGACAAAGACACTTCGATTCGATTGCGATAATATGACAATTTATCAGTGGATAATTATATAATTCATTTTGTGGAAGGGCTTTGTGCAAGCTCGCCTGTCTCTCGTACTAATACAAGACAAAAAATCAAAATAATATAAAAGTTACAAAAAGGCACGGCCAGCACTTCTGTGAACTAATGTTTATTAGTTGACATTAGAATATTTATAACAGTTGGCTCCATTTTATAAATGGCACTAAAAGTGCCAATAAAAATGTTTTGAAAGCGGTTGTGAAAACAACGCAAAATCTCTCTTTTATAAATTTGCGTTTTGGAATATTTGCCTCTAAGATTTGAGCCTTTGACCTTTGTTTCTGTTGAAAATAAGCCAAGGTCTATTCGTTTGTATAGTAAGTACAAACAAATAATCGTAACTATATTGAATCAAATTAAATGTCATAATACAAAAAAGTCTGAAATAAGATTAATAACAGACAATACAAATATTATTTACTAATCAGCGACATCCAGTAAAGAAAGAATAATAAACGCAGACAAACAAAAATACTAACGTATATAAAATAACACATATGTCTCGCTAAGTTCATGGCCCAACCCTCATCTGTTTTAGGAAAGGAAAAAAGTAACATTTGTCACTGCATCGGAATCTGTTGAATTAGATGCTTCAGAGGTTCAAGTGACGGGGAATCTGAGCTCATTTTTTTGTCTCTGTCAAATTACGTCCAACGTACATTGAACTTTGTATTTGAGCCTTTTGTAAGGGTTTTCAGTGTAGAGTCCGTGCGTAATTGAATTATAAGTTAGTTTTTATAATATTATTTATGTTAATCAATTTTAGACTTTTAGACAATCGAAAGAGGAATCAAGATTTTTTTTATTATTTTTATTGAATAGGTAGGCGGATGCATTTGCACCACCTGATGGTAAGGGGTCACCAACGCCCATAGACAATGGCATTGTAACAAATGTTAACCACCGCTTACATCGCCAATGCGCCGCCAACCTTGGAAACTAAGATGTCATGTCCCTTGTGCCTGTAATTACACTGGCTCACTCACCCTTTAAACCGGAACAAAACAATACAAATTACTGCTGTTTTGCGGTAGAATCTATGACGAGTGGGTGGTACCTACCCAGACAAGTTTGTACAAGGCTCTATCACCAAGTGAAACCTCTACCACCAAGATCGAACGAAATATATTTTCTGCTTATTATCGTCAAATTTTAATAATACTTTTACTGTACAATATAATTTAGAATTTAAATTATATATATAATATGTCTTTTACTTAATTAAAGTCCTACATAAAATCTTTCGTCCTTCTCGGGCATGGTGGAAGAAACCTTTAGATTAGATAAGCATGCCTTTTATACTAAGTTATCGTTAATTATTTTAGTATATGTTATTTTATTGTATTAGCTTGGTAAATAGACGACCTAATGGAAACCAGAAATTGATAATAAAAATATATTGTAAATAAATTGGCAAATGGCGCATATTACCTTGACATGGATGATTGACATATCCACATAAACAGAGGTAGCTTTTTGCTAACAGGTGAACCATAAGCCTGACTTTCATTTATTGAACATTCAAACCTCTAACCGAGGTTTCATCATAAAACGCCATCGCTGTCTCTATGAATTGAACTGCTCTCTTTAAATATTTTATAAGTTAATTTAAGTCTTCTTCTTCTTCTTCCAGTGCCTCGCCCACTAGTGAAGTTTAGCTGTCAGCTTCGTACACTCTGCTCTGTCTCTTGCTAGCCGGAACAATTTGGATACATTTGCGTTCCCAGTTGCGATTTCTTCCTACGCCCAACACTTCTTTTTCCCGGAATCTTGCCCATTATTATAAGTTGTAACAACTCATATCTGCTATGTCTTAAGACGTGTACCAGATACGAGACTTTCCTTATTTTTAATGTTTAGATTTGCCGACTTGCCGTAGGACTTCCTGGTTGGTGATCTTTTGAGTCCAACTGGGTCCTCCTTGATTATCTATGCTTTATATCCATACAGGAGTATGGGCCATATATAGCAGTGTAGAAGTCGAGCACGCAATGGGATTTTGATGTTGCGATTGCATAACACTTTTTTCGTACTGTTAAATGCACTTCGAGCAATCTCGATACGAGTCTTAATCTCCATATCTCTGTCCCATTTCTCTGTTAGCTAAGTGCCCAAATATTTGTATTTGCATAATCGCACTAGAACTTTCTATATTCTAAATTTCAATAGAAACTGCTTACTGTATTGAAATGTACTTATAAAATATATTAAAATTGTACGAAGCCTTAATATCAACTGACCGCTTACTTCTCAAACAACTTACCGATAGAATAATTTATTATGTTAGAAAAGTTATATTTGAATTTTTAAACTAAAGCAAAAGGGTGTCGAGTTAATTAAAACTAAACATTTGTACCCTGGAGCCGTGCCTTTTACTCTGTTGGATGAATTAAGTTCGCTTAGTGTACGGAATTCAACTTAATTTGTTTGCGATATTTTACATAAATTTGTTTTCGTTTGAAATATTCTTTGTTTAGTTAAAGTTTTTTTTAAACGATTTAGTACGATGAAGTTTTGACTTTTGCGTTCTGTAATTTCCTTCATAGATAGACATAAGGATGGGCTTGAATATTTTTGCACATTTTTATGTATTCTATCTCTATCGCCAAACAACAATATATAATTTGCTGTGTTCCGGTTTGAAGGTCGAGTGTAAGTACAGTTACATGGGACATAACAGCTAGTCTACTAACACACGTACAGAGGACATAACATCTAAGTTAAGGTTGGTGGCGCATTCATGATATAGAGATGGATCAAAATTTTTGCAGCCTCAATGTTCTTGGGCGGTGAATACTTCTTGGAATCTAGAGGTCCATTTTCAAATCTGCCAATCAGTGTTATTAAAAAAGCGTTTTACGATTATTAAACTTTTTTGTTATTTGATTTATATTTTGCCTATTTTTAGCGCTTCTAGTGTGTAATTGGCTTGTGTTGTCTAAAATATTCTTCATAAACAAATAAGTCAAGATATCGACGCGAGTCGATATCTGTGATGTAAAATTGAATAAATAAAATAAATAGCGTTATGAATAATATATGTGGATACTTTGTTTAAAAATCTTGATTTTCATTTGTTATGATACAAACAAGCGCCACTTTTGCTTTGGAATATAAAAAATAGATTTTCAAATCCAGTTATGGACTAAAATATAATAAAAAGCTATAAAAAATATTTCACTTATATTTTATTATTTATTTATAAATTTGTCTAGTTTATTTAATATTGTTGGTACAAAAAATGGATTTAATAACTACTGGCATTCTCCATGAATAAACTTTTAGGTACAGTTACGTATAATGGAATTTTGTGTGTGCCTGGTTGTATGTTTGCGCGTAGGGGAGCCACTAAGATATTATATTGTGGTCAGGTGGTAAATCCCTAAAGAGATTTAACCTCTATCTAGTCAAAAGTAAATATTTGTTTATATGAACAAAACTTTGTTTAATAATAATTCAATTATTTACAACTCCCTAATATTAGTTAGTGCGAAAGCGATTTGATAACAATCAGGTTTGAAATCAAAGTAAAAATTTTCTTGACAATGATAATAATAAATAAAGTGAGTCGTAACTGGGGTCTAATTCTACTGACAAATAGTCATTTTATCGCTATCGAATCGAAACGTTAGTTGTCGTTAAATGTTCCTTTGATATGATATGATATTCTACCGCAAAACAGCAGTACCTTGTATTGTTGTGTTCCGGTTTGGAGGGTGAGTGAGCCAGTGTAATTACAGGCACAGGGGACATAACATCTTAGTTCCCAAGGTTGGCGGCGCATTGGCGATGTAAGCGATGGTTAACATTTCTTACAACGCCATTGTCTATGGGTGTTGGTGACCACTTACCATCAGGTGGCCCAAATGCTCGTCCGCCTACCAATACAATTAAAAAAAAAAGTCGAATTGGAATAGAATCGGAAGAGTATCGCAACCGTTTTAAATTAATAGCATTTTATTAATAGAAGAATGATAAACAACTTTCATAAAAAATACATAAAAAAATATATTAAAACACTATACTACCGATTCGGTTACTTTTTTATGTCGGTTTTCATATCTAAACAGATTTGTTTCACTCTGCTTCAACTAAAGCCGACTTAACAAGCTGAATGGATAAACGTCTTTGTTTTAATGTCAGATATTATTTTTATAATATTAAATGTATTTTTATTAAAAAAAAGCATCCTAGTCATGTTTCAGTCTCTTTCCAGTTAGTTCATATGTTTTACGTAGATTATATGGAAACCAGTTTCAACCAAATTTTTCAGTTTAGTTTCAGATCAGTTTTAATCCCAGGACAATGTTATGAATTATGCGATACCAACATTGAAGTTGTACTGTAATTGTACAACTGACAGATAACTAACAAACATACTATAAAAAAGTACTACTTTTCCCTATTATATCATACAGTCAAATTTCGATAAAAAATGTAGTAATTGATGGGTTAATTAATTATATCTGTATTTCAAAGTTGAAAAGAGTGAAAAATTATTTCCGTTGCTAGCATTTTCTTGAGTTTTAAGTCCATAAATGTAGATATTAGTTATATACTTTACTGCAAATGTTTCTATCAACGTGGGGTAACGATCTCTTACAACGAATAATATATTCGTGTAAATTTTTCCACGTTCACGTTATTTATAAAACCAAATACACTTCTCGGATTAAACATAAAGTCGAAGTCTATTTGTATCCAATTTAAAATCAAATTAAAAATAAATACACTTTCTGTTTCGTCCAATCACGTGCCGGGAGGAGTTCACGAAGCCTAAGGAAAAATCTACAATTTTCCCGACCGACAGATTTAACCTAAATCGAATCCGTTCGAAATTCGAAATTGCCTTAATTTAACAAACGAATTTGTCTAATTCCAATTCTTATTCTGTGACAAATGTAGTGATTTTCATTCAACAGTCGAAAGTCATTTTTTTGGGGTTATTTTTAACGTACGAGTAGTTTTTTCGCGTCCCGCATTTAGATTACGTATTTATGTGTCGCTTACAGCTTAACTTTTCTGTAAAATAGAGCTGGATAAATTGTATTTCCTTTGTAACACTGCCAAGAAGTAAATTTCTCTGACTTTAGAGCTGAAGTTTTATGTAGCGTCAAGCAGTCTCGCGAGGAATTTAAAAAAAAAAATACATGAAGGTGCTAGTAAATTATAAAGTTGCTAAAACATAATGTTTTCATTTTGAATTAAAAATCATTTAGTTAAGAGTAAGCAAATTTAATTTTAGTTTAGTATAAAACGAAAATACGCTCGTTACACTCTGAGAATACATCGTAGTGTAAAAATACACGTCAATTTTCGGATTTAATTAAAGTGTTTAAATTAAACGCGGTACAAGCTTGGCTCGGAATTCGAAATTTGGGAAAATTCGTCCTAAATGTTGTGTGCTGCAAATAGAGTGGGGAACACTACTGTTGCGTTCAGCGATGGTCCAAGTTATAACTACTTTTTAGAGCGGGTTTTTGAGCTGAAATCTAAAAAAAAATATAATTCGAATTTTGATATTTTTATATTTCTGTAAATTTAAAGTTAGTAGCATTTTTAATAAGGCTGAATATTTCTTCCGAAAAATGTCAGAAGGACATTAATCAACTATTATTAATATTAAACCTGCAATCTCAATCCAAATCCACTTGTTTTGTATACTGTGTAGATCGTATTACTATTGACTTGAAATCGACTAGGTAAGCTACCCAAGTAACGTTGCATACAAACAGCAATTGCCAGCAAATAAATATCAGGACACGGATGCTTATCAAGTGAAGATTTAAAAAAAATGTAAATAAAATAAACATTTACTTTCTGTGACGTGCATCCATTATTGTATAATGAAAGTTAATATAGGCGAACAGCTTATACCTTATACCACTCAATAAAATTCAATACGTATTTACGCACATGCTTTAGAATCCACGGATAGAAACGACAGAATCAAAGCCCGTGACGAAATTGATTCCGAATTGATACTCAGGAATCGATTGATCGGTAGCACTCTCGAATTAATTTGCTCGAAATATGAACAATAACATCTATTGTAGTAATATTAAGAACCCATTTCGTATATCATTCTTGAAATTATGACAGCCGACTTAGGGTGTACGCAATTTTGAAGCGTATTTACATTAAATGTTATAAGTGTTACGGTCATTGTAGCATATCACGATTTTTTTAATTATATCGTAATCTGCGTTGAGGTTCGGTTTTATTCATATGGTTCATATAGCTCTACCAGTTACAAGGCTCTGTACCTTTCTTTAGGTAAAATCCTCCCTTTGCAATTGTACAAAATATATACAGCATTATTTGTATTGGTAAGTAAGCTGTTATGTTTAGTCGTTTTATATTTTATTTCTAATAAAAAGTTCACTGGAAAATGGGTCACCTAATAATAAATGGTTACCATCGTCAATTAAAAATGGCGCTTTAAAAATATTAACCATTCCTTCAATGCCAATGCGCCACCAACCCTGGAGAGTAAGAAGTTATGTTCCTTGTGCCAATTACACAGACTCACTCACACTTTAAACTAGAACAGAACTTTGCTATTAATATGCTGTTAAGAGGTGCTGTTTAGCGGTAGAATAAATGATGAGTGGGTGGTACCCAGATAGGCTCTCACGAAGCTCTACCGCTAATCAAATACAGTAGACATAAATAAAACAATATTCATATAAATAATATAGTATTCGGCGTTTCATCTCGGAACGCAAGATAATAAGCTGAAAATTTGTATAAAACTTTTTTTTTTCACTTTCTTAAAGTTGTCTCAGAAGTGACATAAAATCTCGTGTCTGCGTCGTAAGACATTCGAGGTCAAAGGTCACGTAATTCGGTTTTTTGTAAATATCTCGCTTCCTATGCCTTAAATTATATATTATAATATATATGAAACTCGACTGTATAGAGCCAGTAGCTTTTTTGTGGGGCTATGTATATATATATATATACCACTCTGCCAAGAGTGTGACGACAGAGAAGAAGGTTCTACAAGGATCCCAGAGAGCGTTCAAAATGCCTCAGTGGCTAAATTAAAAAAAAAAAACTTGTAAAGGAACGCTAAAGGTTAATATTGTTTATGTTATAAAACATTTGTGTGCTAAAGGTTATTATACAATTAATGATTTTATGGATGATAGGACACCTCGGGAATGACACGATGCCGCATAGCTATTTCAATTATTTTTTTATTTGTAAACAGTACAAGATACAATAAAAAAAG
The DNA here is from genome assembly GCA_963151315.1 of Nymphalis c-album. NCBI lineage: Eukaryota > Metazoa > Arthropoda > Insecta > Lepidoptera > Nymphalidae > Nymphalis > Nymphalis c-album. The sequence continues at coordinate 10,917,728 of OY720591.1, read as the reverse complement.
ACAAAAAATACCGCTGAGTTTCTTTCACCGGTTCTTATCAGGGCTGGGTTTTTCTTCTCCGAACCGATGGTAGTTTCTAGATTGACTATCAATAAGAAATACTTCAATGTTGAATAAAGTATTTTGAATTTGAATTTGAAAGTTGTAGAGTATAAAATTAACTACATTTTTGTCTTAGACATTTTGAAATTTGATTAATATTTTTTTGAGACGGAGCGCAAAGCGATGCTTGGCATAATGTTAGGTTATTTATGAATGCCAGTAAATAGTACTGTAAAGTATAACATTAAAAGTAAATACATCGTAAAAAAAAAAAATCGTATATTCACTAAGGAAATTATAATTATGAACATTATTTAATTATTTATTAAATGATACATTATATTTCATAATATTAATTATTATAAAATATTATAATTTAATATACAATAAATGTATTAAATAATACTCAGTTATTTTATGAAAATAATGAAACAATTAAGTGCTTAATATATCGATTATATTATTGTTACTTATAATATTGTAGTACGAACAATATATTCGTTTGTTTTAAAATTAAAAGCCAGCATGTTATTGTGTATATAATAAGCAATTTGTATTTTAATAATGAAATGATTGTTTAAATTCTTGCGGTAAACGCTTTCACTGTATATGAAAGAAATAAATTATGAAAATGTATTTAAAAAAATCCGCATCTGCAGATGAAAGGCAGATTGTTTTTATGCTGATGAAGATGAAAATATAACATTGTTTTTTTTTTATCAAAAAACGGCTTTATTAAAATCCCGCCAGCCTATACGCAATGCTTATGAAAGCAAAACGCATATAAAGTATTTTCGCTCGTAGCATAATACATATTCAAAAAACCTTAAAATATACGAGGATTGTTTATTTCAAAGCTTTTTGTTCATATTATATCGAAGAGTTTGTATATCATAGCAAATAAATGGCTGGATAAAAAAAAAACGATCGTTTGAATTTCGAGCGCATCACAATGTTGCAATAACAGTCGTGCGCGAGCTGAAACGGAGCACGGATGCGTTCAGCAAATTTGCTGCGGCGCTCATTTTGCTAAACGGCATTGGAATATCGACGCAAATGACCCGAAACGCTTCATTATCGTCCACGTCGGAAATTAATTCTCGAGGGAGGCATCCGATGTTAGTCAAACTGTTTTACATCGTGGTTTGATTGTATGTCAGGTGGGAGCGTTTACGCGCATAGTGAATGGTTGACATTCAAAATGAATGTGTTATGTTCGAAAATCGATTTTCAAATTTGACAGTTAAGCGCGGATTTTTGTATGATTATTAATCGACAAAATAGAAGATATTTTAGGGAAACAAAAGACGAAATTGTTTAAATAAAAAAATATTTAACCTAAGATAACACTCCTATTTTAGATATAATTGATTAAAAAAACAGGGTAATATGTAATAAGCAATGTTAGCAGCAAAACAATCAATAGTTCGGAGTTTCAGTTTGAAGGGTGAATACGTCAGTTTAATTACACGTACCAGGGACATAACGCCTTATGTCCCTGGTACGTGTAATTAAACTGACGCCTTAAGGAGTTGTTTTGTATATCTTGCAGTTCTAACTACGTAGCATATATAATTGTAACCTATATATAGAATAAAAATAAAATATAAATGAGTTTGCATTTAAGTTGTTCTTAGAGACAAGTTTTTAATACCACCTTTTTGTTATTAAGCCTTTTCAATGGTCACACATATTATAGACTGAAAGTATCGCTAGTCGTTATGTATTGATAATAGAAAATCCGAACAATAGGTTTTATGTTACATATTGAAACAGAATTAAAATAATTTTGTCTTTTCTGCTGGAAGGGGTAAATCTTCAAATCCAGCAAGTTGAAGGTAGTTTTCCAAATTTAAAAATGTGAGCGTGGGATCCGACACACGAGGAAGAATATCTGTATCCTATATCTATCATATTCTAATACACTTAGGAGCAGCGCGATGGAATAAGATCTAAACATTGATCAAAGATTAGATAAGGCCTTAGCCCAGTAGTGGAAAATTTACAGTTCGTTACGTTGTATTCATAGTTTCAACTTGTTTGTAAATGTTTTATCTGTAACCTTACTCGATAGACATGCAGATAAAAATGAAAGTATTCAATTATTTTCCTAACCATAAAAAAAGAGAAAAAGTGTAACAAATGTGTTAAGTTGAATGAGACATTTGTGATATACGGTATCCTTGCCACCTGTGAAAATAAACAAAATCAATTACCCAACGTGAGAATAGGGTTACCATATTTATGGTAATAATTTTCAGGATATACGTTTTTCTTTACTCGGTGGTAGAGCTTCGTGCAAGCTCGTCTGGATAGGTACCACTCACTCATGAGGTATTCTCGCATCCGCAAAACAGCTTAATTCCCATGGTTGGTGGCGCATTGGCGATGTAAGCGATGGTTAACATTTCTTACAGTGCTATTGACTATCTATACAATAAAAATATATATATTATGTGAAGTGAGAAAAAATATAAGTTTTGTTACTTATTTTGTAAAAAAAAAGTCGTCGAAAACGGTTTCATACTGAAACTCACTAGACCTTGAAAATATTTTCTTTGCTTAAAGCATTTTCACTTCAACAAATTCTATTTTATCTCGTATAATAAATAAAAACCTAAGAAAATCTCGGATTAAACAGACGTATGGAAAAACTAGCAACGCTTTGCGAGTTTAAAAAATGCAATAATCTGTAAGCATTCACATTGGGTAACGTGGGAACGATTTATTCAACAATAGTTTTATTAAACGTTTGTTTGAAGATGAAACTTTTTCTGTGCAATAAAAAGGATTGAATATTGGATTTTTATTTATTTATTTTCAGTTACGAAACAGTATTTGTAAATTGAAAACCATTTTCAAAACAATTTTTGTTGAATTGTGTATTCAAGCAGTGTACCTACACTACAAATCCTAATAGAAATTTACTGGATTTTAGGTCTTTGTGTAATTTCTTGTGTTGAAAAAAGAATAATTGGTATTGTTGCGTTACAAAAAAAAAGAAAAAAACTTTACTGCCTCGATGATCTAGTCGCCATGTTAGTGGTTAGATATGAGGCTTAAGCACAGATTGTGCAATATAATATGTGTTGCACAGTTCCCTTTTAAAATTGGCCACCGTGGCTGAAATCGGTCAAAAGGACTTAATCATCATCATCATTCAAATTAAAGAGACATGCAATACTCGGTATGAATAAAAAAATTAATCACAATACATACATACACGTAGCACAGTTCAAAGGAATTAACGAATTTACAAGAAAGAAATATCTTAATTAAAAAGCTTTGTTTTGTAATTTAGAGGGCGTTGCGCTGGCGAATCATTAGCGTAATAGCGTTAATGGCGGCGATAGTGATGCGACGTTTGCGATATCGATATCGGCTTAATTAATTTTGACCTATCTCATTAAGGACTGATTCCATTCAGAACAAATGCAAATCCAGAATCCATTCATTTATTTGCTAATGTAGATACTGGATAAGTATGCAATATTTTAAATTGGAATTATTGTGAAAATAGTGACGTTATTATTAATAATATATTTTGTTTTACTTACCAAAATGGTCCAATATAAGTGTCATGTTCAGGAATTATTATTCTTTAGCGTTGGTCCTTTGATAAAGTACATGCATAACAAATTGTGTCAAAACGTTACAGCTAAAAACTTGAAGTTTAAATTAGTACATACTTATTTTAAAATTAAATAATAATTTTAATTCATTACAAAAATAGCTTTTCAATATATTTTTATAAATATCTTTGAATTCGTGGATAAGCTGTTTGTATTGACTATTTTGTAAGGCCATAATCGTTAATATTTAGATTAATTTATCAATTATAATTAAAATTATTATAATTAATCGAACATTATTGATTTAATCGAGTAAATACTTTATTAAATATAATAGTTTCCGACTGCAGATTTCCTCGCGTTTGAGTAGAGAGGAGGTATTTGTTATCATATTATGTCATTTTCTGTTCCCCTGACACATGTGCGAACATTATAAAATCGTAAGAGCGTAACGAACAGAAAAACAAACAAAATCATTTTTGCATTGGTACATAATACCTCGCATTGACAATTTTATTCGTTAAATTATAAAACAATGACTGATTTTGTTTATTTTCGATATATTTTTATTGGACTCCGTGTGTGACATAAAATTTTGTCACCCGATCATATGATCATATGACTTCTAATACAAATACAGTCCGTTCCTAATAATATCAATGCGCCTATCATTATATCTAAGATTTGATGTCCCTTGTCCTTAAATCCACACAAATCCTTCGGAATACAACAATACAAAGAGTTTGGCGAAAACTAACACGTGTATGAAATAAAATACAAAAAAAAAACAAAGAGTTGCACTCCAGGAGTGCCGGCAGAAGTGAAAACTAGATTATTAACGTTGTGCATTTTTGATATTTTGGAATGGTTAGGGAAACATTTTGCTTTAACGTAACGAATTGCTTTAATTATCAGTATAAAAGTGATGAATGTTATCAATTACAATATTCATTTTTTGCGCTATCGTACACAAACATGACAATTTATATTACATTAAAAATTAACACTCTAGAATCCGTCTTACGAATTTCAATCAGGGTCACATGATAAAACGCGAGTTTAACTTTTTTTACTCATCACAAAAAGTGCACAACGCCGCTAAAGAAGTTTTCACTACAAAAATATTAATTGAATATTTAAACGAACTGTCTTTGAAATTGTACCACGTTAAATTTAATTATTTTTATTATTAAAGAGCTAAATATGGCGTTTTATAATAAAACATCGATATCAAAAAAATTACCAACAAAAGCAAACTCTAAACATAAAAAAATTAAAGCGTCCGAGGTATTTTTTTCTTGAAGGGGAGAAAACGCGGTAATTCCACGTAATGAATATTTAATTATTATTTTCGTTTTTGAACTTTTATCATAAATTTGCTTTATTAATTCTTTTCTTAACACGTTTTTCTACTACCCTTAAACAGATATAAATACAAGTTAGTGTTGGATTTAAGGAAATCTCCGTAGACTTGGAGGGAAAAGTATTTTATTAGAAATTATCACTTTGGTCAATTATACTTGTAAATCAGAAATTTGAATATAAAATTTTGTGAGATAAAAATCATTTTATTATGATCTTAGTATTAAAAAGATTGTCATTATCAAAAAAATCCATTTTCACTCTCGTTATTTATAGACATATTTACTGGCTACGGTTCTCATCATCATGGGATGGAGATGTAATCCTAACTAATATTTTAAATGCGAAAGTAAGTTTGTTTGTGACGCTTTCACGCCTAAACCACTAAAACGATTTAAAAAATTCTTTCACCAATGGAAAGCTACATTATCAGCGAGTAACATAGGCTATATTTAACTACGCGGGTGAAACCGCGGGAAAAACGCTAGTTATTTATTTATTTATTTATTTGGGAAACAAACAATTTTAAAAACACTGTAATATAAAACAAAAATAACATAAAACACAAATCAATCAAGTTATGTAATAATAACAATACTGTGACCACAATTTATACTTTTCACTTATAATTTTCATTCAATGAGTATAGTAGTAGTTTAAAGTATATATGTAAATATTACAGTCGCTTCCAACTCTTTCGGTCGCTATCAATATTTTATAATATATATATCATGCATCATATTATATACATATATTCAAATAACATCGCCAATACTACATAGCAAATCTCTAGCTTAATCCCAAGGAATTTGTGGCTCGTCAAGCTTCAAGTCGGATTGTACAATTACTGGAATAATATACATTACAATATATGTAATGACAGAGTATATTTAAACGTATGAGGTCCAGACCGATTTCGTCCACGGCGGCCAATCTCAAGAGAGATTAGCCAACTGCGCAGGAGATATTATAGTGCACAAGTGTGTGTGCAAACACAGGTGCATTCTCTTTTCCACAGCTCACATAATCCGATGGGATGGCAATCTGACACAACCGAAAAGAGTTCAGGCGCAGGACCAACGGCTTAACGTGCTTTCCGAGGCACAGGAGTGTACATACTTCCAACTTCCAGACTCCGGGCTGCTACTGAGAATTTTTTGACAGAAAAACCCAATAGTTATTTATTGGCCCGACCTGGGAATTGAAACCAGGTCCACCGTCTGCAGCCTTATATCTAGCCACTAGACCAACGAACCAGTCAATTTAAACCTATACCTATGCTATAAAAAAACTTTTACTTTAAAAAGACATTAAGCGCAAGACCAACAGAGGTACATGGTCTATTCGGGACCAACAAAAAACTTTTGGTAGCCTAACCCATGAATTAAACCCAGTACCGCAAAAACAACACTAGCTCCCTTAGTTACAAAATAATATGGTGGTTTTTAAGCATTTGCGTAGCACATAATTACTGTAAAGTAATTTACAAATTTAATATTTAAACAATATTTCATTGTTTAATATTCAGAAACTCGACCATGCGGATTTACTTTCCAACGTGTGAACTTTGCTGTTATAAACAATTTAATTAGTAGCAACTTCGTCAGCTGCAACTCTAGAATTCGAAACTTTGTCTATAAGCGTTGGAAATAATGCAAGGTGACGTTAACATCATAATTGTCTATGGTAAATAAGGTAGGAGCTTCAGTTCCAGCTTCATTAAGACAACTTCAAACGAATGTGGGTGTTCCTTTATCTTGGATTCATTTACTTACGTGTGTGAGTTTATATTCAAGGCATTAATTTATGTTTTCTTTGCTTACAAAAATGCCGCTTTTGGTATGTTGGTAATGTTTTTCAATAAATTCACTCACAATTTTTTTTTGGAATAGTTTAATATATATTATCACATCATTATAATAAAATTGTCTTCATTTTTTTCACTTGTTGTAGATTTGTTACTGTTATTTATTACTAGAATTATTTGAAAGATTTAAAGTATTCATGTCTGTGCTTATGGTAGGACGCGCAGTTGGACTACTTAATGTTAATTGGTCACCAACGCTCATAAATATTGGCCGTAAGAAATATTTACTATTTCCTTCATAGTCAATGCACCACCAAACATTTACAATGCACAATGTTTGAGATATTTAGGTAAGTAACTCATTATAATTGTGCTTACGCAAATATTTGTTACGTTACCAAGTTTCCTCTTATTGAAATTTATCGAAGGGAATATTATCTAATTAGTAGCTTTCCAAACAGATTTCGTTCTGTCAAAATTTAAAAGAAAAAAATAATACGTATTTCGGAGTGATCACGTTATTTATGTTATTATATGTATAATAAACAACAATATTTACAAAAATAAGTTTTCTAATTTCGTAAACTGAAAGACTATATAAATATAATGATATTAATTTTAACGCTTTATGGAATTCAATATTTCTTGTTTGATTGTCTGGCGTATACAAATAATGCTGACGGTTACCCAACGTGTGAGTACTCCACCAACTGTCCATGAGAGACGCTTGGGTTTACAAGATTTAACGCCGCAAACACTCAACGACTGGCCCTGGGTTTTATTTATGGTCATGGCGAAACATACCAGCACTGATTTTGCAGTATTTTAGATTGAAATGGTACTTCAATTGGTACCATTGGGATGCAGAGTAGTAACAAGGGGTATTTGCTGAGGTTTGAAGAAATGACAGCATCATTTAAAGATTGAACCCAATGAGAATCATTTTCTCACAGTTGCAAACGCTGACAGGCTTCTCTGTAAGAGTCATATAGTTCACCATTACCAGTTTGTAAATATTGGAATGATGCTGGGCCTCGAACATTGACTACAAACAATCGCAAATAGAAACACTCATCAGTGCTTGGATGGGCTGAATAAATTTGATCAATTGCATCAGTGGTATATTCCACACATTTGCCTGGAACTGTATTTCTGAGAAATCATTTCGGGCAAAATCATCACTCTGACACATATTTTCCACGCATCTTTGTTAAAAATTAGCCGAATTTTTCTAGCCGTTTTCGAGTTTTGCGCTTAGCAACATTCATTTTTATTTATATAGATTATTAACCGACTTCAAAAAAAGTATTTATCAATTAGTCTGTTTTTTTTTTTGGTGTTGTTACCTCATAACTTTCGACTGGATGAATCGATTTCGATGATTTTTTTTATTTGAAAGCTGGTGCTTTCCCATTGGTCCTATTTTTTTTTGGTCCAGTTTTGACAGTGGAATCCATGAGAAAACCATATAAGTCATAAATTTGCATGAGGTATGTGCGCGACAAATGGACGAATAACTCGATATCTATTCAACCGATTTCGATAAAAAAAATTTTATTGGAAAGAGTGTACTTACCAAAACATCGATCAAGTAATTGTAGTACTATTGTATAAAATACTTCTTTATATACCGTCAATAGTTTTCGCAGCGCACGCGAAATAATAACTTTTATAGGCAACAGTTTGATACGTTGGGTTTCATTGCTCCATTTTAAGTAGGGATCTATAAGATTTTGAATATATAATATATAAAATAAAGACGTAGCTTTCTAAGGGTGAAAGAATTTTTAAAATCGGTCGAGTAGTTTTTGATTTAAATCGTAATAAAAAATCAAACAACAATCAAATCTTTCCTCTTTATAATATGAGTTATGCATGTAAGCATTAGTATATATGTATATGTTTGTAATTGAAACATATTTGAACATCTCCTAAAAGTTGAGATCAATTTTGAAAATTATACATATATATATATATATATATATATATATATATAGAGTCGTATACATGTTATATTTATGTATATTTATATATTGATTACTAGTGTTTTTCCCGCGGTTTCACCCGCGTAGTTCCCGTTCCCGTGAGAATATGGGGACAAAATGTAGCCTATGTTACTCCTTGATAATGTAGTTTTCCATTGGTGAAAGAATTTTTTAAATCGGCTTAGTGGTTTAGGCGTGAAAGCGTCACAAACAAACTGACTTTCGCATTTACAATATTAGTTAGGATAATATAGATACTTCCCCTTTTTTTAATATACAGACATTCCGTCATATTTTATGGTGAAGAATGGTATAACACAACATCTATAAACATACAGTTTATTTAATGATTACTAGAAATAACTATTTGATTATGTTATGGCTGCCCAACTAAATTACCCCACCAACTAAATCTATTTAATCAAAACATGTTAATTTATAGTCATACATTTAACCATATTAACTAATATTTATTAATTAAGTACCAAAATGCATTTTTCTTTACGTTTCACTGTTTTTGTATTTAAATAATAATATAAGCGGCGCTGTCTCATATGAGCTGCACGTTTAGTAGGTCTACCCATATTCTACAAATTAGTGAGTGTACTTCAGATTCACTAAAAATCGAAAAATAAATAAAAATTTTAACAAAACACAAACCGACTTCATAAGAAAAACAAATTAATATGCACTAAAAAGTAAAAAAATAATTGCGTATTCTTCTATAATTTGATAATTAACTTACTATTTTCTACTCATCAATATGTAGGTACGAATGTGTTGTGTGGTTGATAATTTATTTACAATTATTGTTATTTTTGGAGTCGATGTCAGCTAAGGAAACACTATAATATACCTAGCAATAATAATACGGGAATCTATTAAAAACAAACAAAAACATACACATTACAAATTGACTTTTATTCGCCTCGTTAAGTTGCGCGTGCGACACAAGCACATCTCACCTATAACTAACTATGTAATATGTAGTTATAAACCCACCTTGGCTGACAATTATCAACCACACAACACATTCGTACCTACATATTGATGAGTAGAAAATAGTCAGTTAATTATCAAATTATAGAAGAATACGCAATTATTTTTTTACTTTTTAGTGCATATTAATTTGTTTTTCCTATGAAGTCGGTTTTTGTTTTGTTAAAACTTTTATTTTTATTAATAAAATTATCATCAAAAATAAAATTATCGTTAAGAATTAATATAAGTTTTGGGCATGTAATGAGACAAGAATAAGAGTTGTTATAGAAAAACTGAAAAAAAACTATTGGTATTGACGTTTAGTACTAACAGATGATGATTCTGAATGTGGATTGCTATGAAAAATCGTTAAGGCACAACATATTATGCAAGAAGAGATAGAGGTTGTGACTAGATATTGACATTGATAGAAATGTCAAGTACACTGCGAGAACTGCAAATAAATGAGTTCTTATTTAAGAAATATCACTGCCAAAATGTAATTATTTTAGGTAAGGATAAACAGTATTTTTTTATTAGTCTACCAACATTTCAAAAAAATACTAAAGAAAGTTATTAAAAATGTACGAAGCAAATGTATTAGTTCTTGATTTTGTGAAAGAAAAATAAAGTTCTTTGAAAAAGGTTCTCCGTGCGTGTGAGGTCGGACTAATAAAAACTAATAAATCAAGTATTCAAAATAAATTTACTATCGTGTCAACTACGCAATATTGTAAATAATTTAATTAGTATGTACTTTGATTGGCAACTATAACATCTTAACATATTGTTTGGTTAATATTGTTTTCGAAGTACAAGATATTTTTATTATAACCGGTATTCTGTATTCTTTGCGTACACCTTAATTTACTTGGCATAGCCAATTATTTTAAAAGAAATATTTTACACTAAAATTGTAATGACGATACAACAACAAACACAATTCGTATTTGATAGCTCATAGTCAAATGTGATCGAATTTGACTGAAGAAATTAAGAAATTAAAGGGTTAATTAAAAAAAAAAACAATTTAGTTTTGACATCATTTAAGCGTATGTCAATTTCTGTTACACACTCATCCACACAAACAAATGCACTCACACATATACACGTGTATTTCAGTTCGCAGTTTGTTGAACGAAAATTGTTAAAAAAGTTATAAACTTTGAATATGATTATACAATCAACCATGAGGTTGTAGTTCGCGCGTGAACTATGCAGTGTTATAAACAATTTAATTAGTACCAACTTCGACATTCGCGACAACTTCGTTCGCATTCGGAACTTTGTGTATAAGCGTTGGAAGTAATGCAAGGTGGCGTTAATAATATCATTGTCTAGGTTGAGTAAGGATTAAAACTTTGTAGACTAGTTCGATAGAACTTTTATGCTTGTTTGCTTGCGTTATTAGTTTTGAGGTCAATTTTTAAATAAACATTAACTAAACTAAAATTAATATTCTTGCGGCTTACGCTCTGGAGAAAACGAATAAATATCTAGAATATGTCATTAAATAATTTGTGTTTTGTGTTGTTTTCCCGCCAATTATTTATTTCTAAGTTAAATTTATAACGCCAACTAATAATAATCATTACTAATATAAAAACCTTGTCAGGGTTACAGAAAATGACGTATGGGAGCACTTTCCCCCTTCATACTGTTGAAGCGGCGAGCGGAATAAATAAATAGTAACTATAACTTTTTTTATTTTATTTTATTGTATAGGAAGGCGGACGAGCATATGGGCCACCTGATGGTAAGTGGTCACCAAAATGTCTATGGGAGACATTGGTATTGTAAGAGATGTTAACCATCGCCAATGCGCCACCAACTTTGTGAACTAAGATCCTATGTCCCTTGTGCCTGTAATTACACTGGCTCACTCACCCTTCAAACCGGAACACAACAATAGCAAGTATTGCTGTTTTGCGGTAGAATATCTGATGAGTGGGTGGATTTGTGCAAGCTCGTCTGGGTAGGTATACCCAGACGAGCTTGCACAAAGCTCTACCACCAAGTAAAACTGAGTAAGCCTCATGGATAGGACACGAATCCTAATCAAGGCTCACGGGCTGAGCATCATTTTGTTCCAAGATCTTTATTTGATTTTATAATTCATGTCATTCCCGCGCGGGGAAGGTGTTTCAGTTGAAATTTACCAACCACACTGAAAAACCGTGGTGGAATAAGCTAACTATTTATTTAAAAACTTTTTACTGAGCATACACGATTTACGGTCTGTTATTCAACTTTTTTGTCTACTATGCAGAGAGGCATATATGCTACACTATCAATGCATGCAAGTATAGGTTTTAGGAAGTGACTGTTATTACATTGTCTCACTCAACCTTACAAGCGGAACACATTGATAATAATGTTTATTTGGATATAATAACTAATTAATGTTAGTCTTTATCCAGATTAGTTTGGACAATATAGCTCTACCACCAGATATATTTCGCAATCATCACTCTCCTCGAAAATATTACATAACAACAATATCTTCCTTTCCTTTCCAATTCCTTATATTCTATATCCATTACATATGCTATTTATAATAACTGTAGAGCAATTCTGTAAGAACAAAATCGAAATTCAGCGCGCGGCATAAAAATATAAGTGCTATGCAATATTGACTATAATAATAAAAAGATTTGAAGGGTATGCGAAGCAAAATAGTGCTTCACGAGTGAAAAACGGTATAAAAATTTATAGATTGTCACTGGTAATATATTATGAAAAAAAAAACAAAAAATCTGGCTACGTAAGAGAAGTTGGAATATTACATAATAAATGTTCTAAAACAAAAAATCTGGCTATGTGTGAATGACAAATTGTAATATTTCGTAATAATATAATGTTCTGCGATTTTATTAAGCTAATTTGAAAAATACCTTCGATATTTAAAACTTTTTACGTTAACGTTACGAAATCGTAATCATAATTTATTGAATAACATGAGTTAATATAAAAACCAATCGTATCTACTATTGCTTTATAATTTATTATTCACCGCTCACCAATAATGGAAAGTCTAACAAGGTTATCTTTATATTTTCCTCTCGCGTTATCATGTACAAAATATACATTGTCAGAACCCGTAATGATATTATAGTCGATAAGGCGACGTATCGAACACGTGAGCTACTCACCCAACACCGTACTATTTACTCGCAGCAATGCTGAGCAAACAGCCCGATACATAGTCTACACATATACTAAACATTACCTTTGCTTACTCGACCGGAATATTCAGAGTCGACAAACAGTACGGAAGCTAACAGCGGCAAATATTTGAGTGATTGCCTGCATATATGACGGTTTGTTGAAGCAAACCTTTATTCTAGACGATTTGTTCGTTTACGCACAATTTACGATCATGTTTCGTCGAGTACCATTTACAATAAAATAGACAGCTTTTGTATGCAAACGATACAAAATTGCAATTGCAAACCAAACACATATTATATAGTTTCATTTGTTTTGATTGTTTTCACTTGACGTCTTTTTTACATATAAATCTTCTATATATGTATAAGGAGCTAGAGCTTCTGGGGTCCTGGGTTGAAATAATGGATCAAGGCTATAAAAAATATTTAATATATGTTAATAAAAATATAAAAAAAATGTTTCAAATTAGGCTGATTTATAATTGAATATACTTTGTCTTGTTTTGGCAGAAACCGACTTTAATTATAATTAAGTATTATGTTTTAATTTTAACAATTTTATATTTTGTTCTTAAAACCACTATCACTTGGTGGTAGAGCTTTGTGCAAGCTCGTCTGGGTAGGTACCACCCACGCATCAGATATTCTATTGCAAAACTGCAGTGCTTGTTATTGTTGTGTTCCGGTTTAAAGGGTGAGTGAGACAGTGTAATTACAGGCACAAGGGACATAACATCTTAGTTCCCAACGTTAGTAACGCATTGACGATGTACATAAGCGATGGTTAACATTTCTTACACTCCCAATGTCTAAGGGCGTTGTTGACCATTTACCATCACGTGGCTCATATGCTTGTCCTCCTACAAATACTACAAAAAAAAAATCATTCGTTCATTATATACATGTTCCGTTAGCAATATTTGTTAAAGTTTGTGGTTACCGCTCCGTTCCTGATAGATGTAGTGTGAAGTTATATATAGGCTGACGTACTGGTGGCTTCTAATACGCGCTAAGTTTAATCATACCAAACCTCTAGCTTTATAATATAAAGTTTTAATATATATTATATCTACGACAAGTCATCCTTACGAAGACGATTGCATTAAATAAGAAAGTTAGATATTTCTTCTTATTATATCATCTATGCAGTACTTAATCGAAAAAAAATCAACGAAAGTTTAAAATAGTGACTTTGAATAATGGCTATCTTCAAGATTTTACATTTATGTTCCCTTTTTTATTGTATAGGTAGGTAGATGAACATATGGGTCACCTGATGGTAAGTGGTCCCCAACGCCCATAGACAGTGGCATCGTAAGAGATGTTAACCATCGCTTACGCCAATCATCGCCAATGCGCCACCAACCATGGGAACTAAGATGTTATGTCCCTTGTGCCTGTAATTACCCTGGCTCACCATTCAAACCGAAACACAATAATAACAAGTACTGCTATTTTGCAGTATAATATCTGATGAGTGTGTGGTCCATACCCAGACGAGCTTGCACAAAGCTCTACCACCAAGTAAAGTCCATACTTTTGTATACCTTAATCATTAAACTCACCAAAACCTTGAAAAGTCGTCAGTTATGAATAAATGTAACATTAATAAAATATAAAAACCTTTATGAATATAATAATGTATTCCTTTAAAATTTAATGGTATTTACATGCAAATTGTAGGAACGATTTTTTACGAATTTATTCAGTCGGGGAGAAGCAGTCGTATTTCAACCCGAAAATTCTTTCCAAGAAAATTGCAGAGCAAGTCAGTTGCAGTAAATATTTGAATTGTAGAGCGGGATTGGTTTGCTTTCTACGTATTCAAAGACAGTGTTTACATCGAAATATAAAAATTCTTCGCGATCTGAGAGTCAGTCGATTTACTAGCGCTACTAAGAGACTTGAAGAATCACAAGATAGAAAATAGATAGATAGTGAATTATTACAAGCTTTCTATTTGAATTTTGTATTTCGTTTCAATATTTCATCATAATTAGAAATATTTAAGTGATTAAAAACTTTTAAAGCAAATTTATAACTAAATCACACTTAGTAACAGCCTGTGAATGTCCCACTGCTGGGCTAAGGCCTCTTCTCCTCTTTGTGAGGAGAAGGTTTTTGGAGCTTATTCCACCTCGCTGCTCCAATGCGGCTTGGTGGAATACACATGTGACAATGAAATTTGACACATGCAGGTTTCCTCACGATGTTTTCCTTCACCCTCAAGCACGAGATGAATTATAATCACAAATTAAGCACATGACATTCTCTGGTGCTTGCCCGGGTATGAACCCACGATCAACGGTTAAGATTCACGTCAATTACATTTGTCTAAATAGAATAATTGGATTTTTATATTCTCATAACAAAGAACTGAAAATACTTACTGAACCGTAGGTGATCTATAAAAAGCTTTTATATAATTATACAGATTTATTCGTGATTAATGTCGAATATTGTTGAAAACATTGCGACAAAATTACTGCGTTAAATTACATTTCCAATATAATTTTGTACATCTCGAATCTGCGTTTCGCGAATTTATTTTATTCCTGAACATAATTTATGACGTCAGCATAATGGTGGATTGCTTTTGATGGACTTGTTATTATGTATTAACTGTTTGTAAATCCAATTTAATTTTGCTAACAATTTTGTCACTGCACATACAATATTTCATTTAAGTCAGTGATTTATGCTTAGTCAAATTGAAGGCCTTATAACTAAACATAAAATGGCTGAATTTTAAGCGATATAATATAAGTATTACAACTTATGGGAGTACTTAATGAAAATATGTTTTGATAACTTACCTGAAGATTTGTCTCTGGTACCAAGAACCGAAGCTATTTGAGGTCGTTCCTCGTTGATAACTAGTTCTGCCTGTTCACTGTAAACTGAATGGACTGTCGATATGCAGGTCAACCTCAACTGCCCTCGTTCAAAACTGTCCGGCCTCACCATGAAGGACAGCTGACTTATTGACGCCACCTACCAAGAAAAATATCCACCGTTTAGTAAATGTTGGTTTTAACTTCAAATACTTGCAGACATTTTTTTACTAAGAGTTACAGTAAGGAACCTTAAGTTGAATTGAGCATTTAATTTTGAAATTTCATCTAAGTTTTATGTTTTGCTTTAGATAAATACTCGAAATTTCTGTTTGTTGTTTTAAACTTTGAGTAGTTAGGGTGAGTTCGGCCAGTTCAGTGGTTTCCATAACTTGAATATTCGATTTGCACAAACACAACCAATATTAAGTTGTTTCTCTTAGGTCATTCGTTTCTATATAATTCTAATACCTTTTTAGATGACTCCATCGTTGGTGTGGGATCTGTGACCTCATCATCTAAAGCGACATCTTGGTTCCGTGGCGTAAGGAACATAACTGAATCTTGACTTGGTAGGATTTCACCATCCTGTTTTAAAATATATAAATTATTAATTACACTAAGAAAAAAGTAAACTTAGATAAGTTAAAAGTATATAATAAAGCGAAATTTAAGGCCGGCCTTTTCGGGGCTATTGCAACAATTTTATAGCCACTCATCTTTTTCCCAACAATAAGAACATTATCCGCGATAATGAATATGTTCAAGAAACCGAAATGATCAAGAGCGAAAACATCGTTTGTTAGCACGATCATTAATCAGTGTCTGGAACCAATTAGAGTATAATAATTGTTCCAAGAATCTCGATTTTCTGAATATTAACGCGAATTAGTTATGAGAATCTTTAAATTACTTTCGTCTATTGTTTGTTTTCACGTTTTAGCATTAAATGATAACATGATTAATCGATAATCGAATTTATCCTTTGAAAATGTTTTGTTTTTTACTTAAATATTTCAATAAATAAATATTTTCTTAATTATCTCTCATTCAGTTAGTTTTCTAAATTTTTACTTATCAGATTGTCGATTAGTGAATTATTTTTGTTATTTACTGCTAATTTGAGAATAATTGAATTTACCTGAACAGTGTCCACAAATGGACCGAAAGCTTTCCATGGACTGAAAATTATGTTACTGTTCTCATCACCCGGGGCTGGTGAGCTTCGACTTGATTGTGGCAAATCAATAGATATCGCCGGGCTAGGTAAAATTCGCTGCTGGATTATTGGCTTGCCCTGGATCTGTGAAATACACCGAATATTATTTTGATTAGTGTTTAAAAGGGTTAATTTGTTGGAAACACATACTATTTTTGTAGCAATTATATATTGTATAAAAGTCAAGTGTCTATTAGTATCCCGCTCCTGATGAAATAATACCTTAAGCTAAGCGATGTTGATTTTATATGACGTACCTATTACGGTTTATTTTACAAAAAACATTATTAAATATATCTTATTTTTAACCGCCTTCAAAAAAAGGAGGAGGTTATCAATTCGTCTGTTTTTTTTTTTTTTTGTTTTTTTTCTTTCGACTGTATGAATCGATTTCGATTTTGGTGCTTACTCATTAGTCCCATTTTTTTTTGGTCCAGTTTTGACAATGGAATCCATGAGAAAACCATATAATCTTTTAAAAACAAACAAAAACATACACATTACAAATTGACTTTTATTGCGTGTGACACAAGCACATCTCACCTATAACTAACTATGTATGTAGTTATAAACCCACCTTGGCTGACATCGACTCCAAAAGTAACAATAATTGTAAATACATTATCAACCACTCAACACATTCGTACCTACATATTGATGAGTAGAAAATAGTAAGTTAATTATCAAATTATAGAAGAATACACAATTATTTTTTTACTTTTTAGTGCATATTAATTTGTTTTTCCTATGAAGTCGGTTCGGTTTGTTTTCTTAAATATTTTATTTATTTTTACGTATTCTCCATAGCATAGCAATATCTTGCTATGCTATGGAGAATACGTAAAAAAGCTGTAAATGGTAAATAAATGTTTTAAAATCACGATTTCATATTCCAATAATAGTTCGGTAAATATTGCCCACGTATCATTTCCTCTGTCATGACAGCGTATTTGTAATTTAATTATTATGTTTTAAATTTTTAGTACACCTCAAATAGATCTTATAATATATAATCTATAAATTTTATTTCCATCGAATAGTTTTGTATCAATATATTTTTTTAGAGAATAAAGTTCTCAAATAGTCACTGTTTACATGTAGCGCATAAACGAAGTATATAAAAAAAATCAGTGCTACAGTTATTCCTTTACTGTCGGAGCAGTAAAATTACGTAATGCATTTCCGCATGAAATTCGGTTGTCGCGATCCTTAAAATGTTTAAATGTTGTCACTCTATGACATGATTATCTGTCTCTTTTTATAACACACACACACATATATATATATATATATATATGAAATTATCATCTCAACGTTTGAAAGTTAGCAGTGATTATACTTTAGTGGTTCAGTAAGCATGTATAAGCATTGGTCCTGGTCTTGAACTCTCTTAAGTTGTGTTGGATTTCCGTCATTTCAGATTATAAGAGTCAGATAAGAGAGATTTGTGTAAACGCACGCACTTGTAGACTATAATATCTTCTATTTAGTATCTGCATTGGTCATTACGTCATATAATTTTGTAAAAACAAATCGCAAGCTAAACAAAGATTTCAGCTCAGATTTGTATTAAATATTAATTTCATTACGACTAATATCATAAATACGAAAACTTCAAGTAACAAATAAAAAAAAGTTTCAAGGTTAGAAAAATATTTTCCTAATTGCAATTTCTCGTTCAGAAAAGGCATGTCCCACATTTGAGTCATCTAAGCTTAAATAAGATGGGAATCGAAGCGCAGACAAATAATATATGAGAACGTTACAAAATTCCATTATAGTTAAGACTCTCGGGACATGGGACGAATTGTACTCTTATTTTAGAAAAATAGTGAGTGTAGACTGCGTGAACTATTGAAAGGTAGCCTCGTATTTTCTATTTGTTGCAAAAATATATTTTATTCCTTGTTTTTATTTATTTAATTATATTTTATTGAACTTTATTTTATTTTGTTGTTAGTATTGCTTTTTTAAAGAATAATAACAATTGTGTTTGGAGAAATAATAATATTCCTACGTTCCCCATCAGTTAAGCGTATAGCTTGTGTTAGGAGTGGGGATGGTAATAGCTCAAGAGGTCATGATCGAACCTGCGAATTTATATCGCTGGGCGGTCCTAAAACCATTGTGCTACTGACGCTTTCTTACTACATAACCAGTAGGAGACGGTAGAAACTCGGAGCATTCTATATGCTTTGTCTGAGCTTTGTCTATTTATTAACGAATCTATTCATAATAATATAAAGATATATTATATATTAGAATTAGAATATTTATAAATTATTAGTATAAATATTAAAAATATAGTTTTATTATAATTTTAAATCTTGCTGTTTTATTTTAGACTAGCTTTGCCCAGCGGTTATACCCGCGTATAATTAATAAAAATACAATGAATAAAAACTAGCGTAGAACCTCCCTCGATAAAAGGACTATACAACACAAAAATAATTTTTAAATACGAACCAGTAGTTCCTGAGATTAACCGGATCAAACACACAAACTCTTCAGATTTATATATTAGTATTTTTTAAATAAATTAAGTTATAAGACGAACTAAGCTATCATATGAATTTTAAAAGTTTTGCCACTTGAAAGCAATTAACATGGCGTTGACATAAGGTAAAACAGTAGTCTAATTACAAAATAAACATGACCATATTGGTCACATTTATATTTAATAGCGATTCCATGTGACATTAAGAGAAAAAAATAGTAGTAACATAATTTATTTTATACTATATTTTATTTTATGAAAGGTTCTTTAAAGGCTAATCAAATAATCGATCAAGTATTATCTCAACCAGCTTCAATAAATATCTAATTTGATCGAGTTATATTCGCGTTGTTAGACCTGAAGTTGATCGTACTAATCTTGATATATTTTTTTATTTAATATATTTGATCATTTAATACAAACTCATTAACAAGTATGTAAGTACTAAGATCAAATCAAACCAGTACTTAAGAATCAAAATATGTTTTTTTGCCGCTACGTCTGTTTGTCTGAACGAAATAAACTCAAAAACTAGCGAATGGATTTTCATACAGTTTTCATCAATGAATGAAGTGTTTAATGAGAAAGGTTAACCATATAGTTAGGTTGTGTAAATTGGCTGAAATTAGACTATTATTGTTGAAGATTTCGAATATCATTAAGCTTTTTGGAAGCTTTAACTGTGCGTGCGCCATGTAAACTAATAGTTATATGGTGTAAACATTTTATGTAGATGCGATGCGAAGTTGAGACGGGTAGCTAGTAATATAGCTTACTTGGTGGTAGAGCTTTGTGCAGGCTCGTTTGGGTAGGTACCACCCACTCATCAGATATTCTACCGCAAAACAGCAGTACTTGGTACTGTTGTGTTCCGGTTTGAAGGGTGAGTGAGCCAGTAATTAAAGGCACAAGAGACATAACATCTTAGTTCCCAAGGTTGGTGGCGCATTGGCGATGTAAGAGATGGTTAACAACTCTTACAATGCCATTGTCTATGGGCGTTGGTGACCACTTATCATCAGGTGGCCCATTTGCTCGTCCGCCTTCCTATGAAATAAAAAAAAAAATAATAATATATTTTTATGTATATATGATAAGATTGTGCAGATATTTGAGTTGATGGTTACATTTTAATATGAATTAATTTTAATCGCTTTTTTTCTCTTTATGCGTAAATTTAAATATTCTCTTACAAAATTTCATATACGTAAGGTTATTTGTGAGGGATCGCACTATATGCTATTGTATAGTCATAAGATTTTATGACTTAGTGTGACTTTTTTATATATTTTTTTGCTACACTTGTGTCATCTTCATATTATCATTTATTTCATTTACATAAAAAGTTACGCAATGAAATATAAATAAGTAAAGAAAAACCTGAGATGGTCCAGTGGTTAGAAATCGTAAATCTTAATCGATGATCGTGGGTTCAAACCCGGGCTACCACCACTAAATTTTCATGTGTATAATTTGTGCTTATAATTCATCTCGTGCTTGACGTTGAAGAAAGCATCTTGAAGAAACCTGCATGTGTCTAATTTCATTTGAATTCTGCCACATGAGATAGACTACTCCAGTACACTTTTAATACAATATTTTTTCTTTGTATTTTTTGCATCCTTCAAAATACTAGACCAAAGAAGCAGTAAAAACATTAAAAGCGGTCTTAACTCCTTGTAATAGAGTTTAATAAACGATAAATCTTTGTTTATATATAATTAGAAAAACTACTTACATAGCATTATCTTGTTTGATATCAAATATTAAACAACTTAAGATTTAGAGTGATTGTCTAGCCGTCTTCGACGTTTACAAATACGTTTTGATATGGTACCAAGTTTAGGAAAAGATCGTACGACGCTGCATGATGGAGCGTTGTCATCGGTCACAGATCTCGGACTAGGGGGAAATCGGCTTATAGCGAGCGAATAGTGATGTCACTGATAGATATCGATAAAGATAACCTTATTTTTTGTGTGAACAAATTACTGTATTGAGTGATAACTTACATCATAATAATAGAAAAGAGAATTGTTTGTCATAAGTATGTATATAAAATAAATTGCTGCAATTCTTCACGTATATGTCATTGAAATAGATTGAAGTAGTTATTACATAAATATAAATACACATATTGAAAATAAATGCACGTTTTACATCAAATTTGTTATTATTAATTAATATAATATAATAATATCCTGGGACATTTCTCACACACGGTCATATGATCCCAAACTGAGCAGAGCTCGTACTATGGAAACCAGACAACTGATATACTACATACATATACTACTTTTCCTTTTGTAAATACATACTTATATAGATAATTACAACCAGACTCAGGACAAACAGACATGTTCATGCACACAAATGTCCGTCCTGGGTGGGAATCGAACCCACGACCTGCGGCGCGAAAGGCAGGGCATCTATCAATCACGCCAACCGGCTCGTCAATTGTAAAATATTTTAAATGTGACATTAAAATGAAATGCACAATATGTTCTACGACTTAAATTTATTTGTACACATAATAATTTTATACTCAATGAATAATGCATAAACGTAGAACTACTTTATTTTGATGGTAGAACGAGGAGAGGGTGTTACCTAGCCATATGCGCTTGCTAATCTCTCAACAGTTAAACATACATAAACGAAAGTATAAAGTCATAGCGTTATTACGTAATTAAGGAATGTAAGTGTTATTCATTTATTTAAACCTAAATTTCAAGCGAATTACTGCACTCCAATCGTCCTGAATATATTACAAGAGCGTTAGCAAGGTTAATGACAGTGGAACTGAAAAGAATAAAATGGAATTAGCAACACAAAGACCCGAAACGGACGCGACTTGAATAAATTTCTCATGCATGACTTCTACCTCTACGCCGTTAGGGGTTCGCGCGCGGAATTATAACCGGAACTATGAAAAATTTATATAGATTTTTATTTTTCGGTAAGTTATGCGAGGGAAGTTTTACACATTTATGTCGCGCTGAATTTGAACGGACCGAGTATTTTGGAAGGACTATTTAAATGTAGAATTATAATTATGACTTGGTTTATTATTTTATGACAAAATGTGTCTTGTGATTTGTAAGTTTTGACGTGACAACGTCTTATAAATTGGTTTGCCGGGTGACACTTCAAGAAACTGCGTTACGCTCCGCTCACGTTATGCGCTCACAATGAGAGCGAGTGAGAGGCACGCGTCCCTTCCACTCGGGCATGGTTAGCCCGCCTAAGAGCGAGAGAGACAGACATAAAAAGTGAAAGGCAAAGGTAAAAATAAAATTTTGTTAATATGAAATTCAGTGCGAGATTCTTTGTATAAATTAATGTTTTAAATATAATTCTTTGTATAAATAAATGTTTTAAATTGTTACTATTATTTCATCCTTCTTCCTACTATACGAATGAATATTCACATTAAAATTATTTTACCACTCAAAGTCGTTGTCACGTAAAACTTTCGCCCGTATACCGACTTTACAGGCAACCAATTTTTTTATTCTGATGTAATTTTATATAATGTAATGAAATTGAATGTAATAAGTAATCCTTTTAATATTTAATTTAATAGTTAACTTCAAGTGGTGGTACCACCCAGTCATCAGATATTTACGGGTGAGTGAGCCAGTGTAATTAGAGGCCGAGGGACATAACATCCAAGTTCACAAGGTTGGTGGCGCATTGGCGATGTAAGCGATGGTTAACATTTATTGATGAAACATGAAATGTTGACAACCGACTTATGTTGATACACCATTTTGATGTTGGTATTCTTGAAATGCTATGATTATTATGGTCAATATCGTATATTACTTTCTGATAATTCACGACCATTTTCTATATTAAGTTTCGAGCTACTTCTTTTAGAATACGCTTACTATTTTTTTACTATTTTACTGTGACATAATCACATGTTAGTTAGTAATTTTTTTTCAGTTTCGTGCCGGTCTTGTACAATACATTATCATGGTGATGTACTCGTAAGGTTCAGACAAATTAAATAACTTTACAATTTTGCGCTTTCACGGTATATATTATACGGGTAAATTGAAATGTCTGGTTAAACTGACTTGTACGCGGTTTACACACGAATATAATTTAAAAATAAAATGAAATTCGAATTACAATATAACATGACAGGTTTATTTTTTCTAAATACACAGTAAACTATTTACCCGATCCTCATGTTATTGTGACGTCACAATAGCTAATAACTTC
The DNA here is from genome assembly GCA_963151315.1 of Nymphalis c-album. Taxonomy (NCBI): domain Eukaryota; kingdom Metazoa; phylum Arthropoda; class Insecta; order Lepidoptera; family Nymphalidae; genus Nymphalis; species Nymphalis c-album. The sequence continues at coordinate 10,894,026 of OY720591.1, read as the reverse complement.
AATGTTTATTTGTTGTAGATTTTATTGATATAATAAATCTTTATGTGAACGTAATTGGAGGTAACAACGACGGGTTAAGCGCTTTTATTGTGAATTCTAACAAAACTATAACAGATAATACAAGTTGAAAGAGTTATCTCTCATAATAATATTCAACCTCCTTTCTAATAAATGTTGGACGGATGGATTACATTTGTCTACTTTTTTCGAATGTGACATTGTTGATGTCACAGAGAGATAATTTGATATGTAGCGTTAGTTTAACAGATAGTCTTATGTTAGAATTATGTTTTTTAGATTTAAAATTATATTAAAGATCTAAATATAACAATTCCAAGAACCGAAAAAGCCACTTGTCAGAGTTGCAATATCACTGCCAACCACAAATAAATTTAACAAGGTCTAAATCATAATAACGAAAAAAAAAGCAATCAAATAAACGTAGCATTTATTTTAATGCAGTGCTGAAAATAATAAGTGAACATAATAAAATAACGATACTACATTTTATATCAATGAACAGAAAAATGAGGACGATATTGATATCCAATAATAAAACGGCTCTTAAAAACACTCATACGCTTTGACACGAAAAGACTGTCTCTCATAGCACATTTAGAAGTTATGATATCGTTTTCACCCCGAATATAATCATATTTCCATTATTAAATATCTGTGTTGATATCTCCTATCTCGACGTTTGGTTTCACTCTGTTACCTCATTCGTATGCTCACAACGGGTTTTATACCAAACATTATTCACTCGCTTCATTATTCTGATGGCTTTATATAATATATATATCAAATACATCGAGAAATTTAAAAATCGAATATAATTTGATTCGATAATATCTTGGGTATATATTAACAATCGCGGCTTTTGCCATAAATGGCTCGAAATTTTTATGACATGTTTTTTATCAGTAATAAATAATAATGATATTTCATGCAATATTGAGGAGTGGGAAGATTTCGAACATGAAAAAAAAATTATAGGGCAGTCATGCAGGTTTGGTTTTTTTATGTAAGAGGGGGCAAACGAGCATAAGGCTCAACTGATGGAAAGTGACTACCACCGCCCATCCTACACCTGCAACATCATAGGACTTGCAGGTGCGTTGCCGGCCTTTGAGGAAAGAGTACGCTCTCTTTTCTTGAAGGTTTTTATGTCATATCAGTTCGGAAAAATCGCCGGCGAAAGCACATCGACCATTATTCATTCGCAATTTTTATTTTATCTGGCTTTATTTTAAACAAAACTTATTTCATCGAGTTTAAAAACTTCATATATTTTGATTCTATCAATCGATTTTAACAAACATCACGCGAATAGTGATAAGTAAATTTAAATCAAACTTAACAACCTGATCACTTTTAACAATTAGTAGTTTATTCAGAATGATAAAGAAATCCTCTAGGATATGGAATGTACTCTCCACGATCAAAGTTGATATAATCTAGCATTGAAATGCTTACACTCAATCTTAAGTTTGACGCCTCCACAAACAGGTAGTATAGTCAGCTTCTTCTCAAAGGTAGGGAAGTTCGTTATCATTAAATAGCACCCTTTCACCAACTTCCTTCCACAAATAAAACTTTTCAGCTCCCGCACACCTCTGCCTTGTTTTACTGTTTTGCTAACAAATTGTTCTTATTCGTGAGATATCCGACTATTTTCTCGTTTATCTGATTTAATTAAGTTTTAAGAAGGCTTATCTCTATGGCAATTTACTTGAATTTATTTGTTATTTTCGAGTCATTATATGCTATTATGTATTAATATTTATCATTGTTTTGTGTGTGAATAATTAATTTGTATTATTTATATAATGTAATAAAAAGAGCATTTATCTATATATTTCATCTTAGTACCATGCAGTGCTGACTGTTGTTAGAAAAACTACAAAGCTAGTTGAAAGCTGCTGAGAGCAGTTCTTAACTAGTGGACATTACGGGAAGAACGCGGATTCGCCTCCAAGCAAGCACCAATTATAATTTTCAAGTATTTTGTGTTTATAATTCTTGTTTGGCGGTGAAGGGTAAAAAACTTACTAACAATGACTAAGAATTAATGTCTATAAGCTTGTATGTATTGCGACGGATGAAATTCTACCAGTATTGTACCACTCATCCGTATTTCTGTAGCACGGATTGGTTGCTTCAAAATTCCTCCTTGGAGATATTTGTAGACGGATTTTTATATCCCTGTTGTCTCTACTAAGGCTTGTTCATTCATCTTTAGATTTTATATTCAATTTTATTATTACAATTATCTACAGACATTTTTTTTTCGTTTTTTTTCGCAACTTAATAATATTATACTCTGTATTTAAGGTTACAATATTATTATGTACTAAGGTGCATTGATTTTTTTTTTTTTTTTATAGCCTGGGAGGGCAAATGACTCCACTCCACCTGATGGTAAGTGGTAGTAGAGTCCAAACGCGACGACGGTTAGTGCAGTCGGGAAGAATGATCTGCACTAGCCGCCCCCGCCTTGCCGGCCCGCAAGATGCCTCTTCACGCCTCGTTTGAAGGAACCCATGTCATAAGAGGAGGGGAACACGTGTGCTGGTAAAGAGTTCCATGTTTTGGAGGTGCGACAAAGAAAAGAGTTGCCAAATTTCTTCGTTCGCGATGGAATTGATGTCACAGTTAGGCGGTGACATCGAGAGCCACTAACATAATTACAAACGTAATTATGTTAGTAAAACAAACGATTGTGGGGTTATTAGGCTTAATTTATATATTATAGAATAAATACAAGAGAAGGCGAAAAAATATCTCTAAAATCACAAGATATCCAGAAACAAATATAAAGGGACTTAGTTAATTATTATCAGTTAGTGGGAGATAGAAATAAATTTCACTTTGTTAAATTTTACTACACCCTAACCGACTATTCAGACCTTCCAACCCCCGTATATTGTGATAAAGCCCATGAGTAAGCCGCGTCCCATATCTCTTTGTTGTTTGTGGCAGTTTATTTATTAACTGGTCTTAGCCTGTGGCGATTCTCACGTACATTCGATATTTACTCATTTGAAATGACATTCGCATAAATCTCGATTTTGTTAATTTTATTTGTAATTTTTTTTTTCAGTACATATCAAGACTTATCAACACAGATTATTTAAATAAATGAACTAAACAGAATTGCTACCAAGAAAATGGGTAATTACTATAAAAAAACAAATGTGTATTTTTGTATAACAATTTTTTCGTGACTCCATAATAAATATTATCATATGATTATCCTTTGCACCTCTGTGAAACAGGTAGTATGTAACTAGCACTCTCATACACCAGACCAAGGAAAATACCTCCTTTCTTGTTAAGTAGAAATTTTGGAGCTTATTCGAGTACGTTAAATAATACGACATGAATAATATAACTATTGTTTCTATTACGGGTATTTCTTGGTAAAATTTAAATACCAAAGCGGTAGCTTTGCGTTTAATTTATATGTATTGTATTTGCAGTTATTACACATTACTTAAAAGGCAAATGGGTCACTTGATGGTAATTTGGATGGTGGTCATAGTTCGCTATGACCTTTTACCGTTACTTATTTTAGTTACGTTAGTATTTTAAAATATTGTGAAATGTTATGAGTGACCAGAGTAGACACAAAACATTCCTTTTATTTCTAGAACATTTAACTATAAAATGACAAATATTGTCACTAACAATAATTATAGTTAAAAATATAAAGTGGCTAGAACATAAAAATACGTATTTTAATCGAAGATTATTTGGTCATACCCGGGCAAGCATCACGAGTTTTCATGGGCTTTATTTGTTGAATGTAATTAACTTATTGCTCAGCGATGATGACATCTGCGGAATTTGCAATCCGTGTAGGTCACATGTGAGTAGCGTGGTGGATTAAGCACAAACTTGGTTAGACAGCGGACGGGACGCATCGGTGGCGCATTATGTTCTATGGGTATTTATACTAACAGTCACACAGACAGACGTCACCATGTGACGTATTTCAGTAGAAGGACAGTAGTTCTCCTTTTTTTAGTTTTAATTATTTCTAAAGCAATCGACCTAACAAATAATGTGATGGATAGTTAGAAGTGATTCACTGATATCTATCTCTCTTTCTGTGAACAATTATTTAATTATAAAATTATAAATTATTTATTAAAGAAAAGAGCGAAACAATATGACGACAAAGCTTCAATAGCACAATGGTTAACGACCCGCCAAGCGATGTTAGAAAATCTCAGTTCAATCTGGTCCCCTTAGGCAATTGTTGTCACTACTCCTCATGCATAATTTGAGGGGATAATTTATGAAAGAACATTGCTAATAGTATCTTTAAACTATTTTTTTTATTTACAAATCATTATTTTAACATAAGCAGCTGTTGGTATTAAGCCATTTGTAATAAAATCAAATAACAGTTCCAAACTAAAAGTAGAACGGACGGAACGGACAACACCTGACGTAAAACGTTCATGCAAGCCAACAAATTGGACCGTCTTCCATATAATATGCCAAATTATTATACTAGTCACTGTAGTCTGAAATTAGTTTCTGTTTAGGTAACCAGGCGTCGCCTTTCAATATAAATAAGTAAAGTGTGTCATTACTTATTTATATTGAAAGCTACGCATCCCAATTTTTCTTGGACAGAATAAGGTTGTAAAATATATATTTTTTTTATAGCGGGTGTTGGCGTAACAATTTACCAAAGTTTCATCATAATTGGATGAATGGTTTAGAAACGTATAAAAGAGAAACATACAAAGAATAAAAATATTTTTTATGCATTAAGAAAATAAAGTATTTTAGTTTGTTAGTTGACTGAATGTTGATTGGATTCCACGAGCCACAAGAAAGCCAGACAATAAAATAATATTCAAATTCTAGTTAAACTTATCGAAAAAAAAACTATTATAAAATTAGATGGATAGAAGTTTAAAGACGGATAGTTTATTTATGGAATTGTTAAATTATGTAACATTTGTTAACAATTGTTTATAAAATATTATAAAAAAATTATGTGGACAAAGTATATATCTTTTGAGCCTGACTGTACTTTGACTTGAAATGTAGAAGAAAATAAAAAGTTTACGAATTGTTGTGAACGATTCGAGAATGTGCATTCGTGTTGTAGCAAAGATTTCTCAAGCGAAACACGTTCTGAATAGAATTTGACATCTATATGCCCAACGACTGACTTTTTTTATTTCATTTTATGCATAACAAAAGCAATGGTTGAATAATACAATGACATGGTTGGGTGATATTTTAATATACTATTCTAACTTCTTGATTATGCTTGCTTTTTTTAATAAGTTTCGCGATAGTAATCGATGCAGTGACACTTAACGGTCTGGGTGAGACATAATATTTGTTATTATTTGTAGAAAAACTAGAATAAATACTTTATATTGAGAGAAACTAGCATAAATATGGTCTATATTTAGGGCATAAATAGGGCTTAAAATGTAAGTGTAATTTAGTTTAGAACACCTATGATTAACACTCAACAAAGAAATATTTAAGATTATATTAAAAAAAAATCTTTAGATGATTGATGAGTTTTAAAGCGTTATTTTCAAGCGTATTCTAACTTCTGTTTCCTTAGTAATTTCTAAATAGCATTGATAATAATCGTCAAACAGACTTACTTTGTATTATTAAGGGAGATAATTCTTAAAGACAAATCTCAGGAAATACCAGTACAATTTAAATGACATCAATATTCTTAGATTATTGAGTCCATTTATCAGAAACAGCCTGTGAATGTCCCACTGCTGGCCTAAGGCCTCTTCTCCTCTTTTAAAGAAGGTTTGGAACTCATTCATCATATGACGTTGCTTTAATGCGGATTGGTGGAATACACATGTGACGTAACTCAGGGAAATATGTCACATGCAGGTTTCCTCACGACGTTTTCCTTCACCGTCATAGATGAATTATAATCACAAATTAAGCATATGAAATTCAGTGGTGCTTGGCCCGGGCTTGAACCCACGATTATCGGTTAAGTTTCACGCGTTCTTACCACTGGGCCATCTCGGCTTAGTCCGTTTATCACGAAAGGTTATATAATTTCACGCTACGACCGTAAGGAGTGGCTAGCCGTGGCTATACACATCAAGTATTGAAAACGGTAAGCAAGTGTTCAATGATACAAACGACCTCGCAGAAAGCCCTACCTACTTACTAAGTAAAGTATATAATAAATTAACTATAGTCAACGCTATTTTCCATTCGTCCATGTTGATGACGTAATAACTGTATCTAATGCATACCAAATACAGTCAAGATCGTCTAATGATATAAATAGATCACATAAATCTTATCCAAAATTCATACTGTCTCAAGCCCTGGTTTAAATTATAAAAAATATATATTATTGTATTTTTTAAACATTTAGTTGAGGCTAATTCATTTTTATAAAATCTCTTAATAATTTTTATGACGTACACAGTCAACCGAATGTATAATTGCTTACAACTAAAATTTTGCTCGCAACTATCTACCAACATATGCATGTCTGAATTTATAATAGAGAAAATTCAATTCCATGCACATTTTCGGTTTTCCAGGTCAAGCGATTCTCAAATTCGTATAATAAAATGGTTTTAAATCTAGTAAAATGTGACTTTGTAATTATATTATTAAATGTACTTGGTGGTAATTGTAATTATATTATTTAATGTACTTGGTGGTAGAGCTTTGTGCAAGCTCGTCTGTGTAGGTACCACTCACTCATCAGATATTCTACCGCAAAACAGCAGTACTTGGTACTGTTGTGTTCCGGTTTGAAGGGTGAGTGAGCCAGTGTAATTACATGCACAAGGGACATAACATCTTAGTTCCCGAGGTTGGTGGCGCATTGGCGATGTAAGCGATGGTTAACATTTCTTACATTGCCAATGTCTATGGGCATTGGTGACCACTTGCCATCAGGTGGCCCACATGGTCGTCCGCCTTCCTATGAAATAAAAAAAAAATGTCTTTGTAATAATTTAAAAATAGCATATTATGTAGGGCGTTTTTATATGATTGAGTTGTTTTTAAATTGATCGGATTATCAATGTGGGGAATGTTATAGTGCACATCTTCGATCAACAATACTATTCGATAACGCGTCAAAAAAACAATACTCAAATGTAGCACCGATCATAAAATGAAGAAAACGATGGAAAGGCTTAATAATTTCAACCTGATCTATGCCTTGTTCCCGAACAATAAAATGCGGTTTAGATTATATTGACATTCACTTACGATCTTACGCCATGAATGACAGAAAGATATAGGAAATGTACAATAACGGTTGTTCCATATTCAACCTTATTTCCTCAGCAATAAGTTATGATTGGACCATACTAATTTGAAATAACGACACAAATGTCATTGTGTTCTTACTTTTCGGGCCGTTTTTGAAACGCTTAACGGTAATCTAGTACATTATTGATCGAAGGTGCATACTCGTGTGGGCTATAATATTTCCTGTTGTTATTGAGAATCGTATATCATGATACCATGATCATCATATTATATGATTTACTGATCTCAACACGCTGCTGCCCTAAAGCTTGCAGACATGCTCTTTGCTTATAACAATTTTATAAATGAAACGGTGCTTTGCGTTGTAGTGTAAAAATTTAATATTTGTTTCAGCAACAGCCTGTGAACACAGCTGTGCTAGGGCGTCTTCTCCTCTTTTGAGGAGAAGGCTTAGAGCTAGTTCTACCACGCTGCTCTAATGTTGGTTGGTGTTTTTCACATTTGACAGAATTTCAGTGAAATCTGACACATGCAGGTGTCCTCACGATGTTTTGCTTCACCGTCAAGTATAATTAATATAATCACAAATTATGCACATGAAATTCAGTGCTTGCCCGGGTTGACCCCATGATCATCGGTTAAGATTCACGCGTTCTTACCACAGGGCCATCTCGGCTTTTAAATTAATTTTTAATTTGAATTGCTTCATAATTGTAAATTCCAGTATATATTCTTCTTTGATTATATTCAGGATGCCGGGACCAATAAATATAAATTGGATAGCTCTATAACAATCCAAACGAAAATTATAAATGTGTTGAGTGTTTGTGTTTGCTTGTAACAAACAAATAAATAAACAAACTCACTTTTGTTAGGCTTTCACGTTTTAATTACTCAAGCCTGAATCATGAATTTTGGCATGCGATAAGTTAAGTAAACCTGTTTATCGTCGTATATATATACATATATACTAGCACTCTCATATACATATCATATACACTTCACTCGAGGATTTGTCCGCGATATAGTAAGAAATAATAAAATAGGTTAACTATGGTCTATTTTAGCTGTAAAAACAGTAAGTTTCAAGCAGATCAGATTTTTTTTTAAACTAAAATTTGCGTCCCATTTCTCCCACTTGGGGTTAAATATTCAAAAATGACAAAATAAGTATGCATTTATTTTTACTTGGCTGGTATATACAAACTTTCAACCCCTATTTCACCCTCTTGGAGGGTAAAGTCTCAAAAATCTTGAATTACATATAAATTTATTTCTAAACAAAAGCTTGAATATATTATATATATAGTATATATGGCGGGTCCATCATTTTTGATGTAAGAAGCATGAAATTTAATTTAAAATTTTCTTAGCAAAAATAAACGCATACGTATTTTTTCATTTTTGAAAATTCAACCTCAAATGGGAGCAATGGGTTAGAAACATTAGTAAAATAACCTCCTCCTTATTTTGAAGTCGGTTAAAAAGAGTCTGATCTTCTTGAAATTTACTATTTTGACAGCTAAAATAGACCATAATTATTATTATTTTATTATTTCTGATTGTCGCGGGCATAGCCGCGGGTGAACCGCCAGTTCATTAATAAAATATTTTAAAAGAATAATGTTACTCGGAATTATAAAGTACTCGTTAGTTTATTAAAAATAAATGTTTCTTGTTTGGGTTTCATTATAAATTTAATATGTCAAGCAAACCTATATACTACATAATATACAACGGTATTTAATCGATGAATAATAAAGTATATGTTCTTATTTCAGCCTTTTGCTTAACTGATATAAACAAAATATAAGGTGTTATTTAGAACAACAAATTACTTTTCCTTATTTGTATTATATTTTTTATTGAACAATTCTACAATCATACGTAACTCAGTGGTAGAGTGTCTGCTTCGCATGCTGAAAGTCCTGGGTTCAAATCCCAGCACCTCCAGGATGTTTGAACGATTCTACCATATTTTTAATTTATATTATTTTTTTGGTTTTTATGACTTTTTATAAGAACTTTTAAAAGAAATAAGATAAATAAAACTTTTAACAAAACAAAAACCGACTTCATAGGAAAAATAAATTAATATGCACTAAAAAGTAAAAAAATAATTGCGTATTCTTCTATAATTTGATAATTAATTTCCTATTTTCTACTCATCAATATGTAGGTACGAATGTGTTGAGTGGTTGATAATGTATTTACAATTATTGTTACTTTTGGAGTCGATGTCAGCCAAGATGGGTTTATAACTACATACATAGTTAGTTATAGGTGAGATGTGCTTGTGTCACACGCGCAACTTTACGAGGCGAATAAAAGAGATTTGTAATGTGTATGTTTTTGTTTGTTTTTAAAAGATTCCCGTATTATTATTGCTAGGTATATTATAGTGTTTCCTTAGCTGACATCGACTCCAAAAATAACAATAATTGTAAATACATTATCAACCACTCAACACATTCGTACCTACATATTGATGAGTAGAAAATAGGAAATTAATTATCAAATTATAGAAGAATACGCAATTATTTTTTTACTTTTTAGTGCATATTAATTTATTTTTCCTATGAAGTCGGTTTTTGTTTTGTTAAAAGTTTTATTTATTTTTCGATTTTTAGTGAATCTGAAGTACACTCACTAATTTGGTAGAATATGGGTAGACCTACTAAACGTGCAGCTCATATGAGACAGCGCCGTTTATATTATTATTTAAATATATTAATCTAAAACAGTGAAACGTAAAGAAAAATGTATTTTGGTACTTAATTAATAAATATTAGTTAATATGGTTAAATGTATGAATATAAATTAACATGTTTTGATTAAATAGATTTAGTTGGTGGGGTGTTGGGCAGCCATAACATAATCAAATAATTATTTCTAGTAATAATTAAATAAACTGTATGTTTATAGATGTTGTGTTATACCATTCTTCACCTAAAAAATATGACGGAATGTCTGTATATTAAAAAAAGGGGAAGTATCTATATTATCCTAACTAATATTATAAATGCGAAAGTAAGGGTGTTTGTGACGCTTTCACGCCTAAACCACTAAGCCGATTTAAAAAATTCTTTCACCAATGGAAAGCTACATTATCAAGGAGTAACATAGGCTACATTTAGTCCCCATATTCCCACGGGAACGGGAACTACGTGGGTGAAACCGCGGGAAAAATACTAGTAATCAATATATAAATATACATAAATATAACCTGTATATAAGAGTACATATACGATTCTATATATATATATTTATAATTTTCAAAATTGGTCTTAACTTTTAGGAGATGTTCAAATATGTTTCAATTACAAACATATACATATATACTAATGCTTACATGCATAACTCATATTATAAAGAGGAAAGATTTGATTTTTGTTTGATTTTTTATTACGAATTAAATCAAAAACTACTCGACCGATTTTAAAAATTCTTTCACCCTTAGAAAGCTACGTCTTTACCGAGTAACATAGGCTATATTATATTTTCAAAATCTTATAGATCCCTACTTAAAATGGAGCAACGTAACCCAACGTATCAAACTGTTGCCTATAAAAGTTATTATTTCGCGTGCGCTGCGAAAACTATTGACGGTATATAAAGAAGTGTTTTATACAATAGTATTACAATTACTTGATCATAACGATGTTATGGTAGGTGAATGAAAAATCTAGATAGCCTATAAAAGATTCGGCCGTGTATCGTTAGTTTGCTACTAAGAATTGAAGATTTCCGTTACTCTGTCATGGATCCTATAATCAGAATCTAACCAAACTATCATCAAACAACCCTTGAAGTATACTCTTTCGAATAAAAAAAAATCATCGAAATCCGTTGAATAGATATCGAGTTATTCGTCCATTTGTCGCGCACATACCTCATGCAAATTTACGACTTATACGGTTTTCTCATGGATTCCACTGTCAAAACTGGACCAAAAAAAAATGGGACCAATGGGAAAGCAAACCCTTTCAAATAAAAAAAAAATCATCGAAATCGATTCATCCAGTCGAAAGATATGAGGTAACAACGTCAAAAAAAAAAAAAAAACATACAGACGAATTGATAACCTCCTCCTTTTTTTGAAGTCGGTTAAAAATAAGCCTACCGTATAGCCTAATTAGCCGTGGCCTACGAGGGGTTCGAACCTACGACCTCCTCGTTATTAGCACGACGCTATAATTAACTGAGCTAATGGACCGATGTTTAGAACGGAATAGTAATATACATTAGTACACTCACATATGACTCACATATTATGAGCGTTGTAGATGGATTACATCGAAGTAAAATTAAAATTGAGACGTAGTCATTAAACTATGACGATGTTTGAATCCTGCTAAAATGTTGTAGTAAAATATACCCTATTAGCGACCCGCCCCGGCTTCGCTCCAGTAGCAGAGTAAAATTCCTAAACAACAATTTTAACAAAACAAAAACCGGCTAAAAACAAATTAATATGCACTAAACAGTAAAAAAATAATTGCGTATTCTTCTATAATTTGATAATTAACTTAATATTTTCTACTCATCAATATGTAGGTACGATTGTGTTGTGTGCTTGATAATGTAGTTACAATTATTGTTATTTTTGGAGTCGATGTCAGCCAAGGAAACACTTTAATATACCTAACAATAATAAGATCCCGTATTATCCTTTAATATAAAGATATTAATTTATATTGGGTGGTGTAATGGGCAATTATAATATACATGAAATGCTTAAAGTAAATAACGTATTTAGTTTGATAAGCTATCCAATTATTACATTTTTATGTAAACATTGTTAAAAAATTAAAGTGGGTATAGTTGGCTATCCTTAAAAGATAGGCATATGCCATCACAGACTTTTCTGTAGATCTATGAAAGCGGAAGAATTTCATCATACATTATTTTGTTATAATTCAAAGGAATTTTACAGCGTTTTCCACGTAAGCTCCCAATCGGCTCGCTTTTTTCGTCCATTGGTGAAAACCGTATGAAAATCCGTTCAGTAGTTTTATAGTTTATCGCGTTCATACAGACAGACAGGAAACTCGGGGGACTTTGTTTTATAATATGTAGTGGTGCTAGGCTTTATAGTATTCTATTTTTGACGTGACAACGTCTTATAAATTGGTTTGCCGGGTGACACTTCAAGAAACTGCGTTACGCTCCGCTCACGTTATGCGCTCACAATGAGAGCGAGTGAGAGGCACGCGTCCCTTCCACTCGGGCATGGTTAGCCCGCCTAAGAGCGAGAGAGACAGACATAAAAAGTGAAATTCAGTGCTAGATTCTTTGTTGATAAATTAATGTTTTAAATATAATTCTTTGTATAAATAAATGTTTTAAATTGTTACTATTATTTCATCCTTCTTCCTACTATACGAATGAATATTCACATTAAAATTATTTTACCACTCAAAGTCGTTGTCACGTAAAACTTTCGCCCGTATACCGACTTTACAGGCAACCAATTTTTTATTTAGTAGTAAATATATTTTAAAATCCTGTTTAATCAGTAATTCTAAATAGTTTTTTATCTACATAATTCAAGTAGAAAATGAACGGCTGCGACTCGTGAGGTACTCAAAGACTAACTTCAAAGTGGTGAGGATTAAATACATTTTTAAATCGATTTCAAACTAATTTATTATTTTTATAATCACATTAAAAAAATCGTTTCTTTTTTATTTTTTCGAAAAATCAGCTGGACCGATTTTGCTGTAAAAATTTTCAGTTCTTAATGATATAATATTGGTTCGCGAGAAAATCGAGGCGAAAGAAAAAATCCGAACTTACAAAAAGACAGATTCATACGTATATTCACACACACACACACACACATACATACATCTCTATAAAAACGTTAGGTTTGCCCCGTAGCCCCGTAATCACAATTTTCACCGGAAAGTTAATTACATAATTTATTTTTCTGCCAAGCCGCGGGCGGAAACTAGTCGAATTAAAAATTTAAAATAAATCAATTCAAATTAAACAAAACAAAGAACGAAGCGTTGCACGTTTACGTATTGCGTATTAAAATAATAATGAATAATTGTTGCCTGATATTCTATTCAATAAACAAAATTTACATGAAAAACTTCACAAATAAAACCAACCAGCTGGTATAAATTGTACAATACAATTTTCACGGCAAAAGACGCACTCAATATTTGTTCATTTCAATTGAATTTGCTCGACACGAATCGGGTATTGTGAAGGCCTCGATATTGTTCGATTCGTATAATAGTTTAAAACTGTTCGTCTAGGAATCGGTACACGATACTTTCTGTCTGTCTTTCCAACGAATTTTTAAGCATTCGTTTTAGATTGAAAAACTTGCTGTGTTTCTTTATTCAGTTTATAATGAAATGAAAAATGCATGAATAATTGAAAGAAAACACTGAGAGGAAACTTGCGTGTATCGGATAAAAATCTTCCACCGACCCACTTTGGAGTAGCTTTGTGGAATAAGCTACAAACCTTTTTATCGGGAGCAGAAAAGTCAAAGCTGTCACTTTACTTCTGCTTCACTATTCTATATACTAGATCCATTAGGGTCAATTAAGGGAAAACTTGAAGCATACCGCAGATCGGTCGTGAACTAATGTAAAAATACTAAAGTTTATGTTTATGTTTATTTGTTACAAGTATCTCAACATATTATGTAAACCACTGAACCGACCGTATGAAATTAGAAGTAGCCTGGGTCTGGGATGAGGCCTATGAGAAAAATATACGATAATTATACGAAGGAGGAGGCTAAATATTAAAAAGTTCCATCGAAATTAATCAATATAATCAACAAAACATATATAATAATGTTAATTACATAAAAATATAACTTAAATTTTAATAAACGAGATATTAATTCACATAATACATTCTATTCCTTTTCTACAAAACGATAAAAGTAATATTTCGAAGAATTATCCTCTAAAAACATTTAGAGGTAATTTTATTAATCATTCTCGAAAATACGACTCATATAATTCCGCTTTAATAATGTTCATTTTATAAAAAACTCTTACTGATGAGGAACGAATACGCCTCGATAAAAGCCGACGCAGTTCATTTATCACGGAACGTCATGGTGTCACTTCGGACGTCAGGTTGCCGTCGCGTTGACGTCAACTACGCAACTAATTGATAATAAGGGAGCAACGAACTTTAAAACTGCTTCAACAAATGGGATAGATTAAAATGGTTAAATGGAATATAAATCAGTGTTCGTTTTACCCTGATTAAGATTCAAGGATTGAATAGTGTAGAGAGCTTAATGAAATTGTCATTCGGTTTGTCTCTCTTAAATCCCGGATGCTCCTGTTCCCAATTTCAATGACAAAATTAAAACTACTATTGTATTACTGTCTCTAAATGCCGTTTCTAAGACCACAAGCTTTGTGCCCACGAATTGCCGTCTAAATAGTGGGAGCCTCCATTTGCTTAAAACTCAGCCTGTTTTTTTTCTTTTTTAACGAGTTCAAGATCAGAAGTTTTTATAATTTTGAAAAACATCGATGCTAGATTAATAACGTGCCTTTCGCGTATTTAACCTTTATTTATGTAGCACAAACTTATAAGAAAACTATGATAAATAATGCCTCAAACTGTAATTTCCGTTAAAACATTGACCAAAATTCGAATAGTCTGCAAAATAAAATGATTAAAATATTTATAATAAGTTAAAAAAAAAACACAATAATAAGACATTTCATTAAATAACATTGTTTAGATGACCGACCGATTTTGAGGAGCAGTTAACAATATCTTAAAATTACAACTTACATCTCGTCCATTTAGTAACCAAGTAAGATTGGCTGGCGGATCGGCTGGAGGAGAAGTACATTGTGCACGAAGCGAGTCTCCAGATGCATACCACCCCTTCTCCGCTTTAATTGAAGGCTTTTCAGGTGGCAATTCTGAAAGAAATAATAATTTATATTACTGATAAAACTACATTCTAGCGTAATTTACTAGTTAGTAGCGATTTGTGAAATCTGGGTAGGTACCATCCACTGATCAGATATTCTACCGCTAAATAACAATACGCTAACTACTGGAATGCTAAGTTCCAGTTTGAAGGGAATGAACCACTTTAACTTCATACATAAGGGATATAACATCTTAGTTCTCAAAGTTGGTGGCGCATGGGCAATGTCAAGAATGTTTAATGTTTATTATATTTTCAATTACCGTCATTTGTCCGTCTAACTTTAACATAAAAAAATCTGTACACAATTCGATCTTATCGATATTCAAAGACTCATGAACACGCGTTTAAATATTCTGTACTTTTAATTATCATATACTCTAAATGATGAATGTAGGGAAGAGAGTAATCTTGTAAATTTATATGTTCACAATAAAGTGAATAAAATATTACCCTTTCAAAACAGCTATATTTTCTTCTTCAGAATTGTATTAGGTATTTTAGTGAAACATCACATAATAATAGTCAAATTTTATACACTTCTATAAGGATTCGTATTTCTTAGTGGGACGACAATTATAATATTAAAGGCCGTGCTTCAAAATTTCTTTTACATCACTAAGCGGTAATGTTAAATAAATATTTTTAGTGCTCGTAGAAAAAAAAGATTAACTTCTTATTTAACATTTTACGAACACTACAAAACTCGCCAGCGTTGCTCAAACTAAAACGGCAAACATACGTGCCGTTAGAAAGGTCAAAGTATTTACCTCAAAGTACCCGCATGTGTGAAGATTTGTTATAATCCCCTCAAGGGATCTGAAGGTGTAGACTGAGGGTAATTATGGAAATTGTCAGTACTTTATCAAAGTACTGTCGAATTAAGTTCTTACAAGACCCTGGGGTTAACCTAGTGAGCGTTGTAATCAGGTTACATAATTAGAGTTTTGATCGTACGTGATTTACTTTTGACGTTAAAACTCCGTTAAATATGGCATACATTTGGAAAGTTTGAAAACTCCAAAAATTTAAATGAAGACCTAAAAGTGGGTCAGATAAATCACAATTAATTCCAATACAATACGAAATGTGATTTGATTTTCATATATTATTAACGTAAGCTACAAATTTCCTTTACATATTTCAACGTACCATAAGTCGTGATAATATTTGCCAAAGTCCTGGCTTGATATGCTCGTTAACTTTGCTTCGGAGCAGTGTATTGACATTTTCAGTTCGTTGAAGCCAACTAAGGCTGCTTTATTTTTTTAGATAAATCTGGCGCGAAATCGTTCTTTTGATTCAGTTTCGCCTTCGTTTCAAAGATTTAATTGGAGCGGAAACGATTTGTATTAAGGTTTTCATCGTCTATGACGATAATAGAAGCATTAATTCTTTTAAAAAATCGAGAAAAATGATTGATAGTCACAGAAGAAGCTTCTCTTAAAATGTACATTTTAAGTATCTTAAAATGTATGTACATGTTAAAGTATCGAAGTTTGTAGAAAAAAAAAAACTTATTGAATTTCAAAACGAAAAACACAAATTTATTTCATTGTACCACTTATCTCAATATATTTTGTGACATCAGATCATATCGCAGGAACATTATAAAGTATAACAAAAGCTTGTACACAATTTGGTTTCTTTTCTTTGGCAGTATTAAGTAGAACAAATAATATTGTCAAATTAAAGGAAAATCTGTCTTTGACTTTTCCAGAGATTGTAAGCAAATAATAATAATACATAACAGAAAACATTCGAGTACTCGTTATTGTATTTCATCTCGATTCAACAAGCGGATTTGTGTAAGAGAAAACATTCCAAATAAAGTGGGTATTACTGGCAACCTTACGCAAAACACGCAAGGCTTACAGCGAATACTTACTTTTATACAAAAGAAAATGTTGAGAAAATCTTGGAATACAAATAAATACCTACGAGGTAAAACGTAGAAGCATATAACATGAATTTAGGAAGCAAAATTGAATGAGAATATTATTATATGTGATTGTTATGTTTATCATCATTGGCTTAACCAGATTTTTTGGCAATGCAATTTATACATTAGACTGCTTTTACAATAACAAAACAAATAATATTTATAACATACTTATAATTCATTAATAAGAAAAACGGCCGAATACTGAAACGTCTTTCAAATATGAAGTGGGACTTAATTATTTGGAACGCCATTAATTTCAAATTTCGCATACTAAATTTTGAAATTAATGACGTTCCAAATAATTAAGTCCCAATCATATTTGATCATCCCAATCATATTATCATTACATAGTTAACCTCAATGTTAAATACATTATTCTAAACACAATGTTGAAAACGAATATGTTTCAATTACATCGTAATACTCGTAAAAATCGATCTCAAATTCAATATCAAGAATACTGTTAAATACCTGAAATTCAAATCAAAGTTCCAATCCACGTGTTATTCGGAAACGCAAAGGGGATTTGTGCAATGGACCGTTCTAAAACTAAGATTTAGAATCTAGTCTCTCTCACACAAAACCAGAACAACATTTCCAATGCTGATAGTGATTTCACTTGAAATATATCTATCGTAGCTTTAAAGTGTTTGTAGCGTAAGTGCTATTATTGTTAGATTTAATATTTCCAGAAGCTGATTTGCATAGCTATATATATTTCAAACATCTGAGAAGGATAAGATGAATTCCCATTCAATACTGTAATATTAATAAGCAGAGATGGCCCAGTGGCTACAACACTTGAATCTTAACCGATTGTCGTGGGTTCAAACCCGGGCAGGCACCACTGAATTTTCAAGTGCTTAATTTGTGTTTATAATTCATCTTGTGCTTGCCGGCGAAGGAAAACACCGTGAGGAAACCTGCATGTGTCAAATTTCACTCAAATTCTGCCACATGTGTATTCCACCTACCCGCATTGGAGCAGCGTGGTGGAATAAGCTCCAAAAAACCTTCTCCCCAAAAAAGGAGAGGAGGCCTTAGCTCAGCAGTGGGACATTCACAGGCTGTTACTGTAATATTATAAATTAACGGCCTTAGTTCGTGTTTAGGATATCACTTATTTATATATTTATGTTATCGATTTAACATTCAAGATAAGACATAATTTTGTTTAACTAAACATCCTCTAAACAGCGTTTAAAGATTAGGCACCCATTTTGCAGTTATTTTAAGACAATTAATAATAAAATTAAGGTAAGGTAAGTAGACGATTACTTTTTTTTTAAATCTTCCTTTATGTAATTGAAGAATATGTATTATATTAATTGTTTTAGAATTAAATCTAAGACACTTCTTAATATTTATAGTTCGTCTTACTATAATGGAGTTACATTAGAAATAGTATAAAGTAATTATTAAAGAAAAGTTATAAAACTATAATATTATAACTGCTTACAGAACTTGCATTTTATATCAAAGGGTTTGAGCGAATCTCATAATATTAACCAGCTTTTTGGTCTGCCAAAATTGTAAGCGCACACAAACAAAACATTATTTAATTTAATTCACTTGCTTTTTACCAGATTTAAGTTCCAAGCTGCATAGCATTATTAAAAACAGGGTCGTATTCGAGCCTCAGGGGGTAGGCGGTGACTGTTTATTTGTAAGTTTCATATTTGGTATATAAAGGTGTAAGAGCAGTGACGTCACAGGTGGCACGGCGAAAAGGCGTCCGCCGACTTTGTAATTTAAATTCGGTCCTGGTAACGGCATACCACTGAGGTATCCACGGAAATTTAAATGTGGAATATTAGATTGTGAAAATATACCGCGTTAATATTCCGAGTTGATAAAAGCGGTGAATTTTAAATTTTTTTTTTGGAACGTACTTTCTATCCGGAATCCAGCTCATTTACATGTCTCCAATGTTCATGCTAATTTCACTATATGTGAAAGAACTAATTTTAAACCAAATTTGATAGGTTCGAGTGTATATTTAAAAATAATATATATGATTATTCTAAACTGTTTTTATTTTTATTTTTATTGTATAGATAGGCGGAAGAGCATATGGGCCACCTGATGGTAAAAAGTCACCAACGCCCATAGATAATGGCATTGCAAGAAATGTTAACAATCGCTTACATCGCCAATGCGCCGCCAACCTTTGGAACTGGCTCGCTCACCCTTCAAACCGGAACACAACAGTACAAAGTACAAAAATGCTGCTGTTTTGCGGTAGAATATCTGATGAGTGGGTGGTACCTACACACCGAGCTTGCACAAAGCTCTACCACCAAGTGTACTGAACTGACTGATAATATTATTTTTATTCCTTAATGTATTTCAAATTATTATTTTTTAAATAATTGCATATTTATATATTTATATTTCTTTAGTCAATTCCTGATCGGTTTCTTCGAAAAGGTACTAAGTAGACATTTACTTCTCATTTGTATGTACGAAAAAAGGGATTCACGACAATCACGTTCCACGTAAAAAGCAAAGGATTTTCGTCTATATTTTTGGGATCAATCTCTGGATTCCGACACGATCTTCATCGGATAAACTCTTGAATCTTCTCAATTCTTTATAAGTAATTATGTACAAATCTGATTCTTTATTTAAACGTAATTATATTTGAGAATAATCTCAATTATAACTTTTTTGTTTTATAGAATATGTAGGTGGACGAGCATATAAGCCTGATTTTATTGGTATTGTAAGAAATGTTAAATATCGCCTACATCGCCAATACGCTACCAACCTTTGGAGCTAAATACTTTAATTCATTGAAACAATGTATAAATTATTTAGATACAGCTTATTAATTATTACAGAGATTTGATATACGAGAATGTTAGGATGGCTTGGATAGCCCAGTGAGGAGTGCGGGAGGGACAAAATCACTCTCTTTCTCCCTAAGGAGAACTCTATCAAGCCACGAACGGAACGTGGCACGTTTGTTGATGCGTATGTTAAAATGATCTCGCGGTCTCTTTGATCATTTACAAAGGAGGTCACAGAATTTTGTGGGTAATACCACATAACCACTAAAGTCCATGTATTTTCACAGAAGAACACCCTCACCCAAAAGCACCTGTGTCATAAAGGAGGACAGTAACAGTAACAGCCTGTGAATGTCCCACTCCTGGGCTAAGGCCTCATCTTCTCTCTTGAGGAGAAGGTTTTTGGAGTTTACTCCACCACGCTTCTCCAATGCGGGTTGGTGTAAGATGGTACATAAAAGGAGTATGCTTAATCTGTACTTATCATTCGACATCGTGCATAACGGTGATAATGTTCACAAGGTATAATGATGGAAATTATTTAAATATGTTTGTTGCACCTTATGTATCAAATATCACGCATTAAAGTTACGCGATAAAGGCATTTGCTTAGCAATGATGTTAAATTGATTTTTTAATATAAATATTTTTCTGCCATTTAAAAAAGTAAAAAAGTCCGTAATCAAACTTGGCACGAGACTAGAAACAATTATTTACCTGCTAACATTTATAAATGTTTTTACCTTTTGAAATCCCTACAAATTTTCAATACTACTCTAAGCCATAGCTAGATTCAAAGTTTAAATTGGCTTGAACTCATGAACTTATTGATTTGTATTCGTATTATATATAGTAGGTATATTATTACGAATATGCCTACTATATTATTGTTATATGATAATACTAAATGTATTATTTTACTTACAGTTAATATACAGTAAGTAGAGGTATATCAAATATCATAACAAATCATTTGAAAATTACAGTCACGTGTACTCAAAGTTGAGTGTTGCTTAACATATATATTAAGCCTAAACCCCAGATAAATCTACGTAAATAATATTAATATTGAATTGAAGAATTTGTTATCGCCAAGAAATAGCAAATATATAGTGTTGTCCAGCTATTATATACGTTTAAGTAAAAATATACATCGTTTGTATATAAGAAAGAAGTTTACATTAAGTGATCTTACATTATTAACATTTTAGTTCACAAGGTTGGTGACACATTGGTGATTGAGAGTAGTTAATAATTCTTAAAGCACCACTGAAATGAAATGAAAATAAAATGAAATGGGTGGCGATGACAACTTACCATCAGGTGACCCATCTGTCAACTAACTTATATTATAAAATTGGACACCTGATAGTAAGTGTTCACCAACGCCCAGAGACATTTGCATTGTAAGAGATGGTTAAACCATCGTTTATATCGCCAATGCGCCAATCCCTTGTTCCTGTAATCACACTGGCTCAAAAACCCTTCAAACCGGAACACAACAATACCAAGTATATAGAATATTTGATAAGTGGGTGACCTTCCAAGACGAGCTTTCACAAAGCTCTACAACCAAGTAAAATTAATAGTAAGTTCATATTAAATATTGTAAATTAACTTATTTGATAAACTATATTTCATTATAGAAGTGCTATACGCTACTTATACTCTGAGCTGAAGTTGGAGTATAATACAAATTACGTGCCTTATCAAGATAATATAACAGTCCTAAGCAGCTTACTCAAATGTCAAGTACATCTAAGTAAGATTTCTCAAGATATTTGATCTCAAGAAACGTTTGGAAACCATCAAATCGGGCATCAAATTCTGAATATATATTCTGAAATAGGGAATTGAGATGTTTATCTTACGTTGTTGAAACGTATATACATATCTACCTAACAACATATTTATTTTAAATCAGTATTGAAATTTCTATCGATTTTTGTTTTATGAAACGAGCAGGAGGCTCACCTGATGGAAAGTGACTACCACCGCTCATGGACACCTGCAACATTCGAGGACTTGCAGGTGCGTTGCCGAATGGTGAATTAAATATTGCTATTTTTACCCATTTAATTATATACTCAATCGAATACATTACGAAATATAGGGTTTTTTTTAATGAATTATGTGATGAGGATGCCATATTTATATACTTTTCTGGCAAATTTTTGATGCGCTTACCGCTAATCTAGTACATTATTGATCGAAGACTGTAGTACATTATATTGATCTAATATGGCTGAAATGGTGCGCGAGTCAACTACAGGTGCAAGTCTTAGATTCCGTGTTTGGCAACATATTCATGACGTAAGGAATTGTTTACATACGACTCCGCATAGTCAATACGTATTTGCAATGATATTGATTATTATATTAATATTTAAAAGATATAGTTAAATTTGCCAGTTTATAAATATGGTTTATTACGCATTACAATAATATACAGATTTAAGGCGTGAGATTTGTATTCCCTGATTAACATACAAGACAAATTAATTTAATTTTATATTTTTCAGAATACTATAACTAGTTACTGAGTTTGGACTCTACTACCACTTACCATCAGGTGGAGTACAGTCATTTGCCCTGCCGGGCTATAAAAAAAAAAAATAATAAATAAAAAAATAGGCTGGTGGACGAGGAAATGGGATACTCGATGGTAAGTGGTCACCACCGATCATAGATTTTGGCGATGTATGGAATGATAACCATTCCTGATATCGTCAATGCGCCACCAACTGATGCGATGGTACGTTCCTTGTGTCTGTAGTTACACTGCCTCACTCACTACTCAAACCGGAACGCAATAATAAGTAGTACGGCTTATCGGCAACAATACTAAGTATTGCTGCTTAACGGCTAAATATCTGATGAGTAAGTGGTCCTCACCCAGATGGGCCTGCACAAAGCTGCATCGGGTAAAAGTACGGCATATCTGTTCTTCTTAGTAATATTAATAGTCTAAACAAGTAATTGCTATATTCTGCATCTTACAATTTAAGTATAAAAAAACTCATAATTACATTATAAAATCGAAAACAAATAGAAAATAATTCGATTTTGATATTTGACTGTTCGTCTCCCTTTCGTGCTATAAACAAAAAAGAGTAAAACTATAATTTTACTTATGGTAAGTTTCAATACAAACTCTTTCATGTGCAACGTTCGTCAATTATCAACCATCAAACAATGATTCTTTGTGCTGTTGTGACATGTTCGAAGGGTGAGAGAGCCAGTGTCATTACAGGCGCAAGGGAGGCAACAACTCGAAGTTGCCAGCGGCAATGTAGGGAATAGAAAATGTCCTTAACAATACAATTAGTCAGAGAACAACAGGGGGTCTATCAGCTCTTCGAGCTTTTATATATTAATGGGGATAGGCAAAAAGTAAATTATTATTAAAATATGTTTACTCGGTTGTACTTGATCTGATCGGTATAATATATGAGTATTTAAAAATTTAATTAATTAACCAGATTCAATAAGTCCGGAGCACCATTAAACTCCGTCCGTAAACTCAATGGCCTCGTTCTATTCCTTCCATTTCGGAATGCGAAAGTTTCCCCACAAATGTGTTTTTCTTGCTACCTCCAACTTTGATATTTCACCTACTTTACATTCAAGGAAGGCCGCTGTAAAACGTCCGTCTGATGCCAAGTTAAACCAATATTACAGAATGGCCGATCGGTTATAAGACGGGTTATGGTTGCATCCGAATTATTTGATACGGATTTATGAGGATCGCTTTATTGATTAAGAGTTAATCTATATAAATAAAATGATAGAAGTCTGCAGTTGTGCGCGCATCACGGAAAAACTACTGAATAGATTTCAATGAAATTTTCTAAATTTTATTTCTTAGACACTTGGCCTTATCAAAAATAAAAATGATTGCGATATCTGCATTTAATAAAAAGTTATTAAAGTTTCAAGAAACAACGATTTGTATATGCACTGTGTGTTCAGTGATGTATGTTTAAACAAAGTATATTTTTCCTTGCGACCTTTTTGATGTTTTTTCCTTCGTACATAAGAAAACTTTGTAAATATATCAAGCAACGCGGACGAAGCCGCGGGTATCATCTAGTATAAAATAAACGCGAAACTTGAATGTATAGTGCTGTATGTGAATTATAACTCTTAGTATTAAAGTACATAGTTGTAAACTTTGAAACAAAGATGTCCTTAATTAAACATTTTATATTTATATGTTTGGTACTTTTGTAATAAATAAAAATTCGAGTAATCCCTTATAGTTTTGCAATTTTAGAGACGAGAAAAAATTGCTTAATATAATCTCGTGTGCAGCGGATAATGATTATAAAAAAACAACTCAGTATCAATTATCACTGCTTTAGTTAATTATAGACAAGTTTAAGACGATTTCTTTGTTATATAAAAAATATAAAATATACTGTGTTTTCAAATAAAATCTCCATCATATTGAAGACTTCACCATGTTTTTTTTTCACCGCTGACGACGAGATACATTACAAAAACTAATTATATACTTGAAAGGCAATGGTACTTTCCCGCGTTTTAACAGTCCGCCTATTTATATAATAAAAATAGTCAACGTATTCTTTCCACTGCAGCTTTCAGCTCAATTTCAACATCTGAATGTTTAATGTATGAAGTTAAACCAAGATGCTACAAGTGTCTTGAATTCCCGAAAATGTCCCAAATCAGAAAATATAATATAAAACAAATATTTTACACGGGAGCCATTCCAACATTCTATTATTTTGTTTTTTTTTATATTCTTGTTTTATTAAAACCATATCTGTGTTCTCTCATCTCATCATCTCTCGTTTCAAACTTAAACAAAAAGCTATAAAACATATAAACTACACTATTGTTGCCACATAATAAATATAGAACGTTAAAAACAGAAATAACCGTTTTGTTTAAAAGGAATATTTAAAAATAGAACATATTGCATGATTGTGGCTCAAAACACGCTATAACTCCACTACATCGCTTCTTCATTAGCAATATTTTTGCCACAAAACACTTAACCGCGCCGATATAAAGTGTTAATAGGTTTTAAACATCATAGCATTATTTTCGTGGCCGCTGTAGCGTTAAGCGTGCTCGCGTTATTGCTACTATAACTCTTTTTACTTTAAATCGCTAAGCCAAAAGACGGTAATATATTTCACACTGTGTTATAAGCATTCGTTCTCGTTATAAATGTTTAAGATTTCGTAACCTCTTGTAATTGTTATATATAGAATAGCTCTGTTTTAAAATTGTTGTTACAATATTTTCTGCTTTATTTAATACTTTCTCATTTTTATTGAATATTTTGATACTTGCAATCTTGCTTCAAATTGAATACTAATAAATATATTGTTGGTAAATTTAAAGCTAAATTGTTACATTTATGAAACGTTCACTTATTAAAATCAAACTTTTTAAATATAATATTTGTAAAGCGTATTGTTATTTTAATTTTTTTTCTTTATGATATATGATTATATATTTAACTTACAAATAATATGAAAATTTCATTTCACTTTATTTCTTATTAATATATACTCTTTATTATTATATATATATATATATATATATATATATATATATAATAATAAAGAGTATATATTAAAATTGCAAAATGATAATGATATAAAATTGAATGAAATTAATAACCAGAAATAGGTCAAATTGATTTAAGGTTCAGACACATATGCGCGTTTAAGCGATGTTATTTGTCAAGCAACCTTTCCGTCTGAGTGATTTAGAAATAGTAATTAAATTATATCTCGCTTATTCGCTTACAAGTGGCTGCAGACACCATATTGGACACCTTATTGCCGCTTGGACGATAACGTTCGGAATATGTTCGGTTATTATTATTAATCAACGAAGATATTACTTCAGTTATTTCAAAACAAATATTTTACACGCATTTATTAAATCGTCTTTGTCTTATAGGTCTGATAGCAAGCTGTAAATATCCCAGTTCTGGGCAATAGCTTCGATAAGGATTATGTTTAAACCTAATTCATTATGCTCATCGACTGCTAGTAACTGATTTTATTTATAGATAGCCTTAGTAGTATAACCATGCGGTACATGCAAGTTTCTATAGTTTATAGGTAGTATTCTAATTTTTCATAACCGCTGAGGGTGTAGAGATTTATACAAACAAATTAACCATGTGTGTTTAATGTTGCATGCCTAGATTTCGATTATTTTAATTTAATCTAAAATACTTAAAAAAAAAAACTTAAAATTGTCCCAAGAAACTCTTATCGTATTCCGAGACGAATGAGATAAACATTGAGACGTAGAAGTACGTAAGAAAAATGTCTTAAAGATTACGAGTGTGGTTTAAATAATGAATTCATTGTTTTGGTCTGTTTGTTTTAAATTTAGTGTAATTCAGATCTCGCGCTCTGGTTTCACTTCAGTATGAAGATGTATGGCTACATTTGAACTAAAGATTAAGTGAATTGCCCTGGGTTGGCTAACTTATAGCTGTTTTCTGGAGCAACGTGGTTGTTACACGATCGCTTGTTTTACGACTCTTCGATGTATCCACAGATAAACTGCAGTCCAGTAGATTGATGGCTACTTAAACTGAGATAGTAAAATCTTTATTCAATTTTTAATAAAAGCGTTTAAAATTATTGAAGTTATACTTCTTAAGGCGCGTTATGAAAAAATAATGAGAGTGAAATTTTAAGATGCGCGCGCATCTGTGACACAAAATTAACAGTATGAAGCTGTCTGCTTAACCGCTCATTAAACACCTGAATTCTACAACGTGAAGTTAGTTCTAGGTGGCATGAAAATCGATAACTATGTTCAAGTTGTATATTCTAGTATTTTTATTACGTTAATAAAACCTTTTTTATTTAAATAAAATCTTTTTTATCAATTTTAATATTTATCGTTAATCACTACTGCATTTTAGTTATTTTTTAACCGACTTCAAAAAAAGGAGGAGGTTATCAATTCGTCTGTATGTTTTTTTTTTTTTTGGTGTTGTTACTTCATAACTTACGACTGGATGAATCGATTTCGATGATTTTTTTTTTATTTGAAAGGGTTTGCTTTCCCATTGGTCCCATTTTTTTTGGTCCAGTTTTGACAGTGGAATCCATGAGAAAACCATATAAGTCGTAAATTTGCATGAGGTATGTGCGCGACAAATGGACGAATAACTCGATTTCTATTCAACGGATTTCGATGATTTTTTTTTTATTGGAAAGAGTATACTTCAAGGGTTGTTTGATGATAGTTTGGTTAGATTCTGATTATAGGATCCATGACAAAGTAACGGAAATCTTCAATTCTTAGTAGCAAATTAACGATACACGACCGAATCTTTTATAGGCTATCTAGATTTATCATTCACCTACCATAACATCGTTATAATCAAGTACTTGTAGTACTATTGTATAAAACACTTCTTTATATACCGTCAATAGTTTTCGCAGCGCACGCGAAATAATAACTTTTATAGGCAACAGTTAAATACGTTGGGTTACATTGCTCCATTTTAAGAAGGGATCTATAAGTTTTTGAAAATATAATATAGCCTATGTTACTTGGTAAAGACGTAGCTTTCTAAGGGTGAAAGAATTTTTAAAATCGGTCGAGTAGTTTTTGATTTAAATCGTGATAAAAAATCAAACAAAAATCAAATCTTTCCTCTTTATAATATGAGTTATGCATGTAAGCATTAGTATATATGTTATGTTTGTAATTGAAACATATTTGAACATCTACTAAAAGTTGAGACCAATTTTGAAAATTATATAATATATCGTATAAGTACTCTTATATACATGTTATATTTATGTATATTTATATATTGATTACTAGTGTTTTTCCCACGGTTTCACCCGCGTAGTTCCCGGTCCCGTGGGAATATGGGGACAAAATGTAGCCTATGTTACTCCCTGATAATGTAGCTTTCCATTGGTGAAAGAATTTTTTAAATCGGCTTAGTGAAACCACTACACGCATAAACATGCGTGAAAGCGTCACAAACAAACTTACTTTCGCAATTATAATATTAGTTAGGATAATATAGATACTTCCCCTTTTTTTAATATACAGACATTCCGTCATAGTTTATGGTGAAGAATGGTATAACGCAACATCTATAAACATACAGTTTATTTAATTATTACTAGAAATAACTATTTGTTTATGTTATGGCTGCCCAACACCCCACCAACTAAATCTATTTAATCAAAACATGTTAATTTATATTCATACATTTAACCATATTAACTAATATTTATTAATTCAGTACCAAAATGCATTTTTCTTTACGTTTCACTGTTTTAGATTAATATATTTAAATAATAATATAAACGGCGCTGTCTCATATGAGCTGCACATTTAGTAGGTCTACCCATATTCTACAAATTAGTGAGTGTACTTCAGATTCACTAAAAATCGAAAAATAAATAAAAATTTTAACAAAACAAAAACCGACTTCATAGGAAAAACAAATTAATATGCACTAAAAAGTAAAAAAATAATTGCGTATTCTTCTATAATTTGATAATTAACTTACTATTTTCTACTCAACAATATGTAGGACGAATGTGTAGTGTGGTTGATAATTTATTTACAATTATTGTTATTTTTGGAGTCGATGTCAGCTAAGGAAACACTATAATATACCTAGCAATAATAATACGGGAATCTTTTAAAAACAAACAAAAACATACACATTACAAATTGACTTTTATTCGCCTCGTTAAGTTGCGCGTGCGACACAAGCACATCTCACCTATAACTAACTATGTATGTAGTTATAAACCCATCTTGGCTGACATCGACTCCAAAAGTAACAATAATTGTAAATAAATTATCAACCACACTACACATTCGTCCTACATATTGTTGAGTAGAAAATAGTAAGTTAATTATCAAATTATAGAAGAATACGCAATTATTTTTTTACTTTTTAGTGCATATTAATTTGTTTTTCCTATGAAGTCGGTTTTTGTTTTGTTAAAATTTTTATTTATTTTGACGTGACAACGTCTTATAAATTGGTTTGCCGGGTGACACTTCAAGAAACTGCGTTACGCTCCGCTCACGTTATGCGCTCACAATGAGAGCGAGTGAGAGGCACGCGTCCCTTCCACTCGGGCATGGTTAGCCCGCCTAAGAGCGAGAGAGACAGACATAAAAAGTGAAAGGCACGCGTCTTCTTCCTACTATACGAATGAATATTCACATTAAAATTATTTTACCACTCAAAGTCGTTGTCACGTAAAACTTTCGCCCGTATACCGACTTTACAGGCAACCAATTTTTTTCCATACGCCAAAGAAGTATAACTTCTAACGCGTGTACATAAGTACATACACTCTCTTTTTTATTATTTTAAATACAGAAAGACAGAAAAAGTGGGTAACCAAAGTGTAGCAAATTCCTTATATTTTATATTTTCGATTGGTGTGAGGTGTGAGGCTCGTGTGGCAAGCACGTGGGTGCAGAATTAAAAAAAATGAAGAAAAGAATAATTAATTTAAATAAGTCCTGACCATATTTGATTGGGAAACCTTTTATTGTTAAATTTAAGAAAAAAAATCGTAATAAAATGCTAATGGCGAATGTATATAATTGCACCGTATATCAAATATGTTAAAAACCAAGAGCCTTTAGCAAATTCAAAATGTCAATGCAAGGCCGTTGTATAATTACCGTCGCATATATTATATACACTATTAAGGCAATGCACAAAACTTTATCACCAGAATAGAATGATCACAATAATACTATTATACACTTTCAGCCGAATTCTGAAACGTCATTCAAATATTAAGTGCAACTTAATTATTTGAGACGCCGTTTATTTAAAATTTAGTATGCGAAATGGGAAATGCGAAATCAACGGCGTCTCAAATAATTAAGTTACACTTAATATTTGAATGACGTTTCAGTATTCGGACGTTTGAGGTACGAACATTAAAAGTCGGAAACGAGAAACAACTTAAATAACACTGTGAATAAAGTGTACACAAAAATAAACAATGTGAGTCAATGATAATTCAATATAAGCACTCTGGATCAGGTCGAAACGTAGTTTTTGCGAGAGAATTTGCATTCATTTGATATGCGTTTTTAATGCACCTCCACTGTCTACTTTGTTACAGAATTTGCAAGTCAAACCCCTAATATCGTTTGCTCAAATGTGAATTTCTTCACACATATATCAGTGCCCCGAATTTAAATACATAATTGCCAGACCGCGGTTACCAATGTTTTGATGTCAGTGTGCCTTTGATAACACCGGTTATGTAGCTTTTTGGTGTAATAAACTATTCTTTATGCGAAAAAGACATGAATATTTGATTTATGGTCGTCCCCTGACTAAAATGTTTGTCCTGCGTATTTTTGCTTCGGATATTGTATGATATAATTTTACTTATGACTTTGCGTTATGTTTTTTTTGTCGTTGCGTTCTTTTGTTTCAATTTATTTACGTTTTCATAGCAAAATTAAGGAAAATAATCTTTATTTATTATTTCCGCTCGATGGCGTTCATTGCTGGACAAAGGTTCTACGATGGGATCTCCCCAAAGGGGTTCCACGACGGCCTGTTTTGCGTTACCCACCTCCAAGGACTTCCTGCGCTCTTTACAAGATCGTCGATATACCCTGTTGTGGCCCACGTTCCGTCTTCCAGTTTACTGTCATTTTCGAGAATTTTTCTGCCACTTTCATTCAGTAATTATTCAAGCTTTGTCGGTTACTTTAGTTAAATTAATATAAATTTGAATTCCTCATCCGTGACAATCTGTTCGACTTTATTCGAGAGGATTACATCTACCATCATGACTTAACTAGTCATTCAGCTCGTTACCATCATGATTATAATCCTATTCGAGTTAATATATATTAATAATATAATAATAAATGTAATATATAATCCCGAAGAAAACAATATATCATTGAATTTTTCCCGGGCCACTTACCGCACGCATTAGCTGACAAAATTGTTAGCTCCATAAAAAATACCATAACGTAAGAAGAATTATTATAAATCTTCATAGCATTATCATAGAGCAACTTAGGAAACTTTGCTCTTTGCAGGATTCGCGCATAAGTGGGCTGTAACTCATTGGGGCATGTACGTACTCCCTAACTCTTACTAGTTGTTTACGATGTGATCTCGAAATAATTCAAACTCAATTACGTGTAATATGAGTATGAAACTCATGCTCGCTCTGTTGAGAACTCAGCCGTGTCATTAAATTACCTTCTTGATAATATTGTTTCATACATACCAGGTTATATTAAATTTTACGTTTTACTGCTGTTCTGTTTTATAGAATGTTGTCTTGTAATCAAAACGATTGATTTTTGATATGGAAACTTTCATTTAAAAAATAATTACGTATATTATGATGTAAAATATATAAGAAGATTTGTTTTATTACCTATTGATTTAATTATATTATATAACCCGGAACAAAAAGTTCTACATACTTTTTGTAGGTACTAAAAATTTTAAGGCTGGTCATCAAATTCAACTGCCATGAAACTTTTTATTTTAGAATTATTCGAAAATATTTACTTATTAATTAAGTAAATATTTTCGAATAATTGTAAAATCAATAGTTTTATTTGCTAAATTTATTATGGTGATTTTTAATGGAAAATATATTGTAAAGTTTCCAAGGGTTAGCCAAACGGTATTTCCCATAATATAATGATAAATCCGCTAATCTTATATAAATAAATAGTTTGTTATAAGAGTAATATATTTAAATACATTGAAACCGATAGTATGAGATTTGATGGATTGTTGTCACAAACTATTTCTTTGGGGTCACAAGTGAGAAATAACTCCAATGAGCCTTGTGAAAAGGTGACAGAGAAATATGCGAGTTGCGCTGAATCATTTCAGATTATACGCATCTTTGACTTACAAAATTACATCGGCTTTTCGTATTTTTCAATTACTTCGTAACAATGTTGATATGATAAACGTAGAAAGATTCCATTGAAAAATGTCATAAATTATGCCATGAAACTATTTATGTTTGAAGAAAAATAATCTGTTACTATATTTCTTGTGAACTTTACATCAAGCGATATATTTATATGATTATTTTTTACTATGTATATAGGTAGGTGTAATAGTAATTTGGCCACCTCATGGAAAGTCACTGCCCATAGACTTTGGTACTAAGATTTTTTTGTTGTATAGGTAGGTAGACGAGCATATGGGCTACCTGTTGGTAAGTGGTCACCAACGCCCATAGACAATGACAGTGTAAGAAATGTTAACCATCGCTTGCAACGCCAATGCGCCCCCGACCTTGTAAACTATTGTTATGTTCCCTGTGCCTGTATTTAAACTGGCTTACTCACCCTACAAACTGGAACACAACATTAGCAAGTACTGTTTTGCGGTAGAATATTTGATGAGTGGGTGTGACCTACCCAGACGAGCTTGCACAAAACTTTACCACCGAGAGAGTTACACTCACTCTTCTTACTGGAGTACAACAATATCGAATATTGCTGTTTGGCGGTGGAATTGTCTCATTTTTTTAATTCGGTTAAAATAGAAATAATGACCTGTTAAATTTAGTATACACTTAAACCAAATTTAACATACCGTTATTTCTATTTTAAACTATATGAAAATCATGAGCGAGTATAATATTTTATATAAAAAAAAATCATTTCACGGTCAATCCGCATAAATTTGAAAAATCACCGCATAGTTAAAATATTTCTATAAATTTTATAACCGAACAGTGCACGTGAAAGATAAAAAATTCAATGAAAATACAAATTTCTCGCTGTTTTTTTTACAATTGTCTCTCAACAAAACGTCTAATAGAATAACCGAGTGCGCTCGACATTGGCCAATGCACGAAATATTTTATATTTTTACAAACATTTTTGCAAAACATTCGTACCGATCAAAAGTCGAGATTTGAACAATATTTTTCTAGCTTTGTCGATCTGACGTTTGATAGATTTTTTCCGCATGTGAAAGCGTTTGTTTTTTAATCCTATTGCTTAAGCTAGATTGACGTATAAAAAAGTTCTCATTCAATAATACATACTTAAATATAGTTTAGATATTGTCTAGATAATTATGAGTATAAGCAATCTCGATACTTGCTGCTTACTTTTTTATTATATGTCATATCAATTATATACCTGCACGTCTTTTTTAACAAAAATTAGTGGATAACAATGTCAATCACTATGATTTGAAAAATTAAAAATATCTTTACTGATACTATTAGTTTTTCAAGAACATGCTAAAAAGAAGCTCCTAAGAGAAGCGAGTGTTAACCAATATCTTCAATGAAGCTTTTTGCAAATACTTCATAACCGACGCATCACTACGCATAAAAAATTAAAAAAAGATTAAAGATATTTGTTGTATGAAATTTTTTTTTTTTGTATTTTTAATACAATTTATGATTGATAACATTGGTTACGACAATTTCTTTTAATTAGACTATTTTATTTAACTACGTAGTTCAATATTTAATAATCCCATTATAATTATTATAATTGAAGGATCACATATTGAAAAAAAAATGTATGTAATATGTTTACGTTAAATTTGTTTAATATAAATTGTAACAAAAAAAATTGGTTGCCTGTAAAGTCGGTATACGGGCGAAAGTTTTACGTGACAACGACTTTGAGTGGTAAAATAATTTTAATGTGAATATTCATTCGTATAGTAGGAAGAAGGATGAAATAATAGTAACAATTTAAAACATTTATTTATACAAAGAATTATATTTAAAACATTAATTTATACAAAGAATCTCGCACTGAATTTCATATTAACAAAATTTTGGAAGGGACGCGTGCCTTTCACTTTTTATGTCTGTCTCTCTCGCTCTTAGGCGGGCTAACCATGCCCGAGTGGAAGGGACGCGTGCCTCTCACTCGCTCTCATTGTGAGCGCATAACGTGAGCGGAGCGTAACGCAGTTTCTTGAAGTGTCACCCGGCAAACCAATTTATACGACGTTGTCACGTCAATATATTATATTATGTACTCGTAAAAGTGTCATATTATTTTATAAATTATTTAATGTCAAGATCTTCATTTATTTTTAATAACATATAATTTTGGACATTTAAATATAACTTTCATTTAAATAATAATTTAATAGTGAATTGATTTAAATTTTTGTTTTGCTTTATTATTTATAATATGTTAACCATCTGTTATTTACTGTGTAGGTGGATTTATGTTTGCCTGGTACCTTCCCAGCTACAAAGCTAAATATTCGTTATCGTGTGACCATAACAGGCAACTGTCGTTCGATCAACGATGCCAGTGACAACCGACGAGAAACATTGTCAGTTGCAGTGATACATAAAATATCTTTTCTCTAATATTATTTAGTCAATAGTAATTACATTATAATATCTTTAGACGGCGACTTAGCGATGATTTCCACGTCCACGTTTTTACATTATCATAGATATATTAAAAATGAAAATAAATGGTTTCATAATAACATGGTCTACAAAAATTAAGTGATAATAAAGCAATTAATTCGTAATGTGAAAGCGATATTCATCGTTCGCGTACATTTCATTCATTTTCAATGGCTTTTGTAGTACTTTACACGATCTCATTGGATATCTTTGGTACAAATTTTCATATGACATCAGGAAATATATTAATTTCGCTACAAATTTTACTCAGATTACGAATACCTATTATGAAATTTAATTTGAAGACGTATCCAAGGTTTAATAATTTTCTTTTTGACAATTAAAATATACTCAATAAAATTTTATTTATTACATAACTTATATAAATTTAAATATAAAAGTTATACTATGGATTACAGGTTCAAAACAATGAAGGACGCTGATATTTCATCTGATGTGTCAATGCGTTTTATTTGCGTTTACAAAATTCATCTTGTTTATGGTGTTCCCTGATCCTCAGAAAGCTCTACCACCAAGTAAATAATACATTTATTTGTGTAATTGAATAATTGTAACACGACAACCATTTTTAATAATACTTGAATAATTATATACCATTAATTTCATAAATACGAAAGTTTGTTTTATACAATTACGCCTAAACTCTTAAACGGATTTAAACGGCAAAAGGGCCCAGATTAACCCATGTAGAGGCCCTTAGGCAATCAAGTGTCTGTACCCCTTCCGCTTATACCAACTTACGAAAACTGATATTTAATTCTATTTGAAATGACAAAGTGTATTATTAACTTCCATGATTAAATATTTGTTTCATTGATGCAGCGTAGTGGAATGTTCTCCAAACTATATCCATATAAAAAGCTGCTTGGTGGTAGAGCTTTGTGCAAGCTCGTCTGGGTAGGTACCACCCACTCATCAGATATTCTACCGCAAAACAGCAGTACTTGGTACTGTTGTGTTCCGGTTTGAAGGGTGAGTGAGCCAGTGTAATTACAGGCACAAGGGACATAACATCCTAGTTCCCAAGGTTGGTGGCGCATTGGCAATGTAAGCGATGGTTAACATCTCTTACAATGCCAATGTCTATGGGCATTGGTGACCACTTACCATCAGGTGGCCCACATGCTCGTCCGCCTTCCTTTGTAATAAAAAAAAAAAAAGAGGCAACACGTCAATGGGACGTATGTTACTTTTTTATTTTTCATAATTGTAAACAATTTGATATGCACCAATGTCAATGTGTGAAAAACACTGGTTAAATTTCGAAACTAGGTTTCAATATCAATAGTAGAAGAAGATAGAAGAAGTAGGTATTAATATTTACAAAAAAAACATAAGGAAAATATACAGAACCCTCTACTTTCATTATACGTGTAGATTAAAATGGCTACCACGATTTTATCCAGTTTATTGTCAGCCATTTTCCTTTTGATAACGGATAATTCTAGCTCATCCTCAGGTACAGAAACGGGCGCTATAAAAGACGTTTCCTCATTGGATTAGAAAATACTTTATAAAAGTTCAGTTATTATACTCATTCGTTTGAACAATAATTTTGTTCGTGTAATATTTAATATTATATAATGGTTTCGAAGATATACACAATTACTGCTAATATAATTATACTTACTTATTATTATAACTTTCATCTTTAAAATTGATTCATTGATGTATCAACAATTTATATGAATTTAATAAATTATATCTTTAATTATTTGCATATTTATTATATATAAATACTTCACATATAAATATATATTTTTGTATCAACTACCAATATTTAAAAATAAATATTACATGAAGAAGTTTTTTTATTTTACTTAATATAATAAAACAAACTTGTTGCCAACTGAAACTAAACGATAACCTCTATCCATCGGAATTGTCACTTTCCATTAATCATCTTTCGTATCGGACTTGACAGCTGAGAAAGTAATGAGTTAGTGGTACCTTCAGACTGATTTAAACAACGACCAACAATAAAATCTTATATATTATATAATATACATTTATATTAATCTATTAGTTAAATCATTAAAAGGATTAAAAATATTAAGTATATTAAAACGTTACAAATAATAAGGCGGTTAGGAGCGGTTTTTCAATTTTCTACTGAACTTACAAACAAAAGAGGATTACAAGAGAATGCTCCGCCCAATATTTCTACGGCTAGAACAAAGAGCCGTGGATAACCGCTAGACTTAAATGAGGTAGTTCTATCTATGTTTAGTACTGAATTATATGAAGGAAGACAAACACTTTGCCGCAAATAATAACGTTGATTAACCTTTTATTAAATGTTAAACTTTATGAAGCGACTATACTATTAAATTAAAAAGTCCAGTTGTGGTTTGTCTGTTCATATTATTTAGTACCTATTTGAAAGTGGATGGGAATATATACATTTTTAATGCGCGTCCAACTTAATGCTTGAAACAGACAGGACATCGTTGGAGTAGACTTTTTTTTTTTTGAATAATTTTATAAAGAAAGTGTTTTTTAATGTGCCTTTGACATTTTAGTTATCTTACAATCTCTCGAATCGAACATTTATACAAATTTAATTTACATATTCAAAGAGCAATCGATCATTATAATGAAGCAGTTTAAATATTATCATGTTTGCCCTCAAAATATGTTCAAAGCAATGCTGGAGACTTTAAAATGCGTCGATTTAACTATAGTTTTTAAGCAGCTACTTGGTGGTAGAGCTATGTGCAATAGTGCTTCGTACTGTTGTGTACCGGTTTGAATGGTGCGTGAGCCAGTGTAATTACAGGCACAAGGGAAATATCATCTTAATGATATCTCCCAAGGTTGGTGGCGCATTGGCGCATGTAAGCGATGGTTAACATCTCTTACAACGCTATTGTCTATGGGCGTTGGTGACCACTTACCATCAGGTGGCCCATATGCTCGTCCGCTTTCCTATGCTCGTCCTTCTACTCGAATTCGGTCACAGCGGTCAATCTCTAGTAAAATTAGTCAACCGTGCCTTACATATTATCGTGCACAAGTGTGGGCGCAAACGTACATGCACTGTCAGCAAGAGTAGCATCATTTTATATAGAAGGAAAACTAGAAGACTAGACTAGACGACTAGACTAGACTCTCCAATATTATAATTTTGGTAAATAAAATATATTACATGTATAATTTTTCATTTTTAGACGTAAATAAGTTTTATCTTGGCATATTAAATACGTAAAAGCCTCTTAAGCGCTATTGTGAGACAATGCCTTGTAAATGAAATAAGCACCGAATCTCCTTGGCTTTTATCCCTTGTTTTATACGTTCGTGTATTTTTTTCATGAAACGTAAGTGCCAGTCTTACGATAGATATTAAGATAATTTTACATAATAATTTGGCAAAACTAACACGATATCCGCCTTGGTTTCTGAAGCCATAGTTTTATTTTTGCCATAGGAAGGCGGACGACCAAATGGGCCACTTGATGGTAAGTGGTCACGAACGCCCATAGACAATAGCGTTGTAAGAGATGTGCACCATCGCTTACATCGCCAATGCGCCAACAACCTTGGGAAATAAGATTTTGTGTCTGTAATTACACTACGTCACTCAACCTTTAAGCCGAAACACAACGTACATACCAATACCAATGCGACATAATTTCGTTTCTCATAACATTGACGTTTTATAACTTCTGCTCATTATAATAAATATTTTATTATTGCAACTCACACAAAGTAAAAAATATATAAAAGAGAAAAAATATTAAACGTTAATTAACATAAAATCATAGCAAGCAATAGGTGGGATTATCACTGAAGTGATCGCTTATAGATTCCCTTTGAAGATGCTTGCATGACTTATATATGTATGTAAATTTATTTACACTTTATATATTATGTAAATATATGTACATTTATTTACACTTTGACAGTCAATGTAAACCCAATTCCGAGAAGATGAGGCAAAAAATAATTCAACATATAAGAGTGTACGCAAAGAGCACGCTGCATGTTGCATGCAAAGCTACAAGCTCATTTTTGCCTGAACAAGTTCATTCACGTACGACGCCTCGTCACCTAATTGGCGCCTTTGTACGACAGTACGATATTCGTTGTTCAGTTTATTAGCGTGGATATAATTGAAAATGATTTCGAACTTATCAAGCAATGCAATTTCATGATTTTTAAAATTAATATTCGTGAATGACAATTTTACTGATTATGATTTTTTTCGTGAAGCGCTGTGTGAAGATATAAACACTATACATAGATTCGGCATAAAACCAATCAATATAATATGCTACTCTTCTTCCACTTTAATATATAATGTTCTGCTATGTGTATCGAATACTAAACTTTCAGCAATAGTCGTCGTAGTAGTCGTAAGGAAAACACCGTGAGTTTGTCAAAGAAGAAAAACAAAATGCAGATTTAAAACTACCGAGAGTAATAAATTCAAATGAATTTAGCCTTAAATTCTCATTTACTTAATAATATTAAAACATACAAAATGATGGCATTTGTCTATTTAATTATCTACTGGTACGATTGTTAGAAGTTTAATTAATCATAATAAAAAAAGTAAAGAAATATGCATGAATCCGTTCCTTTGTGGTTGATCGTCAAATTGATAATAATAAAAACATGAATATTAATAAAAATAATTACACTTTCTATTAAGTCCAAAATGCAATATTTCAATGCAACAATTGAAACGAGGTCGAAACTCGAACCGCATATAATGAATTTTTACATTGTTTCCAAAGAAAGATGGGCCAATTAGCCTTATCTCTATTGTTTACTCTGTATTACATTATTAATATATAATCAATACAATTGACACAGAATTAAAAACATATTTACAATGCTTATATTATTTTATGCTTCGAATACTTATATATTGTCCCGGATATTATTAAGAGTACCGTAACGGGAGTTGGTATGTCTTATTTCAATGAAGCAAACTGATGGTTAGCTGTCGGCCCTCTCTGGATATTAATTTCCGAACATAAATTTGAAGGCGAGGTTTATTGGACGCTGGGATATTTGAAATGATTACACGCCCTTATTTTAGTCCAAATGGTGCCTTAAGAACATTTAGTAAATTACAGGTGATATTAATATGGCACATTAAATAGTACTAGTATATACTTAATATTATATAATTGATTGAAAACAGTATAAAACTTTTTTTATGAAATTGATTCCAAACGACAATCTCGGGTACGTATCTGCGACGACTGAGGAAAACTTGCTTTTGCATTTGATTTTAATATCTACAGTTTCATAACTGTTAAAATGTATGAAGAAATCAAATATATTAATGTATTACAATATATCAAATTCATTCGTAATTCCGCATTAGACCAGCGTAGTGAAATAATCATATCATTAAATTAAATTTGGAAGAGCTGTGGAATTTAATTGCTAATTTTGTGGTAATAATTAGCCAAGTGGTCCGGTAAAATATGAGTGGAGGGTGGATTCGAATCGACCAGCTCAGCCGCTTACCTGCTCATATGGGGCACGTAAGGATTATTAAACGCGAAAAACTAACCAGTGAGGGTAGGTGTCAGGCAACACACATAAATTATCCGCCCAGTCCTTCCATACAGCTTACACACAGCACAGGCTCTCAATAAATGGGGCAAAAGCAAGTAAATATAATATTTTATACGAAAACATACTTTTGGTTATTAAATAAATTATCGTTTTCTTATTATTAGAAGAAAATCTATAGCAAGTATGTAATATACGCGCCACGTTCACAGAGCCGAGAGTGGTGATCGAGGTGGATGACGTCACAAGGGAACTTTATGACGTTTGTCGTCCCGGCATACGAGTCGGTTTTTTCTCCGGGGCTAATAGATGTTTCACATCAAAAACAAATTGTACTCTGTTTAAGTAAGCTCCCACAAAAGATTTGTATCGACATTTTATAACATTTAATTGAATTTAAAATTGCCACGAATTCAAACAACAACCACGAGCATACCTGTCTATATATTGATTTTGTGATGTCAAGTCCAAACAATTTCTACTTAAATAATATGGTATTAATTTACTTTCAGTAAATCAATTAAAAAGGAAAAAAATACTCAAAAAAATAACATGATATTTTAATTATTAAGAGTATAATTAATTACAATACTATTATACATTTATACTATATATATTTAATTATGAAAAATATTTTTGAATTTATCGGTATTACTGGTAACCATACGTGACGTATTTTACTGAAACTAAACCAATTGTATTTCTCTTTAAATACTATGAAGGCAACACTCCATTACCAATAGTGGGCGAACCCGTCGTTTGCTCTGGCGACCACATGAGCTCAAAGTGGACATTTATCGACTTCGGTGCTAATGGAGGCCGGCTATTTGCAGTAATAGATTTCACTACACTGCTTACACTTTAAACTGTAATGGACTATTATGCGCCGGGAAACAGACAGCCGTTTGACAGGAATGTAAAATTATTCAACTGAATTCAATTTCTTGAGTTGTTGGAATTTGATTATTTATTTTTAATATCAAAAGAAAATCTTTATATACGGTACGGTGTAAATGTTTAGTCATTAATGAACTGCCTCTGTGATTTAGTACTGAATCCTCGATTCAGGCCAAGAAAACACTTTCGACCATGAAATTCTAAAAAAGTTGACTATGTAATAACTATTTCAAACATCGTTTAATAATACTAAAGAAGAAATATCCTCTATTAAAACACCGATTAATTATAAAAATAATAAATGAATATAGTCAACGTATCTCAAACAAAAGTTACCGCTCATTCGCAATATCAAGATTCAAGTTAACGATAAGTCTTCAAAAGACGGTAAGAGCATTGTCAAGGGAACCTTATCAAATTAAGAAAAGAATGTGGTGAATTTCACTCGTAAATTGGAATTATGTTGATTTGTGAAGATCTTTAATCTTAGGAGTTCAATCGCATTACGTCTCGTCATAATGAGTTAAGCTGTGACGAATTATTCGACTTCTTTGATCAGTTTACGGTGTGTTAATTTTTCGCTCCCTCACTTTCTTCGTTCCATTTATTTAAAAAAAACCCTTCGAAATAAATTGCTTACTTTTTAAATTTGTTAATATAAAGATAAAACAAGTGATAATTAATTTAATGGCTTTACTTATATTCGTTGATTAGCGGGTGATACAATCACCCGAATCATCTTCCATCCATCCATCTTCTTTTGAATGTCAAATCAATAATAGTGGCACCACTAAAACCACATCGGTCTGGTGATTTGTTTTTTTTTTATATTTTGTTATATCTTGGTCAAGTTAACGCGCCAGGCCAATTTTATTCCAACCATGTTCCAGACCAAGTTTTTCTTATACATATACAAAAATTATCATAGCAATATATATTTTGAGGGTGGTCTTACAAATAGTTGTTTCGAGGATAAGGGTGGGAGTTAATGTTTAGCACCATCAAATAATCATTTATTAAATATCCTTTTGTGTGCATTTTATTATTTATATTTTATTACCACCCTTTTATGCGTTCGCCACTTAGATTATAATGACATAAGGGAAAAATCAATATTTAATTAATCATGTGCTCATTTACGTTTAGAAGTAGGGCCGCAAAGGTATCACTTATATTTATCATAAAAAAAATTTATCAAATCGGATAAGGATAACGTAAGACCAGCGTGCTTAAGCAAACAAAATCTTTACAGCATTGTGTATTTGTATTGATTTCGCGTCGTAACAACTAAGCTTCAGACTTTAAGGGATTCGTATCAGAAGTATAAAGGGTGGCTAGGCTTAAACTCAATTCTGGCTGTGATTGGATTAATTTAGGACAATTAAATTTATTCCAAACTTTAGCTTTGAGGGTAACGGATAGGTCATTTCAATTGCTTTAAGAGTTGGTTTTAGTAACTGTTAGAAAATAAACCAAGTCTGAGTTAGTGAAAAATAAAATTATAAGTATTTAACGCAATTTATTTCCAGTATTCCGGTATCGATATCTTAGAATATTGCTACAAAAATAAGTAAAAATTTATCTATTGAATGAATTTTGTGAATCTTCTATTGGCGCGCTTAGGGGGTAAGACTGACACTACGTATGCCGTGACAGCAAACGACATCACGCTCTCTTATGACGTCATGCCCTCGCTCTCTGTTTGCCATTCTTTACTCCCTTGCGTGTGCGTGACGCGTATACTATTATATAGACTTCATTACTTTGTATTATTATAATACAAATATATTTATTATTTTTAATTAACTTTACTACATTTTTATTCATTGGTTTTATTTAATTGTATTTTTTCCAAAAATGTTTCCTTCTATTATTTTCTATGCTCCGTGACGGCCAAATTTTATTGATTGTTAAATGGTATTCTGTGCCAGAAATAGGTACCAAGAACAGAATATACTTGTAAATACATACTTGAACGGTTGTAAAGACAAATAAAAGTAAATTTCAAATTTTTACGTAATCTAATTTCTTTGGTGTTTGGAACTTGTGCAAGCCATCATATTCTACCGCAAAGCCGCAAATAATGAGTTTTTTCGTGTCACGATTTGAACGTTAAATGAGCAAGTATATCGTCAAGCACAAGAAACAAAAATAATTTTACAAAGTTGGCTGCGCATTTAGTGCAACAGTGCCGTTGTCCTTTGGAAGTGTTGATCACTTAACATCAGGTCACCCATTTGTCTACATAATTAAAATGAAAAAAAAAAAACTAATATGAGTATGATCCTCGAAATGAGACTCAGTTATTCGATGAAGATCTTTACTCTGGAGTCGTCTCAAAATGGCTCGAGTCAGAACTGTTGTTTTGCTTATGAATATTAATGTCTAGGGATTTTTTCCCATTATCTCCCGCAACTGAAGGACGATTGCGCTGAATATATTTCAAAACTTTTCACCTTCCACTAAGTGATTTAATAACGGCTCGGTTTCGCATTGAGTATGCTCGTTTATTTAATGCGATGAATAATGTCTTCATACAGTAAATTCTAGTTTATAATTTTGCCTTGTTATGTAAATATATTGTTTTCAATTGTTTTTCGGTTCGGTTGGTTGGTTTGGATAGGACATATCGGAATACAGTATTTGTGTATTTTATATACAGGTTATTAGGGCTACAGTAAAGAACATAGCGCACATAGCACCTAACATCTCATACGCGAGATAGTCCGCGCCCAAAAGCTATTTACTAATAAAAATTAACTTTTGAACTTACAAAACTTTCCTAACTATATATGAAGATACGTACTAAATAGTTCGAAACTATATTCAAAAAGCAATATATGTAATGAACGCGTAATCCGGAACAAACTATAATGATAATAATCTAAGTTCAACAATAATTAGTTAGCGTAATGAAAGTGCGAGTGGAAGCAAGTTATTTGATGTTTGTTCGGTGATCCGAAGCCGCGGTTACGTGGCCACATGTTGCCAAGTTCGTCCTCTGTAACCTATTTTGAGTTTTAACGATACCCCCTTAAAGGGTTTAAGATTAAAGTTAGGGAGTAATTTTGTTAACTGGTGTAATATGTGTGAGTGGCCTTTAGCGACCCTTGTTTTGATCGTTGTAACTTTGTTTAGGTTGTAAATTATTCTTTCAATTATATTTATTTCGTTGATTTGTATATATATAATAAATTACATAATACGATTGTATTTAATTACAAAAAATAGATAGAGTTTCAAAAACTGTATGTTTAATTATTTATAATTGCTTATTAGAGCCTATTCGAAAGAAGTATAATACGTCAGTTATTTTTTTACTAAACATTAATATCTCGCTCATTGATAAGATCGTATTTTGTAGGTCATTTCTATATCTATTTATATTAACCGCAAAGTGTTTACAAACAAAATTAAAGCACGCGAAAATTAATTTGTTTTCATATAAATTTTAACCCATGTTTTGTAAAACTCTTCTAATAATAA
This sequence comes from Nymphalis c-album, assembly GCA_963151315.1. Lineage (NCBI taxonomy): Eukaryota > Metazoa > Arthropoda > Insecta > Lepidoptera > Nymphalidae > Nymphalis > Nymphalis c-album. Next base: position 10,849,746 of record OY720591.1, on the reverse strand, counting down.
TTATACAAATATCATTTTCCAATCAGAAATTCCATTTAATTATGTACATATTATTAAACATTATTAAGGAATGCTTTAAAATGAATGTGCTATTATCTCAAATGTATTTTATATTATTTAAATGTAAGCCCATTCCATGTACGTACAAACCATTAATACAGAATTACATGAAAACGCGGAGATGTCAAACGATTACCGCTTTATTCATAATGAGAGACTCCTGTAATCTTGGTTGAGAGTAAGAACACGTTGAGCAATTTGTGTAAAATTAAATGTGGACCGTAAAAGGCCGTGTTTCGCATTTTACTGAAACACCGACGTTGAAACACCCGTTAGGATGTTACTGTATCTGAGAAAATGGGCTAGGATATAATATAAATTACGTTTTTATTTAAAAAAACGTATCTACGATATATTTCATACAATTTATATTAAATTTTGATAAATAAAAAAATCTTTTTTTCGTTTAAAAAAAAAGAAAATATATATATATATGTTGTTACATCTATAATGGTCACTCATATCAGTTGTAATAATAGTCTTAAGTTGTTTATTTATAAGTGCTTAATATGTGTGATGTTGATGTACTTTTTAAAATAAAATAAAATATATAAACGATTAGAATATTTTTCATAATATAAAATTAATTCAATTCAGTTAATTACTATGGTAGACCAGCCTATTTGTAATCCATTTACAACCTATAAAGGCCACTGTAATATCATAAGTAGACGTTGCTACTCAATTATTTGGTAACAGTAGTCGTTAAAATTTAACAGTAATTAATCTTATTCAAATAACAGTTAATTAAATAATACGCATAAATAAGTTACACATCATTTATTTGCATATAAAGATTACTTGCTATCTCTCATTTATTATGTCGGTTTGTAAATGATAACATACAAACAATCGTAGTCTTTTTACAAGCTCTGTCAATATTGTGACTAGAATAAATCGCGTCGGCTTCGTTACTACAAATAAAAAAAAACCTAACTTATATAATGTCGAAGTCAGGCTGGATGTACTTTTTTAAACATTTCATAATAATATGCTTTCAAATTAATCAATGCGGCTTTATTTGAAGTTTCACCGCTTAGTCTACATTGTAAATTAGGCAATACTTAGTCAAGTTATATTACATTTTAATTGGTAATATCATCAAGTGCATAGTAATTCGTGTCTCGGTAAGCACGTAAAGCTGTTGGTCTCGGGTCTTAATTCCTTCAGATGCTTTCGGATTGCCGACCTTTCGGATTATGAAATTGTTGAAATAGAGAGTGCAACTGTATTTGCGTCACACTCTTGCACTATTATAATTTGTCTTGCTCAGACGACTAAACTCTCTTGAAATAGGCCGACATGGCCAAAATCGTTCAAAAGGATACCATTACAGTTATAAAACGATAATTAAATCCTATCAATCTAATTTATATAATTATTAATACAAACGTCACAATATATCAAAAAGACAATAGTCATATTCGTTTAGCGGTTTTAGTATCGCTTCGCTTCTCTTGTTACGTCAGACAAGATCTTAAGCCAAGACATACTCAGAGAGCATGAAGGGCAACCGTCTACACGTGAAAATGTTTATTGTTATTTGACAACGATTTCGCCGAGTTTTACAACTTTGGTAAATACTTTTACAACTCTTAGGTGTGAAAGATTATATTTAAACATAATAAAAGTTATGTTCTAACGTTTTATAAGTAGAAAAAATATACTGTTAACCACAAAAATTGCGTATACAGAGTGTAAGAAAACACGTGTCCGACCCGTGAAGTGGTTATTAGGTATCGTGAGTCGGTTCCACTTATGTAATCATTTTTAAAATTCTAAGCAAAAATATTACCCCGAATAAAATTTAATTTAACTAAATAACAACAATAACATTGCAACACAGGCGCGGGCGTCAGCGCTCGATAGCTCTTACCTATCGGGTAGCTCGGATACGAGGTCATGATCTCAGTTGTCCGTGAAATTTTCGTCATTTACAATTGAAAATGACAATTAATATTTTTTTGCTTAATATTTTAAAAATGTTTACATAAATAGAACCGACTCACGATACCTAATAACCACTTCACGGGTCGGACACTTATTTTGTTACAACCTGTATGTATAGTAGATACTCTAGCGGACAAAATAGATAGATCAAATACATGGTTGCATGCCAGGTAATCCCAAATCAAAACCTTTGAGATTTCATGTGCTTAATGTGTTTTTATAAAACGTATTTCAAAAATCCTTATGTTTCAAATTATTTGTCAAATTATTTTTGCCACATGGGTTACCATGAAACTACAGTGAAAGGGTTTTATTTTGTGTTATGTTATATGTAATAGGTGGACAGATGTTGATAGGCAAATGGGCCACCTAATGTTAAGTAGTTACCACTGCCTACAGACGTTGGCGATATAAGCCATAATACCCATTCTTTACATTGCCAATAGGCCACCAACCTTGGCAACGAAGAAGTCTCTCGTGAATAAATAATACTGAAGCAGTGTTGTTGAATAAAAACCATTAAATATCTGTAATAGGGGAGGAGTCGAGGTCTAGTTGTGGCACATTTACGGCTGTTATTTTACTATATATATCTTGAACGTTCTATTTGGTCGTTATGCACGTGGCAATACATTGAAATCTCAGACTTGTATGACTGAAACACGTTTCGTGTTTCCCGCAACAAAATGTCTATATTTATAATATAGCAAGAGCCCGTGAACCCTAGACCTACGTTATTTTATAAAAGCTGAAAGTTTGTCAGCGCATACTCCCAACACAGATAAGAACGATGGACCATTATGAAGTTTGGGTTATAGTGGCTTTGGCAGGTAAACGTCACTAAAGGTGTGTAAGCTGGGTGGGTAAAGGTGTGTAAGGTGCCGGTACGTATTTAGATCGGTATTTTACAAACCTTTAGTGACTATTGAGCTTTTATAAAATAACGTCGGTCTTGGGTTCACGGGCTCTTAGACCATAATATAATATTGTAAAACATTAAATTCTGTTTTCGTTGTCTTGACATTTAAGATAATATTTTTTAGAAAGAAAAACATTAAGATTATAATATTTTCAGATTCTCCATACCGGTAGAAATAAAATTATTTTATTTATGTAAGATTTTATCATACAAAAATCTATTTACTTCGTCTAAATCGCGAGCACAATATATCAATACCAGTAATGTCTGTTATCAAAATTCAATTGAATAATGTATTATGCAGTATATTTGTCGTCAGCGCTGTTACAACCTTGATGATCAAATATCGCCGCTGCAGTTATTTGAATGCATAGTTTTCTGTCATTCAAACATGATAAGCACGAGTTTCAGGTTCAACTACGTCACCGTTGGAATATTTATCTATACATATAAATAAAATTGGAGTGTCTGTTTTTAATATTGAAATAACCGCTTTTTATTACATGCAAATGAATATATATACGGTACATACACCAAAATAACATTTTTTACAATTTTTGTCTGTCTGTCTGTCTGTATGTCTGTCTGTCTGTCTGTCTGTTTGTTCCGGCTAATCTCTGAAATGGCTGGACCGATTTTGACGGGACTTTTATTGGCAGGTAGCTGATGTAATAAGGAGTAACTTAGGCTACTTTTATTTTAGAAAAAAATGATAATCTATACATCTTTTTATTACATGCAAATGAATATATATACGGTATATACACCAAAATAATGTTTTTTACAATTTTTGTCTGTCTGTCTGTCTGTTTGTTCCGGCTAATCTCTGAAATGGCTGGACCGATTTTGACGGGACTTTAATTGGCAGGTAGCTGATGTAATAAGGAGCAACTTAGGCTACTTTAATTTTAGAAAAAAATAAAAATAAAAATGATTAACTTTTTGTTAAGTTCTACGCGGACGAAGTCGCGGGTACAGCTAGTTCTTAAATAAAAAAAATACTTATAAATTATAACTTTAATCAAAAATCTATAATTACTAGCACCGCATGTTCGAAATTCACCCACTTTTATGCACATCTACGTTTCACCGTTGAAAATATTCCATTTCACGGTCATTCACGCATTTTACAATTATAAATTAATAATTTTCAATGCTTACGTATTAACATTATATTTATAACATGTGGTATAAATCTGGTAATACAAGCTTTAAGCGAACCGCTTTACTCGTTAATTTAAATAAACTTCTTCTTTCTTCTTTATATCCGCACCCAGCCTCAGCCCTCATTATAGTATGCAAACCACTGCTTGAGTGTAACCTAACATGACTACGTCATGGTACAATATAAAAGTTGCCTTCAAAAAAATGCTGCCTATTATAGAAAAATTGAATGAAATAAGTTCATTTTTGCATTAATGTTAACTTACTTAATATTTAGTAGATATTTTTCCAAAGAACAAACACCAAGTAGCAACTTAGTAGCAAATTGACAGAGATAACGAGAGAATATGTTCTCAAAAGTATCGAACTGGTTAGTTTGAACTTCGGAAGTAATAAATCAAATAAGACGGTTATCAGTTGTCGAATTGTCATTGAAATTAAAGTTGTTCGAACGAAACCTCGCCGATTTCTTCCCATTGTTTTAATGAGTTCGAATTTCGAAACTTAAAAATTTGATCTTAATGTTTTGTAAAGAAACACTGGATTATTGTTTTTACATAGATATATCTACAAAAAGATAGATTATATTATATATGCATGTCTTGCAAGACAGCAAAGGCGAGCCGAGCTACTGGCGTACGAGTAGACACACCGAGTAGCTGTCTACTGGCCAGGCAGCAGCTCGCACTGTGTAAACCAGACATAATAGACAATAATAATACTACTTTATTGTTATCCATTACACACGAGTACATATTTATAAAAAATATCCCTGACTCCTGAACTGGTGTCACCCAAGACCAATGATATCACATTGACATTGACACCGTTTTACCGATCACTATTAAAATAGGCACATACATTTTATTAATGAGGTTTTTATACCATCCACTTCGTTAGTCATCACTAGATGGCGCTGCCACAGATCAACGTTTAAACCGATCGTCACATCCAGGCAACGTCTGCTGGGTTTCGCTAGTATAAGGTAGTGTTCGTGAGTTCGCATATTTTGACCAAAACTGACGATATTCACTCCAAACCAAATTTATTCGAAACGTGTCATCAATTTTATTTTTTCAAATAATTTGTTTCAACTGTAATATATACATGTATAAAAAGTTGATACTATAAACTAAATTAATATAAATGCTGATCAATTTTCTTATATACTACATATATAATAATAATAATAATAATAGAATAAATAACAGTACTTTGTATTATTGTGTTCCGGTTCGAAGGGTGAGTGAGCCAGTGAAATTACAGGCACAAGGGACATAATATCTTAGTTCTCAAGGTTGGTGGCGCATTGCCGATGTAAGTGATGGTTCACATTTCTCACAATGCCATTGTCTATGGGCGTTGGTGACCACTTACCTTTAGGTAGCCCATATGATCGTCCACCTACTTAAACAATAAAAAAAATCCTGAATTTCGGCCATGGCGACCAGTTAAAATGACTACAAAGGATGACACTGGATGGAACCTATGACATCACAATCAAAATCCTTATAAGCCACTGTACTAACGAGAAAATCCATAAATAAATATATAATAAGTATTATTTGAAAGGACCTTTTTATTGATACTAAAAAGATATAGTCTCCTGAATGTCTGATGATAAGTTGTGATCTCTGCCATAAAGTTTGGCGTTAAAGGAAAAGTTGAATAATTGGTTTTATGGTTTTTGTACCTGTGTTTACACTGAATTGACAAGCTGCTTATAATGTACCTACTAAAATTGTAACTATCAAATTTTGACTAAAAAGTATCATGTCTATAAACAATAAATAAAGTAGAATTTATCAAATGAAATTTATTTGTGTGGTATTAAATATTTGAAAATTAAGTACAAAATAATTTATAAGAGTAATAATAATTTTGAATAATTTATAATTCAAAAAAGGAATCTTAGATGAATACGTCACGTATCACCAAACAAAAACCTGTTAACCATACTCCGCAAAATCGAATTCTTATCGACAAAAGGTATAATAAAATCGTCGCTTAACTGCATTTTGTCACGGAATCCGAACCGGTCGGTATAAAACTGAAAATATTTGCATACTAGACGTGGGTTTTTTCGATGGCCCAAATAGAGACATGAAATACCATTGTTTTATATCTGAACTAGTGAACGATATACCGCATACATCACATACTATTGGAGGAGTATAATGGAAAATGCCTTATAAAAATAACGTATAGGGAGCGTTAATATGAACAGGACATTGTCCTTTGTTAACAGCTTTTTTCCTGATAGCGTCCAGTCCTTACGGCTAACCAACCAGTCACCATTTTCTGTACAGTTTTACAGAATAGTGTAAGTGTGTAAATAGTACAGTAATTTTGTGTAAAAATTTCCGTCCAATTTTATCAATATTTGTTTTAAACCTACAGATAAATCTTAAATTGGTTTCAAAGGAAAAAAAATAAAAATTGAACTTCACCTAAAACTATCAAAAGTTTCTTTGAATATATTAATAGCATTGGTTAATATATTAATTAAAACTTAACTACATTAAAGAAAGGTAACTTAACGGTACAACAGGAGTAAAAAGAGAATCTTTTTGTGAACATGAACATTTAACACATCGCTCTCTGTCCTTCCTGACTTTTGCTCTAGGGCATAAATAGCAAGCTGAAAGAGTCGCTCTGATCGAGTTAGAACGAGCTGCGCGCTATTATCTTTTTCCACTTCAAAAACAAGTAACATTATCATTTTTGAAGATTAAGGCAAATATTTATCACCATCGAGGCTGCATTACGAGTATGATTTTATCGGTTGGAGGCTAAGACTTATAAACAATGCTCTTAAGTTTTATCATCATCATCATATTATAGTAATACTCTTCTGGACATAGATTAATCACGGATACCTTGTTAGTAGTTTTTTGTCTTTCAGGGCTTTCGACCTGCCTGTCCACTTGCCCCGGGTTGCGTTTGCTGTTTTGCGGTCGACCGTAAAGAACTTCGGCGACGGCCATCTGTTCTTTGATACAATATGTTTGCCTTTTCGAGATACTTTGATGAGCAATATTTACGGGTAAAATATTACCCATGCATAAATTAGATAGCAGCACATCACCATTATCTATTAATAATTAAGATTTATATTATGCTACCAGTATATTAGTTAAACGAACAAGCGAACTGAGTAGCATTCTCATTTATAACATCAGTATAAATTGAGAAACACTTGCGGTAACCCTCGCCATCTGAATTCTGAACGCCGCATAGAAAACTGTAGTCATCTACATTTAAATATTCCATTATTCTAGTAGTAGTTACCATTAAAGCTAAAAATAAAAACGTATATTTCGATTGAAAATGCCATGTATATTACGCCTTTTGAATTTTGATGGCACACAGAAAAATACTCCAAATAAAAACATTTATTTTAATGATAGATCGTTAACCCGAACCGGTGGTAAATCTATGACAATCAATAAGTAAGTGTAACGCTTCTATAACCAAACTGTAACTGTGTAATCAAACTGTAGCAAACTGTATTGAGCAGTGTGGTGGTTTAAGCTCCAAGCCTCTCACGAGAAGCGAAGATTTTAAAGGAGTAATGGGACATTTAAAGGCTGTCACTTTATATTATAGATAAATAATATCGCCATAAAATAGAAGAAAAGGTTACTGATTGTGATCTTAAAATATCGATTTTGTGATTTAATTTAGATGCATTTTTATTTAAAAAATGCTTATTGGAAGTCAGATTTTATTAGTTTTGAACTAAATATCATTGATACGTGTCAAATGAAAGGAACTGCATGCATGCATGTGTGCACAAACTAGACCCATACACAAGTTAATAAATAAAAGGAAATGTCGTATATTTATAAAATACTATATACTAAATACATATAAAGAAATTTGGTACACAGACCAAAGATCATTATCGTCTAATGCCAGTCTGTGTATTCGGCAAAAAGACAATTTCCTAGCGATTGTCAACTCATAAATAAATCGAGTCGCCCCGCACATATTTCTTGCTCGTGACCTGCGACTGAACGACAGAAATATTATGATTTATACTCACGCTAACTTCTATATTTTTAGAAAATCGTGTTTTCCACTCGGTCTTAGTCAAAGGGAGTTTTTTATTGATAGATATGATATAATAATAACTGTTAAGCTGATCTCGCTTAAATATGCAGTACGCTTTAATGAGTTTTATTATCTTGTGTCGTCATACATACATCATAGTACGTACTTAATGGAGATACAATTCTACATCTAACTAGATGACCACAACCATTTTTTATATAAAGACATACAGTTGTGGAAGACATACGACATAATCACAATAGCATTTGATTGTCTACTGAAACTCCTAAAGTTACGGAATTAAATAGTTTCTCTAAAATCCTTTCGATTGAACTGTATTTGCAAAGAGGTAAGATTCAACCAATAAAGAAAATCGATTTCAGATTTCAGCAATTATTGTAATAAATAAATGTTCTGAATTTAAATAATTAAGAAACTTTTAGTATCTACTTCTTTACTAAAAGCTTTTCTTGCAAAAATGAAACAAATGTAATAATTAAGTATAAAGAAATGCATAATAAAACAATATGTTCCTGTCACATTCTAATTTATACTATTTCGTCAACTTTATTACTCAGTATATTCGAGTAATTGTGTAAAATATACGCTCAGTCTCTTCGCAAAGGAGATAAATAGACAGATGTTTCCTGTGGGTTTTAATTTTTCAATGTCTTCTTTAAATTGTAAGCTCCGAGACGTTGTCTCAGAATAGCTATTTATTAACAAGATTTTCACTTACGAATAATTTTTCCAAGTTTTATTCGTAAATGCAGGACTAATCAATTTTATGAATATACTTTGAGTTTTTTTAAGGAGGATAGGGTAATCTCTATAATAATTTATATTATAGAGATTACCCTAATAATTAATACAAATATATTTATTTATGGTAATAATGACTAATTACGTCATGGTCTTCATAAAATTATCAGTGTGTTATTAGAACATTATAAATACTTTACACTATTTTTTTAAATATGTATTAGGTATATTAGATATTTCAAATGTTTTTAGATTATTTATTAGACATTTAAATAAATTATCAATAAAAACTTATATTTACTTATTTAACATTAATAAAAGTATAGTTCAGTTTAGAATATTGAAGGAGAAAATGTTACTACATATAATAGCGCTGTATTTACCAAAAATATTACTATTTTAAAAATGCTTATACTTTTAATTTTACTGTACTTTCTTAAAACATGCTATTGTGTAAGTCACAATGGAATAATAGAGCCTCTATCAGGTCACTGTTACAAAAATTTGGTTCAAAATGGCGTTTATTTTGACCGTATTTTATATAATTATATTATATACGTAATAATAGATAATATTATGTAAAAATATTTTATTTTTAAATAAGGAAATGTTTTTTTTTTGTATTGGACTTTAGCTTACAGCGGTAATAAAATAAAAACGGCCCAACATTTGGATATACGCCAAAGATAGTTGGATAAAGTCATGTATTGGACAAGTAGACATATTGGAGGTTAAAGATAGCTTATTATTGGAATAATATAAATGGTAGAATAAAATGTTACGAGGGCAAAAAAAATAGTATTACTGATTACTTTTAAATATTTCTTTTATGATATCTGCAAACATCTAAGGACAGTAGTTTTGTCTCACTTTACTGCACGCAACTAATTAGTGAAATGTTATAAGTCAAGTTACGGTTATATGCAATTTTAATGCTATAATTGTTTAAGTCATTTTCGCATATCGTAATGTAAGAAACATTGCGCAATCATGATCTGCAACTTTTGAATCCATACAGAATGGTTCAAGTTTTTAAATATATAATAAAATATAATAAGTTTATTTGCAATAGTTTCGATGTAAAGTGTATGTATTACATATGAAATTAGAATCTCTATTGATTTACGATAATGTTTTCACGATTAAAATATAGCTCGATAAAAACATTTTTCAATATAATTTTAAAATATTCACTATCCAAATTAGACACTATATTTGTGACTTTTTCATTTACCTTCCAAATATCTGACATTACATACAACCAAAGTATAAACCCCGAGCTTGAAATTTTTCCATCACTTCTAATATATAAGGTTTTAGGGTAACGCGCAACGTAAAGTAAGTAAATGATTACTGTTTAAACCGTTTAATGCAAATCGTTTTACGGCAGACTTGACTCTGATTGGACACAATTTCGTTCGCTTATTTGCAATAACTTCAAGCTTCCCCTTTTTAACGCCAATCTTCCACCGAGTAACGCCATATTGCGCTCTTAATAAAACTTCTTATATCTTAATCATATTAAAGTCGTATCCCTTGTGCCTGTAATTACACTGGCTCACTCACCCTTTCAATCCGGAACACAACAATACCAGGTACTGTTTTTTTGCGGTAGAATATCTGATGAGTAGGTGGTACCTACCCAGCGAGCTTGCACAATGCCTTACCACCAAGTAGAATAGTAATGAACCTATGATAATTGTTGACAAAATTTTAATCATTTATTATGATCGTTGTCGCCCACATTAACTATTCATTAAATATTATATACCTCTTAATATAAGTGTTGAGAATATATATATTATTTTGCATACATAATTGGATAGAATAATCCGACATGACCGATGTGAGTTCAAGCACATATCGATGTGCGAGAGTGTAAGCACATCTTGATAGAATTATTGGTCTAACCTGGGATTAGGACTCAGTACCTGCGATGAGATGAAATGTATCTCAGAAATAAATCTGTAAGCATTTTTATACATTTGGATATTGCATAAATTACATTCTTGCATTTACTGGTAATAGGGCTTTGTGCAAGCTAGTTTTGATAGGTACACCCATCAAATATTCTACCGCAAAAAAGCATACATCTATCTAAGGATTATCAATTTTGTGAGTTTTAATTATGTCTATATTACATCTGAGCTGTTTGTTTTATATGGACGTTAAGGTTCAAGATATCACTAGAAGCCGGGAGTTTAAGCAATTCTCTGAATAAAGAATAAGCCTGGAAACGACATGAAATTCAATTTTAGCGTTTTAACAAACGAATAATCCTTACACAGACGATGTCGAATAATTTTATTTCTAATATCACCTTTGTCGTATATTAATGTATTTTAGTTGTAAAACATAGTGTATTATTGTTTAGAAAACATTGAATTATTTTTTTTTCTTTTTTATTTTTCTAGTTTGTTCAGTTTTTCATAGAAAATGTAGACGGACGAACGTATAGGCCACCTGATTGTAAGTGATCACCAGCACCATTGGCATAGACATTGGCATTGTATGAAATGTTAACCAGCTCTTACATTGCCAATGCGCCACCAATCTAATTACACTGGCTCACTCACCCTTTGAATCTTTCACCAAAACCCTACCAACAGTGCTCTGTAAAGTATTGTTATCGCAATACTTAATAGCTTATATTTCTACAACCGAGATTATCCACTGGTTATTATTGTTATTATTATTATTATTATTATACGAGATGATACTAGTGGAAAATACATAAAACATCAATCGAAAGAAACCTACTTTAAAAACGATGTAAACAAAAAATTATTTACATTGGAATGGAAATTTCGTCGAATTTTTTCTGACGCAAAGAGTATTTCAATGATATCACGTGTGACGTAGTTCCACGTGCTTCCATTTGGTCTTAACCGACTTAAAAAGGAGAAGGTGTATTATAGCTCGTATAAGTAATAATATATTTATTGAATTTGAATTGCAATGATATCGGAAATTGTCAAGCTACGTCCGTTTTACTTAAATGAGTAAGAGACAAGAGTATTATTAAATTTATTGTTACGCAGCAACTGAGTGCGAGGTCGTGGGTTCGAAGTCCGTTCTTAAAATGTTTGAACTGTACGGCATTTCAGTTCTCCTTATCGGCATTTATTAAATTGTAGATATAGTATTTTTTTACTTATTAGTTCAAGACTAAATATATGCATACAAACATCCATTTCAAATTCATTATACATGTTTCAGTCGACTTATGTTGGAAATTTTATTTTCCTTCTTTATAAAATTCGTTTTATGAAACGACGCGAGCATATTTTATCATCAAAGTAATCTTCTTAGGAATTATTATTAAATAAACGGCGTATTCAAGCTTAGTTTACTAAAATAGCTCATGCGTCTCCAAGTTGGTTTCCACTTGTTCTTACCGATATTTTGTCGTACCAACGATGTTGTCGTATATTTTAAATTGCCTCGATTGTCTAGTGGTAGGGCCGCAGACACCGTGGTCATGGGTTCGATTCCCAGATCGGGCCAATACAAATTGTTGAATTTTTCTGACAAAATTTCTCAGTATCAGCCGCTCCAGAAGCAGAAGTTGGAAAAGTGTACACTTCCATGCCTCGGAAAGCACATAAAGCCGTCGGTACGTTGCTTCGTAAGGAACGGAGGGATACAAATTCTAAACAATTGCTGTGTATTCAGTTGATACCGTTTTTAATATGTAAAATTACATACTAGTTAGTTTTTTTAATACATACTCTCATACAAGAGCTTTATTAACGACTATACCTCTACGGTTTCACCAGCGTATAATATAATAAAAATATAATGAATAAAAATCAGCCGAGAACCTTCCTCGATAAAAGGACTACACAACACAAAAATATTTTCTATAATTCGAACAAGTAGTTCTTGAGATTAGCCGAATCAAACAAACAAACTCTTCAGCTTTATATATTAGTATAGATGTTATTAATTCTCTACAACGTAAGAATAAATTTTAGTTTCAAATTGGTCTAAAATATTTACCTTCCTATATATCTTCGTCTAAGCTATTATTGCTTATGTTATTACATATATAATACAATATCAATTTTTATAGTGGTAGTGCCATGCTGCATACCTTCAGGTTGTAGCCGAATGGGCCGGCACGCCTGGGGAAGTACCACTCTCTCACTTAAAATCGGCGTGAAGTGGTAGCCATGCTACCGCGTTTCGTCCGGTATATGAGAGTTCCGGAGGCCCAATTCCCTCCCCCCCCCCAACAAAATGAATGCGCAGAATAAAAAAAAAACTACCCAGGAGGGTACCATCTGCGACTGCGGTGGACAATCCCTCTCTGGACATCCATGCTCAGGACATACACCGCCTGAGCAGGGATGCCCAGGCTGCCCTTCGAATTCTGGGGGGGGGGCAATTTTGCGCTCCTGAATGGTCGGGGCAAACGGAGCAGGCATCTTAAGGCAACCCCTTCCACCCTTACTGTGGACTTCTGCAACATCAGGGGACTGAATTCCAACTTAAACGCCGTTCACTACCATCTTGAGACGGCGAAGCCGGCCTTGCTCTTTCTAACCGAGACCCAGATATCGTCTCCGGCGGACACCTCATTTCTCTCCTACCCGGGGTACAAGTTGGAACATTCCTTTGTACCACGGGCTGGGGTGTGTGTTTATGTCAGAGAGGATATCTGCTCTCGTCGCCTCGCCCATCTTGAAGGGAGGGACCTATCTATTCTCTGGCTGCGCGTAGACTGCGATGATCATCCGCGAATCTACGCGTGCCTGTATAGGTCCCATAGCGGTAATGCTGAAACTGACCAGCTCGTTGAGCACATGCAAAGGGTTACAGATTCCATGCTGCAGCAGATCCCATCCGCAGAGACCGTGATTCTTGGCGATTTTAACGCCCACCACGCCGAATGGCTAGGTTCACGTACCACCGATCATGCGGGGAGATCTGTGGCCGATTTTGCCTTGGCATATGATCTGACACAACTGGTTACCTCGCCAACGCGAATCCCGGATGTGGATGATCATACACCTTCCCTGCTAGACCTTCTGCTGACCTCTCATCCGGACGGGTACCATGTTTCCGTCGAGCCTCCTCTTGGCTCGTCGGACCATTGTCTTGTCCGGAGTACAGTGCCGATCTTACGTCCCTCACGGCCTCGGTTCGTGGGATGTCGGCGAGTGTGGCACTACAGGTTAGCGGACTGGGATGGGATGCGGTCCTTCTTTGCATCCTACCCATGGGGGCGGATTTGTTTCTCGCCGGATGATCCAGATGTCGTTGCTGACTCGGTCGCCGATGTGGTGTTTCAGGGTATGGAACTTTTCATTCCGTACTCTGCAGTACCCATCGGAGGCAGATCCCGGCCCTGGTTTGGTGGCTTCTGCAAAACGGCGTCACGCCGAAAAGTAGAATGCTATCAAGCCTGGGCTGAAGCGACGGCATCGCGTGATGTAAATACCAGCGCATTTAAAAAGGAATATAACTCTGCCTCCAGGTCTTTCAAAAGAGTTATTGCCAAGGCAAAGTCGGAGCACATAGGCAGAATTGGCGAGAGATTGGTGCGTCTTCCTTCGGGAACACGCGCATTTTGGTCTCTCGCTAAGGCTGTCTTAGGGAATTTCTGTAAGCCCTCCCTTCCATCTCTGCATAGGAGCGATGACACGTTGGCTCATACCGCGAAGGAGAAAGCTGATCTTTTAAGCACTCACTTCGCGTCCAACTCGACTCTGGATGACCGGGGAAAGATACCACCGACAATCTTACGGTGTGATACCACGATGCTGGAAATTAAATTCCGACAAAGTGCGGTTCGTAAAGCACTTTTTTCCTTGGACATCCATAAGTCGAGTGGGCCCGATGGCATTCCTCCGATTGTGCTGCGTACTTGTGCTCCCGAGCTGGCACCGGTCTTAACGCGCTTTTTCCGCCACTCCTACACATTAGGCGTAGTCCCGAATTCTTGGAAGACTGCTTTGGTGCACCCGATCCCTAAAAAAGGCAATCGCTCTGATCCAACAAACTATAGACCTATTGCTGTCACCTCCTTGTTCTCCAAGATAATGGAATCCCTTATTAACTGCCAGCTCCTGCGGTACCTAGAGGAGCACCAGCTGATCAGCGACCGCCAGTACGGCTTCCGTCGAGGTCGCTCAGCTGGTGATCTTCTAGTTTACCTGACTCACAGATGGGCTGCAGCGGTTGAGTCCAAGGGGGAGGCAGTAGCAGTCAGCCTGGATATGGCGAAAGCCTTCGATCGGGTATGGCATAAAGCGCTTCTCTCGAAGCTTCCTTCCTACGGGCTTCCCGAGAAATTATGCACGTGGATCACCAGCTTTTTGGCAGATCGGAGCATCAAGGTCGTTGTCGACGGTGCATGCTCTGACTTAAAATTCGTCAATTCTGGTGTTCCACAAGGCTGCATTCTTTCACCTACTCTGTTTCTTCTGCATGTCAATGATATGTTACAAATCAGTAACATTCACTGCTATGCGGATGACAGCACTGTAGACGTTCTTTACACCGGCCGTAGCAATATTTCTCGGGAACACGTCGACGAGTGTCGGAACAAACTTGTGTCTGAAGTCGAGACCTTGTTAACCAAAGTCTCGGACTGGGGCCGACTAAACTTAGTCCAATTCAACCCCAATAAGACACAAGTTTGCGCGTTAACCGCTAAAAAATCTCCTTTTGTCATATCCCCTCATTTTGAGAATACTCCCCTCGCTGCCACAGCCAGTATTGGGATACTTGGCGTCGAGATTTCGAACATTGTTCAGTTCCGCGGTCAATTGGAAGCTAAAGCTAAATTGGCTTCTAAAAAGCTTGGAGTGCTCAACAAGGCGAGACAGTACTTCACGTCGGCCCATCGCCTACAACTTTACAAGGCGCAAATTCGGCCCCACATGGAGTACTGCTCTCACCTCTGGGCGGGAGCTCCGCAATACCAGCTTCTTCCTTTTGACCGTATTCAACGTAGAGCAGTTCGAATTGTCGACGATCAGGCTATTACCGACCGGCTTGATCCTTTGGATTTGCGTAGAGATGAAGGGTCTCTCTGCATCCTCTACCGCATTTATCACGGGGAGTGTTCTGAGGAGTTGTTTGGTTTAGTCCCGGCCGCTGAGTTTCACCACCGGACATCGCGCCAGAACTCAAAGTTCCATCCTCACCACCTCGATGTCTGGAAGTCCACAACAGCCCGTTTTCTAAGGCATTTCCTGCCTCGTACAATCACTCTGTGGAACCAGCTTTCGCCGGCGACTTTTCCGAACCGATATGACTTAAGAACCTTCAAGAAGAGAGCGTACTCCTTCCTAAAAGGCCGGCAACGCATCTGCATGTCCTCGGATGTTGCAGATGTCCATGGGCGGTGGTAGTCACTTTCCATCAGGTGAGCCTCCTGCTCGTTTGCCCCCTCTAACATAAAAAAAAAAAAATCAAGTTAATGGTCATAGAATATTAACGAAGTTAATATTAATCCCACCTGTATAAAGGATTTGTTGAAATTTATGTCATTAGTTTATCCAAGATTATGAAGGTGGTAATTTAACCTAGATAATCAGATTGGTTAGCGTACAAGAAAACGTATTTATGTCAAAATAATTGTTTTATATAAATTACCTTGCAATATACAAATGTTACTCGTAGTAAATTTTAGATTATATATTTCGAACATTTTCTACGTTTGTTTTATTTAACAAAAATTTTAACAAAACAAAATCCGACTTCATAGGAAAAACAAATTAATATGCACTAAAAAGTAAAAAAATAATCGCGTATTCTTCTATAATTTGATAATTAACTTACTGACGATACGAGACGATAACCTCCTCCTTTTTTGTGAAGTCGGTTAAAAAGAAGAGAAGAGAAGTTTATTTAAGTAATAATTAAGTTTAGTATAAAATATTATTATTTTTATATATAAATAACTGTCTCACAGATTTACCCTCCTTACATTTTGACTATTGATCTGTCAAACAAGAGTATTATGTTCTTGTTTATTAATAAAATTAAGATTTTGAACGCTTGAAACAAATGAGTTTTTATAATTTTTTAAATAACGAATTATCCAATAATATTCACAACCAGTAATATTATACCAGAATTTAGTATACATACAGATATCCCTTAGCTGTTATTTCTGTTGAACATTATTGAAATTTATTCTCCTTTAATAGGCAATCGTTTTCCTTAGGGCATGTGAGGGTGTTTAATGACGCGAACAACCTTAAACGATTTGCTGCGACAATTTGTTGTTGAATCGTTGTAACAACAACAATCAACTTTCAGACTTTTATTAGCCGTTTATTAAATGTTACGATTTTAGTTGATTCATATAATATGATGATCAACGAAAATTTATGTATGAGAATTTTAAATGCTGTCGATAAAGGCATTCTTCTAACTAAGAAAAAGTTTGTTAATAATAGACTGCTACAATTTACTGATGGTTAAGCAGTTAGTGATAATGTAACAATCCCTACGTCCGGACTACTGAGGATAAAAGTGAAGCTATTTTCAATAGCTCGATTGCGATTCAAACCCGTGGAAAATGAAACCATAATAATTATAAACCAGTATCATTTGGGCCAACTGATGGTAAGTGATCATCGGTGCCCATAGACATTAGCATTGTAAGAGATCTTAACCATCGCTTCCATCGCCACCTACCTTGGGAACTAAGATGTCACTTGTGCCTGTAATTACACTGGCTCACCATTCAAATCAGAACGCAACAATACCAAGTAAGTACTGCTGTTTTTTGGTAGAATATCTGAAGCGTGGTTGGTACCTACCCAGGCGAGCTTGCACAAAGCTCTACCACCAAGTGTAATTAATTTGTTAATTGATAATTTATTGAAAAAAATGCTTAAATGAAGTATTTTTGTGATAGATTGATATAGGCAGAAGCGAACGAAAAAATAATCTTTGCAAAGCATTATCCCTTTATATTGAGCGAAATTGAAATATCGCTAATATACTATAACGGTCAATTGGTTACAGAAACGTTAGCGAAATTCGTAATTTGTTTGATTTTGAACGACATTAAACATTTCCATGCCTAAAGTAAGCACTCTATACAACTATATTTTTTTATTATAGATCCAATCAATCAAGTCAATGTTGCCTATAAAAGTCATTATTTAGCGTGCGCTGCGAAAACTATTGACGGAAAGTGTTCTATACAATAGTACTACAATTACTTGATCATATATCCCGAAACAAGCGGCGAAAAGACAGGGTATATAATCAACCACGTTATAAATTAGCCTTTACTAAATCTTTTTATCTTTATTTAGCTCCGTATCTATATAATAAAATATCTATGAATATAGTCATCAAGGATCTTAATAAATACAATCTCAAGACAAAACTTCATAATTATCTTAAAACGTTAACTTATGATGATACTGAAAAATTATTAAAATCTGAAGTTACAACCTAGCTCAACTTAATAAGGAAAAAGTCAACAGTTAACTTATGATGATACTGAAAAATATTAAAATCTGAAGTTACAACCTAGCTCAACTTAATAAGGAAAAAATCATTTAAATCTCTTTTGCACACACACACGCACACGCACACACACACACACACACACATACACACACACACATACACAAATATACATACATACATACGAGCGCTTGTACATAGGCATGCTTACTCTTGAGAAAATTTACATGATAAAATATGTTATAAGAAATGTAAAAAATAAAACTAAAGAAAAAAAAAATAATAAAATATATATATATATATATATGTATATTGTGTGTGTGTATATATATATATATATATATATATCTATGTATAATGGAAAAATCAAAAGCAGCATGTAACTTTTGCATATACTATGCCGCTAGTGACACGCGATCGAGAATTTTGCTCCTACCGTCATACAGTTCACCTAGTACGGAGGGTAATATGAATCGAACTCGAGTTGCTTAGCATTGTTGTATTCTATAATTCTATAATTTTACCTACGTGTTTACTGAATAATGCATTATACCCTTTACTCTTCTATATTTGTATGAGAAATAAGCTAAGCTGTCAATTGGAAACAAATAAATAAATAAATAAAATAAAAAAATAAAATAAAAATAACGATGTTATGGTAGGTGACTGAAAAATCTAGATAGCCTATAAAAGATTTGGTCGTGTATGTATGTTGTATGTTAATTTGCTACTAAGAATTGAAGATTTCCGTTACTTTGTCATGGATCCTATAATCAGATTGTAACCAAACTGTCATCAAAAAACCCTTGAAGTACACTCTTTCTAATAAAAAAAGTCATCGAAATCGGTTGAATAGATATCGAGTTATTCGTCCATTTGTCGCGCACATACTTAATGCAAATTTACGACTTATATGGTTTTGTCATGGATGCCAGTGTCAAAACTGGACTAAAAAAAATGGGACCCTTTCAAATAAAATACAAGTTTCAAGAAACAACGATTTGTATATGCACTGCGTGTTCAGTGATGTATGTTTAAACAAAGTATATTTTTGCTTGCGATTTTTTCGATGTTTTTTCTTTCGTACAAAAGAAAACTTTGTTAATATATCAAGCAACGCGGATGAAGTCGCGGGTATCAGCTAGTAGTTAATATTTTCACAGCGTCATTGTCTACAAGCAAAGCCGAAAACAAAATTAGCTGGCTCACTATTCTCAATTATTCTATAAAAATTATTCACAATTATTTTTATAAAAAAAAAAGTAATACCATAACCTTTAATTAAACTGAATATAAACTACGCTAGTTTCTGTTATTTAAAGAAAAAAAAAACTAATTTGAAATAAATTCTTATACGCATTAACGCAGAGACTTAAGGTTCGAACTCGAATCTCATTAGTCGAGTAAATATATTTCCTACCATGAAACTATATTTAGAAAATCCCTTCTTTAATTATTGATATAATTACGTTCCGTTTTTTTATTGTATAAGTAGGTGGACGAGCATCTGGAGAGTAGAGGAAGAGGTGGAGACTCTGTCGGATCACCGATATATCCGATTTGAGATCTCCACCTCTCGCAGGCCGGCGGAACCCCAGAGGGTGCCGACCACGCTGCCGAGGTGGTCTCTTGGCCAGTTAGACCGCGAGCTGGTCAAGGAGGCTGCCATCGTGCAGCGGTGGGGTTCCGCGGGACGGGAGAGGGAGGGTGCCAGCGTCGAGGAGCTGGCGGGCCGCATGCGCAGTGCCCTCAAAGATATCTGCGATGCGGCCATGCCGAGGACCCGGCGGAGAGTTCCGCGCCGGCATGTATACTGGTGGTCGCCCGAAATAGCCGAACTTCGGGCGACGTGCAGCCGGGCGCGGAGGGCCTACGTCCGCTGTCGCAGGCGCGTCGGCCTCGATGCGGACCTTGAGGGACAGCTCTTGGCCACTTACCGCCAGCTGAAAAAAGATCTGCAGCTGGCGATAAGTCAGGCCAAGGAGAAGGCGAGAGAGGAGTTGCTGGCGGGCCTCAACCGAGACCCATGGGGGCGGCCGTACCGTGGTGTCCGCGGAAAGTTCCGCACCCAAGCCGCCCCCGTGACGGAAACGCTGCCGCCGGAGCTCCTTCTGCGCCTGGTGGGGGAACTGTTTCCCCACCCAGGTGAGTTTGTCCCTCCGCCTATGGCCCCCCGCTCCGTGATAGAGGACGCAGTGGATCCGCCACTGATCACGGAGCGGGAAATGGAGATGGCCCTCGATCGCTTGAGGGCCAAGAAGACGGCGCCGGGTCCGGACGGGGTGACGCACAGAACTCGCCCTGGAATACCTAGGTGCAAGGCTTCGGGAGCTGTTCGACGCATGTCTGAGCAGCGGGCAGTTTCCGAAGCCTTGGAAAGAAGGAAAGCTGGTGCTGTTGCCGAAGGAGGGTCGACCACCTGGCTCCTCCTTGGCGTACAGGCCGATTGTGCTGCTGAACGAGACGGGTAAGATGTTTGAGAAGATTCTTGCAGCTCGTCTCGTTCAGCACCTCGATGAGGTTGGTCCGGGTCTCTCAGAGGCTCAGTTCGGGTTCAGGGCGGGTCGTTCGACGGTCGACGCCCTGAACGCCCTGAAGACTCGGACCACGGAAGCGGTGGCCCAGGGACAGGTGGTCCTGGCGGTCTGGTTGGATGTGGCGAACGCCTTTAACAGTCTCCCATTCGGCACGATCAGGGAGGCACTCCGATACCATGGGGTGCCGACCTATCTGAGGAGACTGTTGGAGGCGTACCTCCAGGACCGAGAGGTCATCTGGGCGGGGGGCGACGGCAAGTTGGTCCGGCGTCGAGTTGGTTGCGGCGTTCCACAAGGGTCGGTTCTCGGCCCAATTTTGTGGAACGTCGGATTTGACTGGCTCCTGAGAGCCCCCGTCCTTCCCGGTATGGGGGTGTTGTGTTATGCAGACGACACCCTCATCACCGCGACGGGGCGGGACTTTCGGGAGGCGGCCCGCCTGGCCGAGGTCGGAACGACGCTGACCGTGGACCGGATGGAAATGCTGGGCTTGAGGGTCTCCATATCCAAAACGGAGGCCCACCTTTTCCACGGTCCACGGAGGGGCCCCCCACGAGGGGCGAGTATCACCGTCCACGGGACGGTGATCGCTGTGCAGGCCCAGATGAAGTACCTGGGCCTGACCCTGGACGGACGATGGAGCTTCGGGCAGCATTTCGTGCAGCTCGGCCCGAGGCTCATCAACGCCGCCGCCGTCCAGGGTTGGCGGAGGTCGGGCGTATCAGGGCTAGCCCAGCAGGCCCTGATCACCCGATGGGAGGAGGACCTCGGGTCCCCCACGGCGGGCCTGGCGACAGTGGAGGCGGTACGTCCCCACTTGAGTCGCTGGGTCAACAGGAAACGAGGCACGCTCTCGTTCAGGTTAACGCAGGTACTTACTGGACACGGGTGCTTC
Organism: Nymphalis c-album; assembly: GCA_963151315.1. Lineage (NCBI taxonomy): Eukaryota > Metazoa > Arthropoda > Insecta > Lepidoptera > Nymphalidae > Nymphalis > Nymphalis c-album. The sequence goes on along the minus strand of OY720591.1, from coordinate 10,827,959 downwards.
GGTAAGTACCTGCACAAGATTGCGCGGCGGGAGGTGTCTCCCTCCTGCCACGAGTGTGGTGCGCCATTTGATACGGCGCATCACACCCTGACGGAGTGTGCCACGTGGGGGCCCCAGAGGCATTCCCTGGCGGTGGTTGTAGGCGGAGACCTCTCCGTGCCGAGCATAATTAACGCGATGCTCGGAAGCGAGGGGTGCTGGTCGGAGATGGCCTCCTTCTGTGAAAGTGTGATGTCGCAGAAGGAGGCCGCGGAGCGGGAGCGGGAGGAGAAAGCCGCTGCAGACTCGCTCCGTTGTAGAAGACCGGGGGGAAGGAAGCGACGTTTTGCGCACCTTCTCCCCCCGCCACAATAGGCGCCGCCGGGAATAGGGGGGATCCCAGTACCCTGGGATTCCTCCCTAGTGAATGGAGGCCCGCATAGGCGGGCCGACCGTCGGAGCGTCACGGTAGGATGCGCAAGCGATCCCGTGGCGCTCCACTTAAGACGGGAAGGGTACCGTGGTGGTTTTAGTCGGTAGGAGTCCGACATAACCCTCCATTCTGCATCACATATGGAGGGTATCCATGATGGATTTCCCCACGAAAAAAAAAAAAAAAAAAAGGTGGACGAGCATATGGACCACCTGATGGTAAGTGGTCACCAACGCCCATTGACAATGGAATTGTAAGAAATTTTAACCATCACTTACACCGCTCATGCGCCACCAACCTTTGGAACTAAGATGTTATGTCCCTTGTGCCATTACACTTGTGTAATTACACCAGCTCACTCACCGGAACACAACAATTAGCAAGTACTGCTGTTTTGCGGTAGAATATCTGAAGAGTGGGTGGTACCTACCCCCAGACGAGCTTACTTTACAGTTTTACACCGTTTTTAGATATACTTTAATATTATTATTAGATAAATAAGTATGATATTATCCACTAGGTCGATTCCACGGATGGCATACTCAAAGAAAGCTTATAAATATAAATTAAGCATAAGAAAGCTAGCATCAATATATTCCATATAATATATAAATTAAATGGAATGTAATTTTATAGTCTGTACATTCTTAGTAAAATCAATTCTTTCTGTCACAATTATGTAGTATAATTATATAATCATTTATTATTGAACGTTTATATAGTTATCTCTTATATGTTACAAATAATCCAATTACAATTGACAATTTCCATTCAATAAGAAATCAAATGTAACAATAACAAATCAAATCTTATTGAATTTTTATCCTCAATAAACTACGTCACAGTCGACTTAAACCGAACAGGATTCACATACATTTATAGTAAGCCAATACAATGAGAAAACGCAGTCAAATTCGACGAAATCGTTCCAAGCCATCTATTCACAAATAGAGTTAGACTACCGGCTGGCTTTGGAAACGAGTTATGCAAACGAATAATCGCTACGCTGCAGTATGACAACGTTTTACTTGCGCTATTGCTTGTAACTGCAAAGTATAGATAACTTAACAATTTCCTTTCATTCAAATACAAAGGTGGGGGAAATAATAATAATATTTTAACACGTGAATCCTGACCGATGAATACGAGTTCAAATACGGACAAATGACCAATGAATTTATGTCTTTGATTAGTGACTTTAATGCATATCGTGTCCGGTAGTGAAAGAAAACAGCATGAAGAAAACTTCATGTGTCCGGATAAAGATCTGCCACATGTGTATTTGGTATTCACATGAAAAAATCGTAAGGAAATCTGCATGTGTCGGATGAAAATATGACACATGTTTATTTGGTGTTCAGGTGTTAGGTAACTTATGTCTTTTACTCTAAACAACGTGATAAAATTTTGATGATTATTTAAGATAAAGTGTAACAAAAATCACTCTCGCATTTATAACATTATATCTAAACGAAAGACGAAGTTCCAGTGGTGACCACTTACCATCATTTACCCGTCCACCTACCTATTCTATAGAAAAATATACATTAACTTAATTACCTATTACGAATTGCTGTACTATAAAGAACTTTGATGCTATTTTTATAGCTGTTTGAAACGAATGAAAACCAAAACGAACAGTGAGGAAAAACAAAAAGAGAAATCTTTCTTGTGGATAATAGTTCTTTGTAAGTTTATAAAACTAATTAAAAATTGTTTTTCTTTTAGCTTACTGCATGTAAGTCTAATGATGTTTTTTTGACTTAATATGTAGTATGTATTTAATTAGTTTAATGTTTTAGTAGATTAGCACCCTGCTTTTGAAATGCTAAGTTAACTTGAATCAAACCTGAGGACCTAGCCAAGTTGACACTCTACAATTGTAAACGCTATAGAAAACTAAACAAATGTATGAAAATGACCACGTGACTTATCGTTGAGAGATGTCATTCTCATATATTTATTTAGTTTTCTATAGCGTTTACGATTGTAGAATGTCAACTTGGCAAGGGCCTCTGTTATTTGTCAATTGCAAATGATGACTTAATGGCGACCTATAAATCTTCAGTATTTTGACAGATTAGTAAATTTGACTTTGATCGACGTTTCAGAATGTGCCGTAGTTTTAGCTCTAATTTTATATTAAGATCTTGATAATGATTTAATTTTAATAAGTAACATAGACAAAACATATTTGAGATAATCTACTTAAGTATGAATTTTTCATACGCAAAGGTCTAAATCAAAGTTACATAAGCTTTAAGCAAGCCTTTACCCGCGACCTTCGACTTTTCGTGAGAATCGGAAATGCTTTTTAACGGAGAAAAACTGTTAGAATTCTTATTTCTTTTTTTATATAAATTTATGCTCATTATCATGTACAGAAAACGTAATTTAATAAACAAAATAAACAATTTCATTTAAAAAAATATATATTATTATTACTTTGTATATTGATAGATAAAATATAGATAAAAAAGTAAATAAAATATATCGTAGGCAGCAGGAAAGTATGTGGACAAATTGTTCATCAAATGGTAAGTATTCAACACCTCAGATCTATTTAAACCACTGTTTTCCGCTGATTTGCATTATAGAAATCATAAAGCAACAATTTTATTATGTTTTTCTAAAACATAATTAAAAACAACTATAGTTTTGCTAAAGTTTTTGCATCTAGCGTCGTCCATTATAAACTTAAGTTTCTATATGTATAAAGTTTCTTTAATAAATAAGTATGATAATAATTAATATTTAAATACAAAACTAACTAGTTAAGTATTATGTACAAAGTTAGTAATGGATCAAGTAATTCTAAATCACTGTATATAGAAATAACTTAAAAATAATAAATAGGTCTTTCGTCACTAACAGCACATTGTACCGCAAAACCGCAGTACTTGGTATTGTTGTGTTCCGTTTTAAACGGTGAGTGAGCCAGTGTAATTACAGGCACAAGGGACATAACATCTTCGTTCCCAAGGTAAGTGGCGCATTGGCGAAGTAAGCGTTGGTAACATCTCTTACAATGCCAATGTCTATGGGCGTTGGTGACCACTTACAATCAGGTGGCCCATATGCTCCATACGCCCTTATACTTATACGGTTGTGTCAATGTATTTAAATTAATAGGATCAAATAAAGGTAACAATTCACGATCCTTCAACAGCGTTTTATTAACCTAACGCCCAAACGTTCTTACAAATACACAGAAATAAAAATACTTGAAAAGTAAATGTTTCAAAAGGATACATTGTAACTCTAGTCCCAAAACGCAAAATGTATAAAAAAGTGTTTATTTCAAATTTTGCGTCATAAAAAAGCATTTTTATGTTAGCTTATTTTATTTTTTTATTCATTGACGTTGAATTAAAAGTAATCCAAAGAAGTCTGTTGTCTCTATTGTTGTCTGCAATATTAAATGGTACAAAAATAGGTCTAATTCATAATATGATGGAAGTATACAATAAACACTAAAAAAAACTAGTATCTTAAAAATCAAAGTTCCTTTTAATATTACAAAGCAGTTCGAAAACTGTTCAAAATAAACGAACGAAAAATCTTAAAATTCATTAAAAATCATCATTAAATTAAAACATAGGCATTTAAATCTGACATAATGACGTTAAAATGAGAAAACATTTAACGTCCTACAACTTTACAAGCGCACTTGCTTTGAGGCGTTCCTTTTAGTCGAATTAAGCTACCTCTCAGCGTTGCTTCAGATATCCTAACGTTAGAGTAAGCAAGCAAAATTACTGGCATACCTGACTCGACTCTAAGTCCATAACTAATACCTCTACGGTATGAGGGAAACACGTCTTGCTTGGATACCTTGGATTACGCTATAACACATGATTACGTGAGGTTTCGCAACGCTCCTGTCTAAGAGCTCGCTGTTGTTGGCTTAAGAAGGATCTCTAAATATCTATAATACGATATTTGTTTATACAAAATAATTATACGGTTATATAAAAAATGTATAAGAATTATGCGAACTCATTTTTACCAAGTGTCACAAAATTTTATTTTGTTAAGCAAATCCATCTATAAGTGTCTTAACCACCAGGTATTTTTATAGCATAGGTAAGTCGACAAATGGGTCGCCTGATGTTAAGTGGTCACTGATGCCCATAGGCGTTGGTATTGTATAAAATGGGACAGGAAAACCTTAGGGACTAAAATGTTATGTCCCTTGTGTCTATAACTACATTGGCTTACTCTTATTACAAAATGGGACACAAAAATACCAAATACTGCTGTTTCGCGGTAGAATATCTGATTAGTGAATGGATTTTTTTATTATAAGAATGCGGACGAGCCTGTGGGCCATCTGATTGTAAGTGGTCACCATCGCCAACAGACAATGGCATTATAAAAGATGTTGACCATCGCTTACATCGCCAATGCGCCACCAACTTTGGGAACTAAGGTGTTATGTCCCTTGTGCCTGTAATTACACTGGCTCACCCACCCTTCAAACCGGAACACAACAGTACCAAGTACCGCTGTTTTACGCTAGAATATCTGATGAGTGAGTGGTACCTACCCAGACGAGCTTGCACCGCCCTACCACCAAAAAAGTGATAAGAGATTTACTAGTAAAATTATAAAAATATATATTAATAGCCTTTTGGACATACCATTTATAGACTTTTTTGTGTTTATAACAGTATATTTCTGCAACGCTTGGTGTACAGTAAAGTTTATTCTATTCTATTCTGATAATGATATAAAAAATAATATATTTTAATAGTTTAGCATTAAAATATATTATTTTTTATATCATTATTATTATAGTTACAATGGATATTTTTTTTTTTTTACGAAATATAAAATCAACTAAGTAATCAGATATTTCCTTTATACAATATTAAATGCGCTTCCAACTTAATGTGAGAAAAAAAACACGATGTATGGAACTCTAATTTCAAAGAGGAATCTAAGTTTAGTCCAAACTTTGAAATACCTGAAAGTTTTCGATCTTTTATAAGGACGTCGATTCTTTGCACGCAAAACTATCGAACGAGCACTCAACATACAAGAACACAACTTTCCTTATGAAAACTTTTAAGGGTGTTCACCAAAGAAATCTAGTTTGGAAGCGATTTTATGTAATTTCATCACTCCACCCCGTTGAATATTTTCAACGTTTTTGTCTAAGCAATAAAAAAATATTATTATTTAACAAAAAGGATGTATGTAAATTGTTAACAATAACATCGTATTGTATTTTTATATGTTTGTATATGTGTGTTAAATATCACAGAGCTATACAACCTTGACGCTCTAAGGCTCTAAGGTGACGCACCAAGTTAAATACCTCCATATAAATGCATAATGTATGAATAAATAAATATTTCGTGCAATGTATTTGAGTCAATGATTTCTCAATTACTATTCTGGTATAAATAATCATTGACTTTCAAAATATTATCTTTCTTTAGCCTAGTTTAATTTTGCCAAGCAGCAACTACTTAATAATACTTGAATTTCACTGAACTGAATGGGTCATTCCGCTGTTACGTCATCTTTTTTATATATTCTAGACGAAATAGTTTTGAAAACGCGCCGCGATCTCGTCGTCGGCGAACCGCCAAACTTTGTTCTTACAACGCTTTTCGGGGACAGTTAACTTCAAATGAGTGTTACACGAGTGACTTCACTGAATTTATGCTCGCAACTTCAGCGGCAATATAGTTTTATTCCTTTTAAATTACATTTGTCAGGAAAGAAAACATTCAGTTCTTTATATGTTCAAATTTACTGAATAAATTTACTTCATTAATTATATAACCAATATTAAATTTGGAATTGTGGTAAATGAAATTCACTGTTATTTACTAACTTACAGAAGCAGTGGAATACTCAAGAGTCTACTAGTGTCATCTGCACAGAACATATTAAGCTATAGTAGAAACTTATGTGTAGTGCACACACACACAAGCACAAGTGCATTCTCTGTTTCCTCTCTCACACGATGGTTCCGCAAATCCAACTTAACTGGACAGAGAATAGATGCTGTAATAAATGTGCTTCGTGTTTTTCGAGGCACGGAATTGTAAACACTGCCAACTTCAAGACTGCGGCCTGCTACTGAGTATTTCTTGACGGAATTGAAATTGAAATTCAAAATACTTTATTCAATATTGAAGTATTACACTTACTTATTGATTGTCAAACTGGAAACCACTACCAATTCGGAAAAGAAACCACCAGCCCTGAGAAGAACCGGCAAAAGAAACTCAGAATACACTATCTCATGATCTGCAGCCTAATAAGCTAATTACTAGACCAATAAGACAGTCAAAGTACTAGAATACATCTCAATCGTAGCTTAGTAGATAGCTTTAATTTGGCAAAGCATCCTTCAAATCGGAATATGCACCATACTAAAGCAACCACACTAAGTATTGATGTATAGCGTTAGAATATGTACCACATTCCCAGATGGGCTTGCACAAAGTCGTGCCACAAACTAAACGATGACTTGAACTTGTCTTGAAAACTAAATGATTTCTACTTCTATATACCGGTGGCCATACTATTACTATTAATTAAAACAAGTTTTCTTACTACTGAAATGAAGTATTTGTTCACATTATACATTAATAAATAAAAATAATTTGACAACTTCAGCCGGAACCCGCTGCAGATTAATATTGAAATTAAATTAAATAACTGTAAGTATAGATTAATTGCACACCGAAATGTAAGGTCACCAACTCCTCGGGCACGACCAATCAGACGAAGTTAAAAGCAAATTCTTGAGACTCGAATGCGACTTAACTTTGAATTTTATTCCGTCTCCGGGCGCTAATAGCGTACGCTTTGAACAAAAACTCGCTTGATTAAAATCGTTTGTCGTAATAAAAGGAGCACTAAAAAGTTACAGCCGTACGGAACGGGAGACCGGTATAGGCCCGTAAAATCGATCACCGATACTGATCACAAGGACAAAAATTTAATGGCAATTCGAGATTACAGACCGTGGCAGCTAATTTAGTGTTTCGAGTTAAAGGTGAAATATTAAAATTGTCACTAAGAATTACTAGTGCAAGCTCTTCATGCCAAATGATCTGTGAATTCCGCGTATTTTATTAGTCAATTTCAACATTGACACCCCGCCTCACATCTTGCCGTACTCTACGCGCCTACCCTATTTACATTCACGAGTGAGTCAACGGCGTGTGAAATTTTATTTCTTCGACAATCTGAGATGAGATTAGCTGTAAATTGAGTTTATGACGGAATCAAATATGCATGTTACTTGCCCCACCACTCCGAGTATGTTCACGCTTGAGTGCATTCATAAAATCACTACGCTCTTTATTTTCATGACCTGTCATGCAAACTGATCGGTGTTCAAGCGAGATATTATTTTACGCCGGAGCGAATTTAGTATCTTCTCTTACATTATTCTCGATATCTGGTTATCATTGTGAATTCGTACCGCAGTAAAGGAACGCTACAATATTGAAAAAATCAAGAACAAACGAAGCGTCGATTTGTTTTTCATTAAAACCTTTTCAATTTTCTTCAAGCATTTTCTGTTTATCCAATAGGAAAAGTGGGTTTATTTTTTAACGGCATCGTGGCTGTGACTTAAGGGTGATGCTGCGTGAAGGCGGTGTCAAAACCACCCTGTGGCATTAGTACGAAAGTAATTGTATCATGACGGAGCCGTTTTGGCCCGTTCCCCCCGTCAATGCTATCGCGTATAATTATTTACTTCAGGTTCACATCAGGATATATATATTCTTATATAAAGTCCGTAACTTTATTTGAGGTGAACGTTATTTCTAATTAAAAGTTATTCGCTTTAATGTGACCGTAAAATAAAATTTACACAAAGTACTATAGAAACAACACAAAAACTTAATAGGTACTAAAGACACGAGCATGAGGACGGTCCAAATGAAGTTGACGTTTTTTTTTTATTTAAACAGAATAAAAGTATTAAGACATAGGACTTTTACGCGACTGAATATAGGTTAATTAATAAAAGAATTGATGAATGTTCTTTTAAACTTAAGTAATAACTCAAGTGTGTTTTATGCGATATATAGTAATTAAAGGATTATAATATAAGTAATAAACTTTTTAAGCCTTTAAACTTGCTGCTGCTGGACTGGCTTGTAAGCGCATTTTTAAGAGCGTATTTCACTAAATAACTCCAATGTGAGTTAGTCATACATATGTGACGGAATTTGCAATGTAGGTTTAACAGCTATATTACGAAAATACAAGCTTCGAAATATTGTTCATCATCTCATTGTTACATATTTAAAATTGGTCTATATTTAATTATCTCTTCAACATTAGGATTATTATATATGTATAACGGAGTTAAATGTTTTCGATCAACTGTAAAATCGAAAGAATTAATCTAAAAATCTCTGTAGTAAAAAGTTTGTTTACTAGTTTAGTTATTTAAATCGTATTCAATTTTTATTTATTAAAGCCTAGCGTTAGCGAGCACGTGTTTGATAGATGTGTTTTGTTCCATCAAATTGCAGCGAAAAAATCAATAGAGTAGACTGATTACAACAAGAATTTTTAACTTTCCACTACCTTGGAAACCAGCGTTGAAATAATTTTAATTGAACCGTCAGAAACTGTCCACTGAATTAGTTAGAATTTGTTTTTCCTGAATCCAAATGTTGGTCAATTTATGTTGAATTATAATGTAAATACTACTATGTCAATAAAAAAATATTTTATTTATTATAGAAATGTGTAAACATTTATTTACTTTTTTCATCAATAATTTTTTTTTTATTTTATTTTATTTAATTATTACATCTGGAATGTCTAGTTTTGGAAATTAGATTATGCAATTTTTTACAATAATAAAAAAGTGGTTAAAAACCATTAATAATTAAATATTGATACTACATAATACTTATTTCAGTTTAACATATTATTTAGCGACGTATATGCTGAGATTGGGGTCACCTTATTAATTTACAAGTATTCATTGGTATTTGAGTCAGGAGACCCGACTTTGCCATTACACTTCGTTTATTTATTAAGAAATTAATATTAGGTACATATAATAATCTTGACATCTGTGTTCAAAACTTGTAACTATATGTGTGTGTGTGTGTGTGTGTGTGTGTGCACGTATGAATAAGGAAATATATTGTTATCTTTATCATTGTATTATATTATGGTGTAAGCTGTCACGATGGCCATTTTATATAGTTTATTCGGGTTTTAACTGGGGCGTACCTTTTTCTTATTTCAGATGTAACATTCTTCGGTCATTTCGACAAAGTTGCATCCGTCGTTGTGACGAGATGACGATGAAGGAACGCCTCGCTCAATCCAAATAAAAAAGAGATGATCGTGGTTAAAACACAAACAACATATATGGGACTTTTGATGCAAATTTGAAATCATAAAATGTACCAATAAAAAATACATAAAAAGATTCCATTTTCAAAATTAAGAAGAATATGTATCTGCAAGCTATATTTCAAAGAACAGCATGGACATAAAACTAACGCCGGCAATAAACCAGTCTGGATAGCAATAACAGTTAACAATGCCAACGGATACAAGCTATAATCAGATATATCCACAAACAGGTGATTACGAAGAACAGTCGAGATCAAAAATCATATTTTTTTATGTATTTTCGTATGTCATTGCTTTTTTGTCAAGTATGTTCGTGTAATAATATTAATAGCGAGTACGACTCGATTTTAGTCGATCAGCTTCTAAATCGAAAACGATTTGAAGTTTGAGCCGTCTGAGTTTGAATGGAAAATCTATTCAATAAAGTTTGCGGCCTTTCAAGTTCTGATTCAAGATTTTTGTTGAAAGTGACTGAACCCATCGTGAGATATTTCTTCCAGATACTCTCTAAGGTAAGGTGTTAGGAAATAATTCGTCATACAGTATGTTACATATTATTCGCCATTCTTAAAGGAAATAAAAAATATGCACCAAAACAATAGTGTATAATATAATAACTGCTGGTAGGTATGTAATTAATGCCAAAAAACTCACTGCTCAACAAAAAACGCGACAGCTTTTTTAATTGCTCGACCTGAGCTTTGAGCCGTATAGGCTAGTCAGGTAGGGCAACTAAGATATAATTTCACTATCATATTATATTAGAAAAAAACATACCAGCTAGCGCAAACATCACAATTTTTCCGGAATTGTTTGATCTAATTTTTGCTGATTATTATACAATTCAACTAATAAGGGTAGAACACTTAAAATCCAAGAATACTTTATCGCTCATCCACGGACACGCTCTTTCGGTCACTTTTAAACCGTGATTTTCTTGTAATCATAATGTAATATGTATGTATATTTTCTTGTAAATTATTTTAATGATTAAATATTAAAATAAATTAAAAACAACGAATACTGATATATATATATATATATATAGAATACATTCTAATCTTGTGTGCAATTAATTGTTGAAGAATCGCTGACCCTGATAGTACAATTTACATTAGTTTGGGGTCAGAGGTCCACCACCAGTGTTTATGTTATAAATTAGAAGTAATAAATAAATTATTATTATTATTATTACTGACTTGTAGGTCTTTAACCATCGATATATTCCTAACGATAAATATTTTATTTATTAGTATTTTTAATATTATATTTTTTTTTATGTCCGAATGTAAAATGGTCAATGAATTCTCATTAGTCAATAGTTCTTCGAGACTAAATTATAGGATCTTTTGATCAAGCCGGGCCGAGCCGGGCAAATAGGCCACCTGATGGTATGTGGTCACCACCGTCCAAAGACATTGTAACTGTAAATAATATTAACCATCCCTTACATCACCATGCGCCACCAACCTTGAGCACTAAGATGTTATATCTCCTGTGATTACAAATACTCAATTACCCTTCAAACCGCAACGTAACAATTATTGATATTGTCCAAATTATGCTACAAAAAATTACCTTTTTTTATTGCATAGGTAGGCGGACGAGCTTATGGGCCACCTGATGGTAAGTGGTGATGATGGAAATAGACATTGGCATTGTAAGAGATGTTAACAATCGCTTACGTCGCCAATCCGCCACTAACCTTGGGAACCAAGAAGTTATGACCTTGTGCTTGTAATTACACTGGCTCACTCACCCTTCAAACCGGAACACAACAATACAAAGTACTGCTGTTTTGCGGTAGAATATCTAATGAGGGGGTGGTACCTACCCAGACGAGCTTACACAAAGCTCTACCACCAAGTAACACTATCTTTGACTACTAAAAATATAAAAAATATTAGAATATTTGACTGTCACGTCAACTAAACTTAATCATACGACACGGCTTACAGCGCATACAGTTCTGAAAACTTTTTATTTTTCTACTATTGTTTATTGAATTTCAAATTTTATTAAAACTTTACTTCTCTTTCGTCTTCTCTCTCTTCTTTTCCGTTTATATGCAGTCTTATCGAATAGCCAACTATGCTGTGGATGTTATTATAGTGGGTGTGATACCGTAGCAAAATTGCACCTGGATATTCCGTTACTGTCATTCGACACGGCCGTAGAGATATTATTACGATCTAGGTTGGTCAACTGCTCATATCTGCTTACATACCCAATATAATATATGGTCTAGACTGATATTTACTGATATGGCATGTAATATTATTATACTGATCGTATTTAGAAGCTACTTCATGAATTTCGATTGACTAAGTAAGCGTTACTACGTCATTGAATACTACGATTCTATTAACAGCGTCGAATAAGTGATGTCTGAATTAAATTATTATTTTAGACTAATTAAGACATTTAAATTTAAAAAAAAAGTTACAATAATATAAAATTTTATTATTACTGCAATAGTACAATAGTTTCTATTGTATATTATACGTTATTGTATATTTAACAATAATTTTCTTCCAAGTGCATTCGAAATTAATTTTGTATAATTTAAAATTTTATTTAAGATAAAAAATATTCTGTAAAAGAATTTAATTTCCTGTAAAAAATGCAATGGTTGCGTTCTGACTTAAAAAAAAATTGTCTTAAATAATACGACGTCAAAGTAAAAACCAACATTTTTAATTAAATATTTTTCAACGACATGATTTCTTTCATTTAACCATAAACTTTCGAAAATAGATGTTTCATGAAACTCTTTATGAATAGCAAAGATTTCTTAGAGAAATATATTTGATCCTTGTCTATTTTTATTAGATCGGGTTTTCCTCCTATTTCAAGTAATTGTGATGTGACAAATTTAAATTTTTGTGTAAAATCATATTTGTATTATACGTGCAATTTAAATATGTATAAAGAGTGGTCAGAAATGGCTGTACAGTATCCACTATAGTAAAATCACAAAACCCAGACGACATGGGCACGACTCAGGATAGAGTTACGAATAAAGCATATTATAAAGATTGTATTTTTAGTATAATTGTATTTTTATATTGTGTGTACTATTAATGTGCGAATGTGTGCGTGCGTGCTTATATTTATTGTATTTATTATTAACTTAAAATTAATTTCATTCAATGCAATGCATAATGAATAATCCATTTTTATTTGAAATGTTTTGTCAAAAAGCTGGTTTTATTTTAAAGGTACGAAAAAGAGAGTTGCTATTATAAGCCTTCATACTTTAAGGCCCTCTCATCATTTTTTAACCGACTTCAAAAAAAGGAGGAGGTTATCAATTCGTCTGTATGTTTTTTTTTTTTTTTGTGTTTGTTACCTCATAACTTTCGACTGGGTGAATCGATTTTGATGATTTTTTTTTTATTTGAAAGGGGTTGCTTCCCATGGGGTCCCATTTTTTTTTAGTCCAGGTTAGACAATGGAATCCATGAGAAAACCGTATAAGTCGTAAATTTGCATGAGGTATGTGCGCGACAAATGGACGAATAACTCAATATCACGCCAACAGATTTCGATGATTTTTTTTTTATTAGAAAGAGTATACTTCAAGGGTTGTTTGATGATAGTTTGGTTAGGTTCTGATTATAGGATCCATGACAAAGTAACGGAAATCTTCAATTCTTAGTAGCAAATTAACGATACACGGCCGAATCTTTTATAGGCTATCTAGATTTATCATTCACCTACCATAACATCTTTATGATCAAGTAATTATAGTACTATTGTAAAAAACACTTCTTTATATACCGTCAATAGTTTTCGCAGCGCACGCGAAATAATAACTTTTATAGGCAACAGTTTGATACGTTGGGTTACATTGCTCCATTTTAAGTAGGGATCTATAAGTTTTTGAAAATATAATAAAGCCTATATTACTCGGTAAAGACGTAGCTTTCTAAGGGTGAAAGAATTTTTAAAATCGGTCGAGTAGTTTTTGATTTAAATCGTAATAAAAAATCAAACAAAAATCAAATCTTTCCTCTTTATAATATGAGTTATGCATGTAAGCATTAGTATATATGTATATGTTTGTAATTGAAACATATTAGAACATCTCCTAAAAGTTGAGACCAATTTTGAAAATTATACATATATATATAGAATCGTATAAGTACTCTTATATACATGTTATATTTATGTATATTTATATATTGATTACTAGTGTTTTTCCCGCGGTTTCACCCGCGTAGTTCTTGTTCCCGTGGGAATATGGGGACAAAATGTAGCCTATATTACTCCCTGATAATGTAGCTTTCCATTGGTGAAAGAATTTTTTAAATCGGCTTAGTGGTTTAGTCGTGAAAAGCGTCACAAACAAGCTTACTTTCGCATTTATAATATTAGTTAGGATAATATAGATACTTCCCCTTTTTTTAATATACAGACATTCCGTCATATTTTATGGTGAAGAATGGTATAACACAACATCTATAAACATACAGTTTATTTAATTATTACTAGAAATAACTATTTGGTTATGTTATGGCTGCCCAACTAAATTACCCCACCAACTAAATCTATTTAATCAAAACATGTTAATTTATATTCATACATTTAACCATATTAACTAATATTTATTAATTAAGTACCAAAATGCATTTTTCTTTATGTTTCACTGTTTTAGATTAATATATTTAAATAATAATATAAATGGCGCTGTCTCATATGAGCTGCACGTTTAGTAGGTCTACCCATATTCTACAAATTAGTGAGTGTACTTCAGATTCACTAAAAATCGAAAAATAAATAAAAATTTTAACAAAACAAAAACCGTCTTCATAAAAAAACAAATTAATATGCACTAAAAAGTAAAAAAATAATTGCGTATTCTTCTATAATTTGATAATCAACTTACTATTTTCTACTCATCAATATGTAGGTACGAATGTGTTGTGTGGTTGATAATTTATTTACAATTAATGTTATTTTTGGAGTCGATGTCAGCTAAGGAAACACTATAATATACCTAGCAATAATAATACGGGAATTTTTTAAAAACATACACATTACAAATTGACTTTTATTCGCTTCGTTAATTTGCGCGTGCGACACAAGCACATCTCACCTACAACTATGTATGTAGTTATAAGCCCACCTTGGCTGACATCGACTCCAAAAATAACAATAATTGTAAATAAATTATCAACCACACAACACATTCGTACCTACATATTGATGAGTAGAAAATAGTAAGTTGATTATCAAATTATAGAAGAATACGTAATTATTTTTTTACTTTTTAGTGCATATTAATTTGTTTTTTATGAAGTCGGTTTTTGTTTTGTTAAAATTTTTATTTATTTACTCTTACTTTTTTTAAGCCCAAGTCACAAAGTCCTACCACCATAATATAATTATACTATTAATCATAATAATAATAATAATAATAATAATAATAAGCTTTATTTATTCCACACAAGTTACATAATAGACACTAAGAACATTCTATTTAAGAGACAAATATATGTAACAAAAAATAAAATAAAAAAAACAATAACAATTAAAAAAATTAACCAATATCTAAATAGGTACTAAACGTTTACATAATTCGTGTGGACCCCTTTTGGGTAAAAGCCTCCTCCAAGGTATGCCAAATTTCTTTATTTTTTGCTTTGTATATCCAGTTTCTACCAGCCGTGCTAACTATTTCATCCTCCCACCGTGCACTAGGTCGACCTCTTCCTCTGGTACCGCCTGGTCCTGACCATTTAATTACTCTTGCGGTCCACCTGTCGTCTTCGTATCTAGCTACGTGCCCAGCCCACTTCCATTTTCTAGCAAGAGAGAATTTTAGCGCATCTGTTACCTTGGTTTTGTTACGAATCTCTGTGTTTCTCATTCTGTCTTTTAGTTTAATGCCTAGGCAACTTCGCTCCATTCTCCTTTGGGTGGTCTCAATTTTATTACGCGTTTTGTGATCGAAAGTCCAAGTCTGGCAGCCGTAGGTTAGACACGGTAAAATTTCCGAGTCCATAACTATTTTTTTTGTTGATAGAGGGAGCTGAGATTTAAAAATTGCTTTGTGACACCAGTACTTTTTCCAGGTGATTTCTATTCTTCTATCCACTTCTTCTATGTTTCTTTTTTTACTTAGTGAAATTTGCTTACCGAGATAGACATACTTAGGTACATATTGAAGAGGGATGTCATTTACAAGGATAGGTATCTCATGGTGGTTCGTCATAACTTTCGTCTTTTCCAAATTCATTTCCAGTCCAACTTTGATGCTGACTTGATGAAGCTCGTTTATCATAGTATTCAGTTGTTGTGCGTTCCCAGAGAAAAGTATGATGTCGTCCGCAAACCTCAAGTGGCTCAGAAACTTCCCGTTTATGTTGATACCTTTCTTGGACCACAGTAAGCCTTCCATTATATATTGTAAAACTGATATGAACAATTTTGGTGAGATCGGATCGCCTTGTCTCACACCTCTTGTAATGTTGATTTTTGTACCTGTTCTGTCCAGTTTGACTTTGCTTGAGCTATTGGAATAGATGTTACGTATAATGTTTATGTATTTTCCATTGATATTTTGGTTATTTAATGCTTTCCAGATGCTGTTATGTGATATAGAATCGAACGCTTTTTTGTAGTCGATGAAAGCCACATATATCGGTTTCTGAAACTCTAAGTATTTCTCTATCACTTGATCTACCACTTGAATATGATCTACCGTGCTGAAGCCACTTCTAAAACCCGCTTGCTCAATTGGTTGATGTAAGTCAATATCTGTTGTTATTCTTTCAAGTAAACAAGAAGCGAATAATTTGTAGAAACACGACATGATGCTTATGGGGCGGTAGTTTCCTATGTCAGCTGGGTCCCCTTTCTTGTAGAGTAGAATTATTTCTGATTCGGTCCATGAGTGTGGAACAGTTTCTTCAGAAAGGATTTTGTTCCATAGTAGCCTAATGGGTGTTATAAGTAGAGACTTTGCCAATTTGATACATTCATTAGTGATTCCGTCCGGTCCCGGGCATTTTTCTGTTTTAAGTTTCTTTATTTGTTTCAGGATTTCCGATTCTGTGAACTCCTGAACAGTGGAGGTAACCTTGTATTCATTGATAATATTTGTAAGTTCTAATTTGTTCTGCTGGTTATATAACTTTGTATAGAACTCGGTGGCTATGTTTATGATTTCCACACGGGAGGTACATTTGGTAGAGCCGGGCTGTAATGACGGGATCCATTTCTTTGTTGTGTACAGTTCTTTGTAAGCTTTTTTAGCAGATCTGGATTTTTCGAGGTGTCTTTGTATAGTGGTTAATCTATAGGTATCGTAGCATCTTCTTATTACTTTGTTAGTTAGTTTGTAGAGATTTTTCAGGTTTTCTTTATCGGACTTGTTAAGTTTTTGCTTATTTTGCAAATCATTTCTTTCTTTCATGAGTGTTAATGCTTCCTCAGACAGGACTCTTCGGTTTTGTTTAGTTTTTGAGCATATCAAACTTGTTAAAATGAAGTGCTTCATTTTTTGGTAGTACTCAGCGGCGCTGTAATTATTAGCTGAGGCTATCAGGTCTGGTATGTGTGCACTTAAGTTTTTGATGTATGTATCCCGCTCTTTCAGAGTTTTCAACGTTGCTGGTGTATTAGAATATCCTCGTCTACTTTTCTTCATAGATTTTAGGTTGATAGTTGCTCTCACTAGCCTATGGTCTGAAGCGAAGTTGAATGAGGAGATTACTTCGTAATTGGAGAAGAGGTTAGGTTTTGTAGACATAATATAATCGATTTCGTTCCTAGTATTTCTGTCTGGAGAGATCCATGTCCATCTGTTAGAATCTTTTAGTTTGAAATTAGTATTGATTATTTTAAGGTTATACTCATATGCGTATTGGATAAGTCTTTCTCCACGACTGGTTCTAACCCCAGAGCCGTAAGCTCCGGTAGCTGAGCGCTCATGTTTTTTGGGTATCCCAATCTGCGCATTGAAATCTCCCATTGATATTACGTATTTTGTTGACACAGTGTCGTGAGCTTTCGCCAGGTCTTCATAAAATTGTTCAATGTCTTCTTGTGATGAGCTCTCTGTAGGTGCATATGCTTGTATTATTGCGAAAAGGAGGTTTTCAAATTCAATTTCTATTGCGCAGACTCGCTCGGAAATACCTGTGAACGCTTTGATTTTCTTTTTATGTTTTTTCTTTACAAGAAATCCAACACCATAGAGTCCTTTGGTTTCGCCGATACAGTACATGATGTAGTCATCATCCTCAATAATGTGTTCACCTAGCCGGCGGACTTCGCACAATCCTACTAAGTCATGTTTGATATTTCGAAGCGCTGCTTTCAACTCGATAAGTTTTACGGATGACGACAAAGACCTAACGTTTAGAGTACAAATAAATACATTTTTTTCCTTTGTTTTGTATAGCTGAATTGATCGATGCCTTGGAGGGTTACAGTCTAGTACTCCCGCGGTGACAGGCCGTGTTGGGAGACGATGGGAGGTCGCTTGTGATTGCTATTCGCTGTTTCGTTGTTTGCTTGGGTATTCTTGATAATTATTTTCTGGGTTATAAATAAGCTTAGGTTTTTGAATTACGTAGTCTTTTAAATTTGCGGTTTTGTTCTTTTTATTAGCTTGTTTTTTGGTGAAGTCCTTTGGCTTAGAACTCGCTGCCATGTCTGGAGATTCAGATAGGTTTCTTTTGCTGTTTCTATTGTCTAGAACTATCAATTTATCGTATTTTATATACGCTTTTTTCCCTAATTCTAATTCCCGTTTCAGTTGAGCTTGCAACTCCTTACGCTTATTGAGTACTTCCTTAGGGTAGTCTTGTTTAATATAATAAGGTGTATTGTCAAGACATTTCCCGCTTTTCAGAATTTTTAACTTCGTTCCCAGTGTATTGAATGTAATTACTATTGGTCTAGTTTGCTGTCCCTTTTTGCCCAGTCTCCTAACAGCTTCGATACAGTTTTTATCGCATTGGTAGTCGAAATATTTATTTATTATATCAATAATGATTTTTTCTAGGTCGTGGTATGAGTTTTCCTGCTCCTCAACACCAAAAATAATAATATTTTTACGCCGTATATGTCTCTCAAAGTTGTTAATAGCTATATTCTGATCTTCAATTTTTTTCTCTAATAGCTCGTGTTTTTGTACAAATTTCTTAAATTTTTCATCTAATGTGCTGTTAATTGAGCTTTTTATGTCTTCTTTCATTTCCAACATTGCATTTTTATGTTGCTTGACATCATCTTTCATTTCTTTCATATCAATTTTTTGTTGCTTAAGGTCTTGTTGTATAATAAATAACATTTGTTTCAGCTCGTCCATCTTGTTATAATGCTTAGAACAGCGTTTACTTTTATAATATTGTAAATTTATTATTAATCATACTCACTCAAAATCTTATACTCGATAATACTGAAGTTAAAGTAACAGCTAAGGCTTCCTTTCCTTTTTAAAAAATAAGGTTTAGATCTAATTCTACCATTCCGCTCCAATACGGATTGGCGGAATACACATGTGGAAGAATTTCAGTGAAATTAGACACATCTTCGTTGCGACTTTAATATCTCTTATGTGTAAAAATCAACTTTATGAGAAAATCGATAAAAACTTTCTACTGAAAAACCTTTAATGAAACTAACTACAACAAAAAATATGGGTATCAGCAACATGATTTCCTGCTTTTAACTTTGCTATTGTTAGTTGAAATAAAAAGTAGTATAAAAGTAAAAAAAAAACAATTTCAGTTAACACGTATGAGATTTTGGTTGAGCTTTATGTATCACATAAGAGCTTTTAAACTACAATGCCAATATTAATTAATTTAAAAAAAAACTATTATCGCGTAATATTACACTTATATAATCAAAATAAATGTTGAATTACAAGTAAAAAATAAAATTACAAATCTATTTACTATATATATTCATGTCATGAAAGTTGCACCGCGATGTTTGTGCTTCGCCACGATCATTGGTTATGATTGATGCATCTAACCACTAGACCATCTTGGCTTCGTACTGAATTTAATGAAGTGATTACTCGTTGCAGAATTACACGTGTTGTCAGAAGTCAAGCTCAAAGCGCTTTATGCGTTATTAATACATGGCTTATGTTCGATAATTGTCCATTCTGCCCCAACTCCGATATTACACAAGCTTTGAATTAGTTGAAGTGCTTTGATTGGTTGAAACCAATTTAGAACGATTTTATTTGTAAAGTTTATCGTTGTATATTAATATAATATTAAGATTAATAATTATATATGAAAATTTAAATTAATATTGTTTTTATATTAATTGAGAATTACATTACAATATAAACGTTACATCACTGTAAGTTAAGTATAGTAAGATTGACTTTGATATATTGCATACGTATATTTTAAAATTCTGATTAGTTACAAAGCCGATTATAAAAATATGTATGAACAAAAATGCATACGATTATAAAACAGCTATTTTTCAAGCACACCAGTACAACCAAGATATTCACTTTGTACTTATAAATAATATTAAAATAACATCTCGAAATTAATTGCCTTAACAATAACAAAAGACACATCGTTGTTCATAAAAAAAAAAAAACAAAAACGGCGTATTGTTCAAGATCTTAACATATCATCATATCTTAAAGATTGTTTTAAAAAAATATATTTAAAACATTTAATCTTAATAGTTGGAAGGAGTTACATTCAATTAAACAATCCCCCAAAGCGTTTAAATGTGAATTCTAGAGCTAGTGAAGCGATTAGCCACCGCAGAATTATGCATGCGGCCGCAAGTCAAGCGCAAAGCCCGTTACGCGTTATTAATGCGGGGCTTAAACTCGATAATTGTTCGTGCTGACCCACGACTAATGTGGTCGAGTTCGTGACATTAGCTCTTATACTATATGAGCTGTTATAGCACTATACATAATACCAGATTTATAGAACATATTAGCTTAATTATAATTATACTATCGTAAACTCGATTGAAAAAAAATACGCAAATTCTGTTACAATTTAAAATTTTCTCAATTTATATTAACTGAAATAAAAATGGCATCGTTCTATGTGAGCAACGATTAGTATTATAACTATGATCCATTTTAATTAAGCTGTTTTTTTTAATACTAACTGTATGTTTAAATAAAATAATCTAGTTTGAAATAACTACGGTTTGTCGTGCAATAAAATTTTCAATAATAGTTTCACGTGGTTTGACATCAAGCGCTAAGCTCTTTATCCGTGAAATATCGATACGGGGCTTAAAGCCGATTATTGTTTGGAGCTAGCATTAGCTTCTACACCACGCTCTGTGATTATATTTAATATAAAATATTAGCTACAGCATGGAATGCTCAAAAGCTTTGCTTAACACGAACGTATATTACATACATCTATATATGTATATTAATATGTGAACATCGAAGATAATCGTTAATTATTTTATAGCATTTTTTTAGAATGTTACTAAAAATTGTCGATTTTCGATTTTTTCCTTTTACTCGTGCTACATGACATTTTTTTTTTTTTTTTTCGTGGGGAAATCCGTCATGGATACGCTCCATATGTGATGTAGTATGGAGGGTTATGTCGGACTCCTACCGACTAAAACCACCACGGTACCCGTTCCCGTATCCACCATTCCCGTCTTAAGGGGAGCCCCACGGGATCGCTTGCGCATGCTACTGTGACGCTTCGACGGCCGGTGCTACATGACATGGCTTCTTGCCAAATTTAACTATTCTAGGTAGGCAAGTACCCTATAGGTTTTGATGCCCTTGCAAGTGTCAAAATGTGCGACATAAACGGAACATGAACGGCCGTATATTTTGATTGTGTTGACTTAGAAGTTTGATACTTTTCACGTTTCCAAGGGATTTCAGATGAGTGTTTGATATTAATTTCAACTTGATACCTCAATGCGTACATGTGAAGAATTATCCCATAAGGGTTTCGTATAAAGGAACGGCACCCTAATAACGAATTACAATCATATCCGATGCTAGTAATTATTAGTTTTTGTTAAATAATCGGTAATTAAATATATTTTCAATCAAGTAAAACTATTCCAACACCGACGTATAAATCTTGAACCTGAATCACATGAATATCGTGCTCGAATCGCTCTGACAGTTAAACTATTCATTTAAATAACTGCAGTGGCTAACTGTTTGATCTAGTAACAACATTGGCGACAATTATAATGCACAATATCATTAGAAGTAATATTTGGATAAATTTATATGCATTCGAAATTTAAAAACATTACTTGGGCTTTGTGCAAGCTCGTCTGGGTAGATACCACCCACTCATCAGATATTCTACCGCAAAACAGCAGTACTTTGTATCATTGTGTTCCGGTTTGAAGGGTGAGTGAGCTAGTGTAATTACAGGCACAAGGGACAAAACATCTTAGTTCATAAGGTTGGTGGCGCATTTGCAATGTAAGCGATGGTTAACATCTCATACAATGCCAGTGTCTATGGGCGTTACCATCTTACCATCAGGTGGCCCATATGCTCGTCCACCTTCCTATACAATAAAAAACATATTGAAAATTGCGATACATTACATAAACATGCAATAAGCATTGCGTCGACCTTAATCGAAAAACACAGGATTATATAACCAAGTAAAAGTCAGTCAAGCTTTCATAATGCTTATTATGTGATTTTAACCAAAATCGTGTTTAGAAAATTTGTTTTTATCGACAAATGTAATGATATAACCTCGGATTAAATACGTTTGTATATACGAACATTTTTGAAGTAACTCTATTTTATTTGACATCATAAATTGCATCGTGTGATATTGAAGTTCGAGTCTTCATTGGACACTTTTAGCTTGTAACCGTTCTCGATATGAGAGGGTCCGAGAGGGACTTTAAGCAAGCTAAATCAAATGTACTAAGTTAAGCAGGTTGGTTCAGGATGGCATTCCGCCAATTCCCAAATGAATTGAGAATGTGACTACGTTTTACGCTATAACGTTCATTTTCATTTCGCAATATTTGGACTTATAATTGTCTTAGAATTAATTATATATAAATATTATATGATTTTGTAAGCGTGCAATGATATTAAAAGTTCGCTTTTAATTTTCCTCATATAATTGGCCTAAGAATTGTTTGTAATTAAAAAAAAACCGTAAAATATAAATGAAAATAGATACATAAACAATACATTATAAAATAGTAAATAAGTCAACGCATGAAATCAGATACAAAGATCATAGTATACTAACAAGCTATCGCTAACAGGCAACCTTCGCTGTATTGAGGTTAAACTTACTACTTAGGAAATAGTATTTGTAGCATAAATTGTATTTAAATATATAATAAATACACACATAATATAGGATGCAAATTAATATACATTTGCATATAATATTGCAAACCTTCCATACCATATAAGTTTTAACATCGAGTCAATACACGCGAATGAAGTTCTTCCTAAGTATTTAAACACAGGAAGTCAAGAATACGAGTATGCGCCATACCATCGAATTTAATTGATATTTTCTTTTGAATGACATTATATTTAATTATAATATAATATCATATTTCTTCTAAAAATTACGTAATAAAAAACGACAAACGATATCTTACAAAGTTACATTATGTTACCAAAAATTTAAAGTGTTCAATAAAACAAACACGAATTGTCAAGACGAATCACGAACCAATCAAGTAAACATCGAAGCAGGTGCCTCGAGTAGGCAATCTAGTTTGTCTCGGCTGGAAACTGTTTGGACTCACGGAAACACTAATTGGAACATTTACCCTCTAAATTCGAGTCACCAATTTAATTTGTTGCTGCAATACCAGACTTGCAGTTTCCGAAACGAAATTGCACTAAGCCAAATAAAAAGAAAAAACTTCTGTGCTTAAATCCTGATTTTGAGATTTGTCTGAAAATTTTGTTATCCCATTGCATGAAAATTCGAATCTGTGTGCGTTGACAACGAAAGGGGAGATTATCGACACCAATGCAAATGTTAGTACGAATATTGTGCTTTGATTTTGATTGCTTTTTTCAGTTCGCTTGGCGGTACGTTATTTTGTTCCAATGGACATGATGTCGAGAACTAATAAACAAGACCCATACTAGTAGAGTATAGTAATAAAATCTATATTAAATTAAACATATTATAGTCAATATGATCGACTCTCTTCCCTAACTAAAATAATAAAAATCGACTTTTTCTTTCTTCTCTCTGCTTTATTATTCTCTTAAATCTTGCCTTCTGGCTATTGTTGATCTTTGAGTTTCACAATGCTTTGATCATTTAACTTAAGTGAAATTTAATAAACTATATCATACAAATCCTTTAGTATAATTACTGTTACTTTGAATGAGATAACTAGGAATACACCAAGCAATAAAAGTGCACTTAATACGCTCAAATTCTCGGAACCGGACGAAGTACATTTAATTAAGTTTTGCGAATTCCAGAAAATGTAAGTCTAAAGTTATTTCTTACAAAGTAAAGATGACACAGTAAAGACCGGGACTTTATCAATGGTTGGTCTTTCAGACATAGCTTGGGTTATTAGGACGTAAAGCGCTTTTGTGTAGCCATTGTACAGTGGACTAATAAAGACGTAGATCCTGTCGCAGAAATCAATTTAATTACGTGTTTTAATCTTATATTTTAGGAACCATTTCACTAAAATTAAATGCAGGATCATTTTGTTATGCTGTAACAGAATGATAAGGTGAATTATTAAAACTACTTTATGAAAGTGTTGCTATAAATTATTTTGTTTTAAAAGTTTCGACTCCCAAGTTATTTTGTTTTAAAAGTTTCGACTCCCAAGTTATTTTGTTGTGATAATTTATAACAACATTATGGCCCGACCAGTGAAGTTACCGCCCCGTGACGCTGTCGAAGAAATTTGGACCACAAGCAACAAGTCATTTCGAAAAAAAAACTACGTCGAAAATATACCTTTGACTGCCAAATAAATATAAAATCAAAGAAATTTTTTTTAGACATAAAATTTAGATTTTTGTGTATTGTTTCTGATAATTGGAGGGGGAGGTATTATTTAATTTATTAATTTATTAATGACCCGTCTCGAAAATTGGATACCCTTTAGTTCTTTTTTTTTATTGCATAGGAAGGCGAAGCGTTAAGCGGCGAGCGTATGGGCCACCTGATGGTAAGTGGCCACCAACGCCCATAGGCATTGTAAGAGATGTTATCCATCACTTACATCACCAATGCGCCACCAACCTTGGAAACTAAGATGTTATGTCCCTTGTGCCTGTAATTACACTGGCTCACTCACCCTTCAAACCGGAACACTACAATACCAAGTACTGCTATTTTGCGGCAGAATATCTAATTAGTGGGTGGTACCTACCCAGACGAGCATGCACAAAGCTCTACCACCAAGTTCGTGCTACTTACGCTATGCAAAGGCGGCCTTATTACTAATAGTGATCTCTTCTAACAGACAACCTCTACTAAGAATTAAGACACAGTGTGAACTTACTATTGAATTAAGGAAAGATGAAAAATATATAGATGTAAATACAAACATACATATATAATATAACTATATTGACAAATGTGTATGGATAATTAAATATATGTATTGAAATATATTTATTCAAGTATTAACGAAAAAAATATAAGAAAGAGCGAAAGAGGAAGAAAAGAGCCTGTACGAGTAGAAATATCTAACAAAACCTAAAGACAATTAATAGTGATTGCCTTAAAAACTACTAAATCGGATTAATCTTTGTAACTATGTAATTATTGAAGCTAGTTCAACTAATAAGACAGTACACTAGCTCCATCTCATTTTTCGTAGTCAGGCGAGAGAGAGACAATAAATATAGTCATTTAGCTTAATATCCTCCGAGGATGTATCGTCTAATTACTGAAAATGCTTCGCTTCATTTCTTACTTTTTGCTACACACCTTTATAAGTTAATATACGATGAACTTATTGTGTTAGATTGTTTTCTTTATTATCTAGAGACGATATAATGAAATTTTTTGTAGGAAAATAAATACTGCGAAGGTATTATTGTTATTTAATATATAAAGTGAGACTTGGAGCCAAGTTATAGGATAAGTTATTTTCCTTCACCGTCAAGCACAAGATGAATTATAAACACAAATTAAGCACTTGAAAATTCAGTGGTGCCTGCCCGGGTTTGAACCCACGATCATTGATTAAGATTCTCGCGTTGTAGCCACTGGGCTATCTCGGTTAGACAATAAGCGCTAATCAACTATCAATAATCTTATTTAGTAATTGTAATTCATTTTGTGCTTGTATGTGAAGGACAAAATCGAGAACACACGCCTTACAGGTATCCTTTCCTACTTGTGAAATGAAAGTCTACCAACCACCAAGCCGCAATGGAGTAGCTTGGTGGAATAAACAACACTACCCACGCCGGTTAATCTCCGGTTTGAAGGGTGAGTGAGCCAGTATAATTACAGGCACAAGGGACATAACATCTTAATTCCCAAGGTTGGTGGCGCATTGGCAATATAAGCGATAATATTTCTTAAAATGCAAATGTTTATGGGCATAGATGACCACTAATCATCAGGTGGCCCAATACACTCATCCGTTTGCCTATTCAAAAAATAAAAAAGATGTAGCGGATATAACGATGCATCTCATATTATATATATGCAGGCCAAGCAATATTGTTACTGTTCACGCTCGAAATAATCAGAACGATCATTGATGAATAGGACAATAGGTGGTAGACACCACATCGTTCACAATAATTTATTTACACTTCCTCTCCCAAGCCAAGACTCGTTCTCTATTAAATTTAGAATTTATATTGATAGAAATAATAACATTTTACGTAAGCTACCGTATCTTAACAAATTTAAGAAATCTTACCAACGAAATGCCAGGGCGGGTTGCAAACACGCAATTTGAAATAGAAAAGATTTTATTATACTAGGTAGGAGAACAATTCTCGCTCGGCGAATGTGTTTGTTCTATCTGAACTTATTAAATTTTAGCTGCTAGGAATTGGTTTATAACGGATTGTTGTATATTTTGTAGCAAATAATGTTACAGTGAAATTCAATAATTCTCTCAACTATAACCTTAAATTATACAAATATCAATACGAATCCATTTAGCTGTAATTGTAAGCTATATTCGGGAATCGAAAGGCGTTGAAAGCAGATGTTCGGTACTGAGATATTCCTTGGCCGTGTTAAAATATTTTATTGAAATTATGATAACATTATTTCGTAGGATAAACATAATGAACATCAAATTTGTGACAAATTAGGTTATAATAAAAAAAGTAAAACGAGACAGATTATATGACGGACGATCTTGAAAATGACAAAAGCTTGAGAGGGGCCAAGTAAGACTAGTCCAATAAATTGAGATTTAAGATGGAATTTATGTAAATAAATCATCAACACACTTCCGTCTCGCAGTTTATCAACGTTACGTAGTCAGATGTCGTCTGAACCAGATTTAGGAGGACCTCTGGCCCTGGACAGACTGTAGCTATTATATTCAAATTAAGTCCAGCGGGGCCGGGGCTGTCGGCCATTTGCTGAAAGTGATTTAGAGGTAAGACGTGGGATTATTTGCTACGGGACAGGAATAATCTTCGTGGTTTTGCGATAGTACCCTTTTTTGGATTAATATAAGCTGGGAGCCGCTTGGAGCCGCTATCAATATTTAAGCCAGAGTATTCAATGAGTGTGAGTATGCATGATATTTTTTTTTCCTATGAATTGAAATTATAGTTTCCGACAAAGATGCGATTGTTAAACCTTTATTTGAATAAGTTATGAATGCGAACGGGCAAATGGGCCATCTGATGGTAATAATGAAACAATTATTTAACTATTGTCTCAGAGCATTGGATAGTTGATGAAATAAAAAAAAGCATTTATATATTTTTAAATGCGTGTTTTAGTAATCACTTATATAGTTCGCAATTATTCGTAAAGATAGTATTCTGTGGACGACCTCAGTATTTATAGGTTATTTATATTTATTTAAACCTGCAATTGTCATATCGCCAGGCTGCCTCTTAATAATTGTGGTAATGGCGTTATTTAATTAAACAAATAAAATAAAACTTATTTGATTTTATAAATTTTATCTTTTATTAATATTATTATTAAAGTAAATATGACATGATAATATCTAGGTTAAGCGAATGAAAAATATATCCTAGAATACGATACTGTTATATTTAAAAAGTTCTTAAAATTAAAAATAGGACGAAGAAGACGCAATAAAACAAGAAGAGACAGTTAAAACTATGTCGACTGTAGTCAGCAGAGCGGGTTTAAAAGATTCCACCATAAAATATCTTTTATAAAGCCAGCTTACCAGCGAGCCGGTGTTAGCGAAATACTTAAGCATTCAGTTTATTGAATATAATTCAACATTATATTAAACTTGGAGCTATAATTACGGTATTATAGCATTATCATTTGATATCGATTAGTATCATAAATTATTTTAAATTAAACACTCTTAATTTTAATATTCATTGGTTATAAATAAAATCACAAGTTTTCATTATAGTATTTGTTTTCGAAACTGAATTACAGTGTAAATTGGAATATTTAGTGGATTTTTTTTACGAAAAATTTTAATATAAACTCGGATTTTCTAGAATTCAGTTCTAGAGCTATGATATAAAATTACTATCGGTGTGGGAAGAGATATTAAATAGAGAAAGATAAATATAATTATTTTAAGATTCCAAATTCATCAAGTATTGCAACTCGTAGAAGGAGTTGTGAGAAACTTAACAAATAATCACACTACGAATAACTTGCAAGTATTAAGATCTTGTTGACAAACAGTTACGTAAATTGATGCTTGAAGTTTGATACTGTGAACTTACTACTTATTGGATCTAAATACATGAGGCATACGTCACAACCATGCAATCACAAATACCGTATCAAGTGGCTTTTATGTTGCAGAAAATATTTTTCTCAAATTAATTTTTCTTTGCTTTTTAAAATATCTTATCGAGATCCAAATACTTATATGAATACATTTACCATGAAATAAAATCAAATTATCCAAACCTCAGAACAGTAGTGTAATAGAAATAGCATGTGTAACGAATAACGATCAAGCTTCGCAATGGTCCGGGAGGTAGCGTTGCATTTTAGGTAGTTATTTGAAGCCGTTTAATTGCCGTCATTTTCAATAGAACTCGTATGACTTATAAGTAAACCGAGCGTAGGCTCTCCCACCCGCAGTGGGTTTGGCCGTGGGAAACCCACCGCTACATGGGCACCTGACCGTCGGTTTGCTTAGTAGCTTTTTTATTGTATAGGGAGGTGGACGAGCATGTGAGCCACCTGATGGTAAGTGGTCACCAACGCCCATAGATAATGGCACTGTAAGAAATGTTAACCATCGCTTACATCGCCAATACGCCACCAACCTTAGTAACTAAGATGCTATGTCCCTTGTGCCTTTATTTTTATTTTATTGTTTCTTGCATACATTTAACATTTACTTTTATTCATAATAGATTGACAATCATCTTTTCAGATGCGGGTGCTTAGGTATTTTTTTCTTTCTGTCATGATTGATTCGATTTTCAAAATAAGAAGACACAGCATTGCTTAGCTGATCATCGCTGAAAAATCTATAAGTAAATGTATTGATGCCACTTTCGTGTGTTATACTCTGTTCTGAGATACACACTGCAAAGTTAGTCGCAACCTAATTTACGCTGAACGAGTCGACTCGAGGCGTCGAAGCGTCGGAAGTGGGTTACGTCACTTCTGTGGCCACCTGCCTAGTACGAGTTGGGGTTTCAACAGTTTGAAACAGTTGTGATAGTTTGTGTCATATTTGTTGACGTTATTGTCTAAATGGTATGTTATAAATAGTTATGTTTATAAAATAATAGATATCGATTTAAATTGTAAATTGAATGACCTATTTACATCACAGCATGAATAATAACATTTTGTGTACAGGCTTATCCTATGAGACGGCGAGCTTTTCTAAAAATCTTTGTATGCAAGTCTTCTTAAGCTACAGTCGACGATGTTGTGGCTTAGAATAAACTCTACTTCTCATATATTCCGATTTCTTTGTAGTAACTTATCTCAAAAGAAAAGAATCAAACAGTATTTTTTTTACATAAAATATTAAATGATTTTGATGACAGTTAGTAAACAGGTGCTTAATTTGTCATTATAATTCATCTCGTGCTTGACGGTGAAGGAAAACATCGTGAGGAAACCTGCATGTGTCAAATTTCACTGAAATTCTGTCATATGTGTATTCCACCAACCCGCATTGGAGCAGCGTGGTGGAATAAGCTCCAAACCTTCTCCTCAAAAAGAGGAGAAGAGGCCTTAGCCCAGCAGTGGGACACTCACAGGCTGTTATTATAGTAAACAGGCGTTTTTGGCAGTGAGTAATTAAGAAAACATATTACATACATGCATACATACATACATACATACATACATACATACATACATATATACATACATACATACATACATACATACATACATACATACATACATACATACATACATACATACATACATACAATTTACTAAAAACTAACCCCAAATCTAGCTAGTTTGTTATTAAGCTAGCTTTCACATAAATTCAGGTTTACATTCGATTAAAAAAAAAAAACGCAAGTTGGAATATTAAAGGAGACGAACACGCGATTGCACACGTAAACAAAATTGATGAAGGTTCCCGAATGATCTGAATACTAAACAAACAGTGAACGCGGCTGTCCGCTTGCCGTTCGAGCTTATAGTTCATATAAGTTGTGGAAATATAATAGAAATTTATAATACATTGTATAATAAATAGAAATGAATGGAGTCGACTGGTATATCAATATATGGGTGTCGGTAAAACCAATTGAGGCATTCACGTGAACACTTTGTTCAATGCCTATAACATAGTCAATAAAAAGCAAAAAACAAAACGAATTCACCAGCAAAAGGATTCCAGGAAAGGTTGACAAACAGCTGTTCGTCAAAGTTAGCTAAATAGTTTTTTTATGAAAAAATTCAGGAAAAAAATATATTCACAAATGGAGCCCCTTTGCTTTTGCTATTCACAAAGCTCCCTTATACTATACGATATGGAAAATTTAATTCTTATGATAACGGTAAGTAATGAGTCCTATGCATTTTATAATAAAATTCTTATTATGTTTGAATTCGATAGATCGTTCATTATACTAGGATAATATTATTTATTTTTACAACATCATATATGACAACACAATGTCAACGTTTATAAGCGTTGGTGACCACTTACCATCAGGTGGCCCATACGCAGGTCCGCCTTCCTATGCAATAAAAAAAAAATCACTTTGAATAAATGTAAATGAGAAAGTGACGATTTCAATCGTCAAACGTTGATTATTCTTTGAGAGCTAATGAAAATAATTTATAATAAATATATCTAAATTATAAAATCCTTTATAGCTGCAGATAAATCACAAGTCGTCTACGTACTGATATTCCGCGTCCATAACTTCAATATTACAGAGGGTAATCAAAATAAAATGAATCGATGTTCGGTCTCTCGAGAACCTATTTTCATATCGAATATTTAATAACTTAATATCGATTATTGAGTTCACAATGAATTCTTTACGAGTCCTCATTTTTAATAAGTCTCCGCTTGGGATTTTGAACATGCAGATTTTCATGTTAATTTATTACGATTTAATTGAATTTAATCGTTTTTATGACAAGCTAGCTGATTACAAAAAAATAACTTCATAAATAAATTGTTGATAGTATAGGATAAAATATAAGAAAAATCGAGACAAATATAATACAAGCAATCATTATTATGAAATTTAATAAAATTATTTTTTCTTAATTACAATGAATATTGTTAGATACATACATTTTAATAAATGATTAATTATAGATCAAGAGCCCACGACGGCCAAACCATCGTTATTTTATAAAAGCTGAAAGTTTATCTATGCATGTCCCTTATATAGGTAAGAACGAACAGCGACTAAAGAGTTTGGGTTGTGGTTACTTGGGCAGGTAAGAGGTAGTAAAGGTGTATAAAATAGTACCTTAAACTCGTTAAAGTATAAAGCTCAATTTTTTTTTATATTTTTTCACATATCATATTTCTACTTTGGTTTGACAAGGTAAGTACAACAAAATCTCTTTGAAAGATTTGATGTCCTGTAACTCTTATATATACTACATACTAATAGTAATATATAAAACTGAAGAGTTTGTTTGTTTGATCCGGCTAATCTCAGGCAGTACTGGTTCGAATTATAAAATTATTTTTGTTTGTATAGTCCTTTTATCGAGGAAGGCTCTAGTCATATTTTTATACATAGTATTTTTATTAATTATACGACGGTAAAACCGTGGGCACAGCTAGTATTCAATATTTTTACATAAATAATAGTATTCAAATTGAACTGAAGTATACTTTTTATGTCTTTGACATTTCTTTTAATAATACGTATTAAGCAGTACATTAAAAT
Source organism: Nymphalis c-album (assembly GCA_963151315.1). Taxonomy (NCBI): domain Eukaryota; kingdom Metazoa; phylum Arthropoda; class Insecta; order Lepidoptera; family Nymphalidae; genus Nymphalis; species Nymphalis c-album. The sequence continues at coordinate 10,795,692 of OY720591.1, read as the reverse complement.
TATTTTAAATAGGCTTTAAATATTCGATAATTCAATACAAAAGAACTTCTTAAATGTAAAGAATGGAACACAAAGAGCTAAGTAAACAGTACAAGCTATCGACATTGTAGTTCAAGTTCCAAGATACATAAATCGGACTGTGCTTCGAAAAGAATATAAAATAAGCTGAGAGAATAAAAAAGGAAGATCGACCGCGCTGTGGTAAGTAGCTGGCGCTTTAACTTGGAATATTAAAAAAGGAATTCATAATAACCGCGTCTTTCGCTTATCGTATAGATCATTTTATGGCTTCATTTTGGATTCATATTTTTTCATTTTAAATATGCAAATTTCATGTTGAATTGATCAAATATGATCGACTTGTATTTATATATTCTAGAAATGATATACTTTTTAAATAATAATAACATGAATATTACTTTTAACTTTAATTAGTAATGTTTTAATTGTAATACTAAAATGTATTTTTGTTTCCCGACTCGATGATGACTAACGATGCTGTTAAATAAATTCACGTATAAAACAACGGTACGTGTACATCCTAATTTATCACAAATATATTAAGTCACCCATGTTCCACGTTTAATATATAAGAGATACTCGATTGTTAAATGAGCCACCTGATGATAAGTAACATTGCCATTATTTACATTCCAAATGCGATGTCAATAACGGTACTTTACTTCTTACATTCCTCATACGATAGCGTATTTATATAACTATACATCGACTTTCAGATCTATCCCGTCAATGTCTAACTATGTATAAAGATCTATTCTGCTCTTGGTGAAGAATTTAATCTCAGTAAATAATTCTGGTCCGTTGTTGTTACATGACAATATACGAATATGTGGCTGAACCGGGAACTCTATTTGGTGGTAGAGCTTTGTGCAAGCTCGTCTGGGTAGATACCACTCATCAGATATTCTACCGCAAAACAGCAATACTTTGTATTGTTGTGTTCCGGTTGGAAGGGTGAGAGCTCTACCACCAAGTATTCTCGCTTCGGATCGTCAGTTCTCATTTTGAATATCAATTTTATTCTTAATCATTTTATTAAGTTTGATTAGAGATGAGTCAATAATTATTATTTATTGTCCATTCTACATTGATAAATATATTTGTTTTTTTCTCAATTTTTATATTTATATGATATTAAAAAAAAAACCAAGCTTCTTGATAGCACAGGTCTAAAGAGTCTAAAATCTGAATCGATCGTAGATTCACTTGTTAAACTTATGACAGACAGAATCTAACTTAAAGTTCTAAAGTAGTTGTTAAGTTGAGTTTGAATATAGTACTTACCAACGACATGTATGTATGCAGAACGGACTTGTGTATGGAAGGAAGGAGCGTCTGCGGAGACTTCGCATCGGTACCTGCCAGCTAATGTTCTCGTCGCCTCCCTTAGCACAACTTGTTGGGATGTCGACCTCGATACCTGAAATAGGTATAAAGGCTTAGATACACAAACTTATTAAATTTAATATTTTATAATAATAAATATGTACATGCTTATAATAGTGTAATCAATTCAGGTTTAATATGAGTACCTGCAGTTGTATTCTGTAAATACTCACTTTATTACATATACGTGAAGTATTGAAAACTGACTTATGGTGAGTTTCGAGTTTGTTTTTACGGAATAGGCCGAATGGGCGATCGAGTTTCGTTCGACTGTAATAACGATGTTCTTTGGGATTGTTTTGACGTGACAACGTCTTATAAATTGGTTTGCCGGGTGACACTTCAAGAAACTGCGTTACGCTCCGCTCACGTTATGCGCTCACAATGAGAGCGAGTGAGAGGCACGCGTGCCTTTCACTTTTTATGTCTGTCTCTCTCGCTCTTAGGCGGGCTAACCATGCCCGAGTGGAAGGCTACTATACGAATGAATATTCACATTAAAATTATTTTACCACTCAAAGTCGTTGTCACGTAAAACTTTCGCCCGTATACCGACTTTACAGGCAACCAATTTTTTTTGTAAACATTTCAAACGTATAAATAAACAATGTAACAACAATGCCATATGTGCACTTCGAATAAATGTGTGAAAGTGAATGGGTGCCCAATTTTTTTTTTTCGAGAAATCTATATATATAATAAGATTGTGACTTTTGTTCTACGAGTTCGGAAATATGACATAACTCAATACATGACAAAAAATATTATTTTACAAGTTTTTGTCGTACTGTCGTGACATTTGTAGGTCTTTATTTTATTCATAAGCGTAAGGACTACACGACGCATCGATATTTTCGATGAGCGTAGATTTATAAGCGTTCAAGCGGGAATTTAAACTAATACTTATTTTTGTATGAAAAGAAAATCTAACAAATTATCAAAAGTCGTAGAACAAAAGTTGTTGCTTATGGTGTTAGCTATCTAGTCCTGCGAGGGCAACCTCGGTTCATTAAAAATAACCCTGTATAATAAACAAAACATTTTATTTAGATCCTTATTCTACCTTTACGAAATCGGGTTGCGTAGCAATGTCTGTACAACAATTTCTAATGAACGATATCCTACCTTAGTATTTTCAAATTGTAATAATATATTTTAATTTTAATATAATAAGATGTTATACAAATTACAATATAATAGTAAAATAATGCATAATTAATATTATATCTGATGTCTAGTTCGGTGATCTACGTTAAACTACTAGTAAATTCATTTAGTTCGCGCCGACTCATCTGTTTTGTTCTACTCAATATATTATTCAAATGAATTTCATTTTCATTAATAGCAAAATCGCAATATCGTATTTGATATTATTCACTGTATTCGATATTGAAAATTTAAATACAATACTAGTATATACATCTGTATCCCGTTTGTGTTTTTTAAATTTAGTTACATTCTTTATTACTATAATACAATTAGTATCGCCGCATACGTCCATTATTCGATGTTAATACAATTTACCGATAAATCCTTTTGTAATTTTATTAATGCACTCAATTTTAACCGACTTCAAAAAAAGGAATAGGTAATCAATTCGTCTGTATGTTTTTTTTTGTGTTTGTTACCTCATAACTTTCGACTGGGTGAATCGATTTTGATGATTTTTTTTTTATTTGAAAGTTGGTGCTTCCCATGTGTACCCATTTTAATTTGGTCCAGTTTTAACAACAACATCCATGATAAAACCATATAAGTCGTAAATTTGCATTAAGTATGCATATTAATTTTGTTTTTCATTTAAAGTAGTTTTTTATTTTGTTAAAATTTTTGTTTTTAAATTAAACTAAAATCACTTTATCAAACTACATAGCTAAACTAAAAGATACATAATATATATACCAAAAGAATTATTAGTTTTAATATATGTATCTCAAATTCGTAACACACTTATATATTTATATAACCATAACTTCATAAAAAAATAAACATTCCATTTTCATCATAATTTTTCCAATCTTTTGGTCCAAAACAAAAGTTTGACCTTTATAAAATTTTGTTTTGCTGACGGTTATACACTCCAAAGACATTTACGCTGAAGTGGTATGATCGTTTCCACCATTGTCAACAACTCGTAATTAATCTCTTTTTTTTTCTCCAAGCTTCATTGGCTAGCATTAACCCGCGTCCCACTTTTTTATTGATCAGCTATTGGAAAATAAAATTCCTTTCTTGTTTACCAAGCCGCATTCTAATTTCCAACGACATCGCCTCTATTAAAGCCGTCGTCTTAAGTGTTCTCTGTTTTTTTTATAAATATATTTTTAGATTCCTTTACTTAAGGATTCACCCTTATCGAATGTTAAATTCTAAATTTGAAATTTTAATGGTTTGTTGTAATCTATCTACAGAATATTTTTAGGGATTTTATAATATCAAATAAACATATATAGCTATTATTCTTTTTTCTCATAAACTAAATAACTAAACGCATGCAAAAAATAAATCTAAAATGAACGACGTTTATTTATTACTAATTCGATTTTCAAATCGATAAAAATAAAACATCGCATTCGATATTAATTCGAATGCACACTTTTTCCAAACAAAATAAACAGTACAATACTGAACTGATGGCTGGTGATTTGGCACCGAACCCCAACCAGTCAATGTTTTACTCATTCTGACTATCAACTATGTCGTTCGCGCTTAGGTATATTTGGAAATAGATTCACTGGCAAAGAGAAATGGTCTCGGTTCGTTCGAGGAATAAGAAAAGCGAAAGGTATTTTTCTATTTTCGGGTAATATTCGTTCATTTGTTACTTTTAGTGTGCTTACACGAATTGTCGCAGTCGACTTGTAATCCTCAAAGTATTAACTATTTTTGTTCTATGTAGTAAATTTTATTTGGAAATACGAACACGCAAAAGAGTTAATATTCGCTTCGTTTGTATCAATATATAAACATTTTTTAAGATAAGCTCTTTCAATAAATGTATGTATATTTACGTTGCTCGGCAACCTATGGTCGTTGAAGAGTGTCTGCGTCTGGAGCCTGGGTATAGAACCAGGTCAAGCTTATCATAAAATTACCATCGAAACTAAACCGATGTTTAATTTAAACAAACAAAGAAGCAAGTAAAATAAAAATTCCAGATTACTCTCGAAAATTCTTTACTTCCTAAGATATAAGTTTTTTTTAATAACGCCGTTATTTTAATTTGCATCGACGTATAGCTAAGACTTATTTAGATCTTACACTTAGATCGTTGTTCTTACGTACGTATAAAGATTTCAAGATTTAATTTTTTTTCAATAAATTTGTTCGTGGCAAAATAAACAAAAAAAAATTAAGTTAAATTATGAAGCCATCGTTTTATTAAATTTAAAATAGATTAACATTTAAGTAAAATTGGTACTCTTGTCTATCTATTCTAAGTAACATACCTTAAAGTAGAAAACTAAGTTATATCACAGAATGGATATGCAGATAAATCCATTTAAAACGCTTGCCAAGCCACTACGAACCATCTTATCTATCCATGTATAACCCTTTATTTCTATTTACATCAAAGACCCTCTATTTCTTATTTTTAGCATTTATAAAAATAGAAATCAAGGAGTTTTATATGTATAAATTACTTTCAATATTAGTATAGATCAAACTCCAGTCAACATTGATGCTATATCAAAATATGATTTTAATTATAGTATCAAAAGTTTTTCTTCGATCCCAGACTATGATGTAGTAACATTGTATTTTATAAATTAACAAAACCTTAACGTTATCTTTCCAGTCTATGTAATTATAGTACCAATGATACACATACATACATATATTATATGCTATGTATAAAAACTATTGTGTGTGTTAACAGTGAATTTAATCTTAAACAAATATATATAACATAAGTATAAGATTAAAAAATATACATAGTTTGCAATGTTTTCCTTTACCATCGAATTTCTAATGTCCTGCCCCGGGTTTGATCATGTAACTACTGGATTATACGGCCTTATTATTTAATTAAAGTAAATTGTTTCAAATTAAAGCCTCAAATATATGTTTAAAAATCTTTTACTTAATCGAATCATAAATATAATATAGAATTTACTATTAATTTGTTTAAAAGATAAAACTAATAACGTCGAGACCACGTGCATTAGAAAAGGACATCACATTGTATGTGGGCTTGTAATCTAAACTAATTGGCAGTCAGGTAGAGTCGTCTTGGCTCAATTAGAGATCTGATGTTCTATTACGTTACAAAGGTACAGGGAATGCATTTATACGGTACTCTTACGACATTATGTACGCCTGGTACATAATTTCCTTTTGCTACATTATTGTTTTTATGTTTTAGGTAGACAGTAGGGTAAATTGGCCAATTGATGTCAAGTGGTCACCTCCAATCCACCACCACCATAAACATTGGCATTGTAAGAAATATTAATTATTTTTGGCATTGCCAATGCTTCGCGATGTTTGGGAATATAGATATAACTTTTTGCCTGTAGTCACACTAGCGCACTCACCCTTTAATTCGGCAGCAATGCTAAGTATGACTGCTTAGCGAATAGAATATCTGATGAGTGCGTGGTACCTACGGGCTTCTAATCTAATCTAATGTATAACTGTATCAAAACAAAAAAATAAAACAGACTAAAAACGAGAAAAGAAGAGCGCCGTGTGAACGACGCAAACACACATACACAGGCACACACACCCGCCGGCTTGCAACGTCTGCAGAGTCTGTTTTTATAAAGTCTGTTGTAAGAAAAATAAATGGGAGAATGCAAATTCAAACCCTTAACAAGCATCACTGAATTTCGTTTTGATTGTATTTAATATTTATCTCGAGCTTCGCGGTGAAGGAATTCCACTAATAAAGGCTTTAGTTTTTTAATAAAAAAGCAAAGCAATAATCATAAGAATGTTTGTAGTACCACCAGGCTTCAATAAGGCAGGTTTCACCGAAAATAACGGAATGAATTCTATACACAAATTAAGAACTTGGTGCTTAAGTCCCGCTATTTTCGAACAGTTCGTATTCCTGTAGAGCCATCTCGGTAAACACAATCATTTTTTTTAATAATGATTATTAATAACAACTTTATCACAACGATAATATTGTATTATTAAAACTAAAGTTTGTTCTGTGCTGAAAGTATTTGATAGTTATATTTACATCATTAATGAAATTGTCTGTGGGTCGCTATAAATCAAATTAATCGTTCAAACAACGTTCGGAAAAAATAATTAATATATCAAATAAATTGCCACTAAAAACAGGAATTTTTCATCATCAATCATTTCGAACAGTTGAAACACGAGTGCTTAAGGTAGGCGCACACTTGCAAAACCAATATATTAAGGCGAACACACACTAATCGGTGTCTCACTGCATTGTATGTTGTGAATAGGATCATCAAGATTATTAAATAGGTTAATGAGGCCTTCATTATTCATAATTATGTGCCTGTCGTCTCTTGAATAGTGTGTATGTGTTTTTCATTCAACTGTTATGAGTATGTAGTCTTTATAAAATTGCTTTTTATTTTACTCTGAATAGATTTTGTTACGAATGTAGCCGTATTTACACATTATATTATTTTAGGAGAGTTTTAAAATAACTATTTCTAGTAGTCGAAATTGTGACTGCAGTAATCAATGTATTTTTATTTAAATTTCGAATCATTATATAATTTAAAGAAACATTTACGTTCTACTACGTAATTGTAAGGCAATTATTGTGATTGTTTATTTCATACCAGCTGTGCCCCGCGGTTTATCCGCGTATCTATACTAACATATAAAGCTGAAGAGTTTGTTTGTTTGATCCGGCTAATCTCAGGAACTACAGGTTCGAATTTAAAAATTATTTTTGTGTTGTATAGTTCTTTTATAGAGGAAAGTTCTAGGCTGATTTTTATTCATTATATTTTTATTAATTATACGCGAGTGAAACCGGGCAGAGCTAGTACATATAAGCTCTACCATGAACTTACTATTACCGACCTATACTCCTAGTTATATTTTACAACTATAATTAATTAAAATTGTTATTCGTGTCGTGTTTATAAAGCTGCAGGCAAAACCATTATACGAGCACGGTACCATAAAGGCATACAGTATAAGCATTCACTTCATCTTCCATTTGCCTATTAAAATTTGGAGTTCCATATCACTGCACTCAATAACAATCAACTGACGCTGAAGCTGTCACGACCCCAAAATGCAGTTTCCGACGACTGCGCTTCAAGTGTTAAATAATAATTAATATCCGTGAACGCGTTGAGGAAAATTTAATGTAGGGGTGATATAATTTCTAAATTACATTTTCTACTTCGTTGTATATTTATTAATACGTGAAGAGCAAAACTTTGTACCCCTTTCCAAGCATATTGCGCGCACGAAGTGTGAGATTTGAAATAGTTAAAGTTTATATGGAGAAGTGTAATTAGCTAAAATGGATTGTAAATATATTAAATAAAATAATTAATTATTTTTTTACGTCCATACAGACCAATGTCAAATTTTGTCAAACTGTTGGACAGGGTAGATATTGTGGCAAGTGAATGTTAATATGACTTGATTTAATTTTAAGATAAACATCACCTGCCAATGACTTATTAATTGCAATTAAATGCAATTTATAATAATTATAATGCTCTTTGATAAAAAAACCACAATAATACTCGTCTAAAAATTAAATAATGGTCGAATTAAAACACTAGTTTCAATAAATAATATTCTTTACTAATAGTATTGAGTGTATTTAGACAACCTTTAACTATCTGACTCGATAAGCTTATTGACGATTAAATATCTAAAATAAGAATGCGTTCTATATTTAAAATTCCGAGTATTTTATATTCCCCGTGTTTTGGTAGCCTACTCACAGATTATTATAATCCAATTGTTCTATCGTCAGTTCAAAAAGCGTTCGTCAGTTCTATTTTTAAAAATAATAATTAATATTAATAGAAATATTGTTCAGCTTAGTTTTAATAATTTTGTTTTAACAAATCAATTTCAAAACAGATTATAAAGCAAATATCGATAAGGACAGGTTCTATATTTGAACTTGTTTATTCATATCGGCCATTCGAGTTCGTGGACGATAAGTGGCCACTAGAGAGGAAGTAGCCGTGGCCAAATTGCGGACGTTGGACATTATTCAATATAGTCTGGTGTCAAGTGTTCGTCGATGGTTGAGGTATCAGATAATGTCGCGATATATCTATTTTAACTTTGAATATAAAATTTTAGGTGATATGGAAATATCTGCATTTGCCAACAAAAATTGTACAGATTATTAAAATAAAATTGTGTTATTACTATGAAGAACTAAGAACAGAAGTTCAATCTTTAACTTTGCAATGCAACATCTCTCTACACAATAGAATAAAATAATTACCGTGTAAAAATATTGTCGCAGCTGTAAATTCTAAAATTAATTCATAATAATAATTTGACACATTCTCGATTAATAGTTTAAATATAAAAAGTCTCCTAGAGAGTGAAACCAATAGTTCTAGCCTATTGAACGAGTGGATTAATTATATAATTACTTAATCCTTCATCTGCGGATGATTCAATAATCCAGATTATGTCGTCCATAATTCTTTATACACTTCATTGTTATGATACGTTTCGAAAGGTAAGTGAGCCAGTGAAATTTCATCCGCCTTGCACAAAAACCAGACAATATGAATCGTAAAGAAGGATGACGTCACGTTTACCCATGAGAAGCGTTATATACAGCGGTATAAAAAAATCTAATTCCAGTATACAAGGGGCTCCCATCAAAATAAACCCATCAGAAGTTACTAGCCTTTTTTGTATTGTAATGGGGCGGTTCTAATAAACAGACAATAACTTTGCAATGAAGGTGTTCTGATCGTTTCTATCTGAATCCAAACGACTTGGATTTCGAATGAAATGAGTTTGTTTTGTATCGTTTTTTATTATTATGTCATGTAAGTAAATGTGAATGTCGCTGTTTGTATAAAGAATTTCAGTCTTTTTACGGCGAAATTGAATTGTCTACTATCCGATAATTAATTTATACGAATATTATACATATGTACATAGCAATAATTTTGCATTTAAAAAACTAGTAAAAAAACATATTACAAGACAAAATAAAGCCTATCTGAAATCAACAAGTATGTATTACATAGAATTAAAGCAGGGAACACTTCCCAAGATAAATATTAGTGGAGGCCCACAGACCCGAGATTATCTTACGCCATTACGGAATTAAACTAAATGGAAAGTTTTCATCCCTAACAATAGAACCCTAAAAATAGCTCCCATTACATTACGCTTATCCACTTATAAGGGTGGGTAGCATGATTGTATTTATAAATTATTGTGTTCAATTTAGTTTTTTTATCTTATAGGTGGGGGACGGGCAAATGGGCCACCTGATGTTAAATGATCACCAACACCCACAGACATTGGCGATATAAGAATAATAACTATTCCTTACATCGCCAATGTACCACCAACCTTGGAACGAAAATGCTATCTCCCTTGTGCCTGTAGTTACACTGTCTCACTCATCCTTCAAACCGGAACAACAATACCAAGTACTGCAGTTTTGCGGTAGAATATCTGATGAGTGGCCGGTACCTACCCAGACGGGCTTGCACAAAGCTCTACCACCATGTGTAGACAGGTTTAATAAACCACTAGGTTTAAAAAACTGAGAGTCAGAATAGGTTTTTTATATTACAAAAATGGAATGGGTAGTTTTTCTGGCCATTGTCTATGGGCGTTGGTTACCACTTACCATCAGTTGGCCCACATGGTCGTGCGCCTATCTATACAATAAAAAAAAAAAAAATTACGCCTACGTATTCAACTTATATTTATGAGCTAATTTTATTTATTGCAATTAGGTTATCTCATATTTTTGTTAAATACGATGGCTGTAAACATTTAAGCATGTTATGAGAACGGTGACATTATATTCACTCGAAACGCGTGTATCTGAAAGCGACTACACCTGTTTGGACGATTTACATTGTATTGTAATAATGTAGATCCAAGGTTCACACGTACATATAGTTTTGTTATCTATTTATTCACATTTAATTACACTGGATTGCTAAATATAATTTAAAAAATGACAGATGGTTGAAAATAATATAATTATGGTATTATAATACTATTTATGTTATTATGATACTAAGTAACACAGCCCGTAAAAAATAGAAGATAAGTATAAAGAGTCACCTATAACTGCAATCAAGTATACAATTAATCTATATAATCCTTATATAACAAAAAATATAATAAAATGTCGTAGTATTATTGTATTTATTGGACACGAAAACCATTCTATTTATCAAATTTATTAAAACAATTATCAACAAAAACAACTTCACAAGCAGGAATTAAGTCTGACAAAAACAGGTGATTTTAAATGAGCTACGGAATTTTACTTTTGTTACTACTTCTCAACGTATTTTCCACTTCAGTGGAACTTTAGTAAATTAATAAGTCGACGTGGTACAATATTATTGTAGGATGTTTGGCACCAAATACTACTTACAAAACTACGGACAATGGATAAAGCACAAATTATTTTGTGTATAAATCTATCGAAGAAGTATAAACAAAATTTAGATTTAATCATTCCATGTGATTTGCCATAGCTCTGCTGTATTATGCACCACAAACAGTTCTGAATCAATTTATTAAAATATAAAACTATTCAAATTCTTAATAATAGCTCAGAGATTAATTATACTGCCTATTATAATATAATATTATACACTTGTGTGTGCATAAATACAAGTGCACCATCATGAACCGATGGGACCAAAAAATCGGAGCGGAAAGACTTGAATGTCAAAGGTTTTAAGATTTTTCCGAGGCCTGGGAGTATTAGCACTTCCAAGCTATTGAAATTTTCTTATCAGCAAGCTGAATAACTTTATACTGACCCGACTTCACAATCATGACCTGAAGAAGGTGACGGGATGCGACTGGATACGGAAAGTAAAAAACAGGTACCTTTGGCACAACATTGGAGGGGGATGTTCACCAGTGTATTGCGATTGGTTGACGATAATGACCCAGTAATTAAACCCTGGATCTCCTTACAAAGTATCTAGACTAACGAGGTAGTTATATTATATTATAATTACACGCACACATAAATATATTTCTTGCATTGCAAGCGATGTCTTATAATGTTTTTGTATAATCAAATATATAAAAATGGGAAGATTTTTAGTGTCGGTCGTAAAGTGAATCTTTCTAACAATGGGCCCACAATAAAACATGAAAAGTACGTTAACGACCGATAAAACTGTGTTTACTGTATACCATTGCCATAAGGCCGAGTTCGGGGTTCAATTTAAATATATTGATATTTCTCCGGTGTACGAGAAGAAATGAAATGAGTGTGGTGAATAAAATTGTAATAGTATTTATTTATAAGAATGATACTATAGTATCTTTGGAACTATAAGTAGATGCAGTTTTTTCTTAATGAATACCCTCACTCGTGACTGTTTTGATTATATAAATATAATAATAAATTAACCTTCGCGATCAGTTTGTCTCGTTCTTCTTAACCAAATAATACCAACCCAAAGCTGATGAATCTCACTGGATGTCCTAGATATTCTGGTATGAATGCTTCTTTATTTTTGTCTGATACCATATAATCATAATATTTGAATATTACTGCGTAATAACTATATAAATACAATACTCATATTATTAAAGACTATATTATAATGATAAACACATCACAAAAAAAAACAATTTGCAGTAATAAGTTTAGATCTTTTAAAGTTTTCCCATCGTTAACCATAAAAGCGCTCAGACCGATTTAATCGATTTATTTTTTCCTATGTCAACATAATTAGCTGCCTTAAATCATTTAATAAAAAGTAATGAAAATAATTTATAGCTTATCACAATTTTGAAAATAGTTTCTTTCAATATAATGATAATATATATAATAATAATAATATATAAGTGGACGAGCATATTATGTTAACCATCGCTTACATTGCCAATGCGCCACCAACCAATACTAATACTATATAAACTGTGTTAATATCATGCGTGGCGGTGAAGGAAAACGTCGTCAATTGACATGCATACGTCTAATTTTCCTGAAATTCTGCTACATGTATATCCACGACCCCCAGGATTCGGAGCAGTGTGGTTGAATAAGCACCAAACCTTTTCTTCTTCTTTTATATATTGTTTTATATACACATATGTTACAGGATAACCTTGTATTTTCGCGTTTATGTAACAAACCTAACAGTCTAAACACTAAGTTTTAAATCTTTTTTAATTCAAATCAAAATTTTCTCATCACAACCAGCCTCTGCCAATAATCATTCAATAAAGGTCCTAATATAAATCAATTTATTTTTTGGCGACAAGCTTAGAAGCAAGTCCCAAGGGACAAGATAGTCAACCACTGTTCCGGCCAGTAATATATAATTGGGTATTTTTGACAATTTTATTTCAATAGCAACCATTCCACTGCCATCCTATCGAGCTATAAGACTGATGAATATAGAGTGCACCTTAACGCTGACACCATATGTAATGCAAGGCCACGTGACAGAAATCAGCCAGGTGAAGATCATAATCCAAAAAATATTGCTGGTTACGAGTAAAGTACAAAGTTTTAATTAGAACTGGTTCATTAGGTGCCCAGAGAACCGAAGTAGCATTTCGCGAAGTTTGCGGACTTATAACTATTTTTGTAATATAGGTCGGCGGACAAGCATTGGACCACCTGATGGTAAGTGGTCATCAACTACCATAGACAATGGGATTGTGTATTTCTTAAAAAAACAACATCACTAATGCTCCTCTAGCCGTGGGAACTAAGAAGTTATGTCCCTTGTGCCGTTGTGCCTGTAATTGCACTGGGGCACTCACCCTTCAAACCGGAACACAACAATACCAAGTAATGCTGTTTTGCAGTAGAATATCTGACGAGTGGGTGGTACCTACTCAGACGAGTTTGCACAAAGATCTACCTCCCCGTGTTTGCGCAGTCTACTGGGGGATTGCTACGCATCATGCGAAGGGAGGAAAGGATATATATATATGTCCTAGAGTTATCCCACTCAAAATGTCAGGAAACTTGTGATTCACTTGACCTGAATCAATAATAAATTATGAGTGACTGTTATTATGCGACAAGCAATAATAATAATAATAATACTTTATTTCAGATTAAACAATCCATATTAAATTAAAATTAACATTAAATTCGAATAAAATTTAAAAAGAATAACAAATAAATTAAAATAAATAATTAAAATTAAATAGATTAGTAACGAATGCTTAAACTATGTTAGTACTTAATCCTAGAATTAGACCAGCTTCACATGTACACCATTATACCATATTACACCATATTACTATAATCATACGTATTACCTTAGTTACTGAACCCTAAGGCTGCTAATACTTTTTACCAAATTACCCATGTAAAAAATTTACGACGCAATATTTAGTTGTATCAGTCATAAAAAACCACCTAAAACATGTACGCAAAATTATAAGCTACAGTCATAAAACAAGAAACATTTTCTTTTTCCCGAATATTCAGGAACATAACAACATCATATACATAGGATTAACCTTTTATTCAGAAAGCATTGATATATTTTGATGTCTCATCTAAATATCTTCGCTCTCTTTCTACTCTGTAGTTTATTCAAATATCTCATGGTCTTAAGGTAACGTGAAAACGTGTAAAAAAAATTGGTAAAACCACAGATTGATTAAGAAATCAATTTACATTAAAAGCAACGTTATAGCCAGTTCTTTTACTTAATTTCGTATTATAATGGCAAACCCTTGGCCTAACTGGATACCTTTTTACGATATAAATCCAAGTTTTAATAAGTTAAATGTTCTATACTTGTATAATGAATTAAATATTGATATTACAAAAACGAAGAATAAAATATATGAGTTAACAGAGCTAGTACCAAAACATTGGTTCCAATGCAACCAAACTTGGTGACCATCCTGGTGGTGAAACTTAACAACTCTTGTTAGACGCGATTATAAAAGTAAGCTTAGCGGGCTCACACGACACCCTCAAGTTGAAATGGGATGATTATTCTTCACTACTGGAATCACATACTTCACAATCTCTAAATATTACTCATTAATATAAGTTTTTATGCGGGCTGGTGTTCTTATCTTATTTACTAATAAATAAAAATGTTAACAAAATAAAAACCGACTTAAAAAAAAGAAATTATTATGCACTAAAAAGTAAAAAAAAAAACATACAGACGTATTGATAACCTCCTCCTTGTCTTGAAGTCGGTTAAAAATAATTGCGTATTCTTCTATAATTTGATAATTACCTTACTTTTTTCTACCCATCAATATGTAGGTACGATTGTGTTGTGTGGTTGATAATATAGTTACAATTATTGTTGTTTTTGGAGTCGATGTCAGCCAAGGTGGGTTTGTAACTACATACATAGTTATAGGTGAGATGTGCTTGTGTCGCTCGCGCAACTTGACGAGGCGAATAAAAGTTAATTTGTAATGTGTAAGTTTTTGTTTGTTTTAAAGGATTCTCGTATTATTTTGCTAGGTATATTATAGTGTTTCCTTGGCTTCAATCAATCATCAAAATCGATTCAGCCGGTCCAAAGTTATGAGGAAACAAACATAAAAAATACAGATGAATTGATAACCTCCTCCTTTTTTGAAGTCGGTCAAAAATATAAAATGACGACTTCTAATTTCAATTTAAATACTTTTTGTACTATTCATAAATAGTAATATTAAATTAATTATTTTCAGTTTTTATATGAATATAAAGTTTTTAATACCATGTTACAAATTCGAGACTTCAAATATGTTTCTATTTATTTGTCGTAAGTACTGCCCACAATAGAGTACAGTAAGCAATAGAAGAATTGAATGAAAGAAGTATCTATCAGTGAAACGGTCAGTAACCATTATTTATTTTTAATTAATTACAATTTTAATTTCGAACGAGTAAACTCATTAACTATCCATACCTATTATTGTATTGGCTCAGAAATCGACGTTGAAAATTATAAAATGATTAATTACTATTTCCGCTGATTCACGGATAATATATTGAAGATGTAGGCGCCCCTACTCCAGTAGTGTTAATTTTAGTTGATTGCTAACGTAAGGTATAATCTAATAGACAGACAATCTAAAAGTTATTTGTTTCTGATAAATTACATAATTATAGTAAACAACATAAGGTAATAACGACAGGCTGTATACTTTAGATAAAAAAAATTACTCTTTTAAATCACATAAATTAAGCTTTGTATTATATCGAACCTTACCATAACTAAACTAAACTATACTTACTAAAAATAAAATTATATTATGCATCACTTTAAAATTAAATATTTCATTACATTTTTTTAATCAGATTAATCAATATCGCTTCCGATGTTCAGTTATAATGAAGAAAAAGTTTTTCATTTCAATGTAAAAACCTTCAGTTTCACGGATAACAAGCTACCTAAAAATACAGCAATGTTTTCGAAAAGTTATCTTAAACAATGAGTTGGTTTTAACAATAATTTAAAAACTATACGAAACTTAACGAAGCTGTATTACCTCTAGGGACTCTACCTCTTTACTCGGTCCACTATTATTTCTTTTTTATAGTAATGACTGTGACGTATCGGATTTTGTGTTAATTACATAGAAAAAGGCGTGCCAAGCGTTGAATTTGAAAATCACAGGCTGGAAGATTTACAATTAAATTAAAACGCAATAATACGCCAGTGTATTTTGATTTGATTATAATATTATGTTCTGAAGTCTAAACAAACAAGATCGTAAAAAAGCATAAATAAATACATACAGTAATTTATGGAATGTTCAATATTATACTACGGGTATAATGGTTATTCTGTATTAAAAATGAATTATTAACATTTATAAGGACAATAATGAATTATTTAAAACGGCCATTTACGCAAGAAGTACAAAATATCTATTATAATATTAATTAATTGGTGAGACAGTTACATTAAAAATATAAAATATATATTCTATATGAATTACTACAAGCAATTGTTTGTAAACCTATATAAATAAAATAATAATAGTACAGTACACGAGAATCGAGCTGGCAACCCCGGAGGAAGGCAGGGGTCACTAACAATAGCGTCAAAGGGCAAGTCAAAAGCATTGTCAAAGTCAAGGAATTGCATAATATAAAAACAGAGCGCACTGAGAAGTGACGTACAACATGTTAATTTGATTCGCTCTTAATTTGTTCTTTAAAAAAAAGAAGGCATAAACTGAATTTATATTAGACTTTTGAGTGGAATGTCTCTTTTGACTTTGTTTGCATTAAGTTTATTTAATATTCTTAGTAAGTGATGCTACCAATTTATATTATAATGGATGGTAAAAATAAATGTGTATCTATGTATAACATTAAATGCAATTTGTATATAAAAGAAGGTGCATAATTAATAAATCTAACAGAGAGAGAGATAAAAATAAATTGGGATATAAATAATTACAAAATACTTAACAACCCGATCGTTCCACGAAAATCAATTTTCAACTTTAAACTTTAATTAATTCATGAATTATTGACGTATTATTGCCGCTATCTTGAATCATTTACGTCGTAAGAGGCAGTAAGCAGTTATCGAAATATAAATACGATGAATGAAAATAATTTTAAAAATTTAATCGTGAAAAATCAGAAGTATGTTTTTCTTCCGATTCTCAGTATTTTTTTGCTTAGAAAGATACGTATTTGCGAATTCTCGTGCGAGTTTCTGTCGTCACGTATATTTAAAAAAATCGATTAAAATCCAATCCGATTAAAAAAATCACTGCACAAAAATATATAATTTAATAATTAACATTAAAATTTAATTTATATAATTAGATCATTTTTTGTTATTCTATGACGTGTTAAAATTGAATACCTTGTAAATTTTTTACACGTATAAATTTTCCTATACAATATTCACAAAATAATTTTATAAAATTTTCAGTGAAACAAACTTTAGTATCAGTTATAGTTTTATAATATAAAAGGCTTTTATAAAACAGCTGAGTTCCGTCAGCTCTCACTATTCGTAGTCCTAAAGTATGATGCAAGCATATTTACCCTATCTTATAAACTCCACCCCACTAGCCAACCCGAGATACTTTAAAACAGTAAAGCGAACTCCTAAGTTAGGAAGGCTGAGATAATAATTTTTCAAATTGTATTATAACGCCAAGTATCCACTTTCTAGATTCCAGATATTTTTAATGAAGGACCCAGTTCTTGTCGAATTTTCATAAAAACTTTTCAAAGCTGGTAAGAGAAAATTTATGGGAAACGCGATGGGAACTTTTTTCAAGTTGGATTACGTAACTAGGAATTATGGAGATGGCAGATTTCCTTGTTAAGGTTTAACGTGGGTGAGATCAACATTTATTCGGCTATTAAAACTTGGAATTTTATTTTGATCAACACATAAAGTATACGGAACAATATTATAGGAATGTATCAGTATTTATCTAAGAATGAAATTGTTTCTATTTTTTTAGCTTTTGGATGTTATAATTTTTTTATAATATTTACAATGTTTATTTACATTAAAACCTTAAATAAATACAAAAAAATAAAAATAATTACTATATAAATCGCGTGGAACGATGGTGAGAATGCTAGCAGCATTTCCTCTTTGAATCGCTATTTAGTTGGGCGAAAAATGAATCAGCCCTCCTGTCACCAGTAGATGCAATAAGACAGGAATGCAATATTTTGGATGAAATTTTTTGCACTATTACTCCAAGTAATGGAAATTTATCTATTTATTAATAGATGTACAATAAACAAAAATATGATCAAAGTTTAAATTGTGTTATTAATTTTCTTTAAATCTTGAACGAAAAATAACATAAGATATGATGAAAAATATTATCAAAATTTCAATAACAGTAAAATTATGGATAAGCCCTATCTAAAACAATAAAATTGTTACCTAACTTATTTTATGGTGTATGGAGATTGGAGATATGTCTAAATTTGGGAGATTTGGGTTAATCCATTTTATGTTGACTTCTTAAATTATAGAGGTTATCAACTGATGTTAATTTTTATTACGAATGGAAATAGTATCTTATATGAATACTAGCTGTGCCCCGCGGTTTCAACCGCGTATAATTAATAAAAATATAATGAATAAAAATCAGCCTAAAACCTTCCCCTATAAAAGGACTATACAACACAAAAATATTTTTTAAACTCGAACCAGTAGTTCCTGAAATTAGACGGATCAAACAAACAAAATTCTTCCGCTTTATACATTAGTATAAATTATAAAGAGATTAGAATTGTTTTTTCAACATTACATTACTGATATTGTTATAATATTTATTTATCTCATTATTTAAAAAAAAGTTATTAATCAAACTAGGTTCAACGTTTATACTAATTCTGATAAGAACATAATAAACACACAAATCAAACAGATAAGACAATTTAATAGTATGTATGTATGTGTAGCACAACACTTGCACAAATTCACAATTTAATTACATTAAATACATCAAAAAGTTCCAATTTTAAATAAACATTTATACCTTATTAATTTCAATCGTTAATTAAACAAAAATCACACCTAAATACGAAATCATTTATGAAATATATTTTCACGACATAATACTGTTATCAAAATTCAAAATTAACTCGAGAGCAATATTGTGAGCAAATCCAATAATTCCGTCAAATGTAAAGAAACTTCAAAGATACTGTGTATAAATATTATTTAGTAACGAAAAGGTATACTCTAAGGTGCTTTCAAATATTCATGAGTCCAATTGAATTGGAAGCTGAGGATTCTTATAAAAGGCAATGATTAAATTGAAGTACCCTACCATTTGCTGCCTTGAATCAAACATTTCCTTTATTTAAAAAAAAAATAAAAAACGTCTATTCGTGCTTTAGGAGTAAGACCGACTCGTATGTCGGTACGGCAAACGGTATGACATTCACTTTTGCCGGTATGCCGCTGTTCCCTACTTCGTGATGTGTAGGTGGCGTGTATACTACATACTTGGGTACTATATTTACTTTTATATTATAATAATTTTATATGCATTATCTTAAAGAAACTCTGTTTTTATTTCCTTTGCTTTATCTTGTGTTTTTTACTAAGAATAGTAGCAATTCATATATTAAAGGAATTACTAGTATTCTTATTTACCCCTCTAAATAAGTATCCGGCTTGTGTGTGTGTAGAAGTGGGGATGACAATAATCTAAGGGTCAGGATCGAGACTGCGACGACTACATCGTTTTGTTTAAATTACTTGATCCGTTACATATTGTGTATATGATATTCAAATCAAATATTAAAATAATTTATATTTTTAACGAACACATTGCAAAGCAAATCAATTGTACTTTCAAAATAAGAGCAAATATTTCGATTCTCATATCAAAGTTCATTGTGACACCAATATTTATAACGAACGACGTTACAGAGAAACAATATATTTATGTATTTACGTAATACATATAATATAATTATGTATTTCAATCGTTTAAACTTTAAAGTATGGTGGACATTAACCGACTTACAAATCTGCTAGGGAAGTTGTATAGTAAATAATCCTATGTATATTATATGATAGAATATACTGTTACACTATAGTTGAAAAACAATGGTTGATTCCGACAATGGTAGAAATAAAGCTACTAGCCTACAAATTAATGCCTTTAAATATAATAGTCTTTTTTTTTAAGAATTCGCGATATATACAATTTTAATAAAACTTTTCCTATTTATAATACAAAAATAATAATATGAATAATTGAATCGTTAAGACTTACATCAACATCAATTCCAGGCTGTGCGAAGATTCTCGTAAAAGGATATTCCTTTGGAAGGTAACTGAAGAATTCTTGTCTGCCTCTGTACCACTTAACGCTATACAGCGTCTCGTTGCTTTCAAGAGCCCATTTACAACCCAACAGCACTGTGTCCCCGAGTCGGACGGCAGATGGCGCTATTAACTGCACGTCTCTTAAAGCTATTGTATCTGAAACAAACAGAGAATCGATTAGATTGTACTGAATAAAAATCAAAACTTTTTAATTATTTTTAGAATAACTAACGTAACTTTGTCTGATTCTGACTCAAATCTGATAAAAAGCAAAACCTTTTAAATATTTTTGTCTAAAAAAAACGCACGTCAAGAATAAGATTTTTTTTAGAATGTTAAATATATAATATTATACGTCTTAATGAGAACAATTTATATAACCAAGAACTACCATATAATAAGTGTACGATTTAATTTATTATCACTATCCCTATCGCCACTAAATTCTGAAAACGATTAATTATTACAATCGAACTGTACAAAGTGTTCGAAAATAGAGATATTTTCGGAATCGTCATCCACTTTACAGTACAATTTCAGCAGTATTTACCGAGCTAAGATAAAAGTCCGCAAACCAGCAATCAATTTCGCTCGCGTAGCTTACAAAAACATTTGTCCGAGAGCCGTATTTTTCTTTTACCGCCATCAGCGGACGTATATTAGTACCATTTTCGCGTGCCGAGTGCAAGCGGATTATAGCCTTTTTTTCCCACTTTTCATATACGAACTTTTTTTTACTAGCTTGTAGCGGATTACTGAGGTGCAATTTATGGCATGAAAAAGCGTCCATATTAATATCTATAACTTTTTTAATTTCAGCCGGTAAACCGGTATATATTGAAAAAAAGAAAGAATGTACGTTTAGACAAGGAAATTGATTATCAAATTTTAGTTATTACCCAAGGACTGTTAATATCACCAACAATATTAAATTATAAGAGCTTGATCTTCTAATAAGGTGCATACTAGAAGCTGAAATGACCATTCATTTCAACCGATGAAAGAGTTTTTAGCAGCCTGCTTAATGTAACAGACAATAACATAACACACTATCGCATTTAATCAGTATAATTATAGGTGTTATCACTTATAGTATTAGTAGAAAAAAAAAAAACATAACATATATAAAATAATGTAATATTTGTTTCGCGAATGTTCTTTCATTTATACTCATTTTAAATATTAATTGTTTTCATTTAAACTTCAATTATTGATTGGAGATTAGCATTAAATTCAATTTCAAGAATCTGCTTGAAATTTGTTTTACAATATTAATAAAGTTAAATCAAAAAAACATTGGATAAATCATTCAATCAAACGGTTTCTAGTTGACAAACAGTTGAACAAGTAGTATAAAAATATATTATGAATAGTAAATTCATTTCCATCGTCGCTTATACGTTCTCGCTCATAATCGGACTCCACAATTAAACGTGCAGGCCACAAACAATTACATTACATCAAGCGTCGCCTGTGCTTTAATGCAATTAGAAGACAGACGGGCGCACGATTTATACCTAATTGTGTACTGAGGTGATAATCTATACTTAGAAAGCATTAAATGTTTGTTGGTACGTTACAATATATTTAAAAACAAAAAAAAAAACAGTTCTACAACGTCTGATTTCTTTGTTGTCTCCAGGTAGCTAAGTAAGTTACTTACTTGTATATCGGCCTAATACTGAAACGTCACTTAAATATTAAATGCAACTTAAGTGTTTAACTTTGAGTGACGTTTTAGTATTCGGCCGTAAGTTAGTTATATGTTTAAAAGAACGGCTAATTGATTGACGGATATTATAGAAAGCTGTCTAATGGTAAGCTTGTCATACTCTACGTACGTTTATATAAGTATCAGTAGTTAATTGTAGGCTTAAAGGTCTTCGCTAATTAGCCTTGTATAAGTAAATGAAGTGTTATAATTTTTTATATAATGATAATTCAAATTATGTAAATGACTTTAAAGATGATATGTTCGAAACGAACGCGATTGTAAATATTCCCTGGCCATTTTTTCTAGCTTATTCCATCCACAGGAAGAATGAAGACAAATAAACAACTTTGACATTGAATTGAGGCGATATCTTTGGTCGAATACATGATATTCATAATATTTACGAATAAACTATACCGCACCAGCATCCCATTTAACGAGGTAAAATCAAACAGATTCGAGTCCCTCTATTTTCGTCTCTATTACAAATTCGATACACATAATTAAGAATACTCATGTGTATTTAATATTAATAGAATATCAATTTTCATTCAATTAAAATTAACAAAAATACATAATGTTTCAGCCGTACTGGGCTCAATGCGACCGCGTATCACACAAATGTGTTGCCATTATGCAAAATTAGTCCAATTATTTATAATGGCGATATCGAAATATCACCAATTTGCTTAGCTAAATCATAACCTAACATCATAAAACTTGTTTTATGTATTTACAACAGTTATTCTACTAATTTGGCTAGTTTTGGCATGTATATTGTCTATGTAAAGGTAATAAACTACGATGAAAATGATTTATGAATTCAAAGTTGTGCCGGTGAATTCGTTAATATTGCGCATGACAATTAACTACCTCATCTGTTTTAAAATAGAGATACGGTTGTTGTTATAAATCGTTTCATCGATTCAAATGATAATATAAAAAGTAACCTTAAATAAATTAAAAAGTATAAAGACGAACATATCCCAATAAGACATCTCTTTCAGCCAAGCTTAGAAGTACTGAGGGTAGAATAAATCCATTTGGTGGATCGGAGGTAAAACTGAAATGAGCAAAACACAATAGAATAACTCTAAATAGTTCATATGTAGTAAATAAGTTAAAAAATAAAATAAACACGCACAAACTGGGTAAGAAATACTAATAAAATAGTAGTAAGAAGTAAAGAAATAGTAATAATAATAATATAGTAATAACTAAATGTCTCTCTGCTGGGCTAAGGCTTCTTCTTCTTTTTTTGAGGAGAAGGTTTGGAGCTTATTGCACCACGCTGCTCCACGGCGGGTTGTAGGAATACACATGTTACACATGTGACAGAATTTCAATGAAATTTGACACATGCAGGTTTCCTCACGATGTTTTCCTCCACCGTTAAGCATGAGATTAATAATAATCGCAAATTAAGCACATGAAATTCAGCGGTGCTTTCCCGGGTTTGAACCCACTATCATCGGTTAAGATTCACGCGGTCTCACCACTACACCATCTTGGCGTAATATTTAGTAATATTTCTTAATGTTCCAACGTAAAATATTGGTTGTAATATGTAATAAATAAAGGTTTAAAAATGCTTATAACAATACAAAAATGAAACTCAAAATATTTCTGTATTTCTCAAATATTTCATAACGATGCTTGGCTACCATTATCATTCACTTAACATGTTCTTGAAACTTTTTAACGGCCTCTCCATAAACCGTTTAAGCTGTCCATTTTAAAACGAAACACATAAAGTATTATTGGTAGTCGTTTCACAGTTTAATTTTGCAAAATTTAACATTTAAACTTACCATATTATGGAGATATAATATTATGGAGAAGTAATAATTACAGCTATAAAATATATTATATTAATTAGTGAATTTTAAATTACATAGATCCACATGGAAACAGATAATAAATAAAAAATGTAATAAATAACAATTAAATTAACGAGGCGTGAAGAGGCATCTTGCGGGCCGGCAAGGCGGGGACACTCTTCCTGACTGCACTAGCCGTCGTCGCGTTTGGACTCTACAACCACTTATTACTTATTGGGAGTAGTCATTTGCCCTGCAGGGCTAAAAAAAATTTATCAACAATAATATTATTGTTTCAATATACAACTGTTTATATCATTAAATATTTACAACAGAGTGCAAATTATAAAGTATAAATTATTTTCTATTTTTTAAGTTGCTTTTTTATTTACAATGAAAAGGCAGATGAGCAAATGGGTTACCTGATTCTAAGTGGTCACAATCGATATTTTACATTGGGATTTTAAGAAATAATAACTAGTCCTTACTCAGTGTGAGTTTACTTTTTTCCTAGTAACAAATTTTAATTTTAAAAATTACTTTATATTATCATTTTTAAACAGCATTGGCTTTTATATGGGTATAAATTGTATTCAATGCGTATATCTTTTCCCCCATCTTACAACGTTCCGTAACATGATTATTGCCTTTTTTCACGATCCTGGCCGATTCTTTCATAATATGTCGCTAAGTTCCGGGCTAGACGAGTCGATCCAAAATTTTGTCGACGTAATCCTCTAGTAAAAGGGTAAATTGCACAAAAATCGGCTCAAATACGTCCGAAATCAAGCGCGGCCACGTCCATTACCGAAATAGGCCACTCGCCCGATACCAAACCAATTATGTTTTCTATAAATTTCCCCAGAATTCCGCTTGCGTTCGGAATAACGACATTTCGTGTTCGCTTTTTTGTGTAAAATTTAATTTCAACGAGAATCGCTTTATGAGAGAAACAAAAATATTTTTATTATGAAATATACGTACGTGTAAAAATTATTGGTTTGTTTTTGTTCAATGTTAAAGATAAATTGTTATTTTGATACGTCTGTTCGAATTGAGCGCTTTAGGGAAAAATGGTGAACAATTTATATAATAAATAAACTCATCCGACGCAAACATCGCTCTTATTTCTAATTATATTCTTGAGTATCAAATACGTTTGAAGTTACAAATTAAATAACACTTGATTCTGAGAGTATTAAGCACAAAAATATTTCAAAAACATATTACATTCATCTTTTTGCCTCTACTTGTGAAAACCATTTTAGCCCAGCTTTTTGTATTTGCGATTTCGAGGATGACGTAGAACTCTTACCACTATTCCACATTTAATTATCATTAATTGTATACATATATTTATTAAATTCGTCAACGTAATCGATTTTTATGTATATGAATATACAAATATTAAAGTCATATTTTTATTCAATCATAATTTCATGAATTTTGCAAGCAAGAGGATTCCAACAAAAATAAATTCAATTAATGTCCAAATGACGTCCATTACGGATACGGTTTTCGATATTCGAGTTATTTGAATCGAATTTGCAAATATAAATATATTTTAATGCGGCTCTCTTGTATTTAGTTAATCAGAGCCTGAGTACAACCCACCCATCATTAATTCTACCGACAAACGGCAAGACTTTGTCTCATGTTCTAATTTGAAGGATGAGTGGGAGCACCAAAGACATTGTCTTGTGGTTAAACGCGATGAGACAAAGAATGTCTATGAACCGTGGTGACCAATCTCGTATCAGCTTTTACTTGGTGGAAGAGCTTTGTGCAAGCTCGCCTGGGTAGGTACCACCCAATCATCAGATATTCTGCCGCAAAACAGCAGTACTCGCTATTGTTGTGTTCTGGTATGAAGGGTGAGTGAGCCAGTGTAATTACAGGCACAAGGGACTTAACATCTTAGTTCCCAAGGTTGGTGGCGCTTTTGTGATGTAAGTGATGGTTAACATTTCTTACAATGTCTATGGGCGTTGGTGACCACTTACCACCAGGTGGCCCATACGCTCGTCCGCCTTCCTATGCAATAAAAAAAGGTTTCCAATCATATGTCGTGCGTTTTTTTGTGACAAAGCTTTATACCACTAATATTAATAAAGAAAAAATACAAATTGTAACCATAGTGCGTTCCAAAACTCGTTTTAAGTAATTTTTAGGATATATAGTGCAGAGATAGTAAATATTTTCAAAATTGTCGTGTTGCGTTTGGCTTATCGTTAATGAATTCACAAGCACAGCAGCTCGTATTTAATATTAATATGAGAGCAATTGGCAACGACCACAAAATATGAGGTTAATAGGTTTGCCAATGTCTAATTACGTACACCAAAATATTTTGAATTAGCTACCCATCCTGACTTTGCAAGGCACAAATTTATTTCCACACGCTTGTTTTTTTTTGATTATTTTTTATCTTTTATACATAAGTGACGGCAAAATCTTTTTCGTTTTAAATACAATACAAAACGTCCTAATTCATATAATATATTTACTTGACTTGAAAAATACGAAGGATACTTATTAACTAGCGACCCCCACCCCCCTCAAACATATACAAAGCCGTGGGTGAAACTAGTGTAGCAAATAATATATTATTATGTTCTTAAACAGACTAAAAAAGTAATAATCGTTTTAGAAAATTGAAATGGATTATATTATTTAGTCGGCTCCTTTAGCAATCACGGTAGAGTCACGGCAAAGTAAATGTATTTCGACTCCTTTAAACATTTGAACATTTTTTTTATGAGAGCAATATTCTAATATTGTATTTATTCATTATAAATTAAAATGAACTTGTAATGTTGAGGGACGTTGATAAGGGTCACTGCACGTTAATACGTTAACGCTTCAGATGATATTTCTGTTTTAATTACGTTTTCATTGCGTTTCACCCTTTTGGATTTATTTGTAACAAGATTAAGATATTTCGAAACTTTTATTCAAAGTAAGGTAAGAATATTAACAACGTTTTGAATAAAATAATTGATAATATTATACAAAAACATTAGAATTAAAGGTTTCTGTAAACAGGATTAAAGATTGAAATATATATTTGAAAATTAACGGTGAATATTCATCATTGGTTGAAGTAAATTATTACAGATATTTTACGATTAAATTTATGTAGTTTTAGAGGTAAGAAAGTAACAGCTTTTTTCTGTTGGGCCCTTCCTGTAATGAAAAATGTTCATGTGCATACTACACAAAACTCGGTGTCAGTGGACCTGTATCATAATTTCATATGACGTAATAGTTAAGAACGTAAGTATGTCGCTATAATGTAGAAAAGTGATATCTATTGATATCCAGTTTTTTTACCAAATTATTTTATAAGATAGAAACGGCAGACAAGTGAAACGACATGTGAAAATTTTGACATAAATTTCTCTCAGAAGAGAGAAGGCACCTAGTGAGCGCTAAAAATCATGATGCACATGTAAAATAGTATACGCTTCATGAGTCACAGGAGAAACGTGTCCGAATGACTTTCTGAAGTGTGACCTCTCATACGACTATCAATGCAACCAGCTTCCCACCCTCATCCGAATCATTGCAGCAATTTGGAAGATAGAAACTTTGCCATTTGAAACCGATACGAGGGCTCTCCAACAAATGAAGTCCTCGTATTTCAAAACCAAATGCTTGCGCATAACAAAACCGCAACTCGTATTCGCAATATCTGTGGAAGACCAAAATTTCTGAAGAGCCAGTCTATAGTGACCCTTCCGTTTTCATTGATAGTATTTCAATCAGAATTCTCGAGGGGAAAAACGCACGTATTGACAGCTCAGAGAATAATGGTCATTTATGTCGCTTGGATCCGTTTTGTCATCGTACTATTCAAGGTATTTTTAAAAATTTAAATTGAATTCTCCAAGCTTTTTCATAATATATTTCCGTGTTAAGCTTTAATGTTTGTTTTTCTTAACAATATAAGAATAAAAAGATGTGATTTATATCTACCATATAAAAGTTAAGTAAATTAACAGCCTGTGAATGTCCCACTGCTGAGCTAAGGCTCCTTTTTTTGAGGAGACGGTTTGGAAGCTAATTCTACCACGCTGCTCCAATGCGGGTTGATGGGATACACATGTGGCAAAATTTGAGTGAAATCTGATGCAGGTTTCCTCACGTAGTTTTCTTTTACCGTCAAGCACGAAATGGATTATAAACACAAATTAAACACATGAAAATTCAGTGGAACCTGCCCGTGTTTCATCGTCCACGGTCATCAGATAAGATTCACGTGTTCGAGCCACTGAACCATCTTGGCTTTTTCTAGCGTATAATAATTAGAAAAAGTTGCTTTTTTTCGTTTTTTTTTTACTTAGAACGTCTACTTTCTTATATAAATATATATATGGCACCGCATTTGCGCACCACTTAAATTATTAAATGACTTATTTGGGCATATATTTAAATAAGAAGACTTAAATATTATACTTCAAAGCAGGGTCGGAATAACCTACGTAAAGGTCTCTAGGCAATATACGAGTAAGTCTCGAGAAACCCTCCCCTCAGAAAGCTAAGTAACATTTAAACCTTGTATCAATACTAAATTTCAATATCTTGGCACTAATCAAGATGAAGAATAATTATTTATTTTTGTGAATTTTTTTCTCTGTTTTTAATATACGCCTTAAATCTTTTATAAAATAAGAACGTATGTTATTAAAGGTTTTATTAGTTTTTAGATCCATAGGCTACATCGCTAAAATTATCCGGAACTGCAACAATACGATATTGTTGTTTAACAAATCTATGTCTATTAAATAATCTTCAAGTCGTCTGTTTATATATTTAAATGATACATTATTGTGAAATATATATTCAATAATAATGTACCGTGAATTGTATCACATTTGTGGATTAAAGAAAGGATGAAGGTTTGTTCAGCAACCTCTAATATCCTTCGACTTATCCATATTTATTCGTTGACCCTTCACCGGCTGCTGACTTGAGATAGCGGTGAAGGATTTTTTATTAATAGTGCTAATATGGGGTTCATCGGATGTTGAACCAAATTTCGTGTCAATCTAAAATGTATTGTATTAGTTTAGGATTACGTATGTTTATACCGCAACGAGTTTTATTCAATTTTATTAATATACTTGTTTTATTTAAATGTTAACGTGATACTTTCATAAATTATAGATTTAATCAGACTATGAAGAGGAATGTACTTAGTCGCACATAATTATTTTCAGATATAACTACTTTATGTACTCGCAGAAGAATAATATTTAAATTAGAATCTTAAAACCAACTAATATATTACTAATTACTCGTGGTAGAGCTTTGAGTTCGTCTGGGTAGGTATCCACCCAATCATCAGATTGCCGCAAAACAGCAGTACTTGGAACTCATTTTTATATGATTCCATCGTCTAAGAGATTTTGATAATATTAGGGAACTAATTAAAAAAATAATTTTAAACAATTTCTGCCATTCATTAATGCTGCAGTATCAAATAGGAGCTTACAAAAAATGTTAACAAAAATAAGTGTCCTAAACGATATATAGAGTTGTAGATGTCTGCTACCTTTTTCTTATAAATACTTTACAAAACATAAAAATAATTCTTGAAAAGATATATGGAATGGAGATGGAATGATATAGTTCTAATTATATTTTTTACAGTTTAATAATTATTATTTTTATAAAAACTCCCACCATCCTGACTCCTGCCAGCTCTAATTTCACTATCTACACAATATATTGAATGGATATACTTGGTAATAGAAACGATAACATAATATTAAACAGTTACTTTTTACAATTTTTAAAATATTTATAATAAAAATCAGAGCTACCTGAGATAGCCACTTATTTTTCGAGTTAATATAGGTCCAGACTAGATTACGTCTTGGTATCAACGACGTTGGAATCACCTCAATAACCACCATGGAGTCCACGCACTGCGAAATAAATTTACAAAACGTTGTAACTCATGAAGCAATATCGAGCCCTGCGCAAGAAGTCGCAAGCGCATTGATTGGTCGACTAGTGACTGTCTTGGGCCTTCGCTATTGCGTAGCCAATAACAAAACTTAGCGTGCGTGGGTATTTCATTTCGCATCGATTAAAATCCGTAGGTGAAAAAAAATACACCTGTGTTTATGCGCACGTACCATATATCCTTCTGTTCGCTTAACTAGCTTTTAAGATAGGCTCCCATTACCCGTATTTAGGTCATTTGGACCTCTTTATTATTATTATTCTTTCGACCGTTCTTAGAAATCCTTATTTTTATTACAAGAAGCTAATTTATTTTCTCAGGACAGAATGAAACGGAATAATAACCTACTGTTCAACTCAACATAAATATATATATCAAATATATATTTATATATACATGGAGCATCCTTTATTAAACTAATCTAAATAATTTGTATTTGTTTAATGAAATTAGCTAAGATTACTGAAATAAATGGATAATTTTTTTAAATGTATAATAATAATATCTTGGGACATTATTCACTTATATCTTACATAATTATAGTACTATTCTTTTGTAAATACAGACTCAGGACAAACAGACAAATGTCTGTCCTGGGTGGGAAAAAACTATTCAAATTGCGTAATAATTGCACATTTAATCATATTGTAGCAAACAGCTATTTGACAAGACCTATTTTATTCAAACCTAAATAAATTGTTATTAATCTTAAAATAGAAACAAATGTATAATTCCACAATCACTCAATTGAAAGGCATAGTTTATAAACATTCATGAATAAGAATTAATTAAGCGGAATCTTATTAAATAGGACTTTCGTAACCTTAATCGCAAATTCCGTTTCGACAATTTAATTTCAATGAGGCCTAAATAAATAGAGCGTTCGTTATATGGAAATAATCAAGACTTTACTGTTATATCGTAATTTGTCTATCATTAGTTGTTAAAAAGATATATTTAATTTAACCTGGTGGTAGAGCTTTGTGCAAGATTGTCTTGATAGGTACCACCCACTCATCAGATATTCTACCCCAAAACAGCAGTACTTGGTATTGTTGTGTTCCGGCACAAGGGATGTAACATCTTAGCTCCCAAGGTTGATGGCGCATTGGCGATGTAAGCGATGGTTAATATTTCTTACAATGCCATTGTCTATGGGTGTTGGTGACCACTTACCATCAGGTGGCCCATATGCTCGCCCACCTACTTATACTATAAAAAATCCTTGTAATTAAATCCATTGATGTAATAAGCATGGTAGAATAAGCCCCAAGTCTTCTCCTGAAAAGGAGAGGGGAACTTAGCCCGGTGGGCTTTTCAGCTCGTTACAATAATAATAGTAATATACATTAGTACATTATTTTTAATCATATCATCATGTTCTTACATATATTTTGAGTTTCCAAATTCAACTAATTGAATGAAAAAATAATAATTAGTATTAGTTTTCATCGCATATAAACAAAGGGACAATTTTAGGCTTCAATCCCCTTCAACAGTAATAATATCTACATATCACTGATAAGAGCTTTTCAAGTAGAAAATTAATTACTAAAATGAACGTTAAATGTTAGTTCATAACCAAAATGGCGTACACGTAAATCTTAACCAAAAATAACGGTTTCAATTTGTATATGCTTAATTCTCATTTATAATTAAAGAAAGAAAAGAAAGAAAGAACACTTTTATTTGGGACATTTTAACAAAATGACAATTAGGTACAAAATAAAAAGTAAATAAAAAAAAACAAAAAAAAAAAAAATTACTTAAGTACTAATAACTTATCATTTACAAAAAAAAAAAAAAGATAAAGTAAAAGAACAAGTACAATATAGGTAAATGACGTGTCCCAAATAGGTATACCATTCAGCAATTCATAGGTGTGGACACCTAATGCTGGTTTTCAATGGTACCCTTTTTTGATACCTACTGACGGGCGGTGACCCAATTAAAATACAAAAATACTAAAATTTAAAATAAAAACAATAGACATTACATATATAATTTATTTATAAGATAAATTGCATACATTAAATAATAATTTATTCATTCGATAAACTACACGCAAATAATTAATCTCTGGCGAAGTGATAAAGTAAAACATCGTATGGAAACTTGGATGGGGTGGATGAAATTCTTTTTTTTTTATGTAAGAGGCGGCAAACGAGCAAGAAGCTCACCTGATGAAAAGTGACTCCCACCGCCCATGGATATCTGCAACATCCACCAGGACTTGCAGGTGCATTGCCGACCTTTGAGGAAGGAGCACGCTTTCTTCTTGAAGGTTTAAAACCTGCCACTTGCATATTCCTCATAGTAGATTGGTGGACTGTACTCCACAACCTTATCTCATAATTTTTACAGCGCGTTACTTGAGTATATATTTTTATGATTATTTTATTTTTATTTTTCAGCACTATATCAACCAATCCTGGCTAATTTTCTATTTCATTACTTTACGTAATCATACTAAGATATAAAAGTTTGTATGTATGTTGTGACCACAAAGTTATTCACTTCGTTACACATACACAAACCTGGCTAATGAAGCCTATACACTAGGATCTCTGAGCGTGGCTCCAACGTTTATCAACATAAACCAAAGGCTACATACATAGCTATTGAATTATAACCTCTATCGCACAATATATAAGGGCTTTATATAGATCTTACTAGAAGTTTCGTTCTCAGATTAAACTAGAGCTATACCTACCCTGGCTCATTGAGCAATTAGTATGTGGCAGAGGCTAGATTGATTTGTTTTGAACCAATCTCGACGTCCTTCTGTACGATTAATCGGCATTTCTGCCTTCGTATTTGACATATTTGTCAGACTATTTATTATAAGGCGTGGACTATTTGCAACTGAAACTATTGCATACCCTGAGTAATGTTGGCCGTGTTTGCGTTGCCTTGGGGCATATGACATTTGCACGTTATTAATCATGTCCGTCTCACGGGGCGTTTGCGGTCAGTTATTATTGTTAATCAAATTAATTAATACGTGTTATATAATAATGGAATGCGATATATTAAATGTTGAAACAACGTTTGTATTAAATTGTATCTGTTCTAATAAAATTATCACTTAAGATTAATTTACCGTAAAACGATTTACAATTTGGTATCATCATGATATTGAATTAAATTTTTATATAAAGACTAGCTGTGGCTTCACCCGCGTATAATTAATAAAAATATAATGAATTATTTTATTACTATATTATTATTTATTATTTTATTATAATACACACGCACGCACACACACATACACACACTCACGCACACTTACACACACACACACACACACACACACACACACACACACACACACACACATATATATATATGACTACTGTGAAATAAATTAGTAATTAACGATTTGAAATTAATTTGCCGATCTTATATATAGCCTAATATTTGCGACGTCAGATGTTCTTTGTGTATACCAATTTTCATCGAGATTGGTCAAGTTAACTTTTTATTGGGCTGACTAGGGAATTATGCATCGATTCTATAATATTATTAACTATCTATTAAGTATCTAATAATGTGTCATATATGTGTCAATGAATTTATATTATAGTGTTTAATTTATAGAAGAAGCAAACATCGATGCTGGCATTAATAGCACGCAAGACAAACCTCAGTGGTGTTATTTGTATGTTTTTTTTATGAGTGATAAATTATAATTTTTCTTATGTTATTGCGAAAGAAAAAAAAAACTATATTATAACACAATAAAATCAAGGTACAACTATGTATGTTGAGTTGCTAAGATCTTTCAGCTAAAACGATGATAATAATCAACATTATCCAACATGATAGAATAGGTAAGTTAAACGTTACAAAATTTCAATCCACAAAGTGGACTTCTAAATTACCAAGGTTTTCAAAGTCCGCTTTCGTTCTATATCAAAGCTTCGTTTACCGATTTAAAACGTGTTATTTAAACATGCTGCATTTTCACGTACAAAAAGTAAGTGGTAAGTATATCAAATTTTGAAGTATATTGATTTTAAGTTGACATGGTGTACTTGGTATTCATTATTTGACACCGTCACATACATATCCGACTTGGAGCCAAGCCGAGGCCATATATTGTGCCACTTCAGTTTGCAAGGCCACCTTCACACGAAGGCTATAAACAAGCATCGAATTTCAAATGATCATACAAGTGACAAAAACCTTACGATAAATAAGACAAAAATGAATAACTACGTACTTTATAATCTCTCTGAACTTGGGAGTTATTATTTCAAAATATAATGTAATACAAGATGAATTTTAATTCCCGTTTGTCAACTTTCACCTAATAGACCACATAGAAAGATGAGATGAAAGAAATACCCCATTTGACATTTTTATAGCAAAATCATAATCTATACTTATTGACAGTAATCTTAATAAATGTACAGGAAAGGATTTTATGAAAATGTTTACGTCTATTCTGTTGTAATCGATTTTTTTAAGTTTTTTAGTTATATCAATTTAATTTCCCAATATTCACGAATATGTACACCACAACTTATTGGTGTGAATTAAATTCAGATACCTTTTTTTTTTCGCTGGAAAAACGCATTACGCGTCTCCCCCACATGGGGGGCTGTGGAGCTCGCCGCTGCTGAAGGCTCCGGAATACCCACTAAAACGCCAGCGTATCTGTATCGCCTCTTCGGTGGAGCGGCACGGACCGCTTGTGTATACTACCGCGACGCCCCGACGGTTGGCTCGATTGCACGGGCCTCCTTTCTTAGTTGGGTTCCTGGCATGCAGAGAACCCAACTAACCCCGCCGACGCTTACGACGGGGGAAGAAGGTGCCCATAGCGCCGACGTATCCTCCCTGGTCTTCTTCGGCGGAGCGGGTCAGCGGAGGCAGACGCCTCACGCTCACGCTCCGCGGCCTCTTTCTGCGACATGATACTCTCGCAGAAAGAGAACATCTCCATGCAGTATTTCTCGCTGCCAAGCATGGCGTTAATGACGCTCGGCAGCGAAAGGTCTGCGCCGACTGTCGCCGCCGTGTCATTGCCGTCCACGACACCGACCGGTAACCGGTGCGTATGGGTAAATTTAGTTACCTATGCAAATGCCATACAGAAATTGACCATGTCTTTTATGAAATAATTATGTTG
Organism: Nymphalis c-album; assembly: GCA_963151315.1. Taxonomy (NCBI): domain Eukaryota; kingdom Metazoa; phylum Arthropoda; class Insecta; order Lepidoptera; family Nymphalidae; genus Nymphalis; species Nymphalis c-album. The sequence goes on along the minus strand of OY720591.1, from coordinate 10,760,711 downwards.
TACTAAAGGTTTTGGAACCGTTACAAAAAAAAAAGAAAATGTAATGACAGCGTTTCAAAACTTGTGCTGTATAAAAATTTTTTTTTTAATTTACGGTTTAACGTGCTAATATATTAGCCACTGCATTATTTTATATTCTTAACAAATTTTGCTTATAAATTAGAATTTGTATAAGGCTTAGTTTTTTTTTTCTTAAATAAATAGTGAAAGTTTTAGTTTCTTTTTTTATAATCTTTTCTTAAGGGAAACCTTATTTATATTTCAAAAATAGAAAGTTAATCTTAAATCATATTTTAATTATAGTCAGTGTGTATCTTGCCTTATCTCGAGCACGCTTTGAATCGAAACATGTGGCTGTTGAGATTGTGAAGCAAACTTTATACCTAAAGAAAATTATGGAGTGCTGGGTTGTATATTATGTAATCCAGTTTACTCTTTTAAAGATACTCCTCAAAGGATTTGTCTGAGAATGAAATGTCTTTCATACATGTTCCAATTTGAAAGGAAATGGGCTAGTGGATAGAACAAGTAGATCTTTAACGAATATAGCGGGTTCAAAACTGTCCTAATACCTTACTTTTCATGAAATTGGTTATTGGCTTGGATTCGTGACGCAACAAACTATCGCATGCATTGCATTGCGTTCGTTAATGAATGTAATATAGACCTACAAATGTCACGACAGTACAACAAAAACTGCATGTATTGAGTAATGCCCGAAGTCGTAGAACAAAAGTTGTTGCTTATAGTGTTAGCTATCTAGTCGTGCGAAGTTGCTAGTGTGTTACAAATAACCCTGTATAGAATATACAATGCTTTTTTAAACATAAATGAATGCTTGCGAATGGTTAGAGGTTTTTGTATACAGACACATAAAACAATATGTACTGATAATAACATGTCGTATTGACATTGGCACTATAAGCAATATTTAGTACTAGCTGAGCCCCGCGGTTTCACCCGCGTATCTATACATATAAATAAAATTGGAGTGTCTGTTTTTAATATCGAAATAACCGCTTTTTACTACATGCATATGAATATATATACGGTACATACACCGAAATAACATTTTTTACAATTTTTGTCTGTCTGTCTGTCTGTTTGTTACGGCTAATCTCTGAAATGGCTGGACCGATTTTGACGGGACTTTTATTGGCAGGTAGCTGATCTTATAAGGAGTAACTTAGGCTACTTTTATTTTAGAAAAAAAATGATAATCTATACATATAAATAAAATTGGAGTGTCTGTTTTTAATATCGAAATAACCGCTTTTTACTACATGCATATGAATATATATACGGTACATACACCGAAATATTTTTTTTACAATTTTTGTCTGTCTGTTTGTCTGTCTGTCTGTCTGTTTGTTCCGGCTAATCTCTGAAATGGCTGGACCGAATTTGACGGGACTTTTATTGGCAGGTAGCTGATGTAATAAGGAATAACTAAGGCTGCTTTTATTTGAGAAAAAAATGATAATAAAAATGATTAACTTTTTTGTTAAATTCTACGCGGACGAAGTCGCGGGTACAGCTAGTAATTAATAAAAATAAAATGAATAAAAATAAGCCTCGACTCTTCCTCGATAAAAGGACTATACAACACAAAAATATTTTTTAAATTCGAACCAGTAGTTCCTAAGATTAGCCGGATCAAACAATCAAACTCTTCAGCTTTATATATTGTATAGATTCCTTATGTCGTATGCGCCACCAAATTCAAGAACTAGGATGTTATGATACTCAGAATTTGCGATCTAATACTGATTTAAACAGTAATTAAAAAAAACATGTGTGTAATTCACACGTGGTAGAAGTGAAACCTTCAAAATTTTGGTTTCAACTGTATAATGCTTCCTATCTCATTTTCTCATACGTTAAATCTTATGAATGTATGTGTCTGTCTCTTTTTACTGTCGCTTTTTCGTTTCATCGACTTTCAAATCACAACGATGGTAAAAAAATTTCACTTCAAAAGTGTAGGTTCAATCCTAACCATTCGGGTTATCAACACAAGCAGTTTGCTTAATTGGCGGGATAAATAGGAATATTAGTTGCTCATTAATAAATGGCCAATTTTTAAGGTTGCAGGTAGGCGGATGAGTATATGGGCCACCTGATGGTTCACCATTGATTACATCGCTAAGCGCCATCAACCTTGGATACTAAGATGTTATGTCTCTTGTGCTTGTAATTACACTGCCTCAATCTCCCTCAAACCGAAACACAATACTAGTACTGCTGTTTTGCGGTAGAACGTCTGATGAGTGGGTGGTGTCTAACCAGACGAGCTTGCACAAAGCTCTACCACGAAAGCACTACTGATTCCTTATTTAAAAAGAAAAGGTAATTATAATAATAAGCCACATATTATTGACATTATATAAAATAAATGACAAATAATGCGATTTCATCGGTACTCAGAATTGAAAAATATTAGCTAATATTAAAGTAACCATTTATATAATATATGAATAATAAAAATATTCGAAATATTTACATATGTATGAACAATTTATACATTTCAAATAACCTATTTTGAATAAATGTGATAGACCAATTAAAGCAATAACAACTTTTAAAATTTATCGTATTTTTATTTCGAACAAAAACAAGGCATTGTTACAGATTCAAACAAAAGTTTTCACGCTCCAGTTAACAATCATGTAATGCGTGGTTTTTTATAACGAAACTGAGTGTAATCTAAAACTAAACCTTAACACTTTATAAATTAGGTTAAATTTTGTATAACCACATAAATAATAGAATAAGATTAAAAAATCGACTTCAGTTATTATAAGTAAGTTTTTTTTTATTCGAATAGAACTAGATTTTTTTTAAATTAAGGCTTTTTTTTTGTTACAGCGTAATACAATGCCAAATATACATTGCGATACTGCTTTTTCATTTTTTAAATAACACTGCAGACGTTGATGGTAAGTGGTCATCTACACTTGCATATAATGTAATGACTCTGTCCGGAGTATAAACTACTTACATAGTTACCACATACAACAAGTATTACGTTTGATGGTAGAATGATATTGGTGAATTAATGGTACTTATAAGATGAGCATAAAGTTCTAATAGCCGCAGTCTTCCTACTGCTTCGATATATGAGTCTTTTTTTATGCAGTCCAAACCTTCAGACAGGGGTCCCATGGGGGTTAGGTATTTATCTGTCATACATTACGATGTATTGTTTCACAACTGAGCACAAGATGCAGTACACATTAAACCTAATGGTTCTTGCTAAGACTACAGCCAAGAATTATTCGAAAAATTAATTCCTTATTAAATAAGCAAACAATTTTTCTCGAAAAATAAGACGTCATTGTTGAAACAAATTTATTTAATACACCGCCATATGCCCAGCGTTTTTGCCATAAAGGGATTGTTGATTTGTTTTGACATGGCGAGTTTCAACCCTTTTTTATTCGAAATCTCTGAGCCGAAGACCCTTAGCATATTTCAATGATGTACGTTGATGTAACGAGCATCCCTTTTAAAAGGGTGAGCGGATTATCCTTACCTATGTCTGTGCAAATTGTTCGAGCGATTTTATGAGTTATTGTCGGGTTCGAAGCACTATATTCGCGTGAACTGTTACGAATTTAGTTGTTTGGTTTTGTATCGTACAGGAGTAGTTTTGAAAAGGTTCTCATTTGCAGCCGCGATATGAACAGGTTTCATGATTGGGGCTCTTTAGGCTTCCATCGAAACTGGGACCTCTCAACGCAGTCGTTATTCGTCACGTTCACGGTTTTGGAGAATAAAAGCAAATACAATGAGGACAATATACACCTTATATAAATACACAGACTAAAACTAAAAATATATGCTACAGGTATACATGTAAACAAATATATAATATTTTTAGTCTTTTTATACAGTTTCGCCTCCAACTAAACTAATATTGAAATAAATTTGAATATGTTTCTAAGTATCGCATATGAAAAAATGTTGCAATTCTGCAATGCAAATATGCAGTAACCTAAAATAATCAACATTAAGTTATACGTACATATTGTACACTTTTAAGGCTGTGCCTAAGGGTTATCTTTCAAAATACCGAATAAACTTTTTCATATTGAACACATAATTATGCATATGCAAGGACTATTCTAATACAATCATAAGCCATATTATGTTTTACCAATTTATTTAATAAGATTCGATGAAAAATTCATAATAAATAATAAATACAATAAATAAATATCCTGGGACATTATTCACACACGGCCATCTGATCCCAAACTAAGCGGAACTTGTACTATGGAAACCAGACAACTGATATACTACATAAACTACTTTTTTTTTTGTAAATACATACTTATATAGATAATTACACCCAGACTCAGGACAAACAGACATGTTCATGCACACAAATGTCTGTCCTGGGTGGGAATCGAACCCACGACCTGCGGCGTGTAAGGCAAGCGTCTTAACAACCACGCCAACCGGCTCGTCGTAAATAAATATAAAAAGGTGTAAATCTGGTTATGTATGAGTAATGATTATGTTTAAACGTAATCATTACTCATTTGACATTCAGTCATATTTTTGGGACTAGCTCCTTGTTTTTCCCTCCCTTTAGTTTAATTCTCACTATATATTTGCACAAATCTTTCGATACACGAAATCGCAATGATATCGATTACATAACCCCGAAGTAGAACAATCTGAGATGGCCCAGTGGTAACGCGTAAATTGTTTATAATTCATCTCGTGCTTGACGGTGAAGGAAAACATCATGAGGAAATCTACATGTGTGAAATTTCACTGTTATTTTGTCACATGTGTATTCCACCAACCTACTTTGGAGCAGCGTGGTGGAATAAGCTCCAAAATTTCTCCTGAATAATAGGAGAAGATACCTTAGCCCACCTTATCTTGTCCCACTGTTGTGCATATTCACAGGCTGTTAGCGTAGACTAAGTTCAGCATACAAAATTATTTAACGGAACTGAATACATTTTGAATAGCCTGATTATGAACGCAAGGCCTCGAAATTATCAGTCTTCTAAGCTAAATTCATAGTCATAATAAGTCATAATAAAGTAACGATTATAATCATTTCAATATCTTATATTCATCTTAAAGTTATCACGTAAATAAAATATCTGAAGTCACAGAAGATAAATTGAGTTTTTTACTTAGACCGCATTTATCTACTGACTCGAGTTTAGTTTTATAGCTAGATATAATAACTCCAACAGAACATACAATACACATCAACTCGAAGCCATAAATAAAATTTAATATAAAATAAAACATCCAAAATCCATCAGAACTAAGCTAATAAAACTATTCTCGTTTCATGAAACAGGTATCCATTATGAAAGTCTAATACTAAACTTAGTTATTTGAATTAATTTAACGTACCCAGACGAAATTTGGAACGTAATTTAGTGCTTAAGCGAGTAGAACACATACCACATTCAGGTGTTTGCATGCATACATTAATGTGTGTAATGCCTTCCACGATTTATAAGTACAATGGATGCCTTATCGTAACCATAATATATGTATTTTTAATTATTTTTACAACAATCTTCAGACTTTTTTTTATTGTATAGGAAGGCGTATGGGCCACCTTCTGGTAAGTGGTCACCAACGCCCGTAGACAATGGCATTGTAAGAAATGTTATCCATCACTTACATCACCAATGCGCCACCAACCTTGGGAACTAAGATGTTATGTCCCTTGTGCCTGGAATTGCACTGGCTCACTCACCATTCAAACCGGAACACAACAATAGCAAGTACTGCTGTTTTGCGGTAGAATATGTGATGAGTGAGTGGTACCTACCCGGACGAGCTTGCACAAAGCTCTACCATTATGTGATATAATATATAAAACACAATACGTTAATTGAAGTTACATTTTGTAAAATTCACTGCACGAACTTCTGGTCAAAGGTGAGATCACTTAATCCACCAGGATGCTGGATACGAAATTTTTAAATACAAATAAAAGAAATAAGTCATAATAGTCAGAAAAAGCCCCACTTCTACGCAAATATCTCCTCTTGGTTTGAAGCTGTTTCGCTGCGTACTTAGACCGATTTCTAACACGGTGGCCAATCTCAAGAGAGATTAGCCAACTGCGCCTGAGAATTTAACCCAGGACCACCAGGTCTGCATTATTTTCTAAAGAAAGTATATGTTGTAGAATTTTACCCGATACATGCACGTTTCTTCACGCTGTTTATCGCTGAGATGAATCATACACAGGCTTAAAGTCGCTATCACTGGTTCTCAGCAATAGCATTCATCCAAGCTCAATATCGAACAAATCCGCTAACACGTTTTGTGTTCATCGTGATAATTGAAACCATAATTACGTCAATTAGATAAAACATACAGCATTCCATTGTTTCCATAATCTCCGAATCTGGGCGACTTTCAATTAAAATGAAATTCCACACTCAGAGTAGCCTTTATATTTCCCTTTGTGTAAAATTATTTTATATCTATGTTTATTGATTCGTCATTGTTTGCGGGTGGGGTTGCTTTTAAGATTAAGAGGCAAAGAAACGTCATTAAATATAATAAAATAGTGAATCTGTCATGTCAGTCTATACATTGAATAAATTTAGATAAAAAAAAGAGTAATAGAACACGAAAATGTACATTTCTTATTTTTTGTCTGTCTGTACACGCTGCATCTTAAATACTACTAAACGAATTTTCTTGCGATTTTATAACAAATAGAATAAGCTCAGCTTGAAGCAACATTTAGGTTTTGTTTCATTGAAATGGCATTGAAAAAAGCTATCGACTTCGATACATATTATAATAAAGCAGTAGAAAATGCCTGGGTACTAAAAAGAATAACAAACCACGAAAATACATTTTTTAATCTATCGTTATAAAACCGATTTTGACGAGGACGAAGTCACGGTCACGAGTTAGTTAAGGGATTGTTCAAGTTTCGACTTATGATGAGTACAATTTACAATTATGTCAAAACTTATAAATTTAATACAAAATTTTTGTGTTTTAGTCAAATATAAACTAGGTCACAATTTAAAAAAAAAGGGTAAACAAGTCTTAGTGGATCTCAATTTATTAAATAAACAACGTTAAAAGTGAATTTCATAACCCAGCATACTAACTGTGGCTTAAAAACAAAATACCAGAACCGCAAGAAAAATACAACACCAAATAACAAAGGCGGGGTTACATAATATCATCGCTTATTTGCGCAAACATTCATGTATGTATAATACCCTTAGGTCGATTATTCATATGGAGCGCTAGAAATTAAAAAGGTCATAATTTTGTTCCAACTCTGTTAATTATACTTGTGTGAATTATAAGATAGGAGATTATTTTCAAAATACTTCACAGAATTTGAAGGTAATTCGTAATGTAATTAGAGACACAAGAGACATAGGTATGGATTGATTTGAGGCAGTGATGTTCACTCACCATTGGATAATCCATTTACCAATTAGTCTTACTATTATGAATATAGAAAAAATGTGATAATATAGCCGTTCATGTTTTAAAACAATGCATTAATTTAACAATCATAATTTTAAAATGTTGAATGAGTCATTGTACCAGATACAAAGGGTTTAACATCTTAAACTCACAAATTAACAGCTAATTACTAACTTAACTCACATATTATGTGATATTTTTGCAAACACACACAGACCCATAAACACAGACACCACATACACAAAATACTTTATTCGTAAGCGCTCTTATTAATAGGCTCTCACAGGAAATTTTGATACATTATAAAAGGTCCATTTCAATGTAAAACTACCAGGAGCGAGAAAATTTCATCCGAGAAGAACTGGCACATACACACACATACATATACATACAAAATATATATGCAATATAGTCATATATAATTATATTTGTGTATCGTATGGACGTCAAGCATCATTGCCAGCTACAAATAAAAATTAAAAATAATTACTATACAAGTTTATATATATATAATGTAATATACGTACATACATAAAAATGCATGACGACACCATACATAGAAGTAATAAAGACGAAACAAATAGAAGTAAATACATCGAACGATACTACGCAACACGATGCTATTAAGAGTGAATGTTCACCCCAAAAGTACCCTTTACTCGTATGTAAATGTTAGTCACACGTTCCCAGCCCTAAGCTGCCCATATTTTGTTGGAGCAAAAAGATTTTGCGGTATTGGCGAGCTTTGTAACTGTTTGTTGTGTGGTGCTTAGGTTTTCAAATGGACCCTTTCGTTTCTAAATTTTTTTCTGATTATTTATTTACAATAATACATTATGTTAGCGAATTACTGTTTTTAAATATGCGTAAAAAGAAATGTGTAGGGATTGAAATTAACTCGTATGATAGTTTTGTTTATAGTAGTTCATTGGATGATAAATACTAATTATTTGACGTTAAATTAATGACAGACTTCTTTAATCTGCTTATATTGCTTGAAATTTGATCAAATACCGAGATTTGACGATACATTTTTTATAGTAAAAATTTACAAAAAAAATTTACGCTGAAGACGCTGACCGGATCCATTTTTATGAGCATCGTATTACAAATAAATATAATTTAACCAAAACTTAACCTCAAATTGTGAACACAATCGCAATAATTACGCAACGATACAAATGCGAAGGAAAGGCCAGCAGACACGAGTCGAACAAAAAAGAAAGTTGATATTTAGTGACAGCAACCTCCCCCGAGGCTGGCCTTTATTGTCCACCAGCCTGCTGAATACAGAACGTGGCCGCAAAACCGCAGATCGGAACAAGAACTTACTGATTCTGGATATGACATTACCTAATAATATGAACGTTAAATCAATCATAATCATGATCGGCCTTAATTATATATAAAATCTTCATCTATTCTAATATATACAATTGAAGAGTTTATTTGTTTGATCCGGCTAATCTCAGGAATTACTGGTTCGATTTAGCAAATTATTATTGTGTTGTATAGTCCTTTTATCGAGGAAGGCTCTATGCTGATTTTTATTCATTATGTTTCTATTAATTATACGCGGGAAAAAACCGTGGGGTAGTCAATATCAAAATCATGATCGGCTTTATATATATAATCTTAATTATATATATAAGAGCTGTTTCAAATTTAACAACTGATTTTCTCTCTTTCTGTTATCACTGAAGTTACATTCGATAGCCAAAGACACAACATTGCTTAACTATTTACCCTATAAATAAACTGTATAGGTATCCGCAATATTATATCCGCATAATTATTACGATAGCAACTGTCACTTTTTTATTATGACCATTGAGACATCTGCATATTTTTCGTAAAAGATTGTACGTATATGTAAAAAAAATTATATAAATAGTCTCAAAAGTTAAAAGTTTAAAAGCAGCCTGTGATTATTATACTTAATGCGTTTTAATATATCCTTAAAAATATTTAATGTGATAGACAAACAGTTTGTTTGTTTCCTTAAAGTTAGTTTCATACCAAATTTCATCAAAATCGTTTTAGTATTTTGGGCATGTAAGTCAGAAGAGTTACTTGCGCTTTTATATAATATTATTATAGTTTCAAGAAATACTTTTTACTTAATCACTTTTAAACATTACAACGGAAACAATCAAACTGTTATATTTCAATAAAGCTATAACTTATTTAAAACATTCTGTTAAAATAATTTGCTTTTATTTTTAAGTGCCATCGCTTTAGTAATATAAAAATTAATTGATGGAACTTATCGTTATTGAGAAACATACAGAAGAAATAAGAATAAGATATCGCAAGTTGTATTATATTGATTTGGTTTTGAAATAACGACATTTATCTTTTAACTAATAGTCATCGTGTCATGAAAACGAAATATGTTTTGAATGAAACGGAAAAATTCTTGAACGCTTGATCGTGATTCACATCAGTGCCACATCCAAGCAATTTAGTTCCACGAAAGGCCTTTCTCTTCTATTATTTTCATTAACAAGCTTGCGCGTGACCAAAATAAAGTGGCCTTTGACGGTGCCAACGGTTTTTGACTGATTTTTTTCAGGCGAACATTGCTAAGGAATCACCCAGGCGGATTACGGTAAAATCTTTACCATTATTTCTCTTTGGAATTTCTTTAGCGAGAATTGAAAGGAAATTATAAGGAAATATATTTCTCTTATACGAAAAAGTGAAAATAAACAACTGTTAATGTTCTTTTTATAAAATATTATTATTAAAATTATTTTGTTTAAAGATATTCGGATACATCTTTGTGCTGTTTTAGGTTAAACTTTGATCACGGAGTAAAAGTTTAAAACTTTTGTTAAACATATTATACCCCGTCTTATGGCCTTCGCCTCCTGTCACAAGAAGGCTAGTTCATTTTTCAACCGAAGAATCGAAATTGCAATTCGACAAGGATATGATATTAGCTACTGTTACCACCACACACGCGGTAATAATTTATTCTGTATAACAAATAAGCAATTTACCTATTTCGATTTGAATCTACTTAATTAAGTCCTCTAAATTTAATAATGTTATATTTTCTATAGTTGTAAGGTCATGTGCAAAAGCGTCTGGGTAGGTGGCACCCACACACAAAACATCAGTACTTGCTAAAAAAAGACAGAGATTAAGCCTGATATTAAAACCCAATAATATTCAAAATAACCTTTGTAGATAGTCAATTTAGATTTCACGTATTCATACCTACATCATTGAAGTCTCGTAAATTCCAAGGCAACTTCTGTAAAACTTGTACCGCAAACGCTTACTGAATTGGCCTAATAAACCTTCAGTAGGGTCGCTCCCTCGCGAGCCATCGCCTCTTTTCGCATTGTATATTACAAGCCACAAGCAATTTATATGGAAAACCGTTTCTAAATGTATCTCGTTTGATAAGATCAACAACGCTTTGCGATCGGTATTCGAATAGAGAATTTCGACTAACATCGTCGTGTCTTGGGACTACTCCATTCGATAGTTGAGATTTCAGTCAGCAAGCATTCGCTTTGCATACTAGAAATCTATTCCCAAAGCACTAATTCTTAAGGCTACAAGGACTTGTTAAAAGATAAAACATTTAATTTGTTCATTATTTAATAGTAAGTGTTCATAATTTAATACTATTATTTTTATATGCTTCCAATAAAATTATAATAAACTTCATTAAAATAGACTATTAGATAGATATATTTTTATAAAAATTTTAACCTGTATTCATATAATAATAATAAATACAATTAAAATGGTAATTACATATTTACATTATTTAGTAAAAATATAGTAATTTCGAGGAAGATCTTATAACATTAAATATCAATAATATTATAAACATGGTTATTTGTAACGGACCCAGGAACTTCACAGGACTATATAGCTAACATCATAAACAACAACTTTTGTTCTTATTAGTAAGCTGGAGATTGAGAGCTGAAGATCGAGCTCTGTGGCGTGCCATTGGAGAGTCTTATATAGTCCAGCAGTGGACGAGAAAAGGATGATGATGATGAATATTACAAATTACTTTTTCTTTGCCTGTTTTTCACTCGTTAGTTCAGGTAACTACTTACCAGAACTTAACCAGTAATAAAAAAAACGAGCGATTGTTCGATATTGCGAATTTATTTATTATAGTCGGCGTGGCCGCGTGACTTAGCCCGCACACTCGCGCATAAGTGTTAGTTACTTTATGGGCGTCGTCCTTTGACGCTCTTGGGGACCAGTCTTTCATATTTTATTTCAATGTTGTTCATTTTCAGGCAGTCAAACGGTCTTTGTGCATTGAAGTATGATCCTGACGTTAGAGGTAACCATTGCTTCAGTGGAACATTAACTACTGGGAAACTGTTTTTTTTGTTTTATAATAGCTAGGAGGGCAAAGGACTCTACTCCACCTGATGATAAGTGGTAATAGAGTCCAAACGTAACGACTTCTAGTGCAGTCAAATTCAAATTTAGTTCAAGGTTGTTGTTTTATATTAAATATAGTAAATTTAATAAACTATATAAATTAAATGATAATAAAATATAAAATTATCTAAGAACATGGAATAAAGAAGTATGAATTAAGTGTATATTATGTATAAACAATTTCTTTGATAATAAGTGTGATGGTAAAAAATCTTTTTTACTAATTAGCCTATAAAAACTGATTGTTATTATTGAAATTTCTTTGTCATTTACTTAAACCGTTGCATATTAAAAATTATGTTTTTAATGTCAACAGTTATTCTTAAAATCAATCATTTTTTTATTACACTTAGAAATTTTATAAAGCAATTATCTAATTACCAACATTACATTCAGTATTCGTAAATCCAAACCAAAATTACCAATGTAATAAAACTTACCTCTCAATAATATAATAGGACACTGTAATAACTGTAGTCAAAGGGAAGTTAGAAATCTAATTTAACCAATAAAAATTGGTATCGTGACAACAACAAAAGATGAAGTTTATTAAGACAGAAAATTGTTCTATTGCTCGCGCAAAAGTTGCAACCAAGATAACTTCTCCGTTTTGTATCGAACGTGACCGAACTGTGAGCTTGAAATAAGATACTTCGTACATGAGAAGTAATTTCAACTTAATTTCAAGACATACACTTTAAAGTGTAGTTTGTTACATGGTAGCAGTTTTGATCTAAGATGGTATAGAATTTAAAGTTTGTCATTTTAAAACTTCTCAGAATAAAAAAATTAAGTATATTTGATCTTTTGTGAAATTATGATACCAATTGTATACAGTCTAGTACGAGTAGGTTTGGCTGGTATTTAGTAGAGAATAGTCTGAAATGATTCAGAATGTCGAACATGAGTCTCTTACAGTTACTAACCAAACTAATAAAATCAATATATATATATACTAAATTTTAACAGCCATTGCTTCGATCAATAATGTACTAGATCGGCGGTAAGCACTTCAAAAACAGCCCAAGTAAGAACACAATGACGTTTGTGAGGTTATTTCAAATTAGTATGGTCCAATCATAACTTATTGCTAAGGAAATAAGGTTGAATATGGAACAACTGTTATTGTACATTTCCTATGTCTGAAATTCATGGCGTAAGATCGTAAGTGAATGTTAATACAATCTTAACCGCACTTTATTGCTCGGGAACAAGGCATAGTTTAGGTTGAAATTATTAAACCTTTACATCGTTTTCTTCATTTTATGGTCGGTGCCACATTTGAGTAATGTTTTTGTTCGTGACGCCATATCTAGTAGTATTGTTGATCGAAGAGCCAATTTATTATTTTTCTATTTTTAATATGTATAGATTTAATACTTGACTCTATAGTCTAAAGAAACACTTGCTGAGGCAAGATTGTCCAATGGTTAAAAAAGTAACTCTAGACTATTGAAATGTAGATTGCAGGTCCAAATCCACCAACTCACAAATGAAGCAATAAGCTGCAAGAGTTTACCTAAAAAGTAAGAATGCCTTAGCCTAGCATACCTGGGCTGTGTATTTTTTTTCTATACTATATTATATTTTTTCTATATTAGCGAACTAAACATATTTCTAATAAACTCGCCCTTAACGTAAAGCTTAAAACTGATGCTTGTTCTACTTTCGTTCTAATCAATGTCATACGAGTATATTTATATATTTTTTAATTCTTATCATCAACGATAACTAGCGAAATGATTTTCACGAATAAAGTTACCTTTAACGTCATGTGAAAACACGTCCAAGCTTGTCCAGCCCATTGGGATAACTTTGTTGGAAATAATTAAAAATAATCGAATATATTTTCAGTACGTTTTCAGTAAAGGTTAATAGACGTAATAAGGTCCATGGGACCAGTTGAAGTGGACGTTAAAGTTAGATTTAACAGTATGCACTGCCAACATGCCCCCAGGCAATACGAAATCTGCATATTAAGCTAACTCAGTGACGTCATCCGTGTATTAGATTAGTGAGCTGCATATTGGGTCCGTAGATGTTTAAGCTCGGCTCATTAAATATTTGCTTCAAAAACATGAATATTAAAATTTATACTATTTACTATTTAAGCGTGGTCAACTTGTGTCCATGACATATTTTTGATTAAAATTTCATTTACGTTAAATGAAATTTAATTTCATTACTTGTCGGAGTCTTCAAAAGCTTTATTTAGCTTCCATTGTATTAAAACTCAAGTCATTTAAGAATTTTAATATGATTTGCTTTAATTTTCTATCAACGGCAATACTATGCTAATTTGATAATGCAATTTATTACCTTTTTGAAATTGGTTCATATTTTTGGTGACCCAAGAGCTGGTGCTTACTTAGCCAAAAGTCTGACTCTAGCGGTGCAGAGAGGGAATAGAAGAGCAAATCTTAAAGACGGCGTATTTTTTTATAATTTTTTATTTAAATTAAATTTATTTAAATTCATAACATTATTAATTTACATATAAAACAATATATATATATATATATATATATATATTGTTTTATATATATATATATAAGTTAAAATAATGTGCTGTTTCACCTTAATAATATGGAAATTAAAATTGGTAATAACAGTTACGTACATTATATATTCAAGCAATCATAGGCACCTCATCGATCCCAGGGGATATGTTGTTCCTTTAATCGAGCACACTTTTCCAATTTCAAAGTAACGTTCCCGCTTCAACTAAACCAATTCTTCTTCTCATTTATCAAGCCACGATCCGAGTAAATACAGCCAATCCTTTGTTCAAGTAAGGAACTTGGGGGAAATAAAAAAATTATTTCTTATTGTGCAGCTACAATTAACCTCTCAGAAAAATAAATCGCGAGTAACGATCTACCGTATAAACGGTTATGAGAAATTATTTTTAGATTTGTTTTATTAATAGATTTCAATAAACATAAGTTTATGTACGAATATAATTTTAGTTGTTAATATAGGTACGCTTGCCGTTTTGACGTTTAATATAAACATACTTAATTATGTCAATCGGGTATTATTTTATAAATATTAGTATTATGTGTTTTAATAAAAACTTAATTATAATTTTGCCACAGATAGGTATGCGTTTAATATTTCGTTCGTGAAAAGTCAAAATATTCAATTTACGTTGTAATGTTCGCAGAAGTGAAATTGATTTTTATATCTTGTTTTCACTTAACGATGCGCGAACGCATTCAACGTTACCGAATGGTGTCGGATAACGCAACAATTATCCGATACACTTCGCGTGGCGTATATTTTACTTTTTTCGCTCGCAGAATTGACGGCCGCTGGAACAGAAAAGTTCTCGAGTAGCGACAATGAAACGGAAGCCGTTGGATGCGGGCAGCGCAAGACCGGCCAAAATGGAAATTCTTGGAGGAGGCCTTTGTCCAACAGTGGACGTCTTTTGGCTGACGTGATAATGATGATGATAAATGATTTTATACCAGAAACCTTCACGAATAGAATCCACATAGATATCCACCTTCAACAGAATCCACATAGTTATAAAACTCAATTATATAAATGATACGAATTGAATAAATAAGAATAAAAAAGAAAAAAAATTAGGCACATATAATAAGAACAAAATCAAGTATTAATGATTATACATAAGAAGTATTGCATTACTGACAAATATTATATTAATGAGAGATAAGCATGTAATGTTTCCAAATTTTCGAAATTATTAGTTTTTGAAAATAAAATTCGGGCCATTTTTAACCGACTTCAAAAAAAGGAGGAGGTTATCAATTCGTCTGTATGTTTTTTTTTTTTTTTTTGGTGTTGTTACCTCATAACTTTCGACTGGATGAATCGATTTCGATGATTTTTTTTTTATTTGAAAGGGTTTGCTTTCCCATTGGTCCCATTTTTTTTGGTCCAGTTTTGACAGTGGAATCCATGAGAAAACCATATAAGTCGTAAATTTGCATGAGGTATGTGCGCGACAAATGCACGAATAACTCGATTTCTATTCAACGGATTTCGATGATTTTTTTTTTATTGGAAAGAGTATACTTCTAGGGTTGTTTGATGATAGTTTGGTTAGATTCTGATTATAGGATCCATGACAAAGTAACGGAAATCTTCAATTCTTAGTAGCAAATTAACGATACACGACCGAATCTTTTATAGGCTATCTAGATTTATCATTCACCTACCATAACATCGTTATAATCAAGTACTTGTAGTACTATTGTATAAAACACTTCTTTATATACCGTCAATAGTTTTCGCAGCGCACGCGAAATAATAACTTTTATAGGCAACAGTTAAATACGTTGGGTTACATTGCTCCATTTTAAGAAGGGATCTATAAGTTTTTGAAAATATAATATAGCCTATGTTACTTGGTAAAGACGTAGCTTTCTAAGGGTGAAAGAATTTTTAAAATCGGTCGAGTAGTTTTTGATTTAAATCGTAATAAAAAATCAAACAAAAATCAAATCTTTCCTCTTTATAATATGAGTTATGCATGTAAGCATTAGTATATGTTATGTTTGTAATTGAAACATATTTGAACATCTACTAAAAGTTGAGACCAATTTTGAAAATTATACAATATATCGTATAAGTACTCTTATATACATGTTATATTTATGTATATTTATATATTGATTACTAGTGTTTTTCCCGCGGTTTCACCCGCGTAGTTCCCGGTCCCGTGGGAATATGGGGACAAAATGTAGCCTATGTTACTCCCTGATAATGTAGCTTTCCATTGGTGAAAGAATTTTTTAAATCGGCTTAGTGAAACCACTACACGCATAAACATGCGTGAAAGCGTCACAAACAAACTTACTTTCGCAATTATAATATTAGTTAGGATAATATAGATACTTCCCCTTTTTTTAATATACAGACATTCCGTCATAGTTTATGGTGAAGAATGGTATAACGCAACATCTATAAACATACAGTTTATTTAATTATTACTAGAAATAACTATTTGGTTATGTTATGGCTGCCCAACACCCCACCAACTAAATCTATTTAATCAAAACATGTTAATTTATATTCATACATTTAACCATATTAACTAATATTTATTAATTCAGTACCAACATGCATTTTTCTTTACGTTTCACTGTTTTAGATTAATATATTTAAATAATAATATAAACGGCGCTGTCTCATATGAGCTGCACGTTTAGTAGGTCTACCCATATTCTACAAATTAGTGAGTGTACTTCAGATTCACTAAAAATCGAAAAATAAATAAAAATTTTAACAAAACAAAAACCGACTTCATAGGAAAAACAAATTAATATGCACTAAAAAGTAAAAAAATAATTGCGTATTCTTCTATAATTTGATAATTAACTTACTATTTTCTACTCAACAATATGTAGGACGAATGTGTAGTGTGGTTGATAATTTATTTACAATTATTGTTATTTTTGGAGTCGATGTCAGCTAAGGAAACACTATAATATACCTAGCAATAATAATACGGGAATCTTTTAAAAACAAACAAAAACATACACATTACAAATTGACTTTTATTCGCCTCGTTAAGTTGCGCGTGCGACACAAGCACATCTCACCTATAACTAACTATGTATGTAGTTATAAACCCATCTTGGCTGACATCGACTCCAAAAGTAACAATAATTGTAAATAAATTATCAACCACACTACACATTCGTCCTACATATTGTTGAGTAGAAAATAGTAAGTTAATTATCAAATTATAGAAGAATACGCAATTATTTTTTTACTTTTTAGTGCATATTAATTTGTTTTTCCTATGAAGTCGGTTTTTGTTTTGTTAAAATTTTTATTTATTTTAAACTCAATAGTTTAACTGTAAGAAGTAATAATGTACACACTCCATTTTATGAAGTAAGCTAAATCATATGTTACATAAACGGAATATTTACCTATTCACACCATACCTATAGCCTAGCTATTCAACCTTAATGACTCTGATGACCTGCAGTATGTTAATAACGACTTGCTTGATTAATCTACACTAATATATTACGTTAGTGAGTTATCTAAAGCTATGCACGATCAACTAATTTAAGTAATTCACGTAATTGATTAAGATGATAGACACAGGTACAACTATGCAGTACATATGTTTTCTATGCCTTTGGTTTATCTTTTATAGTTAACTTGGTAGGATTATGTGCAAACTCGTTTGTGTAGGTACCACCTACTCGTCCAATATTTTATCGTCAATCAGCAATAATTAGTATTTATGTGTACCGGCTTGTGAGCCAATGCCACTTTCGGTCATTCTGAACGTTCTCCGATCCAACTTCACTGGAGATGTTATAGTTCAAAAGTTGATGCACAATCACTAACAATTCCTTTTCTCTCATAATCTAATAGGCCAGCAAGCCGACACAACTAGATAATCAGGCGCAGAACCAAAAAATTTACGTGACGAACCCCGGACAGCTTTTGAAAGTATTAGATAGAAAAGAACAGTATTTTATTTTTGCCCGATTGAGTTTCGAATTCAAAACACTGAGTTTTTCACCATTATGAGCAACGCATTAACCAAACGAGACGGTTACTATATTAGTAGTCATATGCGGCTTTGCATGCAATTAGACAGTCATATCGCAGCTGTCTGGACGTTGTTAAATTTATTCCGACCAACTTCATGTAACCCGGTGCCTCAGCTCAAATTAATATAACGTAGCTACGTTCTCCAGTACATATTGCTAAAACATTCTCAGGAGATATTCGAGTTTATATTTCATCAAGAATTGTACAATTATTTATAATTAAATAAAAACAGCTGTACTTGTGTGCAGTGTATTACATATCTGTATTCCAAGAGGGTTGTATTTTAAAGGAACTATTTGATTCGAAGTAGCAAAGGTCGGCTTGATAAACCTTTGACAATAACGTCTGTGTTTGTGTGAATACTAATTCTTACATTCATTTGGACTATGTGTCACTAATTACGACACTATTCAAAGTCTGAAAGGATTTACTGAACATATATTGGGCCTAAAATAAATCCAGCATTAAATCAAATCAAATCAAATCAAAATACTTTATTCAATATTGAAGTATTACACTTACTTATTGATTGCCAAACTGGAAACTACTACCGGTTCGGAAAGAAACACCCAGCCCTGAGAAGAACCGGCGAAAGAAACTCAGAGGGTTGATTTTTTTTTTACTTTTTTTATGTTTTTTACAAAAAAACAAAAGAAATAGCCATGCGGCGATCGTCTCATTCCCAAGGTGTGCTATCATCCATAAATTCATTAATTGTATAATATCCTTTAGCACACAAGCGTTCCTTTACAATTTTTTAAAGTTTAGCAATTGAATTATTTTGAACGCTTTCTGGGATCCTGTTGTAGAAACGTACACATAGCCCCACAAAAGAGTTACTGACTCTATGCAGTCGAGTAACGGGATTAATTAATTTGTGTTTATTCCTTGTACCAATGTTATGAGTATCACATTTTCTCACAAAATCATTAATGTTTTTCCGTACATACATAACATTACATAATATGTATTGAGAAGCAACAGTTAATATTTTAAATTCTTTAAACTTCTGTCTTAGGGATTCTTTAGCTCCTATGTTATAGATCGCGCGAATAGCCCTCTTTTGCAGCACTAATATCGTATTGATAGCGGCCGCATTACCCCACAACACAATGCCATATGACATTATACTGTGAAAGTAACTAAAATATACAAGGCGGGCCGTATCAACATCGGTGAATAATCTTATTTTCTTAAGTTTAATATGTTCCGTATTATGATACAGTTGTAATATTTTAAGAATCGATATTAAATTTCTCATCTAATTTAATATAACACGTTGCTGTAAATCGTAAGAATATATTACTATATTAAATTGAGAAAAAGTGTCACAGACCTTGTTATAAAATAAAGAAAATAAAAGTTTCTACAAGAAACTAAAAGACCGCAGACGTGATCTCATTAATGACTAGCAGTAGACCCTCTACTAACTCTAGAATACCATATTATTTATAAAATCTTAACAAAACTGGATTTGATAATCAATGACAAATACTATTCTTAAATTAAATACATTATTTAATATTTGATTATTATATAAATACATTAGAAAAACAACATAAAATTACATAGAAGAACAACAATTGTAAATAATTTTTTTATTGCATAGGAAGGCGGACGAGCGTATGGGCAACCTGATGGTAAGTGATCACCAACGCCCATAGACATGGCATTATAGGAGATGTTAACCATCACTTACATTAACAATGCGCCACCAACCTTGGGAACTTAGATGTTGTGTCCCTTGTGTCTGTCATTACAATGACTCACTCACCCTTCAAACCGGAACACAACAAGCTTGCACAAAGTTCTACCACCAAGCAATATACAATTATTTTTTAATTTTCTGCTTTATGACTTTTTTCACTTGGTGGTAGAAATATTTATTTAATACAATTACATTAACAAACATAAATGTGATCTCATATACTCGTATATAAAAACTAACCTAGTTAATTTAGAATCTGAATTATTCTATAGAAGCTGTTAAATCTGTTTACATTCTGCATCGTTCACAGCAAATTCTATACCGTTATTGTCGATATAATAGCACGCGCTATTTGTCATTAATGCCGTGTATCAGATCAATGGGGCTTTGATTAGCTGTATCAATAATGTAATGTTTGTATAGACACTGTGGTAAATACGCAATATTATGATTTTATTATCCGAGGGATTAGTATGCATTACTTACTTTTACTAGGTGATAGGTGTTCGAGCAAGTCGAGGTACCACCCCCTCTTCGTATATGCTATCGTAAAACAGCAAGTATAGTGTTGTTTTGTAACTGCACAAGGAATATAAAGGTTCTTAAGGTGGGTGGCACGTTGGCGGTGTAAGGAATGATAAATATTTCCCTTAACAAATAGGCTTATGCTGAAACAGAATTTCTCAAAACTCTACATAATGTATATGTAATATTTATTTACTAATATTATCAATCGAAACATAAAAGAATAGGATATATCGTATTCATAAATAATATACTAAGCTCGCTTCCTTCAACTTTGATTGCTTTTGAAAAAGTTTCCTTTTAAGGATTTTGGAAAGGAGCCAATATTAGCGATGAATATCAATGCTACATCTTTTCGCAATTCCGAGAGGGGATTTTGAAGGTCAGAGGCGAACCAGACCGACGTCCATATATAACGGTCAGACTCATCGCTTACAAATGATTTGAAATGTTCTCAATATCATTCGCTACTAGTGTTTACGAAGTTGCAAGTTTTCTTGTTATGTCAATAAACGAACCACTTCATAACTACTAATCAATTTTATTTGTCTTGTTTGTGGGTATAATATAAAAGAGATATATATCCTCAGAAAGAGGAGAAGAGGCCTTAGCCCAGCACAGGCTGTTACTATCGTGTGTATAAAAAAATTTTAGCTTTCATAATTCAATAAGATTTCAGGCGTAAGAGCAATAGCTTTATATGTTATCTGTGACACAGTCAACAAAAAATCAATAGTAATTTCGGCATCAGACACTCGAGCTTTATGAACCAGCCTCTAGATAATCAAGCAGACATGAGATTAAGGTGACTTCCGGTTCGGGATTCTTCTAATTATTCACGCACAAGAAATTTAGAAATTCTTAAAGACTTCCTTTGCTAAAATTACACGAAAGTAATATATATAACGTAATATAAAGAACAACATTCCTCGCGTCTATTATACACACCAATCACGTTTCATCTGAATGTGTAAGCGTAATACGTCAGCAATTTATCACCAGACCGAAGATCAATGGGCCAAAAACGTTTCGTATGTAGGTCGGACGATTTTAGAACGCAACTTTATCTTTAATGCCGAAGTTCGAAGCTTCTTAGTGATCAATTTTGCTACAAATACAGTAAATCTTCGTCGCGATACGATGATAATCGATTACACGTCATATTCTAATGGAGCAAATGCTATTTTTGTGTGCAATAAATTATCCTGATATGAATACAATGTTTACAGTATACGCATTTTGGGGATATATTCTTTTGGATATAAATCTGTTTATTGTTTATCATATTTTTTAACGTTTTTCAAGGTTAACGTGTTTGCCTCGTGATTGCATCGTTGGTCTCTAGAGGCTTCAGGCAGTGGAATATGAGATAACGGGATCAAAGTTTAGGTGAAACTAATAAAAGTCATTGAGTTTTTCTTTTAAGAAATTTTGGTATCATGAAAAGCAAGTCACCGAAAGTCAAAGCTGTTAGTTCTACGTTAGTTCTGTCTTCGGTTATTCTGCATTGTCACCCCATTAAACTATAAGAAATACAGAATGCACCTGTGTGTACAAATTTGTACACTATAATATATGGATCGAGATAATTAATTGTTATTTTTCATATTAATTTTATACGAGCTCGCTGCTAATTTAAAATTCGAATTTGTGTATTTATAAATGGAGTAATAAAATATACTACTCCTTATTAATCGCATGAATCTTAACCGATTATCGTGGGTTCAAACCCGGGCTGGCACCACTGAATTTTTTTTTATTTGATAGGTAGGTGGACGATTATTTGGCCACCTGATGGTAAGTGGTCACCAACGCACATAGACAATGTATTGTAAGAAATGTTAACCATCGCTTACATCGTCAATGCGCCACAAACCTTGGGAACTAAGATGGTATGTCCCTTGTGCCTGTAATTACACTGGCTTATTCACCCTTCAAAACGGAACACAGCAATATAAAGTACTGCTGTTTTGCGGTAAAATATCAAAATATCTGATGAGTGGGTGTTACCTACCCAGACGAGCTTGCACAAAGCTCTACCACCGAGTAAATTGTGTTTATAATCACCGAGTAATTTGTGTTTATAATTCATCTCGTGCTTGGCGGTGAAGGAAATCATCGTAAGGAAACCTGCATCTGTCAAATTTTACTCAAATTCTGCTACATGTGTATTCCACTAACCCGTATTGGAGCAGCGTGGTGGAATAAGCTTCTCCTCAAAAAAAGGAGAAGGGGCCTTAACTCAACAGTGGGACATTCACAGGCTGTTACTACTACTACTACTTACTTATTTATTCATTTCCCGTGCAATATAAAATATATTATTAAAATATGTGTGTATGTATAAGTATATTATTAGTTTTTGATAACATTAATATTTTATCAACTTGCATTCAAAATCGACCTGCTCCTCGCTTCGTCTACTCAGTAGTAGAGTTTTGTGCAAGCTCGTCTGGGTAGGTACCACCACCTCAGCAGACATTCTACCGCTGAACAGCAAGTACTGCTGTTTAGTATTATTGTTGTGTTCTGGTTTTAAGGGTGAATTAGTTAGTGTAATTATAAACACAAGGGACATAGCATCTTAGTTCCCAAGGCAGATTAAAGATGTAAGCAATGGTTAACACTTTTTACAATGCTATTGTTTATGGGGAATGGTGACCACTTACCATCATGTAGCCTATATGCACGTCCGCCTTTCTATACAATAAAAATAAAGTCTCGCTTCAATAAAATGTGTCAATGTAAAAACGTTAAACTAGGTTACGCGCGTCACAGTGCCCTAGTGTTGAAACGCATGACCCAATGTACCTACATGTTTGAGCACTTCTGAACTTTCTAGATTAATACGCTCATGTATCTCTGACATACATGCGACAAACAAACCGACCGTGGGTTGGTTTTATGAATCATTTATTTCATTCTTAGTATTATTTTTTTCATCTGGCTTAAAACTTCTAGATTTTTTTATATTAAATGAGTAAGGACAGACAAATGGCCACCTTATCGTAAGTAACCACTGTCTATAGACTTTGGAAATGTGAATATTATTAGCCCGCCAATCTTGGGTAGACACTGGCCATAGTACAAGCTATGCTTAGTTTGGGATCACATGGCCGATATCATCAAAAAACATCTGTGCAATTCACACGTGGTAGAAGTGAAACTGTCAAAAAGTTTTGGTTTCAACTGTACAATGTTTCCTGTCTCATTTTCTCCTACGTTAAATCTTATGAATTTATGTGTCTGTCTCTTTTAACTGTCACTTTTTCGTTTCATCGACTTTCAAATCAACGATGCTAAATAAGTTTTCACTTCAAAAATTTAAAAAAGTACAAGTAATCAACAAACATTAAACTGGCGATTACCTATTTATTTTATATTTTTACTTTCATTTTGCATACTAACAACCTTTTGAGGTTGGAATGAGAAACCATCAAGCCCAACGTTCGTGCAATAAAACAAATAAGACATTCACAAAAGCTTTGCACATATTTGTAATTGAATATATCACAGAATAAAACTAGTTGAAATTCACATAAGACAAGACCCGATGAGTTTGAATATCGGAATGAAATCGGATAAAATTCTGGCATATTATGTTTCAGCCTGCAGTTCAATTAGTAAGATCGGACGTTAATTAAAACCAAATGCAATCAATAAATGCAAACTAAACGTTTTTATATTTTCTATATAATATTTCAGTTTCGTGTTTTTTTTTTATTTCAAATTTAAATTCATATATAGTTTCTTTTCTCATTTTTATTCCTGGCCCAGCAGAGCTTTTGCACGTCAGGAAAAGATAATAATAAACAAGCGGTACTATCTCGAGTACTGTTGGGCTATTATACAGGGTTATTTATAATGACCCATCTTTTTTTCATGTATTGAGTTATATCCGAGGTCGTAGAACAAAAGTTGTTGCTTATGGTGTTAGCGATCTAGTCCTGCGAGGTAGGTGGGTTATTACTAATCCTGTATAAGAGCAAACTGGAAACAACGCTGAATACGGTATATGTTGGAAACTGATATGCGACATTGACCATTATAATTATAATATTACACGAATACGCTCATCAAAATAGCATATCATGATAAGTCTGTTATAATAGCACTGCTGAGCGTAGCTTGATTTGTGATATAGATTTCGAATATGCCACAAATGTTTATGTGTATATGCAATAACAACAACAATAACATCTAACACGAGCTCGCTCAGTTATACTACAGCGGTCTAGAAACAACAATAAACATGCAAACAAACAACACCATTATATATACTGTCACTGTGAAATATCTTAAAAGTAAGTGCCATACTTACAAATCGATACAATCATTTATTTAATTTTAAATGTTAAAAATGCTATAATAACTAATACGAAAAAAAAACGCAATTCATTTTTTATTCAAAACTGACGACAAATCTTTATAGGCATCGATGATAAAAGTTCCTCATTCTTTGACGTCACTTAAATATGATTAATTTACCACTAAAACTATAACACAATATAGATCACGCTTAAATCCGAATTCTTAAATCAACAGTGATTTCAAATAACTTTCAAATTTCAAATAGTTTAACGAATTTTATTTTAAAACTCTATTGCAGTTTTAAAATACAATTCGTTAAGCATCTATTAGAACAGGCAAACATCCATCAACCACTATGTATGATTGTTAAAGCGATATGGCTAGGCAGCGAATCAACTCGCTAGTCGAAGCATTCCATACCACGCTTGGTGACAAGCAAGCCTGCTAAATCTTATTTCCTATTAACTTTAAATCTAGCAGAAGAACAAAGAAATAAGACTTAGGCTCTATTGGTATACGGTCTATCGACGAGAACGACTCGGAATCGATCCTGATCCCACTCAATTAGAATAGAATAGAATATGCTAACCTAACACTTTATAACAGGCTTTTATAGAAGAGTTATTAAAAAAGAATAAAAAATAATATTTTCTTCAAATACATCGACACCGTTTATTTTAAATATATATATTTCGTAGATTTATCCATGTATAAGAAGTCTCCATTATATGAATTATGTTACGCTCAAAATAAACTAAAAGCACTATTCACTGTTACTCACATACACATGTCATTATAACAAATTTGTCCGTACATTTATAAATATTTTTGATAGGATTTATCTTGAGATCAATTTGGGTGCTTCTTCAAATTCCAGTAAGAAATAATTGTCAATGCATATTAATTACGATTTAATCAGAAGAGCATTCTAAAGTGAGTCATCGTCAGGTATTCTGCCAGGCCTTCAAATGTGATATAATTTTTCATAACTGAAAAAAAAACTAATTTTATAGTCGATATTATTTTATATTCTGTAAAAATGTGTACATTTCAAAGGTATTCCATTTATTCCAGGATTAAGATTAAATAAATACATAAAATATTTATAATTAAAAAACAAACAACATCGTATGTTATTTTATTTTCGTATTTCTACAAATTTTAAGCCCATTTCCACCCACGGCTTCTGATAATAGTTTAATATTTAATAGGTAAGATTTTCTGGAATAAAATGTTTTTCAAGTTATCCTACAATAGATGGATAAGCCCTAGTCGAGGAGGGTTTAATGTAACATTTTTATATTAAATAAATAAAACGAATCGAATGTGAACTCGAATATAAGCCTGAGAATTTTTAACTGAATAAAAATCTGAAAAATTCTCCACTCAGTGTTGAGAACTTTCGGTGTTACAAACCAATGGAGTACGATCGACTTTCGCCACAGCGGTGAGGGTTTTTAATTGTTAAGAATGTGGGAGTGATACCCAACAGTTCCAAATCTCCGCTGTACATACACTCACACTTTCTGGTAAAATTAAAATAGTCCAAATCGGCAGTCTAAAGGTATATACTTCGGTCATATAAAAATAAGAGACATGCAAACTAAACTCTCGATATAATTAAATTGAAGAAAAAAGAGTGGCACTTTTTTGCAATTAAATGCACTTTATTTATATCCTATCTCTGCCTCGTTGGTA
Source organism: Nymphalis c-album (assembly GCA_963151315.1). Classification (NCBI taxonomy): domain Eukaryota; kingdom Metazoa; phylum Arthropoda; class Insecta; order Lepidoptera; family Nymphalidae; genus Nymphalis; species Nymphalis c-album. The sequence continues at coordinate 10,734,034 of OY720591.1, read as the reverse complement.
TAATGGCTAGCTTATAAAACCTTGGACCCCAGGGTCCAAGGTTCTAACTCCGGGTTGGAGCTATAAAAAGCTTGGAACTTCTGTAAGGTAAAGCCGTTTGTGCTGTGAATTATTTCTGGTATTGTGGGATTATTGTCTAAAAGGATTGAAAGATTGAGATAATAGAAAGTGCACCTGTGTTTTGCACTTTAATACGTTGGCCCAATTTGCTAATTTCCTTTGAGATTGGACGTTATATCTCTCAGAAGTTATATACGCATACAAATTCGAAGTGGACATAATGGATGGCTAAAAGTTTCACTACAAGAACTTTAGAAATAGAAACGTATATTTAATCATGAGCTCACAAATTAGCCAACGTTTACCTTATAATTTTATCTTTTAAGACGTTGTTTATAACAATAATTTAAGTTGATACTGTAAAAGGCACAACTTTGAAACTATAAATGTTCCATTATTCAAGTCAGTGAATATCTTCTTAATTTAAACAAGTTTATTTTAAGGTTTAACCAAAAAGGTTGTAATAATTTTTTGTTTAATGTATTACAGGAAATAGATGTAAGTTTTAATATCTTGAATTATTTTATGTTGAATGTAGAGGGGGCAAACGAGCAGGAGTCTCACCTGATAGAAAGTGACTAACACCGCACATGGACATCTGTACCACTTGCTTGCAGGCTTGCAGGCGCTCTTTTCTTGGGTTTTTATGTTGTATCGGTTCGGAAAAGACGCAGGCGAAAGCTGGTTCCACGGAGTGGTTATGCGAGGCAGGAAATGTCTTTAAGTGCGCGGTGTTGTGGATTTCCAGATATTGAGGTGGAATTTCGAATACTGGCGCGATGCTGGGTGGTGAAATTCAGCGGCTGGGTCTAATCCAAACAATTCTTCAGAAAATTTCCCGTGATATATGAGATAGAGGATGCAGAGAGCCCAATCAAGAGCCAAGAGATCTCTACGCAAATCCAACGTATCAAGCCAGTCAGTAAGAGCTTGATTGTCAACAACTAGAACTGCTCTACGTTGAATGCGATCAAAAGCGAGAAGCTGGTACTAGGAAGTTTCCGCCCCGAGATAAGAATAGTACTACATGTGGGGCCGAATTTGCGCCCTGTAAAGTTTTAGACTATGAGCCGACGAGAAGTACAGTCTCATCTTGTTGAGCATATCAAGCTTTTTAGAAGCCAATTTGGCTTTACCTTCCAATTGACTGCGGAACTGAACTTTCGAAATCACGACGCCAAGTATCTCGATGCTAGCTGTGGCAACATTTAATATATCATATATTTTTTTGTTTAAGGGTTTTTTATAAACAGTCTTCGTCACCCTTTGACCGATTGCCGTGGCTGTAGATATATGTATGACGGCGCCGCCACCTTGTTTTAAAAGCTGCACGTGCAACTGTCAACTACCCACCACTAAAACCCTATAAAAAGCAGCGCTCGACTAAGCGAGCAGTCATTCTTTAGACATCAGTTGCCCGGTGCACATCTTGCATTGCAATTATAAAGTGTTATATAAAGTGTTGCTGTGTTGTATAAGAAGAATGTCTGCCCCTGTGCCGACATATATTAATTTTATCATGGATCCGGTTTTTACACTATCTACTTTGTTAAAGGTTTACCGTTATGGGTACAATGAGTACAAAAATAGTTGCCGATATAAATCAGAGATCTGTTTTTGTATTTATACATTATTAATAGTGTGCATGGCAGCTTGGGTTGAGATACAGATTGTCACACAAAGTCAGTTGCTATCAGTTGTAGATCCGACGACGTCTCATGCGACATTTTTCATACGGTTGTTTTTATTGTGGAAATATGCGATTAGTTGTTCTACTCTACCAGGAATAAACTAGATTTTTTTTTGTGAAACAAAAAACTTTATTTAAATAATCAACCGCATAAAGAATTAAATATTGAATGCTCTTTTAATTCTTTGTCATTTCAACGGAAAATCTTAAACCTTAAAACAAGCCACACAAAATTAAATACATTTTAAATGTATAAAATATAAATAAATTTAAATACATATTTCAATTCGTAGAATGCAACGTTAATCGCAGCTGTATTTAAACCAGTGGAAAAGCATGAGCATTGGTCAGTCATCCATAAACTTGCTTTGACTATCCTTACAAAGCGATTTAGTCTACGTTATGAACTTAATTTTTATCACAAAGCGAAAGAGATCACTAGGACTTTCCATGAATACAACTGTAACGGTAAAATATTAATGGTTCCGTTATTTCAAATTAGGAATCGATATATGTATTTTTGAATTGAATGAAATGTTGGCTGATGTATGTACAATAGAAATTGATTGATTCATTACGATTCTTCTACGCCGAAAATATTGCCCGAATATTAGTTTACTTTTACTACTTGGGATATGAATCAAATATTTTTTTAACAATAGAATTATCAAAAGTTAGAAGCAGTTCATTAAATCCTAAAGTCATAGTGAGTATTTAAATATCATTAAATAAAACTTTACCATATCTTCAACCTAAGCTTGGATGCCAAACCAAAATATACAGTCATATCATGAACAACCTCTGAAATAAAATCTCATTAATTTAACTTTTATGAAATATGACCTCTACTGTTCTGTAGACGTGTACGCGAATCTTAACTGAACGTTATGGGTTGAAACTAATAAAAATATATTTCCCATTTTTATTGCTTTTCACGAACAATTCACATTCTACTTGATATTTGGTATGTCAACAATATAATTTGCTTACAAAACCTTTTACTGCTATGACATACATGTTTTTTTAAGCTTATTCAGTGCTAGCTTATTATAAAACCATAACTTGCGAGAAGAAATAAAATAAATATCAATTATGACTGTTAAAAATAAAAGTAAACTCGTCCGCTTTCCTATGCAATAAAAAATTTCATATTAATTTTGGATAAATAGTGTCTTATTCCAAAGTGAATCCTGTTACGATATTGGTGTTCGAATAATTAAAATGTAGTCAATGCTTAGTAATGTGTATTAAGTAAAACAGTAGTTATCCTTTACCAAATGATTTTAAACCAGTGAAAATGAATGACACAATAGCAGTTCATTTATGGTCCAGAGACTAGCAATAATATCACGTGAGAGCCAAAATGTCAACATATTTCGAGAAGTAATTTTATTTGCTCTATTCATCATTGTGTTGCAAGATAGGATCTTTATTATATTATCCTAGCCGTCTGCTTCGAATTCAACCAGGGCGATAGTTTGAGAAACAATTTAGAGACACACCGACCGCTTAAATTCGAATATTATATAGTCTATGATGTTACATTATATATTTTAAAACAAACAATAATAATATTTTCTTTACTATTAATATATCATAATATAACTATTATTATTATCATAATATATACTAATACGAAAGTATTTAAATGTTTTATAAAGCTGTGTTTTGTTCATGTATTAAATTATATGTAAATAAACTATTTATTTAAATATTTATCTAAGTTTTTTTTATTAAAATTTCAAAAAAATGTTTTACTTTAGTCCGAACATGATTACCTAATTTCCGATAATATTTTTGTGCTGTGTAATTATGTATAAAATATAAAACCTTGTATTATTATTGCTATCACTGTTAGTCATTTTTCACTCGGAAAATTTTAACAACGATTCAACGGGGAAATTTTACTAGAATTCTCGCCGCCATTCCACGCGGTCATAATTTGTATAGTAGTAGTTTTTAAAAAATATATAAAATCTGAAACATCATGAATTTAAGTTGTTTTAAAGTTTAATGTTAATATAGTTTTTTTATTTTATTAAATTGGAGAAACCTAAGAAATGTTAAAATTAAAAATATTTATTATTCATTCGAGTAATGACGGCAGTTTTTAATCGTCATGTTACAATATTGATTTAAATCGTAAAGCTATCACAGGTTTAGAATGTAGATTCTGCCGAGAAGATCCGGCAAGAAACGGTAGAAAATATATTTCATCCTTTTAATTACACTCAATCAATTAATTTTAAATTGATGCATAACATCTTGGAAATAAATACCAATTCCACGGTTTTTATCTATACTAACATATAAAAAAAAGAGTGTGTGTACTTATGTACACGCGTTAGAAGTTAAACTTCTTTGGCGTATGGAAAAAAAAATAACTAAAATGCAGTAGTGATTAACGATAAATATTAAAATTGATAAAAAAGATTTTATTTAAATAAAAAAGGTTTTATTAACGTAATAAAAATACTAGAATATACAACTTGAACATAATTATCGATTTTCATGCCACCTAGAACTAACTTCACGTTGTAGAATTCAGGTGTTTAATGAGCGGTTAAGCAGACAGCTTCATACTGTTAATTTTGTGTCACAGATGCGCGCGCATCTTAAAATTTCACTCTCATCATTTTTTCATAACGCGCCTAAAGAAGTATAACTTCAACAAGAACTTACTGATTCTGGATATGACATTACCTAATAATGTGAACGTTAAATCAATCGTAATCACGATCGGCCTTAATTATATATAAAATCTTAATCTATACTAATATATACAGCCGAAGAGCTTGTTTGTTTGATCCGGCTAGTCTCAGAATCTACTGGTTCGAATTTAAAAAATATTTTCGTGTTGCATAGTCCTTTTATCGAGGAAAGCTCTAGGCTAGGCTAATTTTTATTCTGTATATTTTTATTAATTATACACGGGTGAAACCACGGGGCACAGTATATATGTCTTACATCGAGTAATATGCTTTATATAATAAAGCATTTTTGACACAAGATTTCAATTTATTGATAGGCAAAGTTAAACAGTCTTCTAATAAAATCAATTTGAACTATTATTTATGGAAACCGACTTCATATAACACTGTATTCAAACCATTTTATTCAGTCATATATTAGGTTCGTAGAAAGTCGGCCAATAAAATTTAATCCTGATGATTTATCCATTGCGATGTGGTATGAAATACTTTTATTCAATCTACTACGTACTAAAACCCTCCACATATTCAAATTTAAACTTTCTCATATTGAAAAATTATTATTAGAGGTGTAGCATTTGTGATTAAGTATTATAATAATTATATTAATTAAAGAGTTTTGGTTTAGAGTCTTATCGAGCACTGTGGTCTAAGCTAGGTTGGTGACGCACACATGGCAGATTTTCATCGACGACATGCAGATTTCCTCACGATATTTTCCATCATCACCAAGCACCAGATGATTTATAAACACATGCATTCATATGCGTTGTGTATATTTATAATTATTGGTAGAAGCCCAACTTGGTACAATCGTCTACAAGAAACTAAACTATTAAGTTATTCTACTATATATTAATACCCCTGTGTTATTGTGCTCTATTTAAAAATGTAATACAGATATAAAAAGCAGACACTTACCTCCTTTTTAATATTAATGAGAAGGAATAAATCGTTATATTAAGCTATTTATTTGGTGTTCAAGCTTTTCCAATGCCCATAATCTAACTCGGATATTATTTGCTTCCGAACCGGATAAATTTTTCCTCATCAAGATTCAATCTTTCCTATATATTTTTGTAATATTTACAATTAAGCTTTCGATAATTTGTAAAAGCTTACAAAAAATCTTCGTAATAAAGCGTGGAATCTACTTTCGCCTTTATAGTTATTAAATTGTATGTATTCATGATTAATTTAGCTTTCGTGTTGATGGTTACTAGTTACCTTTCGTGGAAAAGAAGCTTTTTATAGTACTGTCTATTCTGTATAAATGCTTAAGAGATTTTATCGACTCTAATCCGTACTACCAGAATGCATTCAATTATCAACATTGTTGCAAACACATAAAGGCTAAACTTGCGTAAACTTTTATGTACTGAAACGAGCAATTTGACATCTCTTTAAGCTGCAAACAACAGTTATCATTGTTACTTCTGAATATATTATGTATCTCATTTTATACCGCTCGTAAACTACGAAATACTTTCTTAAAATCTCTCTACAAGTGATAAACATATTATAATAATATTCATACAATGAAAAAGAAACGTAATATTATTGATTATAATTGTTTATTAATTTTTTTTTTCGATCCATGTCACAACAAAATCGGTCGTCTAAAGAAAAAAATTGGGTTGACATTTAATTATACAGGGGTTCAGTTTTCAAATTAGTACACATAAAATAAACGCGATACGCCTTCTTATGTCAAGTTGTTAGTAATACTGACTTACGTTTTTTGACGTGACAACGTCTAATAAATCGATGAACGCTGGCCGCACGAAAAAGTATGACTTAATGTCCCGTTACGCTGATCGTAAGCTTGCGCCGCATCTATCTCTCTTTCACTCGATTGCAGTCATTTCATCAATGTTTTGTTATGACGTTGTCACGTTAAACTATCGTCCGTAAACCGACTTTACATACAACCATTTTTCTTATATGCTCTTCGTATGAAATTCGTGGGATGGCTAATCGTATATTGAGGTCTTAGTAAAAATATCACGCTTATGTGTAAAAAGCTTTAAACTATTGAGTTGTTGAATAAAAAAACCACCGCGATGAGTCAATACTCATAACATACAAAAACACTAAATACTTGAGCTCTCATTTTTGACCCGCTGACATCTGGGCCGTTTCTTCCGGTCGGCATGAGGTATCGCTTTTAGAACCATTCGTGAATTGCGGAGAGTAGAGACGCTATTGTAACGTCTTTACAATATTTCATAAATAATAATCTAAGGCTAGGAACTCACGAAGCGATTTTAAAATTTAATTTTCAAAAGAAAAGAAATGAAATTCAAAAGATTTAAATCAGTCAACTCATGTACAAAAAGAAATCCTTTTTCATACAATTGAAAATGGAAATATTTAAACTTTCGCTGCCTTTATTTCATTGGCAAATATCCTTAAATTTTATGAATGATTTGTAAAAAGAGACGAATCTAATTTTACACTTTCGAACTTTTTATGAAACGAGCTATTTTCTAATAGAAATAAATGCATTCGTTCTCTTTTGACATAAACAGGAATAAACTTTGAAAGGTAAGCTAAAGGCAACTTGATTTTATTTTAAAATGGTTTTTATACAGAATTGAATCGTTTATTCGCGTCCAATACCTTCAACTCCGGTACAAACGATTTCAATGTATTTGAAGTAGTGTTGCCAACCAACATGTTTTTACACGACAAATGTTTTATTTAATCCTAACTTACTAATTATTTAATTATAGGTAAACCTAACTATTTAATTATATGATATATATTATGCATGTATCCTTATCAATATTTGAATAATTAATATTAAATAAATCAACTCATAGTTATTGTGTAAGGGTAGTTTTCAGAAATTGGATTAGAATAAAAATTAAATAATAAATTAAAAACAGTAATTCTAAGTTTATTTGTCATCATTATTTCAATAATTATTTCCTCGTTTCACCTTTTCACTGCACTTATAAAATATAAGAACATGAAATGAACTATTGTCACGACAACAGTCTTAATTTTACATTGTATGAAAAAGCAATGCGCCGCTGTTTATAAAAAAATCTTCACCGTTTGTTAAAATACGTTTGTATTGCATCTTCTAGTAAAGATTTAATGTACATTGGTTTAGTATAGTGGTATAGTAACATTTCGCAGTCACCCTTTTAGTTTTTAGAGCTATGTCAAAGTGCCTTGGACAAAGAAGCTCGGCTATTAGTGCTGCCAGAAGTTTATGGTAAGGGCTTGAAATGTTAACATTCCGAAAGGTCTGCACAGTCCGACGATTCAGGCGGGAATGTCCCTCAAGTCGTCGACAACCGGACTGATTAATCTAAATCAACATGATCTTATGGCAGTTTGAAAATTAAAATAATTGTTGTTGCATCGATATATCATATTAAGCAACTTTTAACAATAGTAAGTTCATATCTTGATTTGAAATAAAGGAGTTCATTAAATTCACTCCTGTTAGGCGATTAAGCTGAAACTTTCACAATCACACATTCGTAGCTCCGATGACAATGCAGTAATTCAACTTATACAGACTGGATCGTCTTCACGCGGGAACTTCTAAACTATAACATTGTCTTGTAATTTGTTACTAAGAATAGCTACTTCAAATTAGAATTCTAATGTATTTATTCAATATTATTGTCGCTCGCGGCTTCGCCCACGTGTTAGAATTAGGAGGAGGATGTGTCTGAGGAGGTGTTCAGTATAAAACATTAGCCTATGTTGTTCCTTGGGGTACAAGCTTGCTTCATATGGTTTAAAAAAATCGTTTCAGTGATTTAGTCGTTGAATCGTATCAGACAGACAGAATTGCTTCCGAATTTATATGTTATTATGTTCATTTATGTATATATTAATTGAAGAATCTAAGTTACTTATTAATATTTAAAGTACAAAGTAACGGTTTTAAAAAGAAAGCTGGCCAAAAGAATCTTAGCGGGGCTTTTTTATTTTTCAATTACATACAATTTTTTAAATTAGATTAAATAGCCAGGAGGCATTCTTCTTATTCCCACGGTGTGCATCATTTATGAACTAATAACATAAAAACCTTTAACATACAAACGTTTCTTTACATTATGCTAATTTAAAAAAAGATTAATATATATTACAGGAAGTATTCAAACGAAGCTTAGTTGTAAGCAATAAATAAAAAGCATTATTAAGTATATAACAGAACATAAGAGAACCGACAAATAGAAAACGTAACAAAACAGGACGATATAAAAAGATATGTGTGCTGAACAATCGTTACTATAGTCACATGCATCATATTATTGGTCAAAACACGTCAACAGGATAATAAGCACGTTCTCACGGATACAGAGTTAAGATAACTAGATATGACATTGCATTTTTTATTTAAACTTTTCTGTACTTTTATTGTTCTTTTATTGATAGTAATATCATTACTACGATTGTTAGTTCATGGTATGACTTGCTACATTTTATAGGCAATAAAGTTTTTTTTTTTTTTTGTATTGGTCAACCTCTCTTTTTCTTATACAGAACATGAAAACGAATGAGTACAAACTATAAATTTATATTAGTTTGTGCAAGCTGGTCTGAGTAGGTACTATCCACCCATCAAATGTTCTACCGCAAAACAGCATTAATTGTTATTGTTGTGTTCCGGTTTGAAGGGTGAGTGAGCCAATGTAATTTCAGGCACAAGCGATGTAAGCGATATTGTAATTTGGAATAAGAGACGAATATTTGTCACTATTGTTCTCAGCTTTGTCTGCGGCAGCTCCGGCTTTTAACATTGTTTCCCTGATATGAGGTGGGGCCAGTGTGTCCACACATGTCGCGTCCCACAAAAAGGCCCATCCTCATTCCGAGGGAACCAATGTAAACCCATCATCACGACTAATTCCATGAGGCTCAATACTATGATACTATTTTGACAAGCTTGGATTTAATGGTGCTTAAACACGGGGAAAGAAATTCACAGTCTAAAAATATCACAAATGCTTGATAAAAAAAATTCGCTTCATTCTATATTTAAAACAATATTAATTATCATATTAGAGGTCATAGAGTATGTTATATCAATTCAGCCTTTTTAAGGGACGTCTCGAAAACGATGCTGCACAACCTTGAAATAAATCACACGGTTAGCCAATGAAATTTATCTCGGGCTTTGCGGTGAAGGAAAACATCGTGAGGAAACCTGCATGTGTCAAATTTCATTGAAATTCTGTCACATGTGTATTCCACCAACCCGCATTGGAGCAGCGTGGTGGAATAAGTTCCAAAACCTTCTCCTCACAAAGAGGAGAAGAGGCCTTAGTCCAGCAGTGGGACATTCACGGGATGTTACTTTACTTTACTTTTTTAGCCAATGAATGTAACTTAAGATAAGTTGTAAAAAAACGGAAATCACTAAAAACGTGTAAATCGCGTATTTTGACAGCTGAGTCCGCTTCATAGTAGTTTGTCGCTTCGTAGTAATTTATATGGAGATGTTGAGAAAAAACCGGCCCTTAATAAAAACACTCATTTAAAAAAAAACGCTAAAAAGTTTTCATCTGAATCGTTTCATATTGTAAATAACTTATATATGTATAAAGAAACATCTAAAATATTTAAATTTCACTCTTATCATCAACAAAAATAAACAAATGAACTCGACTATTCAACGATAATGTTTATAAATATTTATTATATTACTTCCAGTAATGCATACTCCACGTTCAAGGGACGCAGACAACGTTAGGCATTTGACGATTCGGCAGTCATATACCGTCGAGCACTGACAGACAAATAACTTGCAAAATAACCATTACCCTACATACACAAATCACACACACATGGACTCACAATAGCTTCTATTTTTCGGGTCTCTATCTTTCGTCTAATAATGTATGTATAAAGGACAAAGGTCGCCTTTCCTTTGTGAGGCATCGTATTATGTAGTGAAGTTGTAATATTATGTATGATTTTCGTTACTGTTATTGGCTGATGTCGATGGGGATCATCATTTTTATGTTTAGATTTTTTTTAGGATAGCTTTATATGATTTCCTTTGTTTTATTTATATTATGTTCGTATAATTATTGTTTGGAATATTTTAGATTTGAGCCAACTCAATTGCAGTTTTCATATTGTAATTCATCTCCGGAAGCCTGCATGTGTCCAATTAAGCTGTCTCATGAGTATCAACCTCCATTGTAGTAGTACGGAATAATATCTAACCTAGGATAAGTTGGAAAAAGGAAAAGAGGCCTTAGCCTAGCAATGGGACATTGACAGACTGTTTTATTTATTGTGCAATATAATACTCCAAAATTTAAATTTTGTCTATTCTTAAGTTGATTACAGAGAACATTTTATCTATCAATAAGAAATCTTAAAAAAATATATTCCTTACATTACCATTGGTTAGTGGTACCAACATTTTTAAATTAAAATCCTTGTTTTAAAATATTTTAATATTTGTAATTTAAACACGAATATAGAAAAATGTTGTGTCTTAACTTTACATCAATAAATTTCAAACGTAATTTACTCATAAAAATATATTTTGTAATTTAAATTTAGAATTTCATCACGTATAATATAATTTCTGATTTATTTTCACGCAACACGATAGTAATATTGGTAAGTAACAAAATTCAAACTATGCATTCGGGCAAGCGGCGCGCTTTTCATGTAATGCTCTGACATGGCAAAATTTGTACTCCTTTTGAAAGTGCAAATTCAGCAGGAATTTTTAAATTTTGTGGACAGTGCGTCTCTATTTTATTATTTACGTTTATATATACAATAAAATTATATCAATAATATTAAACAACCTTTAGGAAATCTCCTTTCATCTGATGACATATATATTTTTGCTAATGAATAAATATATTTTTATGCTTTTATATTAATAGAGAGAATACCAGCATTTCGATATTGCAACAAGATTGCAACTGCTTTAAGTAAACCTAAAAAATTAAGTTAATGTCCCACTACTGGGCTAAAGAGTTCTTTATTTAATAACGAGAAGAATTGGAGCTTACTACGTGCTACTCCAATAGGGGTTGATGGATGCCCGTGGTAGATTTTCATCCATCACATAAATTAAGCACATGAATATTCAATGTATTGGTTTGAATTCAGAATCATTAGTTATGATTCTTGTCTTCTAGCCTCTGAGCTATCACGGATCTTAAATAATAATAAATTTTTCAATGCATTGAACGAGTGCTTTTGCTTTACAATTTTTTACTTCTGGTTTTAAATTCATTGTGATAGAAACTCGCAATTGTATTTACGATGTACTTTTATTGAATAATCGATTTTCATTTTTAGAGATTTTATGAATATTTTAAGTTTTATCGATGAATTGTGACTTATTGATATTTCCTTCGCTTATAACTTTAGTAATTTTTATCTGCCTAAAACAATTAATCATATAAAAAATTCGCATTTTATTTAATACGCAAAATTATCTTATATGTATAGCCTTATAATAAAAAAAAACCCTGTGATAAGCCATACCTTAGCTAAGTTTGTTACAAATAGGTAATAAAAACAAAATTATTATAATAATATAAATTTAACAACCTAATCTTGGCTCAGAATTATCCGGTGAAAAGAGATCAACCCAATACTGATAGTCTATTAACTGTCATCGATCGAGCAAATCTTGTGATCTCAATACCTACAATGCAATAAATTTCGGATAAATTGCTTCCGAGTTCAACCATTGAAATACTGCCAGATGTCTTGCGAGGTCGTGTAGACCTGTGCTACAATCGGCGTAGCCAAGAACTGTGACGTATTAACCCTTAAAGTAAGTTGTCTTATAAGCCTCAACCGATTTTAGCGAATGATTTACCACGATTTAAAAACCAATATAATATTACGCATTTTCTATTCTATTCTAAAAGTACAAGCTTATGTTCCATTGTTCAAATTTGAAGGATGTGTGAACCAGTGTGATTCAAGGCACAAGAGACATATCAATCATCGTGACTCATTGGTTAATGTTTTTTACATTGTCAGTATTTATAAGCAGTGGGGAACACTTAACCTCAGGTTGCTTACCTTAATAAAGATATCATAAACAGTATTATAAAATTAAATATGACAGATTTTTTATTTATAATATATATATTATTATCTACATTTATTTTCTGCTAGCATTCTTGCCATCATTCAACACGGTCTCGATTTGTACATTAACTATTTTTAATTTTTATTTATAAAAAAGTAAAATTATTACATTTCTATAAAAACTCAATAATTTGTCATTACGATAAAACCAAACACAATGATTATACAAATATCTAAACTACTAAAGGTTAGTTACTAATTTGGAAGAATATTTCTTCACTTCTATTTCATCACCAATTACCTTACAAATAAGTCTGCCCCGGGGCAGCATTAATGCTTGTCCAACACGCACGGCCGATTTATTTTATTACACCTAAATATTGCAAGTGATGTATCACGCGAAACGGAATGACGAATTGTATAGAATAACAAATGTACTCCCGTGTACCAATTTAACAATAAAATTGTTTAAAATTTATTGCTTAGGTTTTTTTTTGTTGCGCCTACAAAATCTCTGTTGAGTTAAAATTTAGTAGCGCTTGAAATTAAATATTGATTCACATGTGTAGTCAGAATGTGACTTAAATAAATAAGAGATAGGATATCTTAATTAAGAGATTTAAGTTTATTTAACGTTATTTTTTTACGTTATTTTAGTTATTTTATTTTGTTATGTTGAAATGCTTTCGATGGGCAATATAATTGATATAAAAGTGGAATTTACGAAAAATGTAACCTAGCAGGAGAAAGCTGTTTTTTCATAGGACTTTGAACGTATTCCAAGATCCACGTGTTGTATCTAGTAGTCCATTTATATAAGGTAAGATATTCTCTGCATTAATACTAATCTGAAGACTTATTCGCAAATTAACTTTACGCAAGAGTTAATAAAAAAAATTGTATTATTAATTTATCACACTTTATTTAAAACTATATATTCCAATGATTTTTTTATATGTTTTGTAAAAATAGTGGGTTTATACTACTACAGATATGGCCGAATACTGAAACGTCTTTCAAATATGAAGGGTGCTCAAATATTTGAAACGTCTTCGAATTTCAAATTTCGCATACTCAATTTTGAAAAATAATGACATTCCAAGCAATTGAGTCCTAATCATATTTGAATGACGTTACAGTATTCGGCCGATACTGTTTTATTAACATACTAATAAATGTATAATAACTTAAATAAAGGATAAAGATATATTTCTTAATTAAATATTCCAAACCGGAAAATACTTAAAGTATTTCATTCCAATCAAGATCATAATTCATTTTGTTTTAATGAATAATCCAATTTACCTAAAAACTGATTAATCAATTTGGAAAATGAATTGAGTAATTCCCTAATTAATTCTATTTGACTATTTTAATGTTAAAATTATGTGAAATACTTATATTCTTAAAGAATGATCATTCTTTGATTTGATTAATTGATTTGAACCTACTTAAGATCAGGCAAGTGTTGATATGCCTATAGTTTACTTTAATCGAGGTATTAAGATTAAAATAGTAAATTCATTAAGGAGGTTTCTGCACACAACATTTTACAAATTATTTTGCTAGAAAAAGTCGTAAATTGAAAAAAATGTTAATAAATGATATAAATAAAAAAACATTTTATGGTGTTTAAATTGCAGCACATGTAAAAAAAAGTAATTTAATAAAAACAACATTCAAAACGTATTCTTCCCGAATACAATCATAGAAAACACATAACATATATTTTACTCAACTATATTATAGTTAGCCCATTGTCAGCTGAAAACAATCGAGCCTCAATTGATTTCACCTTCAACAAAATGTATTAATAGTAATAATCTACCGCATAATAACCCTGCGGCTTAGCTGAAGAAACAGCATAATATCTTTAAATCAATATTAATTAAAATATTGTTTATTTTAGCAAAGCGTATAACACAAACATGTCCTTAGAGATTAATGAAGGATTTTTGACAAACTCTTTGTTTTCGTTTATTAATTTAATGAATGACATTATATTAAACATATGTTTAATATTTCAATAACGTTTGCGGTATTCGAAATATCGCCTATTGTTGTTATTTGCTACGCTACGAACACTGTAGCAGTGCTACAGTTGTAGCATGTTCGTAGCAGTACCACATTTTAATTAAAATCATCGATATCAATACGTTTTTTAATTAACTTCAACTTTGTAATTATTATATATTTTAATTCAATAACATATATTTGTATTATTGTAATAAGTTTATATTAATTACCATTGTCATCTGAAATTAACATTAATTAACAGAATAAAAATCTTACTATATATAAATTTATATAATATGTTTGAGTACTTTCGTGATGAATTTCTTGTATTAAAAAAAATGGAAATCAGTAAAAAATTCCATTTTTTTTGTTTATATTTTTGGTAGGGAAACGAGTAAATGAAGCATTTAATTGTGATTAGCACTAACCATAGAACCAGAAAACGTAAGAAATACACGTATTCTTAGCTTGTCAAAGCATGCATGTTTGGAAATAGAAACATTCATTAAGATGATCAGAAGTATGTAAACAGGACTATTAGAGATAAAGACTAGATGCTAGAAATGAACCGACGTGATTGTGCTGCTAAGACTTGGTAGCAAAATCATTAGGGCCAGACCTAACGCTCCATAATTAAATACACATTAATAAAAAAAAAGCTTGTAAAAACACGTTCAACTTAGTAAAAGTAATATTAATAAAACGATTACTGCAGAAGCATTTTACTTCAACGTTATATAAAAGAGTAGCTTGCAAATTCGCATTGAAACTTAACCCTCATTGCATATAAAAAAGACACTAAAAGAAAAAAAAAACATTAAAACACAAAAAACATTAGAACACAAAAAACAAAAACAAAAAATATTTTACGCCTTCAAATTGGATACAAAGTTTTAGACCCACTAATGACGAGTAAGCTACGGTTATATTTTGAAATTATTTATTTAAGAAAAAAATTATCAAAGAAAATTAATAATATAATGAACTCATTAATTATTTTAGTCAATTGAAACAAACTACAAGCTAAACTATATAACTAGTCATATTTGAGGCAAGAAGGATAATGGGATAAAAATGTACATAACATTATTCAAAAGACGAGCTGACTAACCCGAAAATGATGCATGCAAATAGCTCTGTGTGACCCATATAGAGGCTTTGTTGTGGCAATATAAATTATATCCGGGCAATTGTTTTCCATGGGATCATTGCGGCCCCATTGATATAAAAATATGAATGTCTAGAACTCATAAGAATGACGAAATTAAATATTTCATTATTATTACTATTGACTATTGTTAGTCAACATAAATACACGATTAAAATAATCATCAAAGATTTATACATATGGGCTAAATATTTACTGAGAAAGTGTATAATATAATATTACATTCATTCTATATTATACTGTAAAAATAAGAGTAAGAAAGATCCTAATGGCAAAAATGTTGTCGCATTAGTCAATATTATCAGTACTTAGGCCGTTACGTTTCTGAAAACACAAAAAAATTACTCGTACTATAAAAATATGTATCTAAGAAAAAATACATGTTTGCAATGAACGGTAGAAACAGTACTGAAGTGATTGCTTCTTTACACTTTAATTAATAGTCCGTTACGAGTTCTTTTGAATAATCAAACGCTTTCAAATTAAAATTCTGCCGAGAAGAGCGAACAAGAAAATGGCAACTACTATTTATAATCAATTTCTGCGCAATCTATACACTTATAAGTGTAACAAATGTGAATCTGGTTCAATGGTGTAATTGATAGTTTACATAGATGGATATCCCGAGGATTCCCGTTCGATCTTGAGTCGTGCAAATGAAACTTATTAGATTCTGTACCAAGAAATTGTTATTTAACGCCAATTAGTATTGGTACATTAGGTTGGCCCAAAATACGGAAATTGACAATATAACACTAGCATATCTCGGAAATAATATAACGACGTTATTCCTGCGTCTGTATGAAATAATCGGTTGCTTAAACTATGCGATTGAGCAAATAAATACACCTGTACTTGCTCACAAACCTGTGCAGTGTCTCGTATGCCAGTCTTTGAGATGGACTGCCCTGATAGAACGGACGGAGGTAACTTATACAAGTGCCTCTACTACTACTATACTTAGTAATATAAAAAACTATATACAGCCGTCTTATTACTTCATCTGCTGATAGCCCCTCCCGATTAATTTTTCGTTTAAAGAATCATAACTACGATTTAACGTGAAAACGCTGCTAGCGTTTTAATTAAATTTTTATCACATTTAAATAAAACAAAGTCTAAACCAAAATGCCATTTTGCAAAATGTTGCCAAATTAATTTAATTGTAAATATAAATTGATGAAATTACTTTAAACAAAAATACGACCCATTAACAATTTGACAATTAGGCAGCATCAATTATGCAAAGTTAATTAAATCAGACTGTTTAATAGTTAATCAGCAATTCAGGCTTTCGTAGTTTCAATTATGAAACTGTGAAATCAATAGACTCATTTCTAAATTATACAAGCAGGTGGAAATGTATTGAATATATTACGTCATTCAAAATCTAAAATAATGATAGGATATTGTTGAAATGATTATATAATACCAAGTAATAAGTCTCGTTACCAGTTACTTATATTTACATTTTGAGTACAAATAAAAAAATTAACAAGTAGTAAGTCAAGATAATAGTTAAACCGCGCCATATTGCAGTAAAACTTAGTGTGCATGAATATATTTAAAATAATCAAAATTAAAAAAAAAATGTCATAAATACTAAACACCACAAAATATAAGCATTATTTCAAAACAAATTAAAAGTTTAGTCTTCTACTTTTTCGCATAGAAGTTATCCCCGAAAGATTCCATAGATCCCGAGGAAATAACCGTTGCTTAAAACGAAACGAAAAGCGTAAAAATAAAAAGCTTCAGAAATATTATGTGTAATTCATAATAATATGTAGCTATATATACACATATATTGGTAAGATTTTGAAGTTGGTTCTATTAAATATTAACAGCCGATTTGGTATCGTGTGGTTTTATCAAGATATAATAATTTCCCTTTTTAATTCTTATAAGTATGTCACCTCATCTGAACCGGCTATGAAAAACCGTAAGACCCTGAAGGGTTTATTTTGCTTGCCATCAGCACTATTAGAACCGAATGTTTTAACAACTTGGAAGCAGAATTTTTTAATAGCTTTAAATTTACATGTCATAAAAAAACATTACGCCAACTCAAACTACAAATATGTGAGAAATGACGAGAAAATGATAATATTGAATAAAATATTTTAAGATTGAGATAATTACAAAATCGTTCAAAAACATTTCCCCGTCAAAAACCCATGGGCCAGAATATTGGCAAGTCGGAATAAGACTAATAATGGTCGAAGCGGGGTCAGAGAAAATCATTTCGAGACGGCAACTT
Source organism: Nymphalis c-album (assembly GCA_963151315.1). Taxonomy (NCBI): domain Eukaryota; kingdom Metazoa; phylum Arthropoda; class Insecta; order Lepidoptera; family Nymphalidae; genus Nymphalis; species Nymphalis c-album. Next base: position 10,716,080 of record OY720591.1, on the reverse strand, counting down.
TGGAAGGAAACTTTCTTCAATATAACGAATTATTGGATTTGCAGACGCCGCAAAAGTATAATCTCATTGGACATTCGTGAATGATATCTTTTTTTTCGTAACTTATGCGAGTTCTGGTAATTTCGTTTCGTTTGCTCTGTGTTTGATTAACATATAAGCCGTATTCTTTGGGTCGTTCTGGTTCCATATTGTAGTTTTATTGTTCTCTCTATATTTAATCAAACTTAGCCATAGATGAAGACTACATATTATTTCGTCGATTATTTATACTTATATAGTACTATTATAACATGATTGATTATTGCGTGTGTGTGTTAATTTTTTATACATTATGTAACAAAATTTGAAGGTAATTTATTTTATAAGATTAAAAATTAATATTTTTTATATTATACAATGACGATTATTTCAAGAATATAATATAATAAAAACAGCTGATAGACTGCTAGTCTTGTCGAAGTACTTTAAAATTTAAAACAAAAATTTATTTTCAAATATTTTCATATATATATCAACTTAAACAAAATGTCAGAAATAAAACGATCAAAAATATTCGTATCTTGAGCTACGTAACCCAGTAAACACTTGTAGCTATTTATTGTGGAGTCTATGGCACGTTACATGGAGCAATTCGATAGCATGTATCTAGCGAGCGACAGATTGAGAGATTGCACCTGCATTCCGCGCGGTGGATATTCGAAACCGGATGGATCCGGTTCGCGTCGGAGAAAACTGGTATATAGTGTTCGTTGCCGCTTAGTTATGGCGCTGCTCTTTTTTAAGGCGATACTAAGCGATTTAGTTCGTTTTTATTGAGTTAATACTTAATTTAAACTTAAATATTAATGATAATTTTCAATCCTAAGGATTCATGTTATTTAAAAGTAAATAAGTGTTTGTGTAAAGTCATTTTCACTGAATTCAAGTCCATAATATTTCTTCACTTAGTAAAAAGTATTTCATTTCGCTAATTTATCATAAAATTAACACCATCAAATAGTTGCCAAGTTTCTTAAATTTAATTTTCAAAATGTAAAATATTTTTAATCATACTTTCTAATTGATCTGAGCTTTAAGTAGAATCACTAAGTCTTATTAATTTGTTTAAAAGTTAGACATTCTGTTCGTCTGTCACATCAGAACAATTTAATTAGACGTCAACTATAATTGTGTTATTTTAGATTTATGCTTTGGACGTGTTCCAGATTTCACTGTAAAGCTAATCAACTAAAAGCCTTTTAGTTCCCGGATTAAGAAACGAGTTAATTTATGGCAAATTGAAGATTCTTTCTCTTTTTTTTGTCGTAATTATAATGGCAACGCTCCCAAGAGCTTTAAGGTCCAATTCAGCTTACGGAGTGCTGGAATTGTTTTTATATATCAATTACCTACAGACTTTTAAGACTTTTCTAATTGTTTCAACTTTCTTATTTGGTTTAGAAAAGAGATATATTTCTTTATATATAATATATAAATATAAGGCTGATTATTATTATTTAGCTACTTATTGATTTATCAAATTGAAACTTTCTTGATCGCAATAAGAGTAAATTTAAAGGTATACATTTTGATTCAGTGTGTAAATTATTGTTCTTCTATGTATAACTTTAATATTAACATGAAAAAGTTTCGAAGATTTAAAGCAAAATAAAAAATCTGAGCTAATTATCATACTTTGTCAAATATTTCCCTGCAACGGCAGTTTTTCACGGAAAACCTTCGAAGGTGGAAACTAACAAAAAGCTACCTGGAGGGTGAGGACCGGTATGGTATTATTACCCACTTAAGCCATGGCTACGGCCGCCTTCGGTATGGACGAATAGACCAAACTGATTGTTTGTCAAGTGGCTAGCTTAATTTAAGTAACAAAGTTCCAGATTGTTGTCCCAGGATAAACGCAAAAAAAAATTGTTTTTTTTTATTAGCGGCCTACATTTTGATTAGGGTCCGTTCATGTGCTTGATGTTGGATTATTTGAGTAAAGATTTCATCTATACCATACCGGTGCACTGTAATATGTCACCGTTACCGTAATCGGCCAAGACGTCATCACAATATTTGTTCAAGCGTAATTGTATTATAAGATATTTTTTTTAAATTATAAATACATAAATCTACCTAAATATACCCACGACTTTAAAGTACTTGATACTTTTTGTTTTGAAATTTGATATCGCTTAATTAAATCTAGTTTAATCCGGTTCCATCTGGTACCATCCAAATATTAAAAGAAAAATTCAAAGAAAAATTCGAAATTAATGAGCGACGTTTGAAACGGAATTAAGCAATAAATCATTAATAACAAAATATTTTTTATAATATTTGGTTTAATTATAAAGCAATTTTAATAATTATTTACAACGAATATTCTATTTAACTATATTTACAGCTTTATTAAAACATATTCGAAGAAACACAATACTATTATTGAATAATACGATGCGTTTATAATTATATTATTTCATTCAAATTAAAAATAAAACTTGTAATAATTGGTTATCGAAAAAAAATATATATATATTAGCCTCTTTTGGTTGATTTATTAACTCAATCAGTTTTAATTCCAATAATTTATATATATAAAGATAATAAAACTCACTATTTATTTTATCTTTTATATATAATATATTTTCTACATATATACAAATATTATTTATGTGAAAGTAACTATCTATCTGTTATGTTTTCATGGCTTACTTATAAGATTTTGATGAAATTTGGTATGAAGCAAATCAAACTCCTTGTATCAAATTCACTAAACTAACAATTCAAAATGCACATGATATTCTTTTCATTAAAATAATATAGATTTTTGCTAAGTTAAGTTCGAAACTGACTTATTAATTTTTTAATGGTTTGAAGGGTTAATGACCCCGTGTGCAAGTCAGTGAATGGGCCCGTTGGTGGTGCATTGGCGATGTTAGGTATATATAATATTTGTTATATCGCCAATGTCTATCTAGTTACACCGCCTGGTGTTGACCAATTACCCATTTGCCCGTTCGCCTACATTTGATATAAAAATAAATAAAACTTTTAACAAAACAAAAACCGACTTCATAGGAAAAATAAATTAATATGCACTAAAAAGTAAAAAAATAATTGCGTATTCTTCTATAATTTGATAATTAATTTCCTATTTTCTACTCATCAATATGTAGGTACGAATGTGTTGAGTGGTTGATAATGTATTTACAATTATTGTTACTTTTGGAGTCGATGTCAGCCAAGATGGGTTTATAACTACATACATAGTTAGTTATAGGTGAGATGTGCTTGTGTCACACGCGCAACTTTACGAGGCGAATAAAAGAGATTTGTAATGTGTATGTTTTTGTTTGTTTTTAAAAGATTCCCGTATTATTATTGCTAGGTATATTATAGTGTTTCCTTAGCTGACATCGACTCCAAAAATAACAATAATTGTAAATACATTATCAACCACTCAACACATTCGTACCTACATATTGATGAGTAGAAAATAGGAAATTAATTATCAAATTATAGAAGAATACGCAATTATTTTTTTACTTTTTAGTGCATATTAATTTATTTTTCCTATGAAGTCGGTTTTTGTTTTGTTAAAAGTTTTATTTATTTTTCGATTTTTAGTGAATCTGAAGTACACTCACTAATTTGGTAGAATATGGGTAGACCTACTAAACGTGCAGCTCATATGAGACAGCGCCGTTTATATTATTATTTAAATATATTAATCTAAAACAGTGAAACGTAAAGAAAAATGTATTTTGGTACTTAATTAATAAATATTAGTTAATATGGTTAAATGTATGAATATAAATTAACATGTTTTGATTAAATAGATTTAGTTGGTGGGGTGTTGGGCAGCCATAACATAATCAAATAATTATTTCTAGTAATAATTAAATAAACTGTATGTTTATAGATGTTGTGTTATACCATTCTTCACCTAAAAAATATGACGGAATGTCTGTATATTAAAAAAAGGGGAAGTATCTATATTATCCTAACTAATATTATAAATGCGAAAGTAAGGGTGTTTGTGACGCTTTCACGCCTAAACCACTAAGCCGATTTAAAAAATTCTTTCACCAATGGAAAGCTACATTATCAAGGAGTAACATAGGCTACATTTAGTCCCCATATTCCCACGGGAACGGGAACTACGTGGGTGAAACCGCGGGAAAAATACTAGTAATCAATATATAAATATACATAAATATAACCTGTATATAAGAGTACATATACGATTCTATATATATATATTTATAATTTTCAAAATTGGTCTTAACTTTTAGGAGATGTTCAAATATGTTTCAATTACAAACATATACATATATACTAATGCTTACATGCATAACTCATATTATAAAGATGAAAGATTTGATTTTTGTTTGATTTTTTATTACGAATTAAATCAAAAACTACTCGACCGATTTTAAAAATTCTTTCACCCTTAGAAAGCTACGTCTTTACCGAGTAACATAGGCTATATTATATTTTCAAAATCTTATAGATCCCTACTTAAAATGGAACAACGTAACCCAACGTATCAAACTGTTGCCTATAAAAGTTATTATTTCGCGTGCGCTGCGAAAACTATTGACGGTATATAAAGAAGTGTTTTATACAATAGTATTACAATTACTTGATCATAACGATGTTATGGTAGGTGAATGAAAAATCTAGATAGCCTATAAAAGATTCGGCCGTGTATCGTTAGTTTGCTACTAAGAATTGAAGATTTCCGTTACTCTGTCATGGATCCTATAATCAGAATCTAACCAAACTATCATCAAACAACCCTTGAAGTATACTCTTTCGAATAAAAAAAAAATCATCGAAATCCGTTGAATAGATATCGAGTTATTCGTCCATTTGTCGCGCACATACCTCATGCAAATTTACGACTTATACGGTTTTCTCATGGATTCCACTGTCAAAACTGGACCAAAAAAAAATGGGACCAATGGGAAAGCAAACCCTTTCAAATAAAAAAAAAATCATCGAAATCGATTCATCCAGTCGAAAGATATGAGGTAACAACGTCAAAAAAAAAAAAAAAAAAACATACAGACGAATTGATAACCTCCTCCTTTTTTTGAAGTCGGTTAAAAAGTTTTTGTTAAACCTTCCTTCAGCGACAATTAATGTATACTGATTAATGGTTATAATTATAATGTGTTGCTGATGTATGCGATGATGGCGGGCGATTATTCATATTATTTTTATGCAAGGTATTAGATACCCTTTAACTGTCCTTTTCCGTACTCCTGAAAACTTGTACGCTAATTTTCATATGGATCGGGGAGTTAAGACTTGTAAAAGTAACAAACAAATAATGAAACAAACTCACTGTATTAACAGTATTACTAATAATATACTAAGTGTACTGATGTCAGTAAAAAATCTTGAAATAGACGGTTTACGATAATATAAGTAAACAAAACAGAGTCCTTCCATATTTATTTGTATATAAGAAATATAGAGGAAAGGCATTCTTGTATTAATTTGTGATTAACGTATAAATATAAGTACTTTTACTTATATGTAATTTATAAGATACGTAGACTATGTATATTAATAAAAATTAAATTAAGAATGAATAAATTAACTATTATATAACAACAAAACTAAATTAAGTACGTACCCGCAATCCATCCCAGAAGAAGAACGCCGACCACTTTTTTAACAGCACTCACCACTATCGTCCCCATTTTTTTCCCCAGAAACTCTATCCCATTTATACACTGTGCAAATTTATTTAACCTACATATTTATACTCTGTGTATATATTTAAAACACGTCATCGTTGAGTTGGGTTTCCTTTGTTGTCACCTGTAACAAAGAAACCAATTTTTAGTATAGCATAAAGAGCGACCTTTGCATTTTTTTATAAAAAAAAATTGACGCGTACGTATACCTATCAAAAGAAAAAAAACGGCATTTTCGTTGAATCTTGTAAACCTTAGATTACTTTCAGCATGACAGCATCAGATTAACTTTTTCACGACTCGATACAGCGCTGGTCGGAAGATTGAATGTATATTTTTTTTTCTTTAACGTTTCTGGACCAAAGTTATTAAACCGCATTTGAATAAAGCTTTAAAAAGAATCACAGAAAATACGTTTTCTGTAAATTTGTACCGTTACTATTTGAGAATTGATGTTCAAAGAACGTATATCAATACATGTAACTTATGTTATCAGAAACTTGACATTACTTCTAAAAGATCCACATCAACTTTTGTAAATCATTTAACTACAGCTTGCTAAGATTTCAATATAAAAATAATAATCACAAATGACAGTGAAATTAAGATAGATGTTTTGTATTTCGCAATAATCATCATTATATTATTAAAAATATTACTGGATATATTAGAAAACGTAAAGAAGCAGCAATAAGGCTGCGAGGAAGAAACCTACGGCATAAAATGTAAATTTTATGATGCTAACCCTTAAAATTTGAGCTGTAGTTATGTCAGTCAGTCAATCAATTGTAATCTGTGTTAAAATAAGAAAGATATATTGTACATAAATATGGATTCGATTTGATAAGAAAATCAACAAGGCGGGTAGTCAGATAAATTGTAATTAGGATTAAAGACTTTAAGAAGGCTGTGCGAATAGATTAGTTCTCAGTTCGATTGGTGCTTTGATAGGGAAATCAAATAGGTAAGACTATTGTACTGATTATAATATTAATTGTGTTGTGTTTAAATGTGATTTATAAACATTAACCATACTCGGTTAAGTAAATGTAGTCATTTACCCTCCCGGGCTATAAAAAAAATGTATAAATAAAAATTTTAACAAAACAAAAACCGACTTCATAGGAAAAACAAATTAATATGCACTAAAAAGTAAAAAAATAATTGCGTATTCTTCTATAATTTGATAATTAACTTACTATTTTCTACTCATCAATATGTAGGTACGAATGTGTTGTGTGGTTGATAATTTATTTACAATTATTGTTACTTTTGGAGTCGATGTCAGCCAAGGTGGGTTTATAACTACATACATAGTTATAGGTGAGATGTGCTTGTGTATCACGCGCAACTTAACGAGGCGAATAAAAGTCAATTTGTATCGTGTATGTTTTTGTTTGTTTTTAAAAGATTCCCGTATTATTATTGCTAGGTATATTTTAGTGTTTCCTTAGCTGACATCGACTCCAAAAATAACAATAATTGTAAATAAATTATCAACCACACAACACATATAGAAACGTATAACTTAAACAAATATGTATATAGAAACGTAAACATTAATTTACTTTGCAACTATTATCGTTTACACGGTACTATCATCCAATACTATCATAAATCTTAAATAAAGTTGTGCGATTGTCGAACATACGAAACACTATTCTATATATAATAAAAAACTAAAGAAAAGCACTTTCTGTTTCTCGCATCACACATGACGTTCATATCATATATCTAATGATATATGACAGTTATAAAAATAGTCATTTCCTAAAAACATTATTTAACGATACAAAATCAGATCTCGTAAAAAAAAAAAAGCATTCGACGTTTTTTCGTTGTAATTTATCGCGCTCTGTGTTGAAGCGCCACAGCGGAAATGATTGATGTTTAACGACATTGTACTCGGACATGTGACGTAAAGAAATACGCTTTGAATACATACATATACATATGTATAAAAACGAATAGTGACGGATGTATGGTATTTGAAACTATATATCGATTTATTATTAACTAGTATTCGCTCGCCCACGAGGGAGAAGATTTGTTAGGTATTTTATGTCCTTTTCTGGGTAAATATTTACAATCGCGGCTTTTGCCATAAATGGTTTCTTATTTATATGTAATGTTTTTTATCAATAATTAACGATATTTTATGCAATATTGAGGAGGGAGAAGACTTCGAACATGAAATAAATTCGGCTTGGTCATGTAGGTTAGGTTATGTTAGGTTACTTTTAAAGCACATCGCAGACACATGCCAGAACCGAATCGGCCCATGTTCACTAATCTAAGACACAGATTACGCACATGAAATCTTAATGATATTTCCTTGGAATTTAACTCATCTTTGGATAATATAAATTCTATTAACTAGATCATCGATCGTATTTATATTTATATATAATAATAATTTTATGGCTCTTGGTAAAAATTATCACTTTATTTTTGTGGCATTAATTATCTAAAACCAAACATCTATACTCTATACTCCAATCATATTTCTAATTAACTGCTCCAGTTATAAAAATTGATAAATAAGATTTAATCTTCGTCAATATTTTTATTTATAATTTCAAAGGGTTCTTAAACATAATATTTTATTTTACAACACGAATACAGAATTCATATTAAAAATAACATTGGCTAGTATTAAATGTGAGATCATTTTAAACCTTTCACGTTAAGCAAAAGCAATAAACATTTTAAATAAACGTTAATATGACTGCAAGGAAAGTAAGTTATTTTCAAACAGACAGTTTGAAATGAAAATAAATGATTATTTCAATATCGCAAAGTTAAATCCGTAGCTATTTCTAAACATTCATAATCACGTCGTTAAACCTGTCGCCGTCTATATTTGTAATATCGGTAACATTTCATTCCACTCGACGAAGAATGTAGAAGTCGTACGACAATAAGCCGGCCGATATTGTGTCTACACAATGCCCGATCCGGGCATAAAACCCGGTCTAAAACGGTATAAACCGGTCATAATGTCCCAGAAGAGTTAATTAAACGGGTCCAAAGTTTGTTTTCAATCGAACTTCAGAGATGGATTACGTTTTTCATTTAATTGGAATAGAATTTTTCTTAAGTAATAACATGTTATTATATTTTTAGTATAAATAAATAAAATATTTAAAGGTTTAAATTAATAAGGTTTAAAAAAACGAAAACGCTTGGACTACAAAGAGAACTCGATTTTTTTCACATTAATTTTATTATTTAGCTGCAAAGAGGGTTAAATATAATTTCTTTTGATATATCAAAACATTATGAAACATGTAGTAGAATGTTATTTTTTTATAATAAAGCAAACAGCGCTTCGTTATTATTCAAACGAAAAAAAAACATTTAGACATTTTGCATATGCCTTATATATATAACATTTATGTTCTATAAATTCTAAATGAAATCTAATCTGTACTTATATTACATAATATATTTTTCTTTGTTTCAAATACTAAGCAGAATAATAAAATAATTTCTTGCATATTTTAATTCTCCATACACATATACATACACACTACATATGCTATCGGCCAAACCGAATTAGTTCAGTATGGCGAAATAAGGTTTCCATTATTTTCAGGAAAGATGAAAGCTCATCAGTGGCCGATTTACTGACTCTTACTTTATTTACAATATGGAAGAGAAAAGTCATCGACCAATGGATAACTAATAATGATGTCTTCCAGGCTAATCTCGGCAGCGGCGGCCAATCTAAGAGAGATTATACAACTGCGCGGAAAATATTATAGTGCACAAGTGTATTCATAATCACAGGTGCACTCTCCATTTCATAGCTCTCATAATCAGTTGGATCGGCAATCAGACACGACCGGAAAGAGTTCAGGCGCAAGATTAACGGCTTTACGTGCGTTTCCGAGGCACGGGAGTGTACAAACTTCCAACTTCTTCCGGGCTGATACTGAGAATTTTCTGTCCGAGAAAAACCGAATAACTTCTTATTGGCCCGACCTGGAAATTGAACCCAGAGCCTCCGGGTCTGTGGCTTTACATCTAACCACTAAACCAACGGGGCAGTTAATCCGGATAACTATAATATATATTCAAATTTAACTCGTGTAAAGCCTCGGGAAAAGGCTAGTTGGTATTACGGAAGGAGGCGATCGATAACAATTTTGAACTTCGAACGAACCCCGTTCGTACTCTATCGCGAAACCTCTTAATCTGTCCAATAAAAGTTCGAGATCATTCCAGATAAAAACATTATCGAACAAATATTTCAAAAGGAAATCGCCTGAATCACTTCTCTTCATATTGTACCCCCAGGCCGCCATTAATGGATTGCTCCCAACGTCGAATAGATTTTAATTTGATGTCAATGCTTATACTCGATCCTCAGAATAATTTGTTATAATTCAATGAATCTGGATAGGATTTTAATTTTCATATCATTGGTTTGATTAACTGGTAAAGCTAACGCCGCACTTAGAAATTTGTCATATTATTATGCATTGTCAAAACTTTACGGTCCTACATCGCAGAACCTCGGAACGTTCATATTTTGCACGTAAACCCACTTCAACTATACGTTTATAAGTTTATATTGTAGGTGAATAGGTTTAATTTGAATTTAGAACATTTGCATATTAAAAAGTTTAATATTTAAAAAGTATTTATATTACCTATATATGTTAATATTGATTATCAAATTATATACCTTTAACGTGCTTACTTTAGAAAATAATTATATAAATTATTAGTTTTCGCTAAATGTGATTATAAAAAATGAATGAATTATTACAATGAAAATATATTAACGATAAGAGAGTAATAACATCAGAAAACTGATGCAATAAACTGCCACAAAAAATAATTAAAATAAATTATATTTTAAAATTCGAATACGGGTGTATTGTGCATTCGAATTCTTCTGATTTAAACTGGAACATTATCTGAAAATGTTGGTTAATTTCCGCAGTAACCGAGCTGCAGGCGACGCCATGCCATTGACACTATCACAAACCGCATAAATGCTTAAATAAATCGGTTTTTTTTACAAATTTGCAAATGCTGACAATGTCCTTGAAATATATAATATAAAAAAATATATTTTTAATATTATATTATACTGTAATATCTATAAATAATATTGTTTTTTATCTCATATTGAGGCATTATTATAGCAATCCGCTTTCGAATTTAAATATCGAACAATATTATATTGTATTCTTATTATATTATATAAACAATAATTTATAACAGTAATTTATCGAATTGTTTTATTTTTCATATCAATAAAGAATAGGAAATGATGCGATGATTTTAAAATTTTTGCGCACATTATTGTTGCTGCTGGTGACAGTAAAGCCTATTTAATGTACTTAATACTTGAATACTTCGGTACATAGATTAAATAGAAAAAAAAATCCATATTTTTTTTCCATATAGCCTTTTATCGAGTAATATATTTTTCTTAATATTATGATTAAATTATTTTTTTAAGCAAAGGTAAAAAATCGACGACATTTCGTAATATAAAGGAATACCTCGCACCAAGAAGAATGTATTGACTAATTGGAATTGGAAACTTGTTGCTATACGTTTACTATAATTTCACGTAATAAATGTACTAAATTATATCTATTCAACCCCTATACAGAAGCAGAGTGGTGGATTTAGCTTTAAACCTTATCCTATTCCTTAAGGAAAGGGATCCAGTCGTGAGTCAATCACGATCTGTAACTTTTTATTTTACATATTTTTGTAAACATAATATGGTGTAAATATGATTATTATCTACATGTCTTCCCAAGTAAATTAATGTTTAAATCTCCGTACATACCAGTCACATAACGTAGATTATTTTAATGAGGTATTACAGCAATAATCCACCCGGATTAGAGGGATGTATGTGTACTACGCATACATATGTGATCGATAAGTATTGGTACATATTAATGTTTGTATGTAAATGTTTAACATAGTATTAGAACTGTGTTGGTATATTAGTACGACTGTGTATAGATAAGTACAGAACTGGTAAGTATAGAACAGGTAAGCGGACGAATCACCGATACCAACTTCGCGCTTTTTTATCACATATACGTACATATGTACATGTAAAATAAGCCTTATCTACATATTTATACATAAAATCAATTTACGATTGGATACGTATAAGTAGGTAACGAAATTTATGATAATCCTTGACAACCGGATATTACGTGAAAATAATAAAACAGTGATTTCGAGTAGGAACGATTACTTTCATGTTCAATGGTAGGTAATTAATTTTATATATTTACGTGAATTTTTTTATTTGTAATAATAAATATAAAATAAAGTAACATATTTTAACTCATAATCTATTATTTCAGTAATAATAATCTGTAGTACAAAAGTTGTCTAAACAAATATTAATTATATTTTATCAAAGCTTAGACTGCTTAATCGTTATTATTTTTACTGCTTCTACGTTATAAGGTAATAAATAAAAATTTTAACAAAACAAAAACCGACTTCATTGGAAAAAAAAATATGCACTAAAAATTAAAAAAATAATTGCGTATTCTTCTATAATTTGATAATTAAGTTACTATTTTCTACTCATCAATATGTAGGTACGAATGTGTTGTGTGGTTGATAATGTATTTACAATTATTATTATTTTTGGAGTCTCATAATTATAATAATATTTTAGTATTGATCCAAATTCTGTCTCGGCGAACAATCCCAGGGACTAATAACTTGCACAGAAGATACATCCGTCCATAAGTTTGAGCGCTTGCATATCATTCCATTACGTACATAGCCCGATGGGACACCAATCGACCCAATACGTCATAGGGCACAAGACCAACAGCTTAACGTGCGCAACACACGTTGCTTGCTACGAAGAATTGCCTGACAACAGAACTATTTGAACCCAGGACCAGAATCCTATACCACAACCCAGCACCTAAGCCCACGAGGCTCACAAATATAACATCGATATCATTAGCTGTTTCCAGATACAATTTAATACAATCCTGATTTATGACCGTATCAGTTATACATAGCCCCCTTGAGAATCCGACGGTCCGCGTATAGAAATGGATTCCCGATAAATCTTTCATTTAGTTGATTTCAGTCAAGCATCCTTTGAAGATATTTATCTGCTATAAGCAATGATATTATAAGTAAAAAGGTGTAGATAGGTTACATACATAGCATTCAATCTTCGAAAATGACACTGTTACGCACACATAAATAACTTTATATTGCGATATACACACTATATTACGATTCGTCGCTAAAGTAGGGTGGCATGATTTAAGTATCACAAGTGAAAAAAAGACGAATATATTTGCGAGAGTGCATCGTCTCGTGTCAAAGAAACGACATAGAATAAATTATCAGACACTACGTTTTTCTTACCCGGATTTATGCCTATGAATGCGATTACTCATAAATTCATTTTGTAAAAGTACTAAAAATTCATTGAAAATAGGCAAACTATCAAAAATATAAAAATTTAATATCAAATAAACAATATCAACCCACTGGATGCACCTTTCGATGGAAATCTAGAAACAATTATACTTCTAAATAAACATCTTCTTTACGACATACTGAAAAAATAATCATTTATATTTTGATTTCAATTTAGTAATATAATATAATTAATAATTTAATATTCTTTTTCATTTGTATAAATTATACAAACATATAAAATTTTTATAGGTGAGCCAACTGCCACCACTGTTTGTGTTTTACTCTATGATCAGTAACATCGTCTATCTCTATTGCACTCGTTCATTAATATACTCATTCATTTCTAACGTCATATTTTACGAATATATTATTTGATTTGTGAAAATATTAAGATAAATAGTAAACTTACTAATGAGAAGTGAATCCTTAAGTTTAAGAAGTTTTGATAGTATAATTTGTGCAATATCTCATAACACACGACGGGATTTCTGGTCACTTTTGGGTCACTTTTAATTATAATTGTACTCGCTACGTGACGTCTATCCTTTGACAATGGTGACATAATACTGAGGTGAAGTGTTGATAGTAATCTTGATTTCGAACTACTGCTCACGGAGTGCTTGTAACCTATCTACACCTTTTTACTTATAATATCATTGGCTATAAGTAGTAATTAAGCAATACACTAATCAAAGAATTTGAAAAAAGAATTATGATATAAGGGACATAATAGTAACAACAACAATGATATCCTGGGACATTATTCACACACGGCCATCTGAACCCAAACTAAGCAGAGCTAGTACTATGGAAACCAGACCACTGATATACTTTGTACATATACTACTTTTCTTTTGTAAATACATACTTATAATTACACCCAGACTCAAGATAAACAGACATGTTCATGCACACAAATATCTGTCCTGGGTGTGAATCGAACCCATGACTTACGGCGTGAAAGGTAAGTATCTTACCGACCACGCCAACCGGCTTGTCAAACGTGACGAAGCTTTATTGATTATTATATTTTAACATTTTAATTAAAGTGAAGCAAATCATATCATCAATAATTATCGCACAATTGGAATTATTTTATTCTGTAATAATTAAAAGAAAATATAATGTTGAATTTAAAAGTAATTTTACAGTTTCGAATAATTATTTTTTAAATGGTATATGTATAAGTATCTACATAAAAATATACACATAAATTATTAAAGATAAGCTTTATATTTAGAGTTATATAAGTCAACCTAATTTTCAAGGATTACCTCAACAGGATTACAACTAGACAAAATTTAATACTTTACTTACCTATAAAACGTAATATACGAGATAAGCTGTCAGTTTTAGAGCGATAAAATCAGTCTTTAAATTAATAAACCATTATAATCTAACTAAATTCATCATTATAACTTTTTAGTGCTATTCCTTATTAATCGCTCAGATTAGAATGGTTTTTGACGTCGACAAAGTCTAATAAATCGATCAACGCTGGCTGCATGCACGAAAAAGGATGACTCGTTGTCCTTTACGCTCCTTGTCCCGTTACGCTGATTGTACGCTTGCGCCGCATCCATCTGTTATGACGTTGTCACGTTAAACTATCGTCCGTAAACCGACTTTACAGACAACCATTTTTTTATATACATCTGTACATAATGTGTGTCTTTTTACAGTCAGCTTGTATGAATATTTGGATATACCGATTTCGGCCACGGCGGCCATTCTCAAGAGAGATTAGCCAACTGTGCAGAAGATATTAAACTGCACAAGTGTGTGTGCAAACACAGGTGCACTCTCTTTTCCCTAGCTCTCATAATCCGATGAGACAGCAATCCGACACGACCGAAAAGAGTTTAGGCGCAGAACCAACGGTTAACGTGCTTTGCGAGGGAAGGGAGTGTACACGCTTGCAACTTCCAAACTCCGGACTGCTACTGAGAATTTTCTGTCAGAAAATTCCAATAATTTTTTATTGGCCCGACCTGGAAATTGAACCCAAGACCACCAGGCTTGCGGTCAAGAGGTAGTTATATAATTAGAGATAGTACCTATAAATTTACGAATTATATTTCTTATTCCATTAACATTAAGCGTATAACTTTTATATTGATCTCGTTATTATGGTAAAGGGGAGGCAAATGGTATGTCCATTCATGGCATGGCGTCACTTGATGGAAAGTGACTACCACCATCCATGGAAACCTACAACACCGAAATAATAACATAATAATTATTGGTAATAATATAATATTGAAGTTAACAATAGCTGAACGATAACTTGCGAAATATTTCTTAAGTAGTTCCTACTTCTAGAACATATATAAATCAAATAGTTGAATTTAAATATTATAATCATCGAGCAATATATTTATAATAATAATAATAACCTCGGACATTATTCACACAAGGCCATCTGATCCCAAGCTAAGCAGAGCTCGTACTACGGAAACCAGACAACTGATATACTGCATATACTATTTTTCTTTTGTAAATTAATACAATAGTTGCAAAAAAAGCTATTAAAAAGTAAAATGTTAACGCCAACGAATTATAAGCCTAATAAAGCGGGCGCAACGAAACAGTTGCTAAGACTTAATCAAGTTTTCAATTGCAATGTTAAATTTTACATTCAGTTAAGACTTTAAGTCATCATTCGCTTGCTCTTGTTTCGACTATTGTGTAACTTGCTTGGAAAATTGGTTCGGTGGACTTTTAGTGTACACTTTCACTAGTGGATTGGTTTCCTGGTTCCTTATAAAAACGTAGAACTCAACTCGAACGAAATACTTGTGAACAAAGTTAGCTAATTATTTATTTATTTATTTATTTCTTTATTTATTTCAGATAGTTACACCATCAACTTATCACTTAACACTTAAAATTAACAACTTAAACAGGTACTAATACAAAGTGATACGTCTTTAAAGGCGTAAACAACATTAACCAATGATACAAAAATAAAATAAACCAAACTAACCTATAAAAAACAAAAAAATTAAAATCCAATATTAAATACTAATACAACAGAATTAATCAAATTAAAAGGAAATAACAAAATTATTATATCATTTAAATAACAAATTATAAAACAAGAACTGGTACTTATACACTATGAGATCGATTAATGAGATCTTTCGCAAGTTTAACAAAATTTTTTTGTTGTTAAAAAAACTCAAAAATTATAACTCGAGTCAGAGATAACTTACAATTTGCTGAAAGTAGCGTTTACTTAATATAATTGATGTAGGTTTTTTATATATATAATACGTAAGCAAATGGACCACCTGATGGTAAGTGGTCACCACCAGTGCCCATAGACAATAGTTACTAATATTTACTATTCCCTACTTCGCCAATGCGTCAGCAACCCTGGGAACAAGGATGTTATGTTCCTTGTATCTGTAGTTTCACTGGCAAACACACTTCAAGACAGAACACAACACAGACACAGTACTATATAATACTATTTAGGTGTAGAATATAACCTTTGTACTAGAGCTTAGGTAAGTGATGACGATATAATTATCATACTACTTGTAAGACGAACGAAATTTTTGTAACTATATCCAAAGTTCTTGTGTTTTTTTTTCCTTTAAACCAAGCATACCAAATGATGAAAACTATAAATTTAATTTGCATTAAAAAGCTACCATTAAAAATCTAATTTAAGATTATAAAATATTTAAATCCTAAAAACGTCATAAGGACATAACCTAAAAAGTTTTAGTAATATAGTTGGTGATTTACCTTACGTCATAACATTTCCAAGCGCGCAGCGTTGAAAGTGCATATCACAGAGGTTGCAAAAGTCCTAATAAATATTAAAACCGCACGAATTTATCATCCAGCCAAGATCCAAGCTATCTAGCCAAAATCTAGGCTATCCAGCCAAGCTGTCAATTTAGCATTTGAAATTCCTAATGGCACGTACTGTTTATACGAGAACAGGTAGTTCTTTTGCAAGATCGCATCTGAAATTGCCGGAAAGATTTATTGGCTTTTGTTTGGACTGAGTTTTGATTTGTATCATCGTAAATTCACGAATTCAGGTTCTGACGTCATATAAGCTCCGTGACTGATTTCTGGATGCTTTTCAAGATGCAATAGAATTGCGTTAAAATTTTGAATACATTTTACATAATAATTCTATCTTCAACATTATAAATAATATTTCTGTAAAAAAATTGATATCAGGTATGAAATAAAGTAATAAAAATTAGATTTTATAAATATGACACCAATATAGACAATATTGGTGAATATGGGTGGATTTTTCAACCTTAATTATTAATTAGGATTTAGAAAAAAGATAACAAATTCATAGTTTAAAGTTAAATCACATTGTTTATATATTTTAGTAGCCGAATCAAAAAAACAAAACTTCTTGGCATTTTGTGAAAACTTACGCATTAATTAATTATAAATACGATCAAAACACATCGTCTACAAAGTTGCTTTAATTTGTCTGATAAATACATTTTCCCACTAAGACTTAGATTATTCCTAAGTAGCTTCCTTTTAATTAATAATTAAGATAAATTCATCAACAAGGCACTAACAACTTACGAACAAATGTATGATTCACAATTAGTCTAAAATAATGCGCAAAATCCCCGAGAATTAAACTTAATAATACAAACTAAAACACTTAAACAGCGTGAGGCGAGAGTCAAAAAGTCCACTTAAGACGGCGCCGGGCGACTTCGCAGATAAAATGTTGAAACATGAAAAATGGGCGCCAGGAGTGGGAAGAATGACTTGAAATATTGCTATTATGTGCAGCGATGTTTTTCACTTGTGTCTTGGTACCGCGGATGTATGCGCATTTCAAATAATCTCTTTTATAAACTCGAATTAAATGACGGTACTAATCTACTATACATATCACCATAATTTGACGGAGACACAATCAATTCACGGTGAAAGATAATGATAGCAGTTTAAGTATATAAAATATTATATACAATTAAGGAATTCATGTATAGTATGTATGTAATAGCATATCTTGGGAATGACACGATCGCTTCCTGGCTATTTTTTTTTTCACTTTGTAAATAAAACATTATATATAAAACCGCAGAGTTTCTTTCGCCGGTTCTCTGGGCTGGATATTTCTTTTGCGAAACGGTTGTAGTTTCTAGTTTAACTATCAATAATTAAATGTAAAGCTTTCATGTTGAATAAAGTAATTTTATTTGATTTCAAGCATCAAAATGCTATAAAGTTAAAAAATACACAAAAAAACACTATTTAACAAATTTTAATTATATGATAGCCACATTCGCCTTATTGCAATCATACCAGTGATATCATTATTGTTTGAAGGTTTTGAATTACAGTT
Source organism: Nymphalis c-album (assembly GCA_963151315.1). NCBI lineage: Eukaryota > Metazoa > Arthropoda > Insecta > Lepidoptera > Nymphalidae > Nymphalis > Nymphalis c-album. The sequence continues at coordinate 10,697,585 of OY720591.1, read as the reverse complement.
TAATATTTTTATTCAAGGTGAAATAGGTTTTTTGTGCATTAAACACAATTTCTTGTTGCACAAGAAAAAAATGTTGAGCAAAATTTAGAAAATGCTTTATACTAACGAACCTTAAAAAATTTTGATGGCGCATATAAATCTGAGTATTGACCTAAAAATGAAACACAATAAGTGATATTATTTGATAAACAAGTTTTCTAATAAAAAAAAATTTATACTGGATTTGTTTTATTTATAATTTCAAATTCGAAATGATCCAAATGACAATATTTTGTCCACGCCTCTAAATACATATTGTGTTATATACTTATATATATTGAGTACATAATAACACTAACCTACTCACTATTCATTCCGCCAAAGCCATGTCATTCCGTCAGAATAGAAAAGAGCGACCATATAAGCCAACAACTTTAACATAATAATAGCGTCTCCAAAAATCTGTATGGTGACAGAAAACCAATACACCAACGAAAATATTTCCAAGAACGAATGACGTGGAAAATGTAATGGAACATTTTTTTAAAGTAAAATAGAAAGGTGATGACGTACTGATGACACTTGATGGTAATTAATAGTTACCATCAACCAATCACACAATTCAATCGTACACTCTTCAAACCGAAACAACAATAAGTATTCCTGTTTGGTGGTAGAATATAATGAATGAGTGATACCTACCCATCCATGTTTACAGTAAGCCTTACAACCATGTAAATGAAATACAATGCTGATGATTTACTATTATGACTAGAAGACCAGCATCATAAAATGATATTAAATGTTTTACTCCTTGTGTCTGTACTGGCCTTCCTCTTTAATACAGGAAGACGTCGTCAAAGTTTTACTGTTTGGCAACTGGATGTTTCGTAAACATTCAATATTCACCCAGAACTGTTCAAAGCCCTATTCACCGGTTTTTTTATTTTTATTAATGGCTTTATTTTCTTTGTAATCATAAACAACAATCACTTCATTATAAAATTAAATAAATACTCGTAGTTTTTAGTGCCATACGAATAAAATTATATTCTTATTATTAAGGCATTTATTTGAGCTTATCTCAGAAACCATTAGATGGATGTGGTTTTCATTAGTTTCCAAGAGCATCTTTCAGAGAAGGATTAAGCGTATGGAACATTAATCTACGTCAAATGGAAGCCGTTATCACGATTCAGTCATGTTATAAACATGGAAAATTAGTAATTTGCAACCAATCTTAATGATAAATAAAAACTGTCTAATTTTTGATACAGTAATAAATTTCATAACATTCTCACGCAACAGTTAACCGTCCACGTATGACTTAACGTTACCTTATAGTCCAGATCATTTTCTATTTATGTTTAAATTTATCTCTAGAAGTTAACTAAAACATATTATGTTTTTTCACATGAAGGACACACGACACTGAAATCACACGAATACTGAAAAGTCCCAACGAAACTTAACATTGAGAAGCTCCTAAAATAGTATGCGAAATTTGAATTTAACGGCGTCTCAAATAATTAAGTAGCATTTAATATTTAAGTGACGTTTCAGCATTCGGCCCTAAGTATATCAATGTAATACCACTACTTCCCATAATAATAAAAATAAATTTATTTTTAAACACTAATTAATAGAGGTAACCTCAAATGGTCAAATGATACATTGAATAAAATGTATGCATATTTAAATAAATATGGAAGAAAAATAGCTCCCGTATAAAATGACCGCTAGGAATTATGGCGTGAATGCTAGCAGCCTTTTCCGGTTGAATTTAAGTACTAAAAAAAGGATATAAATTGCTTGTATTTTTCACTCATAACAGGTTACAACATATTTAGCGATCTACTTACAAAAGAAATATGTTTTACAAAAAAATTATCTTTTACTAGTTTCGCCGCGGATTTGCTATGTGAGGCTACCTCACAGGGACAAGTAGTAGGCATGTTATAATGCGTATATGCCCTAGTCTGAAAAATTCATGATCATTTTCATAGCTGTTAAGATAATAAAGCGTTACAATTAAATAAATAAGCAAACTCACCTTCGCATTAATTATGACAGTAGAAAGAGTTATTAAATAAATAAGGCACAGAAAGGCTTGGTATATATTAATGTATAATGTGTAATCCTTTTGTAAAAAATCTTTAGGTATATGTACTATGTCCAATCAAAGGAAATGATAGCTGTTGAAATGAAACTCTAGTAGATGTGCCACTTAAATATGGAAAAAAAAATACTTGCAAATGTAAATAAAATCTTAGTAAAAGTAAGGTTTAATGATGTTTTCCTTCTGGAACCTGTAAAGACTTATGTAAAATCAATGGTGCGTGCTTTCGATTGAGGTCGAGGGGATTAAGTATTAGATGCTTAATGGTATGTTTACTCGGTTCTAAAATTGCACAACTTAGACACACATTAATTCCAGGTGATCCCTATTCGACTGCAGATAAGGACCATTTTGGATCAGCAATCTACAAAATTTCGTCGATAGCGATGATTCAAAGTTAAATGCACCAGCTCTTTAAGCTACTGCACATAAAGTTCAAAATGCAATAAAAAATGAAGCATCTAGTGTAGCTCACTAAAGGTACTCAATCAATAACGTTAATGTAAAGCTGAGCGATTCAAACTGAATCTTGAATTTTTCGTGTTCCGTTTTATCCAATTTCGCCAACCTTTCACCATTTTCATCGTTCTGCGGATCAAGTATATGAATTAAATAAAAAATGTTATTACATTTTCTTGATTAAATTGTATTTAAAGGCAGATTGGAACTGCAATTTATCAGAATATTGAACAACTTAGTAATAAGTGAAGTGGTTGATTTAAATACTTTATAGATGTTATAACTTTAGTTTTAGTTGGACGTTATTTTGAAGAGTAAATTGAGAATTTATCTAAACGGTGCCTGGGGTGACCAAACTTTCATCAATTAATTATTAATCATAGATATTGGAATGTAATATAAATATCGATATCTATATATCTATTGAGTATACGCGTGTATATCTCATACTAAAACTATCGTTGGGATTTCAATATTACAGTAATAATAATAATAAAGAAATTGATCGCAATTCAACGACCCCACTAGAAAAATCGTCATCATCGATTATCTCTGTTACTAGATGAGAGAGCATAGAACCTATTCCCCCACGTTATTGTTCCATATCGAATACGAGATGAATTATAAACATTAAACACATATAAATTCACATGAAAACTTAGTAGTGCTTTATCTTTTTTTTTATGTAAGAGGGGGCAAACGAGCAGGATGCTCACCTGATGGAAAGTGACTACCACCGCCCATGGACACCTGCAGCATCCGAGGACTTGCAGGTGCGTTGCCGGCCTTAAAATCTAGTTCTAAGTATCTAGTTTAAGTCTTGAATTTTAAGTTAAGGTTCGCCTATTATAACTTCTGGTTAATTTACTTTCTGTTGACTAAAACTCATGTGATACATACAAATAATTATCATTGGCAGAGGTAACACACACATACATTTGTGCTGCAGTCAATAGGAAGTACAGCTGCATCAGTCGTGGAACAAAACAACAGACAATAGTAAGATTTATTGAAACTGAATAAATATAAGATAATGTCTGCAAAAAGTAATGTTGGAAATTCTAAGTAAATCTTTTAAAAGTAAAGCTGCACCAAGCTTGTCTGAGTAGACTCATCAGCTACGCTAGCCCCAATTAGTATTTTTTTTTGAGTTCTAGATTAAAGGGTGAATGAGCAAGTTTAAGTACGAGCACAAGGGACATCATTAATATCTCAGTAACAAGTTTAGTGATAGTTTTACTGTCTAAGGTTTATATAGTAAACATTGATCCTAAATTTACCAAAGACGATTGTGTTTTAAATTATGAAAAAAACAATCTCAAATTCATTAAGCCAGTAATGAAGAAATATCATAAAATAGAATTTTGCTATTTGTCAAATATATAGTATAATGTGCAAATATATAATATAAGGTGCAAAATGCTATAAAATATTATCTCTTATTTGTTCGTAATTTAAGAATAGTTAAGGCACTTAACGAAAGAGAAGCTCTTACCACTTCTCCCAAATAAATTAGCTAACGACGTTGTTTGTTACTGAACAGAGCCAATAATTCCTAATTAGTTCTTTCTGGCGACAATTAGTCGCTTTCCTACTTCTATGTATTGAAGCGGTACTATCATTTTTCTTTGGGACTTCCTCATTTAGCTAATTAAGAAGATTTTGTTTTTTTTAAAATAACTGTATGAAAAGCGTTTGCACAATGGTAGGTTGTATGAAGATGGCGTTTAGGCCGTGATACTTCATTTAATTTAATTAAAAACATACTAGTTAAAGTTATTTCCAATTGAATTTAATGATTGGAAATTCATTAGTGACCATTAATTAGTGAAAAACCGTTGTGCGATTAGGCTTAACGTAAAAACAAATGTTAACTTTATTTATTAATTGACAGCTATAGTTCACGTTCGAAGTACTCATAATGAGTAACACAAATTAAATGAAACAAAAAATTTGCTCTTCACTGTTCACACAGCTATAAGATTTGATTACAAATTTATAATGTTACTAAATATATATAACAACAAGCAAACATATAGCCTGCGCGATTCAGAAATGTTAATTTTTGAATAAGCGCCACCTATCGGTACCGTGCTGTAACATTGGCACTTAAATATTACAAATGGAACTATGAATGAAGAATCATTAATAAAATAAAACTATATTTGTTTTTATGTTGGCTATTACCAACGCAGTGTGAGTTTTGTGATTGCGTGATTATTACCAAAATAATTAAAAAGATTAATATAGCAGTCTTAGTATTTTTAGTAAAGATCGTATATTGATATGCAGTATCTTAAAGTTCAATGTGTATCTTTTTCTGAATTAGCGACCTTTGTGGTGATGTAAAAGATGTGAAAGTCGAGCTTTAAAAGGTTGGGTTTGAGCCAAGAATGTTAAAGCTCAGGTAAGCCTCACAACCGCATATAACTTTAATATGTACGTAGATATTTTAGACATACTAAACATAAGTGAAAGTACAGTGAACGAGGAAAAGGTTTTCCGGAAAAATATGTGTATGCGAATGAACCACTTAGAAGGAATTTACGAAGTCGTTACGAAACAGAAATTGAATATCACAAATACAGACATATTTATTGCTATAGTTTTTGCCCGCGGTTTTACACTCAAAGTCACGTTCCCGTGGGAATACGGGGAGCTAATGTTACTCGCTGATAATGTAGCTTTCCATGTGTGAAATAATTTTTAAAATTGGCTTAAGTGTAACAAACAAACAAACGTACATGTGCGTTTATAATATTAGTTAGCACTTACAATTAAATTTTGTTAATTCATCGTGGTTATCAACAAGTCATAACTGTATACTTTTTAACTTAATTAATTTAAGTTTTCAGTCCTTACTAACATTATTAATAGGAAAGTGAGTTTGTATATTTGTTGCTCTCAAGTCTTAACTAATCAACCGGCTGTTATGAAATGATGGATATACGTTAATAGGGTATTGTAAAAGACATAGGTACGAAATACCCAATAGCTCAAACAAGATGGCGAAGCCAAGAGTGAAAACTAGTTAAATATAAGTAAAATAGATCAAGTGGTCAATGTAAACATGCCTGCAGGATCTTATATTATGTTATATCATAAACTTTTTTAATTTTACATCCTGCATTTTTGATTCAAAACTTCTCGAGGATATGTGCATTTGTTGTATGAACATTAGGGCTATCCACCAAACCGCATTGAAATGGAAAGGAGGCGTTCGGACCGCATGGTAGAAAGCCTTTGCCTTTCAATGGGACACTTAGTATGTTTTAATGTCTGGTTCAAAAGACCAGTACTTGCTAATAGGTTTGCAAATTGTTTATCAAAAATTTGACAAACTTTTGAGTTCCTGAGATATACATAAACACGCGTATACAAACTCACTATAAAATAAGTGAAGCAGTAACTATAATTTACAATACTCGTACATAGTCTTATTATTATTATTCAATCATTATAAAAACATCATGTTATCCAATCATTTATTGATGTTACTTTATTTTATATTAATTCCACAAAGTATGTATCTCTCTATTTGAAATAATATACTTGCTTAGCATGAGAGCACTATACTAAAGAAATTCTAAGAAATGTATCTATGCAGGTGCATTCGCGTAAGAGCACTTTTTTACTTTCTTTAAATTCAGTAATTTATAACATAAAACACATTAAATGGTACTAGCAATAAAAATTATATATTATTTTTTACAAGCACAAATACGATATTCATTTCAAATTAACATATTAAGGAGTATAAATTCAGGGATGTTTAAAACAAGGCTGCAATCCATTCATAAAAGTTCACCAATTAAAATATAAATCCTTCATAAAATTTATTCGCATATAAGGCCCCTATTTTTCATACACACGTCCGAAAAATTATAACAGCACTTTATAGTACTACATTGAAGTAGAAAACAAAACCTGACTTAAAAATATCAGAAAATATAAAACAAAATTATCAAATTACGCCGACCTCCATACCAAGCTTAACACCGTTTCCGATATACTATCAACTCCGAGGCGATACGAACCGGTTTTTGCAGTCCATTACCTTTTTTCATTTGAACTGAGCTAAGTTTATTAAGCGCGTCAGAGATGGAGTGCGCGCAATCTGTACACTGCTTTAATAGAGTTTTACTCGCATGCTGTAGCGAGGTTAAGCGATTTCGCTACTTCTAATATAACTTAAAAATGTTTCTAGATAGTTATTTTAATTGAGGTCGAGCGGGAGATACATTTCACTAATAGATTAGATGATAAAAATAAAAAAGCCATACATTTTTTTCATTAAATACAAATAATAGTTAAAGCGGTAAAAATAAAAACAAAACCTATTCACATTTTCATAATTTTTTAATTACGAAAAAAATGTCTCAGAAAGTGGCATATCTCATTATAAGGAAAAAAAACTAGTCTTGCGTTTGATTTTAAAGCAACAAAAGTTTAAGCTAAAAATGAAACAAGAAGTTTATTTCAGTCTCAATTATTTTTATTAATCAAAACTTTGTAATATTAATTTTCATTATTCAATTAAGCAATTTTGAAATCATTAATTTCTACCTTTCATCATTATCAATCATCCTGAGTTTTCACGTCAGGTTTTACCCAAGTTATTTCTTGTATGAAACATTTCCCGCGTGTAACAAAACTTCGATGAAGCTTAGCTTAAGCTTTTGGGAATATTTTACATAAATAGAAACTCGTTTTCTTTTGACAGGTGTCAGGAACAAATATACTTATTTGCATATAAAATTTTAACTATCACTATTTTAACTATAACTTTTTGTTATATAAGATTAAATCCTCATCATCATCTGAGGCGTTACAGCCGCGGGGGGGGGGTCTTAGCCTGGTCCAGTAAAACTCTCCAGTCCGATCTATTCGTGGTTTTCACATATAAGATTAAATACTTTTTCTATATAACACATTAGGTTTCGACCGCACTCTGTCTACGTGTGCGGGAGTGTGCTGGGCAACCTATGAGGTTTTATTCCACTGCCAATCATCCATACTTATTATCTGTTGTGTTCCGGATGGAAGTCTGAGTGAGCCATTGTAATTACAGGAACAAGGGACATAACATCTTACTTTCCAAAGTTGGTTGAGCATTGAGAAGCGACAGTCTCATATTTTAATTGACATCTTAATTAATCTACCGCTATCTACTATATAAATTCGATATATTAGATTAAGCCTCAAAGTAGTATTATCTCTAGAAGAGTCAATCTTAGCCCTATTTTAACCCGCAGTTCATATCACTATCATTCCCAACACTAACCTGACCCCTCGCTCATCTCAAGATAACCCTGACGAAATAAGGAAACAAAACAGCTCCGATCATATCGTGGACATCACGAAATGAAGATGACCAGCTGACAGGGCTGTCAACTTTAATAAAAAATATACATTATGGATTTCTCAATTATTATTTTTTATTGCTTAACCTTAATGAGTATAATGAAAACATCTTGAGCAGATTTCAACTAATCAGAGCTAATGTGTTTTAATATACATGTGTTAGTGCTTAAATAGGTGCACTGTTTATACAGTACATGGAACAGCAATCAGAACGATTAGTTAATAACAATTTAAGGAGGTAAATTTTATTACTAATAATAGGATTAGTAACACTAATTTAGTAGTTCATATTGTAAAAAATGTCATATATACATACATAATATACACAATAATTACAATGACCATTACTATAAAATCATAATTATCTTGTTGTGACGAAAGTTATTCATATACCATTTCGAAAGTAACACTCAGTAAAATGTCAATATTTTTTCTCGACCTAACGAAACTTGTTAATCTTGTTAAAAAGATATAGACGAGTGAGAAAGTGTAATTACAGATACGAGTGACGTAACATCTTAGTTTGACAGGAAAATTACTAATATTTCTTACATCGTTAATATCTAAAGACAGTGGCGACTCCTATTATGCTGCAATATTTCAGCCATCCAATATCGAATAATAAAATTACTTTATTATTTTTAGTAAATGTGTTGTACATTTAAGAAGAGATTTGTCTTTAATCGTTAACATAAATATGATTGTTAATTTTAAAAACAATTGACATCCCTAAATTATCACTAAATCAAATCAAAGAAAATTTATCCTTTACACCATGACATAAAGTTCATCTTCCAATACTCGTATAATTCGATGGTTCTTGCATCGTTTACATCAGAGATAAGTTTGGATATAGAGTTTTAGGTCAAAGGAGAGCTACGTAAGGTCGTATATTACGTATCGAGTGCTTTCGTGTTTGGCTTTGTTAGAATTACGTACTGAAGATATATATCCCGGAATCGATACAATTCAATTGCTCGTGGAAATAGATTGAAATTCGTATATAGTTACTATTGATTGAATCAAACGCCAGACTTTCTGATATAAAACAGCAGTACTTGGTATTGTTGTGTTCCAGTTTGAAGGGTGAGTGAGCCAGTGTAATTACAGGCACAAGGGACGTAACATCGTAGTTCCCAAGGTTGGTGGCGCATTGGCGATGTAAGTGATAGTTAAAATCTCTTACAATGCCAAGAATAAAAGCTTTATGCTTAGCAAAAGCTATGTAAGAGTTTTGAGGGCCTATTATTGAGAATATCAGATAAATTTATACTATTAACTACAGACGGTACTCGAAGTATTTCATTAAAATACAGTATTAGAAGTATTTCATTAAAATGTTATTAAGAACAATACTTACAATAACAATCATTTTATTAGTATTTAACAAAGTGATTTTTCAACTTATAAGAATTTGGAATTTGGATATTACCACCACATTTTTCTTAAGTACAAATAAAAATCACTAATAACTTTCGTAAGTGATATTTTTTAGCTCTTTTTAAACAAAAACTTTAATATCCTGGAACAATTTAATTAAGAATTCCACCAGAATTTAATTAAAAGATCGATACAAGAGAAAACCGGGCAATGATTGCGGATGTAACGTTTGACACTGTAAGATAAAACAGGATTCTATAAATTAGATCTGCGTTTACTTTTTGCACGTTCTTCATCATTTGCCAACTAGACATCAACGTTAATAAAATTATTAATGTTAAAAGGCCATAGAGTATATGGACCACCTGATGAAAAGACGTGGTCACCAACGCCCGTAGACAATGGCATTGTAAGAAATGTTACCCATCGCTTACACCAATGCGCCACCAACCTTGGGAACTAGGATATTATGTCCATTTACTCTAATTACACTGACTCACTCACCCTTCAACCCGGAACACAACAATATAAAGTACTACTGTTTTGCGGTAGAATATCTGATGAGTGGGTGGTACCTACCCAGACGAGCTAACACAAAGCTCTACCACTAAGTAATAGTTTCAAGGAAATGACAATAAGCCAAGATGAAGAATCGAAATCTACCTTAGGTCGTCATGCAAACAATTATGCTAACATTAGAAAACAAATACCGCTGAAATTCTGCAATGGGTAACCCTCAACTCTATGATGTTGCCTTTGTCCTATACAGGTATTTAAAGAAATGAGGGAATTTCATAAATATTGTTCCGCCATGAGGGTAAATAATTGTCTAATATAAAGTGTTGACATTGTTAGTTATATCATTCAAATGATATACGTATCTAAATATTGTATCGTGTGTTGGTTCTTACAAAATAGCGCTGTTGAGGTGACAACATTTCTGAAAATTCTCTCTCTGTTCCACGGGGTGTCATCCACCTTAAATTTTAACACTCGGCCTTCGTGGGGTTGAGCGTGATGTTAACTAGCCTATAGTCGTCCTCGAGAATTTGATTATCAAATGAAAAGTTTTTTTTCCAATTTCGAATAGTAGTTCCATTGATTGGACGTTCAAACAAATACACTTTTCAGCTACATCAAAGCAAATTTAATTCAGCCAGAATAAGCAATCCGGTAATATATGTTATATTATTTTTAATAACAATTTGATATTTGTAGATAAAATAGTCTATTAAACTGATCTGAGGAATGCATATTATATACTCTGACTAGGCTTAAGCTGGTGGAACCTATTGTGATACAGCAGAGATACCCCCTAATCCTTCTCTTGAATAGAATACTAATTATTGCTTCAATGTGTGCCCCACATTGGCTATTCATTATCAAAATTATTATGTCTTAAACACTCAAAATTACGCTTATATTTAGTATAATTTCAAATTTGAAACATTTATCTTTATCGTATAATTAATTAGCGGATTTTCATAATGAACGATGGCTCCAAATATTCTAAGGAAGGACTGAAATCGTAAAGGGTCGTTTTATATTTAAATATAGAACACAGTAAATAAAAGTGAAATTTATTTTAAATTCGATTATGATTTACGTAATCTTATCACTATTACCAACAACTTCGCCTCTGCATTCGTTTCTTTTTTTTTTATAAAGATCGAGTGCTGTGACTTTCAATAATTGAGGCAGTGTATAGCTAATGTAATGTGAGCTTGTGATGTGTATTCCTTATTGGAGACGCTAATAATATAAAATAAGACTACTTTATATTTTGTATTAAACATATAAGAACTTTTTGTTGTTATAGTATACATTTATAATTTTGGTATATATTCATAAATTAATAAATGTGTATATTTATATTTATATTGATATTTCTTAATTAATTTCTCTATTACATTTTTTTTAAGTTACATTATTTGTATTTATTTTATTATTTTCAAAAATAAACTCCTATTTAAAACATGTGAAGAGGAGACGAGCGAAATAAATGAAAAAAGCTAAAATGATGATAAGTGATGACAGACCCCTGTGATTCAGATCAGATGTTATTGGACTTAGTTAATACATAACAAAAATTTCATGAGAGTGTGTAGGGCTTTGTGCAAGCCGTCTGAGTAGGTAAGATCCACGAATCAGATGTTCTACCGCCAAACTATATTAAGTACTGCTATGTTCCGATTTTGCTTACTTAATATCTATACCGTTAACTGAATTTGTATGGAATGTAAACAGCACCAGTACTCGGTGGTAGAGCTTTGTGCAAGCTCGTCTGGGTAGGTACCAACCACTCATCAGATATTCTACCGCAAAACAACAGTACTTTGTATTGTTGTGTTCCGGTTTGAAGGGTAACATCTTAGGTCCTAAGGTTGGTGGCGCATTGGCAATGTAAGCGAAAGTTAACATTTCTTACAATGCCATTGTCTATGGGCGTTGGTGACCACTTACCATCAGGAGGCGCATATGCTCGTCCGCCTACATAAACATAAAAAATATATCTGTTCAGCAACGTCACAAGATTAATCGGAATTCCATACTTTTTATGATGACATGACATCGCGTAAAATGACATCAAATAAAATACGACACTGCGCATTTTGCTCGGCAAATTAATGTAATTACGAAATGACGGGATAAAGGAAGTGAACGCTTAATGAGAACGTCTCTCCGAATACAAATAAAGGAATAAATAAAGAGAAAGCTTCATTGGGATTCAAATATATCTGTGATTTTTAACGACTCCAATAACTCTTTAACCGATTACACCCGGAAGCGTAATGACAAATTAAGATCATTTAATACAAAATTATGTATATGTCGTAAAGTTTGCCTGTGAATATCCCAGTGTGGAGTTAAGACCTTTTCCCTTTGAGAAGAAGATTTAGAATTGATTCTACTATCCTTTTTCCTTTTAAGATTAATTCGTTCTAACCTCTGGACCATCTCAGCTTAGTGTATGACGTATCACGAGTTCTCCGAAAGTATAAACCGGTTGGAAGGGTAACTGCGCCAGTTAAACTAAGGTTACAAGAGACCTAACACCATAGTTCCTAAGGTGGCGTTTGTTTGACTTTGTAAGGACTGATTAATATTTCTTAAAGCATCAATGTATATGGATGGACTTTTTGCCCGCAACCCTACCTACAATATAATCAATACATTACGTCAATATTTTCTGGTTTAAATGTAAATTGAGCCAGTTTAAAAATACACTACTACATACACTATATGTATATTTAGTGGTAGAGCTTTGTGCAAGCTCGTCTGGGTAGGGACCACCTATTCATCATATATTCTTCCGAAAAACAGCAGTACTTGGTATTGTTGTGTCCGGAACACAGGAAGGGTGAGTGAGTCAGTGTAACTACAGGCTCAAGGGACATAACATCTTAGTTTCCGAGGTTGGTGGCGCATTGGCGATGTAAGCGATGCTTAACATCTCTTACAATGCCATTGTCTATGGGCGTTGGTGACCACTAATCATCAGGTGGCCCAAATGCTCGTCCCCCTTCCTGTACAATAAAAAAAAACATAACGTCCTACAATTGATGATTAATGGAGTGATGGCATTTCTAAGGCAAAAATCATTTACTATTAGGTACTCACACAGGTATTTTTACAATTCCTTGCCGATTTTCCCAAAATACATTACAAGTTGAAGCGAAAACCTAAGATAAATATAAATATCATACTACCATAACTTCGCTCAGATCAAAGGCCATTTAAACACATAGTTGAACCAATATTATACAAATTTAAAGATGAAATAATCCTTACGCTCTACATAATAAAGTTTAAATTTCAACGTTAAATTTATGCTATCGTAAAAGCTTAGCTTTAATCTTGAGATAGGCTAGCGCCAAACAAGTTCTAAACATATATATTAGCTTTCAACTACAAGGCCTGTTGAAACAAGGTCTGCCTGGGGCTTGATGCTCTATAGCTCTAGCAGGTACTCCGATAAATGTCTTAAACTTTATCAAAACTGATCGCTGCATATTATCTTATTCATCTTTTATACATAGGTAATATTAACATCGCAAGTATTAGTTATTTGTTTGTTTCTAATTATTAAACCGGGCAGTTGAAAAAAGTATTTATGCATCAGACTGTTCGTTGATTGAAAAATGTTTGAACAATGTATGCTCAATGCCGTTAGGAGCTGATTCCACGTAATATGTCGGACAAACTGTAAGCAGAGAACAAGGCAGAAAAAAGAACGTGATTGAATTTCTTATATTTTTAATATAGCCATTAAATTGAAAAAGGCTTCTCTCAAAGAAGGTTCGTTTGAATTTGTCCTCTTATTTTTTCACTATGCTTCGTATGATGTGCAGTTAATAGCTGTACAACGTAGCTTTACAAATATATTGTAAGTAAAATCGATATTTATAAAATCGTTTGCTGTGACTATTAACGCTTAGTCAAAACTACTGAGAAATTTAAAACACAGGTATGTTTTAATTTCATAGTGTAGGTTAGCGAACAGGTAAATAGGCGTAGTTGTGTATATAACTAGCTGTACCATATTAAAAAAAATATAATGGATAAAAATCAGCCTAGGGCCTTCCTCGATAAAAGGACTAAACAACACAAAAATATATTTTAAACTAGTAGTTCCTGAGAATAGCCGGATCCAAAAAACAAACTCTTCAGCTTTATATATTAGTATATGTGTTAAAATTAAGCCCTTTAAACAATATTTCTGTTTGTTTGTATATCATAGATGTATTATAGTTGCTAGTATTAAATTATTGGGGATTCAAATACGCTTTATTATTAAGCTTACTTGTTTCTTGGTTATAACTATTTGTAGCAATGCATTTGATTTTTAAAAATATTAGTGATGTTCTTTCTTTTAAATTTAGATAAAATTGGTGTTTGAGTAGATAAAACAATTACTGTTAGGATTGAATTTGCTTTTTTATTGCTAAGTTTCTCATGCCAATGAGCTTGAAAGGTCAATGAACTATAGAGCAATAAAAAACTATTTAATAACCTTTAGAGCGTTGATATTATTAAAATGTAAGAGCTCGTTCTTTATAGACGGTAAATTATAAAAATAACTTCAATGACTTTCAATCAGAATTTTTAATACAAACTTTTATTGAACTTCGCATTAAATGCAAAGATATTGCTTATATCACAAGGCTATTACGTTCTAAGGTTAAAATATGACATAAAAAACGAGAAATATTGATGAAATCGACTCACACACCCCTTTTCTCGTCTGTGCATCAATTTCAGCTTAATATAAAGCACGAGGGGTCGAAAAAATGGAAACATTTAATAACTCACCTGACGCTATGAAAAAATAAATCGATTTACATTATTAAAAATTAATAATAACTTTCGTTTTTATTATTATTAACAATAGTATAAATAGTATAGAATGGTATTAGTAATAATACAAGCGAAAGAGTCTACGCAGCTGTAATAACTTAATATGTGTTCTCAATATAAAAAGTTGTCACAATACTTATGGAATCATAGCTGCGTTTTTTTCAAGACATATTGAAAGATTCATAATATAATGTCACACTGTAAAATGGAGTGCTTTGTCCAGCAATTTAATATTTGTCAGTTTAATACTTTTTAGTGGTATTTAAATATAGCCTTTGTTAATTTTAGTTACAGAAATATCACGAGCGATTTCACAGAAATGAAATGTAATAAATAATTTATTATATAGCGGAGCTGCATCAGTTTGTATGATTCGTAACTGTTAGAAATAGAGAACGTTAATCTAGTTAAGTTTTTCATATTTTTATACCGAAGAACATCAATAGTAAATCATTTTTATAAGCAAAATAAATATAGCCAAATGTAATTAATTTACATTTGATACCTTTAGTACCGACGGAATCTGATGAAAATGCTGCTATGAAGATCAAAGTATGGATTTGATTAAGCTATTCAATGTTACGTGTACCCAAGAGACGAACTCCATCCGCGCTCTTTATAGCGAGTGCGAAAACTCGACACACGAAATAAAAATCAACACCTAACGTAATAACGAGCTACTACGAGTCGCATACGGAAAAAATCAAACTTCTACCGGTGAGTAAGAATTTACAGGAAAGCTTTGGGACCGCATACTAGTTTT
Source organism: Nymphalis c-album (assembly GCA_963151315.1). Taxonomy (NCBI): domain Eukaryota; kingdom Metazoa; phylum Arthropoda; class Insecta; order Lepidoptera; family Nymphalidae; genus Nymphalis; species Nymphalis c-album. The sequence continues at coordinate 10,682,163 of OY720591.1, read as the reverse complement.
TTTTTTATATAAATATTCTCACACCTGATCACGGGCTATGACGGTAAGGATTGTTGGAGTCTGAGATGGAACGTAATTGCTAAGTTACTTCTCATTCGGGCCTTGAAGATATGCAGATTGGAATGCTCAGGACATACAGACGCCAAAAGGATATTATACTATTTGTATGTTGGGCGCATAAGAAATTAAGAATCAAAGCGTTCCAAGCAAATGAATGGAATGTCGATGACGTAGAAGTTTAGTCTCTCATGGCGCCTAGTTGTCGGATAGTAGAAAAATGAAATAGGTATTAAATATTGAATTGTTCAGTTATATTCCGGTCTCTACCCTTCTCCTCAAAAGGCTTTAGTCCAGTAGTGAGAAATTTACAGGCTACCGATACTTCGGTCTAGTTTTGCAAGTTTAGTAGCACAGAAATTAACCGTTATTATTTCTTGTTTATCTTGCATTTTTAAACGACAGACAAGTTAGAAAAATCTGTCAAAAGTAAAAACCAATTCTTACAGGTTTTTATTTCTTGTTTCAATGCGCTGCCTATAACAGTGTCTAAGATGGAATGTCGCCCTACTGTTTACTTATGTTATTACACTAGCTCACTCACACATACATACATATGTAAGAATACACTAAATCACTGTATAAACACACTTTGTCCTTTTCTTTTTATCACTTTTATTTATAAAAATATTACTACTACTACTACCTTTAATGATACTACTACTACCTTTTTTTTGATAACATTCATGGCATACTTCACATAGTTCTACAGACAGAATGTTCGTCGATATTCTGTATTTTCTTCTCAATATATAGATTACTAGCAAAAATAGTAAAAGGTAATGAATTTAAACTGCATAATTATTAGTTACTATTAATAACAATGCACGTACTATACTGGCTACTAGCTATCCTTAAAGTTAATGATAATAAGAACCGAGTATAATTTCCAATTGAATTCTAGAAAATTTTTTACACATTTATTCAATAGCTTTTTGTTCCTACAATTTGGTAAAAAAAAATTATAATTAAAATAACATATAAATTTAGTCATATGAACGTGACTTCAAAGAATGTGTCAAATACAATCTAAATATTATTTTTTTATGTAAGATGCAAACGAGCAGGAGGCTCACCTGGTGGAAAGTGACTACCACCGTCCATGGACATCTGAGGACTTACAGGTGCGTTGCCGGCCTTTAATCTAAAGAGTATCTCAAAAAAAATATACGTAGCAACGTGTACAGTCCTATTTTATGTAACACAATTAAAATACACAACATTTCAAATAAATGCATTAGCATGAGTTATCAAATATAATCGTCTTCGAGTCCCGTAGTAGGGGCCAGGATGACAACGTAATAAGTTTCCTGATTACGTTGTCTGTATCTTGCGAAGTCCTCACGTACAGATATTCCCCGAGTGTCACCATTATTGCATATTATGTATCCCACACAGTAGGAATATCGTTACTTTCTCTGATTGCAATGAGAAAATATTATGAATGAATAATAATATTTTAACTGAAACAGGCCAATAGAAGACGTTTTTATCAAAGCTTACTTTTTTTTGGATTTTTGTCTCATTGAATAGAGAATGCAGATTTGTTTACGCACATACTATGTACGCTCTGATATGTCATGTGTGCCTCGGTGGCCGAAATCGGTCAGAAGGATAACATCATCGTCTTCATAACTTAAGACACTGGAGGCCGGAATTCATTTAGTTTAATACATATATCAGGCTATAATTATGTTCTCATAAACATAATTTACTTTCACTAATCTCTTTTTGAATCTACATAAAAAGAACACAAAAAATTACCTCGAGGACGTGCTAATTCAATGCGATATTACGTCTGAAAGAAAAACGTAAAATTAATTTTAGCATATGAAAGCATATTTAATGGTCTTAGGTGTTTTAAAATATCTATACAATGATGTATCTAAAATATACGTTTACTAAGCATAAAATACACATTTATATGCATTTTTATTTGTTTAGTGGCTCGATCATTAATTGTATAGTAAACATAGACATGCGAATAATTAAAACATCCTAAGCCTCCTTTCCTATTGCTGAGCTTTGGGCAAGCAATGATACACTGCCGAACATCTGTACTTCATTTCGATTTAAGGGATAAGTTCGTTGGAGTAAATATAGGTAATAGATATATTAAATATTAGTTAGAGCTTTGTGCAAGCTCGTCTGGGTAGGAACATCCATTCATCAAATATTCTACCACAAAACAGCAGTACTTTGTATTGTTGAAATCCGGTTTGAAGGGTGAGTGAGCCGATTTAATTACAGGCACAAAGGAAATAACATCTTAATTCCCAAGGTTGGTGGCACATTGGCGATGTAAGCGATGGTTAATATTTCTTAGTATACCAATGTCTATGGGCCTAGACTACCACTTACAATAAGGTGGACCATATGCCCGTCCCCCTACCTATTCAATAACAAAATAAAAAAAGTTCTAATCTAATCTAAGTAGTTACTAAATCTTTGTTCAAAATTGTCATAACTGGTGGCATTCGGTCATCATCATCATCGGACTTATAATTTTTCTACACAACACAAATGATTAACCATAAATATCTGTAAATAATTAACAATATTATTTCTTTATTGTGTATCATAGACATATCGTATTTTCATACATTATTTCACCTACGATATTAAAGTTTTTTCTACTAGAACATTAAATAGTTTTAACATTTATAAACTTCCGCATTTTCGGAACGTAAGTCCTAAAACCTTCAACATTTTTTGCTTACACGATAAAAAACTCAGCCACGAATTTATTATTGGTCGGGATAAAAAATTTTGCACAGCAAAAAGACTAATTTGAAGCGATAGCGAACGACAGCTGCTTCAACTATAAAACAGAAACTCGAATCGAAGTTTATAATGGAAAAATATTCTAAATTGTCTTCAATCTATCAACGTTGATTGATACGTATAGAATGGAAATTGAAAACGAGGCAAAGGTATCGAGTTTGTTTATTTTATCTAATAACGTCTTATTGAGTTTAACCATATAAAAAGATCCTTACATAAAATATAGTTCAGTATTTTAAGAGCGGTGACGTAGCTACCTAAACGGTGTAAACATATTATATACTAGCTGTACCCGCGACTTCGTCCGCGTAGAATTTAACAATAAAGTTAATCATTTTTATTGTTATTATCATTTCTTTTCTAAAATAAAAGTCAGCCTAAGTTACTCCTTATTACATCAGCTACCTGCCAATAAAAGTCCCGTCAAAATCGGTCCAGCCATTTCAGAGATTAGCCGGAACAAACAGACAGACAGACAGACATACAGACAGACAAACAGACAGACAAAAATTGTAAAAAATGTTATTTTGGTGTATGTACCGTATATATATTCATATGCATGTAGTAAAAAGCGGTTATTTCGATATTAAAAACAGACACTCCAATTTTATTTATATGTATAGATTAAAAATCAACCGACAGAAAATATTGCTTTTATTTTTATTTTATTTAAAATATGTAGACGGCAAAAACGTTGTATAGACAATAAGTGGCGACCACCGCACAAAGACATCGGCACTGTAAGAAATAATAATGATCATTACTTATCGTCAATTCACCATCATGCTTCGGAACAAAGATTTAATGTAGCTGTGCCTGTAGTTACACTGGCGCACACTCACCAATAACAGAAAGTATTGCTGTTTTAGTAGAATAATGGTGAGTGGGTACTTAACTGGGCGGGCTTGCTTTCGCTGCTGGGAGGAATCCTCGCTACCATTTGGGTAGTTTAGAGGCTTACCTGCACGAGTGATTGATGCACTTATCAAATATTCCCTGAAGTCTGCTCTGACAACATAAATGAGAAACTATTCTTCTCTAACGGTCGATATGGCCCAGTGGTAAGAACGCGTGAATCTTAAGTGATGATCGTGGGTTCACTGACAAGTACCGCTGAATTTCATGTGCTTAATTTGTGTTTATAATTCATCTCGTGCTTTACGGTGAAGGAAAACATCGATAGGAAACCTGCGTGTCAAATTTTACTGAAATTCTGTCACATGTGTATTCAACCAACGTGCATTGGAGTAGCGTGATGGAATAAGCTCCAAACCTTCTTCTCAAAAAAGGAGACGAGGGCGTAGCCCAGCAGTGGGACATTCACAGCCTGTTACTGTACTTACTGTTACTTTTCTTACGGAACAATAAAGTCCATTTACTTCAAATAGGTGTTTTAAACTTGTGTCCTTATAATGCTTTATCTCTAGTTCAGATCTTTTTCAGCGGCGCTAGTCGAGGGGAAAGTTAATTTGATCTATGACTTTAATAGCTTTCTCTACAGATACGGTTAAAAATTTGTGTTCTTTATTTGAATATTTCTTAAAAAAAAATTAATCAATAATTATAAAACAAATAAACGGGTCATATGGTAATTGAATATTATTGCTAATAAGCATTAGCATTGTAACAAATATAATTTCTTATACAGTCGATGCGATATCAACCGTAGTACTAAAAACTGTGGCAAAATAAATATATGTATGATGATTATGTAACAGCCACTCAGATGAGTAAAGCCATCAAAGTGAGGAATAAGGAAATCGATCTAGTGTTTTCAAAGACATACCATTTACAATTTTTAAAAGCCCCTTACGAGAACATTCGCTATAACAACACAGTAAGGAATCATGGAAAGAACTTTTGACTTGGCTTTTGTATGAAAGTTAAATATTAAGCGAACTATTCTAACGTTATATAAATATTAAAAGTGTGTTTGCGCACACACTTGTGCACTATAATATCTTCTGCGCAGTTGACTAATCTCTCTTGAGATTGGCCGCCGTAACCGAAATCGGTCTAGAGGACCTTATTATATACATATAAATGGTGGTAAACGAAGGATGATTGAACGAGAATAATCTCTTTATAATAAAATTGGTAATACTTGGTAGTAGAGCTTTGTGCAAACTCGTCTGGATAGGTACCACCCACTCATCAGATATTCTACCGCAAAACAGCAGTACTTGGTACTGTTATGTTCCGGTTAGAACGGCGAGTGAGCCAGTGTAATTACAGGCACAAGGGACATCGTAGTTCCCAAGGTTGGTGGGGCATTGGCGATGTAAGTGATGGTTTACATCTCTTACAATGCCAATGTCTATGGGCGTTGGTGACCGCTTACCATCAGGTGGCCCAATTGCTCGTCCGCCTACCTATACTATAAAAAAAAATAACTTTATGTGCTACATAGATTTTGATGAATCATTCTATTATATTACATCATACATATTCGAATAAGAATCAGAACAAATGATAAATAGATCACAGCGAATTGTACTTCAGCAACATTAACGATTTCATATACAAATTCATCTTAAAAATGACAAATAAAACATCAAAGCGATCGTTCAAGATCGTGAATAAATAAAATAATATCGAAATTGCCAATTCCACGCTCCGAACATCACGTGCCGTTTACAAAACAATCTGTTCATATGAATAAAATATCGGTACACGGCTGAATAATCCGAGTCACTCGGTAAGGAAACAATATCAAAATCAAACAGAACAGTTAAAACATCGCTTTCAAGGGGTTTCATTTAACGTGAAGGGAAAATAAGAGGCGGTATTACCTAGCCGAGGCTTTCATAACAATGAAATTAATGTCCCAACCTCGGCGGGCCTAATTAGCCACCACTACTTTTACATTACCATTTCATTTTATTCGAAGGAAAATAAATGTTATTTTCAAAGCAGTAAAGTCGATATCAGCGTGATAGTTTATTCGTTATGATAGAATTAGATGCAATTGTTTCAACTTTGTGAATGCGGCTTGTTTTTTTACTATTTGAATTGCAGATAAAAGTTTTTATCACAAATATGAACATATGGTGTTAAATGTAAGCGTAAACGTACTTTTAATTCAATTTAAAACTTATTTCTATTAAAGAAAACGCTTTGATGATATTAAAAAAAATAGAAAGTTATCCCTTTGTCTAAATTATAGTTTTAACGTCATATTCTATTTTTAAAAAAGTAAGGGACGTATTAAATATCTGGGTATCTTAAAGGTGAATAATGCAAAACTGAGTATAATTATACACGGATATAAAGCGTATCACTGTGGGTCAATTCTTAGAGAGATCTTACAGAATAACTTATCTGATATTACACGTTTTCTGTTTTTCCTTCTCGTGCAAGGATCCCTTCAGTTTCTTCTTACCTAACCTCATCATTGCTTTCATGTTCATTGACACGGTTTTTCTTTTTCGCCACATACCATTAACCATTTCCCGCATTTATCAAATTAACAAAATTAAATTTGAACATTTTATATTTAATTATAATTGTTCTGTTAAAATGTTGATATAATTATTTTAAAGCAGAATCAGCGTGAACAATAAATGAATGTATCTGAATTAATTAACCTGTATTTACATTCATTCTTCCATTAAATATGATAAAGTTACCTACTTTTATATTTCTATTTTACCCACAATTTATCAAACTCAGGTTAACTAATCTTTACTATAAATGATCATTGGTCAGTTAAACGCCAATGACGAAATAGACGACCAATAAATGCAAGAATTTTGCCGTCTGATTCCTTCCGACGTTTAGTGTATTAGGCATGAATGAAAGCCCTAAAATAAATTAACATAAGTCATACATAGGCCATGTAACTAACATTAGTCGAATACAACAAAATCAAAGCCCGTTAATGAACAACAGTTGGGCAAAGCCATACTCACCTGTTTGGAAGAAAGAGAACAAACAAAATATTATATTGACATAGTATATCATACATCATTAAAATATTATTATCTGATAAAATATTTAAATACTTCATTATAATGAACTAGTTAAAAAAACTTAAAGTTTTCACTAATAAAACTATTTGAACATTCAAATTCAAAACTAGGTTACGATTTTCATTCCTGTTCGCATAATTCTTACCAAATTATCCACGAGAGTTATCCTAGATAAGGCGTTCCACGTTTGGCGCTCTTGTAACCAAATTATTTAAACTTCGTATCATTATAATCTTGAAACTAAATAGTAGATTCAGTTCGTACTATTCTCAGACCCATTTTGTAAGTATACCAATTACATTAAGTAAATTATAACAGAAGTGTTTTAAGAGAGTTGAGTTGAGCCGTAGCTTCGTCTGAGTGAAACCAAGATTTGTCATAATAGTATTCTTAGCTGATATGAACTTCTTTTCAAACAAAAATATGATTCAATACGAGCTGATAATAGCTTACAAAATTTTAAAAAATATGATTTTACAATACATAATCTCAAAAATTAGTAGCCGTTAAAATACTAAATTGTTGCATTATTATTCCACTAAAACAAATAAAAAAAACTGTAGCAAAATTCCTTTAGTGAGAATGTGTAAATAGGGAGTGCACTTGTGTTTACATACACAGACACACACATGAATAGTATGATACATCCAACCCTACTCTTAAAAATCATCAAAATAACTTAATCGTTCGGTTCAGTCTGTTTTCTTTCATACTTCTTAAATTACACTTTTTTTACATTGGCACAAATACTATTTCAGTGATGAAACTGGATCGAAAGCTTGTTCGTATTTTACAGAAAATCTTTAATTCAAACATACTTTTTGAAACCTAATAACTAGGCTCTAGAGAGAACAAACTAGGCTGTAATGGAACATTTTTTAAAACAATAGATATTGTGCCAACAGTTTTAGCCTCACCAGTCGGGACGATCCGTTAAATGAACACAAAGGTTCAAGTTCTGTTCAATCCAGCATCGCTATTGTGTCTAGCTTTTGTACTTTGTTTAAGCGAATAAGTTAGTGTCCGCGTATCACTGATAACGTTTAAATGGATTCCATTGTATAATTATTAATTTTATTATTTGTTATGTTTTTTTTAGGCCTAGACCGTTCATAGCTTGTTGCGTTATATAAGAGAATTACAACAGCCTTCAAATCGACGTAATATAAGTACATTCGTTCGCTCTCCCTTGTTATTTAACATTTGTAAGTGTCAAAAGACATGTAGTCATTTGTCGAGTTGCTACAAAGGCCCAGCTTTTGTGTTCCGCAGTATTGTACGACGCTTTCATCGGACAAATTGTACTGGAAACACTCCCGGACACTCGAAGCCAATGAGTGAGGTATTCGAGTTACCACTCCTTTTACCTCCCGTTAAGTATTTGCACATTACATATTTACAATATAATTTTAGTATCTATTAGACCAATCACTTACACCAATCTATTAGATCCAAATATTTTAAATAATAACTTATAATATTATTTCTTATAATAAGCATTATTTTCTTAGTAATGACAAAAGTTACATTTTAAGGTCGGATTCGAGTACATTTTATTTATTATTTAACGTTTAGAAATGAAGCGTTTCTTGAGCGTAAAATACACTGATTTGGATAATCTATAAAAAAATTATATACTATGACTATCTTTACATAGTGTGTAATCGCTATTTATACTTTTTAAATTGTATAGGAAGGCGAACGAGCATATAGGCCACCTGATGGTAAGTGGTCACCAACGCCATAGACATTGGCATTGTAAGAAATGTTAACTATCGCTTACATCCCCAATGTGCCAACAACCTTGGGAACTAAGATGTTATGTCCCTTGTTTGCTCACTCACCCTTCAAACCGAAACAAAACCATACAAAGTACTGCTGTTTTGCGGTAGAATATCTGATGAGTGGGTGATACCCACCCAGACGAGCTTGCACAAAGATCTTCCACCGAGTAATATTGAATATTTATCGCAAATTATAAATGTGAAAGCTCAATATAAGCGCTTTAGAATTTTCTGACGGCGTTGCGAACGTGAATCTTATTTTCTGTTTACATTAATTTGTGAAATGAATGCAGTATAAAATTCAACATAATAATATAGTACTAATTTAAAAACAAAATAATTATTTCAGGAGTACATCACGACATTCGTTTAAGTAATCCTATGTTTGTACGTTCATCGTTTTGTTATGAAAATCTACAAAAAGTTAAAGGACACACTAACAAAATATTAAGTTAAATTAGACATACACAACTGTTTCAAGAAATGAAGCATTGCTATTAATATTACAAACATTTGTATAAATAAATATTTGTAATTATTCTTAACGCTAACGATATAGACGCTAACGATTATAATAAGTTTTTGCGTTTAGAAGTTTCATAAGTATTTTTTATTATGGAAAACACATGGGAGAGATCGTGCTAAAATATAATAAAGTATATTACTTCGTGGTAGGGCTTTGTGAAATCCCACTCATCAGATACTCGACCGCCAAACAGCAATACCTAATATTGTTGTGAGTTTGAAGTATAAGTGAACCAGCGTAACTATAGGCACATAGCATCTTAGTTTCTACGTTTGGTGGCGCATTTACGATGAAAAGAAACTCTTAATATGACTTATGGTGCCAATACCTATGGGCTGTGGTGGCCATTTACAGTTATTTTTCTGTTGTATCTGTTATATGCTAAAACTCTTAACTTTATTGCATTTCTTTGTAGCCATATTAATTTGCCCAATCATTAATCATAAATTTTAAATTAGCCATCCTTTATTACTAAATAAGCCGCATCATAATATTATTATTTATTGGCTTCACCTTATTTATTCACACCCACTAAGCCAATAGTGACCCGCAATGTGAACATAATTCAGACGCGACCGCTGCATTATCATGGGAATCATAATCATTCGAAAACATGTCGTGCCTTCTTCACAAATCATATGAGTGCAACTTATTAAGTATTTTTTTAAATAAAGTAGTTAAAATAAAGGCACACAAGGGCATAACATCATAATTCCCAAAGTTAGTGGCGATGTAGGAAACGGTTAATATTTCTTGCAGCGCCAATTTCTGGTGACGATTTACCACCAAATACCACTTACCCGTCCACCTATCTATTTTATATTAAAAAAATTGCAATGGAACCATCTTTCAAATAAAAACTCAGAAATGTCCAATACCAACTGAAATTGAACCACACCAATTGGACCTATATTGAACCCAACGCAAAAAAGAAACATAGAAATCGATTCATAAATAACAAAAAATTTACGCTAACAGATAAAAAATATATGAAGAAGAACATGTTCGATTTTTGAAATTTCATAATAAGTATCAACATTCAAAATGTGTGTTACCGTTTTTATATAAAGATTAACATAAAATATGCTAATATAGATATCAACGTAAAATGTTTCGAACTAAGTGGGTAAGCGTAACTGGACGTGGTCCGGGAAACCTAATTTTATTTTCATTGCTCGAAGTAACTTGGACGATATGGTGGCTAAGTTTATGTACTGAAATATTTTGCTCAAGTAAAATTACAATATCATTATATCCTTACTCATAATATTAATGCAAAAGTGAGTTTGTTTGGTTGGTAAGGTCCTCCAGACCGATTTCAGCCACGGCGGCTAATCTTAAGAGAGATTAGCCAACTGTGCAGGAGATATTATAGTGCACAAGTGTGTGCGCAAACACAGGTGCACTCTCTATTCCTTAGCTCTCATAATCCGATGGGACAGCAATCCGACACGACCGGAAAGAGTTCAGGCGCAGGACCAACGGCTTAACGTGCTTTCCGAGGCACGGGAGTGTACATACTTCCAACTTCCAGACTCCGGGCTGCTACTGAGAATTTTCTGACAGTAAACCCCAATAACTATATATTGGCCCGACCTGGGAATTGAACCCAGGACCACCGCGTCTGCGGCCTTATATCAAGCCACTAGACCAACGAGACCAACGAGTTTCGTTGGTACTACTAAGATAAACAGAGAAAGACATTGGGTATCTTACGTCTCTCCCTTCCCTCAGGCATACCTGAAGAAGGGTAAAGCGTAACGAACAAATAGTAACAGAACGTAAGCCAAATTTGCTTTCACAACTATAATATTTATAAGTGAGTAAGGATGACTTTAGCAGAAATCAAATATGGTTCATTCACTTCAGAAATATTGAAAATTCATTTTTTGTTTTTATCGACGAAGTGATACTATTACCAGTTCAGTTCAGGATTCTCAACGGATTTGTTAGTCAAGAAACAATTTATAGTAGAATTTTAACCAACAATTCTTAAGTGATAAATAATTTACCACAGCGTGGAATTGAACCTGTTGCTGCGTAATTAGCTAGAATGCAACGAACATGCCTTTCTTGTTACACTGTAATTACATTACCACAAACAGGCTCTGATAGGCGCTTACAAATATTTGGCTATCTGTGCCAAAACTTTGGAATTAAGATTTGTTACAAGTTGTCACAAATTGTTTATGAGCCGATTGGTGTGGTTGGTAGTTAGGTCGACGGGTCACAGGTCGTGAGTTCGATTCCCAACCAAGACAGACATACGTATGCATGAACATGTCTATTTTTCTTGAGTCTGGGTGTAATTATCTATAGGTATAAGTATGTATTAACAAAAAGAAAAGTAGTATATATAATAAATCAGTTGTGTGGTTTCCATAGTACAAGCTCTGCTTAGGTTAATCATCTATTATACCTAAAATGCATCACCAACCTTGGGACTACGATGTTATGTCCCTTGTGCCTGTACTTACACTGACTCACATCCAACCGAAACAAAATACTAAATCTGTGTTTGGCTTACATTATATTCGAATAAAAAAGATACCGAACAATATGAGTTTGTGTTCATAGATTTTAGTAATAGTCGTAAATTCTTTGTAAAGTGTTCCATCGTTAAACGTGAATACAATTTATCTTAGTGACTTTGCAGTAGAAGTTCGCTGTGACACAGGTAATATACTATCTTGTCAAATTATTACTTTCATGGAGTCTGTGTTTATTTACGTTGTATTTTAATAGTTTCTCCTGCAAATTTTTACTACTCTTAAAACAAAATAAAATGCACATTTATCTTGCTGATAGTCAGTAACATTTTGTTTAAAATTTTAATTAAAAACTAAAATATATTTCTCTTCTCAAATTTTTATATGATGTATAACTCGTATATTAGTCGACTATATTAGTCAAAATATTAGTAAATATATTAGTCAATAGTAATAACTACCTGTGTACCAGTCCGTGCGAGTGGGAGCCTGGTAATCTGTAAAACAGTTTTCACTAGTATATATACCAGTCTCTCATAAAGGAATGTGAACATTGTTAATGGTATATTAGAACTCTACTGATTAATCAAACTACCTGTACTTTCCTTTGTGATGAGAAATAAATAATCATTTCATTCATTCATTCAGTATCATTTTAATAACCAAACGAACGTAAAAACTGTTACTGTACATTGACATCTCACAACTGCATAATTTCTCTTAATTCAAGGCGTATCCACTACACTTCTACACTGTGGATTGATGGATACACAAGGGATCCTTCGCCACTAAACAAGAGCTTTCCAAATTCAAGTTTAGCAAATTTAATTCACTGTTACTTGTCTCGTTTCTTGATTAATATCTACTTCGACCCACCGGAACATATTTGCTCATTAAATATTTAACATTGTTGATAAATATCGAAGTATTACTAAGAAGAACTATCAAGACTATCTACCCGTTTGATTAACTTTGGTTCATTAATTAACCATATTTATTTATTTATTTATTTATTTATTTATTCTTTATTGCACACACTACAATAACATAACATAACATAGAAAGAACAAGTTTTACATTAAAAAGTGTGCAAAGGCGGCCTTATCACTTACAGTGATCTCTTCCAGGCAACTTCTATAACAAAATAATATTTTGCCAGGAGAATTGATCGGGTATAGTGTGCGAACTGATACATACAATATATAACCATAATAACCCAAGAAGTCAATATTTACAACTTTCACTCCGCAAAGTGGCTCCATTTGAGATATTAAGTCACTATTATTATTGAAATTATTATACCATTTATTTTCTTTATAGCTAACATTTAAATCATATCGCAAGACAGCATTATCTTGATAAATTAGAAAGTTAAGCGACATTAGCTCAATGGTTTACGCACTGTCTAATTATGTAAATGTGGTAGATTCGATCCTGATCCCTTGTCCTACTATCGTTCTCACGCCTAACACAAGGTATTCTTTCAAATAATTGAACCTACAACTTTGAACTGTGATACAAGCTAACCACTAAACCAAAGAGGTTATAATAGTCCTTAATGCTAGTGCTATGTTGAGTTACAAACGCGTTATAATATAAAACATATTATCATATTATGTTACAAAGACAATACACGCGGATCATTGATAGAACACAGGGTCGCTATCAAACATCTTCTACATTAGTTATTGAACTAAGAATGTGCGTTCCATATTCCTTGTATCTTAATGTTAGTTCAATTCTGTATTTATCAGGTGCTTTGATCCTTATGTATTGTTTGAAGTGAAAACCGTTACTTTATACGATTTAGATTATCTATATGGAGTTGATATTACGCTTGATGATTGTATTTTGATCATTTATGGTTTAATTATTCGATTATTTGTTTTAGATACGTAGTGAAGTTTCTTGGACAACCGATAACGATGATAAACTATTTCGACCACGGAGGCTGTTCTCAAGGGATACTAGCTAACTGCTAGACATATTATTGTGCACTAGTGTGTGTGCCAACACAGGTGCACTCTATTGACAACCCCGTATTAAACGATTCGATCGAGTCAATATAGAAATATTACATTTAATTATTAAATGTATAGAAAATATATCACGTGTTCGGAAATAAATTCCTCGAAACTTTAAATAACTAAACACTTATTATATATACATATAATGTTAATACACACCTCTAATGCTATATTTAAATCAACTTATTGATAGCTATAATATCGGTTTATTTATATTATAGTTCTCAATAAGCTGAACCAAAACCTTCTTATATGAAATTTAATGAATATCTTATTTCATTATTAAAGAAATATTATAATACAATTTAATATATAAAAGAAATAAGCGTAACTTTCCGGAAACTATTATTAAAATATATTGTATATATCACAATACAAAAACAGAACTGTAACCCTCAGGGGTCACAAACCCTAATCTAAATTGTCAACAAGCACATGACAACTTTTGCGCCTATCTACTCACTGTTTAGAATAATAAAGGTTTATTGCTTACTTAGGGCAGGTGACACGGAATGATTAATCGTTGGAAATGTTTAACGCCCCTGGGATCGAAAATATATCCATCAATCTTGTATAATAAAATTTGTCTGTTTTGTTTTTCGGTGCAAATTTTCGTACACGTGTTTGCTTGTAGAAAATCCTCTAATATTTTTGGAATCCCTACCACACTGTTTCGCTTCCCTGGATGTAATCCGTAAACACTGGCTCCATTGCAACGGGCTCTTAGAAAATTGTATACGTTTTATATCGTACAAGCGATCCCTCGCGGCTATGTTCCCGTTGTAATAAAATTTGCATAAATCATCTTATCGATGACTTAAAATTCTTTTTTTGAAATACGGTTTAACGCTGTAATTAAAAAGGTTTATAAATAAAAATTTCGAACTGTTCTGCTAATTACTATTTTCGATTTAAAAAAATATATATTTGCCTTCTGTTTAGTTTGCTATATGCAATAATAATTTGCAAAATTTAAATAAAATAAAATATAATTTATTCAAATTGATTCTAACAAGCACTTGAGCCATCATTTTACATATAAAATACATAATATGTATATACATTATTTTTTTATTTAGGCAGGCAATCTGGCATATTTAGTAAGTCGTTAGAATTGCCTATATATATTTTTCCTGATACTTTAGTCTGACTCTTAATTCTTAACCCTTTGGATTGTGAGCCACTGTAGCTAGGACAGTCGGATGGTAAAATAAAAGTGGTACCATACCTTACGGACTTGCACAATGCCCTACCGTCTACATATACGCAAATATCCTTCATTTCAGCATAATTATTATTTATTAAATTTATAGAACTGACACGCGTTGCAATTTATTGGAAAGGGTAATCAATATTAATTAATCCTTAAAATGTTTTATTGATACATACTTCTTTATAGTTTATTAATATTAGAAACATGTGCAACCACCTTCATCAAAAATATTACACCGCATTTTATTGCCTCCACTGGTGACGGGAGGGCTGGTTCATTTTTCGCGCAGAGAATAGGAATTACGATTCAAAGAGAAAATGCTGCTAGCATTCTCGCCACCATTCCACGCGGTCACGATTTGTACAGAAACTATTTTTAATTTTTATTTGTATTTATTTTTAAGGCTTTAATTTTATTATAATATTAGTAGTTTTTTGTTATATTTTGTTTTTTTATTGTGCATAAAGCATATTCATATTGTATTGTATATGTTTCTTCGTTTGACTAGTGTTTTATCTTCTTCAGGAGAATGTTTCCAGATTATTTCACCATTTGGAAAATAGTGAAAAGTATTTGTTTATAGCATAGGCAGGCGGGCGAGCATATGGGCCACCAACGTCCATAGACATTGGCAACTAAGATATTATGTCCAACTTTGGGAACTAAGATATTATGTCCCTTGTGCCTGTATAAACTAAGATGTTATGTAATTACACTGGCTCACTCGCCCTTCAAACCGGAACACAACAATACAAAGTAGGTACTGCTGTTTTGCGGTAGAATATCTGATGAGTGGGTGATACCTACCCAGACGAGCTTGCACAAAGATCTGCCTCCAAATGAATGGCGTGGCATGAGTCAGAGTTCAGCCCGTCTGGGTAGGTACCACCCATCCATAATATATTTTACCGCCAAGCAGCAATACTTAGTATAGTTGTGTTCCAGTTCCATCAGGCAAAAGAGACATATCATCTTAGTTATCAAGGTTGGTGGCACGTTAGCGATGGTTAACATTTCTTACAATTTTTCTTACAACGCTAAACAAACGCATTATATAATTCACACTATTGCCAACCACTATATATGTATATATAATATATATATAGTGGTTGGCAACCATAACATATAACCACAATATATGTATATACACACTTGTGCACTATAATATGTATGGCAGTTAGCTAGTCTCCCTTGAGAACAGCTGCCAGTGTAGAGACACAAGGGTGAAAAGAATGGTTAACATTTCTTAAAGCGCTAATGTCTATAGGTGATACTAAGCACTTACAGTCAGGTAGCCTACTTACCAGTTTGCCTATCTTATACAATAAAAAAAGGATTAGGACATATTTATTCTTGATTATTTTATCATCGCTACAACTAACTCTAATTCCCTTGAATTTAGAGTCGTTCTTCTCTAAGTTTATATCGGTTGCTTTGGGGGTTTCAATCTAAAGCCTGTTTGGGGATGTCTCGTGGATCCCGAAGTAGCATGACCGAACCAATTCCACTTCCGACGTCTAATCCACCATTTTATGTTGTATATATCATTTCCGGAAGGTTGGCAAACATTCAAAATAATACTTATGTAAATCTTTGTCACTTTGTATGTCTTGCGAGTTTAAAACATCATGGACTTGTGTTTTACTTCTCTAGTTAATTATTATAGTTTCTATATATAACGAAGTGAGTATAGCTACTCTATGACTATCTAACGGCCGAATACTGAAACGTCATTCAAAATGAAGTGGGACTTAATTATTTGGAACGTCATAAATTTCAAAATTTAGTATGCGAAATTTGAAATTAATGGCGTTCCAAATAATTAAGTCCCACTTCATATTTGAAAGACGTTTCAGTATTCGGCCATAAGCAACTTTAATGAATTCTTTTTTTATTGATATAATATATCCTTGTTTTAAATGACCTCTGGCGAATTTGTTTTACATCGGAAAAATACAAAATAACTAAAATACCAAATTTAAAATAAAAGCATACCTAATGTACTGATTTAAATAGATCGTAGAGAACTTCAAAGGAGAAAAGTTTTGCAATTTCATCTACGCTAGAAATATTTATTTACCAAATAAATAAATCTAAATATGAAATAAATTTAATTTATCTATAAATACTAAAATCTTATAAACTTTTTAACCCGACAATATTATCATAATAATGAAACCTTTGAAACTATGGGGTTATTTAAGGATATGGTTTAGTATCCGGCTTCACGAAGGGGGTTAGTAAAGTTGGGGGTAGGAGGAACTTTCCCCTATCCTCCAGTACAATTCCCAATATGAGACAAACATTTCACAAAGATTATATATCATTATCAGTACTTAGAATGAATTCTATTGACGTGCTTAATTCATGAAATATATACGAAGAAAGCCACGATGAAAACACTCATACTACACATATACTAATATAATACGAAAGTAATTAAAATACTTGGTGGTAGAGCTTTGTGCAAGCTCGTCTAGGTAGGTACCACCCACTCATCAGATATTCTGCCGCAAAACAGCAGTACTTTGTATTGCTGTGTTCCGGTAAAAAGGGTTAGTGAGCCAGTGTAATTACAGGCACAAGGGACATAACATCTTAGTTCCCAAGGTTGGTGGCGCATTGGTGATGTAAGCGATGGTTAACATTTCTTACAATGCCATTGTCTATGGGCGTTGGTGACCACTTACCATCAGGTGGCCCATATGTTCGTCCGCCTTCCTATACAATAAAAAAAAACTCTTACTGTTACGCGTTCACGACTAACCACTGAAGCGATTTTGATTAAATTTCGTTATGAAGCAAACTTAAACTTCTTCTCTCACCACACGGGTGAAGCCACTAGCGAAAACTATTTTATAATAATAATAATATCCTGGGACATTATTCACACATGATCATCTGATCCCAAACTAAGTAGAGCATGTACCATAGAAACCAGACAATTAATATACTTACATATACTACTTTTCTTTTGTACATACATACTTATATAGATAATTACACCCAGACTCAGGACAAACAGACGGCGCGAAAAGCAAGTATCTTCCAACCACGCCAACCGGCTCGATAGCTCGCCAACCTCTATATATAGCAATAAATTTTATTAACTTTTCTTTTTTATTATAGAACTCTATTGATGACTAGGTAATGTCATGAACGCGTTTTATAACGTATCCTCACACACGAAACCTCGTCGCTTGTCATCCGCATAATCCTTTTGAAGTAACGCTATTTATTTCCAACGATAATACCCTTTGTAGCCATTCTTTGTTTTAACATCAATTATTTTCGTACAGCCATTGTTTATCGAAATTATTTCAAAAGCCAGGATATTACAGGTTATTTATGGGTCGGATATCGTAAAAATATTAAAGAATATTTTTCAATATTATATTTTGATACAATAAGATCTTTTTAAAATAGCATTTAATTCTTTGATCAATCACATATGAGGGTAATCGTAAAATGTTTTGAGCATTATTATCTTAGTATAACTTATTTCTTAATTTTTAAATATAAATAAAAAAATAAACGTGTTTCGATTGTTTTATAAATGATCTCACAATGTTAATTCTTTCTCAACTTTTAATCTGTTAGTAATATATAATTAGATACACTGTTAGTAATATATTATTAGCGCTGATTCCATCGTATAAAATCTCTGAGCAAATTTGATAGTACTAACATACTAAGTTCAATTAAATTAGTTCTAAACTATATTGAATTGTTTACAACAAAATTGATACAAATACACGCACAAACAACGGATCTGATGTGCACCGTCCTTAAACTAAGCCAATTCTACACAATAGAAAGACCTATATTTTAAACCTAGTAAAATTAAAGTAATATAAATTTTATAAATAAAAAAAACTTCGCTTCATTACCAAAAGTGTGTGAAGAAATTCAATTCAATCGAATGTGATAAGCTGGTTTAAAATTCCTTTGCCGGATACAATTCACAGACAATAATATTCAATAAAATCTCGTATAAACCACTTTGTACATTATTATATTTTTTATTACTATTTTTTATCCTATTTAAAAGCAAACTGAGGTAACTATATAAATAAAACGAATCTTTAAATTCAGCGTTATAATTATTAATTATATATTGCTAATCCTGTTTAGCCTTAATTTCCGGTTTCTATATTTGACGGATTATTATTCTATATTGATAATCGATTTTGAGTAAAGAGCCATTTTAATCATTACGTTAAGTTAATAATCACATGACTTTTTTAATATCCCTCGTATCCTATCATCCGTGAGATAAACTAATCGTTTCTTGAATGTAGTAGCCGATTTTATTATAAATTAATATCATCGCACTTTTATTTTTTGCAGGTAAGTCTTTACATCAATCTATCGCCAACCTAAACTAATTGTATGTAAATCTTTTACATACTTATAATAAAACTGCCTTCAGTGAGCACTCACTCAAACTGGAATAAAGTAACACTACTTGTAAGTAATAACATTTAGTGATGAAAAATGAATGAGATACAAATTACGTGATAGCACACAACCAATATGATCTATTGAATGAGAATAAATACATTTTTTTTTTCATTTATTCATTCATTCTTATATACTGTATTTTAAAGTAAAAATAATTGAAATGTATTCCTGTATAACAAAAGATAAAATCAGTCAGACTGAACCCAAACTATATTAAACTTTGAAAGCTGAACTAACTATATAAATGAGGCAGGCAATGCCGAGCGCGGGAGCTAATATATAATGCAAAACAACCATCCCATTTTCCCTATCGATAATAGACTTGTTTTGCTCGCCTTTATTATGGAGAAGGCTGTAAATATATTGTGATTATTAGATTATAATAATGACGATGCTTTCAACTCTATTTATCAAAAAGAAACCATAGTTAAAACACGTTATTTTATTTCAATAATAAATACAAATTTGTGTGAAATAAAAACGTAGGATGTAAGACTTCATTGAAATACGACCGTAAAACTTATACGAAATAATGTAACCGAATTGCCATTGCATCGTGATCGCGTTCCATAATAACATTTCGACGATAATTTTATAACAACATAAAATGTCAATTATATATAAAACAACACAAATCAATTCCAACAATAATTATAATGAGACATTAACAAGCTTACCTTCGAACACTTTCACTTCACTTCACTTGCACACTGAGAATCACTTTAAACTGTCACTCGGATTAGTTCGATACGAAAACGCGATATAGATCGAGTAAGGAGTAAACGTAAGCTCCCTCCGACGGAGTCTATGTTACTGAGTTTTACTCGTACGGGCGTAGGAGCTACGGCGCGCGCATCTGTATACGATAACAGTAATTTAAATACATTTATCAAACTAATTCTGTAAATTGAACTAAATAATAATATTATTGTGCCAATGTTCGTTTCTAAGAAGATTGTATTGTCGATTGTGATAAAATCTTTGCACAATTGATTTGGTGTTGGACTGTTTGTTTTATAACTGTGATTTATGATAGGAGAGCCGGTTAGCTTATTCAATTCTGTCACCATCGTGAAAATTATATTCGAATGCTATTTCGTGTAGCAGATTCAAATGACGTTTATATCTATTAAACTTACGTTATGTTATTTGTTGCTAACTTTTAATGGATTGGAATAAATATTAACTGTGGTATTTTATCAGTTCAAAATCCTTTTTTTTACTTGCTTTTGTTGATTTTTTTTTAGCATTTCTTAGCGATTAATTTATATAATACAATGAAAATAGTATTAAGATATATATATATACGACATTAAGTAAGAATTATCTTGTTATAAGTTTAAGACCTCTATACAATTGACAACAATTGTCTACAAAGTTAGTGATTATTGTTTAATTTAAAGTCTATGAATTAACCTAACAGCCTGATTCGGTAATATGTCAAAGTTTAGGAAATTGTTTATATTGAACATGAGGTATTCCGCTCGCCTTGAGGTATTTTAAGATATGAGAGGACAATGAAAATGTAAGCTTATATAATATTTTAAAAAAATACGCTCTTATGCATCTAAATTTGATTTTAAATTTAATTGAAAATATTTAATAACGAAATTATATTATGCTAGCAAATCTAGCATATCAGCAACCAACCAACAAAAAAAGTTGCACAAAGCCTTACTACCAAGTAATTTGTAATGCAAAAAAGCACTAAGAAAGAATTATGCCAATTTTTATCACTATTACGTCTCAATCATCACCATCCAATCGCTCCGACTATCATTCTTTATGATCACCAAATTTAATAAATATGTCCTATTATAATATGGATATAGGACAAAAAAAAAAAATTGTGTTTTATTGCCAGTTGTTCTAAAATATGAAAATACATTTTTGAAATTCAGTTTACATCAATTCGATTCAATTATTTACGTATTTACTGTAAAGGCTACATCGTTAAATACGCGTAAGTATGTCGTTAGATCTGCAGCCTCGAGGACATGAAGCTTAGTCGAGCTTCAAGTATCACTTTGCGCTTACTTGTACAAACCAGTTTGCGCAGTTAAGCGTGTGCACGGTAAGACGTTGATTCATATAATCTCAAAGTAACTTTTATATAATACATTGTATATATTTAGTTGATAGTTATTGTTTGTGTGATAATGAGCGAAGTCATGTTGTTTGTTTAACTGCGCAAAACCGATTCGCACAAGTTAATCGTTATGTAGACGAATGCTAGAATACTATATATACAATGCTGCCAACTTCTTAACATTTATTTCAAGCATTAATATATACTTCAATATGTAATTGAGAAACGAACATCACTTGTTATAAATATTTTGTTTTATAGAAGACGGTAGTAGACGAAGGTAATTACTTGGTGGTAGAGCTTTGTGCAAGCTCGTCTGGGTAGGTACCACCCACTCATCAGATATTCTGCTGCAAAACAGCAGTACTTTGTATTGCTGTGTTCCGGTTTGAAGGGTGAGTGAGCCAGTGTAATTACAGGCACAAGGGACATAACATCTTAGTTCCCAAGGTTGGTGGCGCATTGGCGATGTAAGCGATGCTTAACATTTCTTACAATGCCAATGTCTATGGGCGTTGGTGACCACTTACCATCAGGTGGCCCATATGCTCGTCCGCCTTCCTATACAATAAAAAAAAAAAAGGTCCTTGAGCTAAGAAAATGGTATAAGGTAATTTATTTGTATTTGATTCAATAAAATCAAACTGAAACATTTGTTGCAAGTTAATTGGCAATATAGTTGATTTGTATTGATTTACGTAAAATAGTATCCGCCTACAGTTAGTTCGTCCCACGTTTGCGATTTATATTTTTATATGTTTATGATGACTTCTTCGTTGATCTAGTGGCTAGATATGAGGCCGCAGATTCTAAAGTCCTGTGTTCAAATCCTAAGTCGAACCGATTAAAAAAATGTTATTGAGTTCTTTTGTCGAAGATACTCCGTAGCAGCAGGCCCATGCCTCGGAATGCACGTAATGCGCTTGAACTCATGCGGTCGTGTTAAGGGTGCCGTCCGTTCGGATTATGAGAGTGAGGGAATAAAGAGTGCACCCATTCTTGTGTACACATTTGTGCACTATAATTTGTCCTACGCAGTTGACTAATCTTTCTTCAGACTTCATGTATGTATGTATTTTAACACAAATGTCGTGTGTTATAAAATGTTTTATAAAATTTATCGCTAGCTATAGTAGCTTGATATACAGATAGGTGTATAAACAAATATATAGTTTTTACTAAACAATTGTTAATTGAGTTCTAGTTCAATTAATTTAATTTGTAATAATTGGTATAAGTCAGCGACTTATTTTGAATTCGATGTTAGTTCTCTTAATACTAGGGTTAGCAATCTAACATAACCGGTGGGACGCAGGAACAATAGCCTTAGGTACGATCTATCTATGGCACGGAAATATACTGACTTCCAAATTTCAGACTCCTGGCTGCTACTGAAAAACTATTAATGGAAAAAGCTCAACAAGTTTTTAGTGACCTGACTTCCTAGCCATTACATCAAGTCTTCAATAGGGGCAGACGTCAGGATTTCACAACATTGACAGCTGATCGTCAGGATGATATCATATTATTGACAGCTGATAAATCAATTGAAGTTAGACACTCACAGACTAAAGATCATAGTTATACATATTGAAATAAATTATTAAGACTTCAATGCATTTATTTAATTTTCTCGCGGTACTTTGGTGGTTCGGATGAGGTAATAATGTATTAAAATTCTATGGCTTGATCTTTAAATTTTTATAATCTTATTGCACTTGCGGAACAGAATGCTCAAAGATAAAAACTTTAAACGAAAACAACAAACGTAAACATACAACGTTTATATAAATATAGTAAATAAATTTTATATCATTTAGCACTGTTAAAAATAAACCACCATCAACGCGCCACCTTGGGTCCTAAAAAGTTTTCCCTTGAACATTGGATGACTCACCCTTCAAACCGGAACACAACATAACTTACTATTATTGCTAGGCGGGAGAATATGTAATTAGTGGGAAGTATATAGTTAACATATGCTAAGTAACAAATCTGCTACCAACATTAAAAAAAAAATTAATGATTTGTAATTCATAACCAAAAATAAGAAGATATAACCTTGTGTTCGAAGTTTCTAAGTTCGTTTTCAGCGTTTAAGATACTGAATCTTTTAATAAGTCAAACAGTCCCAGTGGACCGACTAATTTCGAAAATTGGAATCTAAACGTACAACCAATTTCCCCTTATTTATTTTGAAGCGACTTTGTCTAACTTTTGATTGTATAACTCTCAGTTAATAACAAATGCGCTGAGCTTGTAATGTAAGAGTCGGGAATGTTTAATACCGCAGATGATGATTCTGCAATATATTAACCTAATATAGTAAAGTAAATATATATAGTAGTTTTATCAACAATGTTTTGGCTTTATGCTTTAAATAGTTGATAGTCTACAGATTATTTTACTATTGATTTTATGGTTAGGTGTCTTATATCAAAATTATTTTAATAACAATTGTCTGTGAATAATAACATAGATTGTTATGAAAGTATTTCAAGCTATCGATAAAAAAAACACTAATATACTGGTTATAAATCAACTCTTTTGATTATTAAAATATAATTAATAGTTTTAAATAAATTATATTAAAAGTATGTTCAGTTAAAACGCATAGTAAGAATGTATTATGACGATTTATTAAAAGGACATTCATATTTCGCCATTCAAATAAATCGGTCGAGCCGCATAATTTTCAATGCAAGATTGCATTCAACGAAGCGTACACTGACTCGATGTAAAGCGCTCGGAAGATTCACCGACCAGTCACACATGACCCTCCTACCCTCTCTTATCATAAAGAGGAATGAATTAAAACAGTAGATTTAACGAACGTGTCTCGGTTATTAGACAGGGTTCAAAGAACACGACTCTTTTAATTGCACACTGTTTTACAAGGGCAAAGCCTGTGGCAATTTCCATTTGTGAAATAATTCAAAGTGGAAATTATTTCTGAACTTGGTAAGTCAAATGTCGCGCAGGAATAGTCTTGTTTAAGCGTTTTATTGCTCTTTGATTTGACTTAGCGGTAATTAATGAAAGCTCTATCCATTGTGGGCGGCTGTTTCGGCGCTGACTGTGTCTCGGTGCGGTGAAATTTCGAATAAAATTAATGTCGTGTGTTTATAGCTTTCAGCTTTTATTTGTTGTATATAATGTAACCCGTTAATGTAACCATCGCTGAGTAAAGATCTCTTTATTACGACGAGCGGGTTGGCGTAGTTGGTAAGATACTTGCCTTTCACGCCGCAGCTCGTGAGTTCGATTCCCATCCAGGACAGACATTTGCGTGCATGTACATGTCTGTTTGTCCGGAGTCTGTCTGAAATGATCTATATCAGTTGTCTGGTTTCCATAGTACAAGCTCTGCATTGAGATCAGATCGCCTTATGTGAATAATTTCCCGGAATATTATAATTATTATATTTGAGATCTATGTCACGCTTTCCTAGTGCCGATTAGTGAATTCACTTGCAGTAGAATATCGTCCGCCATGTTGCCATAAAAAATTGTATGACCATAAAAACATAGAGACGACGTTGTTCGCAAAACGTTTTCCAGTAACTTACCAATCTTTGGCGCCGAATCCAAACTCTCGCTGAAAACATCGACATTGATTTCTATTAAAGAAAGAAACCAATAAATATATATGGAGCTAAATAAATAAGAACAGTATAAAGCTCCTCAATATTTTTTATTATATAAAGTATATAATTATGTAGTATACGCGACACGCACACATAAGAGTCTTTGCGGTGACCATACCATGATGGTAGAGAGCGTCATTCCATTTGCTGTCACGACATTCGAATCCGTCTAACCCTCAAAGTCTACTAATGTTGTTTTAATTTTAAAAAAATATTAAATAAATTTAAAACTAACTAACATTAAAACTAACTAACAATTATCAATGCAATAATATAATATCAAAATAAAGAAATAATAAAACTGACACGATTACTAAGTATTCCATGTTTGCTGTAAATATTTTTACAAACAGCATCACTCCGTAGAATATTAAAGGCCCTTTATTTATATAGGACGTACAAACAAACAGTCTGTATCCAAGTCGATTATAGCACTCGAAACGAATATAGAAAGGTTCTTAGAAATATTTATCTTGAAGACACTTCATCTAATTGCATTGTACTTGAATTAGCGAGAATAACTGAGAATTATAATAAAAAAAATGTCTCGATAAAGTTTACAAATATATACTGCGCGGTTTTAAAGTTGTTTAAAATTAGATTGGAATTAATAGCAATATCAGCTAGTTAATTAATATTTCTATTGTTTATTTTAAAAAAAAATATTATTTTTCATACATATAATATTAATTTATTATTTAAAAATATTTGGTTAGTAATCCAGTAAAATGAAAAATGTTTAAGTCAATTACCGTCAACCCGCTTTAATTCTGATTATCGGAATAAAAACTGACCGACGTAACAGTTTTAGGGTCGATACACATGAATGTTGTGCGTTATGCGACTCCGCAATATTAATGATAACGTTGGGTTGCGTTGCAATGGCACGACGATAAACCTTATTTGACCGTAGGGCGAAACGACCACGCTTCTCGAGATCGTGAACTTAGCTGGATGTGTACATTTTTCTGCAATTGATTGTAATAAGCGTTTAATATATCGCAGCGTACAGTTTTGTCGAACAAAGTAGATCACCTAAACTTACGTCATTAACATTTCGTCGTTACGTTGTGTTACGTTACGTTTGTGTCACGTTAACTTTAGAGATCAAATTTTTGAATTTTATAATTAATTTAGTTCAGTGAAATACAATGATAAGATGTTAAACGCGAGATGAAAGATTTATTATCTTTTATTATCTTTCATCATCTTTTCATCTGTTAATTTGTCATTCCACGAGACTCAAAGTCCCGTGTACACGAGTTTCAAAAGCTGGGAAAAGCGTTACCAGCCAAGCCACTTCGGATACAGACTGACCAGATTGGAATAGAACTTTAAAATTCAAGAAGTATTTCATGTGTATTCCACCAAACCGCATTGGAGTAACGTGGTGGAATAAGCTCTAAACCTTCTCTCATCTTGCGGGGGACGTGCGTAATTGCATTTCCACGGCGAAAAAAAAAGTGCTATTCCGAAACCGAAACTGACCGCAGAAAACGGTCGTGAAATGTCTGAAAGTGATATGCGACATTGATCATTATAATCATAATATATCAAGAATACACGCAACAAAATAGTTTATCAGTATAATTCAGTTGTTAACATTTCACTGGTGAGTAGTGAAGTGAGTTCTGCTGTTTGGATGTCATTTTATAACTATTATATCCAAGATAGATATGTTATTATATTGTACCTATAAATACAGTACATGTTGACTAAGGCATATATATACTCGTAGGATAGCATTTAATATAAATAATTATAAGTTTCTACTTTAATATGTTTCTTAGTACTTAGATTTTATTTGATTTTCAGTTTATATTCTTAAATGTTATAACATTAAAACTCGCTACTCTTTTTGTATAATAAATTAATTCAACATAAAAATCAACGAATACTGAAGTCATAAAAATAATAATTTTAAGATTTTTGAATATATAATTTAATCATTTTATAAAATCCATCTGATATAAACAATAAATATAGTTGATTTTATCTTATTCTCTGATCATAAACTCAATGCCCTATAAAACATATTTCTGTGCCAAAAATTTTATCATCGTTTAATAACCTTTATATTTGCGGATAAAAATAATACCCACATTGCTGATCCGTTTCATTAGTTCATTAAAACGATCAAGCTTAAAACGTCCAACCAATAAAGAAACCGGATTAATGTCTAAAAAATTATTTTATGTCAACAGAACCTTTTTTTATTTTATACACTTTTTTATTATATACTCTACTTATATAGAAATTCTGAACTTGTCTACTGATGCGTGTTACGACAAGTGAGGTGGCGATCTCATCTCTTAAAAGCTTTGGACGATCAAACTCTCGTAGCGATCGATTCCGCCACACCTTAATGTCACGATTGAATTTTTCTTTCCTTGTACTTTTGTTAAAATGTATAGAAACACGCTACGCACACGCCACATTATCAAGCGAGCGTTCTCACTTAAAGTGAAATTAACCGCCGATTGTATGCAAGCTCACTTTCAGTCCTAGTGTGAACGGAGAGACAAACTGCATTTTCCATTCACACTACATGTAAGCTGAGTGGCTCACTAAGGAGCTCTTCTGCTACGTAGCCTACATGTCCGCGGCGCGTAGTAACGTAGTATTACAATACACCTCTGAGAGTTAGTCTACGCACGAGTTATAACGCATTTTTGTTTCGGTGTGACTGAAAACTTTAATACGTATGAAAAAGCAGTAAGTTGCGTAATGCTCTCTGACAGTCGGAGACTTTTTTTTTGTCGCTAGAAAAATACTTTACGCGTTTACCCCACATGAAGTGGGGTATGTGGGGCTCGCCGGCACTGAAGGTGCCGGAATACCCACTAAAAAACCAGCGGTATCCTCTCCGTCTAGTCGAGGGGCGCCACGGGATCGCTTGCGCAAGCTACCGACACGCCCCGACGGTATATACGCCCACCTATGCGGGCCTCCATTTCTAAGGGGGTTCCCGGATACAAGGAACCCCCTTAGCCCCGGTGGCTGTTAAGGCGGGGAGACAGTTATGTCGCAGAAGGAGACCATTTCCATCCAGCATGAATACCCTGGTGGCGATATTCGGCGGAGATCTCTCGCTTTCGAGCATGGCATTAATCACGCTCGGCCGCCGAATATCGCCACCAGGGTATGCCTCTGAGGCCCCCACGCATCACGCTATCTTGTGTAGGTACTTACTACTTGTTAGGTGCTACTTACCGAAACAGCCATGTCCGGTAAGCACTTTAGTGATGTGTGAGCGGTATAAACGTATTGAACGTTTTTCCTTACGTGTTTACTTAGCTACAAGGCATACAGACAAAAAGAAGACAGACACTTAGATAGACCTATTGATAAAGGTTAAAAAGAGTAATAGCCGGTAAATTTGACAATACTTGGTTAGGTCTCTTTTTCTCTAGAACTATGGAGATTATTCCACCATGCCTCTCGAATGCGAGGTGAATATACGTAGGTACTCATGATCGATTTTCCCCCATTATAATTCTCATGATATATTCCTTACCGCCTAGTAGAAGATAATTCCCATATAACTATTTAAGGTTTTAGTTTAAATCAATATCAATCAAAATCTACACGTAGTTTGACAGTCAGCGGAGTCACTTAAATTACGTTTGCATTTTACAAACTTAAATTACATAGTGTACAATAGAAATGTAATAAATATATTTTTGCGTAATTGAATCTTTATTAGAAAAATACGAGAATAAAAAAATAAAAGACATTTTTATTTAATTGTATTTTTATTTTAACTAACAGAAGATGTGTACTTTTTTAACAATAACAATGTTAGTCTAGAAACAAGCACAGATCAGAAGTTATAATTGGCTAACTTGACCTGAATCATGTTCATTTTAGTTTCTGAAATACGCTCTTAAGAGCCACCTGATCCAGTAGTAGAAAGAAATCGTCTGTTCGGTTCTAAAGAATAACTTTGTAGCCTGTTTAAGTGTTTTATTTTATATTGTTTTTGTTAGAATGGTATTTGTATCATTTAAAAATACATGATTCAATAATAATTAAGTATATGTCATCTATACAAATTAAAAATTAATGTTTGTCTGTATGTCCTTTATAGAATCGTAAACTATGCATTTGATCATGTCATGATCTTCAGCAGTGTTGTGCATGAGCCCACAAAGGTTTCTGAGTTGATACGACCAATCTTTGACAGATGGCGCCACTATCATTCCAATGAATATCATACGCGGGTGAAACTGCGGGGCACAGCTAGTTAATTACGAGTATATTTATGACGAAAAAAAAATAGAAACTGAAAAGAAATTAACAATTACTTTATAAAAAAGTTATTTTAGTATATAGTTATGATAAGCCGAGAGTACAGATATGTGTGTTTGCCTTCCATCATATGTATACAGAAAGCTTCGTCATATAAGAAGTCACTAATTTTATTACGGTTTTGGTAATTTCTTCATTTCTAAGACATGTGTTTGTTAATCTCGCATACCAGAGACGTGGACACGACACAGTTGAAAATGAAGGACCTTTAAGTGCACAGCAATAGAATGCTTTATCTGTTTAACTGGAGATGAGTGAAATCATTTTCCGGCTGGGGGAGCTCTAATGAAGTTGGCGTTGGGAGTACGAGACAAATGCTTTTGAGCAATTGAAGGCATAAAACTAAATTATTCTTCTATTTCCTCACGCAACTCGAATTTAACGAGCTTTTTACGTACAAAGCACCCCCGAGCTTATGCTCTTGGAACCGTTTTAATGCAAGGACCTTATCCAAAGGAGAAACGCCCCATTGAGTATGCCAACAGGTTTCTGATTGATGCTGAGACTAACTACCACACGGAAAGTGAATAAAGCTCACAATTAGAAACTGTTCAGGTAAGAAAAGCAATTGCTCATCAATACTTATAGTTATTACTGGATTTGTTATAAGCGGCACCAGAATAGCTTTCGGATGTACAAATTGTAAATATGTGTCCCAAGATTAACGCAAGGTTTGAAATTGTACTCATTGGTAGAGTTTTATGCAAGCTCGCCTGGGTAGGTACCACGCCCTCATCAGATATTCTATCGCAATAGCTTTACTTTGTATTGTTGTGTTTCGGTTTGAAGAGTGAGTGAGCCAGTGTAAAATTGATAGCTGAGAGCTTAGTTAGAAAAAATAGAGCATTATACGATGTCACATAGAAATATATCTGAGTGATGCTTAAAGTATAGAGTTCTTAGGAGAAATTATAGATAGCATTATTTGGTCTTCAAATTTATTCCAATTATATGAAATTCTATTTTAAATTGATCAACGTAGTTAGGTTAGAGAAGTTGGTGTCTTAATCTACTCCTTACCAGTTTACATTGACCTTCTGCAATACATGTGCAATAAAAGCATGCCAAAATATAACCGCTAGCGTCATCACAGAGCTCTCCGTATCGATATTGACCTGGTGTAACCAGTGCTATCGAGTCAGCTGTACTACTTATACGCCTCAATTTGACCTCGTACCTTAATTAGTCGTACATCTCTGAAAGTCAAGGGATAGGTGTGCTTAGCCTCAAGGCACTGGCTATGCGGAATCTCGAGAATTTCATTTAATAATAAGTTGTAAACATCTATGCTTCGTTACCGAAGCTGGTCCTTTAAATGCGTTTCAGTGTGCCGCGGGAATTGACGGTGAAAGGTCAAGCATTTCTTTGTTTTTCAATACCCGTGCGTTCGTGAAACATTTAATCTAATCATGTTCTCTTTATTCAATTTACTAATAATAACAGTAAATAAAAGTTATAATATACCCGGATACCCAGCAGAATTTCTACGATATTACAATTTATTGTTGTCATATTTTTTATGTAAGAGTAGGCAAACGAGCAGGAGTCTCATATTTTTTCTCTCAATAAATTATTATTAATAAATTTACTATTTTTTTATAGTATAGGTAGGAAGAGCATATGGGGCACCTGGTGGTAAGTAGTCACCAACGCCCATAGACAGTGGAATTGTACATTTCTTTAAAAAAATATCGCCTTTGCGCCACTAACCTTGGGAACTAAGATCTTATGTCCCTTGTACCTGTAAGTACACTGGCTCAATCACCATTTAAACCGGAACACAAAAAATAACAAGTATTGCTTTTTTCGGTAGAATATCTGATGAGTGGGTAGTACCTACCCAGAAGAGCTTGCACAAAGCTCTACCACCGAGGAAATACTACTACTCGGTGGTAACTAGTACCACCCTCACCTAATGAAAGGGCATATACTGAACTAAAACTAGTCTTGTATATAAAGTTGGTTATAATTCCGTTATTCTAAAATATATACGAGACGATGATTTGATAAGACCTGTCTTATTTACATAGCGGTAGAGCGATATTAATTTAGTGTATCATTTACTATTTACCGTCCATCCTAAATTTACACGTAGAGTTATCGTAGATTTAACTGTTAATAAATTTTATAATTAATAATTTCCATAAATTTTGTTATAAAACATAATTGTAATTATTTTTAGATGAATTAATTCAAATTTTTTATTTCATTTTCAATTGCACATTTGCATAATGGTTTTCAAGTTTCAATTCACATAACCTGTATGTAATCAAAACAAATGTCTCTAAATTGATACAATAGGTCCATCAGTCATCCTTAATGACGCAATCGTTCAGTTAATGATCCGCTAATTTGCGGATAACGATCATTCTAATGACTGCAGTGAGGCATCAATGATAAAGTCATGAGATCTTTTTTTTCGAACCGATATTTTTGTATACACGTGGTGGAGAGGTAGCTTAGAATAGCATACTCCTAAAGCATAGAACTTTTTGACTATGAAATTAATATTATAGATAATTAATATTTAATTTAAATAATGTTTTTTTTTATAGTATAGGTAGGCGGACGAGCATATGGGCCACCTGATGGTAAGTGGTCACCAACGTCCTTAGACAATGGCATTGTAAGAAATGTCAACCATCGCTTACATCGCCAATGGGCCACCAACCTTGGAAAGTAATATGTTATGTCCCTTGTGCCAATAATTAATTAACTCTTGTTTAAATAACTCTGTTTTTGTAAACTTTTATACTATTAAAGTATTATATCCAAAAATTAATTAAAACCTGTTATAACTGATTTATCTTATTCACAGCAGCGTCTAGATTTACGAACAAAAATATTGTTTTTCCTTTATTAAAACACCAACTCAATTTCTATGAAATTTCAATACATTGTTTTAAGATTCAAGCTATATACGAAACAATTAGTTTATGTATTGTTTATTTTGCAAGATACAGTTAATTTGGTCAATATCTGGTGGCCTGTAATACACGCGTGTTCATTACCTACCGCAGACATGAGCGAAACACACACATCTTAGTCATAATTTGATTTGTCCAGAATTATCCATATGTTCTGTCCTTATCTTTGTTACAAGGGCCAGAATCTCCTTGAACTGCGACACTTACTGTTGCTTAAACACGTGATTGTGAGCAAGCGCCACAAATAATATATTACTAACTTAATTTGTGTATTTAATTTATCGGTTTGAGCTCAGCTATGAAAGAACACAGCTTAAAAAAGTCTGCTTTTTAGATGATAAGGCAGTATTTATCTTCATTGGAACAGCGCGGTGGAAGAAGCTCTGAATCTTCTTCTCCAGGGGAGGAAAGGCCGATACAATAAAATACCGATCACGATAAAATTTTGCATAGATCTTTTATCAGGGGTACAGGGTAAGTTCTTAAGAAAGTTGACTTCTTATTTATACGTTTCCATGTAATGATGCCGAGATGGCCCAGTGGCTGCAACGCGTGAATCTTAACCGATGATAGAGGGTTGAAACCCGGGCAGGCACCATCGAATTTTCAAGTGCTTAATTTGTGTTAATAATTCAAGTGAAGGAAAACATCGTGAGGAAACCTGCATGTATCAAATTTCACTCAAAATGCTGCCACATGTGAATTCCACCAATCCACATTGGAGCAGCGTGGTGGAATAAGCTCCAAATCTTTGCCTCAAAAAAGGAGAAGGCCTTAGCCCAGCAGTGGGATATTCACAGGCTGTTACTTTACGTAATTCTTATGCTACCATAACCTTTCATATTACTATAATATTATATTTAGCGAAATATAACAGAAAGAAATTAAGATTTTATTGTATCATTTTATTCGATATGCAATGATTATTTCAAATATATAAAGATCAATCTTAACATCTTCGTCATTGTATATACCCTTGAACATCTTGATATACATTTTCGTATTAATCCTGTCATCTCTCAAAACTGCCTCGTCAACGTAATCCCCAATTTTATCTCCAATTCATTAATTGTGACGTTGCCTTTTTGCGATAATCAAAAGGGATGGATTGATGGGCGAATTTATAGGTCCGTCGCTGGCATACCACTCCATCAAAAAACCGCAGAAAGAGTCGCTCGTAGGCCAAATACGGTTCTTAATTTATTACTCATAAAATGTGTTATACTCTGTATGCATAAAAAACGTTTATCATCCGAATATTTAAGTAAATTAATTTATCTGCATTAAAAATAGTATTTTCGAACGTTTCCGTTTATTAATTTAGGTTTCGTTGATTTAACTATAAAATTACTTAATATAGATAATGAGCTCTGCGAGAATGTAAATATTTTTATTTAATGATCAAGCTTAAGCCGAGATGGCCCAGTGGTAAGACCGCGTGAATCTTAACCGATGATCGTGGGTTCAAACCCGGGCAAGCACCGCTGAATTTCATGTGCTTAATTTGTGATTATAATTCATCTCGTGCTTAACGGTGAAGGAAAACATCGTGAGGAAACCTGCATGTGTCAAATTTCACTGAAATTCTGACACATGTGCATTCCACCAACCCGCATTGGAGCAGCGTGGTGGAATAAGCTCCAAACCTCCTCCTCAAAAAGAGGAGAAGAGGCCTTAGCCCAGCAGTGGGACATTCACAGGCTGTTATTACTAATGATCAAGCTTACATATACTTATACATATTAAAAAATATATTCCAAAGATAACATAAACAAAGTCTTCGATACAACAATGTATACATTATTCTCGTTTCGTATATTTATTTCGTTAAAGGTGCTCAAATTACAGATGTCACCCTGACGTCCCTTAAATGGCCCTTAAATGTTTTTCTTACAGCGCATGGTAACCACTTACCTCATACCAAGTGGCCCATATGACCGCCTATCTATATTATAAATATATCCCTAACAGCATAACGGAAAAGGTATATAATCTTTATAAGCTATGGTAATTTTCTACAAATCCTTCGTAATTCATTTGATTTATTCAATAGTTCGCGCTTGAATTTCAATCATCAAATAACACTTTTACTTCTACCTTTTCAGTATGAAAATAATAAATATGACGTTAAGTTAGTATGTATTAAAACAAGACATGGCTTATATACAACAATTACTAGCAAACTCCGTGAAGGGTCGGATACATGTGAACATGCTACCCTGATACGGTATGTTTTGATTATAATCAGGCTTAGACGTACTTGTAATTACAGTCCCATTTATATTTAAACGAATAGAGTATTCAAACAACGGATTAGTGTATAATATGTTCTATAGAAGCTATTATTAAAGTGAGGTCGACGATAAGGACATAACTATTGCAAAAATACAGCCATCATAGCAACTACTTATGAAACAAAAAAATAACAATTTAACTTTGTTTAAAAAGTCCAACCTTTAATAACAATTAAAAAAAAAAGATAAGAAAAAAACATGTAATAAGAACTCTTTTCGTTCGTTTTAAATCGAATTAAAAAATCAGCTCTCGTATTTAATATCATTACATTTTTTATTTTCTCAAACAGACACGCTTCGCTTTGAAATACCGCTTCAAAGGCCGGTGTTTGGAGTCAATTTATTTGCTTTGATTTTTAACATTGACTGTCGGACGATAACTCGTGTCTGTGACCCGCCTTAATTGGTTTTATGTAAATACAAAACGAACTGTGGAACCTGACAGCCACTAAAATGGCGGGACCAATTACAGTCAATAATTGACCCGAGGGCCGATTAGTGCATTGGTTACTGCAATTGGTTGAATCTCCTTCGATTATGGTAAATATTTGCAAAGCCTAGTTGGATCTGACAGTTGGGCGTGGGCTAATAAACGTGAATGAAATAGTTTAACTTTTAAAAATAACTTTAATTTTTATTTTTAATGGTGTCTATTTAGTCGAAGATGATTTTTGAATCGTCAAGCGCTACGGAGGGGTTCTATCGATTAGAACTGGCAAGAAACTTGATGTTACACTATAAAAAAATACATATATGTATAAAGTATCAAGCATGTAAGCACTTAGATATGTGCAGTAGTTATAATTTGAAGAAACTACAAATAGGTGCTAAACAAGAAATTTATGTAATAAATTGCCGAAAAAAAAACGGAAAGTCAACTACAACTTTGACTTTTAACAGGCTCAAGCTTTGTCACTACATTGATTTTTATTAAAAGATAAAGCATTGCGTTTTTTATAAAGTTAGTCGATTTAGAAAACACACTCGATCCTTTATAATGTCGATGTTGATAAAACTTTTAACTGTCTATTCATTAACAACGAACTTAATTACGCGTTTCCTTCCTGGGGCAAGATTTTCGTTTCTATGATAAAGTTCTGCTAATTTTTGTAATTTAAGTCAAAATATTACTTTGCACAATATTAAACATGTTGATGATGAAAAAGCGTGTATTTGTTGATTACCAGACAGAAAATAAACGTATATATTTGTTGAACATAAGTATGTAATTCATTAACGGAAAAGCATAGCTATTGAATTTTATCTGAGTATAATCTTTTTGACGACCCGCTTAGCTTTACATTGACAGCTCAAAATTCCTCACAAAAGCTTACTTGAATAAAATATATTTTGGTTATATTTAAGAAAAACTGGAATGTTCCCAACTACATTATAAATTAGTTGCAATAGAAATTAATTATTCGCGTATCTTCTAGCCCAACCGAGACTCCAATTCCACAAGTAATATTTGAATTAAAGCATAGACGATTGCTCCGGCCCGCGGCTGTTGTCAAAATAGATGTCCCAGAAATGGACTCCCGTCCCAGTGGCTGCCTTGTCCTCGGTAATTGATTTACGCAACCCAGCGCAGTTTAAATTGTTTCATAATCTAGTATATAGGTAACAGTTACTCTGCTGGGGTATCTTGTTAAGGAATTATTAAACTTGAGGTTGAAACGAGCTGTATAGTATATATAAGGATTGATTTATGTACCGCTTTCAAGTCATAGTTTTAGTATTACTGAAACTCCACACCACGGATCATTCAACCTTTTTATCAGCCATTAATATAACTAACAGTTACAAAAGTCAATAATATATAAATTATTCTTTACAATATTTTACACATTCAAAAATTTTAGGGATTCGTATACTTCGAGTTTATAAAAAACGAATAGTACTTTAAATTTATTTATCACAAAGTATTAAGAATTATCTAAATAAATACAAGTTAGCATTAAAAAGCCGAGATGGCCCAGTGGTAAGAACGCGTGAATCGTGAATTAACCGATGATCGTGGGTTCAAACCCGGGCAAGCACCGCTGAATTTCATGTGCTTAATTTGTGATTATAATTCATCTCGTGCTTGACGGTGAAGGAAAACATCGTGAGGAAACCTGCATGTGTCAAGTTTCATTGAAATTCTGTCACATGTGTATTCCACCAACCCGCATTGGAGCAGCGTGGTGGAATAAGCTCCAAAACCTTCTCCTCAAAAAGAGGAGAAGAGGCCTTAGCCCAGCAGTGAGACATTCACAGGCTGTTACTTTACTACTTTTTTTTTTAGCATTTAGATTCTGTAACATAGACTAAAGTTTTGTCAGATTTTACAATATATCTGAATAAATACATGAAAAATATAACAAAGCTTGGCAATACCCACGCTTAACTATATTATAAAATACTTTTAAGTGCTTATGTATTTACGTTTACTTTAATGGTGTATATAGATAGAATATATAGTATTAGGTAGTTCTTTATTTATATAAGTTAGAATTTAATTAAATATTTGATTACGTATAACACGTCACTTAATCAAAAGGTCAATCAAATGGTCGATTGTATCTCTGTAAACGTTAATAACATTCAATTTAGATTGAGTTACTGAAATGTACTTCAGAATTAACTTATTTGTGAAGCGGATAAATGGCAGCCATATATTTTTTACTAATCAATTCGATGGCAAGTCGTGCTTTTTGAGACAATTTATTATTCCTATGTATTATTACGTCTCAAATTGTATAATATATATTACTCTATAGCAAATTTCAGTAACTTTCGTGTGTCAGTGTGAGTAGATTTGTTTTCACAAATATAAATGGTATGTGAGTTAATTATCATTTAATCGATAATCACATTTGACATTAAATTCTTAATAAGTCCTTTGTCAATATTATATTTTCTGTTTAAAAAAAATATAAAGATAAAAATATAAAGTAATAAGAAATATGTGTTGGTTTATTGCGGGTCTGTTCGGGTTTCAATCAATCATCAATAGTTATTTTACCGCTTAAGTGTTATGTGGGAGTATAGGGTAAAAAAAAAAAGATTAATTTAGTGCTATATTTAATTTTCCTATTCATTTTTCGAATGATATATTGATCTGCTCTTTATGTATTTATGAAATTTCAATTGTGGTCATACAATTTTATTCTGCCTGATGTTTGAGTCGGCTCGTGATCACAGTGGAAAGAGTTCAGGCGCAGTACCAACGGCTTTACGTGCTTTCTGAAGCACGATGGTATGCGCACTACTAGCCTCGGGGCTGCTATTGTGAATATAGGGCAGAAACCCAATATTTTAACAGTCATTCACAGCTATGATCGTTTGCAATATTGATATATAGAGTTTTTGACTGCCTCGTTGGTATAGTGGCTACATTAGGCCGCTGACACGGTGGTCCTGGGTTCACTTCCCTGGTCGGGCCAAAAAAAATGTTATTAAGATTTTCTGTCGAAATTTCTCAGTAGCAACCCGGAGTCTGGAACTTGGAAGTGTGTAAACTCTCGTGCCTCGGAAAGCACGTAATGCCGTTGGTCCTGCGCCTAAACTCTTTTCGATCGTGTCGGATTGCCGTCCCATCGGGTTATGAGAGTTATAGGAATAGAGAGTGCACCTGTGTTTGCGCAAACACTTGTGCACTATAATATCTTCTGCACAGTTGGCTAATCTCTCTTGAGATTGGCCGCCGTGGCCGAAATCGGTCAGGAGGACCATTATATAGTTTAAGTTTAGTTCCTGAGATAAGCGCGTTCAAACATACTAACTCATCACTTTTATATATTGCTGTAGATAATAATAAAAAAAAATCTAAATAACTTTATAAGACCGACTTCATTGAAGTAAATCAATCTTTTGTTGCGTTAAGTCATTTATTATGTGCCTTTGTTTTTTTTTTCTATTCTTTAATTCTTTTGTACGCAGAATTTATAGATAACCTTTTTGAACTTTGTTTAAGCCCCGAACAATTGATCGTGTTTTGTGATTGGTATCAAAGTGAATTAGATTCGTTGATAAACGTTTTCAAAGAAACATAAAAAATGTCCACCTTTTTATATTATTATTTATAAAATGTTGTTCTTAATCATTTAAGAAACTTGTGTGGGCGTTATGAAAATAAAATTTAAAAATCGAATTTTTGAGCTAAGCCTTTGTCTATTGTTTGGTATTGTGGAAAGTCTAAGGTCAAAAGACAACATGCGTGGTCACTGATGCTATAATATATATGTTTATTATAATTATTATTATTATTATAACGTTTTTCCTTTTGTCATTTAACCCATTAGTAATTAAATTAACTACACGGGATCATGTTTGTGTGTATTAGTATTGTTAGGATTGTATGTGTGTGTAAACACTAACAAGTATGAAGTATGAGACGTTTTGATTAAGGCTTTGTACACACTGGCCACCATTAACAAATAATTGAAATTAAAATAAAAAAAGTAAACCCTTGTTCGCACAATATATTCAAACACTTGTAAATGAAATAATTAAAAGGGGTTGCGACGTGATTCGGTTGCAAACGGGTTTTAATGCAAGTACGGTCTTTGCAGAACAAATAATAGCTAGCTGAATGAATGCGGCGTTAGATTGCTTTAGTTCGTGTAAACGATCCTTTATAGAAACTAGGTTAACCTTAATTGTAAATCGCATTGTAAGAGAACCCTTATGGTCTCTTGTTTGAAAATGTTCTTAGCGATATGAGGAACACGTGATTTTGTAAAGGCTTTAATGATCTAGCTCCGATCTTAATATTCCTCCTTGTTTACGGAGGATTTTTTTATATTACTTAAGCTAGTTCTGCTATATAGTATCAGCTGTTAGAACCGCCGCTGTGAAAAAGTTTCATCTTCAGTTAAATCTTTTACCGCTGGTTGTGACTGGTTATAAATATATTGAAACTGTAATTGAAGTGAAAACTTCTTTCACATCGTTGTGATTTGAAAGTCGATGAAACGAAAAAGCGACAGTAAAAAGAGACAGACACATAAATTCATAATATTTAACGTGGGAGAAAATGAGATAGGAAGCATTATACAGCTGAAGCCAAAATTTTGAAGGTTTCACTTCTACCACGTGTGAATTGCACACATGTTGTAATTATTACATAGAATAAATCATTATTACATATTTAATAAAATAACAGCTAAGACCTTGCAAGGATTATGATACATATTTAAATATAATAATACATGAAATCTAAAAATGCCTCTTCAAACTGTTCGTATAATTTTAGTATTGAATGAAATCGTTTATTTTCTCTGTTTATTCGATTAGGATAACTATATTTTATTTTTACAACAAATGTAACATAAAAATTATAAACACACAAAAATATAATTTCAGGTTAGGAAATAAACAATAGCTGTATTCGCGACTTCGTTCACCTCAAAATTATCTTCCCAGAACAATAACTGTCGAGTCGACAAATTTGACTCCTATAGCTTGAGTGGATTTATCTTTAGGTAACAAAAACAGTCAGTTACCTTACCTTACCTTACCACCTTAGTAATTAATGTAATAATCGTAATCGCTATCGTAAAATACTAAAATATTATTAATCTTTTACGAGGAAATTTGCAAAGCAAGTCAAAACATATTTGATTCCTAATTTAAAACGGCCGTCTTGAAAGGTATAACGTATTTATCTTTGAAAATCAGTTTTTGCAGGAAAAGTTCCGTGATTAGCCAAGAGCGGGCTTCATTAAAAACTTTCTGGACTCCCCGCTTCCATTAAAAAGGATAACAAACTAACAAAATGTCCCGCCATAAAGATTACTCGGTTTCCCATTCAGGCCTCCTCGAGTTAAGGGCGAGCCTTTTGTTGCAAAATTGTATTGTCGGCTAAAAAATTAACTGTTACTGTAAGTTTGGAAGGAATTTGGAGTTTTCTTAATTTTTTGAAGCGTATTGAAACTATTTCGTTGAGTTTTTAATTTCAGTTTGGTTGTTATTTTCTTTTCTGGTTTATCTTCTGAATTTCCAGATGCTGTTACTATATGTATTCAGTTTATTGATGTAAATAGCTCAATGCTTATAACATTGAAGCTAATGATGATTGTAGACTCAAACCCGGGTAAGCACCCGATTTCTTGTGCCCTTAATTTATATTTCTTGGTGGTAGAGCTTTGTGCAAGCTAGTCTCGGTAGGTACCACCCACTCATCAGATATTCTACCGCAAAACAGCAGTACTTGTTATTGCTGTGTTCCGGTTTGAAGGGTGAGTGAGCCAGTGTAATTACAGGCACAGGGGACATAACATCTTAGTTCCCAAGGTTGGTGGCGCATTGGCGATGTAAGAGATGGTTAACAGCTCTTACAACGCCAATGTCTATGGGCGTTGGTGACCACTTACCATCAGGTGGTCCATATGCTCGTCCGCTTTCCTATGCGATAAAAAAAAATATTTATAACCGCCTGAAAATACGAGTATCTTTATTTTTAATATCGTATAGTATATAGAAGGTGTATGTTTTCTTCAAATTGTTAATAATAATTATTCTGGTTATAATTCAGATCAGTATGCAAACAAAAGTATTACTACAAATATTGCATATACTTGTATATCAAAATCGAATGCAATCAACAGTTATCGTATTTTTACGACGAAGTAGAAGATTACTTTAATCTGACGCTTAAAGGTGGGTTGGCGAGTACCAAAGAATAAAATTATCCGAACCCACTTGCACGTAGCACGAACTCGAGACTTTAAGCTGAACAAAGTGCTAACTTCAATAATTGACTTAGCGTTGTTAGAACTTGTGCTCATTATTATACTTATTGGAGTTGATTTGAAGCTTTTCTTCATTCTTAATCCAGTCCAGTTACAGTACAAGTTGTACAGATAAATAATAGCATAGGCCGATAAGAATGATTATTTATATTATAAATTTAATGATATTTTTTAGTCAGTGTAAGTTTTAACTGAGAAGAGATGGACCAGTGGTTTCAATATGTGAAGCGTAACTGTTGTCTAAGAGTTCAAATCCAGACAAGTTCCACTGATTTTTCATGTTCTAAATTTGAATGTATAATCTCGTGCTCGTGAGTAAAGGAAAACAACGTGAGGAAACCTGCATGTTTCCTCTGAAAATCTGTACGTTAACCCGCGTTGTCAAACCATCCAAACCATCTTCACGGAGAGGCCTTCGCCACCAGTGGAATTTTTACAAATTTACTTTTTGTACTGTTACCAAGACGAAATCTCTAGATCGTCTCGATCGATTCGTATTTAACAATTACAAATGACTTTTGCTTGAGATTAAAAATCTTTATTCGACATAGAAGTATTACACTCACTTATTCACTGTCAAAAATTCATCATTGTAAAGGCGAAAAGCCCGCTTCATGAGACTTTTTAATTGGACGTATGAGCTTAATGTTTTCAAATTTATCAGAAATAATCTAGAGGGAAA
Source organism: Nymphalis c-album (assembly GCA_963151315.1). Taxonomy (NCBI): domain Eukaryota; kingdom Metazoa; phylum Arthropoda; class Insecta; order Lepidoptera; family Nymphalidae; genus Nymphalis; species Nymphalis c-album. The sequence continues at coordinate 10,640,161 of OY720591.1, read as the reverse complement.
TCAAATCAAATGATTTTTTATTTGAGTACTGAGTCTTATACGGGAACTTATGAAGCATCATGTCATATATTGAATCAAATATACTTTTACCACCTTTAATATTAACGCATATTGTTTTGCGGTAGAACATTACTATATTACCGCAAAACAGCAGTACTTGGTATTGTTGTTCCGGTTTGAAGGGTGAGTAATCCAGCGTAATTACAGGCACAAGAGACATAACATCTTAGCTCCAAAGGTTGGTGGCATATTGGCGATGTAAGCGACGGTTAACATTTCTTACAGTGCCAATGGTTATAAGAATTGGTAACCACTCACCACCACATGGCCTATATGCTCGTCCACCTCCGTTTAGTATAAAAAATATATATTTTTCATCCTAATGTTTGTATATTTCTGGTCATCAATTGGACAGTATTCGCAAACTTTTTCAAGATTGTTTAAAAGACGGCTAATTCAGATTAATCAACCGTTAGCAGGAATTCAGGTTCCCAAGTCAAAGAAGAATCCAACAAGTTCGCTGGCTGCTAATCGAACGGATTCCGTACGACAGCAATCCTGTCCGGATCCGGGCCGGAATGTCGATAGTAGCACGTAATTAAAACTGCCGTCTTTTAAGATCTCACCACCTGCCTCAATAGACTAAGAGCTATGTGTGAAATATATGTTCTGATGTGATAAATTTTATGTTTTATTTTTGATTATGATTTTACGATAAAAGGTCACATTTATATTATTCATAAGAGAACATCAAAAAGTATTAACAAAGACGTTGGTATTATTCTACATTAGGTCTTTTTAATTATATATATACATGACTTATAGTTACTTTTTTGTCTAGTTGAAATGAAAGAACAATTAAGAACGACTATATTATTTCAATATTTCTTCTCTACTTCTGTGTTATTTGTATATTGTTGTGCAATAAAGTGTTAAATAAATAAATAAATAAACGACTATAATAATTACACTCGTAGACCAAAATAAAATCAAAAACCAAAGATCAAAGTTGCCGTTTAAAGATGGCTGAATTTTTATTAGATATGATTCATCAGATTTTTATAAATATTTTTTACAAAAACCACCACCACTCGCACCAGTGCGAGGTGTATTCTCAAATGTGTTAAAATTTCATCCGACCCACGATTACTGATGTTTTCTAGCACCGCAAAACACGTGATGTAATCTCGAGCCCATTAATCCGAGATATTTTTCTAGATCGAACGATATTTACTAAAAATCCATTACGCTACCTCGGCTACAATAGCTAGTAGATAGTATATACATTTATGTCACGGTCGTCTCTTTGACTACACGTCGCCGGGCAGCGTTCGAGAGGAATTCGGCTCCATCTCACCCGTGAATAGTTTCCTAACTTTATTTGGATTAACCGAGCGTTACTTCTTTTATCGAACGATAAATCAGTATTGCTTTTAAACGTCTTTCACTATATTTTTATTATGAATTATTTATTTCTACAAACGTTTCAGAATTTCCTTTTACTGAAGTGATACTTTTCAATTGAGCCAGAGCCCACTGGATAGAAATCTTAACTATTTGCGGGTTCAAACCTAAAGAAGCATTGCCAACCTACCAGCATTAAAATAGCATAGTGGAATTAGCTCTACACCTTCTCCTTAAAGGGAAAGGTATCCCAGAAGCAGGACATTTACATATGTTACTAATTTTACATTTTAATGGGATGACAACAAAAACAGCTCTGAATCTGAGTGTTACATTTTAGGTTTTTTTTTTTATGTTAGAGGGGGCAAACGAGCAGGAGACTTACCTGATGGAAAGTGACTACAACCGCCCATGGACATCTGCAACATCCGAGAACTTGCATGTGTGAGTGAAACAAAATGTCTTTTTTTCCAGTGGCTTGTTATCTTTAATTTAAAAATAAGTAAGCAAGTTTGCAAAGAAGCCAACTGTTGACAATTAGCCACACATATACTTTAGTACTTTGAAAAATTCAAGAGAATTGTATGCATTACAAAGTATTGCTGTTTAGCGATACTAGAACAGCACAACAACCACCACTAGTTGCGTCTTAACTTTATTTAAGACGAAACAAAATTAGTAAAATAGAAAGTTCTATATTAATAATTTTGTTTCGTAATTTTGATGTATTTATTGAAGTGAAAACTTATTTAGGCGTTGCGCTGGTTTATTGTTAGGAATAGGCTTCGCATCACCGACAAGCTGATGTTAATATAATTAAAATCTTAGAAAGTATAAATATTTCAATTATTGTGGAAATTAATAAGGATAATAAAGATAGAAATTTATGTAAATACTTATAGTATATACAAATAATATAAGTGTATTTTCACTATTATTAATTTGAATTAAGTTGCATTAATATTATGTACCGAGTTTACGACATACTGTATATTTTGATTAATAAAAGTCTATATAATAAATAGGGATAGAATTGTTACTTGGAATGCGAATTGATGGAAATTAAAGAAATATATTTAACAGTTTCAAGTTTTCACTTCCATCGGCAGTCTATAGGGACTAATATAGTAATATAGAGGGATAGAATAATATCCTGGGACATTATTCACAGAAGGCCATCTGATCCCAAACTAAGCAGAGCTCGTTCTTGTATTGAGATAACTAATATACTTACATATACTACTTTTCTGTTGTAAATAAATACTTATATAGATAATTACACCCAGACTCAGGACAAACAGACATGTTCATGCACACAAATGTCTGTCCTGGGTGGGAATCGAACCCACGACCTGCGCATGTATCTTACCAACTACGCCAACCGGCTCAAATGACTGTCTGTTTTTATTTTATTTCAATGTTGGTAGTGTAGAGTAAGTTTAAAGATATGGAAATGTATGCATCCGTGATGAATATGTTCGTGTTCTCAGTCTGCTGTCATTAAAGTTTGTGAACGCATCTAAACACATTCTTCGACTTCGAAGTTGTTTGTTTTCGAAGAAGCGTAACCTAGACTTATTTACTTTAAAATACCTAATAATTATATTTTTCATTTATAAGATGTAGGCGGACTGACAAATGGTTTTTTATAGCATAGCGTCCACCTAGGAGGAGCATATGGGCCACCTGATGGTAAGTGGTCACCAACGCCCATAGACATTGGCATTGTAAGAGATGTTCTACCATCGCTTTCATCGCCAAAGCGCCACCAACCTTGTGAACTAAGATGTTATGTCCCTTGTGTCTGTAATTACACCGGCTCACTCACCCTTCAAACCGGAACACCGGATGGTAAATGATAACCACCGTCCATGGAATTATACACGTATAACGTTAAATATATAACGTTGAACTACCACGGATTCGAAAAAGAAAATACCCCGACTTGACCAAATCCACTAAAAAAACGCTGATTCTTTTATCCATATTTGTATTGTTTTAAAGTAAAATAACAAATGAAAAGGAATAAATTAAAAAGTGTTTGTTCTTATGTTTTAATGGAAAAAAGACGTCGACGAAAATAATGTTATTATTTTGCAGTCAACTGGATAAGTAACCCGACATACATTGTTATTATTTGTTATTGGAATCATAGTTGGTCTTAACTGATTGGCTTCACAATTACAAAGCCAATACGAGCGAATGACTTAATATCATGTCGATTTTGCCAAATGCTTCCAACTAATAAAAATATGCAAATCTAAGCAAAATAATTACCAAATTAATTTTAATTTGAAATATGAACCACTTGAAATTTGTTGCAACAATGCAAAATAAGATGCAAGGGATGTTCGGGAATAATAAAATTCAGAAAATGAAGAGTAAACTAGAATACAGATGATTAAAATATAGTTTACAACCAACCCCGAAGGAGTTGGCCATCTGTGGATGTCGTAAACCCTGCATTCTTTGGAATGACCATAGTTTCTTTTGTAACCGTGTTACAGGTAATAAAGGAAATGAGGAAAAGAAGAAGTTTTTATATACTACAAAAAATAAAAAATTAAATACATTGACACTTAGTCGGTTTTTTTTTGACTACTAACTATGAACAAATCATAATACATCGAGATGATTATTATTTTTCTAGGATATAAAGCAAAAGAATACACATATAGATAACCTTTTTAATATTTTTATATTTCCGCCCGCGGATTTGCACGTTGGGGGATAGGAGTAGTAGTAAAAATTAAACTCATAATATAAGTATGTAATGTCAATTTAATGTGCGTACGCATATGTTTATGCATTTGTATTTGAGTGCCTGTATGCGCCCGTATGTGTATGTATGTATGTGTGTGTGTGTGTGTTGCGTAGTGAGTATTTGTGTTGTGCGTAGTCTTGTTTAATTAAGTCAGTAACCAGCTTGACTACCCGGCATCGCAAAGTTAAAATATATGTCGGCGAAAATGTGGTGCTCTCATTAATTTGATTTTGATTGAATTTAAAACTTTTATAAATCTATCATCGCATCGCAAAGATCGACGCATCGCGTCCTCCTTTCGTTTATGAATTAAATATAGACCTACAAATGTCACGACACTACGACAAAAACTTGTAAAATCTTTTTTTTTCATGTAGGTATTGAGTTATGTCCGAAGTCGTAGAACAAAAGTTGTTGCTTATAGTGTTAGCTATCTAGTCGTGCGAGGTTGCTGGGTCGTTACAAACAACACTGTAGTGGTTGGACGTCGTGAAGAACGTCATTGACGGATTATCGTTATTTTAAATACGTTTGAATTATAAAATAAGATGGATTTACCTTATGTCTCTATTTCCGTCATGTCTATGTATACGTCTTTCGGCCGAATACTGAAACGTCATTCAAAATGAAGTGGGACTTAATTATTTGGAACGTCATTAATTTTAAAATTTTGTATGCGAAATTTGAAATGAATGGCGTTCCAAATAATTAAGTCACACTTCATAATTGAAAGACGTTTCAGTATTCGGCCGTTTATATCAAAAAAATATAAAGAAAAATCTTAGTTTTTTTATTGCAGGGAACCAGAACGCCCGATCTCGGAAAAATTCACCATTCGTCACAATCGGATGAACGATTTAGCAACACTAAAGGACGAACATAAACATTAATGACTATGGGTAAACTTTTTTTTTTAATCCATGTTTATAATCGATATTAAAATTATAATACATTGGTACGTATAAATGTATATACTTAATTAAAATTCTCAATTACCTCGTTGAATAACCGTGACAGATGACACATAATTAATTACATAATTCAATGTCTGCGAATACGGTACGCTACGGGAAATAATGAGCCACGATGGCCCAGTACGCAGTACACGTAAACGTTAACCTTAGACTCGTGGGTTCAAGCCGGGCAAGCCCCAATCCGTTCATGTGTTTAATTTGTGCTTATATCTCTTGCTGAGTGAAGGAAAATATTGTAACGATAACTTAACGTGACATATGAAATTCTGCCCCATATGTATTCCAGCCTGTATTGAAGTTGCGTCGTGGACTACCAAGCGCCAATCCTTCTCAAGAGGAGAAGACACACACCCAGAGATAGTTTCTCTATTTTTACCATTCACGTTATATTATGTAACTATAGTAATTAAATTATAACCGTTTATATTCGATTCGATTCTTCTTATGTATTGTTTCTAAAGTTTCCAGTTAAACGGTCACTAGCTATTGCTTCGGTAAAGTTGTTCAAACGATAAACGTCGGCTAACTTTGACGTTTGTGTTTCTGAACACGCAACTAATAGTTCAGTAGCTATGGTTGTCTTTAAGAAACGGAACACAAAAAATATTTCTAGTATCTATATAAATAAATAAAAAAAGATAAAAGAGCAACTTTTTCTTCTCTGATTTTCAAACGGGCTTATTTTTTCCTTATGAGTTATTGAGAAGCTTAATCATCGTTTCATTGTTAACAAAAAAAAATTGTAAAAATAAAAGTAGAAAGATATTTATTCCAATTATGAAAATTCATATAATGTTTTCATAAAAAAATTCAATTACAATCACTATCATATTTTTCAAAAATAAAGTGGCCAGTAACATTTAACGAATATCGATAATTATTATTTATTAGTGGCTGTATGAAAAATCCTCTCTTCTATTTATTTAAAAAAAGGCAATTGATTGTCATTGTTTCTCTACGTATATATAAAAAATATTCTTTACTTATTTTAATATATGCTCCGATGTATCGAAATATAACTTACATATTGTAGCTATTATAAATCGGTTGAAAGATTTGCTAAAATCAAATGAAGTATCGAACAAAATTCAATTTACCGCTTGAGATTATTTAACATTTTTATACAAAGAATGTATTATATACTCTACATATATCGCCATATAATCCCACAACAACGTGAGTGTCAGTTAGTCTGGTTTCAGATGTATCCCTTGCGGTGTTTTTCATCTCCTGTTCTACCGAAGTTGACAGCTACTATGTTTCGCATTTCTTTATTTGTAACTTGTTTTTTTGTGACATTCCTACATGTCAAAGGTAAATAAATCTGAATTTTGTTTTGATAGGCATCTAAAATGCGTGTAGTAAAAAAAATTAACGGTCTTTAAGGATTGGTACTTACCACTACACTTTAATGTGGCTTACGGCCGAATACTGAAACGTCACTCAAATATTAAGCGCAACTTAATTATTTGAGACGCCGTTAATTTAAAATTTAGTATGCGAAATTTGAAATTAACGGCGTCTCAAATAATTGAGTTGCACTTAATATTTGAATGACGTTTCAGTATTCGGGCTTTACACATGCAACAAAATTTCATTCAATCAAGGACATGATGAATTACGAATACAAATTCACGGGGAAATACAATAGTGTTAGATTGGTTTGAACACGCAAAACAGCAGTACTTTGTATTGCTGTGTTCCGGTTTGAAGGGTGAGTGAGCCAGTGTAATTACAGGCACAAGGGACCTAACATCTTATTTTCCAATGTTGGTGGCGCATTTGTGATGTAAGCGATGGTTAACATTTCTTACAATGCCATTGTCTATGGGCGTTGGTGACCACTTACCATCAGGTGGCCCATATGCTCGTCCGCCTTCCTATATAATAAAAAAAAAACGCAATCTTAGGTTGGGATTCACATATTCGAGCCTCTAGGTAATGTAAGAATTCGGACCAATGTGAAGATTCTTTATTTTTATAATATTGTAGGTTATGCAATGCGATTTCGACACTATATAGTTAGTAGACGTAGTACAGTTGATAAATACTTCCATAAAACAATATAATTATAGCAAGAATAACAAATTCGATAGCAGTTGTCATTATTTGTGTTTCATATAACAATTACTATACAATACAAATAGTTAAAACGTTGAACTGCGCAACAGAAGAAAAAAAAACTGAAATGGTTATGTAATAAAACAATAATATATCCGTTATATTATATCGATACAAAAGTTGAGTACCCAAGAGAGATGGCGAGTTCGTCATCTTCATAGATGAATCTCTTGGGATGTTGGCAGCATCAATCTGCCAGCCTCTGAACTAAGCAATGGATACACACATAAATATTTTTTATTCACTTTGATACTGTTACTAGAACTGTTATCTATACTAATATAAGTATAAAGATGTATATCTTTTTTGTTTGAACGCGATAATCTAAGGATCTGCATTGACTAATTAATTATTAATTTTGAATATTACGACTCATTTGTCACGAAAGGATATAAAGTATAACACACTATGACGGAAGCGAATTCAACGCTGTATGCCATATGGCATTCTTCAATCTTCCAATAAGAATCCAAAAGAAAACGTATTTCGAATTTTAAAAACACTTTCATCGTTATTTTACATGATTTTTAATGGAAATTTTCATGGTTTCGAAATGTAGATTTTATCAAGAAGAATCGGTGCTCAGTATTCTTTTTAATACAATACATATTATGATATAATTAAATTTATGTTTCCTGTATAAAAACCAGTATTGTGATAAATAAAAAAATTAACAAAACAAAAACCGACTTCATAGGAAAAACAAATTAATATGCACTAAAAAGTAAAAAAATAATTGCGTATTCTTCTATAATTTGATAATTAACTTACTATTTTCTACTCATCAATATTTAGGTACGAATGTGTTGTGTGGTTGATAATTTTTATATTCTTATATTACAATTATTGTTACTTTTGGAGTCAAAAAATAATAATAATAATAATAAGCTCAGTTCCTCTCTCCAGTGTAGTGTCGTCGGTTATTCGATTGTGTAGTTTGATTATAATAACGGCAGATACATTGTACCTATGTGTCTGAAGACCGTTTTACATAGAATATTCTTCACTGTTCATGGTATTGAGCGATGTGTTTGAATAAAACTATTTTCCTAGCTACAATATATTTGTAACATTTTTATAACATAGGTAGGCGGACGAGCGTAGTCCTCCTCAATAGTCACCAACGTCCACAGACATTGGCATTGTAAGATATGTTAACCATCGCTTATATCGCCAATGCGCCACCAACTTTGGATACCAAAATGTTATGTCTCTTATGCCTGTAACTACATTGGCTCACTCACCGTTCAAATCGAAACAAAATATCTACTGTTTTTTCTAACTGTACTGTTTTTTTGCGATACTGATAATTGCATGCATTGCAGGGGAAACGATCTTTACGTATGTCTATACTCACATACTAGATAATTATAAACCAGTCAAAACAAAAGTGTTCATATTTTAGCCCATTCAATACATACAATTGCTATCATCACAATTTGACTCAATATTATTTCCTCAATTTCGAGGCAATTTTCGAATGCGAAATAAGGGGATCACCAGAAAAACATGTCTGCTCCGAAGATATATGGCTATGCAAGATTTGGCATGATTTGTTTGTTTTCCCTTATTACTTATCGAGCGAGGCAGAATTGGTTCGTGCGGTTAACTTCCCATTTATTTCATACGAAGAATCGCGTTAGGTCGTGTTCTATTTATTTCGTTTGGCTTGTTACAATTAAGACATTCCTTTGTATATATTTGTAGTTAGACTAATAATATAACTCAGTCTGTTTTGTTCGTCATCATTATGACTCAACCGTGGAGTCGCAGAAAACTTTAATTTAAAGGATCATTAACTACGCTTTATGTACGCATAGAAGTGTGTTTATTTAAAGATTAACTTATTTTTAAAATGAACGTTTCAGTTCGTTAACTGTTTAATTTCAAGTTCGAATTTATGTGCAGCTTATGTAACATTTGTATGAAATGCTTCTGGTTGAATATATAACATATGTTTTAGTTTTGTCACGTGTACTGATATCAAATTAATTAATACAAAATTGTAGACATGATTAAATTACCATTTATTAATGTCAATGTAGAATGTATAGATTTAATTACAATTGTGTAAAAGAGTAATTAGTGTTGCTATCTCAGTTTCGCTTGAACTGTAGAAGAAATCTCTGAAATCTGTCATTGCTTAATTTTTACTCACTAACATTGATTCCGAAGTTCTTACAATTAAATAATTTATATTTTTATCTTTAAATAACAATCTAGTTTTACAGGTTTGTCTGACATTAAACAAGAACTTGAGACCTTTAATAGCCTCGCAAAATTTAATCAATTTAATTAAGGGTATACCGAACGGCGACGCCTGCAAAATTCAATTTCAATTCTTCGTCATTATCTAGAATACACAAATGTTATTAAATTTGATTTGAATAAAACCACAAAAGGTCGACCAATAAATAGTAATGAAAATAAATAAATAAATACATTGAAAAGTAAATTGAACGATATTTCAAAATTCGTTAAAATATGAAAAAGTTCAGTTATTTTTATTAAAGTAAGATATTAAAAAGTTTTATGTCCGTGGGAAATTGTTAAAATGTGTCCCTGAGTCCGCCAGATGGCGCGCGGTATTTTTTTAGCAAAAAATTACAATAAGACTGAATACATTTTCATAACCTACGTCCGCGTGTTGGTGACGCATAGATTTTTCATATTCCACGATTTGTACTTACAGTTTAAACAATTATCGTTATATATTTATACTTAATATCGGCCGCGGCTACGCTTGCATGTATGTTTGTTAGGTACAAAAAGTAGGCAACTTTGATTCATACCAAATGTCATCAAATTCTATTCTTTTTTAGCCGTGAAAGTGACATTACATAGATACGAGTAACTACTGGAAAGCATGTTTTTTTTATTCATGAAGTAAATATCATCTTAAAACATTAATAAGATTTTATATTTAAGAAAATGTTGTTAACATTTAAGGAACTTCGACTTTTTCAACGCCTTATATAATTTATTAAATAGATTTTGATGAAAAAGTCGTCGTTATTTCATATTTCACATTTTATCATAACATATGAAGGTTAAACTTTGTAAGAGCATGAGAGAGAGATATAATGAAATGATTGAATCTTATGTGACCTTTAGTTAGTAGTGATAATCTAAGGAAAATTAATTACTTTAAACGTATTTTACAAGTTTGAAATAGGTTTGTCTACTTCCAAATATATTAAGAATATTTTATACTATTAAATAACTATTAAACTTATGTATAAATCGAATAGTATTTTATTTGGAAATTAGGTCGCTATGACCGATTGTGCCTTATCTATATCTGTAGGTTACTATATCTATTGGTTTAGTATAAGATATACTTTATACCCTCACTTTAGTAATCCAATCGGACGGCCATACGAAACAACTGGAAAGCATTTGAGCGTAGGGCCAACGGTTTTAGAAGTTCGAGTACACACTACCAAGTTTAAAACTTCTAAACCAAATCCTGATAAGTTTTTATTGGCCTGACCTAGAAATTTTGACTGATGATTCCGGGATCCCTAACCAGCGATACAGTAAGAAATGTATGTATTAGTGTTGAAAAATATGTGTATTGTGAATTTAATATATCGGTATAAATGAATGTAAATGTTAACAACACATTTTACAAGTCAAGTGTTTTAATTGATTACTGTAGAAATGATGACCGCCAGCAGTATTACCCCTGTAAGTCGTGATGTCACAGAACTCTGTCTGTTTGTCACGTTTTAACAGCTAAACTACTAAAACGATTTTGATGAAATTCGTTAAGAAGCAAGCTACAGCATAAGCATCGGCTTTTTACCTACTGCCTGCCCTTAATACGCTGTAAATCCCAAGGATTTTACCTATAAATACCTTAAACCAATCTAAAAACATGCCCATCACGGATTGCTGATTATCCAAACTGTTCTTGAATTTTAATAGAGCGGCTCCGATTAGTATTTATAGGACGGTATATAAAAATCAGACCCCCGGCCGCGCCGCGAAAATTAAATAATTTATGTTCATTGTGTTAAAATCTGTAGGTGTGTTTCCTACTCGACTTTTCAATGAATACTTTTTTATAATATCACAAGGTATATACAAATTATACACATAATATCATACGGTAATATAATTTGAATATGATAAACAATTGCAATTCAGCAAAAATATAAGTTTAAAATATTAGAGAATTAATAGTTTAATTATTTATTATTTTATTTACTAAGCATTATTTCAAAAGAATGTACATCGTGACATTGTTTTAAAACTGAAAGGAATAATTCCTTAGTAACTTCGATCCATAAATTGAAAATCTCCACAACAATGATAGTCCATAGTCACCCTTTATGAATTTTTCCATAAACCTTGTATCCCAGTTCCTATATACCCAAGTTCTTGTACCTACAGTATCCCAGTTCGATGCTTGAAATTGCGCAAGATCCTTCTGAATTCCTTGATCCTTTTGAATTCACCTCGTGTGAACACTAACGTAATAAACGTGAGTGTAAAAGTACTATCTTATAAAGGCTATTATCTTTATTCTCGAACAATATTTAATGCGTTTTCTACCTTTGCTCGAAGTAAACACAATTGTAATACATGTATGTATTTCGAATATTTTAATTTAAATTAAATAATATTGATATTCGTATTTTTGTACAAAGAATGAATATCGTGTCATTATAATTCAATATAAAAAACATTTAAATTAAATGAGACTTCAGAATATTTCATTTGTATGATTATTATCATATAAATAAAAATGATAATCAGTTATTTCGTCCTTTCGTCCGTTGAATGTCACGTATTGAGCCGCTTTATAATTTTGCACGTTCAAATTACATAAAATCGAAAAATTTCATATTCAAATTGCATTATTATTTCAAGCATTCATGATAAGACGTACGTGACTGTTTGATGTTTTAAATTTAATTTAATTTAGTTTCATGAATCATTTTCTTTTTAAATTAATATTGAAAATCGCAACTGAATCATTTTGTATATGTAAAAATATTTTTTAATATCATACATCAAAACTCATATCGATTTATTTTATTTTAATTATCATTTTACGAGGTGATATTAATAAAATGAGCTTATAAGACGAGTGGGGTATACACCTTGCCCGCTAGCTAACGGCTACCATTTTGGCAATAATTTACTGCCTGTTGGCTTCTGCTTTAGTTTAGCACCTAATAAATTTGTTATAGAAATTATATTGGTCTCATTTGTTATTGCAGCATTTCAAATTAATTTTCATTACGCAATAATATAAACAACGTTCTTAATAATTTTATGTAAGAATAATAATTATAATTAATAATAGTTATAATTCTAATAGCTGGTTCCACAAAATGGTTGTTGTTGACTTCAACACCTGTAAACACAAAGCCTATGTAGACTAACAGCCTCGTTTACGTTGCAACCCGAAACTCATAATAGTAATAATTTTCATTTGCTTTCAACGGATATTCCTTAGTATTTGTAGCCAATGTCACGAGGTCCCAGGATCAAACCCTCGGTCGAGCCGATCAAAACTTCTTGGATTTCCTGCAGAAGATTCTTAGTAGCAATGCGGTGTCACGGAAGGCACGTGGCTGGTGGTCTCCTGCACCTGAAATATTTCCAGCCGTGTCGGATTTTTAGGTGTTCTCAACATTAATGTCAAATATGAAAGAAACAGGGTCTTATATTAATATAATAGAGCATGAGCCCACGACGCCCAGACCTTCGTTATTTTATAGAAAGCTGAAATTTTGTCTGTGCATGTCCTCTATACAGATAAGAACGACCAGCGACTATAGAGTTTGGGTTGTAGTTACTTTGGCAGGTAACAGGTATTAAAGGTGTATAAAATAGAACCTTACTTTCGTTAAAGTATAAAGCTCAATTTTTTTATATTTTCTTCGGGATAACTTTAGAAATCTCGTCATCCATTGCCGGACACTTATGACAGTTGCCCTCCTGCCAGACACCCCTAAACTTTAATAAATTATAATTCTACTTTCGTTATAGTATAAAAGTTAAATTTTATATGTCTTACTTGGGGACCTATAAAGAATGTTACCTCAATCGCCGGACAGTTTTAATGGTTTTTACATCTTGTCAGACTCATTGAAAGGCCGCTGTACGTCTGGCCGTTCTGGGCACTTGGGCTATGTTTTTAACGACGCCAAAAGGATTTTCAAATGTCGAACAATATTTTGGTCATAAAATATCAATGAGCCAGTGTACCAAATAAGGAAACAAGGTAATGTCTTATTTAACAATAAACGTTATCCAATTTACTTCTCTATAAGTAATACTAATAAATATATTATAGTTGTAAGATATTTTAGAAAGGTTAAACAAACTTCAAACAGTTTTTGAACTTATAATCTTTCATTCCGAGGTGAATCCCCTAGAATGAGCTATGAATAAAATTATTATTATTTTCAATTCTGTAAAACAACATAATTATAAGTCAAATATAAAAAAAACGAACGAGTTCAAATTAAATCGTCGCCCGAAGCCGTATAAAATATTAGCTAATGTTTTTATTTTGTATTTTTATCTCTGGAATTTAATTATTGTTTTTGTAACGTATTTTATGAGTCGCGTTCATTGAATATTGTCGCTTCGTTATTTTTGATTAAGAGCCGTTTCCTCGACCGGTGTATTCATGGAATTTTAAATGACATGATGTAGAATTTGTTGTTTTTTTATGAATTTTTACGTAACGCTTTTATTTCAATTGTACGCCATTTTAACATTAACGTTTAATACCAAGTCCGTACAATACTTTACAGTTTCAAAAGTGATACAACTCGTACAAACTTAAAACTATAAGCTGTGTTAACAAGTATCATAAATATGTAAATGTTTGTTTCTTTGCAATTTAAACTGTCTTCGAAAATCTAAGATGAAAAATAGTAACATGTTATAGTTTTATTTTGCGTTACTACTTATAAAAGTGAAGTGAGACACAGATCCGGGGACACATCTTGAAAAAACAGATTTGCACGCCTAGACGCTTACCTACTCCGGTCCACGTAAACAGTACGTATACAGTCGTGATAACTTGTAAATGCGCATCAATGCGCATTAATTTATTGGTCATATACACACCCATAGGCACATAGCACGTATGCACACGTAGACACGTCTCTATGTCTATTTTTTTGCGTTTTTATTTTAATTACTATTTAAGTGAAAGCAATCTTGTTAATTAATTGGCAGTGAAAAATGCTCTGTACTTCGCTTTGCCAGATGTGCGCTGCTCCTAAATGTTTCACCAATAAATATATATATAGCAACAATATATGAATTTATAATACACAAACTTGAATAAAATATATTTGACAATTACAAATACAAACTCAAGTAAGATGCTTCTAGCTCTCGTCATAATACCCTTATATTTCATCTGATATGTGAAAAAATGAATATATATATATATATATATATATATATATTGTAAATAATAAAATTAACACATATTCATGTGTTTCAAATAAATTTCATTCCTCATGCCGTCAAAACATTATAAACCGGTTAATCTAAAGCGCCAACAAAATTAAGATTAAGTTTTCTACACAAATACAGATGTATTATAATCTTATTTTATACATATATATACAACTTACTGATTGACATATCAACGCATAAAGTAAGTAGTTTGGGCTAATACTTATCGATATAATAAAATAGATGATGTTAGTAGACAACTTTGTGTCATTTAATTATTTGTTTTATCTTATACTAGCTGTGCCCCGTGGTTTCACCCGCGTGTAATTAATGAAAATATAATTAATAAATGCCTAAAATCTTTCTCGATGAAAGGACTATACAACACAAAAATCTTTTTTAAATTCGAACCAGTAGTTTCTGAGATTAGCCGGATCAAGCAAACAAACTCTTCAGATTTATATATTATAGATAATTCTTTAATAAAATATGTGTTTGATAATATTATAGTTCATTAAATTATTTCATAATGAAATGCTATTTCTAATCACTTAAATAGTTCTCATTCTACTTGCTAATGACAAACTGTACGAGACCAAAATTCATTAATTCTCTCTAATGGACTATTTGAATTGTTTGTTAGGATAGTCGATCTTTATTATTTTAAAGATAAAATCTTTATCCAGGTATAGGTATAATTAAATTGATGGAAGATACTTTTTTCGCTTGTTTTTTTAATAAAATGGAAACAGAAAATATTTTTTAGATATCCTTAGAGAAGGTTGAATTAAATATGAAGGTTAAAGCTTTAAGCTGCAATTGAACAAAAATATATGTCTGTCAATTTTAAACTCCTCTAGTATGGAGATTACGTTTCTTAAATGTATATCTATACTTACATACAACGCTGAAAAGTTGTTTGTTTGATCCGGCTAATCTCAGGAACTACTAGGGCGAATTTAAAAAATATTTTTGTGTTGTATAGTCCATTTATCGAGGAAGGCTCTAGGCTTATTTTTATTTATTATATTTTTATATTATAGTTGAACTCGGGGCATATCCATAAGCCGTGATGGCCCAGTGGTAAGAACGCGTGAATATTAACCGATGGTTATGGGTTCAAACCCAGGCAAGCACTACTAAATTGCATGTGCTTAATTTTTGATTATAATTCATCTCGTGCTTGACGGTGAAGGAAAACATCGTGAGGAAACTAGCACGTAACAAATTTCTAATATGAATAAGTCTAAACCTTCTCCTCAATAAGAGAAGAAGAGCCATTGCCCAGCAGTGGAACATTCACAGGCTGTTACTACATATGCATGTATGCAGTCTTAGAAACTAACAACTAAACCAACGAGAGAGTTATACAAATATTTTTAATGGTCTTTAAAAATATTGTTCCATTATGTAAAAAAAAAAAACGCTTACGTGTAATTCTTGTAAAGTTAAAACAATTTATCAAACAAACATAATTAAGAGTAACTTCAATGTCGAATTTGTGTCCAATGTAATTATAACAAATACTTGTTATATTTTTATAGAAATTAATTACATTGTTATGATTACATTAATTACATTTTTTGGAGTAATAGTGCCAAAAAATTCATCCAAAATATTACTCCCCGCCTTATTGCCTCCACTGGTGACAAGAGGGCTGGTTCATTTTTCGCCCAGAGAATCGGAATTGCACCATTCCACGCGGTCACGACTTGTATAATATTTTTTTTTAAATGTTATTTGTATTTAGTTAAGGTTTTAATGTAAATATATTTTGTTTATCTTAGTATTTTATTTATGACAAAGATCGAATTTGATATATATTAATAAATCGGTATTGTTATATATTTTGATAGTAGACTTATGTGGGAACTTGTTAGTTTCTGAAATTCTGCATTATGATAGCGTACGCCTTAAAACATAACATTTTTATTTCACGACGAAAAAATTTAGAAGCAAACGCGAGCTAGTGAGAAGTTTTTACTGAGATGCGAAGCAAGTGCGAATAATGAATTATTTCATTTATCCGTCTTCACATGTATAATTATATATACAGTAGATACTCAAATCAAATTATTTTTATTCGAATACTTTTACAAGTTAAGTACCTACTTGTATCGGTAAATGCTAGTAAAATACAGATTTTACAAAGTATAATATGTTGAACTTATTAATGAATTTCTTAGAAATAATATATCTTAAGTAAGCAACATAAATCTGATCTAGACGTCGAAACGTTAATATTATAATATCGAAAGGATGCCTGACAATTATCTGTTAGTGGTTTCCTGTAATAGCTCGGCTATGCCTTGTTTTATTGTATATATTTTCAACGTCCATATTTTTGAGATAACATCAATGTATACTTTTTTTTTTATTGTATAGGAAGGCGGACGAGCATTTGGGCCACCTGATGGTAAGTGGTCACCAACGCCCATAGATAATGGCATTGTAAGAAATGTTAACCATCGCTTACATCGCCAATGCGCAACCAACCTAGGGAACTAAGATGTTACGTCCCTTGTGCCTGTAATTACACTGCCTTCAAACCGGAACACAACAATAGCGAGTACTGCTGTTATGCGGTAGAATATCTGATGAGTGGGTGGTACCTACCCAGACGAGCTTACACAAATCTCTACCACCAAGTGAAAGTGCGTATACAATTATATATATACAGATATAGATTTTTTTATCAAAGTTTATCCTTTCAAGTACGAAATATGAAACCCGTTAGAAGACGGGAGTAGTTAGTCGTTTGATAATCAATATTTGTTATTACTGTTGACGCCCTTAGATCATTTAAAACGTTAATTACTTCCCGGTTACATGCGGTTTTAATCAAATATCGTATACATTTCAACGCAATTGCAAGCGAATGAATAGCTGCTGTTATTGCGTTTCCGACCGTCCCGCGATGTCATTTAGCGCGGGACAAAAACCGGGACATGTACGCTTTGATGCAATTAGTGCAGGTTACGTGCTCCCGTTGAAATGGACAGAGAACAAGCCTGTTACGGTTCTCTGTTGCGAATAATTTGCTCGCTGTTATAAAGTCAAATATGTTAAATTAAAGTTTGTTATGTCATACGTAAGTAAATATATGTAAAGGCAATCATATCAAAATGTAAAATGGAATTTTAAAATACGATTTTTAAAAGTAAGAAAGTCTTAAACCTTAAATGACTGGATATTAAAATTTATATCTTCTAAGAGTTTGTTTGTTTGATCCGGCTAATCTCAGGAACTACTGGTTCGAGGTTTTTTTGGTTGTATACTTCTTTTATCGAGGAAGGTTCTAGGCTGATTTTTATTCAATATATTTTTATTAATTATACGCGGGTGAAACCGCGTGGTATAGCTAATATCTAATAAAACATTATTATCAACTTTACCAACCATTGTTTATGGGCGTTGGTGACCGTTTACCATCAGGTGGCCCATATGTCCGTCCGCCGATTTATACAATAAGAAAAAGTTACACTTGCACCGAAACACAACAATAATGCTGTTTATATGATATTTGTTATATTGGCGAGCCGGTTGGCGTGGTTGCTGCATACTTGCCTTTCAAGCCGCAGGCTGTGGGTTCGATTCCCACACAGAACGGACATTTGTGTACATGAACATGTCTATAATTATCTATACAAGTATGTATTTAGGAAAGAAAAGTAGTATTTGTAATATATCAGTTGTCTGGTTTCCATAGTACGAGCTCTACTAAGCAAGTTTGGGATCAGATGGGCTTGTTTTAATATTATCCCAACTTGTATAAAACTCTACCACCTATATTTATTAGCAAGCGTCGAGGGTGAGACCGACGATATGCCGTCGCAAACGATGACGGCATGACGCTGTTTTATGATGATTGTAATGTGTGGCGCGTATACTATATAATTCGTTGTCATGCGTGTACTGTAAAAATATTTTATTAAATTAATTAAACAAAATATTTTACTACATATTTGTTTATTGGTTCTAGTATAGACACTATTATTTACCATCAATTTTGATGTTTTACAACTGACGGGCGTCCCGTGAGCGCCATTCTTTTATTTTTATTTCGTTCATTTGAAAATTTAATGTATTAAATATAAATATTAAATCACTTTTTTAAATAAAACATACAGCGTGTTACAAAATTTTTTGCTTAAAAGTTTTAAAAATGATTCCGTAAATAGAACCGACTAACGATTCCTAATATCCAGTTCACCGGTCGGACAGGCTTTTTGTTACACATTGTATACACAAACTCATATTTTTTTCACGTTACATATCTGAATTTCGGAAAACATTAATATGGGATTAAGCCTGTGTGGTTGCTGCATATAAAGATACCCTAAACCTTATACATACTACCAATTATATTTATTTGAATTTCATCATAGATCTTTTTTCCAGATCTCTCTTTGCTTCTACGCGACATTGATATTATTGTTCATTAATGTCCCACTGATTTACAACTGAGTTCCACTCCTCGTGGGGACGCATAAAGCTAATTGCACCACGCTGTTTCATTACGGATTTTATAACCAATATCAAATCCTACTAAGATTAATTAACTGATTTATGACTATTTGAAATTTTACATACAAAATCTATACACAGAATGTAACAAAGTTGATGTCCGCCCGTAAAGTGGTTATTAGGTATCGTGAGTCGGTTCTATTTATGTAAAAAAAATTAAAATATTATGCAAAAAAATGAATATATATATTAATTGTCATTTTCAATTCGTCGGACACGAATTTTGTTACACTCTGTATATATAATGACTTATTCATACATATGCTTCGATATCTTATTATGTTTGTTTGATCTTGAATCCCTCTATCGGCAACCAAGCAAAACTTTAGAAAGTATGCGCAACTACTGAAACATTTCAATGCCCTGCCCCGCGTACGACTTAGCTGAACTTTGTAGAATCGTGCCGAAGCTTCACTCGGACATTCCCTGGTTGCGATCGAACATTTTAAAAAGACTAGATATAAGAATCGGTATAATAATTCCAAACTTCATATTAAGTAGGTGTCGTTTAATTTGTAGTGAGTATCTACCACACCACATTTTCTATCGACAAATAGCAATACTTAGTATTGCAGTTGTGTTGTATAACAGATACAATGGACCAAAGATCATTGGTACATTAACGTTATTAACAAATTAAAATTAAATATAGTTACTCTTCAAATCGTGACCGCGTGGAATAAATGCAAGCAGCATTTCCCCTTTGAATTTTAATTCCGATTCTCTGGGCGAAAAATGAACCAGCCCTCCTGGCACCAGATGAGGCAATAAGACGGGGTGTAACATTTTTGATGATTTTTTTGCACTAAACACCAAGGACGGTTGGACTGTTTCAAATGCAAACTGACCAAAAATATATTTTGTAATAAGAGACGATTATTTGTTACGTTTGTTCGCTTCAGCTTTTCTGCGGCAGCTTCGGCTTTTAACATTGTTACCCTGATATGAGATGTCAGTGTGTCAAAACATATTGTTATTGTTGGGATGGTTGATATTTATTACAGTGACGTTTAGTGACACTTACCAGCAAAAGTATTACCAAGGTTAGCTGGCGACGAACAAGTGACTGTCCGTGAATGTCTCCAATAATTTCCATTCAATTCACACACTGAGGCGCCCGAAAATACATAAATGGGAAGCGATCAAGCGATTCATGATAGCGGGTTTTGCTAATAATATACAAAATGGTTTCTTTAACATAGCTAATTAATAAATAACGTAAAAAATCAATAACACTGCTCTAAATTTTCTGCCCACGGATGCAACCTAACAATCTTATCTAACCAATAAAATAAAACAAAACACGCACAATCAGTGTATGAATTATTTAAATAATCACAGAAAGCAATATAAATATCAAAATTTATACAAAAGGTCTAATGTCTGTTCATCACATTTAAAGACTGTCGTTTGTATTTTCTATAACCCAATGTTCCGTAGTATTAACATGAATGAATAATATCTATCGTGACGTATTAAAATAAGATAGATCAAATTCGATCAGTGTTTCGTTCGGATTGATGGATCGGTCTCCCGTATCTGCGAAATAATTCAGGCTTTCGTCGGGTACCTGTCAGGGACAACGACACCTTCGGGAGCGGCTTATAACACCGTTATCTTTTATACGAACATTGATCACAGAGTAATCTTGTGTTGACATATCAGTTTATACCTACGATGTTAAGTAAATAGCATTTAAATGTTCTACTGTTGGCCTTTTTTTTCATTTAAAGTAAAGGTTCGGTCCTTATTCTGCCGCGCTACTCTACTGCGAGTAGATTTACTACACCACACATTCAAAGCTTTACGCGCAAGATGTGAACGCTTATATACGTTTATATCAATTTAAAATTTACTTGTTGTTGTTGTTTTGTTGTTGTTACTAACTATATAATAAATATAATTTCCGCTAAGGCCGCAGACTCGGTGGTCCTGGGTTCAATTCCCAGGTCGGGCTGATAAATAGTTATAGGGGTTTTTCTGTCAGAAAATTCTCAGTATCAGTCTGGAAGTTGGAAGTGTGTCCACTCCCGTGCCTCGGAAAGCACGTTAAGCCGTTGGTCCTGCGCCTGAACTCTTTCCGGTCGAGTCGGATTGCTATCCCATCGGATTATGAGAGCTAAGGAAAAGAGAGTGCACCTGTGTTTGCGCACACACTTGTGCACTATAATATCTCCTGCGCAGTTGGCTAATCTCCCTTGAGAATGACCGCCGTGGCCGAAATCGGTCTGGAAGACCTTAACCTTAACTATATAAAATTTCTTTGCTTGAAAGCATACTTTTCGACAGACGAATTTCTAACTCAATCAGTGGACACATTTAACAGAATTACATCTCAAATAATTACTTTTAAAAGCACTTCAAAAAAAGTTACCAATCTCAAACAGTCTTATATGAAACCTTTTAATAAAAAATTTATTTTTAACTTCTTACTTAATTTTATAAAATTAACGTTGATAACTATTAAATTTCGTAATATTTTAATGTGTTTTTTAAAGGAATAAACAGTATCAAATCACAATACTCAAAAATGAATACAATAAATCTTTTGTTTCATTTACTGCACAAAGACATGTTGAAAACGAAACTACCTTTGACATTTACAGATGAATATTCGGATTCAATCTGTGTTGTTCGCAAACTTTACTTTTGTATTGATCCAAAGGTTTATTTATTATAACCTAAAGGACAGTCTTATTTCCTTAATGAGTATTTTTTACACAAATTCGAATGCTTTTATAATTTACAATTTCGTGGCTACTATTGGTTAAATTAGATTGGTTTGTCGTTGCATAACCAATACGTTTTATGTTTTACCTGAGACTTTTTTAGAAGATATTTTAACTTTTGTTTGGCTTCATTGTTATTATAAATATTTAAAATGTATTTATGATAATATTAATCCAATCAAATATTATAAATACAAAAGTAAGTTTGTTTGTTACGCTTTCACGCCTAAACCACTGAACCAATTTTAAGAATTCTTTCATCAATGGAAAGCCTCATTATAAGCGAGTAACATAGGCTATATTTTATCCCCGTATTCCCACGGGAACGGGAACTACGCGGGCGAAGCCGTGGGCAAAACGCTATTATGTGTAATTGTATATCTATATACGAGTAACTTACGATGGGTTAACATTTTAAGCATAAACCTATGGAAGGAGGAATGGAAGCTTCATTTATTACAAATGCAACAAAAAAATATAGAAGTGTTTAAAATTAATTGCTTTAATATACTCCAAAAACAAAGAGATAGACATATTAAGATAAAGTAGCTTTATTCAATTTATCCGAAGCGAAGTAGGAAATCCGTCCTACGAGTAAATCTGGGTTATATTAGATTTGTACTTACTTAAATTGAAGATGTTTTACGAAAACTCAAACGTACAATTCATATATGAATGTGACTTTTTCATTATGTTGCGTTAAAAATACGTCAAATAATACGTTACGGACGTATACTTTAGACTAGATGATAAATGCCATGAATAAGTTTTTGGTTTTTGTTTTTTTTTTGGTTTTTAGTTTTTTTCTTTTGTTAAAAACTACAATACCTAGTACTGCTGATTTGCGGACGGTTGCGTTACGGACGTATACTTTAGACTAGATGATAAATGCCATGAATAAGTTTTTGGTTTTTTTTTGTTTTTTAGTTTTTTTCTTTTGTTAAAAACTACAATACCTAGTACTGCTGATTTGCGGTAGAATATCTGATAAGTGGGTATTACCTACCCAGACGAGCTTGCACAATGCTCTAACACAAAGAATCATACACGGTTAAAAAAGTTTTTTTTTTTATGTAATACGATGCAAACGAGCAGGTGTCTCACCTGATGGAAAGAGTACGCTCTCTTCTTGAAGGTTTTTATGTCATATCGGTTCGGAAAAGTCCCCGGCAAAAGCAGGCCCTAGCCAAGTTGACATCCTACAATTGTAAACGCTAATAGAAAACTGAAAATTGTATGTAAATGACCACGTGACTTTTCGTTGAGGGATGTCATTCTCCTACATTTGTTTAGTTTTCTATTAGCGTTTACGATTGTAGAATGTCAACTTGGCTAGGGCCTCTGGTTCCACAGTGTAATCGTGCGAGGTAGGAAATGCCTTAAGAAACGCACTGTTGTGGATTTTCAGACGAGGTGGTGGGGATGGAATTTTGAGTTCTGGCGCGAAGTCCAGTGATGAAATTCAGCTGCCGGGACTAAACCAAACAACTTCTCAGAACACTCCCCGATATGCGATAGAGGATGCAGAGTGACCCAACATCTCTACGCAAATCCAAAGAACCAAGCCGATCGGTAATAGCCTGATCGTCGACAATTCGAACTGCTCTACGTTGAATGCGGTCAAAAGGAAGAAGCTGGTATTGGGGAGCTCCCGCCCAGAGGTGAGAGCAGTACTCCATGTGGGGCCGAATTTGCGCCTTGTAAAGTTTTAGGCGATGGTCCGACGTGAAGTACTGTCTCGCCTTGTTGAGCACTCCAAGCTTTTTAGAAGCCAATTTGGGTTTAGCTTCCAATTGACCGCGGAACTGAACACAGAACAACGTTCGAAATCTCGACGCCAAGTATCCCGATACTGGCTGTGGCAGCGAGGGGAGGTACAACTAACTGATGTTGATAATAATACCGATTAGTTTAATTTGTTTACTTTCATAGTATCTATTACGGCATTCTACTTCGGGGTAACGCCACAGATATTGAAACTGTTTTTATTCTACAAAACAGCCGTCCGATGTTTGCATGTTGCATGTTTGCATGAATATTTTGAATATTCATAATAATATAAATTATTTTGAGATGAATACCATAATTGTATAAATACGAGAACTTTGCTAATTCAATAAATATTTATTATATTTCTGAGATACCTGAGGTTTTCGCGTCTATAATAAGATTATGGACACGAACGGCTATGTATAACTTGGCCTATTATTTCATTTAAATGTAGTATTTGCTATATTAAAATAATTTGCATAAATAATATTGTACGTTATATAAAAGTCTTAACGATAATGAAAATGTATGATATTTTCAATATCCTTCTATCGATATGAATAATCAATAATGAAAGTAATCAACAAAGAAGCAGCTTATCCGATTTGCATTCATTTCAAATTTTCCACTTATTAAACATGACCCTCTACCTGCCTTTTGCGTCGTGGGTTCGATTCCCACCCAGGACAGATATTTGTGTGCATGAACATATAATATGTTTGTCTTGAGTCTGGGTGTAATTATTTATATAAGTATGTATGTAATTACAAAAGAAAAGTAGTATATTATGTAGTATATCAGTTGTCTGGTTTCCATATACAAGCTCTGCTTAGTTTGGGATCAGATGGCCGTGTGTGAATAATGTCCCAGGATATTATTTTTATTAAATATAAATTGTAGATATAGATAACTATGCAATATATTTACAACTATAAGTTATTTTTATGTTGGCTAATATTCAATATAAATGTGAATGTTGATACGAAAGCATGTTTATTTACCGTATGGTCTGCTTTACATGTGTACTTTCGAGTGAGTTGATGGAAATGGAGTAGAATAAAATTCAATATATTAATTTCAATAATTTGAAAGCTTTTAGAGTAACTAAATCATTCGAATATTGAACATTTCGAATATACCTATATAAAGAAGATTATAATAGATTAAGTTTATATTATTATTAATATTTACTTGGTGGTAGAGCAGGTGGTAGGCTCGTCTAGGTAGGTACCACCCACTTATCACATACTCTGCCGCAAAACAGCAGTACTTGGTACTGTTGTGTTCCGGTTTGAAGGGTTAGTGAGCCAGTGTACTTACAGGCACAAGGGATATAACATCTTAGTTCCCAAGGTTGGTGGCGCATTGGCGATGTAAGCGATGGTTAACATCCTTTCACTACACTTCCTATGAAATAAAAAATAAAAAAGTCTTTTATTTTCATTGTATTATATTATATAGTACTGAGAACGTTCTGACAAATGTTTTTAATCGTTAAATCACAACATAAATTAAAACGAGAAATAATTTAAATTTAAGCGAGAACTGGTAAAACATTGTTTACGATTTTTTTTTATTTTATATATTATATATTTTTTTACATTATATAATACTACCTATGCCCCGAGGTTTCACCTGCGTATAATTAATAAAAATATAATAAAGACAAATAAGCCTAGAGCCTTCCTCAATAAAAGGACTATCCAACACAATTTTTTTTTAATTCGAACCAGTAGTTTCGTAGATTAGCCCGATCGAACAAACAAACTCTTCAGCTTCAGCTAGTATAGATTCAGTAGAGTAGCAAGTTTTAAGTATCATTAACTCAACAGTATAAGAGCTGTATAAAGATTGCAGGTTAATTCCTTAAAAACAGATACTGTTAATTTTAATTTAAAAAGAAAACATAGATTTTAATCCAAAGTAAAAATATTCCTACAATGAAAGGCGAGCAACGCAGAAACCCACAAATATGAACATCAAAATATCTCCAAACTCGAACCAAAGCCTACATCTGTCAGTCTTAATATCTGCCGAAAGGATGTGTTTTATTGCGACAATCGGATAGTGCCAACTGTACGACAACTTGCCTTTGACACGTATATATCAAAATGACAGGTGATAAAAAATAAAACTATTGAAGAAAGGGGAAAAATTACTTTTTATGTAATAATAATTTTCGCGTCTTTTAGGGTTTTTTGTGATGTCTTAGTTCTTACTATTAACTTATGTATTCGCTAGTGTTCATTGTTCCAAATTCGAATTTAATCTTCTCTTTAAAACTCTGAATCATGTATGGATTTGCTGTTTAGATTTTTTTCTTGATTAAACTAAAATTCGGCAATAGCTACCAATTAAAAAAACAAAAGAAAATCGATTGACAAACAGTGGTGATAAAGTTAATCAGTTTTACAAAATAACATGTGTATGTGTTTGAGTAAATTCGAGATAAATAATAAGAAGATGTAAGTCGATTATTTTTTAAATATATTTGGTATTAACTCTTGCTAATCTAAATATTATTTTTTTTATTACAAAAGCGTCGATTGTGCATCGTGTTATACTTATTTAAATTAATTAATTGTGCTAAATATATAAATAAAAATTCGGAGCAAACCATTATATTATACTTTGTAATCGGATTTTATGAATTTTAATGTGATTTATTTATTTTTATAATTCATCTCGAGCTCGGGGCTGAAGAAAATCTGCATGTGTCTAATATCACAATAATTCTACCACGTGTCAACCAAACCTCCGCACTTTCAAAAGAAAGGTCTTCTAGGTCAACAGTTAATCACTATGCCCTTTATCAATATTATATTATATATATAAAAAACATCCAAATTCCATACACGCATAAACTGTTCGTATTAACAATATCAAGTTAAGATTAATTCATCAAACTACACAAATTTTCCAATATATTCAGCGGGAGCGATATAACTATATGACCCGGGTGCGTTTATTACGTTGATACGATTATAAAGGTTTATTTTCAGTTTGTAATATAAGGAGTCTAATTAGTGTAGTAGACACACGCAAGAGCTTGTCCGACACTGTTCAACTCTTGTTAAAAGGGACCCCGTCACATTAATTCTTGTAAGACAACCCTATGACTGTGGCTCCGAAAGTCGCGAGATTATTATATAAATTTACGTAATTATGTAAATTTATTGAACATTATTATATATTATGTAGATTATACTTGGTGGTAGAGCTTTGTGCAAGCTCGTCTGGGTAGGTACCACCCACTCATCAGATATTCTACCGCAAAACAGCAGTACTTGTTATTGCTGTGTTCCGGTCTGAAGGGTGAGTGAGCCAGTGTAATTACAGGCTCAAGGGACATAACATCTTAGTTCCCAAGGTTGGTGGCGCATTGGCGATGTAAGAGATGGTTAACAGCTCTTACAACGCCAATGTCTATGGGCGTTGGTGACCACTTACCATCAGGTGGCCCATATGCTCGTCCGCCTTCCTATGCAATAAAAAAATATATATATATAATTAAATGACACTTATGTGGTAGTAATTGGGAATACTTTGTTGTTTTGTGCAAGCTCGTCTGGATACCACTCACTGATCAGATATTCTGCCGCAAAACACAAGTACTTGGTATTGTTGTGTTCCGGTATGAAAGGTGAGTAAGCCAGTGTAATTACATACAACAGGCACAAGGGACATAACAATTTTAGTTTAGTTGGTGGCGCCACCAACATTGGGAACTAAGATGTTATGTCATTAATGCTTCACAGCAATCATTACAATGATTGTTATCCGCCAATTAGCGAATCACTAACTGAACAATTGCGTCTACAAACGCTCGTTCGCTAGCCGTACGAGTCTAAGGTCCCGGCCATTCAAACTCGGCTAATGTTTAGCCCGACCTTGATTAATTTTCTCCGCATCTGTCCCAGTAATGGCCGACCGCTGTTCGAAACGGCATGCAACACAAATTAAACAACTTACTAGTATGTTCAAGTAATGTAGATGTACGTTACACATGCAATTCCGTGATATATTCTTATTAATTTTGATATATTCAATTGTTTGATGTTAAACTTTATTACAAACTAGATAATCGTCACAGCTTAGCACGGGTGGAATGAAAATGTAATTCGGATAGGATTTGCGTAGAATTCGTTCTTTGTGAGCGTCGGGTCGGGGAAGGAGTGGTATTTCCACGGGAGGGGCCGCGGATGCGTTATATTAACACGATCCCGCAGCCTCTCCGATCCGTGCCGAGGACGGCCATCACATTGGTTTTAGTGGGTAAGAATCCCACATGACCTGGATCCCCCCCCCCATGGGACACGGGTACCTTTCCGAAGGTTCCACTGCGTGAAAAAAAAAGGAGTGGTATTTCACTTATTATTATTTATAACTTATTTCATATGGTCTACATCTTCAAAAACGCTTGAGAGAAACTCACAATTTCTTCAATAAGTATGATTATAAGGGACATAAATTAAGCAAATGAACTCAGTGATGCTTGCCCGACTTTGAACATTCAATGCTTACGATTCACGTTATCAATCCGCTGAGCCCAGCTCTACATTTATATTCTGTAAATACATGCAACGAATAAAGTTTTCGATCATTTAGTTTTAATAAGACCTTCTCTTCGTTTCCGAAACTTGAATATTATGTTTGAAACAAATTAAAAAAAATAATAATAATGGATTTTGATTTGTTAAAACATTTGATAATTTAATAAAATATTTAAAAAATACGATAGTATTTATAAAAAAAACAAAGTATTCAATGTAATAGTTTATGTTTATATATGAATAAAGAAGTTTATCTGTTCACGCGGCAAAGCTCGGCCTATCTGAGTTTGATCCATCGCGTGTCCCAAGCCCGACTCACGTAAATTTGGTACAATGCTCTATAAAAGCTTTTCGTCGTTAAATAAAAATTTAAGCTCAAATATTATATGTATTTTTAACATCTTTAAAACTGTTTTAATTCGAATCGAATTATCTAAACACATACAATATGATTCAGCTTATATTTACATATAACTAAATGTACAAGTCATATTAAAAAAATTAAAAATAAATAAGGCTTATTATACTGTACAGGATTATAATAATGAAAGAAGATACATAATTACAATTGTATGTATTTATTATTAATTAAAAAGGTTAACTACTGATCTTCTTACCGGTTCATTCCGATAAATTCAAATTTCAAATTCAAAATACTTTATTCAATATTGAGGTGTTACACTTTATTATTGATTGTCAAATTAGAAACTACCACTGATTCGGAAACGAAACACCCAGCCCTAGAACCGGCGAAAGAAACTCAACGGGTTGATATTTTTGTAATTATAGAATCTACAGTCCGAACTTGTTTTAGCTTTATATTAAAAAATTACAATTCAAAATTGCTTGTACAAAGTATACTTTGATTTTAGTGGTGCTTATGTTGATGTATCAGTCGCTTGAATGTGTGAGGAAGATTACAGAATATTATTATTATATTTAAAAAACAATTATAAATATGAGATTTTGTAAAAAAATATACTTTTTAAATCAAAGGACTTTTGTTAGCGATTGTACAGAAGGAGATGACGGTAGGTTGGTCGGCGTTAACAAATTGGGTAACTTATATGTAGGGAAAAATTGGCCTTCAGCCGAAATGGAGATTTCGAGCACTTTGCATTGAGTTGGGACAAAATTCTCTAATTATGATCCGAGTATTATTTTTTATATTTAATATAAAAAAAAAACTATCTACACTAGGAGATAACTACTTTTGTAGAAGTTTTGTTTCAATATCGATAATAATTAAAACATTTTTTATTTTCAATTTATAATTCATTCCTTTGAATGTATTGAAGTATGTGCGTCCAGTAAAAAAACAAAATTTACGTATTAATACGTTCGGTTTTTTTTTTAATAATTTGAAATTTCTAATTATTTATTTATACACGATAAAAACAACAATGAGAAAATTCCTTTCAACTTTTATATTTATACTTATGTACGTTTTAAAGGCATTAATGACATTTGCTATCATATAGTATTGTTTGACAATAATTAAGCTATATAAAAATATTTGTTCTAAAAAATCACATGAAAACGACCGTTTGAAATATCATTGAGCGTAAAACCAATTGAAAATCTGAAACTAAAATATATTAATAAAATAAAACAATAAAAACCCCAACAACAAGTTGTAACAACGTTTTCGCTTGTAAATTCGAGTCGCCGGCCGCAGCGTTGCAATTAAACGACGATTTAATTAAACAACTTAGAGAAAAAACTTGAAATTTTAGCGCGCACGAATTCACTAATGAAAGTTTTAAATGACCGACGAAAACAAAAAAAAAATACCCGTGACCTCGTTATTCAGAGGTGCAAAATGTTTACTGCCGCTGGAAAAGTTTTTTCAGCGGATTTACATTCTAAAGTGAGAGTTAATAGAGTGCAAAGTTGTGTAGAATGTGTTCCGCAGCGGAAACCTAGTGGATATTCCATAAGAACTTTTTGAAACTTTTTTTTATCGAGTCCAAAACAATGGCGCCCGAATATTATAAAAGGGCCCAAAAGTGACGACAACATCTCGGACAATGGGCTCGGATTCAAACAATTAATCTTTAAGCTGAATCAAAGTTCGCTTTTTATGAAATTTTGTATTAAAAAATAATCCTTATAAAACATTTAAAGTTAATCAACCGTGTACGTTACGTTGAGAAAAAACATTTTTTTTTAAACAATAAAATTTTAAAATTTATTTTGCATCGCTATATTATAATTTAATATTAAATACTCAAGATTGACTTGCCAGTATCTGATAACAATTTTTTTATAATAAAAGTGTTTTCTTATGAGTATAACGAATATTTATTACAAAATATGCTAAAATATGTTACTCACATATATAATGCACGAATAGTTTATATTATAAAACACACAATCACAGCTCATCGTACTAAGACAGCCCGACGACAACGCGATACAACATACTACTAACGCCATCTATTGGTAAACTGAACTTATATTAATATACTTTAGAATTATTAAATATTATTATGGGATTGACAGTATAAATGTCAAAAATAAAATTAAATAATTAAATTATAAATGACTCAAATATTTATATAATACATTTTATTGTTTAGTTTTTATTTTGTCTATATAATTGTGATCTGAAAACTAAAAAGGAAATTTTTATTCATATATTTTCAATTTAATATCCAAATCCCCAAAGGTATCCAGATATTCTAAGACAAATCTACCAATTTCACACCTGGGTATATGTAACGCGGTCCCAGATTAAACATTCCAGAAGAGTCCTGCCCGCATACCGACTTCAATCTCTGCGTAAAACGGGTATCCAATCCCGAGGTAGCTATTTAACTTAAGAAAACGTTGGAATCGTTAAACATTTACGCGGTATTAGTCTTTTGACTTAGCAATTTTCTTTCAAATATTATTAGTATTTTTTGAACCGATCCTAAAAAGTTAGCAACTATTTATAAAAAATACTCTAGTTTATTTATTTATTTATTATTAAGTTACACAAAACGGAATTTAATCAAGACTTAGAATTACATAATTGAAAACCAAAAGCAATTGCAAATTACATTCCAACACATGTGTACACGGCATGCTTTAAAAATAATTCAGTCAGGTAATTAATAATTTAACAATTTAAAATTACATTAAACATATAATAAATTAAATTAAAATTAAATCCGTAAGTTAATAAGTAATAAGTTTTATTACAAAGCCCATAAATCTCCCTCTCAAGAGTCCCTCGTAAGAGCCTCTTGTCCTTTGAATTCTACATCCAAATACACACGCGTAGAATGTATCGTTAATGTATCGGTATATTTCCTTACAAAGTTCCATCACGTCCGAGTTAGAGATGATTTGCTTATCTTTTCTTATTTTATTAAATCAGTATTTATTTATTGTTCGTGTATTATTAACGTTCAAAAATAAATCATAATATTAATATTTCAAAGGAAATGATAACAATTCGATATTAATTTTATGTTTCTTGTTAAGACAGAATTATATTTTCAATTAAACAACGATGACTCGATTGAATATCATCTGTTTCGACAACATTAATTTAAATTCAAATTGTACGACCGGAGACAAGTTCGCAACTAATAAATCGAAATTGTCTATTGGGTCACAGAGATTGTGAATTTAGATAATTTAGGCGCTTAATTAACACATCGGAGTCACAATTAGTGGCGTCTTTGTTTCCATTTACATTATACGATATATCGTAAAGTGGCTTACGATTTTCTTCTTTTAATCAACTTAACAAATATAATGCGCGTCTCTTTTATGAGAAATATAATATAGTTATATCATTGTAAGATTATAAATGTTGAACTTATTTACTGTACTATCTATCAAAATTTATAACGGAATATAACGATAATTATCTAAATGTATTCTTGTTTGTTTGTTTATAATTTGCTGAATTTAGAAACTTTATTAATTGAACATTCTTGTTTCACTTAGGTTACCAAGAAACGATGTGATTTCAATGCTTCGCTCCATAATTGTGAGAAAGTATAATCGTTTCGAAATATCACAAGCAAATGGATAAAATACTTAAGCGGAATATTCATTTAATAATATGATCACTGTTCATTTTAATGTATGTAAGTAAAAAAATATATAACCCGTTAAGAAAGCAAGTTTGAAGTCGTTGTTCAATATCTACGTATATATACATATATAAATATAATACTTTTTGCGGTAGATACAATGACGAAATTAAGAAGTGATCTTATTATATACGCATAGTAATATAACAAGAATGCAATAAATTAATTGTAGTATAATAATACCTTGGGACATTATTCACGCACGGCCACCTGATCCCAAACTAAGCAGAGCTTGTAGGTACTATGGAAACCAGACTATTGAACACTGATATACTACATATACTACTTTTCTTTTGTAAATACATACTTATATAGATAACAACAACGCACCTGCAAGTCCTCTGATGTTGCAGGTGTCCATGGGCGGTGGTAGTCACTTTCCATCAGGTGAGCCTCCGGCTCGTTTGCCCCCTCTTACATTACACCCAAATTCAAGACAAACAGATATGGTCATGCACACAAATGTCCGTCCTCGGTGGGAATCGAACCCAAGACATGCGGCGTGAATGGCAGGTCATACACCAAGCACACCAATTGCCTCGTCAGTATATTCTATCTTTACATAAGAGATGATAACATTTGTGATTTATATAGAAAGTTTTAAATTGCTTTGATATTAAGTATATGGTCCAGGTAATGCCGTAAATTTCATACGCAAATTTCATGTCGATATAATATTATTAATATGTAGGTCACTCGCGAACGTTTAAATTCGAAATTATGACATGGCGGTACTTACGTAACCATACCACTTGAAGCGGGACTACCTCACTTTCACAAAATAGACCACATGAAGGAAATCGAGCTTTGAAACCAACAAATAATTTAAAAAAAGCTTCTTAATGAAACTTATTCATAACAATGTTCAGATTAACCATGTGAATGAATTTGTGAGGAAAAAACACTTTTTTTTTCGAATTGACTTGATGCTGTTGGCCGAAATTCCTCGACAGCGTCACCGGGCGGGCAGTCTTTAAGATACTCGCCGGATGTCGGGAGCCCACTTAAGGGCTCAGAATACGCGTATCCTAAGGGCGCCTCCTGTGAGGCCGAACCTCGGCTTAGGATACCGTCGTCGTCATGAAGGAGGTTTTAACCCGTTTAAGATGAGAATGAATTTTCAAATCATGATATTATAGTAGTACCATTATATGGGAAGATGAGCACTTAACAAGCCCGGGATACCTGCCAGGTGTGTAACATCGAAATTGATGTTAATTGAAATAATTTATAATTAAAGAAAACTAATAAATAAATATCGATTATAAAAATATGAAACAGTTTCGTTAATAAAATAAATGAAAATATAGCAATTCAGTAAATGATATACGTGCGAGTCGTGCGACGCACGCACGAAGGAGCACTGAGCGGCAGGGTAAGGCCATGACGTCATAAGATGACGGTATAACACTGTATGCCATTTGCCATCACGGCATATATTTCATTTCACATAAAAAGCGCATATACAGCCAGTATAAAGGCAGTCTTTTTTATATATTTTTTTTTATCTGTGTACATTTAACATAACCCACATAAGTTTGTAATTTAACCAAGTAGAACGCTCCAAAGCGAATGGATTTGTTAAAAATATGTTAGTCAAATTAGCTTCGTGGTTGTAAAACTAACTCGAGACATAATTTTTTCGCTCGTTTTTACTTTATTTTAAGCGACACATGCAGATTTCTCACGACTTTTCGTATTAATATTTCTTTAAAAAATATACATATATTTCATCAAACTTTTATGTTATTAGATGAATATTTTCCTATTATTAGAAGTACATTTTGGTAGTGGTAGTGCCATGCTGCAACCTTCAGGTTGTAGCCGAATGGGCCGGCACGACCGGGGAAGTACCACTCTCTCACTTAAAATCGACGTAAAGTGGTAGCCATGCTACCGCGTTTCGTTCGGTATGTGAGAGTCCCGGAGGCCCAATCCCCCCCCCCCCAACAAAATGAGTGCGCAGAATATAAGACAATTACCCCAGGAGGGTACCATCTGCGCCCGCGGTGGACAATCCCTCTCTGGACATCCATGCTCAGGACATACACCACCTGAGCAGGGATGCCCAGGCTGCCCTTCGAATTCTGGGGGGGGGCAATTTTGCGCTCGTGAATGGACGGGGCAAACGGAGCAGGCATCTCAAGGCAACCCCTTCCACCCTCGCTGTGGACTTCTGCAACATAAGGGGACTGAATTCCAACCTCAACGCCGTCCACTTCCATCTTGAGACGGCGAAGCCGGCCTTGCTCTTTCTAACCGAGACCCAGATATCGTCTCCGGCGGATGCCTCATTCCTCACTTACCCGGGCTACAAGTTGGAACATTCCTTTGTACCACGGGCGGGGGTGTGTGCGTACGTCAGAGAGGATATCTGCTCTCGTCGCCTCGCCCATCTTGAAGGGAGGGACCTATCCATTCTCTGGCTGCGCGTAGACTGCGATGATCATCCGCGAATCTACGCGTGCCTATATAGGTCCCATAGCGGTAATGCCGAAACAGACCGGCTCGTTGAGCACATACAACGGGCTACAGATTCCGTGCTGCAGCAGATCCCATCCGCAGAGATCGTGATTCTTGGCGATTTTAACGCCCACCACGCTAAATGGCTTGGATCACGTACCACCGATCATGCGGGGAGATCTTTGGTCGATTTTGCCTTGGCATATGATTTGACACAACTGGTTACCTCGCCAACGCGAATCCCAGATGTGGAGGATCATACACCTTCCCTGTTAGACCTTCTGCTGACCTCTCATCCGGACGGGTACCGTGTTTCCGTAGAGCCTCCTCTTGGCTCGTCGGACCACTGCCTTGTCCGGAGTACAGTGCCGATTACACGCACCTCACGGCCTCGGTTCGTGGGTTGTCGCCGTGTGTGGCACTACAGGTTAGCGGACTGGGATGGGATGCGGTCCTTCTTTGCATCCTACCCATGGGGGCGGATTTGTTTCTCGCCGGATGATCCAGATGTCGTTGCTGACTCGGTCGCTGATGTGGTGTTTCAGGGTATGGAACTCTTCATTCCGTACTCTGCAATACCCATCGGCGGCAGAACCCGGCCCTGGTTTGGTCGCTTCTGCAAAACGGCATCACGCCGAAAGGCAGCATGCTATCAAGCCTGGGCTGACGCATCGGCATCTCGTGATGTAAATACCAGCGCACGTAAAAAGGAATACAACTCTGCCTCAAGGTCTTTCAAAAGTGTTATTGCCAAGGCGAAGTCGGAGCACATTGGCAGGATTGGTGAGAGACTGGTGCGACTTCCTTCGGGAACACGCGCATTTTGGTCTCTCGCTAAGGCTGTCTTAGGGAATTTCTGTCAGCCCTCCCTTCCATCTCTGCACAGGAGCGATGACTCGTTGGCCCATACAGCGAAAGAGAAAGCCGACCTCTTGGGATCTCTCTTCGCCTCCAACTCGACTCTTGATGATCAAGGAAAGACACCACCGACAATCTTGCGGTGTGATACCACGATGCCGGAAATTAAATTCCGACAGAGTGCAGTTCGTAAAGCACTTTTTTCCTTGGACATCCATAAGTCGAGTGGGCCCGATGGCATTCCTCCGATTGTGCTGCGTACTTGTGCTCCCGAGCTGGCACCGGTCTTAACGCGTCTTTTCCGACACTCCTACTCATTAGGCGTAGTCCCGAATTCTTGGAAGACTGCTTTAGTGCACCCGATCCCTAAAAAAGGCAATCGCTCTGATCCATCAAATTATAGGCCTATTGCCATCACCTCCTTGTTCTCCAGGATAATGGAGTCCATTATTAACTGCCAGCTCCTGCGGTACCTAGAGGAGCATCAGCTGATTAGCGACCGCCAGTACGGCTTCCGTCGGGGTCGCTCAGCTGGTGATCTTCTAGTTTACCTAACTCACAGATGGGCTACGGCGGTTGAGTCCAAGGGGGAGGCATTAGCAGTCAGTCTGGACATAGCGAAAGCCTTCGATCGGGTATGGCATAAAGCGCTACTCACCAAGCTTCCATCCTACGGGCTTCCCGAGAAATTGTGCAAGTGGATCTCTAGTTTTTTGGCAGATCGGAGCGTCAAGGTCGTTGTCGACGGTGCATGCTCCGACTTAAAATACGTCAATTCTGGTGTTCCACAAGGCTGCGTTCTTTCACCTACTCTGTTTCTTCTGCATATCAATGATATGTTACAAATCAGTAACATTCATTGCTATGCGGATGACAGCACTGTAGACGTACTTTACACCGGCCGTGCTAATATTTCTCGGGAACACGTCGAAGAGTGTCGGAACAAACTTGTGTCTGAAGTCGAGACCTTGTTAACCATGGTCTCGGACTGGGGCCGACTGAACTTGGTCCAATTCAACCCCAAAAAGACTCAAGTTTGCGCGTTAACCGCTAAAAAATCTCCTTTTGTCGTATCCCCTCACTTCGAGAATACTCCCCTCACTGCCACAGCCAGTATCGGGGTACTTGGCGTCGAAATTTCGAACGTTGTTCAGTTCCGTGGTCAACTGGAAGTTAAAGCCAAATTGGCTTCCAAAAAGCTTGGAGTGCTCAACAAGGCGAGACGGTACTTCACGTCGGCCCATCGCCTAAAACTTTACAAGGCGCAAATTCGGCCCCACATGGAGTACTGCTCTCACCTCTGGGCGGGAGCTCCACAGTACCAGCTTCTTCCTTTTGACCGCATTCAACGTAGAGCAGTTCGAATTGTCGACGATCAAGTTATTACCGACCGGCTTGATTCTTTGGATTTGCGTAGAGATGTTGGGTCACTCTGCATCCTCTATCGCATATATCACGGGGAGTGTTCTGAGGAATTGTTTGGTTTAGTCCCGGCCGCTGAGTTTCACCACCGGACATCGCGCCAGAACTCAAAATTCCATCCTCACCATCTCGATGTCTGGAAGTCCACAACAGCCCGTTTTCTAAGGCATTTCTTGCCTCGTACAATAACTCTGTGGAACCAGCTTTCGCCGGCGACTTTTCCGAACCGATACGACATGAAAACCTTCAAGAAGAGAGCGTACTCTTTCCTCAAAGGCCGGCAACGCACCTGCAAGTCCTCGGATGTTGCAGATGTCCATGGGCGGTGGTAGTCACTTTCCATCAGGTGAGCCTCCTGCTCGTTTGCCCCCTCTTAATATAAAAAAAAAAAAAAAACAACATATTTCATAAAATCTATACTAATATATAAAGCTGAAGAGTTTGTTTCAGGAACTACTGTTTCGGATTTAAAATTTATTTTTGTGTTGTATAGTCCTTTTATCGAGGAAGGTTCTAAGCTGATTTTTATTCATTATATTTTTATTAATTATACGCGGGTGAAACCGCGAGGCACAGCTAGTGTAAGATAAAAATACAACAATGTTCTGCTACAATTTTTCATGAACTCCATGAATATCTAAAGATTTTTTTTTTGTTTAAATTCGAAACAGCTAATATATTAATCATATTAATTAATCGAATTACTTAAAATCTCAATAAAGTACGTGGACACGTGCGTGTTTTACCGTCGAAAACTTTACTGTTCACAGTAAAAGGTCAAATAAATATATTATTCGTACAAACATCCACATGCAAAATGTCACAAGACAAAACCCGTTAATATTATAAATGTTTCAAATTTTAAACGGAAAATTTTCCTACTTGAATAACGAATGTAATATATTAGATGTCGCATTTAGTTTGTGTAACACCTTTGTTTGTTTTGTGTGTGAGCTATAATATAATTAGGCAAGTCAGCTTCATGAGTATCTAATGATTATAATCACTTTATATAAGCACACTTTTGTTTGTTTTGTCATAGTACTTTTAATTTTAAATTTAATAAAAAAATATATATATTTGATTTTCAAATGTATCCTTCGACAATTTCAGTCAACTCACAAATTAAACAAAAACTTGATCCCGGACCGAGTACGATCATACCTGTAACATTAACATACAACTCATACAATGGTTAACATATTCATTGTATTATAATTTGTTTGGCGAGCTTTAAATGCAAACTATCTAGTTTGCAATAACGAAAACTTCGTATGGTAAATCGTTATTTCATAAACAATTCGCCAGGGGCAGTGCACGTATCTCCATATAAATATTTCTCTAACCAAAACGTGGTAGTATATTTTCAAAATACACATTTGGGACAAAGATTTAAACTATAAATCAAAATACTTTCATTTATACAAAGGACGACTATATTTAGACCTTAATTTAAACAACCGAATATAAATAATGTAATGTAATTTGTATATAATTCAAATGCATTCGAAATTCAAATTGACTGTCTAAATTGTAAAAGAAAGAGTTGAATGTTTAAATATCTTATGATTGCTAAATTGCTCACGGCTATATGTTCTCCTAGCGATGTAAAATTTTAAAAAAATGTAGGTTTGATTTAAACACATATTTCCGCATTTATTACTATCAAGAATTTGTATATAATTTTATGTCATACTAGCAGAACATAAGCGAAGTACACACTGATTGCTCATCACAAGATATATCCGAACATATATCCGATTAATTTGAAATTTAGGATAGTTACATCTTTCGTGACGTAGACGCTCACTAAGAACGGATTTTACAGGGTCACTTTAGCTTTAAGTAATTTTACATAACATTTACAATGAAGAAAGTCAATTCAAATAAAATGTATAGATTATTGGACTCTTAATACACATTTCTTGGACACAGATTTAAATTATAAATCATAATGATGACAACTGAAATGATTTATACAACTTTTTTTTTATTGTATAGGAAGGCTGGCGAGCATATGGGCCACCTGATGGTAAGTGGTCACCAACGCCCATAGACAATGGCATTGTAAGAAATGTTAACCATCGCTTACATCGCCAATGCGCCACCAACCTTGGGAACAAAGATGTTATGTCCGTTGTGCCTGTAATTACACTGGCTCACTCACCCTTCAAACCGGAACACAGCAATAACTAGTACTGCTGTTTTGCGGTAGAATATCTGATGAGTGGGTGGTACCTACCCAGACGAGCTTGCACAAAGCTCTACCACCAAGTAAACTACCCACTATTATGATCTTTTTAATGTTTCATAAACGAATCAATTAATAATATTATTCAATATAGAACCTCATTTTATATGAAATCGGATAAAAGTGGCTTCAGATAAGCGTGAACAAGTACTTTTGATGTATTCCTAAAAGTTTTGGACAGATGTCCAGTGACGTGTCCGTGGTCGGCGTTGGAGTAACGGTCCCTTCAATTTGCCCTAACAAACCAAACAAGATTGGGATGAATTTGAAAAACCCTTTTAATTATTAATTTGTTTTAAGTACATTTACTTATTTATAACAAAAGATAGCCAAAAAGTTATAAGTGGTTTGCAAGCATTTCATTTTTAATTTTATAAAAATGATAAGTCTTTATGCGTGTTTGTGTTCTCTTGATGGTTTAGATTGATAACGGCAGGCGGCGCTGTGAATTCAAGCAATATTTTTGTTTAACAATACAAATATATAACTTATTAATAAATCCGCGGCAATAGCAGAATATTTAATAATAAATAATTAAGATAGAATTTAGTATTCAGCGTAGACAAAGGAATAATAAATTTTAACGATTTAATTAAGACATCGAGTGAACCATTGTATAAGAACATCACACAAATCGCTAATGAATGAAATCTGTTGTAACGCTAATTAATACCTTAATGACCGCTTTATCTACATAATAATTAGGGAAGTTTAGTATTGCGTATATTTTAATGTAAAATAATATTGTAATGAAAGGGCTTCACTATCAAGCAATGGCGTAGACTTTGGCGTAGACATTGGCATAGACTTTGGCGTAGACTCTGGTGTAGACTTTGGCGTAGACATTGGCTTAGGCAATTGCGTGGGTAATTTTGGAGGCTATAAGAAAGGAGAGAAATTTGTACTGAATGTTCTATGCTTATTATATTCTTACAATGCATTCCAGTAATCAAAATGAGTATTAATAATTTACTTGAATTTTACAACTGGAATTATACATTTGCCAAATAATTCACTGATCAACAAAATTTTGTAACAAGAAAAGTAAGCAGTAATTTCGAAATATCTACCTAACCTCTCCACAAAATCATATATATATTAATTTGATTAGGACTAGTTTCCGTGTTCTGGCACTTGTCAGTAAAATTTAATATTAATTGTTTTTTGCTAATTATTTTTGAATTCAGTGTTTTATTTTTAAGAAAAGTGGCTGTGTTTTTTGTTTGCTGAGTGAAGTGGTTCTTAAAGAATGTTAAAAAAGTTTAAAAATGATCCTGACAAGTTCTGTTACATTTGTGGTGATATTACTTTTGTATCTCAACGAAGAAATTTAACACCTTTAATAAAAAAATTGTATGATTGTTATTTCGGT
This sequence comes from Nymphalis c-album, assembly GCA_963151315.1. Classification (NCBI taxonomy): domain Eukaryota; kingdom Metazoa; phylum Arthropoda; class Insecta; order Lepidoptera; family Nymphalidae; genus Nymphalis; species Nymphalis c-album. The sequence continues at coordinate 10,599,422 of OY720591.1, read as the reverse complement.
GTTCGGACAGCCAGATAAAGTGTGGGTTCCTCACATTTGTTATGGTAACACATCTAAATGTATAAGACTTCTTAGGGGATCGGAAAAAAGATCTCGATCCATGCCTTTCGGAATTCCGATGATTTGGATGAAAACGACAGACCATTCAACTAATTGTTACTTTTGTCTGACTAATACAAACGGCGCAAAAGATGATCTCTTACTATAGTAATAAAAAATGTAAAACATGCTCCATTAGTACAACCCAAATATATTTTTACCACCTTTCCTTATAAAACTTGGCCCGATGAAAAACTTTGTGAAAGCAATGGATAAAAATGGCGCTGGATTTCAATACCTAAAAGAAAAACTTCCTAAAACCAGTGGGGCTAAGATTAAAGAGGGTGTGTTTGTAGGTTCTCAAATTAGGCAAGTGATGAAAGATAATATATTTAAAAAACAACTCGCTGATCTGGAAAAACCAGCTTGAGAATCATTTATAAAAATCACTGAAAAGTTCTTGGAAATCACCGATCTAATGACTATAAAACTATTGTCGAGGAACTTTGAGAGAATTATAAAGCATTAGGCTGCAATAAATGTCCTTAAAAATACATTTTCTTCATTCACATTTAGTTTTTTTCCCCAAACTTGGGTGTCATTAGTAATGAACACGGGGAACGATTCCACCGAGACATTTTTACCATAAAAATCTATACCAGAGAAAATGGAGTCCAACTATGTAGCAGATTATTGCTGGGGATTATAGAGGGACTCAAAATACAGAAGAAAATCATAAAAAAGTACTTATATTAATATTATAACATTGATAATAATTAAATTTTTGTTAAAATAATTTGATTTTTAAGAAAAGTAAAAATATCATATTATAATAAAACTATTCGTATCTAAAATTTTAGACTACTAATTCTACACTACTTGACCTTATTCCTAACAGAATCAGCCAAAAGTTTTCTTGTTACACAAAAAAAAAGGTTTTTTGTTGATCAGTGATATAATATTACTTCATTAAGAATTCCATTGATGTCGACATCGGTGTTTAACAATTATAACATCTAATTGCTTGTATTCTACGGATCAAAATAGCATATCACCGTAAGTTAGTTTTCAAAATTACACGAGGGAGGTACAAAGTGAGATATAGAATGACACTGCAGCTCACAATGCTTTTTACTTTTGAACTGGAATCTTAAAGACACTTGAAACCTGTACATGTTTGAACGAACGTGAGGCCTTAGGATTGTACTTTTTGAGTGTCATCTACCGAAATACTTCGATCATTTAAAGCGCTGTGAAAACTCGATCACTTTCTTGAAACCAGTGTTCAAACATTATGTGTATGTAGCCTTATTGTAGCCTTAAGCAATCTACATTATTGATTGATTTTGGCACACTTGGTCGTAGAGCTTTGTGCAAACTCGTCTGGGTAGGTACCACCCACTCATCAGGTATTATACCGCAAAATAGCAGTACTTCGTACTGTTGTGCGCTGGTTTGAAGGGTGAGTGAACCAGTGTAACTACAGGCACAAGCGGCATAACATCTTAGTTCCCAAGGTTGGTGGCACATTGGCGATGTATCGATTAACATCTCTAACAATGCCAATGTCTTTGGGCGTCGGTAACCACTTACCATCAGGTGGCCTTTATGCTCGTCCACCTATGCTATAAAAAATGTAAGAAATTAATGTTCTGGATATTGATTACGCTTTTAATTAATAGACTTTTTAATCAATTGAGATTTTTCTGTAAGAACAAAATTAAAACTCATCGCAGAAACGGTCGTGAAATATCAGATGAGATATGCGACATTGACCATAATTATTATAACATTTCAAGAATACACGCTTCAAAATCGTATATCACCATAAGTCGGTTGTCAAAATTCAGTAATCGAGTTCTTACAAAGCGCTGAAGTTTTCATATTATTTCCTACTAATAAATATTTAAATTAAAAGACGTAAATACATTCCACACGCTGGTTCACAGTTGTTTAGTACAGATGAGATACAGATGTGTCAGAACATCATCATATACGTACAGATCTCTCGATGCTTTCTTTCTTGTTATTAATAAATATATTAAGTACTTGAAATTCTATAATAATATAATATTAATAATGATTATTTCTACTAACAAAAACATACCGTATATAAAGTGATATTTACTTCTCCTTGTACATACATATATTGTGAACCAAGATTTGTACCTGCGATCTATGGCTGAGATCGTGTTTTATCTCAATAGATAGAAAGACCATCTCGACACAATAATCATCAATTATTTAGTAACAAGATAAAGTAACAAAATTGATCAAATCAATTAACAACTACTTAAACTCAAATATATAAGATATTCTAGCGATGTGAAATTTGCGGATTTGATTCAGACCCTCGGCTACTGTCGCATTCGTTTTTTTTAACGTAGGGTAAACACTGATAAGGGTCCCATGGGTAAGTCGTGCCCACTCCTAGCACAGACATCACGCTTAGTTAGAGGGGAAAATAGAATATTAGTAAACGTATATCGAGGATAAGCCTTTGTACTTAAATATAACTTATTTATTAAATAATCTCATAATAATAATTATAGTTACATACTACAAAGATTTTATAATAGTATTGTTCATTGTTAGACATAAATAGGATTTGTTTTTTAAATAGTTACTAATAAAACAATAGTTTTAATAATAATTTTGTTTTCATCTTTCGATTGATAAATCAGTAATGACAGAGAGAAGTCAATGAGAGGAAGCAATGTTAGTATATAAGGCACGGCCTTATATACTAACCAAATAATAATTAAAACTTTGATCAAAGTATTTCGTTAATATTCTAAAAGCTAATTACTAAATAGAATATATATAGTTAAGAGAACCCTTGGTCCATACAACAGCGTTCTACATACAAATCAGTTTTCACTTGTGGATGCTAATTATATAATAATAGAACGTCAATTTTGGAAATAAATATAGTGAGTAATTATGTATTATATATTATTTAAAAAGTTTATTTTATAAAAGTAAATATTACAATGAGGTATTTCGAAAATGCTTTACAAATAAATTATATTGTTATGTATTTATATGGCCGTGTACATATCTATTTATTTATGTATGCACGAATGTCCGTAAACATATTTTATTTTCATAGAACACTTAAATCATAGGCAAAAGTATTTTTCTTTATTTATTTTTAAATTTAAAATAGATAAGCAGACTGGCAATATGGTCATGTGTGTAAATGGCAACACCGCCCAAGAAATTTGGTAATCCCTCACTCGGTCTTCTAACTGGATCACAATTATAATACACAGAATATAATTTTAGTGAGAAATACCTACCCAAACAAGTTAACACGGGTCGTAGTATCAAATCCGCACAGCTATTAAGATTTGCTTTATTTGTGTTTATGATTCATTTTGTAATCAGTGGCGAATCAACCAACTACACTTGAGTAGCGTGAAGGAACAAGCCTTCCCCTTGAAACGAGAGTTTTGTTCAGTTGAGAAACTACAGAACATATATAAATTCTGTCTGTTTGTAGTGTTGCCAGATTAAGTTGGTCCCGGGCCGTTTTTAAGCGACAAGTTAAAACGGACGACAAGATGCGGGCGACAAAACGAGACCGCTTTTAGGATTCTAACTATCCTTCCTCTCAGAATCAATAGTCACATTAAGCCACATGTACATATGTACATATATACTCGTGTCTCAAAGGCGATTACCTAACGCTTTACATTAGATTATCTCTCCCCGACAAAGGGATTCTGCTAAACACAGATTGTTATATTCCAAAATACTAAGTTTAATCACAAATCAGTAAATCACACAATAACACTTTCTAGAAAACATGATTAAAGTTAGTTAAATAAATATATATAATATATAACCTGGGACATTATTCACACAAGACCATCTGATCCCAAGCTAAGCTGAGCTCTAACTATGGAAACCAGACAACTGATAGACTACATATATTACTTTCTTTTGTAATAATAATAATAGTCCTCCAAACCGTTTCCGGTCACGGCGGCCAATCTCAAGAGAGATTAACCAACTGCGCAGGAGATATTATAGTGCACAAGTGTGTGCGCAAACACAAGTGCACTCTCTTTTCCCTTACTCTCATAACCCAATGGGGCGGTAATCTGACACGACCGGAAAGAGTTCACGCGCAGGACCAACGGCTTTACGTACTTTCCGAGGTACGGGAGTGTACACACTTCCAACTTCGTGATAATATTGGCCTGACCTGGGGTTTGAACCCAGCGCCACCGTGTCTGCGCCCTTACATGTACCCACTAGACCAACTAGGCAGTCTAGAGTTTCTTTTGTAAATATTATGTAGTTATATAGATAATGACACCCAGACTCAGGACAAACAGACATGTTGATGCACACAAATTTTGGTCCTGGGTGGAATCGAACCCACGACTTGCGGCGCGAAAGGCAAGTATCTACCAACCACGCCAACCGGCTCGTCAATCCACGTAGAAGCGCCCCTCTAATACATCTTATATAGCATATTCGTATTCCAGCGGTTGGAAAATTTTGTAAGGGGCGTCCTCGTTGATACAACTATCAATAATTTTCATTTTCGTCATAAAATAAGATATAACAAAATATATAAATAAAATAGGGAAATAAGATGTGAGGCGTTATATTTATACATATACATATTATTTAAAAAAATAGTGTTTAATAATGCTCTACAACTGAGCTAAGGTCTACTCCTCTTCTTTTTAATGGGGATCAAATACGAGTGGTATTTTTACATATGTATTTTTTTTTATGTTTTCTTCAAGCAATACGTAATATACATATACACTACTCAAAAAACTATCTCCAAAAGTTATGAATTGAGCTAAAAACAAACAGCGTCAAAACTCAGGTATATTTTGACTCGATTAAAACAGATATGAAAATATAACTTTTTTTAAATTTCCTTTTAAAAATCCTGCTTCATATGCAGATTGCTGGCTTTGTTTATGTTCCGCGCAGGAACAACGGTGAATCCAACAAATTCTCACTCAAAGGACCTCGCATCATAACACGTGGTTGCGACAACTGCACAAAGCCTTTTGTTTTGTTATTCCAAATTTAAAAATCGCTGCACTCAACGATACATTGAATATTATTCCGTGAACCCTGAACTACTAAATAACAAATGAAGGTGTTTTTTTGTATTCCTCGTGTTATGAATGAGATAGTTAATAATAAGAAGAAATAAATTTAATGTCACACACTTGTATTACAAAAACATTTTTATTGCAACGAAATCTATACTATTATAGTTGAAGCTAAAGACTTTGTTTGTATGTTTATTTGAACGCATTTATCTCAGAAATTACAAGTCCGATTCGACAAAAAGGTTTTGGGGTATCCTTACTAATAATAATAAATATAAACGAGAAAGTAATATTTATTTAACCCCCGACGCAAAACGAGGGATGTTATAAGTTTGATGTGTGTGTCTGCTTGTCTGTCTGCTTGTGCTCTCGAACGGTAGAACCGATTTACATCTATGTAGTTGATTTTGTTTGAAATATATCTTAGTCAAAAGTGTCTTCGGCTATATTTGAAGAAAATTGATTTAGGAGTTTAATATATAATTTTACTACAATTATTTATTGTGAGGGGATTAAGAGGGGATGAATAAACGATAGTAAGCGAATATATCCGAGTGGGAGCGAATATATCAAATGAAAGGATTTGATTTGTGAATAATAAAATTAGCTGCTTGAAGGGGAAGAGAGGGGGGTAGTGATCAAAGGTTTTTAATTTTTTTGTAACACTTTTACGTTTTAACAAATCAACCAATTATAACTAAATATTGCATGCAGGCCAACTCAAAGAAGGCGAAGCCACCTATGGTGACTAGTTAAACATAAAAGTGAAGAGCGTTGAAACTTGAAATTCAAATCATAAGGAATCTTGCCAACAAAATACGTATAGTCCGTTATATCAACGTTGAAACTGCTAAAATATAATTACATATAATATTAAACGTATATGTATATCACGACACATAAGTGAGAAACGGTTACACATAAAAAAAATTACAAATCGTAAAAGAGCTTTACTAGTGGCTTACAGCTTAACAATATAAAATGTTTCTGTTTGTAAGTTATTACAGCACAAATATTCGTGGAAACGTAAGCGGGGAAACAAAAACGTCACCGACAATAAAGCGAGCGCCGTCGTGTTTTTCCGCTTAAAACAAAATTGTTCCGGTTTTCGCCTCGCTCGCTTTGGGCTAAATTCAAAACGCAGTTGATTTATAATTTTGATTAACGGTTTTACCTTGTGAACTACTCCAGTATTTTAGAGGTTACCTGTTTATCCGACTACGTCAATAAAGTAGTTATTTGTGATATTTATACTTATAGTAGATATATGTGGCATTGATGTAACATGCTCGTGGTTAGATATGTTATAATGTTATGTAAAATAGGGGATTTCCCTGTAATATGCTACATATATATTTGATTAGGGAATGCTATATAAACTAATCATGTCAATCATTACCAATCGAATGATTGACGATTGGTAATTACATGATTTGTATGACATAAAATAACTTCATTTAGTTTAAGTTATTGAGAATAATTTTATTACCAGAGCGCGTATCCTTGTCCCATAATAGTCATATAATCATACCTTTCTTCCTTTTTCAACTTGAAGGACTTTTTTGTTTCTTTGTTAATCCATGACTGAAAATAATACAACTTTAAACTTAAACACAATAAATAAGAAAATGGGAATAGTTTCTAAGATAGTCTTCATGTCACCAACTGTTGACTCTAATACTTCTTATCCCTATAATTCAAATTCTATTCACTATCTCACTCACTCTTCAAACATTTCGAGTATTAAGAATGAGTACACAAAAAAAAAATACACAAGATTTAAAATACACATCAGTTAATAGCTGCTGATAATTGGTTAAATCAGTCATTTTGTATGCAATGAGAACATTATCGTCGTCAAAGCTTGCATTTGTCATTATTTGTAAGGATGCTGTGCTATGCTATAGATAATTGAACACGTATATCTGAACCGAGGTTAATGACTTCCAATGAGAGAAAAGTCACCTCAGTCTTTTAGATTTTTTAATTTAGCTTACATTCAACTCATGTTGTGTTAAGTTTGAAAAGATCTTTACAATATAAAAGAACTTCTACAGAATATAAAGAGTTTACAGCGAATCAAGAATCAAATCCATTTCGTTAGTAGATCTGTGACATACTGTGGGCTATTTGAATGTTTGGAAACAGATACAATTAAGCTGAATAGAGTGAATTTTCCAGCGTGACGTGGCTCGATTACGTAAGTCCCATCACAGATTAACTACATTAGTCAGTTCTCGACGTCCTTCTAATTCAATGAGGTCAATTCACTTCCTTCGAGTCACACACGGACAGAAATTTATTCCAATGTTTCTATGATTTTATGTAGACCATTGATTATTATCATTTATATCTTACATTTAAAACAATGTATATCTATTTCATTTAACTTTAAATAAATATTTTGATCTTTATAAATCAAAATTTGGGGACCGAACCAACGGAAATACTTGCTTTCGGACGCACGTTGGCCACTATTTTTTGGAAGAATAATATATTTTGTTTTTGGATCAAACATCAATTTAAAACCAGGACCTAAGAATTTGCAGCTTTATTTACGTTTAATTTAAAATAAATGTTGACTAAATTCGAGTGCAGTATGTTAACAAAGCAGTAAGGTCTCGTAAGATCTACATAGAAGGAAATCCATTTTATCGACGCCCCAAACGAAGTCAGTTAATCAAACTTTAATTCATCAGTGTTCTTAATGAGGATTTGATGAACTTGTCAAATTTAGTGAGCCTGTTGTACAGCAATTTGCGAGGTACATAATGCTTCTTCAATTCAACTCCAACTCCATTATGAAAGCGGCTGGGTGATTTCTTAAGCGCTTAAATAATTCTGGTTAATTCTATTGTCTCATTAACAGCGTTTTAAGAACTATTTTAGATTTTAAGCATCAGTTTAATTCTCATTTATCATCATTTACAGAAACAAGGTAACAAACATATAAATTTATTAATAAAGATAAATTCATAATGAAGGCAGAATATAGGAATATACCAGACAATATTGATTATTTTAATAGAAACAGTGACAAAAATTGTATAAGCAGTAAACACGATAAGTAAGGATAAACTTGTAATATCAAGTTTTCAAGTCCGCAACTAGATATTCTTTTCTATAACTTTCTTAGTTTCTCTTAGTAGATTCGTATTCCCAATCGGTATTAACTTGTAAATTGATGATCCTAAAGTACTGACAACTGTCGTTTAATTTTCAATGAAGCTTTTTTATTAACATTGTATAAAAGCCTTAATACAAATAAAAATTGAAAATATCTACCGTACAATTCGCTTTCTATTGGTGGCAAGAACGCTCGCAGCGTTTCCCATTTGAATCGCAATACCGATCCTCTGAGCGAAAAATGAACTAGAACTCCTGTTACCAGTAGAGGCAATAATACATGGTGTTATACTTTTAATCAAAACTCCATTACTCCACGGTCCAAGCGTATCAACTGCAAACGAAACAAAAAAAATGAAATAAGAGACGAATATTTGCAACGTTTCCCTTCAGCTATTTCCGCGACCGGCCTTTAAGCTTACATAAGTATATAATTTCGATTATAATATTCACTCAAACCATTACCTGCATTCTAACTGCATACGTCACGCACGTCATGAACCATGATCAATAAAATGTTATACAACATTAAGTCAATATTCCCTCAGCTATTTCAATGCTAGGAAATTCATAATTTAGATGTTACATTTCAAAATCCTAATAACAGGTTTATTATTGGCCCCGGGACCACGCGATAACACTAATTGTGAAATGTCATGAATATATACTAAAATTAATGCCTGTGCTGAAATTTGTGATTATCATAATTAGCACGAACTATAATATGCTCTATAAGCAATACACAAAGATTCATCGAAACGTAATAATAACGTTGATTTTGATTTCGTGCATGTGAACGACTTATGTATAATTTGTTGTGTATGAACGAGCATGAAATAAACAGAATTATACTTCATATTGATTGGTTTAAAAGAAGAAGTGTAGAAGATAAAATTTGATTTGAATTTTAATCAAATCAAACTTTATCTTAGAATGTTTTTTGAGAGCATTAAAAACAAATAGCGAGAAAAGTGTTAAGTACTCGTGTGTGTGTGTGTGTGTGTGTGTGTGTGTGTGTGTGTGTGTGTGTGTGTGTGTGTGTGTGTGTGTGTGTGTGTGTGTGTGTGTGTTTGTATGGTAAGGGAATACTGTGCGAAGGTTGAATATAAAGATCAGAGGTTAGAACGAAACGATAATCGCGGGTTCAAGCCCTGGCCAACAGCTGTATTTATATAAGCTTAATTTGTGTTAATAAATTATCAGTATCAGCTTGGCTGTGTAGCAAATCATCGTGGGGAAACCTACGTGTAATTTCATGTAAATTTATCGAAATTCTGCCACACGTGTCCACTAATCTGTTGGAGCGGAGTGGTGGTATAAGCTCCCAACCTTCTCCACAAGGAAGATTGGCTCAGCAGTGCGACCGTCACAGGATGTTACATTCGTTTCTTGTTACAAAAATTGATTAGTCTTTACTCTTTGTCATTAATTGTCACAGTTTTCTTACATAGACAAAGATATCCAGATAAGATCATAGACAATTTTAAGAAACTCTTTATAATTTAGACATAAACCTTCATGTTAGGAAAATTCCTAACATAAAGTTAAACCAATGTTTTAATTATGTATGTCAGGTTAGGTATTAAAATTAAAACAAACTGTTTTATATTAATTACATACTTTGTAATATAATTTAGGATTACTTTAATCAAATTCAAAACTTATTTACGTAATAGACCAAGCAGTAACGATTAATTATTACGAAGCGTTTGTTTTGATTACATTAGGCATACCAAACGGTCAAAAACATTACAGCAAGCTATAACTATTCCACTAATATTTAACTTTTATACAAATGTTAATCTCATCTCTTTACTCAAGCTATTATTATAAATTCATACGGTAGTAGGAGTAAGTACATTTTAACTTAATTTTTTTTATAGCGTAGGAAGGTGGACGAGCTGATGGTAAGTGGTCACCAACGCCCATAGACATTGGCCTTGTGAGAGATTGTTAACCATCGCTGACATCGCCAATGCGCCACCAACCTTGGGAACTAAGATTTTACGTCCCTTGTGCCTGTAATTACACTGGCTCACTCACCCTTCAAACCGGAACACAACAATACCAAGTATTGTTGTTATGCGGTAGAATATCTGATGAGTGGGTGGTACCTACCCAGACGAGCTTGCACAAAGCTCTACCACCAAGTAAATTACTTATGTAATTACTATTACAATACCAAGCTATCACAAAGGCTTAATCTAGAACATTGTTACATTTGCTAGATGCAGAGAAATACCGATCATTCTATTTTGTATATAATTCTATCCTCTTAAGGGGCTGCACAACCCTAGCTTTGCAAATCGAAGGTCAGGCTTTGGAAAGAACTATATAGAAAGCGATGCTCCACAACCTTGAAATAAATCACACAGTTAGCCAATGAGTTTAACTTATTTGTGGAACTTTCGAATTTAAGATAATGTTTATGGATAAGTGTAAAAAAAAATCAGAAAATCACTGAGAAAATGTTAATGGCACTCCCGTACTTGGACTCAGTTATCGTAATCATCGAGAATTTTGAAATTAATTTTATCAAATAATAAAGTTAAAACTATAATGAAGTATCTGAAGTCTTCATTTCTTAATAAACATATTCTTATTTTGTGTAAAACAATCACAATATACTTTTTGGGTCCAATTTTCATACAAGCGCGACTAGATAGCTCTCACAGACCAGTTGGCCGAGCGCCTTCGGAGTGAGAGCACGTCGGTTTGCGCCGCCACGATCAGTGTTGCGTAAATAGCGTATTTAGTATATTTTATTTGAACATTTTACAAGTGACAAGACTGTTCATCATAAATTTTAGGACGCGCGCACCTGCTTATGTATTCTATTTTTTTTTGGTAGTTTCAGTGCTTTATAATTTGATACGTAATTTTACTGATAATAAATTTGTATATTTTGTAGTTTGATAAAAAAACAAAAATATAACTCTAGAATTCTAACTAGTTACAGAATTATAACACTCTCATATACAATTATACATTGCCAATTTTTTTATAAATAAATATAATTTTTTGAAATAATTTTATAATATATAATTACTTATTTCGTCGTTTTATTTTATTAGCTAACGTGTTCAGGCAAATATAGTCTTTAAGTACTTAATTAGTAAGGTCGTTATTTGTGTAATAGATTTCCGTACAAAAAAGCTATCCTTTTTACTCCGCTTTGTTTCTATTGGTTAGAAAGAGAAAGCGAATTTCATAGTACGGAACAACAAGTTTGCTGTTGGATATTATCGATCTGAAGATCGTAGGTATTTGGTTAGGCCAGGTTAATTTTGTAAATTGGATAATAAGAGCGAGATTTGTACTCGTATTCACTTAGTTTGAAAATTTGAATAGATAAAAGGTTAATTTTGTAAATTGGATTTTTAATTTTTTATATTATGTATTTATATATTTTATGTTTTTAAGAGTAAATGTTGTTAAATAAATTATTTATTATTTTTTTTATATAAGAGTATCGTACTCGTATTCACTTAGTTTGAAAATTGCCGCGTTCTTACCACTGAGCCACCTCGGCCTGCTAAAAATTAAAATTATTATGTTCATTCATAACGAAGAACTAAACAACGTGCTTATATTCATAAATAGTGTCACAAAAACAGGAATTATAGATTTTTCTTTAGAAGTTTAATTTGAAATATTTGTATAATATATAATTACTTATTTCGTCGTATTATTTTATTAGCTAACGTGCCCAGGCAAATATAGTCTTTAAGTACTTTATAAGTAAGGTCGAAGATTGTGTAATAGATTTCCGTATCATAATGCTAACCTTTTTACTCCGCTTTGTTTCTATTGGTTAGAAAGAGAGTGCTTATTTTATATTAATTCGTTTTGATATATCGGACGGATAAAACATCAAATATATCATTTGTTATTGTAAATAAAAATAAAGCAATAATATAAAAAAAAACTTATAATTATATTTTATTAGCTACGTGTTCAGGCAAATATAGTCTTTAAGTACTTCTAGTAAGGTCGTTATTTGTGTAATAGATTTCCGTAGAATAAAGCTATCAAACTATTTTTACTTGTTTATCTACACAAGTAAATCTCGCGATAACGTCGATGTTTTCCTTCACCGTCAAGCACGAGATCAATTATAATCACAAAGTGGTGCTTGCCCGGGCTTGAACCAACGATCGTCGATCGCGTTCTTACCACTGGGCTACCTCGGCCTGTTAAAAATTCAAATTATTATTTTCATTCATAACGTAGAACTATACAACGTGCTTATATTTATAAACAGTGTTTTGAACAAAAACAGGAATTATACATATTTCTTTAAAAGTTTAATTATTTCATGTATTTATTTACATACTTTTTTATATTGAGTAATTAAAAAAATAAAACATTTATTTTTACAGTAATAATAATATTGTTTTTATTATTTTAGCAAAAAAGTTACTCTTAGTTTTTTGTTATCTCAAAGGGCCATTTAGTGAGAATATATTAAACGTTTTCATGCATAATCGTCATCATTGGTTTCGCAAACTTATATATTTATCCGAGTTCAGATTTACACATATTTGTATATATAATTACTTATTTCGTCGTTTTATTTTATTAGCTAACGTGTTCAGGCAAATATAGTCTTTAATTACTTAAGTAGTAAGGTCGATAATTGTGTAATAGATTTCCGTAAAATAAAGCTATCCTTTTTATACGAATATAACGATATTTGATGGCAACTCTTTCGATGTCGCGTTTTGACGTTCGAGAACACTGGGTTCCTATGACATTTCTGACTTATGACATTTAACTTCAGCGGGAAATAAAGTTCTCACGAAAATGAGTACTAAAAAGTACAAAGGTAAATTCGCTTCTACGAAAAGTGTACATTGGACAAAACGACGCAAACGGTAAGTCAAATTCATAATCCAAATCCATTCGTAGATAGACGCATCCACTATATAGACATTGATGCGACTTTTGAAAGTATACAATGCTAGAACGCAGGGGCAGGGCCGGGTCGTAGGCAGCAGCTAGTAATAAGTGATAATAATAATTTATTTGCAAAATGACACTGTGTAAGGGTGTCACAATGCTACTCATAAAAAATCGTTAGTTTGTACATCATAATAATAGTTGTAGTCAATGATATTATAAGTAAAAAGGTGTAGATAGGTTTTATACACAGCATTCAATCTACGAAAATGACACTGTTACGCACACATAAATAACTTCATAAATTTTCCATGTATGGACCCTTCGGGTATAAACATCCTCCAAAGAATGCCAAAAGCCTTTATCTTTTGCTGTCTCAAACCTAAATAATATTACAGGCAAATAAATCTATTTCATTCAAGTAGCTTCAATTTTGAGCGAAACTTTATATGACACTATCCTTCTAAGCATTATTTTTCTATGATAATACACATGTTTAGTCTATGACATGCAAATATGCAAATATTGATTATATATATTTTTTTCTTATATTCCTATTGGTCTATTTTTATTTCACTTTTTGTTTATATACCAGTCCCGTTTTTTAATAAAGCATTCACATTCGTCATTATTTATTTATTATTCCACATTACGCATTCCACATTACGACATCAATAAGAAGTTTACTTACACCAAACCACTCACCTCGACGCTATAAAAATGACCAAATCCCATTTATGCAAATAACGAAACGCGTGATGGCGCATCTGACAAAATCATTAGGTTCTTCTGCCATTTCCACGCATACAACGATAACATCTAACTAGAGCTAATGTTCTAAGCAAAGCAGTGGCATGAGACTAAGGAATTCAATTCAACTTAGTAGGTTGCCACGCTTATATATATAGTAAGCTGCATTGTAAATTGGATTTTAATTTTTTTATATTATGTATTTATATATTTTATGTTTTAAAGAATAAATGTAGTAAAATAAACTTTTTTTTTTTTATATATAAGAGCGAGATTTGTACTCATATTCACTTAGTTTGAAAATTTGAATAGATAAAAGGTTAATTTTGTAAATTGGATTTTTAATTTTTTATATTATGTATTTATATATTTTATGTTTTTAAGAATAAATGTTGTTAAATAAATTATTTATTATTTTTTTTATATAAGAGTATCGTACTCGTATTCACTTAGTTTGAAAATTGCCGCGTTCTTACCACTGAGCCACCTCGGCCTGCTAAAAATTCAAATTATTATGTTCATTCATAACGAAGAACTAAACAACGTGCTTATATTTATAAATAGTGTTTTGAACAAAAACAGGAATTATAGATTTTTCTTTAGAAGTTTAATTTGAAATATTTGTGTAATATATAATTACTTATTTCGTCGTATTATTTTATTAGCTAACGTGCCCAGGCAAATATAGTCTTTAAGTACTTAATAAGTAAGGTCGAAGATTGTGTAATAGATTTCCGTACCATAATGCTATCCTTTTTACTCCGCTTTATTCCTATTGGTTAGAAAGAGTGCTTATTTTATATTAATTCGTTTTGATATATCGGACGGATAAAACTTCAAATATATCATTTGTTATTGTAAATAAAAATAAAGCAATAATATAAAAAATAACTTATAATTATATTTTATTAGCTAACGTGCCCAGGCAAATATAGTCTTTAAGTACTTCTAGTAAGGTCGATGATTGTGAATAGATTCATATATATGACGCATGCCTATAGGTAAATCTAGCGACAATTTATATTTTATATACATTGTGTAATGACGCGTTATAAGTTGATAGTAAAAGTTTTAAAGTAAATGTTTGTAAAGAAAATGTTTTTCAACGAACGGAATCGGTCAATATTTGAAAATTTGTATATTATCGTATTTATAAAATGCGCTCGCTTAGGTGAATTCGTACTATTATTAGAATATATTCTAAGTCCAAGAATAGCTGTTTTTCACGAAAATCTTGGAAACGTCAGGAAAAACCTGTCAAGACGGGTTGTTTAAGTATTTATAAATATTAGTATATATAATTACTTATATCGTCGTTTTATTTTATTAGCTAACGTGCCCAGGCATATATAGTCTTCCTAATTATATTTTGTAGGTATTGTGCAACTAAAATAATAAAATTATAATAAGTAAAATTTTTGACAAGTATTTGACAACATTTCAAAATGAGTGACAATAAAGTAAAAGTTAGTTTGCGAGACTCCGAAGTTCAACGACTCCACTCTGCCTACGTATATGTGTGCGTGTACAGTGCCCGAGCCTCGACCGTTGCGACAGTAGCGCCAAAAATGTAAAATTCAGCGCGGCGGGTTCTCAGATAATCTCCTTAACATAACAAAAATAAATCGGACAATAGCGAATTACACTTTTGTTTTAACATTGCAATACCGTATCTGAATTTATCGTTTAAATTTAAAATATTAAAATAATGGAAGATTATTTATTTTTTGTATTTATTTATTTTTTGTATAAATAACTATCATAATGGTCATATTTTGAAATACATTTCAATTGCTTTATTCTTTTACTATTGAACTTTGTAAGTTTTGTGAAAACTTAGCTAGTATATGTTATTATACATTTGTATGGTTTTTACTTATTTTTAATAATTATTTTGGGATCTTTAGAAAATAATGGTAATATTTTAATTAAATTATCGCTGGCCGGAAATTATTGAGTGAAAAAAGCGACGCGATAAAAAAAATAAGACGGCAAGATGGACTCGCTAGATGGTGGTCAGCGGAATTGAATGAATTCCAATGAAAATTGTAATAAATTGTATCTTTAAATATTAATTAGTATCATATTGTATTACAAGTACGTGTTAAAGTTAATAAAGTGTTAAAAGATAATGTGAAGAATTGTTTTCCTGGGGTATTCTTACACATTTGAATTCATCTACGCTAATTCTCTAGCATCGTGTCTTAAAGCGTTATCAACAAACACGTATATGTGTCTTAAGATCCTTTCAACATGTCGTTTCACACGAAACCGGACTGACTTCCGTTTGGTCGATGTCTGAAATGGCTCCATTGTTTTTATATTCTCCTTTTTACGATGTACTTGTATTTCTGTTACGAGAACTGCAGCTGTAATTGACATCAATAGAAAAGTATTAGTTTCATTTTTAAATATTTCAATATTACATCTGGACTAACGTGTTTCTACTACTTACTTACTACAGAATCCGCAAAGAGGTTTATTAAATGTATTATATATCAGTAATAAAAGGTATTCATGTATTAAAAGAAACTTTCACAGCAGACAATAAATATAAAAAGGCATATAAAAAATAAACGAAGCCATTAATGATAAAATTATATATTTTTAAAGTTTTTTATGATCACGCTAAAGATGAATATGGAAATCAACTGTTTAATTATCTCATAATAATCTAAAGCGGACTCTAGACTTTTCCATGAAACGCGGTGTTAATTAACGGCAAGATATTTCTAAAAACACGTTGCTTCACACTTGCACTCTACTCGCACATTCACTAAATTATACTTCACTTCTTCTGTTATTGTGCAACTGTGCATACATATATGTAATCCATTTTGTTTTGTATAAAGACACCAATAATTCTGTACTGGTGGTAGTGCTTCGTACAAGCTCGGCTGGGTAGGTACCACCCACTCTTTAGATATTCTACCGCAAAACAGCAATACTTTGTATTGTTGTGTTTCCGTTAATAGTGTGGGTGAGGTATAAGGGACATAACAAAGAAAGTAACAAAAATATACACCTGCAAAGAACGTGCATGTGTAAGCGCCTTTTTTTATTGCATATGAAGGCGGACGAGCATATGGGCCACCTGATGGTAAGTGGTCACCAACGCCCATAGACATTGGCGTTGTAAGAACTGTTAGCCATCTCTTACATCGCCAATGCGCCACCAACCTTGGGAACTAAGATGTTATGTCACTTGTGCCTGTAATTACACTGGCTCACTCACCCTTCAAACCGGAACACAGTGCGTGTGCGTGAGTGTGCGTGTGCTTTTTTGTGTGTGTACGTTTGGGAGTATTGGATGTGGGCGCGCATACATGTGTGTGAGTTTATATAATATAACACTATGATTTTACAAATATTAACCTGCTAAAAAGTAACCAACGCTGAGAAGGCAAAAGGCTCCACGAAGCATTCTAAGCGAAACTGGTTCTAGACCAATTGTGGACTCTGGTTGCGCCTGGAATAAGACGTTTATACGTAAGCTTTGTTTCATACAATTTATCTTAGAATAACCGTTGATAATATTACAATAAAAATACTTTTACAAATAAAGAAAGACGTTTTCGCTAAAACAGCGATCTCTTCCAGTCAACCTTAAAGTATATGTACATTAAAATTATAAAAAGCAAAAATGTATGCATATGTGCTTTTTAATTTGTTGTTTAATTTTATTTGTAATAAAGAAAAATAAAATTACCTCTACATAAAATTAACTAATAATTTTGTATGCAACACATTGTAAAATATCGTCATAGTTTTTTTTATATTTAGTTTTATCGACGATTGGCTTGGAAGCAATTTCCCTTATGTCCGTTCCCAGTAAAGTACTTGTCACCTTTTAAATTAATAAGTAAAATAATAATAGCAATTAAAAAACCATTAAGCTTTAAGCTGTGCTTAAAAAATACGAAATACAATAAATACACAAAAGGTTGTTTTTACAAACAATTCTTACCTAAATATATAATATTTGTTGCCTAATCGAAAATTTAAAAAATATTTAACACATTACACTTTTCCACATACGTGGGTAATGAACAACAGAAACTATACACGCATGGACAACATTTGATAGATCTCATACTAATTTCATTACGTCTGTCTGTCCGTATCATACCTCGCAATGGCGCAAGTAGTCGGTACCTTTTTAATTTTTATTTGTATACAATTATTTTATTTAATACTTCTTATGTACATAAGGTACCTAAATTGAATGTCCTATAATATTTATTCACGGTAATAACATTTAATTAGTTATAATACTCATAGCAGAAAGTTGCCGACGTCTCAAAATCAATACGTCCTGCGAGGTACACGTTTCAAAAAATCTGCAGATAGTTATAACTTTCCCAATTAATGAAGTTTAAATTATAAATTATTTAATGTTTTTGACTTAATTAATAAGCTTTATAAATATGAATAAATAACTATGCATAGGGAATCTGAGAATATTATACACTAGGTACTAGAGTTTCTCGCAGGTTCCTTATAAAACAATTTAAAACGAGCAAATAAAAATAACGCATGCCAAGCATATATCTTAAAATATTTTTTGTATTTTCATGTTTAATTTACTCAAAATACTAGTAATACTAAATAGTGATTCGAATGTGTTATTAAGAGCCTACCTACTAACTACTTGAATATTTTCTATTTAAATATTCATTTCATTCATATTTATACAAAATACACATGTCTTACAAATGTTGAAAATCAAATTTTAAATTAATATTTTAAGCTAATAAGAATTTCTCTGCAGAAATACCTTATTATAATAATTAATAAGCTCGACCCGTGATATGAAAGACCTAATAGACCATCAAACCATCATAATTTTAACAATTTTTAGTTTTTATCTGTATATGTCAAGACGATACGAAAAAAAAAACAAAAAAAAAAAAATTGTCCTGTTTCTCTTGGATTTGATATTCTTCGCAAACGAAATACTGTACAAATTAATTAAATTACATATAATATGTATGAACAATGAACATTCATAATATGACGTGGAATTTTATGTCCGCCATTGTGAAGATTTAATTCTGTAATGTCAAACAATATGACATATCTAAGTTATTTAAAATGGATTACTTCGACTTAAGTGGATAGTAAACCTAGACATATTTTGTCATAAGATTATTTGTGTAATAAATACTTATAGCTTTACTTATAACCGTTAAGGTGATTAGTTAAATAAGACTGAGCCTTTTTTCTAATGTCAAATCAATAATGTCAGAAAGAACATAATCAGTGTTTAGCTAAACAGCCGCTAAGCAACTTTATAAGACTTTTAATGGTAATTAAATACTTTATAGTTATCATCAACAAAGCGACAGCGAGCATGCTTTTTACGATTTAGAATGTAAATATTATTGAAAAGTTCTGTTAAAGAAAAATTTAACACGTTTAAATAAATAGAAACAAATCATATGTTATTTTATTTCATTTCATAATTAGACTACTAGCGTTATTCCTTGGAAATGGCAATTTTTTCCAGCTCAACGGACAATCAATACCTCAAGTTACAATATTGTGCAAAAATATAAATCCATTAAGTCTACGAATAGATAGTGAAAGAATTTTATTTAATTGTAGCTCTTTAGTTTATAATGATTATTCTATTTGAAAACATTAATTGAATTACTTAAGATCGCTTTAATTTATACCTCAAGTTAACAGCAGAACATAATCAAGATTATAATTAGATTTTTATGTTGTGCGAACAAAGTTGCAAAACACATACATACGAGCGTGTGAGTAATTGGTAAAATAGTTTGGGCTACACCCGAGGGATACTGGTTCAAATCCTGCTGTCACACAACTTTTGATACTATTTTGAAATTTGTAATTGACGAAACGTATTATTATATTGTATAAACGAAGATTCGGACCGGGAGCTTGCTCTTCAAATTTACAAAAAAATATATTTAAAAGACTAGACTAGAAGAATAAGAAATGAGAATTTAAAATAATATGGAAACCTTAAAGACTACAGCTAATGGAACGTTTACGTTATGACTACCTATTAATTTTAAACATATTTCAAGTCACAAATTTTGATAAAATAGTACGGTCAGCAAAAAAATTCCTTTTTGCAATACCATTCGATATTTTTGTATATAGACCGAGAGTCTGCGGATCCATCTGACGGCAAAATTGACGAATAATAAAAATCACAAAAAATAATATTTATATGTACTCGTATATGTACTCGTATTAACTTGGTGGTAGGGCTTTGTGCAAGCTCGTCTGGGTAGTTACCACCCACTCATCAGATATTCTACCGCAAAACAACAATACTTGCTATTATTTTGTTCCGGTTTGAAGCGTGAGTGAGCCAGTGTAATTACAGGCACAAGGGACATAAGATCTTAGTTCCCAAGGTTGGTGGCGCATTGGCTATGTAACCGATGATTAACATCTTTTACAATGCCAATGTCTATGGGCGTTGGTGACCACTTACCATCAAGTGGCCCATATACACGCCCACTGCACCCTATGCAATAAAAAAAAATATATGTATGTATATTCATTTGTACCCGTAAATTTTAAACGTCACTCTGAGTATGCCTATACATACACATATATATAGGTATACAGTAACACTCAAATTGAACATAGAACCAAAAAAGCCTTGATAATATTTATAACATTAAAAAAAAGAAGATTCTCAATTCGGTTCTTTTTTAAGTCTATTACCTGAAAACTTCGTCTTTTATGAACCGATTTGGAATATTTATTTTTGCTTTGAATACTTCCCGTTTAGTCTTATTTAAATTTGGATAAAAATACCACCGCTAAGGACGAAAAAATAGGGGACGAAATTTTTATGAGCTCGAATTTTATTCGAAGTTGATTTTCTTATAAAAACATACGATTATTAATATTATATTATTCATTATTTTAATCTTAATAATGTTTAACAAACTGTATTGTTTTTTGTTATAAGCTTAAGTATTTTTATATAATTATCATCTTTATTATGCTTTGTAGAATAAACATTCCGAGCCCGTGGTTGTTTTACGTTTAATTAATCTTGTAAAATAACGACTCATTTTGCTTGTAAAAGCCTACTTCGAGTCCACTAAACATTATTTAATTTTAATGATTTAGCTAAACATTAATATTCAATAGAGGAATCAGGCTAAAACGTACAAAGGAGTACCTAATGCTATCAGCCTAACTAATATTAAATGCGAAAGTGAACTTGTTTGTCATGTTTATAAATAAGTAAGGTCCTCCAGACCAATTTCGGCCACGGCGGCCAATCTCAAGAGAGATTAACCAACTGCGCAGGAGATATTATAGTGCACAAGTCTTCGCGCAAACACAGGTGCACTCTCTTTTCCTTAGCTCTCATAATCCGATGGGACGGCAATCCGACACGACCGGAAAGAGTTCAGGCGCAGGACCAACGGCTTAACGTGCTTTCCGAGGCACGGGAGTGTAACAATAATAACATAAATAACAACTTCCAGACTCCGGGCTGCTACTGAGAATTTTCTAACAGAAAACCCCAATAACTATTTATTTGCCCGACCTGGGAATTGAACCCAGGACCACCGCGTCTGTGGCCTTATATCAAGCCAATAGACCAACGAGGCAGTCGTTATAAACGTTGACATGGATTCAGCATGAGGACATAAGGTAACCTAACCTAACATAA
The DNA here is from genome assembly GCA_963151315.1 of Nymphalis c-album. Taxonomy (NCBI): domain Eukaryota; kingdom Metazoa; phylum Arthropoda; class Insecta; order Lepidoptera; family Nymphalidae; genus Nymphalis; species Nymphalis c-album. Next base: position 10,577,837 of record OY720591.1, on the reverse strand, counting down.
CCTCCCCCCTCTATTTTTGAAATCATATACAGCATAAAGCTGTTCAATAAAAACGCTTGAAAATATTAAAAGAAAATAATGTATAAGAGAGATGTATGCCAATAAACTTTAACTTTGGTGATATTAATATTATCAATGATAACATTTACCTGTGGCGTTTGATTGTTTTCTATTACATCACTGCCCTCTTTTCCGTCACTCTCGGTAACCGGTTCAGATCTTCTAGAATGTTCCGGGAGATTTTTATATTCGTCTGTTGTCATCTTAGCTAATATACCAGCTTCGAATAGAGTCATTATCCTATATGAACATGTCTTCATTTTAATTTGAGCGTTTTTTTAAGTTATAATAATGATTCATGATTTATTTATTATTAATAATTTATGAAATTATAACATTAGTAGACGTAATATATCATGCATATTAATACATAAGTATTTGTATTTCGTTAAATACATATTATATGATACAAGTACCTAATACATAATAAATGAATCGTTCTTAAAAAGTAACAGCATGTAACTGCCCCACTACTGGGCTAAGGTCTGCTCTCACTTTTTCCATAAATTAAAAATACAAATGAAGTGCATAAAAATCCAGGCAGGGTCAAGATGCACGCGTTCTTACCACTGGGTCATCGTGTTTTCTAAAGGCGTAATTGAAAATTTATCTTAAGCTGTACCATTTTGTCACCAGCTTTATAAAATAAAAAATATATATTTGAATATATCAAAACTCATACTTACACGTTGTTAAAAGATTCTAAATAAGGGCAACCGATTTGCAAAGCAACTGCTGAATATCGTGTGTATAATTTTTCACTCAAATGAAAATTATGGGAACCTGAAATTAAAAAAAAAGAAGTTTTTTCACGTTGGAACTTTTGCTACGATAATTTTTACTGTAATGGTTTCACCTTACTTGGTTATTTCTGTGTTTGCAAATGTTTTCAATGCTTCAGAAACGTCTTCTACGAAACTTTTAAGTTGGTAATTTAAATGAATACGTAATTACATAAACTTTTGTCACTAACGCCTATTGATAACACAAAAGTTGTCTACTTCCCTTCCGTGGATACAAAGCTTAATGTTTGCGAAGCAGAAATGTTTAACGACCTTAATTAGATCTATTAAAAAACTTACGCACTTTAATTAACTTTAGTACATATTAATTTTCGGGCATAATATACCTGTTCCATATTTAAATTTAATTTAAATATCGGTAAGAGATGCTGTTAGATAATATATAAAATTGTTAACTGTCGTTTTAAGACAATAACGTCCGATCGGTTAGCGCGTGTGTCATATGTGTCACACAATTTGCTCGAACTGTGAGCGAGGCGGACGTTTGATTTGACACTTTAGATTTCGTGACAAAAAAAACTAGAAACATACATATTTGGTTCTATGATTAGTACATTTTGTACTAGGTAGCATCTGCAATTAAAAGGATATATGAAATCAACGTGCTTACAAAATAAATTGTTTAAAAGCAGTTTGTAAGAATAAGTTCTTGTGATAAATTAATCAATTTCTCAAGTTATTTTGAAGCTATTTATGCATAGCTTATATAATATTATGAACTGTTCTTCTAATTTTATTATTTGACAAATTCTTGTATTTATATTTTGACGTACCAAATCTCTCTGTATCGTAGAACAGTGTTTCTCTCCCGCCCAGTATGACTACTCGACGTTTTGTCAACACCAAGCGGACACCAACTTCGACACTTCGTACGCGTTGTATGCGTTGACGTCTCATGAGACGAGCGAGGCGTCCGTATACTCCTGTCCCGTTCTATCCAATACAAAGTAACTGTTACATAAGTATTTTCACATACATTGATAAAAGAAAATTCAGAGACAAATTCGATATAAAGAAAGACATTGAGTTCTTCTATTTTCCTTTATTTTTTTTTTATCTTATTGAAATCTTCTTAAGATATATTAATAATATTTTAATCAAAGTATATATAGACATAAAAGGATTAACAAAGGAAACGAAAACTCCGGTCTTGCTGTTTTTGTTTTGTTTTAACGAGCTTTTATCATTATTGGTTGAACCTTTCAACACCTTCCATAACTATACCTGCAGGATGGCCATTGAAGAGCTATGTCCCTCCACGACCAATTCGTATCCTTTATACCTCATGGCCTCTTCTAAGGCCTGCAACGTGCCAATAGGTTGTTCTCTTGCAGGTCTTGCTAAGAGACTGGTTAAGTTTGCAGAGTACATGTCACCTATGACGTAGGTTGCTCCGAGCGATATGAAAATGGAAACAAGACGTGCCTTATGTGTTCTGGATGGTTCTGTCGAGGACGCTGTAAATAAAATTGACTTCATTTTGTGATACAGTGCTATCAAGTCTAGCTAAGAATATTTTTTGATAGCTATTCCTTATATATTTTCTAATTAGTAAGCTTTACTAGACTATCTCATAGGTGTGATGGTTAGTTCATAAAGCTATACATTTCGTGGTTCTGGGTTTAAACCCCCACATTATAGTTAAGTGGGCTATTAGATCGCAGTCTGGAAATTTACACTTACTTTAGGCAATATTTACACTTCTCTAGATAATATGTTTTTGGCATCAATACCATACATCATGAACCTCTTCACTGTCTTTTAGACATGATTGTCGCCAAGCTCAATAATAAGGACCGTTAAACAATCCACTGTCTCAAAAATCACGTCTAGTTGTGCCATATTCGTCACATCGAATAATGATAGTGAGGGAATTAATAGTGCACCTGTACTTGCCTACACACTTTTGCGCTATATATGCCCTGCGCATTTAGCTAATCTTTCTTAAGAAAGACCGTTGTAGACAAAATTAGCCAGAAGGATAACATCATCATTCTCATGTAGCAAACGAAATAATGATAATAACAAAAACGTTTTGTTTATACTAAAAAGTAAAACTAATATTATGTTGTATAATTCATTTTCAATTTTGAAAAATAGTATTTTCGTATTACTGATTCAAAAAAAGAACTCGAATTCGTTTTTATATTTTCCTTAAGTATTTTTAAACATCAATATCTTTCGTTAGTGGACATATATGTACCGAAACAAACTTAAACCATAAATACTGATTTAATATTCGAAAACACGTGAATACTAGCTTCTAGGTACTATGCAAATGAATTATTGAACAGTTTATTCGTAAGGTTATTATGTTGCTCCATTGAAATGTGTTAGAAATGTTTGTCTTTACTTTATAAGCTACGTGTAGTACGGACATTGTCTTAAGAATAATGAAGTGGTGAACCAGCAGCAATTATTCAAGAGGCCCAGTTGGTTTCGTTTGCGACGTTGCCATAATGTAGGAGCTGCGATCACAACCCACAGGGCTGGTCCCGTCACGAGCAGAGTGCCGCCAACTAGTAACCATACCTTGAACAATATTATTACCTACAATGTTGTTAATATTTGTAACGTAAACAAAGACCTTAAGAACGAATAATGTGTTCTTGGCATAGATTAAATTATATTTTTTGTCTCTGAAATTACTTCCTGTCTGCTTTTATGGTATAAACGGAATCTTTATATAAGAAGCCAATATGGCCCAGTGGTAAGAAGGGATGGATCTTAACCGTAGACGGTGGGTTCAAACCCGGGTAAGCACCACTGAACTTCGTGTGTGATTAATAAATCATCTCGTGATTGACGGTGAAGGGAAACATCGTGAGAAAACCTGCATGTGTCTAATTTCACAGAAATTACAGTGTATTCAATCAACCCGCATTGAAGCAGCGTGGTGGAATAAGCTCCAAACCTTGTCGTCTAAAGAGGAGAAGAGGCCTTAGCCCAGCAGTGGGACACTCACAGGCTGTTACTGATATTTAAGACCAAAGTACTGTAGCCATTCCGAATTTCGAATCCGATTTTGTTTTTGTGATGTGTCAAGCAGACTAAAAGATATAAAGTTTACAAACAATTCAATATCGTAAAGTCAGTCACTGGTAAACTCTGCGTCTCTTTAATATATCTTGCTACAGCTGTTCGATTAATATTATATGTAGTCATGATATATGTCGGTAGATGGCACTAGTAGTACATAGTGCTGTTTCTGAATCGCGTTGGCCAAAACCCCAGTTGAAACTTTAAGGGTTTTAGTTATATCCTTTATTTGTTCTTAAATAAAGTTATTTATTTCCAGAGATGTTTGATTTCTCTTAGACGGTATTAGGTAAACAAGAGCTATATTAAAAGAAATGTAATACATTACCTCCCATCTAAAAGGTCTGATTAATGCTAAAGTTTCACTCAATTTGTCTGGTGCATGAGTTAAAAAAGCTCCAGAGTCGGCCAGAGTTAAAAATGAGAATTCAACCGCTTGTAATCTTTCCCAGGTCATTGTGACGTCACCGACGAAGAAATCTGCTGTCTGTTAAAACATATTGAAACTATTTTTTAGTTTAGGTTCCTGATAATATTAGTATCGCCTTTTACATTTTTGTCCACAATTTATTTATTACTTTACAATAAAATACAAGTATCTTCAAAAATATTTGTGGGTTATTTAAAAAGAAAGCAATCAAAGGATTATTTATGAGATACTTGCATTATATCTATAATTTTATTGGCACGAGGATAATTTTCAATCTAATAACAACAGCAATTTACAAAATCGTAATGATGGATATAATCGTGTTTTTCGCTGTTCTACGTAAGGATCAAATCATATATATATAATATATTTGATAAATATACATCCTAACTAATCTTATAAATGCAAATGTGAGTTTGTTTGTTACGCTTTCACGTCCACTAAACCGATTTTAAAAACTCTTTCATCAATGGGTAGCTACATTATCAGCGAGTAACATAGGCTATATTTTATCCCCGTATTCACCGGTGAAACCGCAGGGAAAAGCTAGTTAAATATGAATCGTTATCCTTATTTGAATATTTGATTTATTGTAAAACTTACACGTTTCCAAATCAAACCGAGGGTGCCTTTAAATGTTCCGTTACCAGCGATCCTCGATCCTTGACTCCTTTCCGGCGGATCGTAATATCGGTACCTGTTTGACAACGCTTAATGAGTTTCATCACAACATATACAGTACGAAATACTTCAAAGGAAACTAATTTTCTGTCGAAAAAAATATATTCGAGCAATTTTTCGAATATAAGATAAAAGAAATCTTTTTTAATACTTGTCTGTTTCTTTGAGTGGGCTAATGGATTTGGATCAAGCCTTCGGAGATTTAGGATTTATTTAAAATATCTTGTTGTTTTTTTTCTGTTAACAAAAAAGAGATTTGCAATTATTCGTTACCATAATCCGAATCCTTAGCTAACATCATTTATATAATACAATTTATATAGTTATGTTGGTGTATTTTGAATAAGCTAAGAATTGACTCTGAATAATATAATTTACAAGGGATATCTTAATTACCAAGGTCGGTGGTGCATTGACGATGTAAGCGATGGTTAACATTTCTTACAATGCCATTACCTATGGACGTTAGTGACCATTTATCATCAGGTCGCGCATATTCGTTCGCCTATCTATTATATGAAAATAAATAACAAGTTTCAAACTTGGTCTTTGATTCCAGTCCTCCCCATTTTTACATTTTGATATATATACGTATGTTTTATAGTAATTGCTGAATGTTTTTTCCCATTCTTTTCGAACCAGTGAACATTTAACATGATGCGTGATTGTTTTTTTTTTTAATTTACCAAATATTAATAAATAAATAAATAAATATGATGCTCAATCGGGTTCCAGTACTGTTTAGGTTTAAAAGTTTAAAGCCATATTCAGAGATTTTTTACATAGAAATTTAAGCGGAAATAACATTATTTGAATACTTAATATTTGGGTACATCAGTTAAAGCGAAAATTAAGGCCACCATTGTGACAATATTGGACATAGACTTTTTAAATTTATTAGTGGTATATATAAATAATTCATTAAAAATACTCTAGTGACGACACAGATTACATACACATTAAATAAATTAATATTAACATTTATTGATTTCAATGCAGGGTGAATAATAAATTATCTGTATTGAGTGTATATTTGATTTAGTCGTCGTCTACTCAATTACATCGCCAATACACCACCAACCTTGGTAACTAAAATGAGGGGGAAATGTTACGTCCATTATGCCTGTAGTTAAACTTGCTTACTTCAAATTAGAACAGCGATATTATATATTGTTATAAAGTGGTATATATTGAGTGGGTGGAACTTACACATGGAACTTCCACAGCACCACTACAAAGTGTGGTCCTTCTTACATTTTGTGTTGAAAAACGATTCAAAAGTGTTCGTGACAGCTTACTTGAATAAAGTATATTTCGATATAGATTTGTTTTTCTTACTTAAAGTTTAATTTCTTCGATAATAATGAGAGTAATTTGTCGTCTCGCCCACCAGTCACGTTGACTGTCGAGTCGTTCTTGTAAATCACAAAGTGCCAAGGAGGTGCCTGAACAAAAAAAACATTTGTGCATCAATGAATATTTTGGTAATATTTATACGATACCAACACGTTGAAATATACAAATCAAACGATTGCAAGTTTTACAATACAACAACTGTTGTTCACGGTAATTGCATACATATATCAAGAGTTACATAAACATTGGCTTATAGTTTATAAAGAAAAATGATATAAGAAATCCTGGCTCATTGTGTAGTTCGATTCAAAAGTAACTCAAAAGTAAGATAAATCAAATTATTTGTGATATGAGTATGAGAGACGGTAGTACCGTGTTCAAACCGCACTGTTCATTTTTCTTGTCTTTGATTTGTATTTTCCCCAAGAGAGTAGGCCTTTCCCCAGCTGTGAGGCTGTGGTTTTTTTACTTAATATATTTGTTAGTTTTATTTTCTTAAAAAGCGTATAACGCTTTACGTTGTCTTTGTCTGGATGAGGTGATACTTATTAACCATCAATCAATCAACAGCCATTCGTTGTCCACTGCTGAATATAGGCCTCTCCCAAGGTCAACAATAATAAACGTCACAAGTGATAAGCGATATTGGCTACAACAATTATAACATTTAGAGGACATACGTATCAAAATAGCGTAAAACTATAAGTGGATTTTCAACATTTTAAAAATTAGACACGTAATGACTTACCGAATTGCACTGAATCGTGCAGATCTTAATTTATACTCGTATTAATTCTAACCCACCTACCTTAATTCATTTATTATATGTGCTTCTGTTTGTTATATATGAAAACAAAAACCATTTGAAGCAATATGTAATAGTATAATGGTTAAAAAGTTGTAAAAAATTTAAACAACTTACATGCAATACGGGCACATTGAAAATTCTACCCTTGAAGTTCTGATAGACCTTATCAGCGGGTGGTAAGGCTGGGGATTTGTAGAGGCGACCTGACCACCAGTTGACGAGGGTCAAGTGGTTAAGCTTGTCTGGTGTTGCCTGGTTGTAGTATAGTCGGAATCTGTTATAAAATATTAATGTAGAAAATGTTTCTACTTATTAGTGATTGTTCTTAATATTAAATGAAGTACCAAATACAAAACTTTTTAAAGTTGTAGAGTAAGAGCCTGCGAATGTCCCACTTCTGAGCTGAGGCCTCCTGTGCCCTGAAGTTTCTAGAGCTTATTCCACCACGTTACTCCATAGCGGATTGGTGAAAACACATATGATGGAATTTCACTTTAATTAAACATACGTTTCCGCTGCACGATGTTTTGACCCCCCCGAAGGTTTTGAACCCTCCGAATCATTCACGCATTCTAACCACTAAGCCATCTCAGCTCGGCGAGTAGAACCTCTTCTAAGGTTCAAATTGAAATGTTTTTTTAAATAAAACGTAATCAATTTATAAGTGGATAAGTATATTATTTGAAGAACTAAAATTGACCACAAAACAAATACATTTTCCAAAGAAAATACTGAAAGCGAAACAGTAAAAAATATGTTTTGGCCAATTCACAATCGGCGTTTCGTTCAATCGAATTACAATGTACGTGAGAGTCGGCAGCTTTGTATTGGGTCTCTTCGAACTGGGAGAAAATGTAATTTCTGAAATACTGGCAAGATGGCACGATAATCAAGCCGGTGCATACTTGGAGGGAATTTAAAATGTTGTAATATTAGAAAAATATACAGATTTTAGCTTTGCAATTGTATTTTTTCACTAGATGATTTTAATAATTCAGTAAAAGCAAGTAAATATTGTTAAAAGCTATCAAATAAAAGCTGTAATTTTATTATGTTTCCAATTTTTAGTCGCGCTTGCTAATAGATTTACTACTTTTGTAACTGTAAGTTTTTTTCACAAGCGAAAATGCTAGTTCTAGCTAAATTTTGAATTAAAAAAAAATAAGTTTATCCATTAACTTCGTTAAGCTTTCTCATATGTTTTATTCACAGTTTGATGTTATTGTATTAAATTTAAATCACGAAAATGACTAAGTAAAAGTTGTACGCATTTAGAAGAATACAGTCCAAAAACCTCACTGTCATGTCATCACATTGGAGAAGTATCTAATGATGACCATGTATTGTCAAACACTGCTTAGAGAGCTGAATAGAATCTAGAAGGCGGAAGTTTTCGAGAAGGCTCAAGGCATCCATGTACTTCATAAATAAATAGCTTATGTTTGGTAAATCATGGTTACCAAAAAAGTCAATATATGATTAGTGCTAAACACACCAAGAATCCAAAATAAGCTAATTAACCAATATGTTGTTATAATACTTTATTATCGGTGGTAGATCTTTGTACGAGCTCGCCAGCGTAAGTATCACCCACTCATCAAATATTCTACCTCAAAACAGCAGTACTTGGTATTATCGTGTTCAGGATTGAAGGGTGAGCGAACCAGTGTAATTACACGCACAAGGGACATAACATCTTAGTTCCCAAGGTTGGCGCATTATCAATTTTTTTTTTAAGAAATATACAATGCAACTTTCTATGGGCGTAGGTGACCACTTACTATCATTACCTATACAATAAAATAAAGAAATAAAACTGAACATTACCTAACAACTGGGTAATTCGCATATTTATTTAATAAACGTTCACATGTAATAATGTATAAAATATCAAAAGGAATTTTTTATACGAGTAAAAGTATGTTTTTTCCTCAACTTTATTACTTCGGCGCACTTTATACAGATATATCGCAAGCAAAGACAAGCAATATTATACCGTATTAGATAAATGCGTTGCCGTATTGGGGTTATTACCTTAATTATTTCGCAATTCGTTAATATTATTACGGCTTAATGATAGATTCATTATAATTTAGTATAGCGTTCGAGCTGATTTACGATGTGGTTAACTGTATTGATTTATCGGTCGTATACTAAATGGTTTTACGTCTCTTTTCTTTTTGATATTATTGCTAATGAAAAAAAGGGACGGCTATTGATTTATCAATTAAATTTATGAATGCAGGTTTTTGCTACTTTTGGCAATTGTTTCAATGTTTAATATGAATTAAGTGTATAAGTTTTTAATTTGACGAATTAAAGCCTATAAAACCTTAATACAAACGCCGACTCTCGTGTGCGACTTCTTCTAGTTACTATGTAATGTTGTGAAGCACTCTGTATGAATTTTATCAAAATTTACGCAATTTCCGCTAATATCCGTTCTCATTACAAAATGTTAGCTTTATAGTTAAGTCACAAATTATGAGACCTAACTACAAAGCTACCATTACCTTTTTTTAAATGAAAAGAAAAGAAAATGATCTATACTAACAATCCACTAACAATGGCATTTTAATTCTATAAATTCAGCGTGGACACAGCAGGCGTCGGCGAATGGGTTGCTGTACTACAAACAAACCTTCAACTTAATAACTATTGAATAAAAATCCTATTAGTATACATACTAGCTAGTGCGGTAAGTGGTATTTTTAATTTTACATCATAATACTTACACGCCTGGTCTCGGATTTGTGATCACGGCTACTCGTATAGCCTCCTTGATACCAGAGAGGAACAATTTGCTAACTTCACCACGTGGCCAATAGAATATATACAGTATGGACCGATGGATATAATTGTTGATTGTAATCTATAAGAATACATAGAACTTTATTGATTAATAAAATTTTGATTGGTGGTTGGATTTGGAAATATATTTTGATTGAATTACCTCATAAAGTATATCTTCGCATTCCTCAGGTTCACAAAGGATCAGACTCGACCTTTCCTTGGATGTATCGAGACCTTTTTTAAGGTATCTGAAATACTGAATACATTTACATTATTTAACATCAAAATAAATCGTTCACGAAACAACAATAAATATTAATATGAGAATAGATTTATAGCGATTTGTGTATAAAACTTGTACCGAAATATTTATGGCTTCGAATTTAAGTACGACCTTATCTAACCACTAAAGCCAACAAGGTAGTCAGTTTATTTTTGTATGTATACTATTTAAAAGCTAGGTTTGATAACTATAAGTATATATACGTATCAGTAGAGACATATTACGTAAATTATGATGGTGATGTACTTCTTGACGTGTCCGTTAATGGCGAATTTGACTAGTGTCTGGCGAGCGAAGATGACTTGAAAACCCAAATTTGATTTTAAACGTACTGTTACAGGGATTTTTTTTTCTCGCTGGAAAAACGCATTTACGCGTTTCCCCCACGTGAGGTGGGGGGGTACTGTTACATGGATGACAGTACAACTAATAGGTATAGACATTAGGTAAATCCATATTATATTGTAATCGGAACTCAAGTATAATTCAAACGTAATTAAAATTAACCGCGATCCGTCGATGTCGTCCAACCATGATATATGGCTGTTCGTTTGACGCTTCGCCTGGATGATATAACAAAAAGTCTCTTGTCTCAAATTCAATAGTCAAATTAATTATAACACCACAATCTCGCCGACAAATAAAATATATAACAACTCCGCCGCATGTGAGACGTGATGTCAGGTGCTAGGTAAAAATAGATTATGTCCGTCTATGTTGGGCTATGTCGGCCTACCAAATTTCATCAAAATCGATTCAGTAGTTCAGCGGTGAAAGCGTAACAGAAAGACAGTTACTTTCGCATTTTTTTATTATTTTTTATCATAGTTAATAGCTACTTACTCCATCCTTGCTCTCATTTGTCTTTATATCCAAGTTGACTACTTGTATATTGTTATCACTTAGAATAGACATTATATCAAAAATATCCTCGGACCTAAAAATTAAACTTGTTTACAGGTAGCGTTCCCACGTTAATTACGTGCATGTGAAATTTCAACTTTACATTTTCTCTTGCAGTCTTTTTTGTCTAGTAAAGTTAAGTTAATTATTAGAACAAAAATACAAATAATAACTAATTTGATCCAATCCAATTAATTTGGTCTTTTTTACGTACATCGGTGAGTGGGTAGAGATTATTGACGGATAGATCAATTGATGGATTAGGATTGGAAATAATCAGAACTGAATTCAAGGAATTGTTGTACCTATTCTCTTTGACAGAAGAACATTTACAAACTACTTAAAAATCATAGTCAAAATATAAATTATTCAAGTCGGAAGCACTATTAAATCGAGAAGAAAATATATAATATGACAGTGAATTGAGAAGAACCAACTAGAAATTGAGTAGTTAGTCTTTTCCCACAATTACTTTTATCTATGCTATTTACCTTATGTCAGTTGTATTTCCCCTCACAATAGTTAGACTATTTGTGGGCAATCCTGCAGCTATATCCATCAAGGCTGTAGGAAAATCTTTTGGAAGTCTCTCAAGACTTTTCGACATTATAGCTTCGATATTAAAGAAACATTGAATTTCATGAAAGAATAAAACACATAAAAATATAGAATAATTCATCTTATGATGTTAATGATACTAAAAAGAAATATATAAGAAACCGTTTTCTCAAGTGTACGAAATAATTCTAACTCATATTTCATATTTTCTTATGTCTTGTCAGAACATAGAGTTTTAAGTGAACAGATATGCTTAATCTTGCTAGGCAAGATCGGCTTTTTTTAAATGCTCTGAAAAATTTCTTGCTACCTATCCAGACTGGCTTTCACAAAGCTAACCAATTCGTTTAAATAAAAAAAATAAAACAAAATAAATAAATTCTATATTGACAGCAATTTGGAAGATAAGTATATATTTTCGTATTACATACAATGATCGTACAACTTAAAACAATGGTAGTCGGATAATTATGATAAAATTCGCTCGTAATAAGTAGATAATTATATTTCAACAACAACGCTAGCATATCATTAAAATATATAAAAGTAAATAATTAACCTAGAGACAATATTTAATTATAACAACCAATTGTAAGCACCATCCATGTGTATAACAATAATTAATTAACTTATTAAATAAACAATATTTGTGTGATTACTGCACAGTTCTTATATTTACTGAATCATTATTGTAGTGGCCAAATTAACAGCTGCTGAGGCCCTAGCCAATTGAAGTGTAGAAAACTAAACAAATGTATGAGAATGACATCTCTCAACAATAAGTCACGTGGTGCAATCATACAATTTTTAATTTTCTATTAGCGTTTACAATTGTAGAATGTCAACTTGGCTAGGGTCTCAGGTCATTCTCATACATTTTTAGATCACTTAATTCTGACCGATATATTTATATATTAAGATTATCCAACAAAGGATACTGAGCTTACGATTGTAATGTACTCGTCGAATAATGTTATAAAACATGCGTGCTCCTTCAATCACAGAACTACAACAAGAACATAAAATAATGACTAAACAGAATTAAATTAGTGGTACTACATAAATAAATATAGGAACTACAAACAAGTAAAGTACATATTACAAAACAAATCTTATATTATACATATATTACATTGGGACGCTTTTGTTTTACCCCTGGTAGAAGTAGAATTCTAATATCTATGATTTTTGAATACAATAACCAATAAAAATAATATTAATACATTAATCATAACCGAATACACAGTAAAGCAACTGGCCAACTTTGGTTTAAAGAATATATATATATTTTTTTTATCTTTATGTATATTTGGTGTGCAATAAAGAGTAAAATAATAATAATAATAAAGCACTAGCACTTCTGCAAAATGCCTCTAGTCTCCGTGGTATGTGTCGTAACCTCCATATGAATTGACGTTTGACGAGCTAAGTGGCCACTTTTCATCGAAGGGCCACATGACCGATGGTTTAAAAGCTTTGCCATGTTACCTTACAAACCAACTTCTCCCATAACGACACTTGTACATTAGTTAAAACTTGTAATCTCCTAATCAAATAAATTATGCATCATTTATAAATAAAAAACAAATCTGTCTCATTAGTCAAATGTTCTTTGAATACTGAAATACTAATAACACAAATAATAAGGTTTATTTTATACTTAAACGCCCTGAGTAGTACATCAAACGTTTGTATGATTAAATATACTATTCTAACCTATAGTTTGTTATATCTTTCTTTCTATTTTTTCAGTGTAATTGTTCGTAACGTTAGGGTCGTTACTAACAATTACACTGAAAAAACGGATCGCACTCGTGTATTATATATATAATCAATTATATTACATGCAGTGGCGGTATTTACCCTATGGCTAATGAGGCAATAGCAAAGGCTAGATAGGTTAATAGGACGAGCCATACGATATGGGCCATCTGATGATATGTGGTCACCAACGCCCATATACACAGTGAAATTGTGTATTTCTTAAAAAAACATGGCCAATGAACCACCAACCTTTGGAACTAAGATGTTATGTCCCTTCCATATATAATTAACGATATAAAACGTATTTTTCCTTGAATTTAATCGAAACATCCCATCGTATGTATAGAGAACTTAATAAGCCCTACGTGTTGCTTGAGTGCTGTCATCGGACGTGGGTCCCTAAATAATTTACTACCAAGAAGGTCATATATACCCGTCATAGCTGGCACACCCGTGTAATTACGTCCGAAACTCCTGGAAAAAATAGAGTATGAATTATGACGATGTTATGAGTGTATGTGTTAATTATATAAATATTAATTAAGAAGTACAAAAAATAATTTTCTTTTAGATGTTTATTTATTTTTAGGGAAACATACAATGTGATGACATCACATAACATTATTATAACACACATCGGCTCAGCACCGATAAAACTAAATACGAACAAAACATACAATCATATAGTTTAAATATTATGAAATCAAGTGAAATCATTACATGTGTACTAAATATATTTTTTAACAAAATATAATTAATTAATTAATGATAACAGGCTAAATTGAAAAGAAGCTCGGAGGTGACGAATAGAACGTTACAGATTCAAACCTGATCCTTAAGGCTATTCCGGGCTCACTCCATACCCAAGCTTTCTGTTGTTTTTCTTATAATATAGGTAGGTGGACGAGCATATGGGACACCTGATGGAAAGAGGTCACCAATGCCCATAGACAGTGGTTCGTACATTTGTTAAAAAAATAACATCGCCACTGCGCCACCAACCTTGGGAACTAAGATGTTATGTCCCTTGTGCCTGTAATTACACTGACTGTCTGACTCTTCAAACCGGAACACAACAATACAAAGTTTTGCTGCTTGGCGGTAGAATATCTGATGTGTGGGTGGTACCTCCCTAGACGAGCTTGCACAAAGCTCTACCACCGAGTAAACTAACCAACTAACGGGAGGAGCAAATAAAATAAACTCATTCAATAAGCATTGTTAGTATTCGTTACAAAACACATCGCGAGAAAGAATCAAAATAAACTTACAAACATTATTCGTAACAAAATTTACTGTAAAGTCAACATGGGTTTACAATGAATAGAATAAACCGAGGAAAGCCCACAAGAAAGTGGGTGGTTCTTTTCTTGATCTTTCTTGATCGAATGCCTTAACTATGCCAATGGAGCAAATATGTACATGCTCTCTTTTATCAATTATATAACATTTAATTAAAATTAACATCAAGTATTGAAAACTAATTGCCATCGTCACATGGGCTTATATTCCTAAAACTCTCTTATTTTCCAGCTGAAAGGGCACTTTGTTGACACAGGGTAGATAAATAACGCCGAATCATCCTGTCAAGTTTAATTAAAATGCATACGGATGCGAACGCGATTCCAATTAATAATGCAGTATTTAATATATTGGATAATGATTTTTCCGTGTAATGCAGATATTATATATAATATGTTAATATATTTATTTCCTAACTAACTAATGTCCGGTATACGTTGAAATATGTATTTAAATTTTGTTTGCTAAAAAATATCCAACTACAAAGCTTTGCACCTTGATATTATTTTGCCGATTTTCTTTTGCGTCAGTCTAACAACAATCTATTTAAAGGTTACGACAAAGAGAAGAAACTTATATACATAGATAGATCAAATTTATAGATTGTATTATAACACATTGTAACAAATTGTAGTTATGTACAGCGATTATATATACCAAAGAAGATAGTAAAAAAACAAACAATAAATAAACAAAGATCCTGGGACATTATTCACACACGGCCATCTTATCAGTAAACCAGACACTGATATACTACTTTTTTTTTGTAAATACATACTTATACAGATAATTACACCCAGACTCAGTACAAACAAACATTTTCATGCACACAAATGTAAGTCCTGGGTGGGAAACGAACCCACGACCTGCGGCGTGTAAGGCAAGTGTCTTACCAACCACGCCAACCGGCTCGTCAATACAACACGAAATATTAATTAACCCCGAAACTACTCAAGTATAAATATTATATGTTATAACACGTGTTTCGTACGTCTAATGCATCAATATGCGCTACAGCCGAGCGTGGTAGACGATGGCAGAACCTATTTCCATTACCTGTTGTACCATCGCCTGTCCTGGGGGATGGAGCGCGGGAAATTCAAAACCAAGATCCCTGAGGCTTTCCTCTACTGTCGACGTGTGGTACAAACGCAAGATAGCGCGTTTCGATCACGTTAGCCAGCGAACGTTTAATTAAACATTTAATAAACAAATATAGAGCATTGAAAAGTACCATATCATATATGCTGGGTATAGAGCTATCAAGGACAGTGTTCAGACCTTGTTTCATTTTTTTTTAAACTAAGTGGAGCTTCACTGGATATGAGCCCGTGATCTTGGATCGCACTCTATGCGCTGGGTAATCTTGGCTCTATGGTAGTAAAGCCCATCAAGAGAACAATTGAAATTATTTTTAACCGACTTCAAAAAAAGGAGGAGGTTATCAATTCGTCTGTATTTTTTTTTTTGATTAGACGATTCTTCAGCCCTCTTTGAAGGTTAAATGCTCGTATTTCACGAACACTTTTAAATTGGTGACTAGAATTAGCTGCAATTTAAATTAATTACTCTGTTATTTTCTATTTAATAAAGTAGTTTTTTTCTTATTTGACATAAGTATTATTAACAAAGCCTAAAATCATAAATAAAAATTAAAAATAATTACTATATAAATCGTGACCGCGTGGAATTCTGGCAACAATGCTAGCAGCATTTCCCCTTTGAATCGCAATATAGTAGATACTTCACTTTTTGAAAATCAAGACTTTTACAATTTTATTTCCGAAAATGTAACTTATGATAACTACTTATTATTTGAATTATTTATTAATTTTATACAAGTAACTTCACTATTATTTTACCATTAATTGGGTTGACGCCCTCTTAATATCTATTCTACTCTTTTAAAATTTTACTACTATATATAATAGGTACTAGCGACCCGCCCCGGCTTCGCCCGAGTAGCAGAGAATTATTCCTAAAAAATTTTTTTTCGTAGTATTCTATAAGCTTTTAGCAACAGTGGGCGACAGTGGGAGGCGGGGGCGCGCAGGCGGTTGCATCACGCGTTAGTATGATCGGTGTGGGACCGAATTTATTTAGTGCGCGATAGTTTTAAATTACGATAACTCCTAAGATATTAATTTAAATTGGGTGTAAAGACCAATTATAATATACATGAAATGCTTAAAGTAAATAACGTATTTAATTTGATAAGGATTAATATCATATTCGTTTTTATAGCTTTCCAATTGTAACATTATTATGTAACCTTTTTTTAAAACATTAAAGTGGGTACAGTTAGCTATCCTTAAAAGATAGACATATGCCATCGCGGACTTTTCTGTAGATCTATGAAAGGGGAACAATTTCACCATACATTATTTTGTTACATTTCAAAATTTTACAGCGTTTTCGATGAAAGCTCCCAATCGGCTCGTTTTTCGACAAATTTACAGAAAACATTAATGAATTATACACGTAAACCTTCCTCTTGAATCACTTTATCCATTGGTGAAAACCGTATGAAAGTCCGTTTAGTAGTTTTCAGTTTATCGCGTTCATACAGACAGACAGGAAGCGCGGGGACTTTGTTTTATAATATGTAGTGATGATGATAAAATACATATAATTAGACACAAATGTATACACATATTCTAATCCAATCTAGTAAAATGACATTTTAAAAATGCACCATATAATCACTTCAGTAGTTCTTTAATAAGGAAATTCTATCGGATAAAATTTGCGATAACTCGGTTTTATATATTTCAAGAAAACTTTAGCTATCCATTATTCTTTTAAAATACCTTAAATTGCTTTTTGTCGCTATCGCTTGCACCATATTTCAGAATCCGCACTTTGTTTGAATCTCGGCTCTATTTTTACATGATAAAGACGTATTTTCGTGTGAATTATCCTTCTTGCATTACCTCTAATAAATTCTGTAACGTGGGAATATGTGAGACAAGTGACAAGGTTGTGTTTAGTCACTTGACGCGGAAGATCCTTTCAGCGCTGCGAAAGCGAGGAGCCCTTCAAATGTTGTACATGTAATAATTTAGTCATTTGCGGCTTGGAATATCACTGTTCTTATTTATTTAATTTGATGGTGAAAGATTTACAATGGAAACACACACACGTATACATACGTTTACGTGTGTGTGTGTGTGTGTGTAAGTGTTCATATAATATTTTAACAATTATTACTATTACTATTTACTATTATAATAGATATTATAAATTCTTCTGATCATGAAGTTCCTAGTTGGATATTATTTTAAGTTATTGGTTTATTCCGTTCAAAAATAAATGACAATAATATATAAATAATAAAAAACGAGGTGTTAATCACTGATTTTAATGAAAGATAAATAGTATATATTGTATTTCAATTACATACCTTTTATTTATATATTAAAATGGCAGAAAAGAGATACGAATAAATCTCTTGTAATCGGTGGTAGCTTTACACTGAATTAGCTGTAATATGACGATTCGAAATTGCTTTTATGATATTTGAATAAAGATTATTTTTATTTTTATTTCACCCCTATATTTTTTCACCTCTATAGGAAGCCGTTGGTCCTATTCTTTCTCCGGCCTTGTCAAATCCCGTCGATCTTTGAGGATATTTGCGCGCATATTTACGCCATAATAATTATATCTCATGTGGACTTCGCCATGAACGAAATTTGGTTCAGAAGCCATTCTTTTAATTTTATCTAACATTTATATTTTACTGTCCACACTTAAGATATCCAGATATTAAATTACTTGTTTCGCTCACGGATACTATTATATTATGATATTTATAATATTTATATATTTACCAAAGCGTAACAAACAAATAGGTACCGTACTATATTCCCAAGCCCCTTCGAAATTCCAACTATCCATGCTATCCATGCTTTCCTGGAAACAATAAGTGCCGAGATGGCCCTGTGATAAGAACGCGCGAATCTCAACCGATGATCGTGGGTTCAAACTAAGCACCACTGAATCTCATGTGCTTAATTTGTGATTATAATGTATCTCGTGCTTGACGGTGAAGAAAATCAACGTAAGGAAACCTTCATGTGTCAAATTTCACTGAAATTCTGTCACATGTGTATTCCACCAATCCGCATTGGAGCAGCGTGGTGGAACAAGCTCCAAACTTTCTCCTCAAAAAGAGGAGAAGAGGCGTTAGCCCAGTAGTGGAATTCACAAACAGTTTCTGGAAACCGAATAGGCAAGAATGCTGCACAAATTCGAAAAATAAGACTATGCCACAGAAATGCTACTTTAGTCTAATGATGGCGATTTAGTTGCGATGTAATTTACTTTTCTTCGCAGTTCCAAAGTCTAGGCTACGCTTGCCATTAGATGGCCCATTCGATCGTCTTCCTAAAATATTTCAATTAAAAAATACATTAGACAAAATGATAGATATAATTAGCGTAACACAAATACAATAACATAATGATATTTAATTAATGCTATACTAATAATTGCAGAAGTTCTTATTGCAGAGTGAGAAGTCAGGTGAGGTCGTCGCACAATTACAAAACAAAAAGAGAACTAACTAACATCTCATTAATTTGTAAAGGAATACTTTCTTAACAAATTGAGTGATTGTGACAAAAAGATAAGAAATGGAGTTTTCTATTTAAACAAAGAGGAGAATATTAAAAAATCCTGTATAAACGAAGAATCCGGAGCGATAGCCCGCGGCCCGGCTGCAGACAGCGTGCCGGAACTAAGTAAAGTGCGGTTGGGATATACGGTACCAATAGTGTGGCGGACCCATTATAGATTAGCTATTACGCTTTGGAAGTTAATCGTAAAATTAAAATTCCTATTTAAGCTACATAAAATCCAAGAAGATACCGAAACTAAATTTTAAGCCTGTACTTCTAATTAGTGTAACACGTGACATTTAAAAAAAAAGTTTCACTTAAAAGTTACATGTTTTGCACTTCAATGAACCTTACACATTGTGCGGATAAAACTTTTACTAAAATCATTGTTATGCGAAGTATTAGAAATGAGCGACGAGTCTGGGTTAGTGAAGATCTCCTGAAGCGATTACGACTAATAATATATTTAATATAACATGTTTTTATATAGCTTTTTTACGTCAGGCATTTTCGTTTAAAATATTCAGTTGTAACGTTAAATTTTTATTCTTTTTCCTTTTTAATTTTTCACTAAAAATATGTAGACGCAGTTCCTGGGAAACCACATTTCGCAAGCCGTGTCACACGATGAAAAGGAATTTTGTCATTAGAGGAGAACTGCTCAGTTATTACAATAACAATTGTTTCAGCCTGTGGTCGTGTCTAGCCGTTTTTTACATCTTTTTGAAAGGATACCCCCTCTTAAACATTTACGTCGTTCAATTATGTCTATTTCAAGAAATCATTTTTACATTGATTTCATTAACAAACATGACGCGTTGGCAGTATTAGGAATTTGTCTTCTAATGTTTTGCACTTAGACTAGGTTTGTGCAGGTAAACAGAGGTACATACCTCTGTTGTATAATACTTATAATATTAAATTAGCAATTCTTTGTATATAAGTATGTAGGTATAAATATTTTGTGTAACTCGGAAACAGTACGAACGATTTAGCTTAAGTTTTGTATTTAGATAACGTTTTCATTTTAAAGTTTATCCATAGGTATACCGTATAGGGATATCTTCTAAATAAAAGCAATTTTTACAAAAAAAAAACATTAAATAGTTTAATATCTAACGTCTTGGAATAAAGTCCTTTGATACCTTGACTCGCATTTCAAAACACAAAAACAATTGATGCAATTTTGCAGCCGTGAAACAGAATGCTTTTAATTTATCTTTTTAAGGTATCAATCCAATTAAACTCAAATTCTACTAAATAAATACGCGAATTCTACAAATATAATTGTAACATTATCGGAATCGAATCGAAATATAATCGTTGACGTTCAACTTTTTCCCTCATCATCATTCATCATTTTCAGCCCACATTAATCCACTGCTGGACATAGGCCTCCTCACTGGCGCACCAATTCTCACGGTCCTGTGCTAGTCTCATCCATTGTGCACCCGCTATTTTTCTTAAATCGACGTTACTTTACGACGATACTTTTTCCCTATTCTACAAATATAACGCCTCAGTTACGATTGGATTCGTCCTTGACGGAGCGTCAAAAGATAACAATTAAGTTTTACTTTGACATGATTTTTTGCCTTTGCATATGGTGAAAAATGGCTTTGACGAAATAGCTAAAAATATAACTTACCATATTTGTTTCGAGGTTTGTTTTGAATATGCTGCAAGCGTTAAGGATCCCAAATAAACATTAATGTTCAATCTACTTGAGAACCGTCAACTGTTTGCTAAGTTCTCCACTCTCGGGGCGTTTAAAAAATAGTTTCGATTGCTGTGCAATAAGTAAATGTAAATAACCTATGGCCTCCAGGTTTTTCGCATTTACTTTAACCACGTTCGAGCTGTTTGAAAATAACTGTTCCCATTGTTGTAAACGAAACGTTTTTTTATTGTTCAGTGGTTACATTTTTTTTATGTTTGTGATCTAAATTTCTATTGTATAGCTTTAGATTTTTTAACCATCGTTTACATCGCCAATGCGCCACCAACCTTGAGAACTAAGATCTTATGTCCCTTGTGCCTGTTATTACACTGGCTCACTCAGCCTTCACACCAGAACACAACAATAGGAAGTGCTGTTGTTTGGCGGTATATCTGATGAGTGGGTGGTACCTACCCAGATTGCACAAAGCTCTACCACCAAGTAAAGGTATGGCCAAATTGTAATTATTATCAAGCAATTAATCCAAAATTAATGCGCTGTTGTTTATGGGATCTAGGGTGTTGTCCCTTATGCTCTTAATTACAGTAGTACATTCATCCTTCAAACCAGAACACATAAATACGAACAACACTCAGTTATACGCGGACGATGCCGAGGGCGGGAACTAGTGTGTGATGCAGTGGAAACTGTCTTATTTATTTTTATAAAACCGCCATACGTGACTTACGGGATTGGAAGTAAATTTGTTATGAGTTTCAAGGGACTAATAACTTCAGATTAAAAATAGATATATGTATAGAAACTAAGTATTGGTTTTAATATTGAAGGCAATATAAATCAAATTAGTTTTGTATTTGAAGTTACAATATATGTTAAAGTCATAAACGTGTCGAATAGACCGATATACGTATGTAGACGTGAAAACTCTCGATCAATTGAGCAATTCATTTGGGGTTTGGCAATCTTTGTCAAGTCCTTGCGTCGACTATACTGCAATGTTTGAAGACACAAGTTTTCGACAACTGCGTCTTAACTGCCATGGCATACGGTGCCGAAACGTGGACATAGTTCATTTTTTGACCAAAGTTCGCGTATTTTCAGCCCACTATTTTACATGGGTGGTGGTTTTCAACTTTCCATCTGGTGAGCCTTCTGCTCGTTTGCGTCATTTTACATTAAAAAACAAAACATTTCTCGATGCATCTGAAAAAAAATTATATAGGTACATATATATCCAAATGATATATTAATTCTATTATCTTTTGATATAGTAAAATGATATCAAAATAATTACATGTTATTCAAGGAACCTTTTGTAAAGTCTTCAATCAACAATAAGCGTTCTAAGGATTGATCTCATTATTATATTATTTCGGCACGAAGTTTTCTCGCTGTAGAAAGATGGTAGTAGGTAGAAAATGAGTGTACTGTTGATTTGTGCCTCCGAAGAAGAGAGAAGAAGACGACTCCACGCTCCCGTGAATACTTGTTTTAGAATCAAATTAAATTCAACCGAATTGACAGCCTACTCTATTTTCAGTTTGACTAATATAAAAAAATGATATTAATTTATGAGTTAATAATTTCTGAAGTGCATCCACAAAAGCAATTTCCAATCGAACGCATTCTTCAAAAGGACGTGCTCGATCAATCTCACACAAGCAAGTTAGTGACGTTCGAAGCCTGTTTGTCCAGGGTCGTTCGTCAAATGCCGATGCGGGCTATCATACATGATCGCACGTTCCTAGTGACTCTACCCAGCGACAGCGGACGCCAATCAACCAAACGAACCGACTTATTGACTGTTATTGTGTATTTTTCGAACACAGTTAACCTAATTTATAAACATAAAAAGCCTAAATTTTCTTAATATAGAAATACTTTTTTTAATTTGAGACAGATTAAAAATATCAGTATGTTATGTTTGAGTGGGAATTTTAACAATGTTGATAAATTATGTTGATGTTGTTAAATTATCTTATAATTAAGCGTAGTATTACATAGCTATAAATTCAACAATACTTGCTAGTATTATTTGTTAGACGAGTAAATAAAAGAGATTGTAGTAAAATAGATACAATTTCGATTTATACCCGCATCTAGCTGAGAGCTAACAAGCTTAAAGGAATACAGAAACAAAAAGACTCAGTACAGTGGAGTTCTTGAACAGACTACAGTAGAAACATCGACTACAACTAGGAGAATTAAAAAATAATAAAAGTCAACGGTACAAGTAACATAATTACTTAAAGTTAATGCCTGTAAATATCCGTCGGAGAAATGGTTTCTTACGGCGTAATGTCTATGGTTAGTGGTGACTTACTAACAGGTCTATTAACCTTCTTCTCAAAAGAAAAGAAGAGGCCTTAGCCCAGCATTGGGACAGTCACAGCCTGTTACTGTTACAACCTATTATGTATATTTAAAAACTGCTGAAGTAAATGTTCATTTCCTTTTGAAAAAAGGTATTTTGAAGCTGATTCCACCAGGCTGCTTCAATACGCTTCACGTGGCAGATTTTGTCGAATGAAAATCTGCCACGTGTGAACTACGCTGGTTTCCGTTCGATATTTTCCTTCACAGCCGAGCACTGGATAATTATGAAAAATATTTCAACCTGCAGTTTTCAAAGCCAGAAGTTTGAACCAATGGACCATCATAGCTCTTCATAATGTATAAAAATCACCCTTCAATATTTTTTTGGCTTTTTCGTCACGTTAATATTAAAACATCGCTATAAAACAACAAGTAGACCGAAATATTTGTCGAGCCGGTTGTCGTGGTTGGAAGATACTTGCCTTTCGCGCCGCAGGTCGTGGGTTTGATTCCCACCCATGACAGACAATGATGTGCGTGTCTGTTTGTCCCGAGTCTAGGTGTATATGGATTGTAAAGAGTACCTATAGGTAAAACTATAATGAAACTGAGCTGAGCCTATAAATAAAGACAAAACTGCATAAATGGAATAATGACAGACGAATTATGATAATGTTTTAAGGGCATATTAAAATTTATTATCATTAGTGTAACTATTATATTTTACGTAAATTGAAACCGTGTATGTACCTCATATCAAATATGTATAATACCAATATGTTAATTATGTTTGTCAAATTCTGAAACATCAATATTATTGTACAGCGGCAACACAGCTGCGTGTACGTCATACACAATTTCCCAATTATTTTAAAATACGCTACACATTTTCGTGATGTGAAACAAACAATTGACACAAAGTCATAAACGTTATTCACGTATGCCCATAATTTTCTGTTAAAACGCAATTTACAAATGAAAATTTCTGTTTTCGTGTCCTCATTAATTATTTTTCGACAGCACATCGCGTAATCACCGCTTTATTACAATCAGGACTTGTCAACGTATCGACTTCGAAAACATTGCATTTAATTAGTAATAAAATATTAAAATTAATTTTAATCCAATATATTATACGAACATCAAATTAACCAAAATATTTTTTTATATTAAAATATTTACCATCATATTCAGTAATTGTTCATAAGCTATTTTCTCTTTGGTCTTATGATTAAACATGTCGTCCACGTTTGGGTAGGTAAGGTACCACTCACTCATCACATATTCCACCGCCAAACAGCAATAATAAGTTTTATTGTGTTCCGGTTTGAAGGATGAATGGAGCCAGTGTAACTACAGGCAAAGGACATTATATATTCGTTACCAAGGTTGGTTACCAAGGTTGGTAGCGCATTGTCGATGTAAGAAATGGTAAATATTTTAATAACGACAATTACATTGCAACTCAGGCGCGGACGTCATCTCTCGATAGCTCTTACCCATCGGGTAGCTCGGACGAGTTCATGTCTTTAGTTGTCCATGAAATTTTCGTCATTTACAATTGAAAATGACAATTAATATTTTTTATGGGTGATTTTTTTGCATAATATTTTAAAAATGTTTACATAAGTAGACTCGACTCACGATACCAAATAACCACTTCACGGGTCGGACACGAATATTGTTACAACCTGTATATAAACAGACATTTGGTTTTACAGTATTATTAAAGTTTTTGTTGTAAATGTATAAGATTATGCTAGACTAAACTAGAATAAACATTATCAAGATTATATGTCTACGACTTCCGTAGCCCTTGGCAACCCACACCAGCCGTTCAGATATTACTAAGGATATGATATGTAAAGAAATACATCTAAGCAAGCTGCATTATTCTGTTCATTACTAAATTTAATATCTACATTTCATTATTTTTTTTATATTTGACTTAAACCGAACCTTAATTAAGTCTGTACTATTATTATTATTAGTCTTTAGTCATTGTATTTATATACACCTAGATAATTATATACTATTAACATATTAATTGTAAGTGAGTCAACTTACATAGACCTTGCTCACACGCAGCCTTGAGACGAACAGTCAAGCATTTGAAATATATGAAGATGAGGTCATAGATAATTTTTTAAAGTTTTGTCATATTCCTCACAAACTCTTTAAACAAACAAAGATAGAGAACTAATATCTTATAGGCGTATCTATATCTACTACACAACAAAAATTAGCAAAAGCATTGGATTTAAAATGGCAAGTAAGGTGGCTGTAATTACATTACACTGATTAACTCAATATTCACGTTCCGTATAATTAATTAATAATGATAGTAAAAAGAACTGTATAAATCACGAGCTGTGCCCCGCGGTTTCACCCACATATAATTAATAAAAATAAGCCTTGAGCCTTCTTCGATAAAAAGGACTACACAACACAATTTTTTTTTTTTTAAATTCGATCCTCCCAAGTTCCTGAGATTAGCCGGATCAAGCAAACAAACTGTTCAGCTTTATATATTAGTATAGATTTTATTGATAATATTTGTCACATAGTTCGCGTTCAATTTAAATGCGAAAAAAATTGCAACATCTTAAATAAACTCAGTATTGTTGTTTTGTTTGTGTTGTTTGTTTATTTCTTAGTACGTATCCAGTCTTCAGTACGTATTCAGTCTTAATCCTTTTATCTTACGACCACACGCGAAATGTCGACAGTTTATCACCTATACCATCTAATTACCAATTTTCCAGTTAACTGAACGGTGAGACCGAATGATTGACCGATTTAATCAGAGCGTAGTGAATGAGCGGATCTCCCCGTTCAGAGTACGGTAGAAAAAATTGATTGCGTTGAATCAATTCATTTGCGGCGTCGACGGACGTTTTTGTTGACACCTTGGACCAATTTTTTTATTACCTCGAGGACTTGATCAAACTGAGGACTGTCAATATTAATTAACTCTAAATCTGGATTTTTTTTTTTTGATAAAATTAAGAGCGAATAATTGGAGCCGTTTATTATGAAAGCTTGCGTTTACGAAGTTGGAGCAAAAGGTACCTAGACTCGTAGAATACCTAGAGCTGGCAGATTGCCGAAAATATGAGAAATGTTCTCTTCGCAAATGTAGGATGCAGAGCCCGAATGGACCTATCAATCATTCGAATGTAAGAGCGTACAATGTAGACAGGTCGTTGATTAAGCAGCTGTATTACGTAAGGATAACTTATTATATTTCAGAATTTTGTTGCGTTGTAAGTGTAAAGACAATAACACAACGAATCGAAGCAGTTACAATATGAGAATATTATTAATATAACAACATACAAAATACAACACATCACATAGTTTAAAATTATATATTCAAAAAATATTATTTACTACAGTCCTTTTTTCTAACGTTGATTATAGTTTAAGTATAATTTTATTATTATTTCATTCTTCATTCAAACTTGATTATAAAAATACAAATCATACATTCCATTTCACGCGTCATTCGTTCATTCGAACATACTTTATAATCGATGGAAACAGGACGTCGCCGAGTTAGAAACGGTACTGGTAGAGCTGGGTGCATTTCAAAGGGTTAAATTTGCATCGCCCGTAATTAGACAGCGCGCTGGCTATGAGAAATTTGGAATTTATTTAATTACTGCTTTGTGCTTCCTGTAAATGAGTCCTCTCACTTTATAACTTTATCTGTAATCTTGTATTTCTATCCGATGTAAGATTTTTGTTGAAATATAACTAATAAATATATTTTATTTTTTATTTATTTATATCCTATATATTACAACATCTACTCTTACTTAAAATGATTAGTATTAAAAAAGGAAAAATTATGATTATATAAAAATCATATAGTATAGACTATCTCATATGTTTATAACTTATGTAATTTTCACATGCCCCTGTCAACAGATAGGTAATAAAAATGTATTTCCAGTGACTTTTTAATACTGCCAATACCATAACTAATACACGAAAACGTTTGCTTGTAACGTTGGTAAATTTACAAAACGTCAACAGAAAGGAAACAGCATATATCAATCTTTTAGCGCTACACTTTTATCTCGGAACTATAAAAACTATTATACATTTACCGATAAAAACAATTATACATATTATATTTAATTATTAAAAATACTTAGAAAATTAAGAACCTGGCTAACTGCAAGACCAACGAGACAGTCGTAATATTAGTTCATATAGCACTGTTGAATTCAGGGATATTATATTAAGTGACACTGATTTTTGATTTATATTGGAAATTATTTTATAACGTCTCCAAATACCATTTATAATGATAAATAATATCCCTTTAGTATGTTTTAAATTTACTTTTCAGTCGGTAATAATGAGCTAGTGTTAATTTCAGATAAATTTTATCAATGAAAAGAAATAAAAAATCCATTCATATTTTATTTTATTAAACATCTTAGAATCAGTCACAAATTAGATAGAAAAATATAAACAATAGCACATTAGGCCTACATTAATAATGAGTACAATACATACCTATTTAAAAAATCACACAATATTATATTAGAAAATACACAACACAACCTTAAAATTATTAATATTATAAACAATATGAAGTAAACGTTTTACATTCTAAGGATTTTAATTATCTGTTACATACCAGACTATTTTTTATTTTTGAACTCTCAAACTTTATGAACGACTTGTCATGTCACTGGCAATCTATAAAATCATAGGTAATACTTTGTTCGGCTATGAGTGAAACCATAATAAAGATGCAAAAATATAATTAACAACGTAATAATTTATCGTTCTTGTTTGTAGCGCAAGCTAGTTTAAACATTTACATCGATTGTTTTTTTTTCGTAATCATTTTGTACAAACTTAATTTACTAATATTAATTGCGAGTCAAATCGTCCGTTGAACAGAGCAATAAAAAGGTGTACTATGAAGGAATAGCCGATTCCCTACTACGTTACTTCTCCATGCCTAGTAGAGGAGTAACGGAGTAGCTGAGGGCTGACAGTGCGGAAAAATTTAACATATACACATATTTGGTAGTGGTTGCCGATAAATTACTAATCACAATTTACTTTAAAAAAAATATAACAAGATATGAAGGCAATACTTTAAATTGTTTATATAAGTTACTACATAAAATTATAAATAATAAAAAAAATCATCATTTCGTGATAACGCTTGTAAATTTATAATGCAATCCAATGTCGTATGTCGGCATTTTTCACAGCGGCGAAGCAGTTCTCACTTTTATTACTTATAACTGCGCCAGTAAATGCAGCAGTAAATCATCTATAGGCTAGAATCTAGATTAACGTTTACATCATAGTGCTTCTTAAAATTAAAAAAAAAATTACACTAAAAAAAAAATTAGTCATACTTACCATTTTAGTAAGATTATTATCATTTTAGAATCGCTCATACATATCTTATCAAAAAAAAAATTATATCATGTTAAAATGTTACGTTATAAAATAAACTCTAAAGTTGATAAACATTATCTCTACTCAAATAAATACGATTCAATAGACGATCTCCATTCGACTTCCTTCATTATTTATTAAAGCTAAAAACCCTTTTTATTAAAATCACCGAAGTAATTCCGTAGTAACGTTCGTTAGTATCGTGAAAAATAGTTGTTAACATAGAGTAAGACAGGACAGTAAAAAAAAAAGTACGTCATAAAATGACGTTAAATATAACATCCATGTACATGAAACATGTAATTAAAATAACAGTAAATTTATATACATTGACAAACATATTTCAATGAAAAAAAAAAATATTAACAGATAATGAATTTTTGAATGTTCGAAATTTGAATTTAGAACAAGGATCCGTACAGATTCATTCAAATTTTATAAGTTACCTTTCGCCATTTAATGAATCTCTATCATGGAGCAGTCTAACAATCTAAAGTACGGGAAAAACGACGAATGATACGGTCTTACGTACCAAAGCCTTTTCCGCACTTAAGGATTCAAATTAAATTGGATTTCGGTACTTACAGTTGCAATTAAACTTCACAATAGTTAATATCGAAAGGAATCACTATACAACCTGTATATTATGGAACAATATTTCGTCTCTTGTTATGCTATCTGTACTTGAAATAATATTATAAAACTGAACCAATCGAAACAGTATAAATTATTTTGCGGATGTATATAAAATTAAATTTTCATTGCGACAAAGTGCTTGAAGTATATTGTTAGCTAAAATTAAATTTAGAATATTTATATATACACTTTAAGTATACGTGTTTAATTTATTACGAGAATATATCTTATTAATTTTTATATTAAAATTCATACATTAGTTTTCAACTTATCTACGTGCTTCGTAATTGGAAATATGTAAAAACTAATCAAATGTTTTGCGTGACTTCGGCCGAATATTGAAACGCCATTCAAATATTACAAGTGGAACTTCATTATTTGAGACGCCGTTAATTTTAAATTTAGTATGCGGATTTTTTCAAATTTAGAATGCAACCATTTTTGATAACACAATCTAATCTGACAAGATTTAAAAATTAGGTTCTTTTTACATATGCAGGATTGAAAATCTAGGTCTAATTAATTGAGTAGTGTCATTTTATGCAAAAAAATACACCAATCCTCTTAATCCCTGCATGCAAAATAGTCATAGAAGTACGACATCCTAATGTATATTACACAAAACACATTAATTTATTTTAAATAAGTTATTAGCTGATTCCACGCGGAATAATTTAAAAATCCTTTCTGACCCGATTATTCCGTAACAGATTAATATAAACTGATTTAAAAGTGAAAAAAATAAGGTGTGAATATTTGCCAATGTCGCGTATTATGAATAAATATTATATTTAATTGGATTTCGTCCTACATCCAATAAGATATGCACGCATTATGTAATTAATTCATCACAAAAATATGCACCATTATGATTCAACACGAATTGATTTTGACTAAACGGTTCAATGATATTATAAGTAAAAAGGTGTAGATAGGTTACAAGCACTCCGTGAGCAGTAGTTCGAAATCAAGATTACTATCAACACTTCACCTCAGTATTATGTCACCATTGTCAAAGGATAGACGTCACGTAGCGAGTACAGTTATAATTAAAAGTGACCCAAAATAACCAGAAATCCCGTCGTGTGTTATGAGATATTGCACAAATTATACTATCAAAACTTCTTAAACTTAAGGATTCACTTCTCATTAGTAATTTTACTATTTATCTTAATATTTTCACAAATCAAATAATATATTCGTAAAATATGACGTTAGAAATGAATGAATGCAACAAAAGTATATTAATGAACGAGTGCAATAGAGATAGACGACGTTACTGATCATAGAGTAAAACACAAACAGTGGTGGCAGTTAGCTCACCTATAATAATTTTATATGTTTGTATAATTAATACAAATGAAAAAGGATATTAAATTATTAATTATATTATATTACTAAATTGAAATCAAAATATTTATAATCATTTTTTTCAGTATGTCGTAAAGAAGATGTTTATTTAGAAGTATAATTGTTTCTAGATTTCCATCGAAAGGTGCATCCAGTGGGTTGATATTGTTTATTTGATATTAATTTTTTATATTTTTGATAGTTTGCCTATTTTAAATTAATTTTTAGTACTTTTACAAAATGAATTTATGAGTAATCGCATTCATAGGCATAAATCCGGGTAAGAAAAACGTAGTGTCTGATAATTTATTCTATGTCGTTTCTTTGACACGAGACGATGCACTCTCGCAAATATATTCGTCTTTTTTTCTTTCGTGATACTTAAATCATGCCACCCTACTTTAGCGACGAATCGTAATATAGTGTGTATATCGCAATATAATGTTATTTATGTGTGCGTAACAGTGTCATTTTCGTAGATTGAATGCTATGTATGTAACCTATCTACACCTTTTTACTTATAATATCATTGAAACGGTTAATATTAATTTTATCGAAAAGCGCTACTTTGAAGTTTATTATTATTGTACCTATTCTTTAATAATTTTCGAACAAATCGATTTGTTTTCAAACAATTATCGATTAAATACAAATCATATACAACTTTTTTTTCTTCCACTTCTCAATATCAATTATATTTTAAATGATAAGATGTTAAAAGTTATTAAAAAAAAAGTGTGAGCCGAAATGGAAAAAAAATATGTCAAATATGACAGTTCTGTTGTTTTCTCATTTTCATTGAAACAAACTATACTATTTTAAAATATTAAAATAAAATAAAAACGTTATACTGCAGGAAATTACATAACAGTTTATTTTTAATCATCCTACGCGACAAAGACTACAGAAAAAAAAACAATCAAAAGTTAATGTCCCACTACTGGGCAGTCTCATAGGACAGATTCATGGGTTATATCAGCACGATTTGATCTACATCTCTCGGGTAACGCGCACTAAGCTGCAGCTTGCAGCTGGTTAGGTTGAAAAGTAGTAAAAAAAAATGTAGTCAACTAGTCACTGTAATTTTGTTCAGTCGTGAACGATATTAACGTCGAGACACTCATTATAAACCTTTCAAAGCGTAACATTTAAAATAGCGTCGCGTTGACGTCCCGGTAAATTGATTTGAATGATTTTTATGAACTTCTAATACTTCAAAATATTAAATTTAAAAAACATATATTCTTTGAAAGTATATAGAATACTTTTAAACAAGCGCTTTACACTAACAGCTCGAACACAACGCGGAACGCGTTCATATCCCACGGCTGGGATCCCATGTGTCGGGAATCCTACTTGACACAAACACCCAGCTAGACAATCGAACTCGTGACTGATGAAACAGCAATTTATTATATCTGCTCAAGGGTCAGACATAAACTTTTTAATCGTACAAAACGCTACGGGCAAAGGCTCAAGCAAAAAGTATCGTTATGAAAATAATGATTTCTGAACAATTTAGTATCAGCTTACTAATCAACTAATCAGTTTATATGAATGTGCTAATATATTATTATATCGAAGGCAGTTCTGTGTGGAAGCAACTTTACACCCCGCATACGTAGAAGAATCCGCAGACCCACAGTGTTTCAGTTTGATGAAACTTCGCTCAAATACGGAAAACTAATCCACTCGCAAGTTTTACTTCGATAGATACTTTATTATTTGATTAAGTTCAACGGTTTGGTAATGTCAACGGTTTATCATATATCTTAAAATAAAGTACTAAGTTTATTAATTTATATATGAAGATATCGTTAATCACTGTTTGCTAATTCCTAAGAAATTACACTAATCAATACCTCTAGTTCTAAATCTCCTTTTTATATTACTTTTTAGATGTCTAACTCAATTTACAATTTTACATAATCTTATCGTAGATAATAATTAAAATTACTTCAAGTTACCTATATCGTACCAACACTTGTTGCCTTTAAACAAATACATTTATTTTTATAACCTTTGATAGTGTTATGATCACCGGCGATCACTGATGGTCACTGGTTGTCATTAGTGATCACTAAAGGTCACTCGTGGTCACTGGTGGTCATTGGTGGTCACTGATGGTCACTGATGGTCACTGATGGTCACTGATGGCCACTGGTGGCCACCGCTGCTCTCACTTCACTTACGGTCGCTGGTGGGCATTAATGATCACTGATGGTCACTGATGGCCACTGGTGGTCACCGCTGCACTCTGGTCACTTCCTCGAGTTGATGGCCGCTGGTCTCGAGTACGGATGCGCCTGCACCCTCTCCCGTGCTCGAACTGCTTTAAACCCCACTGATTTCTCAGTGACAGTAGTCTTTCTCGAGCCGTCTGTTAGTTTGTTAATGAGACAACACAACATTAACACACGCAATACACGTTAGCCAGTTAATATTATACGTTTGTATATGACACACACGCTGTGTAATCGAGTTTGCCCCAAAATCGTTGTAGTTAATTAGTATTGATAAACACGTCAAAACCGACCCGCTACGAACACACATGGAACATCGAAATTAAGTCATACAGTGACATGCGTCTTAATAAGTTAAATAAAATACATACATATACATATGTTTTATTAATTTATCTGTCATTTAATTATCTACAAATCGATAAAAAATTAAATATTGGGGTTTAGTAAGTTAATGAAAAACTTTTTTAGGGTCACCACTTCTTGCTTGTTCATCTCACACGACCTACTTGGCCAAATCTACTTCGACGCAAGCAATTACAGGGCAAGACCTAAATTTTATGTGCGCAAGATACATTTTGCGAGGCCCTCTGTCTTAACTGAATAAAAACATATTTAGTTATGTCAACAATATTGTTAAATACCGGGCGCGAGGCCCCCGGCTCGCGAAGTCGTAGGCGGCCCCACGTCGCCCACGCCTTACCACGCTACTGGATCCAAAGTAAAGCCGTACGACCTTCATACGACCGAGAGGGTCCTCTAATTGAACACGTATTGCTATTTCAAATAAGTCTAAAGAGCTAAGCGGCGATAAAGGTGCAGCCAAACCAGCATCACAAAGCGCTTGTTTTGTGACATATTTAGGAGCTACGCAATGACATTATTTTTTTTTTTAATATTATGAAATTCGATTTGTATTTACTATGTGGCTAGTCTAGTCCCCACATTATCTAAAGGTCGTTTTCTCTTTAATATTGAATTAGAATATCAACAACATAATATTATAACAAGTCCTCTCGTCACGTGATGGATGAGAGGACTTGTTAGGAATATAAAAATATAATTTTTAAATATAATATTGAGCATCAACATTTAAAAAAATAAGAATAAAAGGGTCATGATCATAGTTTAAATAACAACCATTATCAACTTTAATGTTAAGTCTATAAATTTAACCAAGTCGACACACAAGTCAAGACAATCAGTATAGACAAATAGATAATAATCATATTTTTATCAAAAAAAAAAAAAACTTTTCCCACATATAACCAGAACCAAATAATTAGAAAGATGTGTTTAGTAAATACCCAAACAATTAAAAAAATAAATTAAAACATTGATTACACAATCATTAAATTTCATACAGCCTTACTTATAAACATTGTTTAGGGGATTGGTTGAACATTGCTGTCTTCTTTTTTCAAATGTCAAATCATTAATGACAGAAAGAGAGAAATCAGTGTTTAACTAGTCGCTAAGCAACGTTTATATGTAAAACTGTTATTTTTAAACTGATTCACGAGTTCAAAATTAACTGATAATTCTAAATATATTATATATAGCTAATTAAATTGAGTAATACATAGTAATTTATACCAAGCTATCTGCCCTCTCGTACCTCCCATCAACTGGAGGGGTTAAAATTAAAAAAAAATACCTATTTTTTTACCAGTTTTGCTTACATCATAAAATAAAACTGTTCCGAATTTCAAATTTATATACTATAGAGTAGTTTTAGCTGTGCGTTGAATAAATCAGGGCAAAACTTTTTAAAAACATAAATATAATGTATAGAGATGTTAATAAATAATAATAATCAATGACCATTAGTAAAATAACGCTCAAAAATTAAGTCAAATTTTATTATTAAAATTAATATTACGCAGACTTTTTTTCGTAGTTAATAATTTGATAATATTTTTGTTATTTATTTGTTGTATTGTGTTATTTTGACAAAATAATTTTATAAAACGAAATACTTTTATGATATTTTGTTCAATTATTTGATTTAGAATTTAGAAAATGTTAAATAAAAAAAGGTAAATTCTATGAAACAGTGGACGAATTGCCTTCACGTTTGTTTTTTCAATTTTGTAGAGTTTACTTTATATTTTTCTATACTACTATACTTGACTTTTTATTTTTCTTGTAAAATCACTACAATGTAGCACTAACAGCGTGGTTCTTTATTATCGACATTAAATGAAAAGTATAAATTACCCATAAAGTTTCAGTAGGTATTTTTTTAGAAACATTCACCGATCTAATAAACTATTTTTTATTCAACGGTAATAGATTTCGTGTTACGTGCAAAATGTTAGAAAACTATCTGAAACTTTTAGAATTGTTTATGTTGCGTGTTTAAATTTCAATCACACGTATTTCGCTCTCGAACAGGAATTAACAGTCTACGAACTCGTGAAGCAGTCTAATTATGGGGTGACAACGAATTTACCTACATAACAAGATAAGGGAATTATATGTGGTGAGTGAGTTAGTTAGTAGTTCGTTTAAGTGTAGCGTACCCTGCACGGTGCGCTGGAGCGGCGTGCCGTCGCGCGCCAGGCTCGAGCCGAACCCGGGCGGGCGCGGCGTCACGCGCCGCTGCGGCAGCGCCTTGCCCACCGCCGGCCGCGTCGCCCGTCCTGCTCGCACACACGCACCGCCATTACTTACAATACACACGCACCATATGTGGACTGATTTACTCAGACACTCACTACCTCTTTATTGGAATGTAATTTTTATTGGACTGACCGGGGACTAAAAGTCCAGAACTCTTAGGTTTTTGCGTATATATTTTATTAATTCTAGTATCTATGACTAATATTTATTAAAAATATATATTATGTACAAATATTAATGTAAGCGATGAAGCTTTCTCTTTTATTACACATTATTACTATTCCTACTGGAGTCATTAGGTTGAGGCCTTACCTTTATTATCATTGAAGGTTATAGTCCGAGGCATGGTGTTTGTTCTATCCACTAGTCCCTTTTTCATAGGTAGGACTTCAGCCTTCAACTCCGATTTCACTGGCAAATTTTTCCAGGCTTCAACTTTACCCGCAAGCACAAAGGTGGAATTTAAATCTTTCGGATCTAATGTGACATAGTTCTCTACATCAAAAGCGGGATTTAAGTTCATTTTAATTTTCTTTGCCGAATTAAGATTTCTTGTAGTATCTAAACTCTCCATGGAGTCGTTTATTATGATAGTTTCGTTATTAGCTAGCTTGATAGGTGTTCCTTTGCGTTTCTTTGAGAGAACAGGTTCACAGTTTTCAATGTCAGTAAAATCATCACTATCTGTCACTATATCAACGGTGCAATTCATATCCTTTATATCTAAATTATAGTCCATCGTTGTTGTGGGTTTGTCCAGGCTCAAAGTTGATACAAATTTGAAATGACTATCACTCTCCGTGTCTTTATCTGACCATGTGATCCCTTTAGCAGATTTCGCTTTCTTCATAATCTCTAGGTATTCAGCCGTCAGCGCCGGGGGCGCTTTGTCGTAACCTTTCAACGTCAAATATAATTTTTTCAGCATATTGGGCATATCACTCATGTATTCCGTAAACGCATTGATCTCTTCATTCTCTATAGTGAGCAATTTGTACCGTAAATCGTCTCTCGCTCGGAGGTGACGTATTTCACTTTGCATCTGTACTTTTTCGACGAAGTCAATCAAGTCTGGACAACACGCTACGGCTTCATTAAATAGTATTTGCATCTTCTTGAGGCTCTCGTTCCATTTAGTCCAGGCAGTCATTATTTTGGAGTCTAAATTGACAGACTGTCTCAAGTAGTTTTCGGCCGCACGCTCCTGTCTCGGGATATCCTCGGTGCACATCTACAACAATATTACAATAGCTCCTTATTAGAAATTTTCACTCGTTTATTTAATATTTGTTATCAGAAATTAATAATAAATAAAATAACCACTGTCTCATTAGATTCTGTCTGTTGTAATGAATAATACTATAAACAAGTATCGCTCGGACGGCGGGCGTACCTGGTCCATGGCGTCGGTGGAGGAGCGATGCGCGAGGTCGGCGACGTGCGAGAAGGCGCGCGTGCGCAGACGCTGGCGCAGCGCCAGCACGCGCTGCTGGCTCATGAGCGCCAGCACGCGCGCCTCCAGCGCGCCGTGGGCCTGCTCCTCCGCGGCAATGCGGCGCCGCCACTCTTGCTTTTCTGAAATATATACTCCATCGTTAAAAGCAAATCCCAATCAAAGTTTAAAAACACTTCTGAGGTCATCCATGTATTGTTTATCTTAACATGGAATGAAAGATATAGTTAGATAAGAGCTTTTTTATTACCTTTATCCTTGATGACATTAGGTTCCTTTTGGACCGGTTTAACGGCACAAAGTGTAAGTTTCGCCTCCAGTTCCTTAACTTTTTTCTTTAATTCTTCATTGATCTTCACATACTGTGACAACCTCATGTTACCATCCACAATATTTTTCTTTATGCTAAGCTGTATCTTGTTAGCTCTCGCTGCATATTTTAATGTATTGTATGTGTCTTCGTAACTTATGCTCGATGGAGATACATTTGCGATCATAACAGTTTTGCAATTGCCGCCAAGGCTATCCTTGAGAAGCCGTGTCAACTTCGAATCTCTAAAAAATAAATTTTAGAACTTAGTAGCTTTTTATGACAGTAATAAATTAAATTTTACTTGAAAAATAACTGAAAAATAATTATACATTACCTATAAGGTATGTAACTGCTACCATCTGCCAATTTGTTAATACAATTGCCGAGTGACAATAGACTCTTGTTTATATTAGCGCCCTCTTTGAAGCGCTCACCTACACACCCGGTGGCAGAAGCACGTTCACTGCCAGCCAAATCTATCATGGATAGCTTGACAAGACGTAGCTGACTGCTTGTTTTGTACCGCATTTTAACATATACCTATGAAATTTTCATATCAGCTATCACATATGTCACTTGAATATGATTAATTTAATATACACTGTCAATTATAACAATTAATTTTAATAGTCAAGTTTTAAAAATACGTTATGTCTGACAGGCCTTTATTTTACATAGAAAATATATTTACTTGCTGTTTTTAAGCAAAGGTTTTAAAAAGTGCTTTCGTTTATAGTTGAGGTAAATAATTTTTAATGATCTTTAAATGTTCACATTTAAAAGTCGTTATATATATATTATTAAAACAATCTTGTAAAACAACCACTAAACAATTTTCTAAAGCCAGTCAGTTGAAATATTACTAATCAGACACAAATATATCTTGTCTATATAATTAGTACATTTTATATATACACATACTTAGTCAACATACCTGAAAAACAGCATGACTCCTAGAGCTCTCAGCATTAGCATCTGTGGGATGTTGTGTTCTATTTTTATTGCCATTTTCTAACATGTTTAGAAGCTCCCGAGCTGTCTTTATGTTGTTGAGAGTCAGTCCTGCCACCATTACACCATACTTGGAATCCTCTCGAAGTTGTAGAGGTGTGTTAGACGGTTTGAGTAGGTCATATACACTCTCATTATATACCTTATAAAAAATTATAAAGATTAAATTTATACTATTTAACAAAATTAAATACTTATTTCATTTTAGATTATTTTATGATATTTAGATTATTATGGATACAATAACAATTTGATAACTGATATCTTATACTGGTTGAAATTATAAACATAATTATATAGTATTATAGCTACCTCTATATATGAAACACCAATATCAAATTCTCTCTCCTTCTCAAATGAGTTAATAGTATAGAATAAATGTTCCATTGTCAAGTAAGTAATTCCTGGGTGTTCCTTATTCCCAATCATAGTAAATGTCTTTCCCGCGCCAGTAGCTCCGTAAACAAACACCGAACAATTATAACCTTCCATTAAGGAAGTCAACATATCCTTCGTCGTAGTTTCAAAGACATCTTGATTAGTAGCATTTTGTCCACATACATTATCGAAAACAAACTTCAACTCTTTGTTGGCGCGCTTTAGAAAACTTTTGTTTGGCTGTTGGACGCCTTGGTAGAAAAATGGTCGTATTTCTTCTTTGGGGTCAAACACTAACATTTTATCATCAACAACATCGATCACCACACGATTATTGAGGTCCATTTCCCTATTGTTCAAGGGTCTTACTCGTACCACGACTTTTATATTCGCAGCCATATTCTGAGTCGATCCACATTTAGATGGTGCGAGTACTGTAGAACTTTTCGGCTTGCCCAAGCCAGGGCAAGCTCTTTCAATTTTAACCATTTTTCACAAAAACTTTGAACATCGATATTACTATCGCATCAGTGCACAGCAGAAGCAAGCCAGTCTTAAGAATGATTATTAATATCATATAAAATATTAGCTATACGCACACTTAAAAAATAGAAACTCAATGTCGTATTTTCGTTTGAAATTTTGAATCGTATTCGTAACCGTCAAAAATTTAAACTGACAGACGCAATCGGTAGCGAGCGGACGTCACGAGTCACGACTCACGCTCACGCATAGTATAAGAAATAACGTTCTGAAACAAATATCATGTTAGTTTGAAATATATTATTGTGTTGACTATTTGTCATTGTAAAATTTAATACTAATTAGGAAGTAAAAATAAATTACATTGAAATTAATTCTAAGAAATTTTATAAAATAAATAAGTTAACAAATAACTCAGTCATAATTATCGTAAGAAACAGATCCACTTGTCGGAATCGAGATTGAAGAAGTCGTTAATAGTAAACAAATAAAATACCGATGTGACGATGTGGGAGAAGTCTGCAGCAAATAGTTAAGTATTTACATAAGCAAGTCCTATAACCAAAGGCAAGATTTACTTATCCGGCTTATCCTCATACAAAATTAACGTTTATTTATACACAGCGTGGCTAAGACGGCGTCTTTATTGCGACGACGTCGTTGTATAAGAAACAAATACAATTTCCCCTTAATTTCCGCCGCTGATCTTATCTGGACATAACGAGAGCCTTAGCATTCAGTCGGGATTCTTAGTAAAACTTCGCAGAAACCGGAATTTCATTGAGCCTCTATTGTGTACAATACATACGCGTCTTGAACAGATTTCAATCGTGGAAGCCTATGGATTGTTAAAGTTTGCCAGTTATCGTTACACACAGATAGTGATTTTTGTTGTATGTCATAGGTCACAATATTAACTAGGTAACGATTTAGATATTTTTTATATTTCTTTTCTTATTCATGATTAATGATATAATTTATTTTCTAAATAGTACCTTAAAAGGCTATCATTGTTTTTTTTTAAATTCTAATTACTTACGATTTATAACGCTAGACCATAAATTTGATCTAGTGTTGATATAGTCTTTCAACGAGCAGCATGTTGTTTGTTAATAACGGCGTGTTACAGAGTGGCGAAAACACGACAAGTACGTAACAAGCTTAATAGCCAGATGTTAGGCGACGACGGAAGTTCCTGTTTTGTCGTTAAATTATATACTACTTAAAACAATAATATAACAACCTGCATCTGCCTCAACCACCAATCACACGGTCATTGTCTTATATAATAGGTATTTACGTTAAACTTAGATCATAGAACCACAGACTTTATTTAGTACATTAAAGCCGTATATTAAGAAAAAAAATGGACTCATTTTTTATATTTTAGTTAATTTTCTACTTTTTGATGTTGCTTTATTTTTAAAAGCTTTTTCGTTTAAGTCATACAGATTTAAGAGGGCCGCTCCACGATTGATGTTAAAATTGCTTCATTTTTTGTAATAAATATAGGTAGAGGTACAAAGAATGGAAGGAAGAAATTAAAGAAGCTATTTGGTATATGTGTTTTCTATGAGTTAGCTTAAGTATTTTATTATGAAACATTTTTATATTACATTCTTAAACATTATGGTGTAAAGAGAATGTTCTTGATGAATGATGGTACAATTTACAATGGTCGTGCCACAAGGATAAATTTTATGTCACCTTTTTTGTGATAATATGCCAAACGTATTCAACAATCAATATGAATTAAATACTTGACGAAAGCAGGACAAGAGGTCAGGTCAGGTTGTTTGTTGTAATGATTACCATATTGAGATTTTTTAATATACTTTTTGCTGTAGTACAATAGGTAGGTGCCGTAGCAAAAGAGATATCATTTTTATTTTGTAAGAGTGGGCAAACCGGCAAGATATTCACCTGAGAGAAAATGAAAGTGGTGTTGTCGGTTTCCGTGGGTGGTGATATGACTACCACCACACTTCTACTAAAAACTTCTACTAAAAAAAAGAAGGTGTAGTTCAATTTGTCTCTATTAATTTTATGTGCGTATATTCCAATCACCTTGACTGACCACTTAATGCCACCGATACCTTAACATTTCACCGTTTAATAAATTTAATGCTTATGTGAAATCATTACTTATATACAACCTTCTTTAAACTATAATTTGAAGCATGGATTAAGTATAATATACATAATTCCGCATGTATGCAGAATTTAAAGGTAGGTATTGTTATTAACAAAATTAATAAACAAATGAAGTTTAATCAGTGAAAACTTGCAACTACTGAGTCTCTTCTAGGTTTATCTTTTTGGTGTCGAATCCTCAGTTGAAACCAGACGCAGCTTATATAATATACATATACGTATTTATTTTAAATATATTTTGTATAATTTATATGAGGAAATCGTATATGTATATGAGAAAACTGTTTTATTATGTATGGTTGACTGGTAACGAATGTCTAGGAGTACCTAATCCAATCTCTTGTACAATATTTTTTAAGTAAAACCATGGTGACTTTTGTGTATATATGTATATATATATATAATTGGAATTAATTGCTTCATTGCGATTATAGTATTTTTAATAGCTATAGCTATAGCAGCTATACATAGAATATTCTGAAGTAGTAAGCTTAGTTCATCAATGCATTAGTACATTAACTATGCACTCTTGGTATCTGAGTCGATAAACGCCTAGCACGTATGTTCGTTTTTATTAAAATAAGTAATTCTTTGTACTATGCTAATATACTTTGCAAAATAATAAAATGTATAATATCACTTTAATGTAATTATTGAGTAAATATAAACACTATTTTTACACCAAAAGTAAGGTAATAAGAATAGGTTGCTTTTTTTTTTAAAGAAAAATTGTAAAAGCAAGATGCGCTACATTCACCAAGGAGAGTATACCTTCCACGGGAATGACGTGGGTCGGTTAGGAGTATGAAATACTTCCTTTAGGAGCATAAGATCTACAAACAAAATTGAATTTTGGTATGCACATGCCAAGTACTATATAAGCGTATAGTGGTAATAAAATATATATTTACTTAAGGTACGTTAGTGGTAACTTTTAACAACTTTTAGGGTTTCAGAAAGAGCTAATTATAAAATGATTAAATATTCAACTTACTTTACTTATTTTAAAAACAATATTAGAAATATCGTGTGATAAGATTTTGATTTTTAATACTAAATTGTAATTTATAATGATATTGCTTACAATTTTGATTTTATATAAATGAATGACGAATGAATGTTAAAAATTATTAAATTAAAACATCTCCACATTTTTATTATCTTTCTATTTTTAAACAATTCAACTGACGACGGAACCACCATTGCATTCACTAAGTTCACACTTAACCTTTTCTTTTAGTTTTCAACTAGGACTAATTAAACTACGCCAACTTTATAACTCTGGAAAAATGTGAAACATAAAAGTATGAACTTCCAATGAACGTATATAAAAATTTGCTTAGAAATACATCATTAAAATTTTGATTTAATAATAATATCACACAATACAATAGTTTATTACATTTAACTACTCTAAAGTCGTTTTAAATTGAATTGGCATTTAATATTTGTAGCAATATAGAAACTTATTCAACGTTATTATAATCAAAATATCTTAAACTGGCAGAAGATTGAATACGATACAATCAAAGCGGTATTTAACTCCCGCGAAGTTTGAGATGGCTCCCAGTTGCCAAGAATCCGCACTCAAAATCGATTTGAGCTTGAAATTTCTCGTTAATCGATTCTGATTCAGCGAGTTCTCGATTGAAATGGAGTTGCAGATTCCAACACGATTAAATGTTTGTAACGAAAGTAGTGTTTGCGTGGCCACTTCCCATGTGAGTATTAGTTTGTTTTGCAACTGAAACATGTACGTGAAATTGCTGCTCTGAATTGACTGTTCGAATTTTAGTTTACTATACTCCTAAAGTTTTACGGCAAGCCAATGATGTGCAGACATTCTATTTACCTAAAGGTCATGTAATGAAGTCTACTGGAGTAGATATAGTGACATCGGCAGAGATATAAGCTTTATGCTTTATATCACTGTAGTCAACGCAAATCAGCGATAAATCTAAGTCTAAAATCCTCTACAATTATAGATTTTTTCAGCCCCTTTTTCATATTTTTCTTTTACAATAGTAATTCTGGTATAGTAATAATTGTTACGACATAATATTGCGGCCCGCTGAAAGTAATTTCCTTATGTACGAGATCCGAATGACTAAGATTGAAAATGCCAGTCATTTCTAGAACCATTATTCTCAATTTTCGGTTACCCAGTAAACTAAAATCTGGTCCAATTGTTTGATTACTTTCTTAAAACGTTTTACATTCTTCGATACGATATCGTACTGTCGATTAATTATAACATAATGACACAGCGCCTTCTAAGTCACCAAAACGAATTATACATGGGCGTAGCAGAGGATTCCTCTAGAAAGCAATAAAAGTCCATAAATATGTCGTACATTTG
Organism: Nymphalis c-album; assembly: GCA_963151315.1. NCBI lineage: Eukaryota > Metazoa > Arthropoda > Insecta > Lepidoptera > Nymphalidae > Nymphalis > Nymphalis c-album. The sequence goes on along the minus strand of OY720591.1, from coordinate 10,533,997 downwards.
ACAAAAGACATTCTCCCTTTAAAGGAAAGGTTTCATTTACAAATTTGTGCCATGGTGAATTGTTGGCAGAATTTCATCCGTCCAATAATATATGTTCACCTCATGATATATTTTTTACCGCCTAGTACGAGATGAATTAAAATCACACATTAAGCGCGTTAGTAGACAATGCTCCTTCTGAAAATTCGATCCCACTTATTTGAGCCCAATAGGTTAGATCAACTCAAGTATAAATCAAATATTTAATGTCCAATGACAATATCGTTTCGAATGTATTTTTTTCTCTAGAGACGTCCTTTTGTAAAACGTACCTCTACTTAGTCAAAAAAAATCTTATAAAACTAATATCTTTCTCATCTAACATCTATTTCTAGTATCAGATATAAAGTATTTATAAGGACTACGTATACCGTGAAATTTGTTTGAAATTGAACACTTATCATTGTTTTATATGTGATTTCACGTAGTTTCGTCCGAATGAGTTGAAACTTTGTATTACTGTTGTTGGCGTATGTGTTAAGGATTTTCTTTTTTTATATAGGTGGAAAGCCATAATATGTACCTTAGTTCCACCTGCTGGTGACGTTCACTACGGTTATTAATTGCTTACGAAAACAATTAAAGTAATAGAGAAGCGCATGCCGGGAACAAATTCGAGCACTACTTAAATATTTAAATAAAAATTACTACACGACCTAATTAGAAGTAAAGTTAATTGAGACAAACTTTCAAATGAGATGTCCATTGACATACACGAAGTGTAGTAGTGTACATAATACTTTGATATTTATATATATTTATAATATTAAAAAATATTTATAAGAATCCCGACTCCTGTATTCTGCCACTATAGTAATCTGATGGGACGGCTATCCGTCACAACCGATAAGTGATCCGGCGCAGGATTAAACGTTTTAAATGCATTTAAGCTCCTTTTCCATTCTAAAGTTCCTTTAAATGCATTAAATATAACATCTTCAACTTCTGAACCACTACTGTTTTTTTATAATAATTCTATAACTCCTTATCATGCTGCGTCGAACATTGAACCATGACATCGAGAAATAAGCTAGATGATGCTGTGGCAACAGAAAGTGACATTAGACAAAAAAAATATTTGAAAGATAAAATAGCATCAAAATCCTGAACAATCTGTCATCGTGCTTTCTTCCTTTATGGAGACGCGTGAACGTATTTCATCCTAATCGAGTGCTACTTTTTAATGCAAATACGTCGCAAATTAATCAAAATTACAGGTAATATTTGTAATAATTATTCATAACTTGAGTGTTCGGCAGTATATCTGGAGAGGAGTGAAGTTGTTCGTGTACAGAAACCCCAGTCCATACTAGCAGAATTAACATATAAATTGTTTTGAATCCGGCGTCTACATCCCGTTAAATTATTTCGCGAACTTTACAAATTTACATGGTAATTGCTAAAACTCAAGATTTGTTGTAGAGCCCACGATTGTGCGGTTACACAAATCTGAGTGAAATTAACGAATTAAGAATAGGGATCCTTTAGATGAATTACGATATCGCAAACACACCTCTTGATCTTTAATCACTTAGATAACAACTCTTTTGATTCAACTCTTTGTTCTCATTGACAAGTGTGAACTGCATGGTACCATTTTGTCTGTTATTCTTCTCTTCGAGGAACTTAGTCTGGCTCTGATCAAACTATCACGAAGAATTACAGACTCTTCTACTTTGGTCATGCAACATAGCTTTCTCCTCCTCAATACATGGCAATAATCTACAACCAAATAAAGTAGGTCAGTAGTACCTATATATTATATACAATACAGTATTCTTCATAGTGTATGATTTATGTTTAAATACTCGTACTTACATTAATTTAAAGCAAAACTTAAATTCCAGTTTTATAATTATACATTTCATTTGGCACGAATCTGAATATTTGATTGGACATTTTCGACTTCAATCTATTCTTGATTTAATCTGATCAGTTGCAACTTTGTCCTTAATCAAGATAGTTCCTAGATACTCAGCGAGCTATCATGTCATTTCTAACTTTCGCTAATCTAAATAGTATCTATTCAGTACCTCAGCACTGGCTTAATCGATTTCACTCGGCGCAAATCTACATCTTGAAATTTACACCACTAGATCTCGTTTCATGTCTAAGTGACAAGATTTGTACGATTCGAGTGATGAAATCAAGAAGACTATAATGGTTTTTTTTTATTTGTTTATAGTTTTCAAATTATTGTAAAATGACAAAGTTAAACAAAATCTAAAAATAATTTAGAAATATTCTTTTTTTCCGTATAAAAAAAGGAAAATCCCATTTAATTGGCAAAGATTCCACCTCATGTGAAAACTAAATAACATTCCATTAGAAATAAATACTTTTTTCTTGGAAACATTAATTTTTCCTACAATGTTATTTTCACGAGGACAGGTAAGAACCTTAAAAGAAATAAAATAACAATGGGTTTTAAGTGTCCAGCCAACTCTGGTAATTTAGTAGCTGACAATACAAATTAAGAAGGCTAAAGCAGAAAGGTCGGCTCTTGTTGTCTGTAGGTACAATTAAAAATAATGAGGTCACCCAAATAGCTTTTGAAAAATTTCTTTATGTACATTGCCATTTCGTATTAAATAGTAGGTTTGTTAAATACACAATGTTTTTTAAATTCCTGCTCCTTTAAATATTTTTAAAGACAGAAGATTTGTAATAGAATGGTAAATTAGTTAAATATTTATAAGATACGTATAGATTAGTGTATTTTTATGAATTGTACCAATATTCTGAAAATAACATTGACAAAAGGTGTTGTATGTAAAATACTTGTTCATGATAATCTAAAAACTTCTGACGAATAAAGAGACTGATAAACGCTATTTTTTCCTCATATATTACTGCTTAAAACCATTTGATGTATGAACTGTTCAAAATTCAAGTAATTACCTATTCATAAGTTGTTTGATTTTACAATTCATTAACCATTAATTGGAAAACTGGTAGTTTACTGATTATATCAATTTAACTTGTCATGTCCAATTATAATTTCCTCGTAGTCATATCGGGAATGTTTTATTCATTAATTAAATTAATAATGTTTTTCGGCCCTTTATATCATTTATTATGAAATAAGGATATGGTTAAGTTAACATGGGCATAAATTTGCACAAAAAGGAAATAATTCGAATTTCATCCAAAAATTGATAATTTTGACCACGGAATATTCTAGTAATGACCGAACGTTATCTATCAAGACCGAACCAACCAAATTACATTGTCACGTACGTGTCTGTTGAAATTCATAAGTAGATATTTCATATTATAATATCACGAATTTTCCGAACAATTTTCGGATGGTCCTAGTAGATCACTTATTAAATTACGCTTTAACCGTAGTACTCGCAAATTAAATTCTAACGAGGTTATGGGGTCGATGAGATGACAGGTGACGACGGTTGCTGTTGAAGTACTTTTAGGATGAAATCGAAAATCACCTTAATTCTCAACACCTTTCTTACCCTTAACTAATTTCCTGATCGAATTGAAATATTTTCGAAAGAAAACATTACTCGATGACCCTAAACCAGATTTGGAAATTTCGAATTATTTTGTATCAATAGGCCCCTTGACTTGAGTAATCTAAGATAGAACGCGCTTGCTTAGAAGATATTCACTCTTGCCAAAAACATACCCGGATTTTTATCAAGAAATAACCATTGTATAAGTTATATTATTTATTTACTTTCCGTAGATTGTTGCATCATTAATTGTCTATTTTTAACATTACTAAAGCAAAAAGATCTTCTAAATCTTTACATGAAATGTATTAACCTCTATAACATCTTATTGAAAACAAATTTTAAGAAAAAGATTCAGCCACGATATAAGAGTAAATACTTCAAGCATCCATGTCCGTCCAATCAAAAAGTCTGGCTTTAGGCCAGTAAAGTAGAAAACGAATGAAATACATCCTAGATTTTAAAGGATTGTAAATTTTACGTAACAATAACTCACAGTGAGCAAGGAATAACTTAGAATGAAACGAGCTGAACTTTCAAAAGACAATGCATTGTAATGTTGTGTTGAAATGTGAAGACGACTTCTTATGTAACTAATTGTTTGCCGAGGCGAGTTTGTACAACGTACAATTGTATTCCTTGTCACCAAAAACTACATAAGAACCTTCTTATCTTTCTTAAGTTTATACAAATTATTTTATATTATTAACTCGGATATAAGCTTCGTCATATATTAGGTATGCTGTATGTTACCCATTCAACGTTGCACATAAGCTATAATTTTACTGCGTAATATTGTTTACATAATGAAATTTAAACAAATCCATACGTATTAACAAAGTTAGCGTGTTTTTATTTTATTTAACGACAAATTTTCAACGACAACAACGATATAAATATATTTAGCTGAATTTTATACCTGTTCCATTCCGATGGGGTTTAAATATTGCACATACTTTTGGTGCTGTTATATATCTCTCAGACTGAGTTGATATATTTTATCAGTTATATGTAAGAAACATACTAATATACTATTAACGATGGCCAAAAATTTGTATGCAAATGTAGTATTGACATAAATCAAGAATAATATAATTATGTTGGTTAACCCTATATCTTATCATCGCTCTGTATAAAAACTGCATACATATCCCAATGTTAACCAATTTCTAAATTATTTTCACATCGAGTTTGTAAATGTAACTTCATAATATCCAATCACCAGAATATAAGAAAAGTATACCGACATAGTGGTTGATAATCCACCTCTAGACAATGTCACCTAAATTGTAAGGATTTAAATATATATATCAAAACAATATTTTACTAAATACTGATGAAATAGTTAATTTTTTTTATTTTCTGAATTAATAACTTAATCTTTATTCATTTATTTTTGTTTTTAATTCAGTGTCTAACTTACCCTCTAGTACTGCTATTTAAGCTATCCTTGCAGGCATTGTGAAATAATGTAGCCTAGCTTTATTTGTAACAGTATGCCAGTTTAATTATAGACACGTAGTACATACATAATACAACAAGTATAAAGTATTAACCTTCAGACAGATCTTGAAATTGAAGATCACATGATTATTTGCCATTAAATATTTAATACACTCCTTAATCTTTGTTCTCAATTAGATTTTACGTATTGCCAACTTCGATCAGTAATGTACTAGATTAGCGGTAAGCGCTTTAAAAACGGCCCGAAAAGTAAGAACACAATGACTTTTCTGAGGTTATTTCAAATTAGTATGCTAAATTTATTACTTATTGCTAAGGAAATAAGGTTGAATATGGAACAATCGTTATTATACATTTCCTATGTCTTTCTTTCATTCATGGCGTAAGATCGTAAGTGAATGTCAATACAATTTAAACCACATTTTATTGCTCGGGAACAAGGCATAGTTTAGGTTAAAAATTATTAAACCTTTACATCGTTTTCTTCATTTAATGGTCGGTGCCACATTTGAGTAGTAAAGCGATGATAGAAGAAAACATCATAAAGAAAGCTGATCATGCATTCTGCCTAATCTATTTTCTTCAATTAACCTTGTAAATTAGCTACAAAGACCACACGAGAAAATGACAGAAGTAGTAATGTCTTCTTTAAAATAATAAAATTTAATAATATAAAGACAAAATACATACAGACTTTTATTAAGTAGTACTATTTACTGACTTCGACAATCATTTAATTATGAATTATATAGGTACTAATTATTTAATTAATTTATATCTAAATTTAATTCTGGCTGTGGAAGAATATGGCAGATTACCAACCACATGTTGCTAAGATAAATTATTATTAATGTGTAGACCGATAAATTATTAATACCTTACAATTTTAAAATGAACACGACTTTGAAAGTTCATATTGGGTAATTTTAAGTAATACCTGACAAGGGATCTTGGAACGTAATCAAATGGTGAAGAAGGCCAATTTTCTGTGTGGGCGCCCTCAACGTCGCAGCACGATATCGGCCAAATTAACCCTCTAGGGTTCCCCTACATTGATCGCAAGTTTCGTAACGTAAATAATTGACTAATTTTATTTATAATTTTAAATTAAATATGAAACAAAACCAATGGCATAAGCAATAGTATAATTTTCAAGCTAATCGATTCTATTTATTTCGTCTTCAGTAATTAAATCATATTGTATTAAGAATTATAATGAAGTTATATTATTTATTTTGGTTTTCGTCAATTAGAGAAATATTTATTTTTAGTTTATGTTAGCCTGTAATTGGTTTATATTTTTAACACTATTTTTACAAATACAGTAGGAAAAGACATTTCTTAATAATATATAACGATGGCTTCCTAATAAATAAATAAACTTTGTTACTAAAACATTCAATTTAAGCGGTATGACATCGGACGGGTACCCATTTATTATTGATGGATATTTATAGTGTCTTGGGGATAAGCCTTTGTAGTTAGGTACCGATCACACTACATAATATATTCTACTGCCAAAGTCAAATAGCAACACTTAGTACTATTTCTTTTTTCCTTCAAACCAGAACGCAACGACACTAAGATACTAATACCATTGCTGCTTTGCGGCAGAATATCATATCAGAATGATGAGTGGGTTGTATCCACCTAGATTAATTTGCACAAAACCATACCATCAGGTAAGAAAAACTATATTTGACTCTGAATTCAAAATTAGTATAACAATTTAGAATTAAGAAATAAAAGAGTTCTTTATATTTAAATCAATAAAAATGTCATTGATATCAATAATTTATTTATATTTTAAGTATTTTAGTAATTAAAATGTAGTAAAAAATTATACCGTATAAAATATTAAAATGAATATAGATTTTGTGTTCATTGTAGAACTACATTCAATAGTCGCATCGCATGCGGTAAACGAATTGCGATGTCTAGTTAGAAACGAATCAAATCTAGATGTAAGCAAGCGGAGCGTGCCTAACTCGAACCGATCCCTATAATTGAGCTGTTAGCCTCCAATCCGCGGAATTATTCGAATGCACTTATCATTTCTCACCTTACACCACAATTTAAATCAATTAAAAGTTTTCAATCTATCTATCAGAATATCGTCAATATAAAATAATAATCCAGATGTGATACAAAATAAGAAACATTCGACAATAATTATACCTACATATAAAAAGTAGGTATGCCACAATATGACACATGACTAGTGAGTACACATAAATATCAGTTTTCTACCTTCCCAATAAAGAAGAAAAATTTTTTATTTAGAAGATACAAAATATCCATAAATTTCATTTCCTAACGTAGATTCGGGAGACTCAGTACAATTTTATCAACTTCTCTTTGACGTATACGGTTTTCATATCAAAGAGAACTAGATAGGACGATGGTTAAAAATAAAACATAGAATTTTCCCAATTCTTCTTTTTTCTTTATGTATTCCGTTTTATAAATAAAACGATAAATACCACGAGAAATATTTATCCAACCTGTAAAATGTTAAACTTAAAAGTCATTATAAAACAAAAACTCAAATAATGTGTATATACAAACAATACTCCGCGTTATTATCTAAATATAATAGTTCTCACATTTCTAGCTGATTCACCTCTAAATAGTATAGCAAAACAAATAGTAAAGTATAGTATAGTAAGCCTTTTATTCCACACCAAAATATTTACAAACCAAATGTTTCTTAGTACAGAGATACCAATAAGAATCTGTTAACATGGAGAAAAAACTTTCAAATGTTAACGATGATTTGACCGAATACAAACACAGGTAACTTTTTAAGGCAATTTTTAAGGCAAAGGAGGTTGGTGGTGTTAACTTCGGATTGCTTCATAGAACTACTCGACAGAAAAATATATACAATTTGAAGCCTTTTTAATTAGCCAAAGTATGATTGTTATTATTAGTATTTAGTCTTTGTTTAGTCAACTATATACTATTTATTACAAAGACGTAAGGACGTCAAAAGTAGCCTTCAGACGGACAATATTATGAAACATATCGGGATAAAGTTATAGACATTTTTTAATACTTTTTATCGTTTCGATATATTTCTATCAACTTGAAATAATATATGCAACATAAACTCTAAAGCTATTATTAGATTTGACAACTCACAATGGAATAATTGTCACCTTTGAGATATCGGCAATGAGAAGATAATATGTATCTACGAAAATTTACTATGTTATTTATAAATAATTTCTTATGTGGTCAAAATTATTGTTCAATAGTTTCTTTAGACATGGTTAAATGGTTAAAGATCTTTATTCTCATAAGAACATACATAGGTTCACTTACATGAGATCAAATAATGTTAAACACATACATTGATATTTGATACATGGAATGGCTAGTGCTACTTAATATTGTCTAATATATATTTTTTAAGTAGACATATCATCAGTATTAAAAGTAGTCAAACAAACTGAAGTTGAGTAACAGAAAAATGTATTTAGATATAAATAATAATTATTGAATAATAAAAAAATAATAGTCATAAAAAAGAATCTCTATAAGTCACTAAAATAACCACCACACACAACTGTACAAGGGTATAGTGGATTCGATTCTCTAAATTGACTGAAAGTACTTGGCTTGAGAGCCAGCAGTGGAATAGCACGCTCTTGTTTTTATATTAAATTAAAAAAAAAAACCCGATATTGACATTCATTTTGATAGTTTTCTATTTCTGCGAAAAAGCAACCTTAAAATTTGATGAACAGTCAAAATAATACCAATCAGGTGTTCAGGTACAAGGCGAAATAACCATAAGGCCAAAAGGCATTTTAAACATTTATATAATAAAACGTGTATAATGTATCATTTCGTATGTTCGGTGACATCATTTATTTAATTAAATCCATCTGAAAGTATAGTGGATGCTTTTTATTTACTAACTCGTTCATTATTTACCGGGCTATGCGTTTCAAAATAGTCTTTAAAATATTCAGCATTTTTACCATCTTTCCTTCAATCCGGTTAACAAATCCCATCGAAAGGAATCAATCAAATCCTATTTATCATATTGATTAACTTTATGTCGCGACGTCAAATACATCGCCTCAGTTGGTGCTACAGAAAATTGGAGCCCCCGTCAGAGCTTAAAAGCTTCCAAATTGAAATCTCGTACGTGGAGCCTTTATTAGGCAATACTGAGCTATCAATGTCGGCCTCTTCTGACAACCGTCAGGGCTACCGATATGACTCGACGTTTCAATCAACGCGAGAATGTAATTATGGACAGATTTATATATTGATTTCAATATCGTAAGAATGTTCTGAAGATTTCTGTGTTCGTTCAGTGACATTAAGCTCCAAAGCCAAAGGCTTAGCTTACATTTTAGTACATTCGATTTTCTTTTTGTATAAACTGGCGACTATCGTTGACCTCTCTAAATAGATGTACTAAGTCCATTATTTTTTCTTTTTTCGTAACATGAAAGTATTCTCTGAGAATATTTAAAATGCTAACCTTTTTCAAACCTGTAGATGTCTACCATGGACATTTAGAATTAAAATTTATATGTTATCGTAGTGAAATAAGTAATATAATAACTAATTTTATTTTTACCGCTTATATTTTCTGTGTATTTCTTCTAGGCGTGAAGTCAAAACTCCCAACCCTACATCAAAGAGGGAACCTCGTTAAGTCTAGAAGTACCACTAACGACACGTCGGCCCGTCTTGACGCCTGTCCAATTTGCGTCAAAATATCTAGATACCGTAATTCGCAGATAAGATTGTTCGAAAAGATTTAAATCTTTTAATACGATCGAAGACATGTACGGCTAAGTTAATTGACACTATTTCAAACTTCTTTTGAAATGTATGAGTAAAAAAGGTAAAACCCTTAGAAAATTATAGTTATAGGCATTTATAACGTAGCCCGTAGGTACTTATCTCATTTTATCATCATTGTATATTCATATTGTATTTTCAAGTAAATTATATTCAGAGGTCCAAGTAGATTATTATTATATAAGCTTAGTTCACTTCGTTGCTTTTATAAAAGAAAATTTAATAAAAATGTTACATTTACTAAAAAAAATGTTATATTATGTTTTTTTTCCGATAAGTGAGTATACGCGTAGTACTTACGTCCCAGACCAGTACGAAAGCCTGTAGTAATAAGCTAAAAGGCGAATATTATACGGCCTAATATAAAATTTTATTTTTACGTATAACCCACACGCGTCCGAGAGTGCTATATACGAATATAAAACTGGTAATACACATAAATAACTGATCTTGGGCTTAAAATTACTTTCAGGCAATTTGTCAGGAAAAAGTGTCTCGCCGAAACAAATGGTCCAACCTTTTTCAGCCTAACGGAATTTTCTAATCTATTATTTTGAACATATTCCATGAGATCCTGAGCTAATACTTTTTTTTTTTGTTTTGTACCTTTACCAAATGCTATAATTCAATGCTTAACATAATTGCTTCACATCTAATATTCCTTATTAAATAAAAAACAAAAATATTTTTTTGTATTACGTATTATTTAATTTACATTTCAAATTCACATATATGTATACGAGTATATCACATGATATAATAAGTCCATAATGATCATTATAAAGTAAATTTATTTTACAAAAAGTACTATCATAATATTCTACAATTACTTATCATCAAATCATTATTAATTATCAAAATTATTTGAATACCTGTAATATAATTGAAATAAGCAGTATCGAATAGTTCGATTCGTTCATCGGACGTGCCCAACCCTAAAAAACTATTAAGCTTTTCTTTGAAAGTGATCTAATTAAATTTATAATGAAATTATATGAAGCCGTCGTCAACTTCAACGCCTGCTAAAAAGACTTGATATTTACTTTGAAGGCTCTACAGTCTACAGCTCTCTACAACTCTCTTTAAGAAGTTAATATGTATATAAAATATATAAGCTAATAAAAGTGAGGAACCGTCTAGCTATTTTGGTGGTGGTCCGTTAACGGGAATCGATTTTTTCGTCAATAACAAGGAAATTCGCCACAGTTTTATTGTTACTGACAAAATAATCGTTAAAACGTTTCATGATTATTTAAAACAATATTACCAACAAGTTACTTAATACAATATTTATACCATTTTTCTTAATTTTCCGAAAATAAACCCCAAGTTAAAATGAATATAATAAAAAAATACCTGATAGATCTCGTTTAAATTATAAACTAACTAAAAGGCTAGCTGAAAAGTTGTGTACTAACTATTATTATGTTAATATCTATACTAATAAATGAGTAGAATTAACTTTTTAATTCCTAACTAAAAATCTAACCATGTATAAATATAACGTATACAAGAAAATGCAGTGCGATTCAGAAATTTTTAATTTTTATTTCATTTAAAAAATATACCTTTAAAATTTAAAAAATTAACACATCGATTGACTTCTTAATTCGAACTTACGTTGTACCTATTTCGTGAAGGGAAGCGACACGCTACATATTTCATAAAGGCTAAATGACTCCTCAATGTAAAATTAAGGGGTGCACCCTTAAAGTCTTAAACATATCTCTCGACAGTGGGATCACTAATCGAATGTTTTATGGTGGAGAAAGGAGACCCTACTTTTAGTTTACGTTATTGTCCAAGTATAGTTTGATGAGTATTAATAAAAAATATTATTATTAAATTTACATAATTATTTTTATAAAAAAGGCAGTATTACAGGTAGTATAATATCCACTAATGATCTTGTATCTTTCAATGATGATGATCATACTGATCGATTTTATTGGTCACCGCAATCATTCTCATCTCTGAAACTATGGAGTGTAAAAGTCAGGAGAAGTATCTGTGTTTTTAAAAGTGTCCTTCAAAGTGTGTTAAATTTAAATAGTACTAGAGCTAGAGTGAAATTTAAAAAAAGGTAGTTAAATTAACTGTGCTGGGATAAGGCCTTCTCTCCCTTTGAGGAGAAAAATTGTAACTTAATCCACCACGCTGCTCCAATAAAGGTTGGTGAATACAAATGTGACAGTATTTTACTTAAATTAAATACTGAAGGTTTCTTTAAGATGTTTTCCTTCCGTGTTCGCGATGCATTATAAACACAAATTAAGTACATGAAAATTCAATGGTGCTTGAAACCGTTGAAACTGTAATTACTTATCGGTTAAGATACACGGATAACCACTGGGCCTTCTCGGCTCTTCAAGATATTATGTTAAACAAAGTTATAAATCCCAATTAATAAACGCATTTATGTCATCAATGCCCTCTAGCTACAGTTATAGCACTATTCTGACAATTTGTGAAACCCTTTTTTTATTCTCTTATTTATTTATTCGGTTCACTCCATACTTAGACTGCCTCTAAGCTGATTAAGATTGAAATCATTATGTGTAGTATCAAAAGAAATATTTTCAAAAAACATATAAATTTCCATTAGTTAGAAAAAAGATAGTTAAAGATTATTCTACTATTGATAACCATTTCTTTCTACCAAATCCTTTGAACATTGGAACATGTTACCAAATATGCCGAATCGTGATCGGAAACCCATAGTAGGGTTTAGACCAATATTTTTATGGGAGGAAGGTATGTGAGGCGTCGATATTTCAATTGTTCAGTGGACCGACAGAGTTTATAGGCGGGCGTCGAGTGACGTCGTAATAGGGACACAAACATTACCCTTTTAAATTGAATTTCGCGCAATTTATCAGGCGAGCCTTGATAAAATACGTCCCTCTCACTCCTCAGAACGATTTAATCCAAGGAGTGACTGTTATTTATATTAATCTCATTTCATGTCTAATTTAAAAATGCTTGCCAACGCTTACCTAATAGTTCTTTTATGTCAATATGAATTCGATTTAAAATTATTACTTTTTAGAAGCAAATATACCTAAAAGAAAAAAAAAACTTAAATGAAAACTTAGGTGACCTAAAAATGATCATTGAATTCAATCAATGTAAGCATTAGATTTAAATGAGTAATGCTTTTTTCTTATTCTATTTAAAAAACGATAATCTTATTATTTTTAAAACGTTTTCTATAAAAGTTTTTCGACGCGTAAAAGCAATATTGCAACGCAACGTGTCCACCCGCCCATGAAACTTCCTAGCTTCCAAGTAACTTTGAAATGTAATGCGATTAAAGTTTTCTTTGACAGGCGATAATACTGTCCATTATTTATTTTTATTTTATATTCTTGCAATGAAGTATAATAACGGATAAATAAATCAAACAAGGCAAAAAAAACACCATATACATAGTGAAACAACACCATTTAATTTTGCCAAAAATTATAGGTTTAATCGCGAGCAGCACCCAAAAATCAACAAAAACTATACGTAATTTTTGTACTATGTTGGTTATTCGTCATTATAAATGTATTATTTCTGGTTAAAAATTATCAAGTTTAAAAACGACGTTATATTTCATCAAAATCTCTTCAAGTAAATAAAGATTCAGCGTGCATGTTTCCAGCACGGAATTTTCAATTTTTCGACGCGACGGCGAGCTACGTAACGCTCCAAGTTTGATGAGTTCGACACACGGCCCCGTGTAAGCGTGGACTTGCACAATAGTTGTTCCATTCTTCTTTCAAACTAGCTCTTTCACTTTGATGCTGTTATATTTCGCTGGTCTCATGCTTTACTTTAAATTTTAGTGTAGAATTCTGGTGTGCATATTGCATAAACAAATTCTTACCGATATAATGAACTCAATGTATTATGGTTACGAATCTATAAAGATTTACAAAATATCTCTTTGCTTAAATATAACATATTAAATCGTATATAAGTACCGATCTAATATCGATTTAACAACCGAAAACAATTAATCGTATTAATTCAAATAATCGTTTCATGCATGGATTGCCAAGCAATATTAAATATAACAAGAGCAGTTGATACTGGATTTGTTTTATTTATTTGGTACGATGGTGTTCCACAACCCGCCACGTCCGCCGGAAGCGACGCCATGTTGACATGTCCGCCAGACGAGACGTGCTATTGGCAACACTCCGACGAATTGAGGCGGAAAATGAAAATAGTTTTGACAGTGTTCAGGTTTTTCTATAGTCACGATGAAATAATTTCTAGGCGACCCATAAGTGATGAAATGACATAATTATTAATTTCTTCAAAATGTATATGTGTAGTTACACTTTACTTAATAAATTTTTGTACTAAAAGAGAAGGTTAAAATATGATTATATAATAATGATTATATAATAATAATAATAATGTCCTCCTGACCGTTTTCGGCCACGGCGGCCAATCTCAAGAGAGATTAGCCAATTGCGCATGCGTTGGGCATTCTAATTCTTGATATAAGAAATATTAATCATCGCTTACACCGCCAATGCGTCAATAACCTTGGGAACTAAGATGTTATGTCCCTTGTGTTTGCAATTACACTGATTCACTGTCTCTTCAAACCGGAACACAACAATACCAAGTGAACGTACTGTTATTTTGTCGTAGAATTTCTGATGAATGGGTGGTACCTACTACCTACACAGGCGAGCTTACACAAAGCGTTGCCACCAAGTAGGTAAACATACTAGTATTAATACACAGAATGCATTGTATTATGATATACATTTTTTTAATATTGTTAAACTGGTGTGCTTAGTAATGCATAACTCTCAACGGCTAAGATTTGGAACTTAGCGCTATAGTAACTTTTGTTCAGCCTAAACATACCTATCCAACGATGTATTAAACGTCGCTATTGGAGGCGGGACCAGAGTTCATACTAATCCTTGCATCATCCTTTAAAATAGTTGAAAATAATGTACGTATATGGTAAAAATAATGATGGCCCGGGCGGGCCAACCAAAATGCGGGCCACTTGCGGGCCGCAGGTTGAGTGTCGCTGCTCTAGACACTAGACCAACGAGGCAGTCATGATGATGATGATGATGATGAGTCATAATATGATTATATAACGCACATAGAAACTGTTTATTAGATAGTCCTATACGCGAGTTAACGTTTTCGATTTAAGTTTACAAGTTTAAAAATGACACCAACATCATCGTAAAACAAATTATTAAAACTTAGCTACAATTATGAAAGACTTAACACAATAGAAGGAAAGGACAACAATAAAATGGTGGTAGATGTGCGCTTTAAAAAATTACATATAAACCAATCTAAATAAAGCTTATGCTGATATTTTTTTTGTATGTATGTATACAGGGTTATTTTTACCATAAGCAACAACTTTCGTCAACAACAAAAGTTGTTGCTTATGATGTTAGCTATCTAGTCTTGCGAGGTTGCTGGGTCATTAAAAATAACCCTGTATATCAAATGTTTTAGAGTAAAGACAGGCATAAAGGGCAAGTGAGAAAGCAGTAGACTAATAACGATTTCAGGTAGAGATCGTTATTAGTGTTTCCATCACCTGTACTGTAACATCTGACATGAAAACATTATGAATAATATTTTTTTAAATACATCAACATTTTCAATAAGATCAATAATTACAAGATTATAGAAAATTTCTTAGAACGCTACATTTTTTTTAAAACTATGGCGAACTAATAATAATAGTGTCTTCATTGTCTTTGGTGCCAACTGCACCGGTTGACCATTAGTTTCGAATCAAAATTTAAAAAATAAATTTTATAAAACACACCACCTGTCTTCAACATTATAAACCACTTGTACTTGCATGTATCACCGAAAAGAAAAAAAATACAATCTCGTAAATTATTTTGTTAAAGATATAATTAAATCTTTTTGATTTTATAAATATGACATTTAAATATTTTTATTAAAATAAACTTCAATAAAATATGTAGGTACAACATGGATACTACTTCCATTATAATAGGAAATGACAAATCAGTTGCCAAGTTGTCAAAAAAATGTCAGCCAACAAGGAAAATAACCTTGTTCAGGCTTACGTAGAATTAAATAAATTTTGCCAAAGTGGAGAATATGAGAGAGCCTTAAAAGCTGCAGGCAAAGGTAAGTTAAACCAATACATAAATTCATTCATAAAAAGTTCCTACCTAATGTGAGTTGGGAAGTTCGTAACCATGATTTATCAATGTTTGTACCAATAACAGATTTTTATGAAATAATTGTACTGGACAAGAAATCTTTATTTAATATAAATAAAATTCATTATTCCTATTGTGAACTTTATTCAGGAAATAATATTTTTTTTAATTTTAAGTCCTGCAGATTGCCCCAAATGAGCAAAAAGCATTTCACTGTAAAGTGATATGCTTTATACAGCTTCACAATTTTAAGGAGGCATTGTCTGTGCTCTGTAACTCTAAGAATGCCTCTTTGGCGGCTGATTTGCATTTCGAAAAGGCTTACAGCCAATACAGACTGAACAACTCTAAAGAAGCTTTGGAGACTGTGGATAGTGCAACAGAATTAACACCAGCTTTAAAAGAACTCAGGTAAATATAATTTAATGTTTATTTTGTTATCATTACAATAGCCAGATAACATTATTAAAAAAGAAAAAATTAATAAATGGAATTTTCATGTTCAAGGGCTCAAATTTTATATCGCCTAGAACAATATCAGGATTGCTACAATCTTTACCGTGATATTGTTAAGAATACAACTGATGACTATGAAGATGAAAGAAAGGCCAACATGTCTGCTGTTGTTGCCAACTTAGCTGCTCTGAATCCAGTAAGTGGAGAATACTGTTAAATTCAGAGAATTAGTATACCAAACCTATGTGATTACAAAAAAAAGTATTTATGCATTGCCAGTAGCTTTAGTATGCAACTGATGTATAAAAAAGTACTTCTATTTTCATTAAAACATTTATTAGCAAACAGAATTATCGAAATTTAATTAATTTATTCAATAGTCAGCAGATTTACCAACATTTGAAGAGAATACATATGAATTATCCTACAATGCTGGAACAACACTCGCAATGAGAGGAAAATATAATGAGGCATTGTCAGTGCTTAAGAAAGCTGAGCAGGCATGTTCGGAGAGTGTGATTGAAGATGGAGGCACTGAAGAAGAAGCCAAGGAAGAAGCTGCCATTATCAGGTCTCCTCACCTTCATCATTCATCGATCAAATTAGTTGAAAACATACTTCCATTCTCAACATTAGAAATGATATTACCAATGAGTACTGTAGTAATTGCTTAGGCATTTGTATAAAGTTGCCTGTAGCAGAATTTAAATAAATTATAATCTTCAAGAACATATTATGTACTCTGTAACTTACATTTTATTTAAATCACAAATTTGAAAGTACATACTACATTTAGCAGATTGCGTATACTAATAATTTTGAATATTACCTAATTTTCCAGAGTACAACAGGGGTATTGTCAACAGCAGATGGGCAAAGAGAAGGAAGCAGGGACACTCTATCACAACGTCTTAAAGGATAGACCCTCCGACCAAGCATTGATTGCCATTGCGAGCAACAACCTTGTGGTTATAAATAGGTAAAATAATCATTTGTGTTTATAGTATCAAGTGCACAGTGGTTCAATCATGTGAATCTTACCCAAAGATTGTGTATTCAAACCCAGGCAAACATCAAAGAATTTTCATGTGGTTAATTTGTATTTATATATTATCTAATGTAAAATTGAAGCTAAATTGCATGTGTCAGATAAAAGTCTACCCCATGCATAGCGGAAAACCCTCATTGGACTAGAATAGTGGAACATTCTTCTAACTTTCTCCTCAAAAATTGATTCCTTGGCCCAACAGTGAGATACTTAATGACTGTTACTACTGTACTATGTATAATATTGCTTGAGAAAATATTTGACCAACGCAAAATATCCCGCCTAATTGCTAAGTTTGTTATGTACATAGTAATTATATATTCATTCACCTATAATTGGGTATATAATTATGATATATAAAAGAGACTTTACACATGATGAAGTATATATGTATTTTGAAAACCAATATATACTTTGTTATGTTTTTCATGTGTGTAGTTTTAATGATAAGCTTTGTATGGTATATTTATTTACTTACGATTTTCTTATGTAATCTAGAGACACTAACGTGTTTGATTCCCGCAAACGTATGAAGGCTGCTACTCAAGATGGACTAGAGCACAAACTCAACTCAAGGCAGCGGGCCACCATTGCCTACAATCAAGCTGTACTTGCTATTTACTCCAATCAGGTACTGTCAATAAATATAAACATTTATATATTTAAAGTAGTACATAATAACATGTTGGAAGATATTTTCCTTATCAATTATGAAAGTGATTTTGTTACTATTTCACATCTTAATTACCAACACAATGGTTCACCATAACATTTTGGATACACATTGTGAAGCTTTGAGAAAAGGACATTGTCCTTTGGGGTAACTAACACTCTCGTCTGCTCGTTCCCTCCACCCTCCAACACTGGTGAAGCTGCAGTGGAAACTAATATAATCAATGTAAAAAATAAAAATCATTTTCAATTATCTTGAATATTTATCTGTGTTGTGGTTACAATATTTTTAATAAACTTATAACTAATACATTTCAGCCAGACTTTTGTAAGCAGTGCTGCGTGAAACTAAGCCGGGAGTTTAACCAAGAGAAGAAGGCAGCATTGGTTGAAGCTTCATCACTTGTGAAGGATGGCAAACGTTCTCAGGCAGTAGCACTGCTGCTTAAGCAAGACCTCACTCTAGCTGCTGCTCAAGTTCTTTTAGCTCAGGTAACTGCTTTAACTTTAAGACTTGACTGTCAGGATCATTGAATCGTTCTAAATGTGTAAACAAACCCAGATGCAATCTATTGTCTGGTTCGTGGTAGTCTGATTTAAAATGCTTTCTTAAATTCTACAGGGTGATCGCAAAGCAGTAGTCAAGTTGCTGGAAGATAGCGAATACAAATACAGACCTGGTATCATCGGTCTACTCTGTACTCTGCTGACAGCTGACAATGAATATGAAAAAGCGTCCAAACTTTTTACAGATGTCTACGAACACTATAAGGATGACATCGATGTGAGATATTTTAATTATTTGATGGTTGACATGGGAACGGTTGACAATGTATATGAAAATTCGTAGCATAGCTATGTTTTTTTTTAATCTAAATCGAGCATTGACAACTGTTTTTGTGTGACTTTTCCAGAATCAGGCGTCGCTGCGCAGCGTGTGGCGCGCGGCGGCCGAGGCGCACGCGCGCGCCGGGAGGGCGGCGGAGGCGACGCGCGCGCACGAGGCGCTGGCGCGCGCCGCGCCGCACGACCGCCGCAGCCTCGCGCGCCTCGTCAAGGCGCTCGGGGCGCACTCGCCGCGCGCGAGGGAGCTCGCCGCCGGACTGCCGCCGATCTCGCAGCTCGAGGTGATCACATCCAATCAACATATTACATTGTATCAACATTATCGAAGCTCTTTCCACCACGGCCCATAAATGACTACAGTACCGACCTTCCGAAAGGGACATATGCCGCAAGTCTACCAAATGATTTTTCTAATATTATAAAACTGCGATACACAAATAATAAAATAAACGCAAGCAGTCAGTTGATAAAAATTTTAAAATTATCATCCTCATTGCAATCTCAGAGATGAATATCTTGGGAATTAAATGTATATAATTCATAAGGTTTTATGCCAAAGGAAAATATGAAATATAAAAAAAAATATGAGTTATTTTCGTTTCAAATACTTTTTTTTTTTTTTAGGGAACAATCGATGTGGATGCATTGGAATCGTCGAAATGGATGATGGGAGCAAAGGTCGTTAAAAAGACAGTGCAGAGCAAACAAGAACAATCACCTGGGTATGCGTTATTAAAACCACATTATAAGGCTTAATTATATTCATAATTTCACACCATAAAAGGATATAAAAAATTGTGAATATTTATTGTATATAAAACTTTCAGAACACCCGGTTCAGAACTCGGTCAGAAGACAAAAACGAGACGCAAGCGCAAGACTAAGCTGCCTCCTAGCGCAGACCTCTCCAGACCTCCGGATCCAGAAAGGTAAACGATAAAGAATAAAATCTAATAATAAAAAAATTCAGAGTAGAATAAAATGACCACCTCTTGTCACTATATCATAGCATTCATAGCCTAGTAATAGAGATGTAATAGTTTACCACTTGCTTTAATGCCACATCATGTTGTGGAGAAGAATTTGAATATATCATTATACAAAATTGTATTTTGAAGAATATTTCATAAGTTTTGTAAATTTTTTGTAGATGGCTGCCTAAGTACGAGCGCACAGCTTACCGCAAGAGACGTGGTATCCGCCGTGACGTCATCAAGGGCAGTCAGGGAATGACTACCAATGCTGTTGATCAGTAGTAAGTATTAACTACATGCAATAAAACTAGCTTAATATATCATGATGATAGTCCTGGTTGAATTTTGGACACAGCGGCTAGACAGACCAGAGACCTGTGTAGGGGTGTTATAGTTCAAGTGTTTGTGCGCGATATTGTCTCCCTCTCATAGTGCGATGGAACGCAGATGGAGAGATTAGACGCAGGATCGACGGTTTTACTGCTCCGATAACTTCAAAATCATAAGAATGGAAACATTAAATAAAATAATATGGTTTGGGGTGAATAGGAATCCTTGATCTTCCTGATATAATTGGCCTTTTTGATGAACGTCAATTTTACAAATAATGATTTTATATGAAAATACAAAAAATAATGTTTCTACTCCACAGTGACATGAGCAAACATACTCCGAGTGCAGCAGCCACTACTGCGAAGAGTCCTCGTGTGGAGGTGAAGTCAGCTGAAAGCGCGTGGCAACGCAAACAGCAGCAGAAGAAAAAGGGCAAGGCAAAGGGAAAGTGGTAGAACAATATAAACATTTGACTTGAAATTATTGGGTTTTAATTGAACAAACAACCTTTCATCACATTATAGGAATTTTGTAAGGAAAGAGTTTACAATGATTAATACCACTATCATCATGTTTTAACTTTTAGTGTAAAGTACAATATGAATGAAAATGAAGTTAAATAACTCAAAATCAAACGAAACTATAACTACTGTTTAGTACTAAATATAGAGGTGATAACTCTCATAAGCATATACTATAGAGGCAATAAGTGTACTTAGCCTTTAAATTTGACTAAGTAACTATTTTATTATATCGTCAATGACGTTCATTCTGTCTTCTATAAAATCGCATCTCAGCTCAGGGTCTAACCTTAACAGGGGTGTAGGGCTTTTCATAGTTTTGGTTTACATATCTGCTGAATGTCAGTAATGGCCGACACATTATAGATTCTGGTCATTAGTTCGAGAGCACAGTAGTTGTGTAAGCATTTGGAATCTGACAAACATACAAGTCTACCAAGCAAGATAGAAATCTTGATTTTAAACATTTTATGCAAAATTCATGATTAATTATTAAAATTAAATGTTAGACATAAGTTATCATAATTTAACGAAATATTAAAAATTAAAATGTACTATTATGTTAGCCTCACTGACCTATGTATCTGAAAGGCCCATACTACATGTGTACTGAAACTGCAGAAATCACAGCCTAATGCGATTCTTTCTTTATTGTATAAATGCTATTTTCAGAGAACATCCCAATAATTTTTCAGTTTAACCCAGGATTTCTAATCCAAGATCACAGCGTCTTAAACAGTAAAGCCAGCAACTACAGCTACTAAATTAACTATGTAGTTAACTAGACAGTTAATAAATAAAAATGCTCTGTATAAAATTGTTATTTATTTATTTTTAATAAATGTTAAGACTATCTTTTCGCATTATTCCTCTTAGATTTACCAGGCCTCTGATTCTTCTTTTTATTATTAGGCTTAAAAGACTTAGATTTATGATTGAATGGTTTCTTCTTGGCAGAACTATTAAAACCGTCCATTTGATTCGTAGATTCTCTGGTATTCAGTTTGGATCCTTTCTTTTTGCCTCCATAGCCAAACTTTTTGTCTTTCATTGCTCGTTTCTTGTTTACATTATTTTTGGGGTTACCTTTACCCATGTTTTTACCTTTATTGTCCTCTAAAAAGTCTAAATCTGATGATTTACCTTTTCTTACTCTCTTGAGTTGCTCTAGCATTTCCCTTTTGTCTGCTGCTTGTTTCAATTTTGTGTCAATCTGTAATAAAGTCGATATGAATTAAGCAAATTACATTTATTTTAAACATTATAAAAAATATCACATTTTCCTAACAAGATTTATCAGACATATCAACTAAGATTATTGATTTCATAAAATATGTTAACTTTAGTTTACTTTTCATGAATTTATATATAAAGCTATTCTAACTTGTCAATACAAAATATATAATTGTTTTTCTTGATTAATTTAAATTTGAAACAATAATAAAATGTAATAATATAATTACCTGAACTCTCTTTCCTATTTTCTTTTGTTCTCTCAATTGTCGCACCTTTTCTGTGCGAGCTTGGGTAGCCTGTTTAGACATTAAGTTCTTGCGAACCTTTTGCATGTGCTCATCTGATTTCGCCATTTCAGCAAAGTAGTCATCAGGCCTGTGAACAGATGTATTAATTATAAGTCTTCCTCGGGGTTTTATTATTCACATAACTTATATAACAATTTAATTGGTCCAACCTTATTAAGTATCAGCTTTCTTAAGATTTTAAGTTCTAGCTGAGTGCAGAATTATACGAATAAAATAAAGTTAATTTTAATATAATAATGGCATTAGTCAAATAATAAAACTGTATCAGCTGTTATGTTCAAATATAAACTACCTGGGATTAGAACTATTATTGAATTTATCTCTATTTACCTTTTTGTGGGTATATTTAGTTCTTTGAGTCGTTTGATTCCATCAACTGCTGCAGCTTGTGCTTGACGATGAATAAGATTCTCTCGTTTAAATTCATTCAAAACAGGGTCTTGACTTGGGTCATATGCTAGTTTACCTTTAGTATTTTCTGCTATATTCCTTAAAAAAATATAAAATATGTAAATACATTTGTCATAATAAATCACAACTGAAATTCTACATCATGCCTAAAATTTATTAATTAGACTATAATTAAGATATCTATCTCCTATTCCTCAATGTCTTATTTTTATGAATACTTACTTTCGCCTTTGTGCTGTTTGTTGCATCTGTAAAGCAACATCGGGTGCCATTGGAGCTACAGCCGTCACTAAATCTAATGTTTCTACCCATGGTAGTTTTAATTCAAATTCCTTTAACTTCGCTTTTATATCTGCTACATTATTCGTAAATTTCTTTTCAATTTTCTCAATTTCTTCATTAAGACCCGGTTTAAGAATACCTTTGGCAAAAGCTTCTTGGAGCTATAGAAAAAAAACATAAATGAAACACATGTACCAAAAAATACACTATCATAAATCATTAAAGCAATATTACCTCTTCATCGGAGTCCACTTCAGTGTCACTATCGTTGAGTATAAAGTCACTCATTTTATGATTTTATTTAAATAACTATAATAACTTGAAGTTCGAAGACACTAACACAAGAAACAACATAACCTCTATAAGAATTATTTAAAAATGACAAGTTGACAACAACGTGCGAGTGACATCACAGAGTAATAAGCAAAACTGCAAAACATAGTAATTAATGATGTACTCTGTGGTAGTGAACACAGAATACAAAAACCAAATATTTCATAGTCAGATTTAAAATGTAATTTAATATATAATATTATTATTAATAATTTCATATATTAAAATTGTCTACGTTTTATTTGTACATTTTTTGAAGTGAAACTTCTTTAGAATCGTTGTGATTTCAAACCGGATGCAACGGAAAAAACGACAGGTAAGAGACACAAATACAAAAATGTGTAGGATGAAGCCAGCAAAGAATGAGACAGAAATATACATACTATTTTATATTATTTCATTTGTCGATTTACTGAAGTTTCACTTCTATCGTGTGTGAATAGCACACACACCTTTTTTTTGTATTAATATTACCTTTTGAAAGAAGACAAGGCGGCAGAACCATAACGATGTCATAGATATTAATTTAATAGAGCAAAGCAAGAAATAGAAAGTGATTTTAAAAAGTGTATATTATAAATTAATTACAAACGTAAACTAAAAACAAAAATACTAAAAAACGTACCAACGTCATGCTCATCGTGAAAGAACAAAAGTAGTAAGGTTATACGAGCATTAAAATAAAGAGAAACCTTTATTTATTTAATGTACTACAGCAATACGCGATTATATCGACCCCAGCACAAAAAACGTGCAATATTTTGTTAAATGCTTGTTTGAACTAGCATCAAAATTAATAGCAGGATTTGTACACATACATACAACATATTATATTAACTTGGGATGATAATTAAAAAAAATATCCTGGAAAATTCATATAGTCGGTAATTTAATTAGCAACAAACTATTTAATAATTCAATAATATACGATGACGTATCTTTATTTAATAAATTAAACTAAAAATATAGGTACATTTTGTTATACACAGATTTTAACAGTAAGTATAAGCATAAATTAACGACTTTATAATTGTAATTGTTGTTGTGTTGTATACACAGGCTATTTTTGACCATGTTGTGTTGCGTGCACAAATAAAAGTTAACAGAGCAATTATATTATACATGTGACAATAAATACATTTAAACTAATATAAATACATAATATATAATATAAATATATAAATACATTTATTTAAATTTATAAAACCTTTAAAGCTTAAATGTCTTTAAAATAATATAAATTAGTCTATAAATAAGACTGTAATATAATATAGACTTCGGACATAAATGAATACATGAAAAAAAAAAGATTTTACACACTTTTGTCGTACTGTCGTATTCGGAGCGTGCACGACATTAGCGCCATCTTCCAAACGCAGTTTTAGGGGCATATGTCAAAAAATTAATATAAAGAGCTTGTTTATTTTGTATGGATTAGAATAAATAAAAAATATTTAGAAAGACAATAAATGGTATTTATAGAGGAATTTCTTAAAAACTGTTTATGGAAAAAAATTACGTTATTATAAAAACTGGTTTTGAGAGTGTAAAACACACAATAAGTTTCCAGCCCCAAACTATGCTAAAAGAAAATAAATTGGTGTTAGTAGAACATGTAAGGAATGTAGAAGAACTGAGAACTATTTAATACGAGCCACCATCATTCGTCAAACATCGGTGACCTCAACACCCTATAAAATTAGTTTAAACGTTTAAATTAATACATAAAACGTGCAACAGTTTTTATCTTTTTTTCTTGAATTATTTGTGAAGTTGTTGCTATATCTACTTGAATTTCAGCATCACAGCGATCAGTGTTAATAAATGTATTGTAAATAAAGGTACATCCTCGGTTGAACAGAAGAGGTTGAGTTTGATGTAATTCATTTCTTTCTTCCATTATAATTTCATTTATCATGGTATCCGAGACTACTGTTGTTGTGGTGTCTGCAAAATGTGTGGTTCTTCGTTTTAATAGGCGTGTATGCATGTGACTCGTTAATTTTCTGCTGTCGATTATAGGGAATATTGTGAGAACATAACTCGGACCTGCTTGCGCGTCTGATTTTTTACCTCCTATGAAATGTTCACTGTAAATTTTTTCGTCGGGGTTTGAAGACCATGGCGACCATGGTGATGTTGATGGATATCAACACTATAAAAAAATAATTAATTACTCAATTAATATCCTATAAAATGCAACTTCAACTTCATTTTTCCTTTTTACAGCAGCTAATAATAATAATCTTTGATCTAATTTCCAGGAAATTTTAGGAAAAACATAAAATTTGCAATTATTTATTCTATTTCTGCTGTTATTTTTGCAGTCTACGATACAACATCAATAATGATTCATTTTCAAAAATTTCAAACCAACTTTGACAAGTTTATTGTTTACTGACTTTTGTCCCCTTTTGTTGCACATTTCTGCCGCGACAAGCGCAGCGATCGTTTTCTTTACCCCTTCCACCCACTTCGCACGTTCCGAATATTAGATGTCTTTATTTCATTCATACACGAAAGGACGACGGGACGCGTCAATCTTTGCGTTGCGCGTAGATTTATAAACGTTTAAGTGGGAAACTAAATTAATACTTATTTTTGTGTGAAAATAAAATCTTACAAAGTCGTAGAACAAAAGTTGTTGCTTATGGTGTTAGTTATCTAGTCCTGCGAGGTTGCTGGGTCATTAAAAATAAATATGTATATGTTACAAATTTACACTTTAGGGAATTTAGGGATTAAGATATTTCATATTTATATTCAAAATTATATGCTTAATAGTATATGTATTTCAACATTCTTTTCCTAATTAAATCTCAAATTACAAAACAGGAGCAGACGGATCGCTTCGAATGAACATTGTGCAATTACATTAAAATGTGTGTAGCGGGAGTAATTCGTTTGTGTTTGCTCCTTGTACCAATGTAATGAATATCACATTTTCTCAAAAAAAACATATTTTTTTTCCATACATACAAAACATTACATAATATGTATAAATTGAGGAGCAACAGTATATATTTTAATTTATTTTAACTTTTGTCTTAGGGATTATTTAGCTCCTAGGTTATAGATATGCGCCAATAGCCCTCTATTGCAGCACAAACATTGTATTGATAGCGGCAACGTTACTCTACAGTATAATGCCGTATGTGTCTTCTCGCCAATCCGTCAACAGTAAATATGAGGGCTTACTGGCCCTTGTCGTCAACAATTAGGCCAAGAATTGTAGTAGACTCAACTGGATCCATCGACTCCTCATTGACAATCCTGAATAGATCAGCTTTTACATATTTTACATGAGGCGTGCTAAATTTTACGCCGTTGTTATAATTTTATTCAACGAAAGATTATTGACACTAAATTAATATATTATATCATAGATAGTATTGTTAACATCGTTATACTGTACTTAATTTTAAAAACTAGTATAAGTAAGTAATAGTAAAAACTAAAGAGATATCATCAGCAAACATACTATGTCATTGTTGTTCCCTACAAGAAAACTACTTAAAGATTACCAGTTTATAAAATTTGCTTTATTTAAAGGAGTACATAATACGTACATATGATATACATTGGCATTTAACCGATTTTTGTCTAATGGATGGAAATCAGAAAGAGGCCTTAAAACGTCTTATTATTAATATTGAATACTTTGTGCCTTAACAATTTTAATGTAGCTTTAAGTAATTGTAGATAACTGAATACATAAAGCATTATTAGGTACTTAAGTCTAGAGCTAGACAATGGTTCATATAAAGAAAATCACAAGTTTCAGGTAATTTTGCTATTATTTATTATTAAATTATATAAAAATATTCTGTATGAATTAAATCAAATTGCCGCATGCTAAGGCCTTCTCGATGCAAATGCCCAACGAAATAAATAAATATATAAGCTAGTAAAAATTAAAAAACAATAGGTACTGACAATACAACTGAATTTGAACTGTCTCCATTCAGCTATGGCCCTATCGAACATATAAGAATAAAACATTGTAGTGTAATATTATTAAAACTGCATGCAGTTATTATTATTGTTTGTCTTGTAAATCTTAGGTAATAATTAATGAATCACAAAAAGGATATACTAGCAAGATAGGTACAATTTAATAATCAAAAATTGAAATTATAATGTATATAAAATATTTAATGATGGAAATGCAATTCCTTTATAGTTTTTCCATTTGTATATTGTTTTAATATAAATGATTTCAAAGAGTATAATATAATTAATTAATAATATGAGATATTGTTTTGTTGTTATTTCTGAACGCATTTTAATAATAATTGGTTATGGTTAAAATAAATAAAAAATATAATAGCTATGGTATAATCATAGACTATTTTGGAAAAAAGAAAAAAATATTATCTATGAACATTGTAGTCAGTTCATTATCTTTTTAATACCGTGAGTAACAATATATACAGTTTCTATTAAAAAACTCATTTAAAATTTGTTTAAACATTTTAGTCAAATACTTTTTATTTATTTTCATACTTTAAATGTCTTATATTAAAACAAAAAATAATTAAGCTTAGCTCAACCGGAAGTCTTGAGTACTTGGACATGTTCCGTGAAACCCCCCGATGTTTTGTATCAAGAAAATGCAATGGCCGCCATCTTCGACTCTTGTGAATGTTTTGGTCGTAGTTTCGAACTTTGAGGCCTTTTTCATTTGTGCTATGCAAATACTGGATAAAAATCGTTTCGCTACATCGTAGAAATTGTTATATTGTTTGCGAACAGGTTAGTATTGTTCTCCTTCACAATTTTCTAGAAAAGTGTTTACATCTGGATTTCGTAGCCTAACTTTTGTGATGTCGTCTTTTACACAGAATTATTTGTGTTATTACCAGTATTAACAATAGTGATACATTGATATTGTTATAGTTAATTCATTATTATGATAAAGAAGTGATATAAATATACAAACCTCATTTTCGTATGTATTTATATATTTCTATCCTTTGTTACTAAGGGGAATATATATTAATGTCCTACGAAACAATCTAGTATAATTTTTGTTACAAAATCGTTTATTATTACTGTGTTTTTCACTTTAAGGTTAGTGTTTACTTTTTTTGATGTTTAGAGACATTTCAGTTTTCGTGCCACAATAATGGCGGCAGTAGATTTTAACCTATCTATATTTTTTCCTGATTTACGCTTGAATACCATATGCTGTTATATATTGTTTTTGTTGTTATTACTTGTATTTTCTCGTAGGAAACAATAAAAATGTGACTTTCGAGTAATTTCTGAAACAATGACCTCGACTGTCATATAGTATTTGCGGACTAAAAATATTTTCACAAGATTGTTATGCCGTCAAAACTTGTGAAGATTACGAAGGTGGATGGATAAAAAGTCGATTTTCGATTGCAGTCATATGAAATAAACCTTGGAGGCCGGGTGCTCTCCATCGCGTCATCTCGGGCTGGACCCAAGATGCTATTCACAGCATGTCAGCGACATCAGAATATGAACCTAGGGTCCGGCAAGTAAGTAAAGTAATTTCAATCTCTTATACTGCTATTCCAATAACTTAATTATTAAAAAGCTTCATCTTTGGCTGTGTTAAGTAACATACATTTTCATACAAAATACTATATAAAGCATAAAGTAATTTAACAGATTAGTATATGTATATTCCTATTTAAAATGCTTGTCTCACACTATAACTGCATTCCTCGTACAGTAATCATTCATCTAAGTACTAAACAATATTAATTCATAGCAGCAATCTAATTTTGATTAGTACTAGAAAATTATAAATAAAGTGCATGTAATAAATAAAGACTTAAAAATAAGTGTTGTATTATTGTTCCTTTAGATAGTAAAATTTGTAGTAGCAAATATAGTTTTTCATAAATTGCTGCAGTGAGTAATTGTGATGTTAGTATTTTTGATATGTATATAGTTATCAGAAGCTCAAGAGAATGAGGGCATTTGATATGGTATTTTATTTTATTATCCTAATTCTCAATGCTTTTATGTTGATCATATTTAAATAAATTCATTGAATATAGGATGGTTCAAACTACTTCATGTATTTGTGAAATGTCTACACATTTGTTTACTATTTGTACAAAATGTAATTTAAAACAATTCAAAGGTTACTTATACAGGTTTAAAATTGAAATTATAATTTTGTGTTCTACTTAATATATATTTATATATCTGACGTTAATAATGAATGGGATACAACAAATCTCCGATAATAACATATCTTTATAGTGTAAAAATGTTTGGCTCTGCGACTAACATTTAAATAATTTTATTAACTAATAATGACCTTTTTTGTTATAGAATTATGGGCCGACCCCCTCCAGTGAAAAGTTGTATGAACATGTGTTGGATCACAAATTAACCGATACTATGGATATATCAAGTGTACGAACTCCAGTATTGAGGACTGTACCTATTTCACCTACACATGGTGACCCTGAACCTGATTCCACAAACCCTGAAAGCATAATTCAAGCTGTTCATAAAGTCGACAAAAATATTGAGTATCATATTAATGAGAAGAGGTGTGACACAGAGATGTCTGTCGATTCACTTTCAAGGATTGTTAGAATTGAAGAAACTCTTGATAGTGTAGGCCGAATAGCCTACCCTATCATACAAGAAGCTGATGATTCAGGAGATGGAAATTATGCAGAAAATGCTGCAACTCTTATTCAAACTCCATTGAATACAGCAATCGTACAGAATGTTACAAAACTTCCACAAAACTTTACTATTAACGTAGATGGATCTGTAGGAAATATTACAGCCATACAGAATGTATCTCAGGATGTTTCAGGCAATCCAACTCTGTGGTTGCCTACAATCCTCGCCACTACTGCTGCTACAGACGGTAAAAATGAAGAAGATAGAGCACCAGGTGTATCACAGATTATTATAACGAGTGAGAGTTATGTAAATGATACTAATCAATCTGGTCGAAGAACAAACATTATTACTGAAACTAGTTACATAAGTCGACCAAAGACTTCTAAAGTTCAAATTTTAAGTAACATATCTTTACCAAATAAAAGTTCGAATTATTCACAACAATATATAGCTCAAAGTAAAGAAATCAGTGCACCAGTTTATGGAACGCAAAATCATGTTTATAAGTTGAGTGCCAATGTTGTATCCCAAAAACATTTAAACAATGCAATGTTAAGCACAAAGCCACCAAAGAGTCAATCTCTTATAGGTGCTGCTTCACTTCCTCCTACTGTTATAAATAGTAGCCCAATAAAAAATGTGCCATACAGTCACACTTATTCAAAAAGCACAAACTTAAATAAGGTAAATAATGGTGCTAATTTAAACGCTATAGTGGCAGCTTCTTCAGGTACCCAATGTCATATTTTGTCCAGGGTTGTTTCTGGCCCGAACAAGATATCCGTTCATTCAGGAAGAAAATCTATAAACACTTTTAAGGGATCGAAGAGTTCTCAAATGTCTAACCAGAAAAATCAATCGAGAGCTATTAAAATAATACAGCAAGCTGGTACTGCACATAAATCTGAAAACAAATCCTGGCCAGTTGCTAGTGTCACATATAAAAGCGCTGTCTCGGATTATGGTGTTGTTGAAACACACACCTCCAAAGTTATACAAAAAGTTGGAAGTCCCAACCAAAAAGTCCAGCAACCTATGGCTTTACAGAAAGTCCCTAAAGGTGAGCGTCTCGTACTTCAATCGCCTTGTGGACCAGTGTTGCTATCCACTGCTCCGATCGGTACCAACCTGCCAAAAGGACCACATTATGTGCAGTCTGGAGCTACACCAAATCTCAGATATGTACAAACATATGGAACCGATAATCAGCTCTCTACCGTGTCTCAAGTATCTGCTAACCAACAGTTAACTGCACAGATTTTACAATCACTTTCCCAACCCAAGATAATGCTACAACAGAGCTCGAATATACCTATACAGCAAGTGGTAAATCTTAATCCTCCACCGCAAAAAATCGAAGAGCCATCCGAGAGGAATGTAAATCATAAAAGAATTGTCTTGTAAGTAAAAGTTTTATATAAAATATAATTATTTTAATTACATAAAATATGAATATTTTATTTCATTTTCAGAGGGGACAAATCGACACTCCTAACAGCAGAAGATATTGTCGGGAACGAGGAGAGACCTAACCTAGCGGAAGAATTACGTCGATACTCATTTCATGCACTGGCATTC
The DNA here is from genome assembly GCA_963151315.1 of Nymphalis c-album. NCBI lineage: Eukaryota > Metazoa > Arthropoda > Insecta > Lepidoptera > Nymphalidae > Nymphalis > Nymphalis c-album. Next base: position 10,502,387 of record OY720591.1, on the reverse strand, counting down.
CTCATGCTAGACCACACATATGCTTTGCCATCTCAAAAGCAACCTGTCGTTGGCGGTCCGGCCCCCGCTCCGGCCGCTGTATCTCCGACCGCGCCCTCCCCGCCCGCGACCGCGGCCACGACCACTACCCCACCGACACCACCAAGGAGCTCACCCGTCGCTGCCGCGCCATCGCCGCGCGAGGCACCTGCGGCCGCCGTTGCACTCTCCCCGGTCGGGCCCGCTGCAACCCCTTGCACGGCCACGGTGGTACAACCGACCGCCCTCGCCTACAAGCCGCAGCCGACGCAGGACGACGATACAGCCTCGATCATATCGTCAGTGGAGGGCGAGCGCCGGCCGCCTGCCGCGGGCGGCAGCGATACTGAGACCGCGCCCGAGGGGGAGGAGGAGGGCAAGACGCGCTGCATTTGTGACTTCACGCACGATGATGGTTACATGATATGCTGTGACCGCTGCAGCGAGTGGCAGCACGTGGATTGTATGGGCATCGACAGGAATAATATACCGGACGCGTACATGTGCGAGTTGTGCCAGCCGCGACCCATAGATCGCCGGCACGCGCGTTCTATCCAACAACGGAAACGAGAAGAGCTGAGTGCTCTGGGCGCGTCGGACACCGAGTCGGAGCCGGACCTGGGTCGTCCGCCTGGTCAGAGAAGAAAACGCTTGCTGACCGTCACTACGTACACTAACACGAGTGGAACGTGCGTGACGACGTACAACTCCAATCTGCCCGTTCTACCTCCCCTACCGCAACCGTCGCTTACCTTACCCAAACGTGGTCCCAAACGCCCTAAAAAAGCAGAGGTGGTGAGAAAGGGAACTAAGCGAAAACTTTCTGAGAAAAGAGTGAAGCGGAAGAAAGAAATGTTGTTAAATAGAAGTAAATATAACTCGACGATGTCGAATCAATCGCACTGGCGTGACTTGTACGAGCTGGCGGTGACGAACCACTATAGCCCCGAGCTGCGAGCTAAAATTATGAAATATAGCAGTAAGCTCGGTAGTACGTCTAACATGGCATCTGCCATAACGACCCATTTGTGTACGACGGTACCACACGCTGGTGGTAAAATACTCATCGCGACAAAGGATCTCAAGGAGAATACGCCTGTTATTGAATTAAGAGGCAAATACATGTTATCAAATCAGCATAGACCTCAACTACAAAATTCCGCTCGTGCTGGAAGTCAAAAACCGGGACCTTTTGTATTTTTCTATAGATTACCCAAAGACAACACGCAGATATGCATTGACACAAGAACATATGGAAACGAGGCGAGGTTCGTGCGTCGCTCATGCAAGCCAAATGCAGAATTACAACATTGTATCGTTAAAGGTACCTTACACGTCTACTTGGTTACGATTAATGATATTCCTTCCAACACAGAGATAACAGTTGGACATGATACGAATGGAGGCAAACAACCCTGTGCGTGTGGTAATCCTAAACATTGCAAAGCAAATGGATTGACGCCTTTAATGCCCCGAAAAAGTTTGGAATATCCACAGAGAGAAAAACGCAGTAGAAACAGATGTTTCAGCTCTTCGTCGCCGGTGTCCCCGCCCTTAGCTTCGCTTATAAAAACGCCTGTTAAAGATATATCACCACCGTTCACGGCAATCAAATCTGAAAAGAAATCCCCAATCAAACACGAGTTCCCGCCAATGTCACCTGTTAAAGAACCATTACTTGCTTTAGACTTCAATGCACCAATAAAACCTGATCCATACCTTGACATAAAAGAAGAAAACGATGAAATCGATCTCACTGCGAAAGAGGAAATGAAACCAGATTTGGACGAACCGGACTTTGTTAAAATTGAACCCATTATACAGAAAGTTGAAAAGAAGTTCGAACCTGAGATTAAGCCTGAGCTGGAACCGGAGTTAGATTCAGAAACAGAATCAGAACAAGAACTAGAACCGGAACCAGACCCGGAGCCAGAACCGGAACCAGAACCTGAAGCTGAATTTGAAACTGAACCGGAACCAGAACCAGAGCCGGAAATGGAACCAGAACCTGAACCCGAACCCGAACCGACAATTGCACCTTTTATAGAGACTTCGGTAATTACTGAGACGAAAACTGAAGTAAATGAAGAAGTTTTAGTTAAACCTCCCGTAATCGCTGATGAGGAAATAGAACAAGAGATAATCGAAGAGAAAACTGTGGAACCTAAAGTGGAACAAGAGAGACCAGTCACTCGAGAGTTGACTGCCAAGTCCGCGTGTCACGACAGGTCATCGAGATCGAGTCGGACGACGTGCGTCAATCATGATTCGATGGACGATAAGACCGACGACTCTCAAGACAAAATACAAACCGCGGCCAGCAAAGAAAAGGAAAAACGTAAAATGGTATGTTAAAATATTTTACTAAAACAAATGCTTTTATTTTCTTAGTTTAATCTATATTTTATTGTTTTTTAATTTCGTTTTAGACTCGCGAAGAGAGAAAAATGGAAGCAATAATGAAAGCATTTGAAAGGATGGAGAAAGCGCAACAGAGAAAGCAGGAAGTGAAAGAGAGACAGAAACGAAGAGAATCTGACCCGCACCCGAGCAACATAGACAAAGATGACGACGATGACATCCACTGTAGTGCTAGAAAGCGAAAAAAGTAAGCACTTTATCTATACTTTTGTTTATCAATTATTTAACTTTAGTTAATAAATAAGTCGGCATAAAATTTCACTTAAAAAAAAAAAAAAAATTTGTATTTCAGACGTAGAGGACGGGCGAGAACAGCGTCACAATCCAACAGACGTCGTTTAAATTCAGCAGACAGTGACCTTGTAACGTCAGGGGATGAAGCTACACCTTTATCTCCTCGAGCACCTTCACAACCGGAACATTCTATCCCTATGCCCGAATCTGAGAGACACCACGAACCAGTTAGTGAGGTAAAATAAAATAAAAATTGAAAAAAATTGGGCTCAATATTTATACCAGTTTATGATAAATTTTGTTTTTAATACATAATTATTTGTGTCCAGGATCTTGGATTAAGTTCGGCCTGTCTGCTCGTTGAAGCTGCAGTGGGTTCGGTCGAATCGGCGTTCAAACTGCCCAAAACAAAGAAGACAATGGCTACTGAATGGATCGGTCGGTCTCCCGAACGTACGCCGTCTCCTTACCAATCACCCTATAGACCTCCACTAGTTACAGCTACCTCATTAGAAAGCCTCGTTAGAGTAGCATCCACAATGATCGGTGACCTTAGTGGAAATCAAGATTACCATGAGGATGTACACCGTTCGCCTCCTAGGACTCCCGGTAGAGAAAGAAATAGACCTCCGAAGAAGGCTAAGAGAATCACAAGAAGCACTCCACCTATAGAAGTAGCAGAAGTGATTCCTGTCCAACATAGTGCAAAGAAACGTTGGTTGCGGCAAGCTATCAGCGAAGAGAGTGATTCCCCAATGGCCGGTGAGCAGAGCATTTTATTCCTCTGAAGGTCAACTCTGCGAGTCTGGTTTTTAGTATAGTATAGTCACTTATAAAAATAAGATTTTGTACTTGATTTTTTATAGTAATGATAATAAAAAATAATTAATTGTTAATTGAAACAAGTGGAGTTGATCTTTACCATAATTTAACCAGCGGCTTAAGTCACTATTACTATTTCAAGTGTAGATGCATTTGTTCCAGAGTCCCCGCCTAACGAAATCGTGACGCCCTTGAAAAAGAGAAGAATGGCGAGGGAGTCTTTATCATATGAACAGAATACCATAGTGCCTGTAAGGAAATATATTAATGATTTTCACATTTAGTTAATTACTAACTTAAAATGATAGTTGCTAATTTTATTTTTCTTGTCCAGTGTAACGACGAGACTTCGCCGGTACTGACGTCTGAAGACTCTCCCGTCAAAGAGGACGCCCTGTCACTGGCTCGGCAGTACAAACGTAATATAATGGAAATGTACAGCAGAGATCGGACCCGCTCTGACAGCGGGCAGGGTTCCGACGATCAGTGCAATATTGACCACGACGTTCTTAACGTCAACTTAAAAGAACCACATGACAGTGAACACATACGTAGAATTATAGGTGTACCTACCCCAGAGGAGGAAATACCGCCAGAGATAGCTAAACCGGAACATGTCACTACCAATAATAATAACTTAGAATTAGAAGAATGCTTGTACAATAAGGTCGTTCCTATGGAAATAGATACAACAATCATAACGCAAACAAAAATAGAATCAAATGAGAGTTTACAAGATACTAAGGGCTCTGAAAGCCCGAGTGACAAGGTAAACAGCTCGCAGTCGGCCGACACGAGCGGTAACTCTTCGCCTCAACGAGACGAGATGGACGACATTCAGAAGAAAATACACTCGTTTCACACGGAGAACATACAGATATTGAAGAGTCGGAATAAGAAGCCACCGAAAGAGAAACGGAAGAAGGTCAATTTGAATTTCGATCTCAATATGGTAGACGACCAGATCAGTATCCAGCTGCGAACCGAGGACGACACGAGCTCCAAGTCGCCAGAGTTGAACGGCGACGTTCACGACGACGGCAACTCCCACGAGGACGCGAAAATGCTCGTCTCGCCGGAGAACATACCGCTGCCGCCCGTCGAGTCGATACCCCTGCCTGCGCCCGAGAACATACCTCTGCCCGAGGAGCCCAGCCCGATATCGATCATCCCCTCCCCCGAGACGATCCCGCTGCCCGAGGAGCCCATGCGCCCCGCCCCCGTGGTCGTCGTCGAGAGGAAAGCGGAGAGGGACTCGATCGACACCGCACTCCCGTTCTCGTCGCGCTTCAGCTCGACCGGGCTCTTCTCGGGGATCTTCAGCAACATATCGCACGCGCTGAAGGAGTCGCCGCCGAGCGAGAGCGTCCCGTGCCCGGCGACGATCATGAGCGCGATAGAGCGGTCGGCGAGCGTCGAGCCGGACGGCGGGCGGCCCGCGGACGAGCTGCGCAGCGTGCAGGAGATCCTGACGCGCGTCAGCAACATGGACGCCAACAACAGCGTGCTGCTGTCGGGCGTGCTGCGCGCGGCGGGCGCGCCGGCCGGCCGCGCGCGCGCCAACGACCCGCGCCTGCACGCGCCGCCGCAGGCCAAGCCCAAGCCCGTGCGCCGGAAGGTGAATATCACTCGCTGCTCTTAGCAATTACAACGGCCAAGTTCCGCGCTTGAATAATAACAACACAAAACGTGCACAAAAACAGGTTCGGTAGAGATGGCAAGGCTGATTTACTTGACCTTGATTTTATGTTAAAGCTTCATTAACGCACGGCGCAATTCATTCGTTATGTGTGGCGTAAAATGTAAAGTAACATTTAAAATTTGCTTAGTATTACCGTAATTATAATTTGAATGTTTTGTTATTTTAACTTTATAATATATACAATTGTATACTAGACATCGACTGAAGCTCTGCTCTCGCATTTATAATAGTTCTGTTGTTTTTTTTAAATCTCGTGTTAATTCAATTAACAAACGCCAAATCAATATCCATGTAAAATATATGCAGTACATAGTAATAAAACTTTAGGTTACTTTGTTCAGAATAGATAAAATATTAAATTCAAGTTTACACATAAGTGATAAAGAAAGAAATGATAAAAGTGCAATCTATACGTTATATTGTTTGTGGATATTTCCATGTATCTAGATCAAGGTTTTAGATAAGATAACATAATAATAACTATAGATAGTTATTATTATCTATTTGCTATAAACTATTTGTTTTGTTATATTTATAGAAAAGTACTATTTAATCAAAAAAATGTATTCAAATCAGGTAGATTGAGGATCATTTTTCGGTATATACGATGCAGATGACTTTATTAAACACCGCTCGACCTTATATATATTGCGATGTTATCAATGAGCACGTCGGTCGTCCGCAGCTGTCCATCAGCGAGTACCGCAAGCGGCAGTCGGGCGCGGCGCCGGGCGAGGAGGGCGCGGCGGGGGGCGCGGGGGAGGGCTCGGGCGAGTGGTCGCGCGGCTCGTCGGGCTCCGCGTCGCTGTCGCCGCAGCGCCTCGACGCGGCCGCCGCCGCCGCCGTCGACGAGCTGGAGCAGCGCCTGCACCGCGACCTGGCCGTGCAGCTGGACCAGCGGCTGCGGCGCGACCTCACCGTTCAGCTGCCTAAAGGTAACCACGTCTCGCATCGATCCGACACACTCGATCTCGAGTTCAACTATGAAATTTTATCAGATATACCGTGACATTAAAAAACCGCTACGTTAAGTGTACATTTTTTTATCTCATTGTAAATTGAAATTAAGCCGTAAATCTTTTACTGTCAAAATGACAACTGAATTTACATAACTATAATATGCTATAAATTAACTCAAAAATAAATAATCATTCAAATGTGGCTCGTAGTTACCAACCGACTTAGCGTGTTAGAGCTCTATAAGTCTATAGCTTCATAATATAAATGTATTTCAATGGCCTGATAACAGACATTTAACACAGCGATAAGACGATTACAAAATACGAAACGAGATATTTTAGTCAACTGATATTTTATCATCATAATAAAATTACTTGTATATTAAATAATTGTTTATATATACGTCACTATGTACATGATATTATAGTGGTAACATATAACTATATAAAAACAATGTTCATCCGACATTATACTTGCACCTCTATTGTTTGCTCTGTAAATACAATACATATTTGAATAATGAATGTAAACTTGTTTTTTCTGCACTGAGCTGTGTCACGTTCTTGGCTTATCTATTTTGATCTTTATCCCACATATACAAGGACTATTTATGTGTACACTGCACACGGAGCTACCGTTTATTGTACGACTGCCAAGTCCAGATGCTTTAGCCGTGACATAATCCATACAATATAACGTGACAATAATATGAGTAGGTCGTCTATTAGTAATTAGGGAGCGGAAGTAATTCGAAGAACCATTATTGTTTGGTATTAATTGTTTTTGTTATTGGATCCAACAAATTAATTATAATTAAATTAATAATTAGCTAAAATAAATAGATGGTTGTTATTTAACAAGTGCCATATTAACTTAAAAAATAGCAGTTATTTTGAAATCACACACTTTAATTTTATTTATTTGTAGGGATAAAATACCTAATTTTCATCAGCCTGTATAAATAAATGAAATAAATACATGAACAACATCTCATAAATAATGATCGTTGTCACCAGGCGTTTTCGACGCGCAGCCAACCGCCTCCGAACGACAGCGAGAGAACCTGAGCTCGCGTCTGCGGCGAGAGTTCGGCCTCGCGCTGCCCGACGACGAGGACGCGCAGGCGCCCACCGGTACGCACACACACACACAAACACGCACTCTCATACGCACAGTCTACATATAACAGGATTATTGTAAAACGACCAATCAAATTTTGACTATTAATATTAAAATTAAAAATAAACCTATTACAAATAATGTTATGTCATAGTTTTTACAAAAGCGACATCACGCCGGTTGGCGTGGTTGGTAGATACTTGCCTTTCGCGCCGCAGGTCATGGGGTCGATTCCCACCCAGGACAGACATTTGTGTGCATGAACATGTCTGTTTGTCTTAAGTCTAGGTGTAATTATCTATATTAGTATGTATTTACAAAAGAAAAATAATATATGTAGTATATCAGTTGTCTGGTTTCCATGGTACCTAGCTCTGCTTAGTTTGGTATCCGATGGCCTCGTGTGAATAATGTCCCAGGATATATATTATGAATGACATATGTACACGTTATAAGACAGTGTCACGTATGTTAACGTATGTGTTGTTGTTGCAGACTTGGGCGCTAAGCGGTGCGACAGGTAGAGGCGACTGCGCTCGTAGACTAGACGTAGTTTTGTAAATCTCACCGGCGCCGGACCGTCGCTTGTAATATAATGTAACTTTTGTATCTCGTCTCCGGTACTCTCGTGTATATTTCTGTTTTCGATTCTTCCTTTTGTAAGTTCAAGGATTCTCTGCGAGTACAAATTGTTTTTTATTTCCTACTGTACATATTGTATATAGAAATGATATTGAGGCGACTCGCGCGGTACGTACGTATAATGGTATATGAAAGAAATAAGATTTTTATATATGTACAATGTTTATGTATCTTATTGATATGTTTATTTATTACGGACAGCGGAGTCTAAGAAAACGTTGGATATAGGATTTTTGTACGCATCATAATGTGTAAGTAAATTATAGTTGTTTTTATTGTTTTAATTTTTTTTTATTGTATACAACGGGATAATAGTCCCGTTAGGTATATAGGTATCTTGTTAGTGTTAGACGTTTCTGGTGTAATTTAGTGTCGAATTGTCATAAGCCATTTTTAGAGTTAAATACGTGTCATAATTTAAGTGAGCGCATGTGGCGAAGTTCACACCATCACAAGGCTTATAGGCAGGCGACTGGGTGCTCGCTGGATTTGAGGAATCGATTCTAGATAACCATTCGATTTATAATAACCGGTCAAATTAATAATCATTGAAACATTGTTTTATCGAAATAAATTCAAAAGAACAATGCCCATGGTATGCTTAATTTCTTTTTTAAGGGTTTAATAACACTTTAATCAGTAACTCGTAATCAAATTGACAATAGATAATTCGCATCATCACAATAGTGTTAGTGGGGGGGCGTTTTAATGGTATCTGAAATCGATTCGAAATGGCCCTCTATACATATATAGATCGTAACCCACTTCTTCATTATACTCGACAATAGAATAAACAAATGAATTTTTTAGTCCGAAACGCAATTATGCTCCCGTTGTGAAATAGACGATAATTGTACATTAAAATCTATTTTACATTAAAAGTAACAAAGTTGCGTTAAGTGTAATTGTGTTTTGTACTATGCGAAGAATCTTTACTGAATTTTGTATACGCCAATGTGTAAATTTATATAAAATTATTTGGATTATTCTTTTACACATAATTTTTTCGTTCTTTATTTATTATATTTTGCTGGCAACAATGTTTTTTTTTTTGTAAATTATTTTAAAATGGCGTCTGCAATATGTAACTCGCGGTCATTAGTACCTGACTCGTCAACAACGAATAGATGTTGTGAATAAATCCGGGCTTAACTCCCCCAACCCAGTGAAATCGTGTGACCGACGGACTTGCAAAATATTCTGTTTGTTATATCATTTTAGTGCGTTTTTCTTTAGTCTTCAATCGTGGCCTAAACGAAATGGCTTAGTATGTTCGATTTTGATAGGATGCTATGAAAACAGTATAAAAATAGTTTAATGTATTTTTGTGTCATTAAGTCTCGATAAAGAAGTTTTAATTAAATGGGATCTGCTAGTATGACTGCGACTTGTGCCCAGTGTGAGCAAGAATCCATCCTTAAAATTGCTCAATATTTTTTTTATCAAAATTTATTCGTGAGTCAATAATGTTCATATTGTGAAATATTCGGTCAGGGTAATAATAAAAAAAAACAACAGAAAAATTATTCTATGCCTTTATTTAAATATGTGTCTGTTGTTTGTAGAACTAATATGAGAAATCATATCAACAGATTTTGAGGTCAGTATTCCAGTTTCAAAGTTACCTAAAGTTTAGGCCGATCTCTTGCAGCTAGCTAGCATTACGATTCCCTATCGACCAATAGTTTATCGTTATTTTTTAATATCAAATTACAAATGTACATTACCTTAGTATTTCGTGTAAACTGTCGATCGATAGGCGATTCGTAGTGCAGTTCGGGAAGCTGTGCTTTGCGCTGTATACATTGTTAGGGATGCCGGGTATGGCCTTGAAATTACCGCCTAAATTATTTGATAAGAGTAGGCTGAGCCATATACGAAATTTGTGTTCATTTCGATACTTAATTTTATTTGTGATGCTTTGCTTTTCACTTGGTGATATATGCTATCTTCCAGATGATTTCTCGATTAATAAATATATTATTATTATTTTTTCTAACATTAAATACAAGCACTCGAGTGTAGGAATAAAACATCGAGGAATAGTAATATTAATGTGCTTAGTTGTACGAATGTAGAGAGAGTGGTATTGTCACGTTTTTGGAAATTCTTATATAAATATTTTGTGCGTATCATTTTTGTTATAAATTAATATAACCATAATTAAATAATATATTATATTTTTTGTTGAGTGAAAAACTGTTTCACGTGTTTGATATTTTTATTGATTAAAAATAAGTTTGCATTTTAATTTAAATTTACATAATAGATATAAATGAATACTTCAAAGATGCGACAATATTATCTGATTGACAGACTACTTAAAACCTCATTTCTCCGCATAATGTTTAAACCTAGGTGTTAGTCGAACTGTTGCAATAATACGCCTAAAGGCAAAACCTCTAGTGGGTAAAAGATGATAGGCACGCAAAATAATAAGCAGCTTTTTATTTAATTCGTATAATTTTATATTTTTGTATAGAGAAATGATTGAAAATTATTTTTTCGATCCGATTTAAGTATTCGAGTTGTGCAACAAGGTGCGTCATGATAGTAAGTCATGAACTATGTATATATCTCAGGTTGTTAAATAGAATTTAAATTTAAACGCTTTCTCCTGATGTTAAAGTGCATTTTGCTGTAACGTTTTATATATCATGTGTTCTTTTATCATGCGGAACGGAACGCCATGTTGTGTATAAATTGTTTTCATTTTTGTGTCAAAAATACAATTATATAATATTTTGTATGTAAATTTGTGGATTTTTAACCAGTGTATGGACGTACGTCATATAAGTTTTATTGATTTAAATTAAGTCAATAATTAAATAATAAACAATGACAGCATAATGCGCTGTAACGTATGAAATCTTTGTAGTATATTAGAAAAAAATCTTTGTGATAACTTTTAAATATCATTCAGTAGATAAACTGTGTCTTGTAAATAGTATAATTAATGTTAAGTGAAAAAGCTACATATATTTTGTTAAAGGTGATTGAAGAGAGCAAATTTAATATGATTTGCCTTCGTCTCAGTGTTGTCTCCCACCTCGGCCCGTTCCCGATCTATTCGTTTGTACTTTGTAACAATGGAATATTTTGCAATACAAATTATATCATTTTTCTTTTAACTTAAGTGGATCGTAAAATAGTGGCGCTGTATATTATCCAGATGTTAAATATTATTATTTCTTTCTTAATGTTTGAACTAAGCATGTAAAATTTAAAATAATAATATAGAATAAAAGATGTTATGATAATTAATTACATAAAATCTTCGTTTGAATCTACCGCCTTTCCTTTTCCTTTCACATTCATCGTGATCGCGTCGTTTTCATCCGAGAGGATCTTATTATATGATCTTAATTCTATTGCAATGAAGAAGTATGGAGTAAAGGTAAACCTTAGATTTAAATATTTAATGAATCTTCATGTACTTTATTTGTGTTTCGACCACCAACCACCATTGGAGCAGCGCGGTGAAACTAATAACCCTTTCGAAGGGAGAGGAGAATACGCCCAGCGTGGGACAGTTAAAGATGTTATATTTTTTAAATATTTTTTTTTTCTTATTTAGTTTTCTTCGTAATCATAATATTTTGAAAAATCTTACAATTATAAATCATTTGATAATATATTAAGGATTGCAATTCGAAGCGAGTGAAAGTAGCGGGGGAAATATTGCGGAATCTTCGAATCTGTCGACCGGAAAAGACCTCGTCGCTCCGCGGACCTCATTCATATCGCTATTAAGACAGCTGTTATTTAATACGTAAGTGGTACAAGGGCTGTGATTCTGCCGTGTTCGGCACTATTAGGCACTGAACTTCCAACAATATTTTCTACTGATTCCTCAATCTCTGGCCCGACTACTAATAATCCCAATACTTTACTATAACCAGAAAAATCACTTACGTGGGTAAAAAGTCGTGAATGTTGTCACTTAATTTTGTGAATACCTTTTATTAATACAATAATTATTATGATTGAGGGTAGGGCGATATTTTTCTGCCACAGTATGCTTATGTTGCCTAAATCATTGTCTATCTTCTATCCTTGTTGTATATACAAAGACAAACAAATATTCATATGTTTGTCTGTATGTCCTTTATAGAATCGTAAACTATGCATTTGATCATGTCATGATCTTCAGCAGTGTTGTGAATGAGCCCACAAAGGTTTCCGAGTTGGTACGATCAATCGCCAGACAGATGGCGCCACTATCATTCCAATGAATATCATTTATTGATTTTTATTTATTATATAGTTAGGAAACTCCTTGGTCCATACAACAGCGTTATTTAAAAAAAAAGAAGCGGCATTTAGCGCGCTAATTTTAATCGCCGCCATCTTGTTGGTGCATAGAAATGTAATGTAATTAATTAATTATTGACGCGACTTATGATTTGTTATATGTTCTAATGTGTTATTTGGATTTATAAAGTAATTGAGTGACTAATTAACATTAATTTATATGATTTGTTGTTTGATTTATGAATAAATAAATTCGAGGTCCTTAAAAAATTCATTGTCCTTTCTGGATGCTAAATATATAATTATACGCGGGTGAAACCGCGGGGCACAGCTAGTAGTCCATAAAATAAACGTATAAATGACTACTGGTACTCGGTAATTTTAATTCAGTACGCCCGCCCGGCGTTAAAATCAAATGAAGAATATACACCAAACATTGACACGTAAGTATATTTATACGATATTATGCGTAAAAAGTAATACGATAATTTCTTTGATAGGTTTTTTCCTGACTCAGGAATTAAACCTAGGTTTTCTGGAACCACTGAATTTACTACATTTATCTCGTGTGGAGCTAAAAAGGAGAGTAAAAATAAAAATTACCTTCATTATAATATAATTAAAATTTTATTCTTAAATATCCGTATTTATAAAAGTTAACAATAAACGTTCTAGTTAATTCTAACATAAAACATATTATGTACAATTTTGTTTTCATTGTAGCGGAATGACAGACCACTAACAGAAGCGCATTAGGTATTTGTATTTATGAGCTCAAATGACTTCGGCTTATTTAGCCTGAAAGTATTTACAATGATTAGTTTTTACGTATTCAGTCCATTATATAAAAATCATGGGAACCGTTGATATTCACTTTAATTTTAATACAGAAGCGGTTAGAGATTTACATTGAATTATTTTTGTAGTTTATCTTACTTGACTGCATGGTATTCATTGTTTCAAAAATGGTCACAATTATATTTGACTAATATTTCTGCAAGTTGCAAGATAAAATAAGTACTACGTATTCACAATACGAATACCTTTTCACTTACTTAATCGGTAAGGTCTATCGTAAACAAACTATTTGTACTTATTCTAGTATTTTGACACTAATATAGGTAATCGCAGACATTTATGTACAATACTATAATAATGCTTATGAAAAGAGAACAATTTGCCATAGATATGAACGAATTCTAATTAATAAACAGATACGTTTTAAATTAAATAGACTTTCACTATTACATGTTATATGTAAATGATAAAAAAATGAAAAGCATAAAACTGTATGAAAAAAGAATAAGTCAGTGATAAAATATAACATGTAAAAAATCTGTCAGCCTAAAATACGATATAAAATCTAATATTAAAAATAACTCCAAAAATAAGTTAGTCAAGCATCACCAGCACTTGACTAGGTACAAACATGTATCACAGCCGGGACACTGAATCATCTTCAATCGATCAATTATATAATAAACAAAAACCAATGAAGTATTTCATCTGAATAATATGCATAGAACATAGATTGCATAATATTTTGATCTATTTACCAAATTTTATTTAGTAAATAAAATTTTAATTTTGAAAATATTTCAATTTGTTAGTTTGTTTTTTAGTATTCGGGAATGTTTGATTTAAATGTAGAAACCTCGAGGCATTGCTACATATTCGATATGGCAACCTTTATTTTTCTTGGATGCACGAGAATATTTTGCTCTTAAACTTTTTGCCTTTTTTCCAGAGTTGTGTTTACACAATAAATATTTCAAATTAAAAATCTTTACGACTGAAAATGGCATCTTTCACAAATAAGTGTACAATAAGTTTTAAAATATATTTTTCCAGTCTACGGAAAATCCAATCGATTTTACTTTGACTTGCCGTCAAAACTCTGTTGCCTTCAGAGTCAAATGATTTCAGAATTATTTTAAAGTAAAATATTTACAAATTACTTTAACATACACACACATAGATAAATTTAAATATTTACATGTTTAAAAATATTTAATATAATCTTTAATAATTCTTATAATAAATTCGTATGTAACATTATATAACATTTATTTAGAGTTTAGACTATACTTCACCTTATATTTAAAACTGCCACTGGAATTGTTCATTAGCCACAAATATTCTATTGGTAAAAAAATCAATACCGAATATTTTAAGTCTCTACACAAATGTAATATCAAAGAAAATGGCTACCGCAAAAAGTTAAGTTTTTAATAAATATGCGCAGAATTAAACCGCACACTGTAAGTGTGACTACACCATGTGACGATAGTATTCCAATTATAACAAAACGGAATTAAAGTAAAACCACTGAGTTCTTAAAACTTATGCATCGTGTCAAAAATGTCACGGCGGCACTAAAGTCGTGAACCGGCCACGCGCGGTTCGCTCGTCGGGCGCTCAGGCGGGCCGCCAGGGCTCGGCGGGCTCGCGCTTGACGTGGTAGTTGAGGCAGGGCTGGAAGTTGACGTGTATGGTGACGGGGTGCAGCGCCGCCAGCGGCCGCACGTCGCCCTCCAGCGCGCCCAGCTGGCGCGACACGCATGCGTACTCCACGCTCAGCGGCACGTAGTACTTGCCTGCGGGGGGCGCACCACATGTATACTAGACCTTACGATTACTTACTTATACCTTATTAAATAGTCTCTAGTAACGTCCTTAGATATAAATGGAATACTTTAAAAGTCACATACCGAGCGAATTTAATGCGAAGACCGGCACGTATTGCGTGGGGGGCGGCGGCTTGTCGTACTGGTGGTGGTGAGGGGAATCGCTCGACGTGTCCTGAAATTCAAGGTTAATTTGTATAATATATTTTATGTTTACTTTACTTTTTCAATATTTTGTGAATATATGATATATTTTATTTATAGTATGTAGACATACTAGCTACTGGATGGTAAGTGGCCACTGCCAACCATAGTCGTTGGTGACGTAAAAAATATTAACCATTCCTTACAACCTTGGGAACAGATGAAATCATATCCCTTGTGCCTGTAACTACACTGGTTCACTCATCCTTTAAATGAGAAGTCGTAATATTAAGTACTAATAACGAGATAAGCTTGTACAAAGCCCTACCACCAAGTAATAGCAAGTAGAAATTAGAATTTCACACAACGATTTCCGAAATGAAATCTAGGAATGATAATTACAACGTTTTTCGAAGTTTGAGTCTCGCCAAGGTCTGATGATAGTGTTTGATGAAGTTGTTCATAAGACTCTTTTTACTTTTGTGTTACGTGTACGTTGTATTAGAGAAACAGTTCTGAATGAAAGGGAATCAAGTGCGTTAGAAAATGCCTCGTTTGTTTCGGCAGTCGGCAGACTACTGGTGACTTAGGTAATAGTCGTACGTACCTGCGGCGAATTGTCCCGCGCGTCCTCCGTGGACGTGGAGGCGGACGTGCAGGCGGAGGCGGAGGTGGAGGTGGTCTCGGGCTCGGCGGGCTTGGCCTGCCGGCGCCGCTTGTGCGAGTATAGCTTGCCGTGCACCGCGCCGTCCGCCGTCTGCGCGATACGATAACGGTATTAATCCATTGCCCTTCTGACGTACGTGACAGTGTTTTTTCGAAACTAGCCAAATTCTTAGAAATATTCTAGTGCACAAGTATAAGACGGCGACCTGATACGGTCGAGACACCATGCACCGAACAAAGAAGTTCTCGTGCTATATAAGACACATAAGAATAACACAGCCAAACTCCTAACTTCAGGGTACTGGGTTATTTTTATTAGCCTGTCTCTTGATTTGAATTCACCTCGAGATCTTCATGCGATATAAGCTAGCATAATAATACCTAAATTTTAGGTAGTAATAGATAATTTTATACATTCAATTTTATCGTGTACTTTGTGCATTTAATTAATTTTAGCACTTGTTGTGGAAAGTCTGCAAATGGACTGCCTTCTGATCTTAAGTGGTGCAGTCTGCAAGAAGTATTCCACTCTTTTGACTCTCAACTCGTCGCCAACCGTCTGGTTAACTCCCTTGTTGCTCTGTTGCAACATCAATACTTTTGTATGAACTTTAAAATGCTTAATTAACCTAGTGGAATATAAGGGACCACTTAGCGTTAAGCAAGTTCGTAATTTTTATCATAAAAAATAAATGATTGAATATTTCGATAATATTTATTTGTGTATTTCAAAAGCTATTATTGTTTTGAATAATTAAATGAAAAAAAAAATTACCTCGGTGTCTTGCGATCTCGAAAATCGCCTTTCTATGGAATTCTTAAATTTATACGAGTGGAGGTAATCGTCGGTATGTTCTGGTTTCCGCACTTTGCGCAGCGCTGGTTCTTTCTTGAGCCGTCCGTCGAGCGGCGCGTCCGTCTCAGCCGCCGGCAGCACCGATACTAAAACGTACAACAACCAAATTTAAACATTTCGCACGTATTACCATTGACGTTTCTTTCTAGATACGGTACACGCACTCATAACGTATTATGAAGTGAGACCAGTCGTTTTATTAACAAGGATGTTTCAATCTGCGCGCAATAAGAATTGGGTCTGGAACTGAGACGCGCAGTCTGCCAGCTATCGGTAGCGTCGGCAGACTCGTATCGATGCTCGCAAAACAAATGACTTAATTGTTACTAACAAATTCCAAAGTTGAAGTTTGTTTTTAAAGAAAACGTATCTAAAGATAAAAACGTCATTGGATATTATTATAAGAGTAGCCAGCTTTTGAAATGGAAATGAATAATTAAAATTTAATAATATATTTTTGTAATAGACTCAAAAATTATATAAAATGTCTCTGTAACGCAATGTTATTATATCGAAATTTAAAAAATTTAACAAGGGAGACGCGCAATGAATGTATGGCCAATACATGCATTATAACCTCTATCACATTCCATAGCATACGGTGGTTCTTGTCGCTCATGGTCGTAGATCTCCGTTGGGAAAGGCGGAAGCTCTGGCCGCTGGATCACCTTGACTCCGAACCCGTGCGAGCTGTTGGACGAGCTGGTCGTCTCCGATGACGACCCCGGGAGCGAGCGTGGCTTGTCTCGAGTGTGTTCGCCTGTACAATTTAATGACGTTGTATATAAATCAAACGCGTTATATGACATCTTCGACATAACATAAACATCTTAGGAATATACAAAAATTGATTACTTAATAGTGTAATAACAAAATCGGCATACCTTTAGCAACAATCTCGCAATGCCTTTGGAGATGCGACGCAAGCTGCAGGCAGAGCCCGTCTCCGGGGCCGAAGCCCTGCACCTCGACGAGGAACCTCACGGCCTCCCCCACCGCCTCCTGGTAGCCGGCGCGATAGTCGTCTCCCGCCTGTCGCTCCGCTGCTGTAATAACCCACGGTCAAGATGCTACATCTCCCGGCGGGCGACTCCCGACAAACATTAGCATCCTTCAGTGTATCGTACTTCGATTGATTTAACTTGGCTATTCATACTCTTCGCAATAATTATGTACTTTCAAAACTGGCCGAAATATATGGCAAGTAATTACTTATTGGTCAAAAATTTTGTACCAGTTAATATTGTATTGCAAGGGTACAAAATTTTAAACCAATGTCTTATTGATAAATTTTATTTTATTAAATTAATCAGAGTAAGATGGTAAAATAGCCGCATTATTGTAGAAGCGATAATTATATGATAATATTTATAAATGAACAATATTAAATGCTAGTCGAAAACAAATAGTTTTTATTACTATACATATGTAAATGTTACCATAATAATTTCTACATCAATCATAAAGCATAGGAATTAGGAAGTCATCTGAAGAAAACTATGTGACGGCCGTCGTTCGCGATTTCTAACACTACTTACTACTTTAATTAAAATGTTAAATGATATTTTAAATCTTTTTTGTTTTCTTAATATTTTCAATGTGTCTGAGAATTTTTATTATTTACATTTTTTTTCAACAATTTATCCTATCCAGATTCAAAACTCTATATATATAAAAATCCTGCCTTACAAACCATTGACGCGATCCTGTAGGAATTTGAGATGCCGTATCGCCATTTCTATGATCTCGGTCTTCTCGACGCGGCCTCTGCCCTTTTTGAGGTATTCCGGGGGTATGAGGCGGGAAAGGTCAGCCAGACAGTTGTTCATACGGTCACGACGACGTTTCTCGATGATGCGATGAGACATCGGATCTTGCTGTAATTTAACTTTATTATTAAAACCCTATTCTGTGGATAGTTAAATACCGCTAGAGAGCCTAGAGAATAATGTATCTCGCGAGTTTGGGATTTATCATTTTCACTTCGATACGTTATAATCTACTTAAAAATGATGCGTTAAATTTTAAGCAGAATCTATCAACAGTTTACAATATAACGAGACATGTTACAATCTATCGGTATTTACAATTTTACGGTGACATATAGATTAAGTAAATCTATATAGGGAAACTTTTGCAAGTTATTGATCAAGTTTGTAACAATGAGATTAAAAGCTTTCCCTTAAACTCCATAATGTTTAAGCTTTAGAAGGCTTTGTTATATACACTTAAATGATTTGTAGTACTCAGAATACAGAAATAGCTTTCAATGATTTGTCACTCGCATTCTCTTATCAGTTTTAGTTGTGAAGCCTTCGTGTAACGTCTACCTATTTTTATTTTACTTATCTATGTAAGGGAATATCGAATAGGTACTAAATTAATAATACACCAGCGTGTACTACTTTTTTGAATGTATGAAATAGAATGTAATTTAAAAAAGAGATAAAACGGGCATATTCAGTGTGACTTGCCCTCGAGACCTTCCCCTTCTTGAGAAATGCTGCCGGAGGATACTCTGCCTCGTCCTCCGAAGGGGCCGCGAAATTGAGCTCGCCTGCACGACCAAAACCGTCGTTCGAATTGTAACTGAAAATAAAAACTTTACATTAGTTGTGTATAATAAACCGTTGATATTAAGTACTGGCAATAATTTAAAAAAAAACATTATTTTCTGTTATCAAGAATATTTTGTCTGTAATCGTAATGCACTTTACATATAAGGATTTATTACTTATATAATATAATATTTTTCATTTTAAACCTTTCTCGAGACTTAATAATTCATTGATTTGACCAGTTAAGTCAGTGTTTAGGAGTGGTTTATATAATTATGTCTCAGTCTTATGATCTTTTTTACATAGAACAGTTGTGAAAACAAATTAAAATCCACGTTTTCAGAAAATGTCACGTGTAAGGGATAAATTCGATCATATAACTTTTATTGTGAAAAACACGTGACTGAATGTCCTTCAATTCTATTTTGAAAACCAGATTTTTTTTTAGTCTACTCGTTTTGGTTTACATCCAATAAACATACTATATATGTATGATGTAGTTGTATATGTAGTTGCTAACCCGTCCCGTTCGGTCAAGAAGAATACGTGTTTGCAAGAGAGCTACTCAAATATTCGACAACAGAATATCGACGAACGGCGACGAAGAATGGGAATCACGACCCTTAGTTTTGGTAGTTAACAAATGCGGCACGATTTGTTCTATTATCCGGTATGTGGGTAGGTAGTAAAAATTATCCGATAAGCCGGATACCGAATATTTACAGGATATCCGCTCCATATCTTTATTTATCGTCATAATTAAGGACCTGTTATGAAAGCATACGGATCTGTATAAAAATATAGAGTATAAACCTATTCTTATTAAAGATAACTGCATAGCCTTATATTTGGTAATAGTTCTGTCATTTAGTAAAAAAGCAGTTCTATTCAACACTTTTTCATGTAACTTCTTATATATGCATATTAACATGACTTCCAAAATTCCGATAGAAACCGCCGATTTTTTTTTTTAAATCGAATTACGAAGAATCTCTAAAATAAAATAAACTGTAGCTTCTGTATCTCAACCATAATTAAATACTGCCAGTACAAATACTGACTGTTAAACAAATTAAAACTTTTCTTTTGTAATTTTAAATAAAATAAAACAATGTTGTTTTTCGACGCTGTGGGCGGCATTTCACGTGTTTCGTTTACCATAATTTGAACACGTGACTTCATAAATATATATTATGAATAGCCTTTATAAATGTTTAATATAAACAAAACTTCATATATGTTTCAACGAATAAAAGTGTTTTTTTATCGTGAGTGCGTTCCGTTATTTCGGTTAACTTCATGACAGGTGTTTTAGTTTCTAAACCTTAACCTTAATATAAAACAAAAAAATTACTAATTCTGTCACCTATTCAGTTACTGTAAATATACTTTACCTTACATAGAAAACTTCACTCAAAGTGTAACACGGACCGCGCTCAAAAACAAACTAAGCTTATAATTTATAATAGTGAAAAGTCAAACAGACTCGGATATCGACTCACGATGATGTGTAACACGTGGATGAGTATCTTATTTCATTTTCTTTGAATAATGAAGCAATCTATGTTATGTGCGGTGTTTTAATGTAAATAAAGTCAAGACATGTAAATAACAAGCGGCGGAGCTCCCTACAAGCAGAGTATAGCCGGTCATTGGGCGGCAAAAGTTGTTACTTGTTAGTATTGTCAACATTAAAAAAGTAAAAAATCTGTCTATAAAAAATTTAAAGCTGTGTAAACAACATGGTTATAGCCTATAAGTGCAGATACATATGTATATACATACATATATCATATATACATATGCCTGTGTTCCGGTTTGAAGGGTGAGTGAGCCAGTGTAATTACAGGCACAAGAGACATAACATCATAGTTCCCAAGGTTGGTGGCGCATTGGCGATGTAAGCGATGGTTAACATCTCTTATGATGTCAATGTCTATGTCTGTGGGCGTTGTGACCACTTACCATCAGGTGACCCATATGGTCGTCCGCCATCCTATGCAATAAAAAAAGAAACATATACATATTAGGCCGGGTTTACATTTGATCACCTTATCGTAGCATATCTCCGTTACGTGACAATGACGTGTATAATGATCGCTAGATTGAACGTAAAATTATACATTCCTATAATACCGTATCTGATATTTCCCGTTCCGCACTGAAGCTCTAATCTCTTACACCTCGTATCCGATTAAACGTATCGTGACTGTTAGTATGAAACTAATATTGATTGGACAATGCGATATGGTACGTCACGTCCTATCTCTATCCGGGTTTTCCCCGATTATTAAACTAGATATTACATGTAGATCTTGACAAGTTTGAACTTGAATGTTTTTGATATACGATCATTACCTACGCTAAATACTGAAACGATACCATACTGAAATCTTTTTTTTTTAAACAGCTAATACAAAATGTCTCAAGAACGTCTGAAGTAGTTTCGCTGCAAACAAAAAAAATGCAAATAGAAATTTGTAGTATACCTATCTATTATTTAAAAAAAAACATCGGGTAATATAAATATGAAACATAAGAGGTAATACAAATATGAGTCCTTTTTTCAATGGCCTTTTACTGTGATTTATTTACTCAGGTCACTATTAAACTAGTTCAGGCAAGTTTAACACTTTTTATTTGGAAGGATGAATGTTTAATTTATTATTTCATACAGAAAAAAACTCCTGGAAAAAACGACACGTGCACCACAAGAACGGGACGTAGAAGTTGTTTCGAACAGTTTGGTTTTTATAATGATTCTGTTTATCTACATTTTATACGAGTTGATTAAACGATCACTAAGTTATCGTTCACCGAACTGGGTTAGGAAGAAGTAGTTCTACTTTTAATAATGTTTTCAGTTTTGTAAAAATAAATAGGTCCTATATGTCATTTAAAAATAATACTTTATACAAAAAAAAACTACACAAAAATATATGAATATAATAATTAGAAACTGATTAACTGATAACAAAAGAGACTATGAAAAGAAACAAAAAAAAATAATTCGTAGTAAGAAAAAAAAAAGAGTGTGTGTACTTATGTACACGCGTTAGAAGTTATACTTCTTTGGCGTATGGAAAAAAAAATAACTAAAATGCAGTAGTGATTAACGATAAATATTAAAATTGATAAATAAAAACACCAAAATAATATTTATTTATTCACACTGTTTAATTGTACTGTTACGAAACACGTGCTCTAAATATAAAAATACTAGAATATACAACTTGAACATAGTTATCGATTTTCATGCCACCTAGAACTAACTTCACGATGTAGAATTCAGGTGTGCGCGCGCATCGTAAAAATTCACTCTCATCAGTTTTCTCCATCGCGCCAAAAGAAGTATAACTTCAAAAATAAATAACTATGTTTTTGCAAACGATATTTCAGGATCCTTTCTAATAATGATGTTTGTAATATATTGTTTTTTAATATTATATTATTGTTTAAGTAAAAGCTAATCGAATGAACGTTATGGGGGAATTAAGGGCGTGGACCCATGTCTACGGTGCGGCGCCGTTTGCCCTGCGAAAACCTTCGTCACCATACTGATTAATCTTTAAGTACATCTATTACTTTATTTAGCTGTCCCGTCCCGACTTCGTACGGGTATAAGAATTCAAATTATCATGTTTTTTCAACTTCATAAAACCAAATACTTTGATACGAAGTAAACATGTCCATTCTACGCAGTAAGCTAGTGCATTGAGGAACTTGTTTGTTCTTAAGAATACAAATAAAAAAACGTCTCCCTTGAGAGTTTAATATGTACATAAATAATAAACCTAGTATATGAAATGAACAATTTGTTTATTTATTATATATAACCTTTGACATGCTTACTTTCCGTTCACGTGACAGAAGCACGTGAATCGTTGTAAACGAAATTGCACAATATAAACAAGAATATGTATTAATATGATATTAAGCGCCTTACTGACGAGACAAAATATCATTGATGTGTTAACTCATATGTCGGTATGTGTAAAGTTTAAATGTGTGAGTGTTCGTCTATGTAGTACATGCGCAGGACTATAACGTCACAAGTCACGTGTGCCGCCCGAAACGTGACATCGACTGATCCAACGAAAACAAGTTTCTTGATTGAATAATTGATGTATGTCATACGTAAGATCCGTGGAACCAACGCAGACTTGTATTTGAACTCTAAACAATGTGTCTATAACTGATTTTGTTTGTATTTTTTTTATTTGTAAGCCTGATATAATTGTTTATAACCGTTTTCTTCAGCAACGCCGTGCTCTTGATATAAGCTTGACAGTTGACTGTCCACACCATGCTATCAGCGTTACCTACACCTTCCTACTTATCAAAATACCTAACTAAAAACTATAACAAAATGATTCATTTCATCAGACGTCCAAGAACGTGCAAGACACAAACATTAGCCGATCGAAGGCATGCATATTTTGGACCTAGCTGTAATTCGCGAAGTATCTGGAATGTGCGAGAAGGATCTTCGTTCGAAAATATGCGTGATGGTTTCGTGGAAATTTATACATTTTTAATTCGGTTAAAATGATCCACGTTACCTTGCCCTAGTGGAAAGCCACTGATTATTACGTTGTTTTTGTAGCAATCTATATCTAATGGTTAAGTTGGACTTGGATAAGTAAGAAACCTCTATAACTGGAACTCATTCTGAGGTCCCAACACTTTGGCACTGAATTACCTCTGTTAGTGGGAGGAAGCAAAACCTCTATATCTGGGATTCGTCCTTTGGTTTTTATTGTCATAGTTACCTATAGACGTATAGACCTGAGTGAGTGAATTTAATATGCATTAACCTCTGTAACTGAGATAACATCGTTTTGTTTGTTTACTTACTTAGTCTTATTCTACCCGCAAATTCCGGACTTAGCTAATTTTGAGCCTCAATGACCTTAGTTTTAGTTTTGCTTAACTATCATACGGATGTTTATTTGAAAAATGACAAAACTAAGGCTCAAATCGTTATCAGAATGAGAAAAACTGAAGTTCATATCCCTTTGTGAAAATGGAAAGACATGCGATGATATCTGTATCGAATTTAATGTGCAAAAATCTACTTTTTGTAAAATGATTCAGAATAAAGATAAAATTCATGACAATGTTCTGAAAAACAAGGAAAACTAAAACGTGTGCGTTTATCAGAATATCCTAATCTCCTGGTAAGTGGTCCAATTATTAAAGCAAGATTTCGCGCGAAGGCTCGGTATTCAAACATTTTTGTAGCCGCAATAGTTGGTTCTAAACGCGAAGCAGTAAAAGCATGACATACTTGGCACATTTATTTTGGTGACCAAAGCATATTTGATCAAATTTATCATCATAAACATCTGATGTATTAATAAAATATACTGTTCGTAACTTGTTCCACACAAGGATCGGATATTAGAGGATTTCAGGGTTTTTTTATAATTATTTAGTATAAATATTATATCATTATTATTATATAATACAAATGAAGCAAGCAACACATACAAATCCAAACCAAAAATTTACCTGCATGTACTATAAGAGCGCGCCTAAGACCACCAATATTAGTTCCCACTCTCGACCTTATCAAAAGCGATATACTTAAGATGTTCTATTTACGATCGAGTACAGTATCGTATTTCAATATCTTTCTTCTCGTTGCCCATAATTCACAAATTTCGAAGTGTTTCTCTTAATTAGATTATGCGCGATCTGATAAATCGTAGTATATTTTTCTGTCCGTCGTCCTTTCGTCTCAACGGAGCGATAACGACTGATTGAAATAATCGACATCGAAGTACCCGTGACCCGCAACAATAGATGTCTTTCGCAAGCAGAAACCTAATAATTGCCAGAATGTTTTTTTTTTATAATAAAAATCAACGGAAAAGGTTTTATATGAAAAACGCGAATGTTAACTAAAGTATTATGTGTAAATAATTATTATGAAAAAAATTAAAAATTTAATAAACTTAGTCATCTCACTCATGCGTATATTTTAATTAACTTTTTCCACTCCAGAAATAATAAAAAAATGTGTAAACTCTAAAATATTTTTTAAAAAGCGATGCTGCATACACAATTCTTAATGTAACTCTTGTCTCATTATGTCTGAAGACATTCATTTTTATGTGTTTAATGAATGACGCATTTAGACCAAACTTTATTTTTGCTTCTAAAATATATTTTTAATTAACAAACACATTCAGCATTGAGTTAGCTGAATCGATTAATAATATGTTTATGTGGAATCCTAATCAAATGGATTACACATAACTGCTATCATAATAAATCTTGCCGTTTATAGGAAACTAGTTATCGCCCGCGACTCTACTTGTGCTAGCCTATGTCATTCCTTAGGGTTCAAGCTTGCTTTATACCAAATTTTATCAAAATCGTTTTTATATTTTTATTGTATAAGTTGGCGGCATGCCTTAGCAATTATCATGCAAATAAGCATGTTTAGCTTTTGGGCCACCTGATGGTAAGTGGTCACCAATGCCCATAGACAATGACATTGTAAGAAATGTTAACCATTGCTTACATGACCGATGCGCCACAAACCTTGAGAACTAAGATGTTATGTCCAGGCACAAGGCCTGTAATTACACTGGCTCACTCACCCTTCAAACCGGAACGCAACAATGCTAAGTATTGCTGTTTAGCGGAAAAATATCTGATGAGTGGGTGGTACCTAACGAGACGAGCTTGCACAAAGCTCTCCCACCGATTCAGCGGTTTAGATTTAAAAGTGTAAAAGACCGCCCGACAGAGTTGTTTGGCATTTATAATCTATATAAATAAAATGATAGAGGTCTCCAGTTGTGCGCGCATCACGGAAAATCTACTGGATAGATTTCAATGAAATTTTCTAAATCTTAGACACTTGGCCCTTTATTAAATTATTGCGATATCTTCATTTAAAAAAAAGTTATTAAAGTTTCAAGAAACAACGATTTGTATATGCACTGCGTGTTCAGTGATGTATGTTTAAACATAGTATTGCGATCTTTTTGATGTTTTTTCCTTCGCACATAAGAAAACTTTGTTAATATATCAAGCAACGCGGACGAAGTCGCGGGTATCAGCTAGTCATTAAAATAGATAGTAGTAAAAGTGTATAATAGTGTAGACTAACTAGGCGGTTTCGACGACTAGGTTATATAGGTAGGTAGTTTATGTTGGTAGGTTATATAATCTTTACTTATACATCTCAATAAATGGGCTATTTACGCAAACAGCCTGTAGCTTCTGAGATTTGCGCGTTTAAACAAACAAAGAAACAAAGAGTTCAACTTTGTAATATAAGTATGTATAGATGGAGGCACGTGCAAGTCGGTACACGTGACAGAAGCGAAACCTTTTTGCGTCATAGAAGAATTGACTCGAATTCGACCTTGAGACTTCCCCCACGTTACGTCCAAATAAATTTTACTTCAACAATAATATAATATGCAGTTTAATAATTTAATTACCTGGACCACATTGCACTCATAAAATTAATTAATTTATGCATTTCGCGTAAACAACTTAAAAAATTGTTATATACATATATAAAATACAGATCTAGTAATTATAGTCATTTTTCCATGGCTACTTTTTAATACCTATCACACTTTTTAATAAAATAACTGCGGTCTGATATCGTTATCTTACTGAAAGAATTTGAATAGAAGTGATTGATTTATCTAAAATGCCTCCATATGCTTTATTTATTTATTTATTCTTTATTACACACACTACAATAACATAACATAAAAAACAACTTTTACATAATATAGTATGCAAAGGCGGCCTTATCACTTACAGTGATCTCTTCCAGGCAACCTCTATAATATAGAGATGCTTTGTATTCTTTGACTAAATAATCTTCTACAATCTGTACATCAGCCGATACTGAGTATATAGTTATTATCAAAATTAATAATTATGTACTCATTTACTACGTTAGTTATTTAAATAATGTACATAAACAATTGACGTGGTTAAGGCTTTTGCAGTTTTAATGACATTTCGCAGCGACCTGACGAAATTATACTTTACACAAAATCCATTACAATTTTAAATGTTTTTGTCCATAATTATGTAGTTCGAAATTTAAATTTATCCTAGATAGGTAAGTGTAGGTAAGCATAGTATACGTCGGAGCGTCACGGTAGCATGCGCAAGCGATCCCGTGGCGCTCCACTTAAGACGAGAAGGGTACCGTGGTGGTTTTAGTCGGTAGGGTCGGTTGATGATGATGGGTTTCGCCACGTTAAAAAAAAAAAAAAAGGTAAGCATAGTATCGTAAGATCGATGTTAAATCTGCGTCATAATAACGGAATTGAACTGGTACACCATTACGATTTAAAAAGATACAAATATCGAACAATCCTTTTTATTGGAGTGTTCCTTTTTATCATGTGATCCTAGTAACAAGAAACGTATGTTATGTAATGAAAGTAAATTTTATTGTAATATTTAATTAAATACGGAATATTTCTAACGGCTGCCTCGTTGGTCTAGTGGCTTGATATAAGGCCGCAGCCTCGGTGGTTCTGGGTTCAATTCCCAGATCGGGCCAATAAATAGTTATTGGTGTTTTCTGTCAGAAAATGCTCAGTAGCAGCCCGGAGTCTGGAAGTTGGAAGTGTGTACACTCCCGTGCCTCGGAAAGCACGTTAAGCCGTTGGTCCTGCGCCTGAACTCTTTTCGGTCGTGTCGGATTGCCGTCCCATCGGATTATGAGAGCTAAGGAAAAGAGAGTGCACCTGTGTTTGCGCACACACTTGTGCACTATAATATCTCCTGCGCAGTTGGCTAATCTCTCTTGAGATTGGCCGCCGTGGCCGAAATCGGTCTGGAGGACCTTAAAATAATTTCTAACGGCCAAATACTGAAACATCCCTCAAACAAACACTTAGTTAAACGCTACTAACGGCCGAATACTGAAACGTCATTCAAAATGAAGTGGGACTTAATTATTTGGAACGTCATTAATTTCAAAATTTCGCATACTAAATTTTGAAATTAATGACGTTCCATATAATTAAGTCCCAATCATATTTGAATGACGTTTCAGTATTCGGCCGTTAGCTATTCAAATAATATGTACTAATTGATTGAAATTAGTATGCGAAATTTTAAATTACGGGCGTCTCAAATAATTAAGTTGCACTTAATATTGTATTCGGCCGTTGGCTCTAAAATTTGAGCTAGGCAATCAGTTTTTTTACTATTTGTATTTGCTTTTTACACAATATCTAATCAATTTTATATTTTTTATCCATAAATTTAGCTGTCAATATATGTAGCTTTAACAGTTCGCTAGACTTCAGAGAGATTTCGTTGACGACTTTATAAATATTTTTTATTTGTTTAATAGGTAATTGATAATTATCTAGATTCTAGTTAATTAATACGTAACGGAAAACATGATACAGATTGACTACGTGTCACGTTATTTAATTTCAAAGTAACATGAACGTATCACATTCATATCGTACTGGCAAAGATATAATAAAAGTCATAATTTTATATGTAAAAACAGGTTCAGTCAGTCGTCCGGTCATGTCAGGTACAATTTACAATGAAAATAATATTTATGCGAAAAACATGCAATGGTTAGTCATATTATTTACTGTCTATCGAAGTAAACTTTAAATAACAAAACAACAGAAATAACATTTATTCATTTTAGATCGTGGTAAACAATTAGAAATATAATATATAGGCTGTGCCCCGCGGTTTCACCTGCGTATAATTAATAAAAATATAATGAATAAAAATAAGCCTAGATCCTTTCTCGATAAAAAAAACACAAAAATAATATTTAAATTCGAGCTAGTAGTTCCTGATCAAACAAACTCTTCAGCTTTATATATTAGTATAGATTATATAATACCTACATATTATCGAATAAAAAAATACAATCTCATCTTGTATCATTAAGTATGTCTAATTTCTTGTTATTGGGACAATATTGATCGATAAAGAAGGATCGACTCAACGCTCAGCCGTCGCCTTCATCTCCAACCGTAATCTTAGCAATAAATATGCGTTGATGTAAAATTATGAACAGTAAACACAGCGAGCATCACGTGAGTGGATTTTTGAGGTCAGGCGGATGCGATAACGCGAAGAGCAAGACGCTAAGCGTACTGAGAAATGCAAAAATTGTTTTTAATAACTGATTACAAGTTTAATAAAATAAAAAATATATACTAAATGATTAAATATAGGTTTGTTTTTTGTCTAAATTATAAAATTAATATATGTACTATTAATCAATTATTGCATTTTTAAAATAAGTTTTTTTTTTTTATTCTATTGACAAAAATGAATTTCAAATTCATTAGTATGTCTATTGTTAATTTTTTAATACATACGTCACTATTTTATTATTATTTTCGTTATTTTTGTTGTAACATTCGGGGTTGATGCATAAAAAAAAAAAATTATAATATTGTTTGTCCAGACTACTGCTTTAAAAACAAAAATATAAATCTATAAACAAAATCTTATCACCGTCATGAAATTTACTTTCATCGCACAGATTAAAAAGAAAATGAAAGGCCGAATAAATAAGGTGATTCAATCGCATACATCGATTCGACGGGCGGGCGCGGCGCGGCGTGGTGCGACACGTGCGTAGAAGTCACGTTGCTATACACGAAGCGTCGCGTACCGAACGCTCAAATGCCGTTCTGTGACGTAATCAATATGATTACGGCCATATAACCATCGACGCCACACATACGACTAAATCCACACATGAGACAGGCAACATTCATGAATAATCTTGAATGTTGAGTGAAGTTTTTTTTACGTATTAATGTTAATTTTCCGTACAAATTATATACCTATATAGAACATATAATAATCTGCCATATAACCATGTATTCAAGTATGAACTAATTTTGCAAAAGTTTTATAGGATTTATAATTTCATTATATATTTTATACTAACCGTTAATTTTGTTGATGTTTTTACAATTTTTATTCACACCCAGTGAATAAAAATTGTAAAAATAATGAAACAGTAAAAGTACCTAATATAAAAAAGTCTGTTAACTTCGAATCATTTAAGAAACTAAACAGTATAATATTTAATTTTATTACGTCGAATTTCAATTTTATCTATAGAACGCTCAACGCCAACCACCCCTACCTATTTTAAATCGTTTATATTTTTATATAAATATCAGGATTAATGGTAACAAAGTATATTTTTCTTATTCAGTGGTAGGGCTCTTTGCAAGTCCGTCTGCATAGGTACCATCATTTCGTCGTGTATTACCCTGTTCTGCTATGAAAGGTGAATGAGCCAGTGTAATTAGAAACACGTAGGACCTAACATCTTAGTTCGCAAAGTAGGTGACGCAATGGAGATGTCAGTAATGGTTACAAGTCTATGTCTATGGGCGGCGGTGATCACTCACCAGCTTACCGTAAAAAATATTGTAATGTTTACGATAAAGACAACACCCACCGAAATTATGACAAAAAAATTCCACAATCGCAAACGAATGGAAATCTTAGAATTTCAAACAACTTTTTATAAGAAAAAGCTGTTTGACGTTGTATCTTTCCTTTTATTTATACACTTTTCTTTATGTGATTTGCTTTTATATTTCATTCATAATAAAAAAAGGATATTTAGTTAAAGAACATAAATCTTGCTTTCTTAGATTTCTCAGAGCTGATAAGAAGTATCAAGAAATTATTAATCTAATATACCTATTTCGTTTATGGATGTTCAATCTTTTCCTGCCACTCAATTTTATTTTATTTTATCACCTATTACGTCAAAATTCACGATAAAACTTCGACCTATGGAAAAGTCTGAAACTTTTAATAATAATCAATAGATCGCCAATCAGCATTTATTTTTGTGAAATGACGATATGTTTATACTTATTTCTATATCTGTCAGCGGACGGGCAAAATGTAGTCGGATTACAAAGGTTAACGATTACGATTTCAATATGTAACCAACAATCACGATTACAATGTAGCGAAAGTAATCAAAAAGGTAAAGTGGTTGAGTCAAGTGCTCACGAGCATCCCAGCGCGTCCTCTTCATAGTCCATAAAACTTAAAATAGCTTAAATAATTAATTAATAACATTGCATTATATAGGTTTTATTCCAAGTTACCGCTTAGAAAAAAATACACTTGACTTTGCGACATTTTTTTTAATGTATTACGCCACTTTCTCCACTGATAGTGATATGACTTATCATAATCCTATCATTCACGAAATACTGTCACTCATATATTAAGCATATATTATATATATTATTTAAACATATGCTTTCCAATTATCACATTATTATGTAACCATTTTTTTAAACAAAAGTGGGTATACTTAGCTATCCTTAAAAGATAGACATATGCCATCGCCGACTATTCTGCAGATCTATGAAAGGGGAACAATTTCCCCATACATTATTTTGTTATATTTCAGGGATTTTACAGCGTTTTCGATTAAAGCTCAAAAAGCTCCCAAGCTTGTTTTTTCCGAATTTTTCAACAATTATCGTCATATTTCAACAAATTTACAGAAAACATTAATGAATTATACACGTAAACCTTCCCTTTGAATCACTTTGTCCATTGGTGAAAACCGTATGAAAATGCGTTAAGTAGTTTTTTAGATTATCGCGTTCATACAGACAGACAGGAACCGCGGGGGACTTTGTTTTATAATATGTAGTGATGTAGTGATGTTCATATCCATACAATAGGACATATTTTTAAGCATACTTTATTTAAAAGTAAATATGTACTACATGAAATATTTATAAAAAACATTAAATAATAATTCAAATCAATGAGAATAATTCTTCGATTTGGATTATACATATAATTTAAATTAAGAATAAATAATAATGTAGTAATTAGTAGTATTATTTGGTAGTTAATTAGTTATAGTAAATCAGATACGGTTAAAATACTACGAAATACTAAAAAAAAAAAAAAAAGAAGTAAGGTCAGTAATGTAAATCCGTTAATTAAAATAATAATTAACGCTAGATCTGTATGTACTGTTAGACGCATAAATTGCATTTAAACATAACCTAGGCCAACAGCCAAGATCATTTACGTTTATAATATAACTTTGGCTTAGAAATCTAAGGTCAACGTGTATAATATAGTAACATTTACGAGACTGACTGATTATGCTTCACTGTAATGAAACTTATTACCGTTTAAAAAAATACAAATTCAAATGACAAACGCAAAATGTCACAGTGCAGGGTTTTAAGTATTTAACTCGGTAAACTGTATAAGTATCGATCTATACAATATCGATAGTGCTAAAATTATCGACTAATTGGAAGCGATAAAAAAAAACAAATTGATCGATTATTCCATAGACTTTTATGATACATAGAAATTATTTTTAAAAAATAAATTAATTGAATTGAATATATATTGGTTTGGCTTCCCCAGACGTTGTCCGGGGTTCGTGCAGCACTGCAGCCATAGACAATAGCAATGTTATTAGTATGAAAACTTTTTACATCGATAATGAATCACCGAACACGAATCAATGATGTTATTACGCTGGCTCACACTAAAACCGGAAAGCAGCAACAGAAAGTACTTCAACGCCGTGGCTTTAAATTAATGGAGTGGTACCGTCTCAGCCTGAGCCTGCACGCAGCCCTACCGCTATAAAAATACATCAGTACACGTATCATAATGTTTGCGAACTAATAAAAAAATGTTTTCAAAAAACAAAAGATATTTTTACCTTTTCCTACTTATATAACAGTCATTATATATCTATTGGTTCTGTCTGTACATTTTTTTTCACCTAATCTTATGATAAATAATCGTTTTATGATGCAGTGATTCACATTATAATATTTTTTTCATTTTTGTCTGTCTGTGTCTGAATAATAATCACAAATTAAGCCTAACATAACCACTGTGCCATGATGGTTCAAACAAGTTAATAACAACGTTTTATTTGTAATATAAGTTTGTAACGTTTAATTATGTCGTATAAAGTATTTACGTGTTTATAAACACGTGATTCTATTTTGATGTTCAGCCAAGATATCGTCGGGTACACGTGTCTGCGTCTAATCTTTGACATTGAAAAGGACAATGACCATACGCAAGGTTTCTGAAACTGTGTTTAAGAAATGAGTTTTTTTTAATATGCTAACAGTGTTGCCTTGTGTCTAGTTCTATATTGCCAGTGTGCAAAATTATAAAATTAAACGGAAAACTCAACGTGTGGTTTGTTTTTCTAAAATCTAAAAAAATTGTTACAATTTCATAGATAACAACTTTTATTTTAATCCCATAGACTCAGAAACATGAAATTTAAGCGTACATACACACACAAACAAAAATTAAAAATAATTAGTAATTACTATACAAGTCGTGACCACGTGGAATGGTGGCAAGAATGCTAGCAGCATTTCCCCTTTGAATCGCAATTCCGATTCTCTTGGCGTGGTGGAGTGCTTCCTCGTGGAGTGGTGCTTCCACTGGTGTCATTAGACGGGGAGTAAAATTTTGGATGTTTTTTTTTGTAATCGTTATTAGTTGATTGACAGAAATACAGTGATTGGAATTTTTAACTTTTTTTAATCAAGCTTTCTCAAATATTTTGACTGCTGACCGATGTCCGATATGTTTGTACTAATTTTGTGTAAAATCTCGTAACCCAGCGTTCGCGGCAGCCTCTGTATATTACGGACACAATTACGAGTATTTCCCGGAATAAGTTTCTAAATACAGTATATACGTAGTGGTACATAATGGTTAACAATTCTATCAATCAATCAATAATAGTGATTTAATCGTAAACAGAAATGTTTTAAAATTCTTCCATTTATAACATAATATCTATAGTCTTAAAAAGGCCGTGGTACTTGCAATGCTACAAGGTACTTGCAATGCTATCAATCAAAAATAATGACTGCTGATATCAAGTTCAACTCTCGATTTTTTACTTTTTAATCTGTCATTGCGTCATTTCGTTTATTTTAGGTATTTTAAATAGCTGAATAACGATTAGTCGAAGGAAATTTTTGTATACATAAGATATATTTCCAATTATATTTTAGCGAAATACTAAAGCAAAATGTGTTAATTGTGAATTAATTGTTAATTGTGAATGGATAATTTCATGTTGCGGAAACAACATTCCTTCTTCGTTTTTGAGAAACCGTGATGGTTTCTCAAAGACTCGAGACGATCAATTTAACAAAACAGAGTTAATTAGTAATCTAACTATTGAAATACCCTTGCATCTAAGGTGGTGCGTTGTTTATTATGACAAGTCAATGAAGGGAAATAAAACTTAGTAATCTGCGCTAGACATCTAAAATAAATAATGGCAGCCATTTTGTTTGAAAGGAGTATGCGCTTTTACGCATACCAGTTCAATAAAATATTCTGTTTAAGCGATGTAAGAAAGGTTATCAATTCGATAATTATCTTTTTTTTTGTATCGTCCTCGACTGCTTCAGTGATTTTGATAATTATTACCTATTTTTATTTAATCTGTTACACGTACCGCGTCCCGTGTCAACATAAAAAAACACCTTCAATTCTTACTTGAAAATTGTATCAATGTCAACATTAAATTTAGCAGATTTTATTGCATAATACTTTGATGATCTCATGTAACTCCGTTTTTAGTTTAAGCGATAATTATTGCAGAC
Organism: Nymphalis c-album; assembly: GCA_963151315.1. NCBI lineage: Eukaryota > Metazoa > Arthropoda > Insecta > Lepidoptera > Nymphalidae > Nymphalis > Nymphalis c-album. Next base: position 10,467,702 of record OY720591.1, on the reverse strand, counting down.
AAAAACCTGATACACTGACATAGTATTTACAATCTTATTACTATTGACGTTAATTAAAAAAAAACAGATGAAATTAAGCCATACAGCCGTATACACAGCATTACATAAGTGCAAACTACAAATAACTAGACACGAACACAAAACAGTTGAATCATTTTGCTAATGTAACTGCGACGCACGTTTACATTCACGCTTAATACAACATTCCTACATCCGTTTGTATCATACTTTATTTGTAACATTTAGCACGTGACATGCAAGCGAGGATTAATCCTAAAATAGGTCTTTTTTATTTTACTTGGTGGTAGGTATGGGTAGGTTCCACCTACATATCCTATTTATTAGTAATACTGATTATTGTGTTTCAGTTTGAATGAGTGAGCCAGTGTCATTACAAACATAGGACAAAACATCGTACACAGATCCACAGCTTGGTGGCACTTCGATGTAAAGAACGGAATTTTAATTTTTAAATTCTTATAACCTAACTACGTCACTATAACAACGCAATATAGTTCATACTGCAAAATGTGAAATACCATTTAGTATTTCATAATCACAAACATTTAGCAAATGAAATTTATTTTTATTATACACTATCATCGTGAATATCAAAACAGGTGTAAATTATCGTTAATTGTTGATTTAATAATAATAATGCACGTGTCAGCACAGACGTCATAAATATTGCAACACATGTATTTCCAGCTGAATAATAATAGAAGGAAAACCTTGATATATTTTTTAACTTTGTACGTTGCTTACAAATTTTAAGCGATAAACATTATGTATGTACTACCTACATTATTTATATTATTAACATAATAATATTATGATATTTAAAAAATCACCGTCTTAGGTATATTAGATTATAGAATGTAGAAAATCCCTAGCCGGTAATCGGGCATCAAGTCAGGCGATATGAACGTGAGCGCTGCGACAGTGCCGTGGTGTGCGTAAGTTCAAGCGCGTGTGATCACAGCGGTGCATTGTGTCGGTGTGCGTGCGGTCACGTTTCGCGCGGCGTGTGGAGGCCGGCGTTATGCGCGTGCAGCGCTCTCCGGCCCCGCATCACGTGTTCAGTTATTTTTGCCTTGCGCTTTCGCCACAAATCACACAATATCGTAGTGCGGTGCGCACCATATGTTTATCAATCGATACTTTTTTATCAATATCAACATTATTATTCCATCACTATTTGATTTAAAAATATTCATTAATGGTCACGGGCATCGATTAATAAAATTAGATTTTTTATTAATTTAAATATTTTTATATCCAATAAATTTGAAGAAAAATATCTTACAATGTGATATTTTATATAGCTTTAAGTATTGAGATTAAACATTTTCTTTATCGAATTAAACATCCTTAGAAATTAATAATAGACTATTTATGCCATAGCTAATCCGTGAGGAAGATTATAAGCTATAATATAAGTCAACAAATATAGAATACACACAAAGCATTTAAAATTTAGCTAGATGTAAACCGCAAGTCACTTATAGTATTATTTTACGATATTATAAAGTTACAGTTTGTTTCTTTGAACGCGCTTATCTCAAGAACTGAGGAACTAAAAGTCAGATTTAAATATTGTTTCTAACAAAGTCCGAATTGAAAAATATTTTGAGGACCCTAAGGAGCGGAGTACGTACTCACAAGTTAATTGAGTACTAAATACTGCTATAAGCAAATAAATTTATTGTATAAAAATACATCTGGATTTGTATTCACAGAATAAAGTCTCACAATACATTTGCTCTCTAGTCACATATAATGTCGACAAACATAGCAAAAAAAAATACCTACATAAGCGGACTTACTTGCTATCAAGCTAACAAAATAATGTATGATCAAGATTTGCATTTTTCTCTAGCCTTTGGGTTTGGTTTTAATTGATGTTAATATTAGACATTTTGTATAATTTCTTAACCTATACAACAGCGTTGTAAAAAAACGGGCGCTTATTTGAAACCGCCATTTTTTTATAAGACAGAAAGGAAAGTATTTAATTAGGTAATTATTGTCGCGGCTTGTGATTTAATGAATATCTTCAAATTTACGATTTGGATTTTTAATAATAATTGAGTAAGTAATTTACATCAATTACCTAATATGATTTGGTGTTCTATTTCTAAAAAGACCAATTCTAGGTTTTATATAAAATCACTTCTGCAATAGGTACTCTTTTTTGTCATTTTTGACGTCCGTGGAGCCAATTCTACTAATTTATAACGGCTATGATACGTTCCCTATTCTATTCCGGTCGTACTTCGACGGAACCGCCACAGGATCGTTGTTATAAGTTGTCAAAAAACTATTAATAAAATGGACAAAGTATAGTCATTTCATTTAATAATTTATTAAAGCATCATAATGTAACATTAACAAGAAGTGAACGATAATAACTGATATAGTGTAAAACTGTGGTCCAGTTATTAATGCCCGCCAACAAAGCGACATTGCTCTATTTTTAAAAAAATAAGTTGCACAAATTAATTTAAATTAACAAAATATATATATAAAAAATTAAATACAAAATAGAATTAAAATAACAGATTACAGATTAATAATATTTCAAACAAATTCAACAAATAATAATATCTGATTTAGGCAAAAAACAGGCAGTAGAATAGGAAAATAGGTTACGTTTTGATTCGATTTCGGTGAATTTGGTAGTAAGCATTTAATATGTGTATAGTTATTGTGTTTTTCGTCCAGAAATTAGTAGTATTCCCAAGATATCCAAACTTGGGAATACTACTAAGGTTGTTTACATACTCATGCCTTGGAAAGCACAATACCTTTGATGTTGCACCCAATATCTCGACATTCGTGTCGAGTTCACGTTTTATCGGATATCGAACGTGAGGGTAGAGTGCGCTGCTTCGCACACACACACACACACACTAATATATTCCGACCTTCGCTAGCCTTCGGTGAAAATTGCCGACAAAATCGATCAGAGGCCGAGAAAATCACTACAATACTAGTGTTAAATATTAACATGGTTAACAATATAATTAGGTACTTATATTAATATAATATAGAAATATTTTTTTTTATAATTTTACCAAAAGTACATACCTCTCTTTAAAATAGATATCTTACATAGTGCAAGTAAATGACGATAATCATTCATTCATCATCATCCTTCACGATTATTTAACGCAGCGTGTTTTTGTCTTTCATTTATCTCGATCTCTATCATATCACGTATCACCACGTACACCTAAGTTATATTAATGTACATGATGTCATGTCACCCCTAACACATCCGTCTGTCTTCCAAATAGATGTGCAAAGAGATTGGCGTCAATACTTCGTTCTACGTTTGCTATTCATCTTAACCATAACTTCTGATTTGTCTACAATTTATAATAAACAATTAAGCTTGAAAGTAACAGCCTGTGAATATCCCACTGGTGGGCTAAGGCCTCTTCTCCTGCGGAGAAGGTTTTTTGGAGCATATTCCACCACGCTGTTCCAATGCGGGTTGGTGGAATACACATGTGACAGATTTCAATGAAATTTAACACATGCAGGTTTCCTCACGATGTTTTCCTTCACCGTCAAGCACGAGATGAATTATAATCACAAATTAAGCACATGAAATTCAGCGGGGCTTGAACCCACGATCATCGGTTAAGATTCACGCGGTCTTATCACTGGGCCATCTCGGCTCTTAAGCTTATACAATAAGAATGAACCCTGTGTATGTTTCTTAAATTATTAATATTCATATCGCAATGTTTAAATGTTGGGATAAAAAACAAATATAAATTGTACGGTATCAAAGTTGTATCGTTTCCTTATCATAATATGCTTTTGTTATGAAAATAAGATTGTTTTATAGTATGAAAGCGTTTCTATACTAATATAAATTAACGTAACTCTGTCTGTTTTGCTTTCGCGGTTAAACCAATGACATTTTTTTTACCTAATAACTGCCCCCTCTCTTAATGCGTGGGCTAAGCTGCGGGCGAAAACTAGTATACCTTCTATAAATTGTAAGTATCTATATTGTATAATCTTTATCATGAATTTAAATTGCGTTTTAATTAATTGATTTATACTTTTATTTTAATTTTATAACAGGTAGGCATAATGATAAATTTTAATTCTAAATACCTAGTCTAAATAGAAATAGAATTTTTAATTTTAGTATGTTTTTGACTTTTTTTTGAGACTAGTTTTAGGAAATTGAAACACATTTAGTACATTATAACAGTCTTCCAGATATTAAAATATTAAACTTAATTGTTTAGATTTAAATACCTACAGCCCGCTTTACAATTCTTACTTCAATATTAAAAAAAAAAAATCAGAAAAAGCGACAAGCGTGTTATACATAAAACGAATATGACGTGATCTTAGAGCGAGTGACCTGATTTAACAAATGACATCAATGTTATCTTGAGCGAAATATTCATTAAAATTATTTTATTCAAGAGCTAGAAAAGTGCACTAGGTACCTGTTAAAAATCTATATCATTTTTTAATTTTTTTTGAATAGAAGGTTCCCGTCATAATAAATACTAGTTTTGATGTTTAGAAGGCATACCTCGCCTGTAAAGAAAAAATCTGCCCCAAAATCGCTGGTGGCGCAATACCGAACAATTACCGAATTTGATTTCATTTAATTCAAGTTGATTTAATTTAATTTATAATCTGTAGGTACAACATTATCGTTGTAATGTTTTGAAATATTTAAATATTTATTATTTGAGTTTTAAAATATTTATTATAGTTTCAGACGTTTATTATAATTAGGTTACATATCAACGGACATTTTGTTATGGTTTTATTTTATCGTCGAGTTTCCTCTTATTTAAGTAAATACTTATCAATACATACGACTTTTACAATCTTAAATGCATTTTATTGTCAATAATGGCCTGTTGATATATACACTTTCCTTGATATATAAACTAACATAATAAAATTTACAATATAAAATATTTTTTTCACAATCCAATCCCAAAAATTATCATGTGGTGAACACATATTATATTGAATCACCTGTATTGTTCAGTTATTTCAAGAAAACCTACGTGAGTATGTACGAAGGTTACTTCATAAGTTCATACGATATAAAACAAGAACTAAATCATACACCTTTATATCGGAAATCTGCTTCACTATAGATATATTTTATTCAGTCTAAAATAAAATTAGTTGCTATGCGAGGGGTAAATTTTTAACTGATCCGATATGTGAAATAACGACCTTGAAAGCGTATCTAGAATGACTAGAATCTAGATCTAGATCTAGAGTACCAATATACTATTAAGTATATAAATAATAAAATATTTGATGTCCATACACTATTTTACTATATTATAGCTTCCTACATTGTTACTCCTTTTAGTATCCAATTAATACAGTACCAATATTGACTTATTTATTATTTTTAAATCTATCCTTATAATTCTCGTCAGGACAATGAGGAATTACTTACTTGTCGTACTTAACGGCATGTCCATTCTCTTCCCAATAGTGATGTGATTCCATATTCAAATTCTATCACAACAATAAGGAGTTATATCACTGTTAACACTATCACTGATTATTATTCGTTAATTATCTGTCACATCGTTCCCTTAATGGGCACAACACTATTCAATAAACACTGTATTTAGGTTAGCTCCTTGCTAACCATAATAATTTTTAATCAAACACTCAAATGATTGTTGTTGTTTTTGTTTTATAGCACGTAATTTGTAGACGTCAGCGCCGTAAGACGTACGCGGTGGATCTGATTCTGATCGTAAAGTTGAATCGAGTCGATGCCGGCCGGTCAGTCTGCTGTCATGTGACCGCCGCCGTCAAAATAATAGCACGGGCCGCACGGGTGAATAAATGTGCAGGTTATTGTTGATGCGTTTGATAACAGTCACCTAATTTGAATAACCGAATGCATATAATTAAACTTGTTTTATTTATATTTACTTTTAGCCTCGTGTTTGGGGGAGGGGGCAAGTATTAGTTTTTAAAAATACTCTTATGACCTTCCTTGGTGTTCAAGCCTGCTTCATACTAAGTTTCATCAAAATCGGGTCAGTCGTTTGGCCATGAAAGCGTAACAGATAGACAGATAATAACTACTCTCGTATTTATTACTATTACTACTTTTCGCCTCCGGTATTACCCGCCTGTGGTAACCTGTGTTCTTTTCTGTACATCATACAACGTTTATGCAAAATTTAATGGCCATTGGTCGAGTAGTTGACGTGACATGGGCATAACAATCAAATAATTAATAAATTTTTTTTTACTCTGTGGTAGAGCTTTGTGCAAACTCGTCTGGGTAGTTCCACCCACTCGTCAGATATTCTACCGCATTGGCGTCGTAAGCGACGGTTAACACCTCATACAATGCCATTGTCTTTGGGCGTTGCACGTTGGTGACCACTTTCTATCCGGTGATACATATGCTCGTCCGACTGCCTATGCAAGCATAAGTAGATCCATATTCAGTGCAATAACATGAAATCCCTGACCAAAGTTACAGTCCACGCGTGCAGCGACATAGATAAGCATATCAAAGATATTTAATTCGGTAATAAGTATTCACTTATGAGATTCAATTTTTCTATAGTTACTTGTACTTACTAAAATATCGACCAATGCATTGTAATAGACAAAAACATTAAATAATTAAGGTCCTTCAGACCGATTTCGGCCACGGCTGCCAATCTCGAGATAGATTAGCCTAACTGGGCTGGAAATATTATAGTGCACAAGTGTATGCGCGAACACAAGTGCACTATCTTTTCCTTAGCTGTCATAATCCGATGGGACGGTAATCCGACACGACCGGAAATAGTTCAGGCGCAGGACCAACGGCTTAACGCGCTTTCCGAGCCACGGGAGTGTACAAACTTCCCACTTCCAAAAAGAGAAGATAAACCCAATACCTATTTATTGGCCCGACCTGAGAATTGAACCCAGGAGCACCGGGTCTGCGGCCTTATATTTAGCCACTAGACCAACGAGGTACTCAAAAACATTAAGAAGAACATAAAGATACACTCCAAATTTTATAATTTACTATTTGATTAGCTAAATGATTGTATGCCGCATTGCGTTTCAATCGGAAAAAAATAGGGGGACAATTCTATTAACAAATTTTCACTTTATCGCAATCGAATCGAAGCGTGATTGCTTGTCATAAATCTACCACCGGATTGGAATAAATACCTCAGACCCGAGAAGAACTGAAACTACACCGAAGAAAAGAAACTCAGCGGGGTTTTTTTTTATATCTCATCCCTTAACAATTACAAGTTATATTCAATTATTATATAGTTACAATATAGTCCATTGAAATGTTACAATTTAAGGACCTAATATTGCATTTGTTAGAGGACGCAATTTTATTTATGGGACATGTGTGGGTCAATAGAAGCTTAACCCCAAGTTTGTGGGGCTGCTCCCCTGCTGATCCTTGTCCCCCGGCCGCCATCTTGGTAAAAGGGCTGCAAACATCTTTTTTGCGATATCTCGGAAACTATGCGTCCTACAAAAAATTTGTAAAGACATAATTTGTAGTAAATTGCTTTGCCTACCAATATGTTTATATAACTTTTTGACCTAAATTTAAAATTAAAGAAGTTATGCCCCCTGGGCGCTTGCCTCGACTGCCCCTAGTGTAAATCCACCGATGATAACATAGTTTATGTTAATGCCACGCTCGCCTACACGTGACTGAAATTCGCCTCCGCAGCCCGTGCCCCTTAGCTTATTTCAAATCCCTGTACATAACTCGCGCGTTTACGTAAACTTACGACTATGTGATTTCCATTTGAAATTGAGCCCGTCTGTTTTTCATTGTTAGACTAAATATAGCTAGAATATATATTGATGATATAGACTTTTGTAATGAGTACATTTACTAATATTTTTAACTTACTTTTAGCTAATTATGTATAGCAAAAAGTAAATATAGTAAGCAGGTACTTAATAAGTTTTCTTTTAAATAAATAATTGCATCATGTTACTAAAAGTTGTTGAAAGGTGGTTATGCAATTTCAGTTTCAAATTCAGATATTTCTGTGGGTCTTTAGTTATTATTTATTTAATTTTTATTATAAATTATATATTAAAGCCGAGATGGCCCAGTGGTAAGAACGTGTGAATCTTAACCGATGATCGTACAAGCCCGGGCAAGCACCGCTGAATTTCATGTGCTTAATTTGTGATTATAATTCATCTCGTGCTTGACCGTGAAGGAAAACATCGTGAGGAAACCTGCATGTGTCAAATTTCATTGAAATTCTGTCACATGTGTATTCCACCAGCCCGCATTGGAGAAGCGTGGTAGAATAAGCTCTAAAACCTTCTCCTCACAAAGAGGAGAAGAGGCCTTAGCCATTGTACTCTTAATTTTTATTTGACTAGACACAGTCTAACCGTCGGAAGCCCTGGAAGTTAATTAGTATCGATACTGTCTATATAAAGTTAACGCGTTCTGAGTTCAAATTTGTAATGTTGACAAGCACGAAATGGCTGGAATTACAATTATTAAGTAAAAAAACTTAAAAAAATATTATTAACGATATTATGTAAAAGTTTGGTTGAATTTCTCTTGGTGTTTCTTTGGTGCCATGGTTTGTAACATTATGTTGATCTCAATAAACATATTATGAGAGCCTAGTAGCAAAAATAGGTAATTACAAAAACTGTCGATGAGGGTACTTAGCATATTTTTTTCTAGAAGCGAAAAGAAAATCTTTTTATTTTTAATGTAACTCAAATAACCTCGTTAAAAAGATTTCTTGATCTTATTGCACGATATAAAAATATTTTTTTCATAGTAATAACAAAATAGTGCTCACTCAAAGAATTACACATTTTCTTCCTATAACGCTAAAAGTGTTAATACTTTTAGTATATGTAGTAAGGTAAAATCACTTATATATAAAATATACTTATTACATATATTTTTTTTATATTTATGATGAAAATTAATAATATTTAGAATTAAACTACAGTTTTTGTGACACGCAACATTACCTATTTTTTGAATTGAATAATATTTTCGTAATATATATTTTTAAACATAATACATTTTTCAAGAAATTTAAATGAAAGATATTCTTTATCACTTTAAAATATTTTATAATTACCTTCATAAATAAACCATGTAATAACTGAACGTTATAATCGAGGGAATTACTAAACGCAACCGGTGACTGTCAAATTGTTAAGTCGAGCAATTTTTCTAAAAGGCGTATTAAATTTTACTTTATTCAGTCACAAATACAATAGATTGTTTAATAAAATGTTAGCTTTAATCAATCGCATCCTTGATTGGATTAAAAGCTTGTTTTGGAAGGAAGAGATGGAATTGACATTGGTCGGCCTACAATATTCAGGAAAAACAACTTTTGTTAACGTCATTGCCGTATGTATTATCACAAAATATTTGTTGTGTACTAAAATTGTACCAAGTAACATTATCTTAAATATTTTCCATTTTAAACACAATATATCTTTTTTTTATATAAATCTCAAAAATAAATCTTACGTTTTGAGATTCATCAGTCATGAAATAGTTACTTGAATGTTTTTAAATTTCTTTAGTAAACCACAAAGAGAATGTGTGAGATATTTCATAAATATCAAATGGTGGATGTATTTTGTTATATTTTTTGCGGTATTGCTTTGATAAATGATTTATCACAGTAGCTTATAAATATTTTCCTTAAATCCATCATTGATGTAAATTTATACATTTAAGCAAAATTGTATAGTTTCCTCTATGAGTCATAGTGTGATATAATATACCTTTGTTCCTATGGTTTGTTCATGAAAAACAAATATTAAGTAAAATCATTATAAATGCCTTTTATCAAACACTAATTAAAAATTGTTTGAACAAATCATGCTAACTGATATTACTTAATTATCAAATAAGAATTATATATTTCTTAAATAGCTGAAAGCGGTAGATCTCTTTTAAAATTAAATTAATGTTAATCTTAAATTTCATGACTCCTGTATTACGTCTAATATAAAGCACACATTCAAATGTTTCGTTATTAATTAATTATTACAATGATTATTTATTTCAGTCCGGTCAATTTAGTGAAGATATGATACCCACTGTCGGTTTCAACATGCGCAAAATTACAAAAGGCAATGTCACTATTAAAGTAAGTGTTACTTCTTTTTATATTTGTTTTGCATTACATAGAAGTAATTATTTGATACTTATATACACACACATACATTTTTTTATGAAATTAGTTAAAAATTGTTAAAGTTCCTAGATGAATTGATTTTTTGTTGTTAATTGAATACTGATAAGATAAGCTTATAGTCAGGTTTGATATATGCATTTGAAATAATTTCATACAACACATGTGGGGTTCAAATGAGAGCAAGAGATAAATTTTAAATACCATTTAAGCATATAATAAATTATTAGTATCAGTGCCGGATTAAACTAACACGGGCCCATAGCAATTTCTTTCGAAGGGCTCTTGAGCCTACCTTTATTTTTGTTTTTATATTTTTTCTCGCAGGAAAATGTCTCTTACATTAATAAAATATATGCGGGGCCCATTTTTCAAGCGGAGTCCGTAGCAATTGCTACTTCTTCTATGTGGTTAATCCAGCCCTGATTAGTATGTATCATATTTTGAGAATTCACAAACTGAGCACAAAAAACATTCTCTCCTTTTTATTTATCTAATTATACAACAGTTGTATACACTAATTATAACACTAAATACATTTAAAAAAAATACATCGAGTAACAAATTACATAAGAGTACAAATGTATATCTGAAAAAGTGTACTATTCGACATAAAAAGATTTTTTTTTCATAGGAAGGCGGACGAGCATTGGGCCCCTGATGGTAAGTGGTCACCAACGCCCATAGACAATGGCATTGTAAGAGATGTTAACCACCGCTTACATCGCCAATGCGCCACCGACCTTGGGAACTAAGATGTTATGTCCCTTGTGCCTGTAATTACACTGGCTCACTCACCCTTCAAACCGGAACACAGCAGTACCAAGTACTGCTGTTTTGCGGTAGAATATCTGATGAGTGAGTGGTACCTACCCAGATGAGCCTGCACAAAGCTCTACCACTAAGTAACTCTTCAGCTTTATATATTACTATAGATTATTTATGACTAATTGAGAGTAGGTAGGTAATAATGAGTTTTAGGGTACTAATGTGATGTTGATTAGATAGGTTCTTCAAATTGTTGTATATAAGTCAAATCAAAAAACTCCAAAAAATGTGTAATGATTATATGAAGGTGTCTATTAGGCTTCCCTTCCCTTGAGCCATAGGATAAATATGCTACTAGCAATACCTAGATTTCAAACTATGATTTAGTTAAAATATACATACATTTATTACATTTATTTATCAAACAAAATCCACAGCATTTTTTATAATAGATTTACAATGCATCATTGACCTAAAAAGCCAAATGAAACTTACATTATTTATGCGATTTTATGATAATGCATGCATGCCATGTATCTTTTGTCTTGAATCATATAATATATTTTATTCAAGCAGCATCTCTTCTTCTTTGTCTTGTATAAATGAAATTTTTGAAATGTAATTTTATAAGATGAATATAATGTTAACATTACTGGCTTGTAATGATTATACAATTGAGAAATAATGACATGAAACTTAGGTAAAGAAAACACTGTTTCACAAATCAAATGATGAGATCACTATACAAACAGTATGCCATTCATGGATATCAACCAATTCTAACCACACTCTTTCTCCCACATCAATACTTGTATCATCTATTATCTATATAATTTTGTATTGATTATTAAGCATTACTTTTCTATGTATTTTTAAATTTATAAATTGAATTGGCAAGTGTCAAATTCAAGAAATAATAATAATAGGAATACAATTAGTAAGTTGCCTACAATTGATTTCAATGACAGGAGTATTGATAAATAAACAAGTTTGACCTTGAATTGATTTGACATCATTGATTGAGTATCTAACATAAATGATAGTTTTCACCATTTTTTCATGAAAAATGATGGTTTGTATTATCGTTGCTTTCCGAAATTTGGGAGTAAAATTATAATGAATATAATGTATTTAAGTGGAATAATGTATTAAAAATGAAGATATTATATTAAGCAAGAATTATTTGTAGTGAACCATAGGAGAGCAAATATCATGGAATATGTTAATCTACGGCTTTTTGTCTTTACTCCTTCTGTCGTTGATATACTATAGACTAGATAGATAGATATTGGCTCAAAGTGTCATCTCTCTCTCAAAAAAAAAGTAAAATTAAAAAAATGTTACGTTCCACTATAAATGCGCTTCTCGCCATGTTTATTGTGGCAGTAATTAACTCAGCAATCATAACATACTTGGTGCTTTGTGCAAGCTCCTCTGGGTAGGTACCACCCACTCATCAGATATTCTGCCACAAAACAGCAGTACTTTGTATTGCTGTGTTCCGGTTTGAAGGGTGAGTGAGCCAGTGTAATTACAGGCACAAGGGACATAACATCTTATTTCCCAGGGTTGGTGGCGCATTGGCGATGTAAGCGATGGTTGACATTTCTTACACTGCCATTGTCTATAGGCGTTGGTGACCACTTACCATCAGGTGGCCCATAAGCTCGTCCGCCTTCCTATACAATAAAAAAAAATTAACATCATTGTCTCAGTAACTGTTCCAACACCGCCACATACATATATTTCTACTATGATCAAAAGTGATTTGTAATTTATAGGTCTGGGATATAGGTGGTCAACCAAGATTCCGTTCCATGTGGGAAAGGTATTGTAGAGGAGTCAACGCTATAGTGTAAGTGCATTTCTATGTTTTGTAATTATTACTAGTAAATAGACGAGCAGATGCTAGTGTCTATGCTCTAGTTCTGGCAAATTTTACTACAGTTTACTAATGTATTGGTTTCTAATGCAGTTTGACCAAATTTTTGGACAGATTTTCTTTTAGGGATTGTATCTATATTATTGTCATGAAATCTGACATAGTCTCACACCTAGTCTTGTGACGTTCTGCCGGTACTAATTCAAGGATATTAGGATGAAACAATAGACAACTTAGTGCATATTAATTTGACATATTCCTAATATGGTGTATTGTGGACCTCCTTTGTATCACTTTGATACACATGTCTGAAATCCTTGTAAGACAAGTAGGTTTCCTCGCAATGTTTACAAAAAAACGAATGTTATATTGCGTAGCATATGGAAAACAGAGTTTTTGGTATGTGTACTAGTCATATAAAGTACATTTTAAAATAATTTGATTGACATATAATTTATAGGTATATGGTTGACGCCGCGGACCCGGACAAGATCGAGGCGTCCCGCAACGAGCTGCACAGCCTGCTGGAGAAGCAGCAGCTCACCGGCATACCCGTGCTGGTGCTGGGCAACAAGCGGGACCTGCCGCACGCTCTCGACGAGCACGGCCTCATCGAGCGCATGTACTGCTATACGTTACCATACTATGTCACGCTATACTATACTATACAATCTCAGATAATAGCGCATTTTGCACATTAAATTTGAAGATACAAATATGTTAATTAATTCGGTGGTATGGCTTTGTGCAAGCTCGTCTGGGTAGGTTCCACCCACTTCTATATATTCTATAGCAAAACAGCAGTACTTTGAACTGTTGTGTTCCGGTTTGAAGGGTGAGTGAGCCAGTGTAATTACACACAGTGTAAATGTTAGTTGATGAGGTTTTGATGAAGCTGTTCGGTATTCATTGTTTTTAAAGATATAAATTTGGGCTATCGTAAGAACTTAAATACATTGATATATACCAATAATACAATGATAAAACGTAGTCGCAATGGCTCCAAAGTCTATAAATAATATCACCGGCTCTGTTTCAAAGCTTTTCCAATTAGTACGAGACGAGTTTGGTCATAGTCCAGTACACTGGCTTTGTCAATAATTTAATTATAATCCGTCATCGTAAAGATAGCCCAACAAGGATGGGTGTTACAAAAACATTCCCCGCGAGGCTGCGGCTTAAATTAGCTTATGTATATATGTATATGCCTCAATACTTCAAGGCTTCATGGGAAAGTCACAGGTTCCCGCTTGATATTTAGAACTCTTATAGTATTTCTAAAACAATATATAACACATATTGTAGGCAGTGCACAGACAGAAAGATGAAACCTGTTATTGTCTCTTCCTCCAGGAACCTCTCCGCTATCCAGGACCGCGAGATCTGCTGCTATTCGATCTCGTGCAAGGAAAAGGACAACATCGACATCACGCTGCAGTGGCTCATCTCGCACAGTAAGTCGGGCAGCGCGCGCTAGTCGCCGGCCAGTCGGTCCGCAGTCGGCACCGGTCGGTCCGCAGTCGGCGCCGGTCGGCCGCAGTCGGCACCCGTCGGCACCAGTCGGGCTACGGTCGGGCGACAGTCGTTCCCCTCGTCTCCTGCCGGATGCGGACTCCTCGCCCGCGATCAACGACGATTTTCCAAATACGATTTCGAAACGGATTCCGCATTACGCGCGAAATATTTCTTTGGTAGCTAGTTTAAAGATATAGTCCGTTGAATAGATTACTCGTTTTTATAAATGAAATCTTAAAGTTGCATGCGCGTTCGATATTCATCAGACCGTGTTCTAACATCGCGTCGCCTTATCGAGTGCGAGCGAGGGTTCGGCTCGTTCTCGTAATGCGTGACCTGCTATTGTTAATTAAACTAGTTCATCAAAATACGTATCAAGGTAGAAGTGCACGCTAAATAAGACCTTATTTCAATGAGATACGGTTCACCATTATCGACCACAGCTTTTAATCTTTGATATGTATCTTGGCGTACATTTCTTCTCGTTGAATTACAGAAAGATTATGGTCATGTCTGTATACATTTTCGTTCGATATATGCTCAAATTAACGATTACATTATATTATTTCAAATAGCGCAATCAATGAAATATATATTTTTTGTTCACATTGTTTTTGTGTACCATAAAAGAAAATTGGCGCCATTTCAAAATGGCGGCCACATCTGAAATGTGTCTTAGTCTTTGTAATTCGATGAGAAAAAATTAAACTCTTTGGTCCTAAATTAGCTTCAGTCGACGTACTCTCTAAATTGTGTGGCATTATTTTGTTTTCATTGAAACTTTGGCGGTTTTTAATTGGTGCCAAGTTTGGTAAGCGCTTCATTTGAATTATATTATTAATATGTGAACGCAAAGTATTGCCACATTAATATAAATTACTATCCAAAGCATGTAGCGGCTGCTAGTGAATAATTTTAGTGACAAATAGTCGATAACAGAGTCCACACATTTATTTTCAAAAAAGTTTTAATTTAATCACCTAAATGGTATATATGACACTTTAAACTTGTTTAAGTGGACTTGCAATATCAATTATTATTGTATATCAAATCTTTTTATATCTATCAGTCGCAATATTAAGGATTTGTACGTATTGTATTAGATTGTTTAGATTCTCTGATAATATTAGCGTATATACATTATAAATATAATTATCTCATATTGTTAGCTAAATAATAAGTTAATATAATATATAGTGTGAGACTAATTTTGCTCCATGATAGCTGTATATAGTTGAAAAAAAAACAACAACTTTTTGTTAATATATTTTATTTTATAGATCGATGTATTCTTCTAAAAAAAATTAGACTAGGGTTGCCAACTGCAAGTTTTTAAAACTGAAGACAAGGCTTTGGAACTCTGCTCGAATGGCAGCCCTGTGTAAGTTTCACACGAAATTTGTTGGTCACGTGATTTTTTTTGTATTTGTAACACTGCACATTGTGTTATCTGATAAAATGTTAAAAAATGTATTTGCGATTGTTCTACACTAAGAATACCATCGAATATTCAAAAAACCACGTAAATTACTTAATATATTTATATGTTATATTCGGGTTTTAATGAAACGTCGTAACGTCAAGCTAAATATAAAATATATATTTTATTATTTTACCTGAAGTTACGGATGGGTGTCGAGTGTCCGTGCCGTGTGACGTCACTCTTAGTGATGCGTTCAATCATTAAGAACGGTTTTAAAATAGGTTTGTATAAACGCGTTTAAAACCAGAGTATAAATATGTATGATAAATGGAATGGTAACTTAAAATATATACAAAATTGTTTCGTTTTCTTTATAAATAATTTATATTGAAGAAATATAAAAGAGTTGTGTGGTAGATTTTTCAATACTGACAAAATTTACAAATAGAAAGTTATTGTTGGTGTTGAAGTATTTACAGTATGTTGAATGTCTTGTTCGGAATGAGTTGGATTGTCTCATGCACGTTTGCCCGCCGCGCGGGTGTTGCTAGTGCTTCAAATTTGTTATAATTTAGATGTATTATCAGAAACTACTTATAATTTATAATATGGAGATCTCAAGTAACAGAAATTGTTTATGTAATAGACTAAAATCTATAGAGTATTTTGACACTATGAAATCAAATAAATCATTTTTAAGTTCTAAATTTCAAACAATAAAATCATTAAGCAAATTAAATTATACATAAATGTATGTGTATTGTATGTTTTTTTAATCGATGTAACAAGTTTCCTAAAAATGTCATCATTGTTTATGTATTTGGGAAAGTTAAATAAAAGTAATCAAAATGTCTCTCAAATTCAGTGCATACATTTTAATTGCAGTTTTAAAATTGTCTAGAACAAAGAGGCTGTGAGATTCTATAACAAAAATGTATTCAATGTTTATGTTATTTGAGATATCAATATTTATATTTGTAAGGTACGTTAGTCACTCGGCTGTAATATATTCTTTTTTCTATGACGATGACACAAATCAATATAGCGGTGAAAAGATAATATTAAATTATGTTCAAACTTGTGTTTTATTATTCTACCAAAATTACATCACAGACTTCCATACAACATTCATCCTTTATCTATACCAGAGGTTCCCAAACCTTTTTTTTGTCATAGACCACTTTCAAAATTTAGCTGGTTCCGGTAGAACCCCTGCAGCTACATCTGAACCATATTCCCATTCCTAAAACTTGAAAAAAATCTGGCTACCGGAACCAGCTAAATTTTCAAAGTGGTCTATGACAAAAAAAAGTTTGGGAACTTCTGGTCTAGTGGCTAGATATAAGGCCGCAGGCACCGAGGTCCTGGGTTCAAATCGCATATTGGGCCTGTGAGAAGTAGTTATGGGGTTTATTTATTTTATTTATTTATTCTTTATTGCACACACTACAATAACATAGAATAACATAGAAAGAACAAGTTTTACATAAAAAAAAAAAGTATGCAAAGGCGGCCTTATCACTTACAGTGATCTCTTCCAGGCAACCTCTATAACAAAATAATATTTTGCCCGGAGAATTGATCGGGTATAGTGCGCGAACTGATACATACAATATATATAAAATATTATATATAATATCGATACATAAAATATATATAACATAATTACATAAATACTCTTATATATATATAGATATGTTCATACATATGCACTTATACATACATAAATATTTAGATATAGAAATAAATATACTTATACAGTAAATACATACTTATCTTGATAAATAATAATTATGTAAACGACTTTTAAAAATATGTATGGATTCAGCTTGACGAATACCATGAGGCAAGGAATTCCATAGTCTGACAGCTTTCACAGTAAATGAACTGCTGTATATTTTAGTGTGACTCAACGGCATCAGCAATTTGTTGTCTTGCTCAGAGCGCAGATTGATTGCTGTGTGTGTGGGGTTTTTCTGTCGAAAATTCTCAGTATCAGCCCGGAGTCCGGAAGTAGGTATTTACACTCTCGTGCCTCTGAAAGCACGTAAAGCCGTTGGTCCTGCGCCTGAACTTTTTCCGGTCGTGTCGGATTGCAGTCCCATCGGATTATGAGAGTTAGGTAATAGAAAGTGCATTTGCGCACACACTTTCATTATAGTGTCTTGCGCAATTGGCTAATCTCTTGAGATTGGCCGCTGTGGCCGAAATCGGTCCGATGGACATTATATTTAATAGTTCAATTTAGTATATTTGTGCTATCATTACTATAATCTTGCTATAAATAATTATTGAAATGTGTACTTATTTTTGGTTAATAATAGATTTATTTCTAACAAAGCGTACAATCATAATTTAAGCTTAGAATATGTATTCTGTAACTAGTAGCTTGTTATAGCTACATGTTTGAAATTGATAAGCCAGTGGGCAACAATGAGATAGCATTTATTGTTGTATAAAAATAACTCAGTAAGCAAACTGCTGACCAGTCAACCTGACGTCAGAAATCAGAATGGCTGGTCATATTTATATGCCTTATTTTGTTTTATAATGTGATAGCATTGTTTAATCAACGCCTTAATGCTATATAAGACAGACAACCAGCCATTATGACGCACACAAAATACTGCGTTATTGGATTTTTTTACTGTTTGTAAAAAAAAAACTCGATTTTTATATTGAGTATATATTTATGTAGGACACATACAAAAAAAATATAAAACCTTAAAATTAATTGTCAATAGATACATGATTTTCATTCATTTAGTCATTTATATGCTTAAAAATTTATTTTTTATTTTTACCCATTACTTTAGTGCTTTATCAGTCATATAGTACTTTCAGATTTTTTTATATAAAAATATTAGGTAATAGACAGAGTAGAAGTAGATTTTAAGAAATGAAATATAAGATAAATAAAATATACAAATAGGATTGCAAAGAATAGTAACTTAAACCGTAATTGATTAAATGCATATAATATAATAATTATTGTTTCAATGTCATTTTCGACATTTGAAATAAAATATTAATTACAAAGCAAACTTGACTTGACTGCAAAAATATTGCACATTATTTAACTTAAAACACAGAACTTATACTATACTGCCAGTAATGTTACAGTACAGAACTAAAGCCTCTCTTCTAAAGAAGACTTCTGCTCAAAGTTTGTCTAATAAAACATCCAACACATTCAGGTTTTCCACCCGCTTGAGATCATCATTAATTCCAATCATCGCCGAAGTAACGTTTCAATCATCATAAAAAAAATTAATCACATTAAAATTCACGACCCTACTTGCAACTACTACCACTTTTAAGTAATGATTTCTCCCTTTCTGCCCATATTGATTTGACATACGAAAGAAGAGGACAGAGCTTTATTGAACTCCCCAGCTAAACAATATTAATAAATAAGGGCAATGTTTACCCAAATTCAATATAACATCAACATGCATAAAATCCACTGGGCTATTGGCTATAATACAGAATATATTTTAATATACTCAGTCATATTAAATACAAAAATTCAATACAAATAATAGCATCCAAATGATATTTCTTAGATAATCTATATATATAAAGAGATTTGTATAATATATTTTTGCTTATCAAATTTTAGTACACAATTGCTTTATCACATTCATCAAGAACGCTATTTAGTAGTTACCAATATGTACTTGATTATTTATAGAATCAGTAAATCTGATACGACATTCTCTTGTGAGTCTTGATTTATTTCATTGACAATTTCTGTCAAATCCTCACTCAACTGTTTAACTTCCATAATTGTATCTTTAAGAGGAACACACTCAACTTTATTCACCAGCCTCTCATTCTCCAGCCGGATCAACCTAGTTTCTTGTTCTTCTATTTTCACTGTCAAACGGTCGACTTTCGACATAAGATTCTTCACAAGATTCATTAGCTTATCGTTATCGTTTTCTTTTTTATCTACCTGTTTCGGAGATTGATTTCCATCAACACTGCATATTGACGCTTGCCGAACAATATTGTTACTATTGTTATCTATAGCTTGATTCTTATAAAACTCTGAGTTTTTGAATTCCTCTATTTCCTTGGTATTGAGGAGGAAGTATACTGCTTTTTCAACATCATTGGAATCTATGCTGTTAAGCACTTCTTTTAATTTTTTTGCGTACACTTGTAACACTGTTGGTTTTACTGCTTGTATTAAATTGTTGTCTTTATTCCAAAAATACGGTATATTTCCTTTGTTAATGGCGTTGTAAAGTTCTTCGACCATTTCACGGTAAATAGCACTGATTTTTCGCTGCCAGTACTGCTTGTCGGTCGCTTCGACCTTCCACAGGAACAGTGTCTTAATGTAGTAGCTCGCGATTGCTTTCATACCGAGCTCATCACGTAATTTTTTTACCTGAAATAAAGAAAAAAAATTTAACAATTTTAACGAACAATTTATTCAGTATTCGAGTAATAATTAAGAAAATTAAGACTAGTGGTTGCTTTTATATATAAAAATATATAATATAATTTTAAATGGTACCAATCGTATGGTCGTCTTCAATCCTTGACAACCCTTGATCATGTCCCGTTCGTAGTCCTGGAAGGAGAGCCGCCAGAGACGATTTTTTACGCCCTCCTCTTGCACTGACTTGTTCGGCTTTGGCACCACTAACCATTCCTTTATCTGGGTGTTTTCCACGGTTCTGGAATAATTTTAATGCAAAATATTAATCTAAGGGACAATATCAGTATAGGCGTAGGAAAGCGTTTAGTTAAATTATATAATAATAGCAGCAGTGAGTGAGCCAGTGTAATTAAAGGCTTGAGGGACGTAACACCCTTGTTTCCAATGTTGTTGGCGCATTGGCGCTGTAATGGATGGTTTATATATCTAACAGTGCCGATGGCCATGAACGGTGGTGACCACTTACCATCAACTAGTGTTTACCGTTCCACCTACCTATTCTATATAAAAATGTCGATCATTTCTACTGTTTCATAAACAAGCGTATTGAAGGTACAGGTGACATGCTGATTTAGTGGAAACATAATATGGAGACCTCGTAATATAAATATTTGTTGGTCCAAGGTGGGGGCAGAACATCCTTCAAAGATGAACATTATGAAGACTGATCACATCAATGTAAGTAAAATCCCTTACTTTCTGTATGTTTTAAAATAAATATATCTCAAAATTTTAGTTTTACACACTCATTTACTGTACTGTGTACTTTAAGATTACCACATAATTACAGACAATATATTTTTTTGGGACCATGCAATGGCAGTGAAGCGTCTACAAATTTCTATAGGTAGAATAGAATATAATTTCTATATATATCACAATCAGGCTCAATTGTCCAGTCCATCTGCCATCTGCATATTTTTGAAGGAAAAATAATACCAGCCAAAAAACTTCATCCTCCAAGTTAGATTGGGATTGAAAAGGCAGATCAGATCAGATGCTTTATGCGTAAAAAATCTCACCTATAGCCTTCGGGCCATCTTGGCAGCATGAACCTGATCACAGGCACGAGATCAACATCGAGAAGAAACTCCTCATCGCCTTCACTGTTCCTTATGTTCAACGTGTAAGCCGGTCCCGAGGTTTTGTACGTCAATACGTATGTAACTCCGAGAACAGTCACCTTATCGTTCAAATCGTTGACAGTTCTTTGAACTATTTTATGCAACCATTGTCGGAATTTGTTTTGTAGAAAGTATTTATCCGTATCGCGCCACTCTCGTGTTACTTTATGACATGTATCCCACTCCTACGTAGATATCAGAATTTAATAAAGACATCAGTTTTATAAATCAAGTAAATAAAATATTGAAATATTTACAAAGAATTTGGACATAGGATGGAGGTTGATAATGATATTTCTAATACTAATAAAGCTACAGAAAATATTTACAGATCACTAATCTATGATACTATGCATAACATATATTGAATGCAATTGTCATCCAATCATCAAAATGAATTTCGACAACATTAACTATATAATAATAATTAAAACATTATGATCATACTAAAGGAGGATGATTCAGAATTTGAACTCCGGTTCAACCCTCCAACTATTTTTAAGGTATTTTATGGTAACTGCCATGTTTAATAAAGCAAAACTCTGAACGGGCTAAAATTTAAAACTTCGAGCCATAGTAACTTTTGTTCCGCTCAAAAATATCTATTCAACGATGTAGCTAATGGAGGGTAGGACCAAAATTTGCATCCTCCTTTTACCTACTATGGAAGAAATATTGGACAAAATCTCACCTTTTGCTTATCTAAATTATCAAATGCTTTAATAATTTTTAACTTCACAAAGCCGGGCTCGTCGTTCTCTATGATGATGCCGTTTTCTCCGTCATCAGCGTAGTTGACGGGAAGGCGGATGACGATGTCCATATCGAATTCGTCAAGCTTGCTCACTTTTATACCATCATACACGCTACCGGCGTACATCACCTGTGGAGTAATAATTATATCTCAGACTTTTATATGCACTTTATAATAGGAAAACTCAAACTGGACATGGGACTGGATAGAACTTCATTCATCCTTCGAGGGGGTAAATGTCATATTCATATATTTGTGTGCAATTTCTTCAATTTTATGTAAATTTAAAAATGTACAAGTGTATTTTGAGAAAATTTACCAATTATTAAGATTATAAGTTCTTGGAAACTCCATTACAAAAACAGTATTAAGTGATATAAAGCAGTATTAAATGATATAAAATGAGTAGGTTTTTTTTTTTTTTATGAACAAATGATTTGATTCGTTCCTTGAAATGTGTGATTAAAAGTACTTGTGAATAAGATAGCATTTTAAATTTAGAAATCTCAGTTCTAAGCGCAAAGAAAATTTAGGCAGAGCCAACTGGCTAATAGCAGTAAGCTGGCATTTTTGCATTATGTTCCTTTATTATTTATTTGACAAGCCGGTTGGCGTGGTTGGTAAGACACTTGCCTTACACGCCGCAGGTCGTGGGTTCGATTCCCACCAAGGACGGACATTTGTGTGCATGAACATGTTTGTTTGTCCTGAGTCTGGGTGTAATTATCTATATAAGTATGTATTTACAAAAAAATAAGTAATATATGTAGTATATCAGTTGTCTGTTTTCCATAGTACAAGCTCTGCTTAGTTTGGGATCAGATGGCCGTGTGTGAATAATGTCCAAGGATATTTATTCATTATTTTTTTATTTTATTTATTATTTACCATAGGTTAGCAGATTGGGAAATGGGCCGTCTGATAATAAATGGTCATCACTGCCCATAGATATTAACAATAAGAAATATTAACTATCCTTTACATCATCAACCAACCATGGGAACTAATTACATTTTAGTTTGTTGTGTCTATTACACTGGCTCAGTCATCCTTCAATCCAAAACACAACAATAATTTTTAGTATCATGAGATTGTATTTCTCGTAAAGAAATAGTCGACAGTCATATAGAAAGTTTGATGAATGAAAATAAAATCAATCCTTTATTAATTTTTATATTGTTTCAGTAGATGCAGATTTAAAATCAAAACTTGGATACTCTTAGATTTTATAAGATAATTTTTTTCTTCATAAAATTGAAATGCATAATATATTCATAAATTATATACCTAGACCACCCTCATAATTAATCTTTATATTGGTAAAAGCTGACTGAAATTTCACATAGTTCCTGAGGTTAGAGCAAGCAATCATTACAGACATAAATAGGTCGGGATTGTATTAATGTGTTCAACCATATTAGACAGTATTCAGTGTTGTGATTCGTTAACAACAATGGCTGGACACATCTACTATAAACATAAATATAGACTATTATTTATATTATATTAAATTGTGTTTAAAATTACTTTAAAAATATTGAAAAAGAACTATATTGCTTGTATTTTTTAATAATAGAAACATAATGTTTGTTTTGTAGGTTTATACAATTGTTATTGAATTAACTCACTGAAAATATGTCAGAATTAACTCAAAATGTTATTTTTAACAGTGAAAAATTACATGCATGTTATCTTGTAATGTAGATACACATAGTGTTTAATGTATATTATTTAATACAAACCTGACTGGCATACTTCTTAAAGTAGTTGCATTGATCACCCATTTTTTGTTTAAAAAGTTCAAAGACAGTTTTAAAAACCTCCTGTGCCTTTTTTAGATCATTTTCTTTTAAAGCGATAAACTGCTTAAAAACTTCATTCAAATAGACATCTAAATTTTTCTTTTTGGCTGACATAGTTTACTAAAAAGGGAAGAAAATAGTTTTATATTAAAATATAGGAAATATTATAACTTTGAATATTGTGCATTTTTGGCTTGATTCTGTTTTACTGAGATAGATTACCACATTGCAAGTGTAATTTGATTACTAAAATATATATCAATATAAATCAAAATAAACTCTATTCAAGTATTTATAAGAAGACTTTAAAATAAAATTAAGAAAACTGTGGAACACATTTAAATGATTTTACAAGTTTTAAAGATTTAAAATTAAAGCTCTCTTTTGAATCTATATTCAGCACTTCTGAATATCTTACCGACCAAGTATCTTATCGACCGAGGTTACAATAAATTAAATTTATTAATTCCATCTACACTATATATACCTATATTGGATGTAGTATCCAATAATAAACAAAATTCAAGGAATGCTAACTACTTTATTTATTCGTCCCTTTATAATATGTTTCCATATATTTATTATACAGGATTTTTGATGATTATTATACAAGATACTTTTTGGTTTATATTATAGTCAATACATTGTTGCCAATGTACTGCCGCAGTGCCGCTACAAAGAAGGAATATTAGTGTTGCAAGATTGATTTTAATTACAAAATAATCATTACAACTGAGGGTACACAAAAAATAGAACTTATAACTAGTATGTTACCAAGTTGGTATTATTGGCAGAACTCTGTATTACTTTACATATATCAGTAATTGACAACAAATTTAATAAAAGGTTAATTACCATTCTATTTTGCTATTCTTTATGTTGTAGGTATATATTTTTTGTAAAATGGATTTATTTCTTATAGTTTAAATATTATTCATAAATAATAATATATATATTAAATATATATAAATAATAATATAATAAAATCGAAATTGCAGAAAATGGATAGAGAAATTGTCAAAATACATGACCAATTGATCCCAATCACCCAGTCAAGTATGGTTGATGGAGTATTTTGTGGGTACAAAATAAATACCACTAAAAACAATTTCCAACCATTAAAAAAATATTAATATGTCAAAATAACATACTAGCCTATATGTCTCTTCCATAAATATAAAAATCCTTGAATTTTTATTGAGGTAGAGGTACCTTACAAAATTAACTAATCTATTAATGATAACATGTCACTTTAAAAACTTAAAAAATTTAAATTAAAATATAAACAAATTTTATTTATATTTACGTACCACGTTTCCTTCTTAATACCGATTATTCAAAATGTCACGTATTCACTTTTAAATTAATTTATATAATTTCTAAGATAGTCGGTAAAGTTTGTTTTATAATAATAAAAATATTTATCGATATACACTCAACACATTCAAAATAGATGACAGATAAACTAAAGATAAAATTAAATGTTGATTAAATTTAAAAACAATATAAAGCAATTAAATGTTTTACGTTATTCTTTCATTTATTTTAAAAATAGCTGCTGCTATGGGTATGGGCTGTGCAAATGATTCATTTTTTAATCCACAGCTCGCTTCCTTTTATAAATATAATTCCAAGTTTGTAACTTTATAACTTGGTAATTCCATATTAGAAAACAAAATGTTACCAGATAAATATACATATACGGACGAATTCGAATTCAATTTCTTACATCCGTGTTTGACTATACTAATTACCAAAAAGTCAAAAATGATTTTTGAATTTTATAAGATCGCATTTCGAAAGTTAAAGCACAGAACAGTTATATAATAAACATATGTTTGAATATAACATTTTGAAAACAATATTTTGAATATAATTTTGGATGAATAGTATAATTTTATCTTCCATGTACAATATTTTTTGAGTATCTATAACCAGCACGCCCACGCCCATCGTAATGCTTCTGGCTCTGGCGGCCGTAAATTGAACTGAACAGCGTCAATCAATTTTACTGGATATAACATTTTATTTTCAATTTCAAAAATGTTTTGCTGAAAAATAGCTAAAACGAAATTACATTATTGTTCCATTGGATAAGTGATATTTTTAAATTAAAATGAAATATGTTTTTTGATCTGGTAATAATATGAAAAAACTTGGGTAAATAACCTATATAACTATATAGCTAATACAATATAACCTGATTGTGAGCCTTTTCTGAGTTGCTGACTGTTATCTGTTTCGTGCTGAGTGTAGAGTATCACTTCTCTTTGTATTGTAACTTTTAGTATAATTATTGAATTTCTGGGTTCTCTGTAGTGTAGTAAAAAATAAAACGTAGTGAAATTTTCTAGCTAAGATTTGTTGATTTGTTTGCTGCTATATTCTACGAACAGGTATACATTTTTATATAAATTTACATACCTAAATATAATTTGATGAGGAACAGGGTGTAAAGTTCCTCATCCACCATTGAAACAGAAGGATGTTCCGACCAGACGGGTCTTTTCTGGTGCCTCTGGTGGGCTACTGCCCAATGGTTGTTGTCGCGTTCATTATATATAGTATGTTGCATATTTCGCGGCGTTCTCTTTTCAAAGCAACAGCTCAATAATAATATGCGAAATATTTATATTTATTTAATATGTTTCATAAAAAAATATGATATCTTTGATATAAATATTTACTGTACAAATACACGTCATGATAAATCCTGATTATCCATTTTTTTATAAAGAAGTTATTTTAAGTTTATAAAGAACAGACAAAGTAATTTAATTGGAAGGAATTAAATTAAAAAATAATTAATACAGTTATCTATACTGTTATCGGTTATCTATACTTATATTATGCAGAGACAAGATTTGATTTTTTGTTTGTTTGTTTGTTACGATTTAACTCAAAAACTAATCGATCGATTTAAAAAAAATGTTTCGCCATTAGGTAGCTACATTCTTACTGAGTAAAGTTAAGGTTAGGCTATATTTTATTAACCAAAAAATTTAAAGATCAACCAACGGCTTAACGTGCTTTCCAAGGCACCGGAGTATACATACTTTCAACACCAGACTCCGGGCTGCTACTGAAAATTTTTGACAGAAAATCTCAATAACATTTTATTGGCCTGACATGGGATTTGAACCCAGAACCACCGTGTCTGCGGCCTTACATGTAACCACTAGACCAACGACTGCCTCGTTGCCTAACTATTATAAGCCACATTAACAGTTATTGTTTAAATTCTTAAGTTAAAATAGGGGTGGAATCGAATAGTGGTGATATTAGTATTATGATATGAATCCTTTTCCAATTATTGGTTTCATAATTAAGGTTGATTATGTACATATAAATTCCACTTTAAATTATGTGGATCGGTCTTTTCTTTCAGAAGTTATGACGGGTATAAAAATTCTCTAAATAAGAAAATTGTCACAGTTTGAACAAACTGCAACTGTTCTGCGTTTAGTCTAAAAACAAATGCTAATTTACGTTTTTACGTTAAATAATTGTATTTAAACTATCGCGAACGAAGTCGCGGTCGAAGTGCTATTGTTAAATATTTTTAAAATAAAATCTTTTTTGACATTAGATAGATAGATTATACAACACGATGAGTGATGACGAAAATAATGGTAATGGAAGAGGGAATGGTTCATCCTGGTGGCGATACGGGGCGGCAGTGGCGGGGATAACAGCGGCAGCGGGAGGCTTATATTATTTAACGAGAGATTTAACGAGTGATACTAGTCTGCCGATGGGCACTGACAGTTCGGAGTCAGACACTGGAAGCGCTCAGAAGAGACAGCACAGAAGCGTACTAAGCACACTCGGGGATCTACTTCAACCACTTGCAAATACTTCCGCAAATATGGAGGAGTGAG
The DNA here is from genome assembly GCA_963151315.1 of Nymphalis c-album. NCBI lineage: Eukaryota > Metazoa > Arthropoda > Insecta > Lepidoptera > Nymphalidae > Nymphalis > Nymphalis c-album. Next base: position 10,439,892 of record OY720591.1, on the reverse strand, counting down.
TTACATTAAAATAATATTCATATAATGACAATACCAAAAAGTTACTAAAACTACTTTTTAATTAAATTTACACATTTTTTATTTATTTAGATATTTATCTTACAAATGTGTATTTTAAATTACAATAACATTTTTATAATATTTGATTCATTATATTATTTTTTAGTAATGTCTATAATATACCAATATGCCTGTATGTATAAAATGATGAAGGTCATTAATTACTTTCGAATTTTCTTCGTTATATTCCTTATTTTATTTTTACTAACAAATAATTTCTTTCATTTCAGTTCGGTTTCCCGATCATCGGTACCAGTTTCGCCGTATATTACGAACCTAAATGCACTTCTTGCCGACATTCACGTCAGATACATCGCACTCAAGAAGGAGGATTTTAAACTTCACTACTGTGTTTTTAATGAAGTTTTTCGACAAATTCATAACAATATGAAGGAAGTTGACGGTTACTACAATCGTTATTCCAGCAATGTAAGTGTTATGGTTCTTCAAAGTGTTATTTTGTATGTATATCATTAGGAGTATTGAGTGTATATGTATGTATGTATACTTATAAATATTCAATGAATTTTATGTATAAATTCTTCGTACACTACGCCCGATCAATTGGCTAACAATCTCTTGGCTAACAAAAAATGTTTTTATTATAGAGGTTGCCTAGAAGAGATTTCTGTAAATGATAGTGGCCGCCTGTAATATGAAATACTCGATCTTTGTATTTGTTATGTATTTGCACTTACATAAATTTGTATGAACATAAAATCTAAATTATTTTGTATATTAAGATTAATTATTGTTCAAATATGTTTTGCAATTTATTTTCTGTACATAATATTATGTGATGTGATTTACTTTACCTTTAATGAAAAATTTCAGGTCCAATTCGCTGGTAGTCATTATGATAGACTCCGAATTAAAAAGCCGGATGAATTTGACGTGGATATCGTAATCGACTTGCCGGTGAACTTGCGTCGTAACGACAACCCAAAGGAAAGCGATATTGTCATAGAACCAAATTATCCAGGTTATGTCCAACTTCGAGCTGGTGTACAATATCAAAAATTATTGGTGAGGGACGGTATAGATTGCCTAATCAATAGAACAGCGTATGAGTGGTTGGATGAAAAGAAATATATCCTTCGATCGAAGTTTACTGATTGGTTCAAAAGTGTTGGAAATAAAGCGTTAAATCGGTTTCCGAAAAGTGGAGCCCTACCGGCTTGTTTTGTTGACGGCGTCACCTACACCATTCGCACCTCTGAGAATGGTCCGGCATGGACTATAATAATAGAGGCTCCAGGATTTAAACTGGATGTTGATCTAGTTCCAGCGCTAAGATTTCCGGAAGATCGTTGTCCAGAGGCGAATGTAATCCGCCCTATACCACTTGAATGGCGAAGAGAATATTGGATGGTGGTGCCGAAACCAAATAAAGGCGGTAACACAACCCATGACGAAAAACGTTCATGGCGCATAGCCTTACAGGATCAAGAGAAACAGTGTCTGAATAATACGTACCAGATGCGTCAGACGATTCGTTTAGTAAGTTATTGAATTTAATTATTACTTTTATGTTTTTAACCCGAAATGTTTTGTAATCGAAATTGTCGATAATGACGATTTTGTCGTTCAATCGTTGATATATATGTAGGTATTGGTATTTGAAAATCATGCTGATTAGGTATATAAAGGATAAAATTGGTGCAGCTTTAAATTATGTACTTATATAATTCGTATCTTTTTTATGGTAGGTATATTAGTTGTACATGTACATAATATATTTTTGTTTTCCAGTTAAAGAAGTTTCGAGATGCACAGAACATGGACAAAATAGCAAGTTATTATATAAAAACTCTTTTCTTTTTGGAATGTGCTGAATTAAAAGCAAATGGTGAAAGTGACATGTGGCAGACGAAGGACATGGCAACACTATTCAAATATATGCTACGAAAGTTTTACGTGGCTCTCGAGAGAAAAGAAATACCATATTTCTGGAATAGACGTCACAATTTGATAGGAAATGTTAATCCGCTTATAATTAACAATTATAAAAATAAAGTTCAAAAACTTTTGTCTTTATTGGATGATTCTTATAATTATAAACAAGTTGCTAGATATCTATTGGACGATAATGAATATGAGAAATACAGACACTTACTCTTTTGAATAAAAATTTGTATTTTTTTTTATTTACTACACTATTACTTTTATGTGACAATGATTTATAATATTTAATCACTATTTTCATTCTTACGTAATAAATTTTTAAAAGCAAATCGTTTTTTTTTTTTAACAAATCAATCTTTAACTCTTAAATAATAAAACACAGTTTTTATTTATAACGATGTTTCTTAGCTGGTATAATATACGATTACGTATATAAGAAAATACAATTTCTCTTTTAAATTACATAAATAAAACCTAAAACGAATGACCTTTTTAATTATGATATTTACGAATGTCTTTAGAATGTCAAATATTTTTGTATGCTCCTCATTAATTCCTTGCTTTAAAAAGTTATACAATATGAATATTGGCGTATACTTCTAGTCGTGTATAATATGTAAGTAACTAAAACATATAGAATAGGATACAAAAACTATTTTTTTTAATGTATATTTCAGTAGAAAAATATAGGTTATGTTTACAATCTAGTATTTCAGGCAACTTGGCTAATCAGTAGGCTCTTAGGGCAGTAGTTCAACGTAGCGATTATCGTAGACAGATTGTGGATTTGCTATAATGATTATATAACGAATATTCTATAATTATTTAACGAGTCTACATTTGTTTACAGAACGCTTGTGGAACCAGTTCATTGTAATTAATTTATTGATATAATCAGCACATACAGGGCACCCCTTATTTCTGATATTTGGATAAACAAAATTGCATTCTTATATTCAATTTATTATATTGCAAAATAACTTAGTGGTAGGCATACTTAGTATATACGTATCAGTTATTCGATTGCCAAATTGCCGCGTTTCGGTGGAGTTTGAGTGAGTCAGTGTATTTGCTGGTGTAAAATAGATAACATATTTAGCTCGGTTACTATTTTCAAAGCAGTTTTGTTATTGATTTACGCAGATGTCCGAATAGATAGTCTCCCTTTATCCAAGATCTTAGTACAATAAGTACATATGTATAGGTAATGATGAGCAATCGTGATGCTTGGGTGCCGATTGCTGCGGGCTTGGTGCTCGGGGCCAGTGTCCTGGCTGTGATATATAAACTGTTCCTGACGGGTCATTCCAGCTATGCTAAGGGAAGTAATCAAAACATCGGAGCTTTACGATACGTTTGTAGTTGTAAAAAAGACGGAGACAATTTAGTAAGTTAAAATCGATTATTTTTTTTATAAAGTAAAAAACCATTAGTTAAAAATTAGTAAGTTTAAACTATTATTGATACTGTTTTAATGATGAGTAGATTCTAGATCAGAGGTTCCCAACCTTTTTTTGACCAAGGACCACTTTGATTTCCTTATTAAACTGTATAAATTAAATCATAGTTATTATTTGAAACGATTGACATAAGTAACCATAACATAATTTACAGTTAATAAAAATTACATTAATTAACAGTGAATAAGTAGATAACTCAGACTACATAAATAATATTTTGGACCTTGCATCTTTTGTATAATTTTTTGACCTTAATCGTCAATGGTTAAATTTTCGCGGATCAAATTTTAGTTCACTAGTCACATCTAGATGAATACATCTTATTACGTCATACTGTGGAAGAGATTGCTGTTCTATCAATTAACCGTTTGTTTAAACTGAAATAAAATATTGATAATAAAATATTAAAATGATTCGTAAAAAAAATATGCACGTATCAAATCTTTATCAATATGATATCATCAAACTGAAACGATTGTTTTTAATCATCCTTACTAATGTATACGAATATTACAAAGTACTATAAAGTTACTTTTTCTGTCTGTCTTTTATTTGAACTACTAAACTGATTTTTTAGGAACTTGGTAAGATAGTTCGAAATCCAAGCAAGGATACATTTTGCAGACTTAGCTCATCTGTGGCTTTGCCAGGCAGTAACTATGCCTGTAATATATTAAAATACAATGTATTAAAATATCAATTTTACATTGATGACTAGTAAATATGTATTTTGTCTATTGTATGAAGCCAGTATGCTTATTAAAAAGAACAACATCGGGAATGATACAGCTCGGAATACACTCATCATCATCCTAATCGGTAAACATAGAAAATATATAAACGAACATAGGACTTTATTGGAATTAAGTTATTTTACGCGGCTTACAGTAGAGTGAAATTACAGTTGACCAAGGTCAGTAACGAAATTGCGTTCATACTGTACTGGTACTGTACCGGTCGGTATTAAGGAAGTTGAGGTGTTTTTCGGTGTGACCAAAAATACAGTAACATTTTAAAACATGGTTTGAGTCGAAAAAATATCGCACAGAACTTCGTTTCTGTCGGGGGTCCCCCGACAGCACAATTTATTCTCATAACAAAGATAACGTTCAGTATAAAAATGTTCTGATGAAGTATGGATCCGATATAAACATCCTGTATTCTTTTGAATAATGAACAACGAAGTCTTTCTTATGTTTCTTCGTAAACATAAAAATTAATTAAGCTATTGTGATGACAAATTGTGATATATGATATTTATTGTATAGAATTTATCTGAGTTTATACAATTCTACTAATCTTTAACGGATGCGATACGCTCTCGTTCCAATTCCCACCCAACTGACTATTCTATATTTATTCGGATCGAAACTGAATCGATATGATGTTAACACATACTGTTTATGTGAAAACCAAACTTAATTGTTAACTTTTATGCCAATAGTCGATAATTAAATTACAATAGGAAAACGTATAAACTGCAAATATAACACATCGAGTCGATTGCGATAAAGTGACAATTTGTTAGTAGAATTGGACCCCAGTCACAACAGTTGATTGACATAAAATACATACAGACGAATTGATAACCTCCTCCTTTTTTTGAAGTCGGTTAAAAATATGGATGTGCTTGAAAGTCAAAAATAGAGGAGTGATGTATGTAATTGTTTTTGTAATTAAGTAAATACATATTATATATATATATATAATATAGAGTATATAATATATGAATAGTGTCTTCGATTATCAAGTCTTTGATTAATTATTATTAATTATTAAATGTAATACTAATAATTTCAGTGCCAACTGCATGGAAAAAGGTAGAAAAAGAAATATGAAGTTACTACTTGTCTCAATTCTGTCACATAAAGATGTCAATAAACGTCGATATTCAATTATACAATTTGAAATGACAAAATTTACAAAAATGTTTATTATTTCCCGGTCATCGACGTTTCCTTTAATTTTTTTTAATAAAGGCACCTAACGAGCTAACAGAAAATGTGCGACTGGTGAGATACGAATAATTTATAAACGTAGCTGTTTAAAAACACAACACTTAAGATTATAAATTTTCATTAAAACGTGTATGATATCAATAAAAAAACTATAATGCCCATTTAGTTCTAATAATTATATTATTTAAATAAATTAATAGATTTTGTTTTATCTATAACAAACGGTATATAGAATCGAAATAAAACATACATGTTGTGTACGTACGTATATTATGTAACTTTATAAAATGGAACATTTGTAGTGCTGAAGAACAAGCGAGGCAAGAGAGCGAGCGTCAACCAGTGGTGTCATCACAATCTTCAAGTTGGTGGATTTTACAGTGGTGGAGTAGCTTCAGGTCGGGTACAGACGGGTCCAGAGTCGGGTCAGGTCCTGGCGATGGTTCAACGGTGAAGGTGTGGTTTCCAATTATCGGCAGTACAGCCGCACTTATGGGCTTGATGGCCCTAATTTATAAGAACTTCCATAAATTAAAAACTTTGGTGTGGAAAACCAAACAACCTTGTGTACCTAAGGTTAAACGCGTAAGTATCATCAGAACTTATTATTGCTTATTTATTTGTCGATTCAATAAGTATTTTATATTGGATACCTTTGTTATCTATATAAATAAAATGACAGAGGTCTGCAGTTGTGCGCGCATCACGGAAAAACTACTGGATAGATGTCAACGAAATTTTCTAAATTTTATTTCATAGACACTTGAAAAAAAAAATTATTGCGATATCTTCACTTAATAAAAAGTTATTAAAGTTTCAAGAAACAACGATTTGTATAGCACTGCGTGTTCAGTGATGTATGCTTAAACAAAGTATATTTTTGCTTGCGATCTTTTTGATGATTTTTCCTTCGTAGATTAGAAAACTTTGTTAATATATCAAGCAACGCGGACGAAGTCGCGGGTATCAGTTAAAATGTCCACTAAACAGCATAACTTAGTATTGTTGCGTTTCACGCCATACAAGGAAATATTACTATATAATAAGTTTCAAAGTATTTAAAAAAACTTTTTTAATAATTAAATATCAATATTTTTATCTGTGGATATGCGGATTTTACGATAGTTCTGAAATCTTATTGACATTAATTAATGAGTTAAAGTATTTGTCTCTCTTAATAAATGTTTTTCTATTGTTACAGAAATCATCGTGTGATCAATACAAACTATGCGTTTGTAAGGATTGATTTAGAAATCAACAAAACCTCATCTCATCTTATTGTCAACTGCAATTGTGAAATAAATATCCACTTATTTAAAAAAAAATGATTTAAACTGAAATTTATAATAAAGATTAATTACATTAAAAAAGTGATTATTTTATCATTATTATTCTAAATATTTTTAAGTTTTAATTGAGAAGGAAACAAGTTGCTTCTCGTTTCTGACTACCTTAAAACCAATGTGCTAAAAGAGGACAACAATAGCTACATAAATAAGGATAGAAAATGAAAATAAATAAACCATCAAATGAAACAAAATATATTTATTAATACCACCTTCATTTACAAATTATTTTCTTTAACCGCCTCAATCGGCTAATAAAACTATTGCAAGTCCGGGTATGTAAAAAGACACAACCGATGTAACAAAATGTCCCTATTTTAACGTTAGTGCCCTAAAACGAGGAACATTAGGATCTATCGTACAGTCCGTCAATAATATGTACTCAAGTTAGGACCAAGTCATACTAATGATTTCGAAAAATACATTCGAGTTATTATATCACTTTTTATTTGCTAATTTGACAAGGTAACTAAGTTGTATTACATATTATTAAATCGATGTACTACAACTTATTCGATATACGTTAAAAGCTCGAGTAATTTCGAAGTGATCGATTAGCCTCTTTTTTATTATAATATAGAGTTGTAGTTTTAATTTTTATCTGTGTTAATCGTGATTGTTATCTACAATTATTTCACAGATAAAAAATAAACGTTTCGATATTACGACACGAGTTTCCGAAATTACTCGAGCCTCATTAATCTAGATTTATTATAAAAATAACTAGACCTAAATGTTTTGAAACTGATATGCTTAATGTGGTGTAACTCTGCCTGAATAAACAAAGTTAATACGTTTTATTTTAATTATGAGAATTCAATTAATAATTGACAAAAGTTACACCTTTTGTTTCTTACTTTGTGGTTGTGGTTTTATGAAAGTAAGGCGTAATCGGTTATTATCATATACATATATTGCCACAGAATACATAACGACTAAGTGTGCGGTGTTATTGGCATCGTATTTGGCATATTTATTAATAGATCAACAAGGGCTAGATTTATATGATCAAATATTTGTATAGGTATTCTAGACACGACGTGTTCATCTTCATTCATATTGTAAAATTTGGCAAATTGAGTAATACAAATTTAAAAAAAAGTTGACAAAAAGTTTGAAATCTTTCTGCATCGTAATTTTGAAGGTTTTATTGGTAACAAAAAATAGTAATTATATAATTTATAACTTCTTATTATGTAATGAGTCACATTTAATTAAATATTTTTTAGGTTATATTATGTATTCACGAAGACAAAAACTTTAAATAAATTTATTTCATTTTCAATTGTGATATCTGATTTTTTAAACTGTTTTTACCGTAAATTCTAGCCGGAAATATGAAATACTTCTTACATTCACAGAACCACACCAATCAGTCGAAATATTCACATGTTTATTGCACGATAACTAATCTGCTTACTGTGTATCGTTTAACAGGTACAACTGACAAATATTACTTCCTATACCATTGTTGGCTGATATTAGTTAACGTTTTTTTTATAAATCAATTACAGTCCATTCCAATTAAATCGTCATAAATGAAACATATGTTAATCAGCTTAAAAAGCGCGTTCGATTCTCTATTATAGCGATTTGTATTGCCTTCTTCAATCACGTGACATCAAAATGATTTTATTTCTTTAAACGAAATATACAGCTCAGGTGGGTATATATTATATATATTACATTAACCGGGGAGGGATACGTATTGCTGTTACGTTGTATTTACTACATATACAGGGTTATTTTTAATGCCCCGGCAACCTCGCAGGACTAGATAGCTAGATAGCTATAAGCAACAACTTTTGTTCTTTTTCGGACATAACTCAATACATACATACAAAAAATGTTTTTAAAGTTTTTGTCGTACAGTCCTGACATTTGTTTTTGTAGGTATATATTTCATTCATAAACGAAAGGACAACGCGACGAGTCTATCTTTGCGATGCGCGTAGACTTATAAACGTTCAAGCGGCAAATTAGATGAATACTTATTTTTGTATGAAAATAAAATCTAACAAATTATCAAAAGTCGTAGAACAAAAGTTGTTGCTTATGGTGTTAGCTATATAGTCCTGCGAGGTTGCTGGCTCATTAAAAATAACCCAGTATAGTAACGATTTAACAAAAGTATATAAAACCGCACAGTTAGGCTACGTGTAGGGAGACCATAGGAAATGGAAAATAAAAATTATGATCGCTCTAAATATTCTACTAATAAGTATCAGATATGTAAATATAACTTTTGGACACTCAACAGGCAACTGTCAAAATTCTTGAAACAAATGTATATCAACAATTATGTAATGAATTGGAATGGACTAAATATAACAACACTATTCAGTATTACCATATGATTGTTAATTTTTTTTTACACTATGTTACTGACGGCCACAGATATATTATTATAATTAGTACACTAATAAATCTAAAAATGTTTGGATGTTTCCTCTAGTTTTGTAAATATAAGCACAATAAATATAATAATAATAATGTAAGTTGGCAACAAATTCTATGTATTACTATATGATTTTTATTTTATACAGATAATATTAAAAAAGAAAGTAAATCTCTACAAAATTTTGAAAAATATTTGTTGTAAAAACATTGAACCAAAGATTACTTAAAATATTTAAAGGACTTTTTTAAGTCTGAGATGATAAATAATATTTTTAATTTGCAAAATAAAATTCCTACAACACATTGGACGGATACAAAATTGCTTTTTATCCGATTAACGTTAAGATGAAAAATTAATTAGGACTAACCGTCCATGTTTGTGATAGACAATCTTTCTTTTCTTTGATTTCATGTCATTTATTATTTTATTCATTTTTAACTTACACTGAATTGTCAGGAACAAAATAATAAACAAATGAAACGTGATGTTATGTCGAGTCGTTCCATAGAAGTACTATTTTTATTAAGGATTTTTTGTAGCAATTTTATTTTATCTGTGAAACGGAATATAATATTTTATTGTTATCTTTATTTGGCACTGATTTTATTTTCACTCTGTATCTGAATATATTATATAAGGAAACATTAATTTAGAGATAATATATATTCTATATTTAATGATTTTTATTTACAAATTGATACGAATACCCTGATGTAAACACGATTAGATGTTAGTCACGATGAATATATAGATAATAATTTTATTTACAAAAATATATGTATTTCGAATCGATCGTCTCGATTATATCGATAAAAGTTTACGACATTAAATGATATTAACGTAATCAATTTATGAAGATGTAAAATTTCATAAACGATTTTAAAATTGTCATCGTAAACTTATCGAAATAATCGATTCCAACAAATTAATCGATTTTTATCTATTTTAGTTTGAAATCGATTTGACACATATTTGTACACAGTTTTATTGTAACTTGAATCGGACTCGATAAAATTATTACATTGTTTACATAGCATACGAAGATGTTTTAAGTGAAGACGATATATCTAAGTTTATAAATGAATTTGTATTGTACAGAAATCGTATGATAGGTGACACCGATATAGGTACTGATTCTGTAGTAAAAAATCTCTAATCTAAATTAAATTGACATGATTTGTTATCCTTTTTAGCCGCACACATATAAGAAAGAGACAGAAATATTTATAATCTATCAAAGTTTAGAGGTTTTCTACAAGAAAATCAGCATAATTATTGTCAACTGATGTACATTGTTATTGAAATTTGGTTAATTTTACAATCATATTTTTAATTATGACAAGACGAAGATTTTTTTTTATAAAAACAACTTCCAAGTAGTCTAAATGTAATAGTACCAAAATTAAATATGTCTCTGTACGAACACAATTTTTTAAATTTAGTACCAATTCATTTAAATAACCGAAATATTCAAATTGACAAAGCATAATTTGGTCCTTCTAGCCGGAAGTCACACATGTAGTTTATCCAAAAAAAAATCGTTTATATTTTTTGAAATATTTAAATATATTAAGCTGCAATAAATATATATTATATCGCGAGTTTTTTTTCTTCATATATTAAATCACAATTAAATCGACGGATTGCGACACGTTTAAAAGACTAGTAACGTGCCTATTTATCAATATATTTTATAATTTAATTTTAGGACGAATTCTGCCCGAAATAGTATACACGGATGCGACTTATTACACGCATTCAATATATATTGGGTAATAATATGAATATTAGAAGATAATAAGAAATAAAAATGTGTGTGTAACTCTGTTTTAGATTAATACACGAACTCTTTATATACATCAACTGTCTACATGATAAAGTTACTTCAAAATAAGACGTTATAACGTAAATCAGTATTCAAAATGTTGCCACTTCCGATAGTACGAAATTATTATGACGTTCTTTTCCTACATTTAATCTGAATAATATTTACAAACTTATAAAAAACTGGCAAGTAATAATATAATACTGTATATAAATTATAAATATGTTAACAGAATTAACCTAAAATGTAACTATTTACAGGCATCCTTTACACCATTTTTAAGTATGAAAAAGTACATTTTCCGTTACACCTAACCGATCTCGGGTAATATTTTGGCTAAAAATCTACTATAAAGGCCTCAAAAATGATAGGCCACGATTCATCTATCATTCGATACGCCGAACCCCTTATCGCCATTTAATATAACGTATAACTTCTACATTCCTCTCTCTAATCTCATAACTACAACGAACGAAACGCTTATTTTACTCAGTCAAACGAACGCACGCGAGCCGGGCCGGTCCCCGTCGTTCGATACTATAGCTCCCCGATCTCTATAAATCTGAATAAAAACAGTAGTCTGTCGTAACCGACGCCGAGAGTGCGCGAGTGCGGTCAGCGGTACATGGAGCTGCGCCGCTCGAGCTCGCGCTCGCGCCGTTACGACTTCTTGTCGAACAGCGGCAGCTTGGAGCGGACCGCGCCCTCGCAGATCATCAGCCGCTGAGCCGCGCGTGCGCCGCCCGCCACGCCGCACGCCGCGCCGCCCGCCACGCCGCCCGCCACCCCGCCGCGGTGCTTCACGTCCACGAAGTACTCCTTGCCGAGTAGCGGCGGACCGAACCCGCCCGACACCTTGAGGCGCTGGCCCTTAAACGCGTCGCATCGAAAGTCGGCGCCCTTCCTCTCGAAGTACTCGACGATCTTCGAGATCTGGGCGGAGCGCACGTGCCTCGGGATGCGGTCGTCGTAGAGGCTGTCCGAGCCGAGCGAGGCGACGTCCTCGGAGCTATCCGTGTAGACGCTGGACGTACGCTTGTAGGCGGCCAGCAGGTGCGCGGGGAAGGCCTGGAGGGCGCGCGGCAGGACGCGGCGCAGCTCGTCCGCGTGCAGCGCTCGCGCGCCGCAGCCCGCGCGCAGCCCCGCCGCGCAGCAGCAGCGCGCCAGCACGTGCGCCTCGCGCTCCTCCGCCGAGCCCTCGCACAGGAACGGCGACCAGTCCCCCGCCTCGCCGACCTCGCACGCCGCCTCCGCCTCCGCCTCCGCCTCGTCGTCGAGACTACGCAGCGAGCTGACCGTGGTCGAGAGCGCCGAGTCGTCGGGCGGCGCCGGACGGCGGCGCAGCAGGCGTTCGTACACGTGCAGACAGTCGGAGCACACGCGGAGACGCGCACGGTCGCCGTCCGGCTCGTCGTCGAGGGAGCGGTCGCCGACGTCGCGTCGCCACCACCAGCAGCGGTGGCAGCCCATCAGCGAGCACGGGCACACGGCCCCGAAGCTCGGCGGCGCGCACAGGTCCTCGTTGGCGACCGAGAAGATGCCGCTCTCGCAGGAGGCGCGCCGGCGTAGCTCGACACTCGAGTCGCTCTTCGGGTAGTCGAGCTTCGGCGGCGGCGCGTCGTCGAAGGGCGTTCGGCGCGCGAACGTCGGTGACGGCGGCAGCGAAGAACAGCGCGGCTCGTCCGGCGGCGCTCGCGGCGGGGACGGCGGTGGGTCCCCGCTGGAGCAGCGCGCCGGCGTGCCGGCCGACGGCGCCGGCTCGAGGATCTTGTGCACGCCGCGGAAAGTGTGCAGCGCGCGTCGTGCGGGCGTGGGTGCGGCGTGCGTGTCGCGCAGAAGCATAATATGAGCGAGGCGCTGCAGGCGTTGGAGTCGCGGCGGTGCGGGCGGGGGCGCCGCCAGGGCGCCGGCGGAGCGGTGCGGGGGGGCGCCGCCCGCGGGCCCGGTGCCGCGCCACGCCCACTCCAGTTCGGACAGGGAGCGGCGGTGTGCGGCGCCGCGGTCGCGCGCGTGCGTGTGCACGTGGGCGTGCGGACTGCCCTCGGAGCGCATGCGCTGCGGGCGGCGCCAGGCGGAGAGGCCGGGGCACGAGCGCGGGCCGGACGAGTCCGCCTCCTCGCTGTACGTCGTGAAAAAATTAACACTTAATAAATAAATAATCCTTGAGAAACTTAACAACCAACAATTTAAAGAGAGCGAATGACACCGGATCTTCGTCCCGGGTCGCGTACGAACCTGTCGTAGGAGTTGTTGGGCGTGTGACACTCCCACGCGGCGTCGTCGAGGCCCTCCTTCACCTCGGCGAGTTTGCTCACTATCTCCGGGAATAGCGGCCGAGCTTTGGGCTCGTACTGAAAATAAAATTTATTTGTCAGTATATGTTAGTTATTTATAATATTAAAATTTTATTACTTACTTAAATTTGAATTATATGATTATATTTTATAAAATTCTTACAATGCAGCAATTAAAAGCAAGCCGAAGAAAATCTGGTACAGTGTCTTCGTCACAAAGCTCCACGAACGCCATGTAGTTGAGGCCGAAGTTATCTGTCCGCGGTAAAACGTCTGGATCCGCATCCACCTTAAAAAAAGCATATTTTTAATTGTAGTGTCAAACAAAACTACTTCAGTTTCATTCAAATGTTCTAAATCTTTGGAACTTACTGATACCAACAGGAGCTATGATGATCTATTCAAATTATAAAATTAACATATCTATATGTTTTTATTATTAAAATTTGTAATAGTAATAATATGGCTAGAATATTATCAAATTTGAATGGATATAACTCACCCTCGCTATAAGTTGGCACAGAATGATCCCATACGAGAATATGTCTGAGCGATTATCGTACCACCGACCCCTCAGACACTCCGGTGACATCCACCACGGGGATCCGACGCTCGGTAAACGATGACCGTTACTGAAAAAAAAATTCAACATTGAATTTTTCATAATAAGGATTTTTATATATTCCAATTAAATTATTTGGCAAATGCATATCATATTTTGCAATCAGAACAAAAAAAACCGCACATTCACACATATCCTAACGCCAAACAACAATCAATAAGTATGTATTATTGTGTTCCGGTTTTAAGCGTGAATGAGCCAGCGCAACTACAGGCACAAGAGACGTAATATCTTAGAACCATAGGTTGGTGGCGCATTGGTGATGTAAGGAGTAATATTTCTTGCATCGCCATCGTCCATGGGCGGTACTGACCACTTGCCATCAAGTGACCAATTTTCCCGTCTGCTTCGTTACATTATAAAAAAGCCCATACCATTTCCCCTCTCAAAGTTGAAATGTTTACTATATACTTATATATAAAATACTTAAGTTCTAAAAAAAAAACATATGTTAAAAATTCAGCTTACTAGAACTTGGTTGTGTGCTGTAGTGATGCGACTCGAGTAGGATTTTGTGACTCGGTCACTCGAGTAATTTTATGACGTCACTCGAGTTGTACTCGAGTTTTCGAGTCACTCGAGTAAACTACATACACTCCTTACAACTCGAGTAAGAATTTTTCACTCGAGCTGAGTTTCGATTGGTTTAGATTAAGAATGTTTAAATATCTTCATTAAATTAGTAATATTTGGTAATATGATATAAAATACAAAATGATTTTACCTTATTTATGTCATTAATCAACAAAGAAAAATACATGACTTCTTTCGACTAATTAGATTACTATGTTTAAATGACTTAAAATTGCAAATAAGACGTTATCAGTTTTTTATTGTTCAAAATGAACTTTATTCCAAAATTAAATTTAGTTTTTAATAAGTTAAGTATCAATTATTATATGATTATTTGTTTATACCTGACAACTAAATATTCCTTATAATGGCAACATTATTTATTTTTACTTTTTTAATCTTTATTATAGGAATCAGATTCAATCAGTAACAATATTATATTTTAATTAAAAATCATGAAATAAGAGTATTTTAAACTTTAAAAATAACATAAATAACAGATCTTTCATCTAACTATACTTTTGTTCAAAACAAATTATATCAGTCTAAAACAAATCAACAATATTTTTAAGACAATTTAATTAAAACATATTGAGAGAAGTAACTACTTAGAAGAATAATTTCGTCTACATTTTTAAAATCTAGCCTGTTTCTTCTTTGGTTACAAATTAAACCAGCTTCGGAAAAATGCTACTCTAAATTGTTTGCACTCGAGTTACCGAGTCAACTCGGCGCGCCGAGTAGACTCGAGTCAAATTTGGTTTCACTCGAATACGAATTTAACAAATTCACTCGAGTCACTCGAGTAAAAAACGACTCGAGTCGCATCACTAGCTGATAGCATCCATGGGCGAGAATATTTATTTATTATAATATGGGCGATACTTAATGGGTCGACACATGTCATCTATAGGTATAGATAAACTATGGAATATGATACAAGTTTCTTCGTAGCAATGTTCACGCGTCGTAAATAAAAGTGAAGGGTGGTTTCTTATGAAATACCACCTTGATGAATTGGCTAAACTTGACAAATGACCCGTTCCGTCACACGATATCGGTTTTTGCACGCGAAATAGCGTGACGTACCGGCACAGACAGATGAGTGTACGTGCGTTTAATTATTATTAGTTATGCACAGCGTAGATTCTTTGTGATTCTACTTTTACTGTTACTTAAGTCGTTTCTTATGATAATTATATTGAATTATACCAAAAAATAAAAAAAATAAAGAACCTTAAAAAGACATTGCGGTCTCTGTTATAGTTGAAAATACGTTCTTATATCTAAGAAGGGAAGGTACTTACATCGGATGAGGTATCCTGGCGGCTAAGCCGAAGTCTGCAACAACGGCGGTATACTCGCCGTCTCCTACCTTTCTTAATAATACATTCTGAAAATAACATAAAAATAAATGTTAAAACATTGTTAATAATGAGATTGGCATAATTTGTATTAGGCAGAGAAGAATGAAAGGTAAGTTGGGTGTCCATTTTTACCGATGGTTACTGTTAGCGCTAAGAACATCCATCAATCGAGGTATTTACCATTAACTAATCCACCAGCAAAAGTACTCTTATGAAGGACTGGTATCAGTTTCGAGCAGTTCAATCTGTCACAAAATCGGGATAAAAAATTATGCTTGTTATGAATATGTCATACCTTAGTAGTAAGATCCCTATGGAAGACACCTAATGAGTGCAAGTACATCATGCCCTCTGCAACATCGGTAGCCAACGATATCCTCAACGACTGCGGCAGCGGCTGAAGAGGCCTACCGAGAATCACCTGCTCCAATGAACCGCCCTCCATGTACTCCGTGAGTGCGTGAAGTTGACCTTCGTGCACACACACACCCATGAATCTGAAATTTAATTACGTAAACGTTAAATCGGCTCGCGGATTAACTTCGTGGTCGACTATACGCATTCGATACGCTTAGAATGTTTAACGAGCTCCTAATATTTTATTGGTATCCAATATGAAACATTTACCCATCGGATATTCATGAATCAATTAGTTGTACAATAGTACTCAACTCAATTAGAATATCAGCGTTGAAGAACTTCCAGATTTATTTTAATCATTAATCAATATAGAAATACTTATATTATAAAAAAATATGTTTTAATTGTTCGTAAGGTACAAGGTAGGTTTCAGCATAAAGCTGATAAACTCTTTCGCGGTTAGACAAACAGAGGTGGTGATAGTACGGCCGAGGATATTGTTTAGTTCTTATTGATACAAAGTCTATTATAGTAGTTAAAAATGATTATTAATAATATATTAATTTTTCCCGTGCGATGTTGGGTACGGGTAGCTAGCTATGACTAATTCTGCAAGGACAGACGTCTGCGTATAAAACTGCGTTTCCACGCCTCGGTGAATCTTCTCAAGTTGTCAATGTACCTAATTATAACGTTTTTATTATTTGTAATTAAAATTTTAATTATTCAAACCTGACTTACTCGTTTATATCGCTCGTTATTATAAGTTGTGAAATAGTCAGTTAATTTTAGATAATAAATTTGACTGAGAACAAATTATATTGTTGATATATCTATACTATTTACACATATATGTAAAGCTGAAGAGTTTGTTTGTTTGAGTCGGCTTATCCCAAGAACTACTGGTCCGAATTTAAAAAATATGTTTGTGTTGTATAGTCCTTTTATTGAGGTAGGTTCTATAGGCTGATTTTTATTCATTATACTTTTATTAATTATACGCGGGTGAAATCGCGGGGCACACCTAGTATATATTTATATCAACAATTGTTATAAATACAGTCATCATTATACGCAGTTCAAAAAAAATATATATGCAAGTCGTGTCAAAGTACTCGTGATACAAGCGGTGTTACAAATGCGGGGAAGTCAAAAGCAGAAACAACGGTCCACTTGAGACGACATTCAAAACACATTTTGAGGTTCAACCCTTTTGTAAAATAAAACAGCGGGCATGAAATGCCTGGGGGACAAAACACGTTTCCTATACATATATAAAAAACAAAGAGATAATTCTAATACGTCAAGAAAATCGTATGCTTAATAAATAAATGAACAAGAGGAAGTATTTGCTTAATCAAATGACTGTCACTTAAGGAATCTAGTTTAATGAGACTGGTGTCGGGGCCCATCAATCTATCGAGCAATCAATACAAATTGCCAATTAAGAATTGGCGTGCTGCGGTTAGAGAGGGCTCAATTACAATGCAAGTGCCATGAAAAATAAAAATAAATGCGGCAAATGATAGACGTACACGCAAAGATGTTCGTAACGCAGTGAAAGTTCAAATCCTTCCTAGGAAGTTAACGTGAGAAGTACTAGAGCGCTTATCTATTATCTCGATAGCTTTTGTTCTCTTTACAAATTTATAGTTTGTTGCATTTAAGCCGATACATGTATTTGCTTAATAAATTTATGATAACTGAACTTGATGGTCATGATGATTAACGAATGTTACATGCTATTCTAGACACGGGAATATAAACACTGTCATTTCGAAGAGTCTAGGCTGTTAATGACAAATTTAAAAAAAGGAATAACTTATTAATAGGCCTACACGGGACTTGAACCCAGGACCTTGTGATCTGCGACATTTTAGCTAGCAACCAGACCAACGCGGCGGTCAACACATAGTCTATAAATAGACTCGAGAAACTTGAGGCATCTCATTCAAACCAACCGGATTTAACCCAAAGGCACTAAAGTCTAAGATTAAACATTTCATACTATTCTAAAGAAACGTTAAAATGAGAACTCGGACTTTTATCACGGACGGTCCACGTTTATGCACCACTAAGATGATATAACGACTGGAATGACACATTAATATTGCCCCTCGAGTCGTATTACATCAATCTGATTTAAATAGAAATCCCTAATAAAACGCTAATATTTTTTTTTCGACTCCTAGTTTATATCATTTAACATCTTATTAAATCTATACTAATATATAAAGCTGAAGAATTTGTTTGTTTGATTCGACTAATCTCAGGAACGACTAGTTCGAATTTAAAAAATATTTTTGTGTTGTATAGTGTCCTTTTATCGAGGAAGGTTCTAGGATGATTTTTATTCATTATATTTTTATTAATTATAAGCGGATGAAACCGCGGGTCACAGGTAGTTATAAATAATCACGTTATCAATATAACATCGATTAAAATATTTATGTACAATAATTATTTACATACATATTTTGATTTGTGCGAATGAAACAGAACATTCCGTGTTAGCATTACAAATATAATTTCTAAATATTCTTGACTCCCAACTCACAAATACATAAAATAGTAAACCACTTAGTCAATATACATTTCTATATTACATTGCAAAATATTAAGTGATATTTTAATATCATGTAATCGAGTCATTTTATGATTCGAATAAAAAAAAAAAGACGATTAAAAGCGAAGAAGCATCCTAGTCGCTGAGAAAAATATTATTCAACAATCGCTTCAGAGGTGCATTGTTTTTATTTCATTCGAAATAAGCAAGCAGGAAATGAACTGAAACAGTGCGCTCTATTGTTCGGGATTTTGTTGTTATTTCGTAACGTTGTTACGTGCATAGCGATTCCAGTTTAGAGAAGGCTTCGCTTCGGACCTGACTAGCATTAAGAGCACGGGGTGTTAAGTCTTTCCTTGTATATATGTCTAATGATCGTGAACGCGGTTTTATAACGTCGATTGATAAATAACACAGGCGATAGAAACCTCTTCGGAGAGGTAAACAAAACAATGGAACACTTGGACAGGTTTGATGATCAGTACATGTTATGATGTTAGAAGTGAAAACAGCTTAAGTAAATAGTATGCAGTGTGAACTGTGAAGGGAATTTGTGTAGTTCTTTAAAGTAATGTTATTGTTTATACGAACGCACACATACATAATTTGCGTTTTATATTCAAGTTTTGTTACATAAAAGAAAAACCAAATAAAAACTAATACATAATTAACTTCGGTTAAGACGTCATCTCATACAAAGCAAATCTCACGCTGTTTTCACAACGATTTTTTATTCTTATATTCTTTAAATTGTAATTAATATGTATCTTATAGAGCAATAAAAGAAACTTACGTTTAGATTTATGATTAAGAGTCAGTTTTTAACCCTCAATATCATAAGACAATCTTTTAAATTACAAACTAACATAGGTCAAATAAAAATGTAAAAAGATAATATAAACATGTGTAAATATATATTACATTTACATTATATTACAGTTTACTATCTAGAAAATTTTAATATTTAATACACAAAAGTAAATATAGTCGCTCATAAATTGTTCGAATCTTGTTTCAACCCTTGTCATAACTTATAGACTTTGATGAATCACACTCTGTTCATTATTATACAAATAATTTATAACGAAGATACATAGTTACAAGTATAATAATATACATATATAATTTAAGTCGCAAATCAACAAAAAAAAAACGAAATCAAAACACATCAAGTCCACGCTATCATGATTTGTTCATTAGCTATTTTTATTTGTACCTATATATTTAAGGCTTCAATTAATTAATAAAAAAACAAAACGATTATAATAAACAAAAAAAAATATATTATACAATACATATACTCAAAGACTCAACTTTACATCTACGCATTTTCTACAATAATATATTGTGTCGATCAGACGAGACGGTCCACCTGATAGATAAGTAAGTGGTCACACTCACCCATAGACATGATAACTAGATTAATACTGTAATAAATATTAATTATACTGTACACCGTTAATACGCGCACAGCCATGGGAACGAAGATGTTATGTCCATTGTGCCTTTAATTGAACTAGTTTATTTATCTTTAACTGTTAACGTCTATCTGTTCGGCGGTATTATATTTATTTATATATTTTTATCTCCAACAAAGGATGCACAATTACGAGTACATTATACTTAGTATGTACTCCTTCGATTATTTATAGGAGACTACATCGAGCACATTAAATTATGATTAAACTCAATTATCGGAAATAAAAATTAAATGTTAAGAATAAAAGGAAAGGGTATTATTCAAATGTGAATTTTAGTTCATATTACAAAACTAAATATAAAAGTTATTTATAAATAAAAATATTAAATATGAATAAAATAAAAATATATGGACATATATGGGTCTATGTTATTGTTTGACTTCAATAGCGCCTGAAGTGGCAATTTTTTTTCCGACAACCTACGTCTGCATATTAGGAATGTCTAATATAAATATACTACATATTAACTTATGCCTATATCCCATCGTAAAACTATATAATATAATAAAAAAGAAAAAAATAAACAATCAAAAGACTTAAATGAGTTCGATAAATATTAAATAAAAATAAACAATTATATAAATATCCTTAACCAAAGCTAAAAAACTTGCAATCATCGTCATTATAAAATTTTATTTGAAATAGCGACCATAATAATTCGAATTGAAAATTTAAATGTTTTCGATATAACTACCAATTGGGTTCGTTGGGCTATAAACTGGTACACAGGAAACGCAAGCACTAACCGCCCACGACGACGCGCGACGTCCCGTCCCTATTGTTGGGATTGACATTTCTACGAGCTTTTTCACATTAGGCCGGACCGACACATTTATCGTTCCGACTGCGACGTGTCCTTTCTATACAGTTAAATTAATTTCAATAGCATTATTCACATTAGTGTGATCCGATAAATCTACACCCGAACACGTTTATCGAAAATTCTGCCGCGACTTTAATCTCGGGTCGGATATTTTTAGCAAACTCACCAAATGCTTTGTGAGCATCTGACATCGATAAAAGTGTACGCACGATATGTAGTGTGAACGACTGAACAGCACGAACCGACAGACTTAAAAAAACCTTCTTTCAAAAAAAAAAAAAAAACTTTTTTCAAACTTCTAACAATTATGTGTTCCTGGTACTTACTAAAACTTGTTTAATTTAATTTTGATCAGTGAAAAAAATAATAAGTATAGTTTTCATTCATTATCTGCTTTTATATGCCCCGTATTGAGATTTCAAAGTATTATCAGTCAGGTAGAATTTATATGTCACCGATACCACCCACTACAAATATCGACGCCACTAACTTCGGTACTATGGGCGGTCTCAATAATGTAATCCGGCAACCAGTTTTCCAGTGTTTGTTAGGATCAATTTCTCAAAACAACGTCGTACGATGATATATGGAACAGAGGCGCTGGCCGAGTTCGTTAAACGATAAATAAATAAAGGCACCGATATTGGCAGCTCGTAAATGTTCATGCAAACACCGGTTCTCTTATCTTTGCATTGTTAATTTTACCGGTTTCGGTTATGAAATTTATTTCACCACGTATTTAGTTTTTTTGTTCGTACGCTCTTATTGTTATTCCGAAGTTTGAATACGTCTACCAAGCTAAGATAACAACTTCTGAAGTAAATACTTTATATCGATTTTTGGATTGATTTGTGTTACCACAAAATCACTGGAAATGTGGAATATCTTAGAGGAACTCGGTTTTAGGCTAGAAAACATATTTGTATGTTGAAGTGATACTTACCCTAAGATATAGGGGTGCTTTAACTTGTTCATGAGCTGAACTTCCCGGAGCATATTGGGACGATTCGCCCTCTGCTGGTTCATCTTCAGAACCATGACTTTGCCGGAGGTCTTGTGTGTAACCTGGAAAACAAAAGTATGAGATTAGCATACGCATAAATAGCAATAGAAGTCGAAAGTGTTACATTCAGTTATTAATATTTAAAAATGTTACAATTATAGCCAAAGTTGGTTTGAAGCAAAAATTTAGAGAGCTATAAAATTATGTATATCTTAGAATCGGAAGAGAAAGTGCTGCCTCTTGAAAAAAAAATCCCTGAATTAGATTCATAATAAAATTTCATAATTTGTTGCGAAATTTAATATAATATAATTTCCAATACATAATCATGGAGGATTTAGAGATCCAAGGCCCCTGGGCAGTTTGATATTTGAGGCGCCTTTAGTGTGGTTAGAGTTAAATTATATTATTTTGGCTGGGTGGAACGTTTCGGATGGCGCAGCCCCTAGGCCTGTGCTCTGTAGGCCTGGGCATAAATCCAAAGCTGGATACAATAGAAATAGCTAGTATAATAACTAATAGAACAGTAAAATTAATCGATTAATTTAAAGCTAACGTAACAATAACACAGCACGTGCTATTCTTAGTTTCGACTCTTTGTTTACTTCGTACCATGTTGACAAAGGGTTTTATGTGTCATTCAATGGAGATGTTGTGTTTTTTAAGTGATAGTTACAATAAATTCTATAGTTCATATCGTTAGTTATTATCTAATCAATAACGAAGATCACATATGTACAGGCATCCGCTGTATCTTACAGGTTGAGAAGAATTTCTTTAACATTTGATTATTGCTTGTATTTGCATTGGACGTTTATACCTTTTGGTGGTAGGTTTTGCTGACAATGCAATGCTTGCGTCAATATTTTGCCGTCTTATATGCTATAGTGGTACTAACACCGGTTCTAGTTCATAGTGGCAGATGTCTGTATATATTTAAGCACAAAATGTGCAACTTGTTGTTGTTCTTGCGAACCGAGCGAGGGCGATTATATAAATGTTATTATCGCCATAAAGTTTTATGTCCCGTATTTTAATTTGAAAGAATCTTCTAATGTATTTTTCACAATATTTACGAACGTTTCTTGCGTAAAAAAAAAAAAAAAACTAATAACAAATATACAGTTATCACATTTCCTGAATTTATTTATATTATTATATTGCAGAGGAATTTATAGTTTCGATAACATACATTGCGTGTTCACAATTCTCGATATTGATAGTACGAATACGTGAAGGTCAATGTCGAAATATCACAGCCGAGTCAACGGCATTACGAAATGAACACAATACAAACGTATATTAATATACAACATAAACATTGAACGTATTTGCTGTTTGACATATTGTCACGATAAGGAGGGGGGGGGGTCTTTACATGTTGCATAGCTTGGGGTCTTTCCAGGGTAACAGGGGTGTTCGGAAGCAGATCATGAGATATCGGTATATTTTTTGTAAACGGTTTCCCAGTAACATTTCGAAGTTAATGAATCGGTATTTGGTACACACTCGTGCCTCGGAAGGTAAGTAAACACGTTAACTGCTCCTAATCTCTCTCTGGTAATATCGGATTGCCGTCCCGTGGGATTGTCACAATCTTCACTGTCTAAGATACGCCGTCGTTTACAAAATGGACTATTTAAATACATATCGAGCAAATGGTTATTTTCAGCCGAGAGTGCTCCGAAATAGATCAGGAAGACTAAGCACTCATCAACGTTACTAATCGTAAATCATAGATCAAGTTCATTTTCTGATATTATTGAATGCCAGATTTTCAGTACACTAACAACTGGTGCAAAATCAAAGATGACGTCATAGACTTTCGAGTATCCTTGTTACAGTATGCCTTTAACAATTACCAAATCTAATATCTTGGATTACGGCTTGTCAGAATAGTCTCGAATTAGTTCGTGTTATAGTAGAAGTTTCGTGTCGAATAAACGAGACGATAAAGCCATTAAGCCGACAAGTATATCGTAAGCAATAGAAATTGTAGCATATACAAATAAATCAAATTGTTAAAGCTAACAAAACGTCCTATAAATAAAATTATACATACATCAGTTGATATGACACATTTTAACGAGAAATGTAATTCAAAACATATAATATTTTAATCTAATAGCTATATAATTAATAAAATTACTTTATAAATACGGCTAATAAAATATGATTATTATATTTTAGTTTCATATAGCGGTCAGGTCTCGGAAAAAAAAGAGAAGCCATTTGGTCAAGCATCGGATACGAAATATAACATTAAGCTTACGTAATTACAACATTGCAGAAGTCTACAAAATCTTAGAGGCAATCTAATCGGCAATGTGTGTTGTAATGAAGATGCTTAGTAACATTTTTATTAAATTGAATAAGCTTACAGGCCTTCGGCATAATATGGTCACATTAGCTATATACAATCAAGACAAGATATACAAAGCACTTCTTAAATCTTCAATATGCCGCCAGTCATAGAACCTAGGATGTTGTATGTTTTGAATGTTTTGACTCACTTACCATCTACTCCGGAACAGCAATAAGAAGTCGCACATTTTTTTTTCTACCGGTATATAAAGTTTTGGTTATGAAAAGTTACATTTCCGTTCGAGTTGTTAACAATAGCGTTATTGGAAATATAAATAATCAAAGTAGCAGTGGTAACTATAGCTGTTTCCGAAATAAAATAAGATTTCCGTATACCTATTTTCGGTTTATTTTGGTTAAGTCACAGCTTTATTTTTTCACATCTCAGCAGCGTGCTTATAAAAATTATAAATCGTAATTAACTCTTTTAATTATCACTTTATTATTGTATTTATTTCGTAGTTGTTGAGATCAAGAAGCAAGGCCAAGGACGTGACGTTTAAATTACATAGTAGGATCACGTGAAACATAAAAAGGAAGAATTGTAGTGTTGTGTAAGCGTTTAATTAAATAAAATTTATTTTGGTGTCAAATCGACAGTGAAATCCACTTTGAAATAAGTAAAACAAATTTAAATAAAACAGATTAGAAAATACTAATTTTTGGTGATTGAAAACACCAAACATTTCATTTAACTTCAAAGCCTGTAGAGCGATCGTGAAATTGTTTTATAAAGTAAATACGTAGCTAAGTTTATTGGTTGTGTGGAACATGTATTGTTGTTTGATAAGACCTCAGCGAACAAAGGATTTCGAATTCCGATTAAACGTTTTGATCATGTTATAACCGTTCAAGTTCTTCTTGTAACGATTCCGGTTTAGACATCAACCTAAAATATGTTTAAATTCTTAGAACACAAAATATATTATTGATATTTTTGTAATATAAATATTAGAAGTTTTTTTTAAATATTATTAACAGGTGCAACTTAAAATCACCATGTTTATACGATAGATTATCTATTTAATTTATTTGAAAAGCTAGATTTCCTGATACAGCAAAGCAAACCTAAAGACTTTACATATGTAAGGAATTTTATTTTTATTGTTTATAAATACTATATAACTTCTCACAATTTCAACTGAAATAAACGTCTATAACATACTTAACGATAATCCAATAATTCTGTTGACGCCATATGGACAATGTTGTTGGAACGATGATAAGTCTCCTAAGAACTGCATTTGTATGCAATGTCTTGATATGAAACTGCTCTGATATTGCCAAATTACTAATATTCCAAAAGTCGAAAATTTTCTATGCGCTATAATTGTACAATTGTACTCGATTTGATAAAATGGAAATTGTACTGTAAGCAATTACATCAGTGACTATTGTTAAACAATAAACCAATTATCAAACCCAAAAATACTTTAAAGTGATTAATAGTGAACAGTACACGATAGCCAGGTCTTACGAAATGGATCACTCACGTCGTGCTCCAAGTGGGACCGTAACAGTATTCCACGCCCACGAAACTCACGATGTTGCATCAATACATTTATATTATTACGTCGAATCTAAAAATATTCCCTAAATTATTCATTATATAAAAAAAGCAACACCGAAATTGTGACGTATGGACACACCTCAGTGTGACAATTTATTTTTGGCAATATGTGCCAAATAGCAGAACAAATGCTTGTTACCAACTCTTTGTTATCTTAATTTACCTTGAGAAATAAAATCTACTTACTGCTTGAAGAACAAAATGACCTGCGACTTGCGAGTGACCTGAACTGACCCAATTAATATGAAATGATAGTTTTATCTTTTTATGGAATCTTTCTTTCCAAGTATTTGTTTACGTACAATATGATTGTGGAATACTTAGCCAATTTAGTTGATGGCCTCTTATAAATTCTGATTAAAGTTACTTGACTTTAATATTACATATTAATGAATTTACTTTATTTATACACCTTGCTTAGCGGGTGATTAGTTAAACAATACTGAGTCTTCTTTAGAACATCACATCAATAGAAGCGAAAACATTGTTTATCTAAACAGCCTCAACTATCGCGGAGTTCGTATTTGTTGATATACATCATTTGAGAGCAAAAAATCTACTGAATTTTTTGCCTGTTTTTTCTTGAACAAATCTACAGTCCGAGCAGCATAACATTGAATTTAGTTAAATAGGTTATACAATAGATAAATAAGATTCAAATATCAATATTGCAGTAAGCCAACTACTGGTATTTGGCTGTTTTGCCTTTTGCTAAACTTTGTCTGTCAACATCTCCAATATTTGAATAGTATCTAAAAAGTCAATGACACAATAAACTGGTTGTAAAAACGTTGTTTGAACTCACCTCCGAGTTCGAGTGACCACTTGACACGTTTCGAAATGATGACACGCTATTGTCTCAGATGCTGAGATCACTTGAACTTTAAGCCAGTTAGATGACCGATATGGGTCACTGGGTTGCAATTGTAAACAGTTTATCTAAACATCTTATCTTGTAAAGGTATAAAGTTATAATGAATCGATAACGGGATTGTAAAATATTATTTGAAAACATGCAGTCATTGTATTGCAATTGAATGCAATGAAAATGTATTGTATATAATTATTTTTTAAAATATTTTTTTTTACAATATCTTACAGTATTTGATTTGCTAGGTGGTCAGTTAAATGGCTTATTAGAGGTAAAGAGGAAGATTAAAATCTGTACAAGAATATACGATAAAATATTGCTATACAAAAACTTTTTTTATTTTAGTGATTTATTATATTTCTGTAAATAGTAAGAAACTCCTTATTAATCAATCCCGACGAGTCGACTCAAACAAAGAAACCAGTAAATTTTGATACCTTGGTGATTGAGATGACCCAGTGACTACAACGCGTGAATGTTAACCGATGATCGTGGGTTCAAACCCGGGCAGGCACCACTGAATGTTCAAGTGCTTAATTTGTGTTTATAATTCATCTCGTACTTGACGGTGAAGGAAAACATCGGGAGGAAACCTGTATGTGTCAAATTTCACTCAAAAATCTGCCACATGTGTATTCGACTAACCCGCATTGGAGCAGCGTGGTGGAATAAGCTCCAAACCCTTCTCCCCAAAAAAGGAGAACTTTAAACATTTAATAAGAACTATTTGTAATGTTTTTTCTATAGCAACATTATACATGCAATGATAAAACAGCAGGTTCAGGCAGGTGTACGATTCCAGCAATTTAATCTAGATAGTTAAGCAGTAGGAACAAAATTGTTACCGAATGATAGTCCAAACTATACAGATTGCACTTGTAAAAATGCGACTAACTCGAAAAACTTAAGCTTTTTAAAGGGCGATAATTTAATTTAGTAAATCATAATAGAAATATCAGATAATTAGAAAAAATTGCATAATTGTCCTTCTACGCAAAGCGCATCTCAGCCATCATCGGGCTTTTTGATTTAAATTTTGCAACGTGACATGAAACAGCTCGTGCATTAAGAACTCAAATCCTGTGTATCTATTTTATAAGTAAAGAATGTGTGGAATTTTCTAAGTATTTGCAAACAAAGATTCAACGTTAGTTATAAGCAAAGTCAGCGCTCATGAGAGCGAGTGATAAGATAAGAATCCAGCGCACCTAGTGTCGGATTTCTATCAAGAGAAAAGTTTTATCTCTGTTCGCTACATATTTTATTATGAAACATTGAATAATATATGCAGCTATATTATTCTCGAATATAAACTTTTTTTTTATATAATAATAAACAATACGTTGCCGTTTTTCAAACAGGATTACAATAATGTTTGTACATAATTTTTAGGATCGATGAGCCGATCTTTAAAATATATAAAATATATATTGACAATAAATTATGTTTCTTTAATACTAAAGGCATATCATATAATTATTATTTATTATATTTATTTATTTTTATGCAAAGCAATACAACAAAAAAACCATTCAAATTAACAGTCGCCTTTGCTGCTATTAAGATGATGTTATGTTAGCTATTTATGTACAATGTCATATATGAATAAGTTAGTTGTCATCCCAATCGACATCATGGGGACCGGAACCTATGCGAACACTTTCGCTTCACGGAGCTGAGTTTATATGAAGCTAACTATTACAAATATCTTCTTGATGAACCATTATTATCACTGACTTTGATTGAATCGTTTTCATTATTTACTTGTAGCTCGCGGCTTCAAGTGAAACATTCTCACAAACTTACTTAGGAAATATATAAAGAGATTTTCGATTTTATCAGACTGGTAATGTCACCATTGTCAAATTGTATTGATTGGTATCGATTTGAGATAAGCGCGCAAAAGAACAAAGTTTAAATCATCTGTCTGGCATTGTGTTCATTATGTAAATATTTCTAATACAATGGATATGGTGACCACTAATCAAATGACAAAAACCAATTTGGTTTGATATTATTAATGTCTAATAATATAAAATTTGTGTTGTCGTTGTTGAAACTTGTGTGAAAGTTTCTGGTACCATCAACGTGCACTGGCAGCACGCGAGTCTTATCAGTTTTTTTTTAAAGGCATTGCACCGCACGCCGGGCATTAGCTTATTAAGTATAAAAACAAATAAAACATTTTAAGATTCTTTAATTACGACACATAATCAAAACAGATAATTCTCCAATTAATATTCTCGGAAGGTTACATTTAATTAAAAATATTCAAGCTTTTATTTTTAATTTATTATTATTAATGAACAGAACATTTCGACGCATTTTTTTCTCACCTTGACATTTAAACAATTCGGCAACAGGCACGTAACACTGATTAAATATATATAGGCAAATTATTAATCTAAGTTTAAAAGCCAGTAAATAATTTAATTTACGGTTTTATCTGATAAACTTTGATAAAGGACACATTCTACCGTGACCAATGTGCGCCGCCTTTACCGGAATTAACACCAGAGAGCAATTCCAAGCGAGGCACGTTTCCAAGTAAATTTCCATAATTGAACTCTTTCAATGCTGTCGCTGCCGTAATAAGGATTCCTTTGACCCCAGTCCCCAACAGCTAACTACCGTAATATGCCGTCCCGATACGGGGACTCTGATACAATCCCGATAGGATTGTTTCTGATAGATGATGCCAAGTAATCGCCTTCGAGTCGAGGTTTATTTTAGAAATTATTTCTTAGATATAATATTGTCAATTCTGAATTTATGTATAGAATTTTATCTTGTCTTTTTGTTATATCAGGACAATTTCTTAGAAATTAATCCAGAAGCGAAAAAAGTCATGGGCTGTTGCTAAAGATGAAGCCTGTACGGAGAGAGAACGAAATTACATCAACCGAATATCCAATTTAATTGGCAACTTATCAAGATATACTCTGTGTTCGTTCGCCATGTACTTACACATAATTGATACTGCCTACTTACTCCGCCTTAGACTAAGAATTAAGATTGAATATAAGGTTTTCTTTACAGGTACAGCCAAATCTAATGTCAATTTCAGCTGCAAGTTCATCGTTTTATTTTATAAAGGAAGCTCAGGTAGGCTTTTTAAAAATTTCAACTTTAAAAGGGTCAGATAATAGGTTGGTAAATTTTTATGAAATTTACCAGTACGGACTCGGAACGGACAGCATGTTTCTTATGCGTTCTTTCAAACATCGTTTTATATATTGGAAAGTACTAGTTAAATTTAGAAAGTATCAACGGTAATTTTCCTTGTTATAAACGTATGAATAAACGTATTGAATCTCAAAATTAATTAGTTCTCGAGCGTTTATTTTAATTAACAATCATATTATAATTTTATAGATAATAGCATTTAATTATATGGTATTTTGAATTAGTATCAAATTTAAAACAATACAAATATGGCATGCAAATTAGAATATATACGTTAATACTATTATAATCCATTAATACTGGCGCTGTAATAAATAATTAACCTATTCCTCATCAAAAATACGTCTCTAACGTATAGTTACACTGGCTCACTCACCATTCAAACCGGAACAATACTAAATATTGCTATTTGACGGTAGACGGTTTTATTGGGAGCACCCAGATGAGCTTGCACATGGTCCTTCCTTCCACTAAGTAAAACAGAGATAAAGTTAAAATATGTATACAAGATTTCCTTATCGCTAAGAGAGCGATATTTCTAGACAATCTTTGGATGGAGGACATATTATTAACAATCGTCCCGGCCTCACACGTGTGGATAAGAGGTAATATGTACTTGAGATAGAATTTGCGTAAAATCCGTTCTTAATGAGCGTCTGTCTACGTCGGGAAAAAAGTAACTGTGACAAAATTCAAGTCAATCGGGCGGATAATTTATGAGATCTCATGACGAGTGGTATTTCACTTATAGTAAAGAGTACAAAATAAATTAATTTGGAAAATGAACGGCATGAATGAAATTAAGGCACAAAAAAATAAAAGTATTGCTAAATTTTGCAAGTGTTGCATAAATGATATGAAATCCGAAAGTACATTTATATATCAGAAATATAATTTTTGGTAACATATTTTCACCTTATCTTCTATGTTGTCTATATCAGTCTATATCGTGTGAATGCTTGAAGAATGTATTAGTAAATACGGATAGTAAAAAATATTTTTTTTTATTTAAAATTTACTGTATGTATTTTCTCACAATGTTTTCCTTTACCGAGATACATTCCAAACACAAATTAAACACATGAAAATTCAGTGGTGTTTGACCGGATTCGAACTAGTTATCATCTTTTACCATAATACTGTTTATCACGTATGTAATATAAAACCATTGTTAAATTATATTTGTGTTGAAAAACAAAACAAAATTTGAAAGAACTTTTATATATTTAGTGGAACACTAACATACATTGTATTAACGATTCAGCACCAGTAGTGTAGTAGACACGATTTAACACTAAAAACATAATAATCGTGACTCATAAGCTAAATAAGTTCATTGATATAGAGACAACACGTGCCACTAGTCATGCGAATACACGAAACACGTATTACGTATAGACGTACAATCAGATATTACGAGTATTTAATTCAAACAATATCGCCCTATCGATGTAAACGCCTTAAACAATCCTAACTATATATATTATTTACTATCTGTGCCCCGAGGTTTCACCCGCGTATAATTAAAAAAATAAGCCTAGAGCCTTCCTCGAAAAAAAATAAACAACACAACACAAAAATATTTTTTAAATTCGAACCAATAGTTCCTGAGATTAGCCGGATCAAACAAACCAACTCTTCAGCTTTATATATTAGTTAAATAGATAAATTCGAAAGTGACTTTATTTATTTTACTTATTTTGATACGTCATTAATTTTTTCATAAACGTAATACAGAAAAGGTCATAGGGTGTCTAACACCTGCACCTCTGTCACCTGTGTTGTGTGTCGTTGTTTGTGCGTACACTGTACAGTCATGTAATAAGTTGCTGGCAGTGTCAGGCAAGTTAGCAAATCGAGTATTATAACTATAGATTATAAATCTACTACTGGGTTGAGAGGGTTTGACGATGTTTTGATTAAGAGCCGAGTACGATATAAATTAGACAGATGAAAACCCGGTCCCGCTTACTCGTGTTCTTACCCACAGTTATTGATTTATGTAGATTTACAAGTTCTAGCCACTGGGACGTCTCTACTCTGTCGACCAGTACTTACACCGTTCAGTATTCGATATTAATATTATAATGATTCGATCTCAACGGCATCTATCAAGTCAAGAGTTTATAATATTAATTTTTGCAAATTGAATACATACGTACGTAGTAAATAATAATAATAGTAAGTCATTATGACGTCATCTTTCACGATCACGACAAGACGCCGAATATTCTTTTTTTTAATGTTTTAGCCTTATAGGTACGCAGACGGGCAAATAGGCAACCTGATGTTAAGTGATCACCAACACCAACAGACATCAATTCGCCACCATCCATTGCAACGATAATGTGATGCCCCTTGTCCCTGTACTTACACTGGCTCCCTAATCCTTTCAACCGGAACGCAACAATAACAAATATTGCTGGTTAGCGGTAGCATATCTGAAGAGTGGTTTGTTCCTATCCAGACGAGTTTGCACAAAGCCCTAACCTCTACCACCTAATTACATATACCAATAATCATAATAACAGATAATTAACATTCAATGGAATACTAAGAAAAATAAGAAAACATTTGTAAATAACATAAATACATACATATATAGAACCTACGCAGTTTCATGTAATTATAATACCAATTTCCGACTCTACAAAGTCAATACATCCTTCCTGGGGCAAGGTAATCGTTTCTATAATAAAATTGCGTAAATATATTTTTTTAACTTTGCCAATTAATAAATCGTTTCTTATATAAAAAAATATATTACTCAATACATGATTATAATTATATAAGGATAAAAAAGCGTGGAATTTAGTATTCATCGATTTCCAAAGGATCTAGAAATTTAATTGTATATTTATGTAATTATAATTAAGATAAAAAAAGTAACGATTGCCTTACAAGTTCTTTGTAGAATCTACAAGTGAAACTGGCGGTAAGCTAATATTTAATTTAATTATGTAAAATCACCAAAAGATAAACAGTAACGTTTTTTTTTCAGTTTAATTTATAATTTCTATACAGATGTTACTTTTTTACGGTAATTTAATTTAAAAAAAAAAACAGTTAATCGTTTTATCGTAAGTTTTTGATTTTCAATTTTAGCCTAAAATATACTTTCTGTACATTTACATAACATTGAGGTCAAGATACAAACAGTTAAATAAGATTTTGAGTTTATTCGCGTTTTATTTGCACAGTGAGGACTGAGGTCATTGACCGAGTTCAACATGGATCTATAAGATGTGTTACAAAGACCTAAACACTTCGGACTTTGGACCATGTTACATACATTTCATGCATTTTGGTTTCAATTCAAGTTTCGTCAGAAAAAAATATATTATGTGATACATGTTTTGTTTCTGTTCCTAAAAGCGGGGATTTGTGCAATATATATTCTTTGTTCAATATTCATTGTATTATATTTGTTTACACCTGTTTAATTAAAGTCATGCAGACTCATTACGAAAAACAATTTTATCTATTTCCTAGTGTAAAGTGAAAGCAGTAGTCGTGTCCAGTGATATTACGTTTTAATAATAATATAACGTTTAACGAAATTGAGACGATTGAAAACATTCCGTGCAAATAACTAATGAAATTATTATACGACGCCGTTTGAAATAACCTTGCCACATAAATATTATAAAGAACAAATAGAACCTCGTTACTTAGTCATCTCACCCGACAATCACTGATGCATGTTAAGGTAGGACAATTGTATTGTCAATTAACCCAATATTATATAGGCAAATTATGATATGCATCAAAAAAATGTATTACCCGGGAGGGCAAATGACTCTACTCCACCTGATGGTAAGTGGTAGTAGAGTCCAAACGCGACGTCGGCTAGTAAAGTCGGGAAAGGGTAAAGAATTATCTGCCCTATCCGCTCTCGCCTTGCCGGCCCGCAAGATCTCTCTTCACGCGTCGTTTGAAGGAAGCCAAACGAAGTTTATAAGAGGAGAGGAGGAGGATGGATCACGTGCGCTTTGTGGTGATAATTTAAGAGAACCCAATAAATAAATATGGAGTATTACATAAAAGCCAATCTTGCTCCCAAGGCACATAAAAAGATAATTTCAAACCAAAATTGCTCAATATTAAAATATAACTACAACACTATGATATGTATTCATTCTCTTTGATAGCATCTTACACGTTGACTCGATATAAAAATTTATATATAACCAAATTAAACAGACATTATTAGATACAAGGTTATACAGCTGATAAAAAGCTTTGAATTAGTAATCGATGATTATCATTAAAAAAAAGTACGTTTATTTGTAAGTATAATCTAGTTAACAGTAAGAGTTTTATTGCGGAATCTGAACAATAAAATAAATAATGAATAAACATACGAGCTATGTTTATTATCTGCGTAAAAAAATTAAAAACATTTCATACGCAACCATTGTTTCCTCACAGGCTTATACATAAATATATGCATCGTTGACTCTCGTATTAATTCTTCGCTATCAGAAAGATAGCCTTATCGGTGTTTCGAACAATCTTTTTATAGCTTCGTGTAGATATTGTATTATATGAATACATATTTACGCTGATACAAATGATCGTTTGACCTTTGGTGTGTACAGTTTCAAGTTTCGTTTGTATCTTCATTTCTTTGAGCAGAAGAGTCTTCGAGTCCATGCCAAAACGTAGAACGAAAATATATATATCTAAATGT
The DNA here is from genome assembly GCA_963151315.1 of Nymphalis c-album. NCBI lineage: Eukaryota > Metazoa > Arthropoda > Insecta > Lepidoptera > Nymphalidae > Nymphalis > Nymphalis c-album. The sequence goes on along the minus strand of OY720591.1, from coordinate 10,405,164 downwards.
TCATACGAGTAAGCGAGAGTTATGACTAGAGATGGAGGTGATTTTTTTATTAGTTATATTTGTATATATGCACTTATAAATAAATAAGTACCATAGCCAATAGAAATAATGGCGACGAACATATGAATGGTGAGTTTCAAAAACATCGATAAGTTTTTTGTTTGTGTTTTGAATCGTTTTGCAGATTGGAATTGAATTTAAATGGGAAATGTGAATGAAAAACGCTTAAGAGCGGCTACGTTAATCGCCAATAAGATTTTATTACAATCACATTAGAAACGCTGTCATAATTATATCCAATTACTCTTGAGATTAAAGTTAACTAGCGACTGAAAAAATTTACCCTTACTCTGTAACTAACAACTTAAAATTCCTTTAAAAGGAGATTCGAATAAAATACATTTTGCCGTGCAATTATACTTCAAATAAATGAGATAAGAGTGAGAGAATGAAAAGTATATGAATTATTATTATATTTTTACATAACAGATAATAAGATAGATATACGTGTATGAGAAAGATTTATATAGTCGATAAAAAAATCTAAATATTTCTCTTTATCTAATCTTACATAAATGTAAGGTATAGTGTATCTGGTTAATAACACCATAATATAAGCATCGGGTATGCTATGCAACGCGGGTTCTAGCTGATCTAATAAGTCAGTGAGAAGTAGAATTTGACAGTCAATTATTATTATTAAATAAAGCTTCGGTATCTCGGTTGTCAACAAAAGTATTTATTAGTTGATGTCTGATTTCGTTATTGTATTTTTATTTCGTACAATGAGATGCAGTTAAAAGAAAACAACTATATTATATATTAAAAGTATAATTTACAGTCTTAGTATTTCTCAAGCAATATAATATAATCGTAATGATAATAATTGATAAGTGTTTGTGATTTCGCACGATCGCTTCCTCATCGTCATTGCATTTATCTACATTCTAATTAAATATAGAAACTAAAGAAATTGAACTGACATGATTTTTCAATTAATTTATTTATTAGAATAATTCAGAGAGAACATCGTAAGATAAGAATTTAAAGGTCAATAGAAGAAATATGTACAAAAATACAGGTACACGTACATGTGCTGAGCACATCGAAGATTTACTCCGTGAAATAGAAAGATTAATTTATCAACGTCACGAATTATTTAGAATTATTTAGACATTTCTTAGTATTTCATCCGATATATGCAGATTGAAGATCTAACCCGATAGACCAGATCAACGTGTTCTACTAGAAAGACCACCGCCGCTCAATAAAGTAACGATAATATAACTTTACCTAAATCCGCATCAAGAAGACGGTAAAGAGTAAATACATTTAGAATATGAAACGGATAACAACGTTAAATATATCCTAATCAAATTTCCTTTAGGAAAAAACAAACGACAAATGTATATAGAAAATGCAAAGACAAAACATTGTCTAATAGAGTTACCAAAAATACACAATACGAAAATGAAAAAAAGAAGTGTAAATTAAAGATTTTAATCAAAAATCAACAAAATAAATGACAATTAAACAATAATATAAATAGATTTATACTATTGCTATTATTAATATTATTACTCCCCGTCTTATTGCCTCCACTGGTAACAGGATAGCTGGTTCATTTTTCAAATTCAAATTCAAATTAAAAATTTATTTAAGGTTTTAATGTAAATAAATATTGTAAATTGTAATCATAAAAAATAAACAATATGAACAGCGACTAGGACAAAAAAAACAATATATTTTAACATAACGTGTTCGAACATGTGGTTGATTGGTATTCAATCACCGAAACGCGTGCACACATATTTTTGCATAACATTAATTGCGATTGGTTAAATCGAAATATGATAAGTAAATAACAATACAAACGTGAATTTATTAACTTCAGAAGTTCAGACATTTTGATATTTATTTGTAACACGGTCTGTCTTTAAGTTACACGATATAGGAGGAACGGTTATCTGATTGCACCGATGATAAGCTACGATTAAAAATATGGGTCATAATCGTTTAAAATGAAATACCGGAATTAATAATCGCACACAATTGTCGGAAATAAAACTATATAAAATATAAATACAATCAGTAAAGGTAAACACGTTGGCAACGTTGATTATGTTTAATGGGAAATGCTGGTATTGTTTTCAGGTCCTCAAGTAACGGGTATCGAATCGTGCAGACGATAACGTGGAGTCAGTGACGTTCAGCCGCGCCGCCGCCGTCGGGAAGGTGTTACCGGAATAAATTACCACTATCCACATCATTTAATGAAACTTTAATATTGTTTCGATGAAAATAAACCTTCATATAACTACACATATGAATTATATTCACAATTAAAAACTATCTTACGTAGTCGTATCTTCGTAATTTTATATGTGGTGGAAATGGATTATAATGTTATATGATAAGAATCACAAGTTCCATCTTCAATATCTTAGGATACATACAATAGAGCCGGAATAGCCCTGTGGTTAGAACACGTGCATCTTAACTGAATTGCGGCTTCAGGCCCGAGCAAGCACCACAGAGTTTAGTTCATGGGCTTAATTTGTTTTGTGGTCGGCGTTGAAGGGAAACATGTCTTACTTTTGTCGAATGCAATTTTTCCACATGTAATAAGTTATACGACTTCCCAAGAGCAGAGTAGGCGTTAGTTGTCAAGCAGTGGGACATTCACAGTCTGTTATTTACACAGTGGGAAGATAAAAGATTACCATATATGTAGGTCGGTATGAATCAGTATTATCAAAACTGCTTCGTCACATTCATAATGTGGCACATTGCATTCCTAACATCGAAGATACTTCGAATACCGCGTGGTACGTTCAAGGAATGTGTGAAATACTTGCTTTTGATTGTATTTGAATAGTAAATGAAAGTTAGGTGTCAAGTGCCAGGAATGTATTTAAATTTGCATGTTTAAGATATGTTAGCCAGCTATCTAGAGGAACAAGTTAATTAATGAATATTATTAATTTATTTTCATAAGTAAAGTATACATAAAGTCCTTACAAAATGTCGTGAGTACAGTTTAAAGAATATTTGTGCAAAGGTGTTTCAGATGCACCGGCAGCGGTTCAGATCAGCTATTCTTGTCCAACTAAAAATACAGGCATCCAACATGGCGCCGTCTGTGATGCAGTTTTTATGCATGTCGCTAAATATTTTAGATGAGACACTCCATCGACGTAAGTAACACGAGGGGCACAAGGGTGAGATTAGCTTGCAGGTGATATCGCATTCCACCACGTCTGGCGCGGATTATCTTCACTCCAAGTAATTTTCGTTGCAAATTGATTAAGCGGAACTCTGATACCATAGATATTTTTCTTTATTGGCGGGGTATACGATGTTTTTTTAGGGTTAAATAACTTTCGATTACGAGTGAGAGCCAACCAAGAAATTGCATTACTTTGCCGTCAAGCTTTCCTTTTAAATCCGGGATTATAACCAATCTATACTTAAATTTATTTAACTGCATGTATTCTCAATCCGTATTTATTTGGACTGGCTTATAATACTGACATTTCATTTGCTTATTCCAATAAAATGTACGGCATTATTTGAATTTGTTGCTTTGAAATTTTCTCTTAATAGTTATTTAAAAGCAACTCGCGTCGTAAAAACAAATTGCACACGACAAAATTCCATGCGTTTTGAGCATTAAAAAAAACGCAATCGAAATTTTCTATGCTGTTTAAGTCTGAACCAGAATTGTGAATATTTCCCACGCATATTTATTTACGGACAGACGAAGGTTTATGGAAACAAAATCTTGTTTGATTATTAGAATTTGTCTTATTTTGACATCATAATACATAAATACTTTAAAAAAAAACAATACTTTTAACATGCAAAACGTATTGATTAACAAAATAAACCATTAAACAAGAACTCGGTGGTAGAGCTCGTCTGGGTATGTACAACCCACTCATCAGATATTCTACCGCAAAACAGCAGTACTTTGTATTGTTGTGTTCCGGTTTGAAGGGTGAGTGAGCCAGTGTGATTACATGGACAAGGGACATAACAGCTTAGTTCCCAAGGTTGGTGGCGCATTGGCAATGTAATCATTTCTTACAATGCCATTGTCTATGGGCGTTGGTGGCCACTTACCATCAGGTGGTCCATATGCTCATTTGCCTCCCTATGCTATAAAAAGTTAGGATAACGACTATCTCTGATAAGCATTCGTGAGTTCTCAAAATAAATGTGAACAGACACAAAATAAAGCATTTGATAGTTCAATTAAATCACAATTAATAATATATTAACCGCGATTCTTACGTGCAAAGCGATATTGAAAATCACATTTTTTAAACAATCCGACTATCTGACGTACCTTGGAATACCTTGGAAAGGCCGTAATATTACTATTTAAAGTAACATTGTATTCCAGAAAATATTTCATACAACTTATTTCAACAAGAGCTAGCTTCAAATATTTTAGAATATTTTATACATATCCTTAATTTAAAGGTATTTGCCAAGTGGCATATTTAAATACAGAAATATATTAACCAATATGTATGTATGTATGTTGCTCATACTTAATTCCAATACTTTAGTGTAATCCTGTTGTCCATTTCCCATTCTGACGGCATCTCCGCCACCTTACCGTAATAGACACGCATTCCGCTTTAAGAGGATATTCTGCGCGTACGCACGGAATTCATTTTATCCTAACCAAGCATACTTTCGGTCATTACGCCATTACGTACCGTGTGCCCACGCTTTAAAGGCGAAAATTGTAGTTGCTGAATTTTAACAGATCAAGAGATTAGACGCGATGTTTCTGCCTTAAATTCTGTTTATTGTCAAAGCAATTTGTACTCGTTTATTGGTTAAATTCCGTTTTATAGACGAAAGCTGTTATCTAGATCTCATGGCCATTTTGATTTAAGCTTGGACCAGTCGGTAAGTGCAGAAATTTATTTGCTCATTAAAATTATATCGGTGGCGATGCATCTACATAAACATTTATGAGACTTTCACAATTTTAAGAACTATTGAAATATTTTGCGCAACGAATGTGTGGCGGTGCTTATTTTTAATGCTCGTATTATATAAATTGCAGCACCATAAACGTTTTCTCGGTCTATTTAAACGCTAATTGATTTCAACGGTATTTATAAATTCATATTATTTAAACTAATATCCGAAAAATATTTTATTTCATTTAATCGGTATAAGTTTTATAATACAACTAGCTGTGAACCGCGCGGTTTCACCCGCGTTTAATTAATAAAAATATAACGAATAAAAAACAGCCTATAGCCTTCCTCGATAGAAGGACTATACAACACAAAAAATAATTTTTAAATTCGAACCAGTTAGTTCCTGAGACTAGCCGGATCATTCAAACAAACTCTTCAGCAAACAAACTAATATCCGAAAATTATTTTATTCCATTTAATCGATATAGGTTTTATAATACAATTTAATATGTTATAAATTAATATAGCTGTATTAGTTTTTGCAGGCCGTTGTAATAGAAATAGCACAAAACGATTCCGTTAGGCATAAAACGCCAACATATCTTACGTTAATTTCAGCGGATAGCCAAGGTAAGACTTTCACTTCACCAAACGCGACGATAGCGATACGATATCGTATTGATAAAATTTACATTGTATGATGAAGAATAATATACATATTATTTTAATTAAGGAAATTTAGTAGCAACCCAAATAAATTCAAGATTACATTCAAGTTATTGATTTTAAGATGAGATATAATAAGAGCAGCAGCAAACAGTACTTATAGGTTACATATAAAAGTAGTAACTTTAATCGACAAAATCGGTAAATGTATATGTGTTATTACACTAAATGAATTTAATTTTTTCAATAATTTAAAATCTTCTATTCGGTCAAGTTTTCAATCGATATAGATAGACACTAGTCTATTTATCATGTCGCGTCACTATCACGTCGGGTCAGTGGGAGCGCCGCGACAGCTTAATAGAGATGGACCGGTAACAGTAAACGTCCCAGAAATCGTACCAAGGCCGACCGTTTCGATATCGATTGCCGTATCCCTTGCGGGTTGCGGTTAAATCGATAGGTATCGACGAGTATCGACTCGGTCATATCGATTAACATTGAATGGGTGCGGATAAGACGAGACATTTTCTAGATGAAGTCGAATCGGTTATCATATTTGTTTTGCTTGATTTTATAACGGTTTTAATCCATGTTAAGAATCTGTGTGAGACTTATATCCGTAAAGACTGAAGTACCTTCTTCAAATTTGTAAGCTTGTAGGGTCGGTAAGTTGGTAAATACTTCCTACGGCGCCGATGGTCATGGGTTCGATTCCCACCCAGGACAGAGATTCTATGCATGAATATGTCTGTTTGTTCTGAGTCTGGGTGAAATTATCTATAAAAGTATATATTTACAAAAGAAAAATAGTACATAGGTATATGTAGTATATCAGTTGCCTGGTTTCCATATCACTATCTCTGCTTAGTCCCATACAGGATCAGATCAGCCTTGTGTGAATGTCAAAAAAAACGTATATAAGTACCCATTATCCGTATCCAACTTTAAATCGTTAGTAAAATACATACTATCAAATAAATACACGGAATAGTTAAATATAGTAAGAAGAAATAAAAAAAAAAACAATTCCGGTCTAGTTGTAAGTAATTAAGTAGCATGCTAACAGTCCAGCAAAAAAATTACCGTCACATGTGAACAGGAAGTTCCTTTTGAATTAGATAATAAAAGATTTACTTAATAAAATTACACTCCTTTCTAATGCTTCTTTTCTCACGTGTCGCTTCGAGTTAATAAAAACGATGGAAGTTGTTATTCATTGTAAAGGATATTATCTAAAGAAAATACTTATTAATTCGTTGTTACAACAATTACATAAAAGCTGTGCTGTAATATAATGAGTTCCGCAGGCGTCATCTGTTAATGTCGACATAATTATTTAATCTAGTTCCAGTTATAGCGTTCACACAGTTTGAAAAAAAAAAAGAGTTTGACGAGTTCATTGAACTTAACTTGTGTTCCGCAATAATTACTTATTAAACCTTCTTAGTTGGAAACGTCGTTTGGCAAGTGTTTGTCTCTTTCTGTTAAGATTATTATGTCATTGGAGTGAAGAAGACACAGCATTGTTTAATTGGTTACACCCTAAGCATCATGTATAGCTGAAAGCTGTCTCTTGAGGAACGAACTTGAATTAAATTTACTAAATCTTAAACATGAATAGAGGCCGAGGCAAGCGTTTATAAGCAAACATTATTATCAATTATTAGATAAATCTGCTCTCTTATCGATGTTATCTCCCCAGTCATTGTTTTTAATCAAACATTGAAATACTCACTGTGAGTTTTATTCTACACTGTAAAGCAACTGCGAGATATATTTCGAATTTATTATAAGTATTTATCAATAGGAGATTTTTATTGTATTTTGTTTACTTATATTTATTTTCGGATTTCGAAACATCTTAAAGCTACAGATGAGATGTCAGTGTCCTCGATTTATTGTCAAACCCTTCATCTCGCTTAAAAAAATAGAACAATATCGAATCAAACGTATTTATTCAAGTAAACATTAAATAAACTCGCTGATTTGAAGCGTTTTTGAATAAACGCTTCAAATCAGCGAAACTCGCATAGTTCGTTTTAAAATATGTAAAACAAATGTAGTATGGTCTATACTCTATACTAACCATTGACAGTAAAATTATTGTTCATTTTCAGCCGTAAGTTGAGAATCGAGCTTATATCTAAGCATCATTAAATAATTGTCATTTTTTTTTATTTGTAAATTTTTAATTTTCCGACAGTTTGTTATATATGCCTATATTGACCATATATTCGATAATATTTTGGTTTTTATATAAATTGCACGGGCAATGTAATTTTTATAATCGAACATGCATTTGAAGTTTTCAATGCAGTTATTATGAACGAGTTTTTGATTAATAACAGTCTTCTTGATTGATGAGACATAATTGGGCCACCGATTATCGCTTAAAACCATTTACAGTTCAATAAAACATCAAAATAAGTCCTAATCAATGTTATCTATTTTTATTCACGTTTTTATATTTTATTTAAAGACATTTTAATTTACTTTAAATATTCTGTTGATAGCGTTTTCTAAATATCATATTTCGTAGGAATTCGTTACAATGTGTGGGCTGCGTATCGCACAGCAAGCAAGCAAGCTGCATTATCAACGCTCTAGAAATTTCGAAACTGAAAATATTTGGACTCCGACTACCGACCTACTTGCTGGTTTGTTGCGAATTAAAACTACACTAACGTTCTTTATATTTGTTCAAATTTAATCCATTTTTATGATCCACTCTACAAAAGTGAATAACAATAATATTTGATTGTAAGAAAAATAAAAAGTAAAAACTCAATAAGTAACATCAAAGACAACGCGTTTACACTATCTGAAACAAACCTTGTCACATCCTTAAGAAAAGTGCTCATAAATGTTTCGATAGAAGAAATCAATAGAAAGGGTATGCATGTAATGTTTTGGTTACAGAAAGTTCGATCGACATTTAAAATCATTAAGTCCGCTTGTTAGTTAAACGAAAAATTTCGAAAGTGGGTTAACAATGACAAATAGATTCTTTAAACAGAGCATAATGGATTAAAGATTCTATATAAAGAATGATACTATGCAGCTTTGATGTTTTTAATGACATCATTAATATAATACGACAATATTTTTATGAAATTGTGACTATAACATTATTTATATACTATTTATAAACAAAACGTCATTTCTTTAGGGAAAATATAGATGAGTTACATGGCGTAAAATATGCTGGTTCATTATAAGCATTCACTTTATTAATTGGTTTTACATTTGTTAATTTTACGCAATGAGGAAATACGGGTGTTATAACCCTAACAACCAGCATAACATTTGAGGGTCATCCAAACAACGCATTTAACGAATCTCGAAAAGAACAAAATTGTCAAGCAGAAAATAATATAGCGTAAATATTCGATACGCGTTTCGACGAGTCAAATTAAACAATAAATATGTGCCGAAGTCGACATTGTTCAATATCTTCGAACTTTTTTCAAACCGCCGCCGAATACGAAATAATCCGAAAACACAAATTAAAAAAAAAACATAGCGGCTTGTTCTGTGTGATCTTAGGAATCCACGCGTGCTCCAGTCATAGACTCTGGCTCAAGGATAATACAAAAGTAAAAAAAGAACAAAACTCTTTTTCAGTATGCTTTGATACAAAAGAAAAAAAACTCTTCAGTCGATATTACGGCGAATAGAGCAGTTGAAGGAACTCTACATGTTACAGTCGAACATGATCACTAAGCTACTATTAAAAGTATTTATCATCAATTTAACGTTTTAGTTATACTAGAATAAATACAAGGTTATGTTCCAAATTAATATAACTGTACTATAAGTGAATCGTATGAAGACAACTTCTAAACGATCAGTGTATTGTATCTTGAGATACCTTCTCATTGTAAATACGACTTGTTTATTTTCGTATGATCGACGAATTGTAAGCAACGAGAATAAACAATACCTGCATTGATTGATTTAACTCTCAATTTCGTTCAGTTGATTGTTAAGATGAATTGTGTAATCAATTGTTTGAATGTACTTCTTCAATAAGGGGTTTGTAATTAAAATGCTTTAGCGTAGAATTTTTATATGATGTTCAATAATAATATAATTACAGATCTAAAAATGATGATAACATTCTTTAAAATCGTCATTTTTTCTTATTACGCGAGCAATTATTATTATATATCAGAAAATCATGACACGGCACTTTTGTGTCACCTGTTTCATATAATAAAAAATATTAAAAAGGAGAGAGCAATATTATTTTAAATAAAAATCCCGGCAGACTAAATGCAAAAGCGATATTGTTGAACAATGAACTTCGTTAGACTAATAGCTCATGGGTATATTTGATTAGCAGACTTTCTGAGCCCGTCTGGAGCGAAGGGACTAAAACGAGAACTGTGTGGGAAAACAGAAGTAAAACTCATTGAATGCGACGACAAAGTTGATTAAGCTCAGCGCCGTCTCATTTTGAATACTCTCTAACTTTTCCACTGCATTCTGCATATTAATAAACGAATGAAACCACATTTTTAATTTTAGTTTATATCAAATCAGTACTCCCAAGTTATTTTACAAAAATAATATTGAAATTTGGAAATACTTGAGAACAGTAGAGAGATTATGAAATGATTTACACCATTATTTAAATCATTGAACTGCGTCAAAAAGAAATAAGTAAGTCTTAAAAGGATTATTGTAACAAAATATTATATGGAAATTATTGACTCAAATTTTCCTGATAAAGCGCAAAAAGAAATATTTTTGCACACTATAAACTTTTACTATGTATAGTACGTTTCCATTTTTCGAGCAGAAAGTTAACACGTGGCCATGGCAAATTTAATAAAATACGTAAAAATTAAAAAGGGAATGATCGCAGTTAACATTCGAATATAATAAATGAAGCGTAGATGTATAGGGTACTAAAATTCTCAGTCCGAAATGTCCGTTACGAAATACGTTAAGAACTTGAAGAATGGACATCCGACGTGCCGAAGGGCTTATGAGTGCTATAAATAACATTCCCACTGATCCGTGGACGCCCGTTTAAGTCTCTCCACATCTCGAAGACTTACGCATAAATATTCTAACGACTGGTATTAATTTAATACTTTAATGTGTACGTTTAATTTAGCAACCGTATATCATTTAAACTATTTCACTAGAAACAGGAAACAGTTACTCAATACTTATTGATATAATGCAGCCAAATTGCGTCGTCTTCAAGACGTTAATTCTTAACACATTAAATTCTAGTATCGGATACAGTATCATTTGTGTTTTTATCCGTATCACTGTACATAAAGCATGTAATAAAGGTCGTTGTTGTATTAACAGCCTTAGCTATCGTGTGAAGTGTAACGGTACTGAATCGTGTGCGTCAGTGCGGTGCATCCTGCGTCTTCGCTGTCCTTCGATGCTAAGGAGCACTTATAATTAGATCTTGTTATGCATTTCAGCATTATGGTTAGGCCCATTTGTTTCATTGCTTTACGAGCTCGTATGATTTATGATATATTTATTACAGATAAATATGAGGCAATAGACGAAGTTATTACCACATTAGCGGCTGATGAAGTTTCCAAGACCAGCATGAAATTACTTACCTGAAAAAAGAAAAAAAAAATTAATTAAATGTTTTACAAAACACCTATATCATTGTTCTTATTTTAGCATATCAAAAGATGAATTCATAAGCATATCAATTCCTAAGTGTTATATTTCAAAGATAATAGCTCAAAAGATTTCTGTTATAGCATTCGGAGAACAAACAATGGCCTAATTTGAATACCATGCAAAAAGTAAGCGAATTTAATTGACAGACCACTTGATCCCATTTTAACGAACCGAACACAAAGGAGCAATTTGAAGCCCTTTGTTGACAAGTGGAGTGAACATAGGCACGCCTAAGACCAATTGAGAGGTAAGATTTAATCTCAAAATACTACTAAATAACCAATGCTATATAATATGATTCTAACACACATGAATAGTTTCGAGTCGAGATATCAGTTTAAATCAACAACTATTGTGTTTAATTAGTTTTTGGAAGTATTTTTTTTTGTTTTATAGCGATGAAAAGTGCACTATTTTTATATAACGAATTACTTGGGAACAACTAATTTGATTGATCTTCAAATGTTTTTTTTTTGTTCTCAATCAGAAGCGAAAACCTTCGTACATGAGGCATTTATAGATATTAAGAAGCACATTATATTTTCAATTAACACAACAATTATTTTATCAACAAAAAATCGTTAACATAATATTTTCTATTTACAAAAGTGTTTAAAATATTCTCGATGACATGGGTTATATTGAAAGCACGTATCAACGAAAACTAGAAACTGAGGTATTTGGCCAGTCGCCCAGTAGGCTATGCTTGAAATCATCCATAGTGTATCCACTGCAAATAGTACACTAACGGTAACTAGCGACTAGAGAATGTTCGGTTATAAATAATGGAAAATTAACTACTTGTTTAATCGCCAGTTATAAATTTTGCAGTTTACAGCTCTGTTTGATTTTCCTGTCAAAGCCTTATTGGCCTAGAGCGTGCAACGTAGGCGTAAATTATTAGTCTCGACGGACAGCGAGAGGGTACCACCTGATGCAACTTCCTCCGCGCCCACGGTACACGGCAAAAGAATAACCCGAAGAAAACCGATAATAGTTCGGTTTTGCAATATACAGCTGAATATGCATGACGAGCAAAAGTTTGCGATGCGTATCTTTAGCAATTAAATAGTAATTATACGCCGTCGTATAGGCAAAAAAAAATCTGTGGCTGAAGGAAGCGATTTACCTTCTTCCTCTTATGTTTCCGTAAATGTATAATTTGTATTTAAACAGCGGATATGACATTAAACAATAGACGAGTTTTTAAGGTCGTTCATCTCTTTGTAGCGAAAGCGTTGTATTTAGTTACAACTACAACTTACATTTATGGGAAATATCTTAATATATTATGGTCCAAATTAAAATACGTTTTGTATATTTAATGATATCAATTTCATGTAATAAATACATGAAATTCTAATCAATTTTAATTTTATAACGAAATATTTGTAATATAATAGAATAATGGATTATCTTTTCCGATCTATGTAAACGAAGCCGCGGGCTCTGATGGTGATAAATATAAATTGTTAGTGATGCATTAAATAATTCAAATTAACATTGCTAATAAAAGGGCTTTAACCTTTATACGAGTTTATGATAATTGGTTTGTAATGTTACATAGGGACAGATAACAAACTGGTTCATATCCTGCCGACTCGTACATATCTATAATAACTCTATCAAATTGCTCATCGTTCACAATAAATTATTATACAGAATACTTGTTCATCGATGACTTGGCTTCATGAAAACTTTTATTTCAGGATTTTCCTATTCGTTTTTATCGATGACAAATTTTATAATACACACTTTGTTATTTAGAGTAAGCTTCTACTGTAGTATTGTTACAAAAGTAATCATATCAACATTAATATGGATGATACCTATGACGTAACAGATTCGCTTGAAATTGCATCAATTAATGTCACTAATTATGTATGCATTGTTTTCATAGACAAAAACAAAAAAAACAATGATTATGACTTTAGTTGACATTTCATTTTGCAAAAGGATAAAAAAGTACGAGTTAGAAAAAACTTATCCTTTAAAAGTCAAGGTGTTCCTACAACCATGTAAACACTATAATATGAAACATAGCAAATTAAACTATTTAGTTAGTATTATTTAATAAGCCGTTAATTAACGTTAAATGAAAACCAGTTATGATGCATCAATCATTAAAATTAAACCATTTTAAAGTAGATACTGGAAGAACTCTTTTCAAATGTGGCTATAAAAAAAGATAGTAAGTTCTGTCAAATTATTTTAACTGGTAAAAACGAATTATTTTGTTGTTAATTTTAATTGGTTAAAAAGTTGTAACACTAATGGAAGGTTTTGCCCTACAATTGATAACGTAATGCAAATATTTCGAGAACTTTGAAACTTGCTATCATGAATGAGTCCGACAATTAGTCTGGGCTGTCTTATTAATTTAAAGGTAGAACATTGAAAATGTGTCACGAGCAATAATTCTCATAGAGCAACCATACCGTAATGCCATAGACGGTTTCATGTTTCATAGGCCCGTCGACCGAGTTAGTTGACGCAATAGACGTGATCTGCGAGGGCGTCGATGGCGCCTAAATCCTACGCAGCTCCGGACACAGGTAATATCAATTACGGAAACACTAACACGTTTTACGAGTCAATAAACACCTGACACGTTAGATCTTTGCTATCGGGTCCTTGACACAGACAATCTTGGATATAAAAAAAAAATATTTCTATTGACGAGCCGGTTGGCGTTGTTGGTAAGACACTTGCTTACACGCCGCATGTCGTGGGTTCGATTCCCACCCAGGACAGACATTTGTGTGCATGAACATGTCTGTTTGTCCTGAGTCTGGGTGTAATTATCTATATAACTATGAATTTACAAAAAAAAAGTTGTATATGTAGGAGTATCAGTATCAGTTGTCTGGTTTCCATAGTACAAACTGTGCTTAGTTTTGGATCCCAATAATGTCCCAGGATATTTATTTTTATTATTACTTTTATATAATGCCGAAGAATCATTTGTTCTTTTCGAACGTGCTAATCTTAAGACATATCAGTACGATATACAAAAAACATGTATTAGATAGCTCATTTATTAAGAAAGGTAAATAAATCACGCTAAGTTACATGCTGCGGAGCAGTAACGTTTAACGCTGGCACGAGGGGCAGCCAGTTAACAACAATAGCAGTCTGCAGTATCAAAAGCAGTTTAAACATTTCATTTTCATGGGACAATAGTATTTGCATAGTCTTACAGTTGTATTTACAATGTATTCCCAGATAGAAGCCCTCAATGTGCTACACAATACACCCTTGACCGGATTTATTTTCTTTACCTACAAAACAGACCTTATATACTTCACAGTCTCGATTGCTTTTTCTAGCACTATCTTGGGAAGTAGCTACAAGTCATTTAAAAGCCACTATCAATATTAAATACGAACAATATTATCACACTGATTATAATACGTATTATCTAGTATTTAATACCGACACTTAAAGAAGACTACAATAATACATACAGTTTTATTATAACAGTATATGGTCTTATTTTATTAAGATATTATTATCTTCTCTTTGTGTCTTAAGAAAATTACGAACAGTCTCCTACGTTCGGTATCAATAGCAAGAATGTCGTTTACGTGTAGCCATCGCACAAAATATTAATGCATAATATAATATGACGCGATGTTTGAACAGCGGTTATTATAGAAAATCGTGCAGGAGCGAGAACTTTATGAAGAAACGACGCTGTCGTTAACGGAGAGTAAATTGAGATACGTTAAACTCGATAATGTAAAATGAGAACAAAGCGAATGACTCGCAACGTCATGAACAATTTATACCAGACACGATCTATAATGATAACAAAATAATTAAACTATTCACCCCAAAAAAAAAAAATTACAAATTTATATGAAAAAGATTAAAAAAATATATACGGATAATAAAATACAATGTCGGAGAAAATGTATGTCTTAAGAGAATATAAATAGGAAATAGACGATTTAGTTTAAGCATTAGACTAATTTCATAAATTCTGAATCAAGGTCGATATTCGACTTATTTAGAGCATCGACGTTTTCGCATTAAATTCTAGCCGAGATAACGCGGAACGGACGTAGGCAGGTGCGCGTGTGTTTATTCTCATAGAACCTGCCTTGTATTGAATCCAGCCGGAATTTTCAACAATCCCTTTCGTTATTACCATATTATAAGATAAGTAAGACGATGTATTAATTATTAACTTTTTAAAAAAACGTAAACATACATACCACTATTGGTATTATCGATGTGATTGTATACACATACTCGTATTAACATTCTGAAATACCTAAACGTCATACCAGTTCCGACGGAACGAACGAGTTAATGATTTATAGTCATGTTAATAAAAACTAGTAGAAAGCGCCGGGGAAGTCATCGCCACCTGGTATTGGGCCAAACGGTGGCAAGGTCACTGGCTATACAATAATAGGCGAGACATCATGAAGTAACCATTTGTTTATTTATATTTTTTTATGCGGGAGTCGTTGACACTAACTCCGTACAGCGCGAGATCGATCTGTATTAAAAAAAAAAACAAACAAGAACACGTGGAGCGTGAGGCATGCGATTCCGATTAATTATATATAATATATTTCGAATTTCGAATTTATATATATATTTTTTAATATTACCAGTGTTATTTCGTGGATTAACGAAGCGAATCGATTTGTTGATTGCTCGATGCAATGGACCGTTGAAGGTCGCGATCACATACATAGGTATTGTTTATTTTGAGGAAATAAAGAAAAAAAATAAACAATTTTAGTAGCAATATGCAATATTATTTGCACCACGATAAAGGTGTGTCGGATTTTAGTATAACTGTTTAATTTATAAAATTAAATATATCAATTATATTCTATTAAAAGTTACTTTTATGGAAAAGTTAGTATGGACGAGAGTAATTTGAATTTACCACATTTAATATGCAATACTCATTACTGTGTCTCTTTATTTCCGCCTTACATGTTTTGCTTATAAATTAGACATAAGCAGAAACATTACAAACATAAGTAATTTCTTGTTTACTTCGGTACGAAATGGTTATTAATTGTAGAATATACTTTCAAACGATGTTGTTCTAGAATATTCAGAAACAAAATCTATGTAGGTAAGATAAAAAGTACAACAATTTAGTTCTAGTCGTAATTAGATAATATTTTCCGTTACAATTGATTGACCAAACATCTTTATTAAGTTTCATTGAATTCTGCAGTAACAGTTTAGAAGTAAATAGCAACACTTCTATTTTCAATATTGCAATTTCGATTTAAACTAAATTAGATATAAGAAATGACGCTTTGCGCTATAAATAAAAATCTTTCTAAATATGGTAATAAATAATTTATATATTCATGCCGAGAATTACCTACTGTTTTTTTTTTTAATATAAAGTAGGTACAATACCATACCTATGCAAATCGGCCACCTCATGGTAAGTGGTCACCACTTGTGTCGCGTAGACAATGTCGTTGTAAAAGTATTAGCCATTCCTCGCATCGCCAATGCACCACAAACCATGGGAACTAAGACGTTATATCCTTTCATATGTTATATATTAATAGAATTATAGCTTTTAAGACCAATCCGTATGGTGCTCCTATTGTATGAGTTTATTATAAAGCAGCAAGGTTGTGTTCGTTACAGATTCCATTCAAGCAACGATTAGTTACAGACGGGCAGCTCGAGGCCACTCTACCCATGTGACTTTACATCGTCAGTTTTATTTATAAATCTAGTCGCCACGCGCTGCTTCGTCTGCGATCTAGATATCTGCGTACCACACTCGCTTATTATCTGGAGCGATTCACATTTTTGACAGAGCAGAAGTGTTGCCAATTAAAAAAAACATGAAACGAATTACGATACATAATAAAAAAAAATTACATTTAATAAAAATACATGACTCGTCTTGTTTGATATGAAATTCTTTCAATGTTTGTATTGTCGATAACAAACGATGTTTAACGTACATATCACCAGACACACGCTGCGGATCGTGAGTATCAGATCACGCGAAATTAATTCAACATTGTTTTTTTTTTATAAAATATGTATTAAGAATTAAACGCACGAAAAGAAAAATAAGCAAAATCTCCTAAACTTAACACTTGGTTTTATATTTTATTTCTTTGCCATGCCTGTTCATGTCATTTAGTTCCGGTACAAAAGAACAACATCATTTCAATTAGTCGGCATCATACGAACCAACTAAAGATATTACTATATGGTGACGAATAAACTATTAAAAAAACCAAAAGCTTCTAGTTACATGTAAGTCACATGTATGTGACATCTTCCGTATAAGTTTGTCAAATGTAGCAATCTATAAAACACGAAAAATTGAGAAAACACAGTTTGTCGACCACAAATAAATATAATAAGATCAAGTGAATGATGTAGGTTGCAATTTATTTTCTTAAGCTGGTCTGTGACAGAGAAATGATTGTAAAAGCAAGTATCGAAATGTAACAGAATCGATATTCATAATCAATGCCAATGATCACAGATTTCCCGCGAAATACTCAATCGAATATCGCGTGCGCGTTATAATTTGACCGGAGAATGTACGGTAAAGTGGACGGTTAACACTTTTCACCGCGATCCATTTAGCGTTTTAACTACAAATTGCCGACTATTATATTTTAATACAATCTGCTCAACATGCAAGCATCGATTGTTCGACGACTCGACGTCAGATTTTTTTCGGGTAATATGAAATTTGACATTGACCTAAAATTAAAAAACTCAACTAGAAATAATTATAGCTAAACATTATTTATATAAGATGGATGATTTGAGTTTACCAAATAAACAATGATTGACCTGATTGTTTGGCAAGAGGATAAAGTGCGCCATAAAATTTTAACATTTTTCCGCGTTATAAAAACAAGTCAAGAGTAACGTCAGAAGGAAACGTTCAACGTTGTTCGTTAAATTCGCGTTGCATTTCAAACGTTAAGATTTGCTCTGAGGATCTGCTTGTTTTGCAAATTAATGGCGTTCTTGGAAGTGATTTGCTTTTAAATTTATTCTTTTCTTACATTATCATTTTAGGTTATTTTTCTTAATAAAATGATATATTTTATTTTTATTTGAGATGTAAATTGTACTTATACCTATAGCGCTTAAAAGATTATATAATGATGAATTATATGATGATAAAACATTTATAACTTTTAATTATGAAATGAAACAAAGGCTATAGATCTTATCATTATAATTTTAAGTAATGACTGTAATAATGCGTAATAAAATTTGAAACAAAGCGTTAAATGCTATTAAAATTCAGCTTCTCAAAATCTCAGTATAAAAATACCAAACATTCAATTCGTTATAAATGGTTTAAACCTACTTTGAGATGAATAAAATATTGAGTTAATCTTAACATAAGGAAGAAATGATAACATCTTTGTAAGCTCATCGCACGTTCATCACAGTAATAAAAAATGACTTCCTCGATTGAAATTATTTCGCAGACAAACATCGACCCTGACCAAACAGAGTTCGCCATGTAGACCTCGACAATGGTGAGCATTATAATAAACCAAACGACGATGTACACGAGTATGTACCTACATTAAAATGCGGAACGAAAAACATAATTGAAATTCTGTGTAAGGATAAAATATTACTTTCTGCAAGAAGATATTATAAATAAAATCAAGAAGTTATCTACGACAGAAATGATTTTTTATAAGAATTCTAATTCTATATTAAAGATAAATTATGTAAGGCTTAAGTGGGTCTTGACTCGCGATATTGAAAGTTTTCGGATCCAATATTTCCAAGTTTCCACAAGTTTTGCCCATGAAGGCTACAAAGGCAAATACGGTAATTGTTTTGTTTTAAAACAAAGATATAATTTATAAGATTAATGAGGATTAAACTGAAGAAGATTCTTATTAAAAGTTTATGTTCAGAGGAAGCAAGTTGATATACATATAAAAAAATATACAATTAAATATATATTTTTATATACAAAGACCGAAATATATTATAATAATCGATAAGCTAAAACAATTTCTGAGAACAACAAGCGAAATCTCTTTAAATCGGATTAAAAGTTACTTAATAGGTATTGTGAAGCCTTAAAAATACACAAAGTAGGAGTATTATGAACAAAAAAACATCTAATTGAACTAGACATAAAATAATATTTAAGAAAGTAGGTATTTTTTAAGAAACCTACAAAGAACATTAGACAAAAAAGAGACAAATAAAATGATATTAAATCCGAAAGACCAATGATAACAGTGAAAATGTTAAACAAAAGAGATTAATATCGAATCGGACAATGATGTATTAGATTGTGCCATCCAAGTCCTCATTTAAGTCGAGAGGGTTAAAGTATACGCTTACGCATTTAAATGGACACGTGAGAGGCGAACAATAAGAGACAGAATAAATAGAAACATTAATCAATCAAGATTACCGCGAGGCCATGAAATATGTGTTTCCTAAGAGGTCACTACAGATCATTACTGCCAACTATGGGAACATTCATGACGACGTTGAGGTTATTGGAAAAAAAAACTTACAAACGTTGATATGAATATAGATGACAAATATATTAGAAAGTCTTCCAGTGTTCAAAGAATTATTGTTGTGCTAAACTGTGATACATACATAGGTACCTTGTATCGTTAAAGTTTTTATTATTGTTTTATATTTTAATATATTTGTATATTTAAAATATTATTCTTTATATCATTGTTATTATTCTAATTGAAAAAGTGTAATGTGATTTCAAAAGTAAAAGTAAAGGCATTCTCTATTTAACTAATAATTAATGTCACATTAGTGTAACTTCCTTTAGTGCGATACTTAGCTTATGTCATAGTTAATCGAATATATATTTATGTAACAGTTAAGTTCCTGTTTAGCAGTAACGTGGCCTTATGCTATATTTATAATTTACATATTGTTATAATTTGACGTGTAAAACAAAAACTAATTCATGTCAATATCCAGGTGGTAGGGTGCAAGCTCGTATGGGTAGGTACCACTCCCTTGTCGTATATGCTACCGTAAAATAGAATGGCGATGTAAGAGATGGTTAATATTTCTTACAATACCAAAATATATGGGGGTGGTGAGCACTTACCATTAGGTGGCCCATTTGCCGTCAGGCGGTCTCGCCTACCTATTCTATATAGAAAAAGTCAAATGAAACGTCAAGAGTCAGGACGGCTTTACAACTCTAATATAAAAGGCAGAGTTTAAGCCAGTGTAGTTAGTGTCTCCTTTGAACTATAATTACTTTTAAACATCATACATTTGAAATTAAATTACTGTCTGAAAGCCCATGATTAAAGGTGAAGTATAAAGGCAGACAAAATAATAAAAAACTACAACTTCCAAACAAAACAATTCTTATGATCTTATCTCAGAAACAATGGAATTGTCAAACTCGATTTACTTTGGGGAGTGGAGATCACATTATCTGAGAATGATATTTGCTTTGATTACACATAAAAAGATATTGCAAATAAATTTGACCGTAAAATCAGTCTAGCAAAAAGCTTGTTAAATGGAGCAACAAATCTCAATTATTAGTATGCTAATAGATCATCCATCAATCACAATGATTTATAATAATTCATTCTCGCTTTAATAATTGCCTCCTTTATTTCTTCCCAAACATAAAACTGGATTAACCAATATTACAAAACATTTGCTGTGAAATTATACGTTACATACAAACGTTAAGTAAAGTCCTCAACCAGTTTTTGTTATATTCCATTAAAAGCGATTTTATGTAAGAAAGAAAGTTGGTAATGTTTTTATGCCATATATCTCAAGTATTACAACTTCTAGATTTCTTTACTTAATATATTATTTGTTACATGCATTCGAGAAAATGTTTGATACGTAACTCCTGCGTTTACATTTTGATGTTCAACCAGTTTTTATTAGAACCAGAACTGGAATTGAAAGACAAAAGTTGCCGCATATATTTTTATTCAGAGAGCCCAATACCGGCTGAGGATTCGACATTCTTTGCTGAAAAACTTGCACGACGGGTACAGCTGCGGAAGCCTGCTATGAAAAAAAGGACAAGTTAACCATAACACAAACTTTCGCTAGAGAATATCTGTAGAAACTTAGTCTGGGATAAAAGCAACTGGGAATATCTATACTAATATATAAATCTGAAGAGTTTGTTTGTTTGTTTGATCCGGCTAATCTCAGGAACTACTAGTTCGAATTTAAAACCTATTTTTGTGTTGTATAGTCCCTTTATCGATGAAGACTCTAGGCTCATTTTTATTCATTGTATTTTTTATTAATTATACGCGGTTGAAACTCGGTGCACAGCTAGCGAAATATATAAAAAGTATTGATGTATTACGTTGAATAAATTACACTAGTTTTAAAATACTAAGCTAACGACATTAATAATAAAAAAAGGAAAAAATAAATAATACGTTATCTTAATTGATAGTATCCAAGAGCAAGTATCGTACATTAATATCAAGTTTACGTGCAAAAGTTGGCTTGTCCGTTGAAAGAAACGATGTCGCGACAGATGGTTTTATCAATTGCAAATCTAGGTAAGCTACTGCGTCAATAGCGTGGCTTGTTATTTATTCTGCAGAAAACTCGAACATTCTAGAAAATGCACCGCACAACATGTTATCTGACATTGATAAAGACTCTTCGTCGCATCCCATTGCAAAATGATCTCGGACTGATATCAACTGGTTTATTTTTATTCTTATCGTGAAACATGTCATAATTTATTATTTTATATCGTCTATATAAAGACGTCATTGAGCCAGGAAAGTTAATAACATGATATTATCTAACATTATTGATACCTTTTTTATTTCATGAAATCGAGCTAGATTTAAAATAAGTAATATAGAATTAATAAAATTTTTTTGCATCTATTCGAATGAATACGTAAATAAAAAACAACAGCAGGTTTCAGATATGTAAATTTTGGTGGTTTAAAATTCTGTAATATATTTATAGTATATTTGATAATATATGCTGTTGATATTGAACAATAGCAGTCGCATAACACTGGATGATCAAGTATTCGACCTCCACGACGGTGCGTAAACGACCTACACGCGTGAAACCGACCCGTGTAAAAACTTGGCCTCGTTGTGGCGCCAGTGCAGGCGGATCAGATTATAAAACATGTATTGAAAATCTTCGATTTGCAATTACTTAGTTAATTAAAAAATACGAAGATAAGATGTATAAAAATAGTTTAATTGAAAAACGATTAATCTAAATCTAATCTAAATCTTGTAATACAAGGTATTTTTGTCCTCATTTGAATCACAGGATATTCTTTATTACATTCTGATACTATCAGATAAGGCTCAGTACCATCAGCTTAACGTACTGCGAGAGGCCAGAGACTGTAACTCTGCCAACGAATTCAGTCCGGGCTGCTACTAAAAAAATCATGACGGAAAACCCAAATCAATTTTAAATTTAATTTGAACCAAGTAAAATCTTTAGCCATTAGCCAAATCACTACGACGCAGTCTCTCTCTTTTGTACCAATACAGTAACGAATGTACCATTTATTCGAAACATAGCGTAGGCGAACGAACCATCTGTCGCGTCGGTTAAGACTTATCGAATCTCTTATTAAACCACATTCCAATATATAATTATACATAATTCGACCAGCTCGGTTTCTTTTCCTACAAGATTAACTGCATCAGTGACTGCCTCGTTGGTCTAGTGGCTTGATATAAGGCCGCAGACTCGGTGGTCTTGGGATCAATTCCCAGGTCGGGCCAATAAATAGTTATTGGGGTTTTCTGTCAGAAAATTCTCAGTAGCAGCCCGGAGTCTGGAAATTGGAAGCGTGTACACACCCGTGCCTCGAAAAGCACGTTAAGCCGTTGGTCCTGCGCCTGAACTCTTTCCGGTCATGTCGGATTGCCGTCGGATTGTCGGATCGGATTATGAGAACTAAGGAAAAGAGAGTGCACCTGTGTTTGCGCACACACTTGTGCACTATAATATCTCCTGCGCAGTTGGCTAATCTCTCTTGAGATTGGCCGCCGTGGCCGAAATCGGTTGGAGGACCTTATATCTGCATCAGTTTCACCATCAGTATTTTTGTTAACACCAAATCTTTACATACAACGTATGTAAAAACGTAATATTTTAGTGTTACATAACGATATTGCATTTTTTACGTAAATTGCAATAACACAGTCATTGATGAAAGATAAATCGGTAAGGAAATATTTCGTATCATTAACACTATAACGCGTCGGTTAGTAACGGGTCGATTCATAAACGAAGTAGGCAATGGTGCTAGGTCAGGCATATGTTACCTACTGTTATTTAATATTACGACTTTGTTAATTTCACAATAAAATCGAGTCTACGAAATCTCGAGCTAGAAAAAAAAACTGATCATTGCAAGATAGTAACGGAGTTACGTGAGTCTTTTAAATATGTTATATTATATTGAATCGTTATTAATAATTTGTTATCAGTCTGTTCGGTTATTATATAAAGCGGTTACACATTTATCAAATCGAAATATAAACGATTGTTTAAACGGTAATATTAGATCTGACATTATTATTTTAATTGTGATTTTTTTTTTTTCAGCTTATCGCCGTCCACTGCTGGACGAAAGCCTCCCCCAAAGAACGCCAACCATCCCGATCTTGGGCAGCCCGCATCCATCCCGTGCCTACCACCTTTTTTAAATCATCGGTCCATCTCGCCACAGGGCGTCCTACACTACGTTTGCCTAAGCGTGGTCTCCACTCTAACACGTGTCGGCTCCATCGGCCATCAAGGCGCCTGGAGACATGGACAGCCCACTTCCACTTCAGTGAGCTAATTCTATATTGTGATTACGTGGTTATAAGTCAGAATACAACTTTTCCCATTTTACGATAAACGAATGTGTAGCGAACGTAATTCTACAAATAGTGCTTATTAAAAAGACCGCGTGCAGCACACATGACAGAAGTGAAACGTCAAAACCGTTTTATTTGGTATATGTTAATTTTGTAACGTTACGTTCTAGTTCGAAAGGTGATTCGAGTGATCTCTAGTGTAATTAATTACAGACAATGTACATGACCCTTACATCTTAGAACATCTTAGATCATGTAGAATAAACAAGAGAGAAGTAGTTTATAAAAGGTTATATTGGACGAATATTGTCGCGACGATTCGGAATCGTTCAAACCTGCAAAGGAGGTAGGTACGTAGGCAAGTACAATTTATATTTTTTGTTAAATGAGTAGTGCTTTTCTCAACAGCAAACAAATTTTCACTTTAAATATATATTGTAAACATAGTTTAATATCTAACAATTTTCTTGAGACAAGTCATTTAAGTTTAGTAATCTGTCCGTCGTGACATTGGAAAAATGCGGTCAAAACCGCAACCATTACGAGTTGAAACGTGTATTTTCCATAATCCATTAAAAGTGAAACTCGGTTTATTTGCCCGTAAAGTATACTATTACATTTTAATAACCGTCACGAGTAAGATACGAGAACATCTTTTAATATATTCCCAGCTAAAAGTCACCAAAGACAAGACAAAGTATTAAATATAAATATTTCTTATCTGAAATGTATTGTTAAGATAAAATAAGATTTCAAATTAGTCACTATTAATATTTTTCACAATAATAAAACACGTGTGATAAGATGACATTGTAAACAGAGCTACACGAGTAGACACTAACATCAATCACTCTCTAAATAAAATGTAAGCATATTAAAGACAAAACAAATAGTTATATCGAGCATAACTATCATGCAATACGTTGCACACTTAAGGTAAATCGTTGAACAACAATTATTACTGAAGTCACGACGGTGGTGATAGTAAAAGACAGAACATTACCTTGACGTGTTTTGTATAATGAGTATTTTCTCTTAGAATCTATACAATTGTCTCGGAACTCCGTTATTTCTATCGTCGTGGAATTGATCGCTATTGATTATATGTTTTATGGAAAATAAGAGAAATTTCATATAATAATCATTGAGTCGCTATTCATTGACGTTATAAACTTTATCATTATGAATCGAAGAAAGAGATTTTAATACCGTATTCGATAATTACAAATTCTACGACAGAAGAATGATTACGTAGCATTTGCAAACGCTAACGTATTGTTAGATATATTTACAAATAACAACGGTAACAAATTCATATAATATAAGACATCGTCTGCATATGCAAGTTCCCCTCTCTTTAAACACCTGCTGCAACATAAGGCGATACGCTTGGCTGACTGAGGGTCGAAGGAGCTTATATGTTTGACCTCCAAACGCCTTTTAAAACATATTTTAATTATAATTCACCTTTTCTTTAAGTGAAACTACTTTTATGACTTGAATGAAATACAAAAATACAACAACAGCATTAGCATGCATAATGTTTATTGTATAAACATTTTGAAGCAAAAATTAATATTTTTAAAAGTTTTATCAGAAATAATCGATGCAATATTTTAGAAAAAAATCTAATAATTGAAAAATTCAATTAAAATTTAGTAATCTACTGAACTGAATTAAAAAAAAACTAAGAAAATAAGAATGCTCATTAACAAGGTACCATGAAATATGGGAATTGATTTTTGATTTTTTTTAACTATATGTCATTTGTTTTTCATCGACAAACGAAAAGTAATTTTAATCGTCTATATAGAATTGTTAAAACGCTTTACGAAGACACACTACAATAATAAATATATAACAAAAAGTCACAATTAAAATTCAATGAAAGCCTTACATTTTTGGTAACGTTGCAAAATACTGAGTTAACGCTTCATGAATACGAATCGTCTTATCTGCATTAGTTACTTTAATTGCTTAATGGTTTTAGCAAAAAAAAAAAAAGAATACTGTTATTTTAATTATGGCTTACATTACTTTTCCCAGTACATTGTTACCCAAACGTTGCATAAAACTTTCTTACTTTAGAAACAAACAGTAACTAATATGGATCATGTTAGTTCAACGTTTCATTTTTAAATATTAATTCAGAACCATGTAAGCGTCCTAATGTTACAATTAAGTTTTTGTAAAGACTTTGAAGGTATATAATGCAAATATTCCGAAGTCCGCTTTTCCCGCTAAGTTGAATCGTATCGTACATCGTATCGTATCCGTATCGTATTCGTTTCGTTACGATTAACGTACGTCTATGAAATTTAGTTCTTAACAAATATGTGTGAAAATATTATAGTACTAATTTGTTTTACGTTTATTTTTTACAAAAATGCTCAGCATATCTGAATGTTAAGCGAACAACTCCTCGTCTGTAACAGAAATCTATTGTATTAAAACCAAGTAAATAATCACAATTCAGCGTAAAATGAATTTTATAACTACGTACGTTTATTTTATGGCAGAGCTGAGTTAAAATATTAGCAGAGTCAAATTAAAAAGTGGTAACCACCGTCCATAGACATTGTCACTGTAGGAAATATTAGTCATCCCTTACACGCACGCAAACGAACTCGGGGACTAGATGTTATGTCCATTGTGCTTGTAGCTTCACTGGATTACTGGCTTTCAATGTTTATAACTTTGAAAAGGAAAATAGCCGCTTTAAAAACATAAAACCCTAAAAGCGATGCGTGATGCGATGACATAAGTGGAATGTTTTAATTCATAGAAAATGCTCAAAGCCATGTCTCGCTGGCACGCAAGGCATTAATCACTACGACCCTTTCCGCTCTATTACTGATTACAATGAGTACCGCACACACAATCTCTTCCTTAATTAAATTATGTTGCTACTAGATATTTTGCATAACTTGTATTAAAAAAAATATACTCTTCCTACATTATGTTTTGATAGAAAATATACGCCGTATATAATAAGTCAGTTGGTTAAGTCATTACGGGTAACCAAAGAGCGATTCTATTCGGTTCCATGTTTTGTTGTGTTCCGGTATAGCGAGTGCGTGAGCCAGTGTATTTATAGGAACAATTTCGAGCCCATGGCATGTAGCAAAGCAAGCATAGAAAATATATGGGAAAGTTAATGTTCTCTCGGTCATAAAGACTGCATTAGTAATTATACAAAGAATGTACCTAAATTATTTATTTTTTAATTAAACGCATTTTAGTTACAAAGTAATAAAAAAATATACCTACTACAATAAACAAACAAAGTTCAAACAACGTTATAGACTTGTTTACACCATTTTTACTATCTTATTTTGTATTATGCTGAAGTTGGATAAAAACTTGGTAAATTGTATCGAACTTCATCTGCCAGTCCACATTGGAACTGTGAAAAATAGAAAATAATATTCTTTACTCTGTCGATACTACGCCGCTTTGTGATCAAAGATTTTGCGTCTCTTGCGTCTGTAATTACGCTCATCCCAGCACACACAGCACGCACAACACAGCAATGGAAAGTATTGATGTTTAACAGTGGTACGATTGATCAGTGGATGTTTGAATAACCAGCTCAGAATGCTTGCTCAAAGCTCTATCACCAATCTGTAATCAGTATTCTTTTAGTTCGATATTTAAAAAAAACACTGATATAAATTTGCATACATCATTCGTCTCGATTATTATTAAATAACGTAGAAGACTAGACGAACGTAAAGATAATATTGATTCGGTGTTACTTAAGAAATTATATTGAATGATACAAAATTGTTCTTTCTTATTATTTAGTAAATTCTGTAATTTATATTTAATTATAAGTGAGTTAGTTAATTTGAAAAAGAAAGTATACGTAGGATATAACTGGGCAAGAAATTAGTCCAATTTATTGATCACATAAGTTTTTACGTTTTGTAGATATTATTTCGTCAATATAATTGTAAAGCTTCATCTTAACGAACGCCCATAGTAATAATATCGACCCACTTGTCAAAATTATTTCGTAACAAAAAAAATATTACATAAAAACAAGGAACTGCATAAAGGACGAAATTACTCGCAGAACTGGACAGTCATGTGCAATTGCATATACGAAAATGAAAGTATTATGAAACGACCGTCGATAATTTCGGTCAAAGCGACCGAGCTGACCCGCGATGCTAACGAGCTTTTAAACGACATGCCATACCAATATAAACCGTATTATTCGTGTAATTAAGATTAAAATTCATTGTAATTCGATAATTTACTTACACACGTAGTAAAGATTATTCATTGTACGTCGTTACACCTGATATTTATTTTCATCAGCTGCACTTTATGTAATTCTTGTATCAACTTGAAATACATTTGTTTAAGACATGTAAGTTTAAAAAAAAATGGAAGCGACTTCCTGTTGATAAAACAATCGCGAGCTTAGTTACAAACTTCATTGCGCAAGAGTTTCCGCGCACGCCACTCCGACGACACCGGAAACGGTTAATACACGGCGCGACCGTAAAATTCTGTGACCATTTTCTTTTTCTTTTCGTGACTTGGAATTTTTGAAGGGTATTCATTGGAATGATTTACTCTTCTTGTATTCTGTTTATAAGATGTTAGACGAACTTGTTACGAAACATGAGTATATATTTTACTCTTTCTAAGATCAAAGATCAAATGACTCGAATGTTGCTTGATCATTGTATATTAAAAAAACAACATTGGCAATTTTTAAATTTTATTTTTACGATTAATATTTGAAGTTACTTTTAGCAAAGACTAGGCAAGTCTATTCAACAATAATTTATAATATTTTGTTTATACGTTATATGTTTCACCCGCGTATAATTAATACAAAATATAATGATTAAAAATAAGCCTAGAGCTTTCCTCGATAAAAGGACTATACAACACCAAAAGAATTTTTAAATTCGAACCAGTAGTTCCTGAGATAAGCCGGATCAAACAAACACACTGTTCAACTTTATTTTAGTAAAGAAGTATAGATAAGCCTTATAAACTGTTAATTAACATATAGGCATATATTTGAAGGCCAATTTTATATTTTATTATTTATCGATCCAACCTAGCGAGGCTATTTATTGATAAATTTCTTTTACACATAAGAAAAACTTGTAAAATTAACATTTAAGTTCCACATTTAATATATGAATTGCGAAAAAAAAAATGCAAAACTGTATCACAATTACGTAAGAATAACATTATTAGAATTAGAATTTCCTTGTTTATGTACTTGAAGACCTTTAAAAATATTCTTAGCAAGTGGGACGTCGCGAGCAGCCAAGTCGAACATTACGTTTTTACACTTGCAGCCCACTTATCGTGTACACCACGCTTACGACATTAAACAAAGTGCAAACAGTGAAATGCACGATCGACATTTGGAGCGTACATTTTATTTCGCTTTTATTAATTCTCATTTCGGTTTATAGTTTTTTTCCGGCCGGTTCGAGAGCGTTGCGCTTTCGAAATGCTATTGGCACGTATCTGGGCGACTTTTTTGATGAAAGGCCATTGAGAAATTATTATTTTCAAACGCATATTACTATTCTATTTGGTTCTAGCGACATATTAAGCTTTTATATCACACAATATAAAAAAAAAACAGTAAATTATTCAATGACAGAAAACAGTTTGATAATTATACAATAATTATTATTAAAGTTATCTTTTTTAAAGATGGCGCTGATATTCGCGTGGTATACGTGAATAAAATATAAAACTAATTATTGTAAAAACGATATCTCAATTTTAACTATGCGAAGGTATATTAACCGTAACCATATCGGAAGTATCGTTTTATTTGGAATCGTTATTTCTAGGTAACGTATAAACAAAACTGGTTTAGAGCACGAATTCTTGTTAAGAGTCTACGGTTTAGAGCTGCGGGCACGCACTTGCGTTTTTTTTTTAAACATATCTACGTAATTAATATGGTAAGTAACAAAAGAAATGGCGCATTAGCGTTGAAGTGCAGACTCCAATTAGAATAAAAAAAAAACACATCCAACGCTATAATTTATTTAAAAAGCATGAAAATGTATCCTTATTAAACAGGTAAAAAACTCTTTGAAACGATTTACATCTACGCACACAAAGAACACTTCAAATTCAAATGAAGACGATTTTTCTTACTAATCATACGATCAGTCATTTTAACCAACGCACATTTTCAATAGAATTGCGGCGGCAGGTTTTGAAGAAATTTGAAATTGTGACTTGTTTAGTATTGACCTTGAATTACTTAGCGTGGTCCTTTTAGTTTGGCCCGAATTGTAGAAACATGATTCATGCGATTATACCAATTGATATATGGTGAGTCACTTTCGAAATAATTAAAGACATACGCGCGATACGACGCTGTTGTATAATCGTGTTCGGAATTCAGATAAACAATCGTTAAGGGTTGGTAATATGACGGTTGGCGTGGTTCGTAGATACTTGCCTTTCGCGCCGCAGGTCGTGGGTTCGATTCCCACCCAAGACAGACATTTGTGTGTATGAATATGTCTGTTTGTCCTGAGTCTGGGTGTATATTTATCTGTATAAGTGTGTATTTACAAAAGAAAAGTAGTATATCAGTTGTCTGGTTTCCATAGTACGAACAAATGGCCTTGTGTGAATAATGTCCCAGGATATATATTATTTTATATTTAAAATAATAGTACAAGATATTCTATTATAAATATATATATATATATATCTACCCTCATCTGTTATTTGATGATAATATGTACAAGTATATAAGAATAAAAATGCGATATAAAGATGAATTCGATTTTCAAATAAAATAATTCCCGATAAATAATTCTGGCAGTTGCGAGTCACGCATTGCATTATAATTTAAAACAACGATAATCATGAAACAAGTATTAAAACAAGTAATTGATATGTGAGCGTCGCAGTAGCTGAAAGATATGATATAACATATGAATGACTGATCGACACCACGGTAGCCGGCGAACACGAACAGCGCTAACAGTCCGCAACATTGTGATAAACACCAATTAAAATTTAAAATAACTAATCTATACTAATATTATATAGGCGAAATTAACTGTGTCGGTCTGTTACGCTTTCACGGTTAGAACACTAAACCGATTTTGATGAAATTTGGTATGAAGCGAGCCACCACGAGGAAGGACAGGCTAATCGTTACTGGTGGTAGAACTTTGTGCAAGCTCGTTCGTATAGGGAGCAACCACTAATCAAAATAATATTCTAACGCAAATCGTACTACGTCGCAGTACTTGGTATTGTTGTTTTCCGGTTTGAAGGGTGACTGAACCAGTGTAATTACAGACACAAGGGACATAACATCTCAGTTTCCAAGGTTGGTGGCATTGGCGATGTAAGCGATGTTTAACATTTCTTACAATGGCAATCTCTATGGTGACCACTTACCATCAGGTGGTCCATATACTCGTCAACCTATATATACTATAAAAAAAACTTTTATAACAACCCCTCCCCGAACACCAACATTTCTCTCCCTTATCTAGCATGCGGACGAAACCACGGAAGGACACTAGTGTGAAATATTCCGCGAACATTTTGATATTCCGGATACGTACATACTCAACAAATTGAAACGGATATTTCGATGACGATAAGTTACAATATATAATTCAACATTTTAATTGACAGTCGTTATATCGTTTATTAACAATTTTTTAAAACGTTTCCACCTCTTAATTGGATATAGAAGTCTTAATCAGCAGATGTCAATTATTAATTACGTACATAATACAAGACCGCGAAAGTCGTCGACGAGAAAAATTATATCGGAGACATTTCTTGTTAGTCTGTGTATTCGCATCGTCATCGTTCGGCAAGAAAAAACAAACACACACACACACATCGAAAGGATTTTAAACTCGATTTCACTATAAATGTGCGAGAAAGAAACTTATGTATAAAACATAAATTCGATGTAAGTGCAACAGGTGGGTGGTCTTTTAATTAAAGGTGTCGGACATTCGCTGCAGGGGAAATTCCATTTGGTTTGGATATGAAAATTTAATATATAGGAACGTGAAACTGTTGATCCTGCGCCAGGTTACTCTCCGGGATGAGGGTGAGCTTATGAATAAATAGCCAGTGTATTTTCGTGTATGCGCAAGCACTATAATTTCTCCTACGCAGTTATCTAGTCTTTATTAACGAAAGTTGCAGAGACGAGGGAGTCAACATCATCAACAATAACACGGTAGTCGGTAACTTAATTAAATTTAATATAATAAAACAATATACCGTATGAAATGTATGTACAAAAAATGTATCACAATGATGTCATTGGTATGTTGATAGTTATTAGCAATGAGTTTTAACAACACTTTAATATCAATACCACGTACATATTTACTTTACGAATATCCACAATAACTAGATTACGCATGAGTAAAACCGATAAAAACACTGCAAATATTAATTAAATTATTACTTAATTTATAGCAGAATTTATACATAATGAACATAAAATATATTTTATTTAATAATTATTATTTCATAATACAATTTTTAAGACATAAATCATATTTCTTACGTTAATTCTTATACAATATAACGCAACTGTTACCACTGTAATGTAAAGGTGAACATATTTTCGCTCAATCACATGTGATCAATATAAGAACGTTCCGCTGACAGTTTGTGATGAGTTGCGATTTCGCCCTTTCGGAAATCTCCCCTTTTCACGGCTAAACCTCACTCGACATCGTCCCCTCGACGATACTGTCAAATCCACAAGAGCAATAAGCGATTCGAAAAAAAAAACCGAGTAAAGAAAAGTTTCATATGTTCATTACTTACCTGACACAGCATGATTTAGTTTTATTGCACCCCTCCATATTTATTACATAGTCACGATAGTCTTCAAATTATATAATTAACGTTAGCCGTTACATTTGTTTAATCAAATGAAATGTTTATTAAACGAAATAAAGTAATTTAAACTCTATAACATAATATGAATATTGTAGAATTCAATTCCTTTGGATAGCAAACAACCAAGAATCTTTAGTGAGAAGAACAATCATCAATTAGAGGGAGGAATTTTCCATTTCACTATGAAATGTTATATAAAGACGTAGCAACACCCATAAATTGACCGTAAATAATTGCAATGGCCGCAGAACCGAGTAGATTTTATCACGGAATTAAAGCAGTGTACGCATTTCCGGAACTCCGGAGCGAAACAACGAAAGTTGCACGATTGTTCGCTCTCTTTACCAAACAAGATGCACATACTCGAAACGGATGATATAATTTACATACATGCAATACTGACTGTTAAAAAAAAACTGTTACATTACGTTATCCGATGTCGAAACAAGCGTTTATATTATTTACGACAACATGCGAATCATTATCGAAACACTTGAGATATAAATCTTTAGACTACAAATAATAACAATTATAAAATTTACAGATATAATAAGTAAATCAGGCGATACGAAAGTGCAACTTAAACTGTAGTTTATTATTATTACCGATACCATTCTGACACTGACATATAATAACTATGACTGTAATAGTGATTACATATGTCGTTATGGACTTGTAGTTTTTGGTCTATTGTTAAAATAGATTCTGACTAATATCCCAACGATGACGTACTGTTTTGAGGATAATAAAATGACCTATTATTTTGATATAATATATATAAGCAGTTTCGAGAAGTAATTGAAGATGTTTATATGTTTATACGAGTAGATGGTGTAGTGTCTAGAATACTTAAAACTTAACCACTGAATCAAACCTGGGCAAGCACCATTGAATTGAGTTAATTTGTGTTTATAATTCATCTCTTGCTCGGCTATAAAGGAAAACATCGTGAGAAATCTGCATCTGAATCTGCGGGTGATGTGGATCTTTACTTTTTTTATGTAAGAGTGCCCATAGGCTCAACTGTTGGAAAGTGATTACCACCGCCCATGGACACCTGCAACACCGGAGGGCTTGTAGGTGCGTTGCGGGCCTTTAAGAAAGGGTCTTTCCTTGAAGGTTCTACATCATTTCGGTTCGGAAAACTGCCGGCGAAAGCTGCTCCACAGGAAGGTTGTTGTTTCATATTTGTATCCAACAACCCACACTGGGGCCGCGGGAATAATCTCTTGGAGATTATTCTTTTGACATTTTCACGGTAGCATGCGCAAGCGATCCCGTGGCGCTCCCCTTAAGACGGGAAGGGTAACGTGGTGGTTTTAGTCGGTAGGAGTCCGACATAACCCTCCATCAAGAGATATGGAGGATATCCATGATGGATTTCCCCACGTAAAAAAAGCTATGGGACATTTACAGACTTTTTATAAGAGGGCATTCGAAAATGTTGTTCTGTTTAAAGATACTGGTATTAACTGGTAGAGATAATTTATATTTTCTATCAATATATTTAATATGTTTATCGTGGGATATAACCGTGAGAAGTTGAAGCGGCATTAAATAAATCATTAACTAGTTTTACTAATTTCTTATTTAGATAAATAAAAACGATACATTATCTCATGTAATTAACTGGTCCGTTCGTGATAGTCATAGAACTCTCCTTCCTTCCATCCTTATTAATGGCCCGAACACGACGAAAGTCAGCCCGAACACAATTTTGCGGAAACGTTGCTCGTTAACATTTCGTTGGTCGCATGCGAAGTGCTAACCTACAATAATTATATGTTGTGAATTTCGAAATTAAACACTATTCATAAATTGACTGCCGTTTTTGCGTAAGTTATGTGTACCGTCCGACCATTGTCTTAATTGTACGTGAGAAATGTTTTGATTTTGGGAACAAGTTATACAATTATAATATTAAATTAAATTGCTTCCGTATTACAGTTTCAATTAGCTTTACCATTTTTACTTATTACTCTTCTTTAATATTGTTAAATACATTTCTGTTACACAATAATCGTTCTATTCCATTTGTATCTTAGTACTCTCAAATGATACAGCGATAAAATATAAAATTATCAGAGGTACTTAATCTAGAGTCCTTCTCTTTTCCGTACCAGAATTTTGAGGTTTAACATCATGTCAATTATTTAACGATATCTTATTTTCAAATAGAATTAATAATTGCGTTTAGCGGTATCATTTATGACGTTTTAGTGTTGAATAAATATAAAATGTTTACAATCAAAATATACCTATAGTCCTACATAATATATCCTATTTGACCCACTGCAGATTACACTAGCCATGACAAATAGACTCCGATGAGTCATACGATTTTACCACCACGCCTCGGTTGGTTGATACGTAAGTCGAATGACGATTTTTCAGCTTTATCGAGATTGCAAAATCTAAATATATTGTTCCGTTCGAAACCTATTATTAACAAAGTGAATTGCAGCTTTCGTTACTAGATAGACTATAATTAGAACATGTGCATTTAGATAAGAATCATTAACGTGAACGATATACATATTAGTCGTTATATACTTCAGTTACTTATATACTACACTTGTTCAGTTATATGGAATTGTATGGCACACGGATTATTATTTTCAGACGGTGGTCACCTTTGAAAACTGCCCCTTTGGTCTAGTAGATGTGCTGCACAGAATAAAGCTTAAGAACCTAAAGATACTGGGTCCAATGAACAATCATTAGGTTTCACCGTCAAAAAATTTATCAGTAGGAGCTCGGCATATGGAAAACCTCACGGGAGTTGAAACATGCATGGCCGTATGTATTACCAGCGCAGGTTAGTTTCCCTTGAGAATGGCCGGCGTAGCGTAGGAGGACGGACGTAATCATAAGTGCTTTTCGTTCAGTCCGAATTATAATATCACTTATCAAACCAGTGATAGGGATCGATGCAAAAATGTATACAAGGGTATAAAACATAGAAACAGATAGACCGCAAACAGTTTTCGTCTTGGCAATATGCGTTGTATTGGCACCGAAGGTGATTTTAAATTTTTATTCATTTTTATATATGTATAAATACTGATCATATATGTACATCTAGGTCACACGTCTCTACGTCGAATGTAATCATATGTTGCACATTCAATGCCTAAGGGTTAAAAAAAATCCCTAATTGGTTCGAACATGTTGCCAGATGATAAAATAAACTCACGTTATATTTAAATAATTGCACTCGAGACTGTTTACGATTACAATAATAGTAGTTCATTAAAAAAAAAAAGGTTATACTTATCGATAATTTCATTACCTTACATTCGCGATGAATAATTTCGTTAATAACGCCTAAAATAAGTTAAGCGAGACTGAGAAGTCGTTATTAGCTGGTAGTTTATGTAATAACAATTTTAAAACGACTAGACACGAAGGCGAGACTTGACGTTAATTAACACATTTAGCACTTTAGTCATAATTCCGATCTGATAGATAACATTTTGCAATTTGTTTTGTTATTATCATATTTCTCAGTGTTGTCATGTGACGTAGAGTAAAGCGATCAATCGTTATATTTACTAATAGCGTCTTTATATCTGACCTTAATGTTAACGACAGATTAATTGACATATTTAAGATACTGGAAATATTTTTATGTGATTACGTTTATTGGAATGTTGTTTTAGAAGTTTCTACGTATATGAAATTCGATTATGGATATAAATTAACAAATTACCTACAGTTATAATATGTGTTGGGTAGCGAGTTAGCAAATCGATGCAGTATTAAAATAGCATAATTATTATATTCTATTTCGAAGAAAATGTTCATCTGGCACGATGAGGGTAACATTTCGAGATCGAAATGAAACATAAGATAAACTTTATTGTGAGTGTTTTTATTCAATTGGATTTTTCTTTTGGCCAGTATTATAGTATTATTATCAAGGTTGTTATAATTTCTCTTATCAAATAATACGATATAAATATAATATATTTACGATAATCACTACCGTCACGATGATCATATTATTCTAAACGATAAAATCCTATATATACAAATTATTTTATTATGAAATAACTAAAACTAAGTTATAATAGGAATTATACAATCTATTATACATCTTATATTAATTACATTATGGTACTTAAAGTTATACAATAGTATAGTTGTATTATGAATTTATTTTCAAGAACACAATATAATTATTGTATATTATTTGCAGGTCGTTGAACCTTTCATCTGCGTTTAAGGGGCAGAGGTGACATTTTGAATGGGAGATAGAATAGCGTTGAGCATCGCATTGATTTAAGGGCATCGACGCCTTATTCTATGCAGTCGTAACGAAATTTTATATCCGGTTAAGGATCTAAATTAAATTTTTGATAGTTCTATGGTTTGGTACATTTTATATAAATAGTTTTAATAATTAGGATTTTTTATTTTGTTGAATAATACAACTGATAACTTCAACAACGACATCAGAGGAATAAATTAAATGAGAGATCGTTATTGATCATAACAATTTAAATAAAAAATCAATTCACATGAATACATCGGTTCGGAACGCGTCGTTCCATAACAATGTGAACATAGAAACGCTTCTATCGTCGCTAAGCTAATGAAGATCCCCATCATATCAAGTGAATTTGTAAAGTAAACATTTTAACATTCCTTAAATAGAATACGGTTACAAAACTCGCTCACTACTCAGCACACGATATAGAATACCTAATAAGCGGATCGGTTTAAGAAATCTCGTGCGCTAACCCGCGAGAGGTCATCGACCCCTTGGTGCCGGCTAAGCAAGACGCTGCGCTGGCGCAGGCTTATTGTTGTCTATACTATGTTCTGACCAAACAGCTTTGCTAATAGTTCATTCCAAGGTCAAAGGCTTTAAATAAACTGATTGATTAGCGTCATACATGATATCAACTTTGGGCGATAGATAATCAAATTTTCATACGCCTTCTAAGTCACGTAGATACGACACGTAACATACTCTAATTATTGTGATGTCATGTTTAAATATTTTAGAACGTATATTGAAATAAAGTAACTCATTTAAGTAAACATCAATAATGAAAAAAATATGTCGACGGTACAAAGTGCTTGATTACAATTTAAATACAGAAATCCGCTGTAATTATATTACATACTTAGTTTTTGTCGGTGGTTTTTTTATCTTAATTGACGTCAATCCGAACAATTGAAAGACAAATGACGGGTAAGATTTAAACAAAAAATATTATAAAGGTTCATCGAAGTAGGTTTTAATTTTATTTTTACTTATTCATTAATATCTTTGGAAATTAAATATTTTTATATTTTTAATATTATGTTTCAGTTCAAACTAATTTTAACAATGTACCTATTATTAAATAGAACTCAGGTCATTAATATGTATTTCAATTGTTCCTTTAAAAAAAAAAAAACAACAATACTACCAGCAGGACTATAACCCTTGTTCTACCTTGTTGTTGTATGTTGTTCTTTGATAAAACAGACTCAGACCAAAAGCTGACTATTTTATTACGTTGCACTTTCGAATATATATAAATTACAGAAAGCGCATTTATTTTGATGATCGAGAAAGTATCGTCGATGTTACTCGTTTACGTTTCAACTAGTGTAATAACGATATAAGAAAAACTTATAGTAGTAGTAAGTAACAGCCAGTAAATGTCCTACTGCTGGGCAAAGGCCTCTTATCCTCTTTTGAGAGAAAAACTTATTGTTAAGCATTATTTTATAATTAATCGAGATGGCCAAGTGGTTAGAACGCGAAAATTTTTACCGATGACCGTAGGTTCAAACCCATGCAAGTACCAATACATTTTCATTTGCTTAATTTGTCTTCTGAATTCATTTCGCGCTGTTTTCGGCAAAAGAGGAGAAGAGTCCTTAGCCCAGCAGTAGAACATTCACAGTTACCGTTACCAGTAGCAGCCTGTGAATGTCCTGCTTTGAGTAGAAGGGGTTGGAGCTTATTCCACAGCGCTGCGCAAGTGCGGGTTGGTGGAATACACGTTTGGCAAAATTTAAGTGAAATAAGACACATGCAGGTTTCCTCGCGATGTTTTCCTTTACCTTACTACTACTGATAAGCATTATATTAATTCGATACAATATAACCGATATACGATAGTTCGTTATCACTCTAATGCTAAATATTAATTTTACCGATAAAATATTCTCGATTCGCTTCAAGCGAATACTTTCTTAATATTAACATATAATTTTATTTCAATATTTGTTTCTCACTGTGTTATATGTCACTTGTTTATGTAACAAATAGCAATAGGAAAGCGTTGTTCGTGTTTTTTCAAATTTAATTTATTCTTAGAATGTTTTGTAACGTTCCATTTCTCGCGTTATTTAAATAGTCAAGTTTATAAACAAACAATTTCAGTAGTCCCATTTCATAGATCTGATAAAAGGAACGTCTACTTTAATGCTGACATGGTCTGTTAATTTAAAGGTTGTGGGAAAGCGTACGTAGTAATTACACTCATCAGTTACATCAGTTTCTATGCTTTAATGACATTTATTTAAAAAAAAAAATCTTTATTCCATTTTCTATTCTCTATTTAAAATTATATTGGAAATACGAAACTCAACATTTAAAAACAATGATATGAAAAAGTATACTTTCTTAGGTTAAAATTTACATAAATATGCAAAATAATATATAATGAAGGTAACGAATATCTTACTATTCAAATGAGCGTAAAAAAAATCTCAATCAAAAACACTTTCTATTCGTTTATCTAAAAAGAAAAAATCTAATCAGATTCCTCGTACCATTGTAACTGGCGCGATATTTTTTTTCTCTCTCTCTCTCACAAATGGCTTTATTAAATAAATATGTCACGTAAGTACGTCATCTAAACAAAGGATATATGCAGAATTGTCATCATACGCATTTCGTTCGACGTGAACATCGAGCCGGTTCGGCGTTGTATCGCGGTAGAAAGCGTGGGTGATCGGCAATTAATGGCAACATCAGCTAGAGATCTGCTTCTTGCTATTGTTCTGTTGCCATCTTTAATTAGTGGCGAAAGTCGTGCGTGAAAGTCTCCACACACATATATTCCCACATAAGACATACCTATGTATTGTTATTTATTTTTTTATTACGTTTATAGTGTTACGTCTCAAGGTCGGTGCGATTATTTAACTTCAGGATTCTCGCATCATAAATTAGAAGAGAAACTCCTAATTGCTACTCACGCTTTTAAATTGACTTCGTACTAGATATATCTTGTATAAACTGGTTCAGAGCAGACGTTACTGGTTCAGTTTTATTTTAGGCTCAATACTTGATCTACAAAATGAAGTCATTTAGTAATTACTTGTAATTTTATAAGTGCCGATAATTTCATATACTGGTTAGTAGTTATCGAGTATTTTACGAAAGCTGTTATAAAAATCGCAAGACGTAACACGCGCAGAGTGGCGGGCGGTTATCAGAGGTTATTGAAACTGAACTATTTATCGTGGTTACCTTGCGGTGTTTAACGCCTACTTGTAAATTAGATTAGGAGATTACATTCTATCTTAATAACTTTGCTATTGTATTGCAAATTTGTTTTCTTTTACTTTTAGATTTTCCAATTGACCTTGATTTTTTTTACGAGAGCACCGAGTCGGACGCTGTGCGGTAACCTATTTGCGCAAACGAGGCGTCGTTAGATGCGTAGTTTAATTGCGAAAGCTTCGGCTTTACGACTAGCAAATATATAACATAGCGCACGGTAACAATATGAAAAAAATATTTCTATTAAAATTATATATATATCAATGACTGCCTCGTTGGACTAGTGGCTACATGTAAGGCCGCAGACCCTGGGTTCAATTCCCAGATCGGGCCAATAAAATCATATTGAGATTTTGTGTCAAAATTTCTTAGTAGCAGCCCGGAGTCTGGATGTGTGTACACTCCCGTGCCTCGGAAAGCACGTAAAGCCGTTGGACCTGCGCCTGAAATCTTTTCGGTCGTGCCGGATTGCCGTCCCATCGGGTTATGAGAGTAAGGGAATAGAGAGTGCACCTGTGTTTGCGCACACACTTGTGCACTTTAATATGTCCTGCGGGCTAATCTCTCTTGAGATTAGCCGCCGTGGCCGAAATCGGTCAAGGGGACCTTATTATATATGTCGCCGTAGAGGCGATGTGGTCTTTATATAAAAACATTGTTAACATCTATTTCCTATATTTTTATCTAAAAGAAAACAAACTGTGTGTTAATTTTCATTATTTTGTTTTGCTTTGATTGTGATTGTGAATATCACTGCTAATTTGACTTCATTAATGTAGACATGTATATCAATTTTCAAGTGCGATTTAATTTCCCTATTCGAGAACGAATAGAATATTATTATATTTTCATAAACAGTTTAATGTAATCGTTTCATGTGAACTCTAGAACGGAACGGTATCAATTCATTAATATTTTAGTAACCACGAACCAAAACCACAGTATTCTTATTTCACATCGGTCGATGGGAAATGAATTGACTTCTTTCGTAACTTTTCTCAGAGTCGGTTATCGTGAAATTGACGCCTTTGAAAGTTATTAATAATAAAACTGACATAAAAGAAGACCGTAATGTTGATTTCGATTTATAACTAGGTATATTAAAAAAGTTAAAAAGTTAAACTGTTTTAAAACTTAACAAGAGTGTTAAATTACTAATTTTGAAATTATGTATAAATGACATATCTTTATTATAAATTAAATAAATTTATCTTATATGTTATCCCACCACATGATAGAAATAAGAAAAAAATCTCAGCATCTCGAAATTTCTGGTCTCATATCTAGCCACTATTGATTATAACTAAATAAATATAAATACAAATAAAAATTAAAAATAATTACTATACAAGTCGTGACCGCGTGGAATGG
The DNA here is from genome assembly GCA_963151315.1 of Nymphalis c-album. Taxonomy (NCBI): domain Eukaryota; kingdom Metazoa; phylum Arthropoda; class Insecta; order Lepidoptera; family Nymphalidae; genus Nymphalis; species Nymphalis c-album. Next base: position 10,363,243 of record OY720591.1, on the reverse strand, counting down.
TGGCAAGAATGCTAGCAGCAGGGGGAATCCCTTTGAATCGCAATTCCGATTCTCTGGACGAAAAATGAACCAGCCCTCCTGTCACCGGTGGCGGCAATAAGGCAGGGAGTAATATTTTGGATGAATTTTTTGGCACTATTACTCCAAAATATATAATTAATAAGATACAAAATAATCGAGATCTAACAATTATTAAAATCAGATGACGAATTCAATGCGATAATTATATAACAAACATTAAAACACGAACTCTCGCATTCATCAAAGGCTATTTTACTTAGGAAACGTGACAGAACAAACCAGTTGTTTAGATACGTAATATTGTTGTTTTATAATAAAAAATAAATATATAACCTAAACAATGACGAGTTAGTTTAATTGCAGAATGATTTCTATTGTGAAATATTTCTCACGGATACAACTGAGCCGAGGTTTTATAAGTTAAATGTACACGCACTTAGATTGCATCTTTATTTATATACCAACTGACTATTACTTGTGGCTTCGTACCCGCAGACGTATCTGTGCTCTGCTTTGAATAACGGTAATAATAATAATATCCTGGCACATTATTCACACACGGCCATCTGAACCCCACACTAAGCAGAACTTGTGCTATGGAAACCAGACAACTGATATACAACATACTATACTTTTCTTATGTAAATACATACTTTATTATTATCATTATATAGGTAATTACACCCAGAATCAGGACAAACAGACACATGACACATTGCATGTACATGCAAACAAATGTCTGTCCTCATTGGGAATGGAACCCACGACCTGCGGCTGCGGCGCGAAAGGCAAGTATATACCAACCACGCCGACCGGCTCGCCAACAGTTACTGTATTGTTTAATAGTATGTTACATTTTGTACAAACCATGAATTTATTAATTTGTCAATTTTTGATCTACCTACATATATAATAGAGATGGTTTTCGATTGGCGTTTTATAAATTCCATTCCCCTCGTTTTATTATAAACTTTACGAAAAACATTCGAAGTTTTTCGATGTTGACATCGATATTATATTACGCGATTCTTATACATACATATTATATTACAAGATTTTTTAAATACCGTTATATTTTGATTATCACGTTATATATGATGTAAGTGAAAGTGAATTTGTTTGTTTGTCCGGAATTCAAGCCTCAGCCATTCTCATCTTGAAATTTGGTACAAAATTTGAACACAAACCTTAGTTTAACAGTAATTGTAGTATGTAGTAGTATGATAATATTCTTAAGGTGGCTTTTTAAGAATAGGATATATTTTTTTATTTATCTTAGTAAGGCGGACTAACTTATAGGTCACGTGATACTGGCTCACCGCTGTCTACAGTTGTTCAATTCATTATGAAAACGCTGCTTACTATGGGACCTAAGGTTTTCAATCCCTTGTATGTAATTACAATGGTTCACTGACCCCTTAAATAACCAATGAACAATATAATAAATAAACAATGATTAAATAGTAACACTTTACGCTAGCCATTCTAGGAAGGTTTTAAAGGCCTGAAGGAAATAATTAGTTCCATTTAGAATTCCGCACATTTACTTTTACTTAATACATCACAAGCAACCAGCTATTATTTTAATTAAGGAGTTTCAAAACAATAAGCTATTGAGAGGGAGGTTATTGGTTGAGGAGTTAATTGAGTTTCGACTTGAAGAATTGTATTGCGAACGAAATGTACTATGTAACCATTCACATGCCCTATGGACAGTGCGTTATAGTTTCTTAAATAGCCCCTGAGAACTATCTTATGTGAAAGACAATACACTATTTTGGCTTCTATCAATAAAATTGTACAACATTTGTAATTAATAAGCCGAATTTACATATATATTTCGGAAATTTATAAATTCATATACATGATACAATAGATAAAAATAGATGTTAGTTTGTATATATTAGTTTAAGATGAAAATACTTCGAAACCATATTACCGATTACAAAGAAAAGTGGTACATATATTGTACTTATGTATAGAGAAGTTTTTTATACTATGCATGTTATTGTAAGCCCTTAGTTGATGATGCAGTACTTATGCCTAATAAAATCGTTCACCATGAAAAATAGTATTTGAGCAAGAACAATATTAAGTGTCTGGAAATTATAAACTATCATTAACGTCCAGCGAAACGGTCAGATTAGATTGAATGAAATATAAATTAACTTCTTTGGGAACTTTTCTCAGAGTCGGTTATCATGAAATAGACGCCTTTAAAGTTATTAATAATAAAACAGGACACAAAAAAACAGTAATGTTTATTTCAATTTACATTTTGTTTTTGTTTTTTATAGTATAGGTAGGCGGACGAGCAAATAGACCACCAGATGGTAAGGGTCACCAATGCTCATAGACATTAACATTGTAAGAAATGTTACGATACGTAATAATAAGAAATAACGTTAATATATAACAAAAAAGTTGCAAGTGATCGAGGTGTTATAGTTAAAACAGCTGTGAAAACGTAATACGATATGAATGGTTAGGGAGATGCGGGGCCAAGCATGAGCTGGATTGATTGAATTAAACCGGCAAAGGTCCCCTCTCTTGAATGACTGGATCTATGTGCAGCGTACACATCAATTTAGGTAATTGAACGCACCGCTACCGCCGCGGACCGAATTGATGAATGAAGATTTTGATCAACGCGAGAGACGATACAACACGTACCTATACATATACATACGTATCAACATTCATATTATATTAGATATTTATCAATTTATATAAATATTACCAGGAATTTTTGTGTTCCATTTGGAACATCATTTGTTTTGAAAGTTCTGTAATTACAACAAATATAATATGTAGTACATACCTAAGTGCAATACTTACATGTACGAGGTTGCATACCTAACATCTTGATTTTTTTTTGTTTACAATTTAAGAAAACACATTGTTTTCTTAGCAGCGCTAATTTAAATATCGAATTAAGAAAATAACGTTTGGAAACACAATAAGTAAGTAGGTTAGTTTAATTTCAATGTATTTAAAGCTCTCGAGTTAACCTAAAGCGAGTTGTTGCTCTTATTTTTAAATATATAATTTGCTTTCATAAAATTATAATTAATCAATTACCATTTCACATTATTGTAAGTAGCGGAAGACCATATGTTACGCTGCCTAATAAATTGGCGATAACGTGGTTATAAAATTATCAATATGGAGCTATCAAGAGAGTTTCGCCAGCACCCTGCCAAGCCGACCGTTACATATCGCAATAAAATACAAACGAGGGACGCGTTTACTCGTAACACAACATGTAACATAACAGGTGCGTAAGTATAGTTAAATAATTCCTTACTACCTGAATTTGTACAAGAAACGAAAGATAAAATCGTCATGATAGACTCATTGCGAATTTCCTTGATCGGATCGCACGCGGAAAACATAGAAATATCTTCGAAAGATCGATTATATATTAAATACATGACGTTAGAATATAGCTTTCACTGATTTTGACGTTACCATCATTGCACCGATACAACTTTCCAATACGTATTTGCAATATCGAGAGATGGTACCACACTCCAAGATGAACTGATTCCGCGCCGTCATGCACAATCACGTTCCGTACATCGGGAAAGTTCGGTGGTACCCCCGCACCGAGAGTTACGTCTTTATTTAAATTGGAAAATGATCAACAGTTAACTTTTATGACAAGTGAAACTGGTTTCTTTGCATTGTAATTACGACAGAGCGAGTGAATGAGTGATTTAAGTTTATGTGTTCCATAATACTTTTTACATTTCACTTTTAGCTGTAATTAATGCTTTGATGTGTGCGATTACCTACTAGTTATTGCGTTTTTCTTTACGTAATAGTTTCAATAATATCTCATTGAATTTAAGAAGCTACGTGTAATTAGTGTACGTTTTTAGATGCACTCTTGAATATAATCAAATGTTTTTGCTTAGTGGCTTTTATTTCTGATTAATTGACTTTAATGTAGTACCCATATATGTTAACTCAACAGTTTAAAATAAATGATATGTAAGAAAACCTTAGAGTATCTTTCGAAATAAAAAATGACATGGTAGTTTACAATTTTCTGAACTTCGTTTAACTTTTATCGTTTTCTATGAGTTTTTCTGTTCATCTATTAAATGTAACTTATTTTTGTAATGAGTACCATTCAGTTATCGGTTAGTTAGTTTAAATAAAAGTTCATATGTTAATCACATCATCACAGTAATAAAATCTACCAAAGATTTCAAGTTTGTCGAGGTATGATCGATGCTGAAATAGTAATCGCATTTTTTTTAATGTAAGAGTTGGCAAACGAGCAAGAGTCTCACCTGATGGAAAGTGACTACCACCGCCCATGGACACCTGCAACATCCAAAGGCTTGCAGGTGCGTTGCCGCCCTTTAAGGAAAGAGTACGCTCTTTTCTTGAATTCTTCAACGTCATATCGGTTCGTAAAAGTCGCCAGCGAAAGCTGGAGACTAGTCATATTATGTATGATAATAATTTATGGTAATCTATATCATATTATTATGAAACTGGAGACATTATATCGTTGAAAAATTCATCTTAATAATTACTAGTGATTCTAACTGATTTCATAATATCTTGCGTTTTATCGGGTTTATCTCAGGTTAGAGGTTATAAAATCACATAACGACCCTTAGGCGCGGATGAACCATAGACGATAACCGATCAAACTACTGGTGGTTAAATGCACACTCTGATACATACGTATGTGTAAGAATGAAGCTAAGTTTTATCAAAATTTAACGCGTCTGAAACAGTAGGGATACAGGTAGTAAAATATATATTAATCAGCATAGCTGTCGTAAAATATAATGACGTCAATATATACCAAAGTATTCTTATATATACTTTACTTATATAATAGTAATGTATGATATTATATACTAAATATTTTTTTTATAAGTTCCATGTATATGTTCAGTTAGCCATTAAAAAAATGTCTCCTCATTTATATTTATCTCCAGAATTAGATGGGTAATTACGGTACAATAATTAAAATAATACGAGATATCTTGTGACTTGGAAGCAGGTGGTCTATGTCAGCTACGAATACAAAACATTTTTAGTCATTCTTATGAAACAAATAAGGTATTTAACGGAAATTTATTTACGTGAAACGATTTATAAAACACTTACCGTAAGGCGATACGCAATAATGAGCTGACACGGGTGACTTACCACGTATTAACGGAGAGATCAAAGCTCAATTTAAATTGTATTTTTCCGTAGAAAAATCTACGAGCACAAATGAATAATTCAATGTCTTTTTTTTATCTATTCTTCTTGAAATCGCATAGGATAAAAACAAAGAATATAATACATATACATATATGCAAATTATATACAAAACAAAAGGTACATGCCGCTGAGGAGGTAGTATTCAGTCAAACTTTGAGCACAATTTTGTTAATTGACATTTACTATTAGACGAAACGGTTACTTATTTTGTAGCGATTAGTCATAAAACTAAACAATATTGTTATTAAAAACTTAAAGGAATACCAAATTTAAAATCTCTTACATATTACTTATCTTTTTAAAAGATTACATGCGTATTTATTAGACAATATGCCTGGTTAAAGTGATTACAGGTATAGGAAGGAAACATTTTGAATCCCATGGTTAGGTGCGCGTTGATACAATATGAAGACTCTTGTTACTAATAGGAACATGCAAAGGCCAGTAACGAATGTTATCGAGTGTTAATAAATAATTGTTTTATCAGACAATGTATACGCTTTTGCAAACGTAATCCACGCCGATACAAATACACCTGTAATTAAATACACCGTAATTGTTAAAAAAGGGCTGCTTTTTTCGCCCTTTCATCTCAAGTCTGGAGTGTTTCTTTGCGAAACTTTAGTAGATTTTTAATAGTCATAATATTTTCTATTTCTTAAAATGCTAATGGGCGGAGAAAATCATTTTCCAAGTTGTTAGATGACGCTAACATTTGCATTTTAGAATGGTATAATAAAAACAAGGATAACAGAATATATTGTCAACAATGTATCACATCTATCAAGTGCGACGATCGTACAATTTTCAACAAACAAATAAAAATACTTTATAACATATTAAAATAATTTGTTTCACCTAACATCAATCTGTAACACATTTTGTTGCATGCATGTAATTTTATGATATCCTGCCAAATGGGATTGACGCCAGAGCTATAAATGTGGAATTTGTATTGCATCTCAGTATCAATGTAAGCTCATAAAGTATGAGTATTGTAATCAATAGGAAATCATTATAGTTGAGCCAGCGACGAATAAAAAATATAATAAAAGTATAAGGAAACATAGAAATGATTCGCGAAGCCAGACTTTTACTTGAATTTATTTGAAGAGTTAAAAGGCTTTCCTGAAAGCTCGAGGCGGCAGGTCCCAGAGGTTTCGATGAATGATAGCTTTGAATACTTTATTATGAGAATAAGTCACACAAACTGGTTTGAAATATAACAAGTGATGATCTGTGCCTGTCTGCGTAATTTGTGTAGTGCAGCCGAAATTCTATTTAAAAAGCAAACGCGTCAGGGTGGTAAAATGCACGGTGGCCATTTTCAAAGTCTCCTGAGTCTAGCCAACTGCGCAGGATATACATAATTAATTCGTCACTGACATAATCCGATGGGACGACAACTCTGAATGATTGGATAGTTTAGGCGCTGGTAAGTTATTCGTGCTTTACGATGCGTGCGTGCGATTCCGTGCTGAGAATATTATGATACCAATACCCAAAAAGTTTTTCCGAGCCAGACCAAGAGATTGAACCCTGAACGTCGGGATCTGCAGTCTTATAATCCAGCCACTACTCCAAGGAGGTAATAAAAATACAATTACGCAATACTGAACCCTTGTATAGTAAACAACCGCTCACCTTATTTTTATCGTTTCTTGACAAAATTTATCGCTTCTCGAGAAGCAATACATACGAACATATTGTTCAATCGATTGTTAAGTGCTGTCTCCGATTGATAAACTGCAACCTTCTGTGCAAGGTTGCGAGTGATATGCAACCATTAACCTAAAAAAGCTAGCAACCAGTTAAGGGTTAACACATTGTACCTACTCGTGACATTGACCGGGCGAAATGTTGTTTAATTTGTTTTAAAACGTAAATGTTATTTATTAACATATATATTATGATAAAAATATAGTGGGATCGAATTGATTAATATTGAAGTCTTTATTATAACATTATCGATAAACATGAGACATAATGAATTGTATGTAGGCTATAAATATCAATGCTTTGAACTTGAAATTTTAAAATTACTGATTATATAACTAGCATTTGGCATCTAGTGAATTTAAAATACATTTTGTTTCGTTAATAAATCAGTTATTTCTGGCTTTGCTAAGACATAACTATACATTTATATACTACATTTCATAAATAAAATTAGTCACAGAACATACATAATATGGTATGAAAATTTTCCACCGCGCAGTAGAATCTTAATATGACTAGTATGTTTATGTATTGAAATCTTTAAAAAAAACTACGTTTTCTATTTCCCTAATGTCACGCATCGGTGGAAAATTCTATAAACGATGGGAGACCTTCTAGTAGATGCCTAGAACACATTCGAGTCCAATTCAAAAGGGAGCATAGACTACAGCTCGGGTATTCTCAAGAAAACTGCGAATATGTGTTTGGCTGCTACAATTCGGATACCAATTTCAGGCTCATGTCTCCTAGTATGTTTTTCTCTCCATCAGTTTTTAAAGGTAAAGTATACTGAATATAGTTTTCGCTCAATAAGCGCTACACGTACGAACCTGTGCCCGCTGAATCCAGTTGCTGCACATTGTAGTCTTTAGCACATTTGGCCGAAGGTAACTTATGCTCTCATTATCAAATCGTGGTTTTTTTTCTTTACCGTTAAGATATTATGCTAAACATATTTTAACATCATCACCATCGCTTCGACATCGTCACTGCTTATATATTTAATCATATAACGTTATATGTTCCACATTAAAATAAGGCCAGTTTGTACGTTAACTACCTATGAATCTTATTTAATATGATAGATGAAATTATAAAACGATTAATTATAATCGTTCGTGTAGTAGGCACTTAGCTTTAAATGTATTTCCACGAGGTCAGATAACAAAAATATCCAAAATGGACGTGTAGGACCTGGTGTTAATACAAAGAGGTTATCTCCTGTAAATATTACTATGAAAAAAAAAAACTTAATGTACTAAAGTTTTTACTGTTTATTAAATGTTGGCGCAGCTTCATATTTGCGTCGCCAATTTTATAATTGGTTATCAAGAATCAAGATTGATAGTTTTATTTATTAACAAGTAACATACCAAGCCATTCCATGTCTGGCGACATCATTTATGACGAAAGACATTTCTACGAAACCAACTTGACAGTCCGTTAATCTCGTGCTACTGACAAAAGACCTGTTGAGAGTTATTTGACAAGAGATGTTTGGTGTCTAAGGGTAAATCAATTTGTCAGAATTAGTAATTAAAAATAATTAAAATTTTCCTTTATTTTATAAACACAAATTAAACACGATAAGTCTATTAAAACGTACACAAATTCAAACTGAAGTTTTTTTCGATTAATATCCATGGGTTTAATCCACTGGACTACCTATATTATCTCTTCATTTGAAACATAACTTTATACATTTTTAGTGAACTGTTAAACAAATCTCATTGCTCATCGAAAATTTATTTTATAAAGTGTAAACAAATTCAAATGAAAAGTAATTTGTTATATTAATATTTTGCATTGTACGATTGGTATAAGATTCAAATTCATAACAGTTGTAATTTCTTATGAATCATTGAGAACTTATTTATCGGCATTTTTAAAGGTCTTCTCTTCTCTAGTCATTGTGATAACATCGGAATCGGACGTGGACTTAATATAAAAAAAAATTCTGATAAATAAAAAAAAAACAATAATAATAGTGAGTCATTGTAAGGAATATATTGACCTTCGCTATTAAGCGGTGTTTTTACAATTCATCTCGTGCTCCACGGTGAAGGATACACTGTGAGGAAACTTACATATGGCGGAAAAAAAAAATCGAAGACATATCCGCAAAACCGTTGATTATGAATAATAAAAAAAAAAACATTTCAATCGCGTAAATGTATTATAGGTAATTACAACTACAACACTTTATTTTCAAAAACTTGTGAATGTTTTAATTAGGTACCAAGATGAAATTATAAATAATTAACAGTTTCTTAAATATTTAACGTAGAAAATATATCGATTTAATTATGATTTCCACGTCATATCAAGTATATGCAGTCATCCTACCTGACCTCTGTTAAGATTGCTCTACGTAACCGCTAATAATAGTATCGTAATTACTAAGTATAAACAATCGTTGTGACGGCTTATCAAAAAGCGGTGCCTTTATCAATAAGGTTACGACAAAGGCCGTTTATAATAAAATAATCATAATGATATAATTCTGTCACAGCAATAAAAAAAAAAAAACTTTTTTGAAACCAGTTCTATTTTAGGTCAACGTGATTACGGTAATAATAATTTTCACAACGAGAAAGAGAGTAGGAACGAGAAAATCAACATAATTATACAACTATAATTAACTCTTAAATTATATTTTACGTAAACAGTAGGTTTTAAAGAAAAATGAAATACTTATTTGTTACTAGCTGATTTTTTACCCGCGACTTCGTCCGCGTTGCTTGATATATTAACAAAGTTTTCTTATGAACGAAGGAAATAACATCAAAAAGATCGCAAGCAAAAATATACTTTGTTTAAACGTACATCACTGAATCGTTTTTTCTTGCAACTTTAATAAGCTTTTATTAAATAAATATATCGCAATATTTTTTTTATATAAGGGCCAAGTGTCTATGAAATAAAATTTAGAAAATTTCATTGAAATCTATCCAGTAGTTTTTCCGTGATGCGCGCACAACTGCAGACCTCTATCATTTGATTTATATAGATTAAAAGCTGTGTGGCATGAAAATTAATGAATCATCGATAATACAAATAGATTATTCATAAAATATAGTTTAGAAGTCCATTTTTTATATGTACATATTACCATTTACTGTCCATGTTATTTACATAAACAAAAAATGCTTTATTTCAGTTCTTTTTTGTCTTCAGTATTTTCCACACATGCTAATAAATAAAGAGTCTGGTCCCAAGGAAGATATGAATTTGTGCCCCCGCCTTACCGCTGCACCACCACAGCTAACACAATTGCATCATGCAAGCAACAATCTTGAATATCTACAGTTTAAAGAACGATACGATAATTCAACGAAAAAGTTTATTATATATCAATAAACAACTTTCTTTTCATCGATTCCGTCTTTTATTTTTTATAACGGTCGTATCCCATTCATACAATAGAAATTGCGTCACTTATTACTCATAAATATGCATTTGCGCAAGTGACACAAGTTCCTCCTTCGAAACCCGGGGCGCTTGTGAATCCGATCTGAGGTACGAGTCGGAGGTAGAAAGAATTGAACGTACACGTTTTTTTACGAGTGTAATATATTTTTTTTTATGGTATAGGAAGGCAGACGAGCTTATGGGCCACCTGATGGTAAGTGGTCACCAATGCCCATAGACAATGGCATTGTAAGAAATGTTAACCATCGTTTACATCGCCAATGCGCCACTAACCTTGGGAACTAAGTGTTATGTCCCTTGTGCCTGTAATTACACCCACCCTTCAAACCGGAACAAAGCAATACAAAGCCCTGCTGTTTTGCGGCAGAATATCTGATGAGTGGGTGGTACCTACCCAGACGAGCTTGCACAAAGCTCTACCACCAAGTAAATTTTTTATAATTTTTTTTATTTATGTACTAATTAAATACTTTGGTAAACTTGAACTCAATTTACTTTACATACACCAATGATGAATATTAGGTATATAAATCATATTCATTTCGAAGTAAGTTAGTGTTTTTTTCTGTACTGAGAAAATGTTTAGAAATCCTGTTCCTACAACATATCTAATACATATAAGCATTAATTTATTTCACAAACTTTATTATTTACAAAATGATTGATTAAAAAAAACATTGCTATGCTGCATCAAACTTAACCCCATTTGAGGTTAATTTGGCACTTAAATAAAAAGTAAGGCAGCCCCTTCAGTAATAGCAACATATTATGTATTTTTTAAAAATAAATCTCGGCTAAAAATAAAATGGTTATTTAATGTGTTCATATTAACACGCATATAAATAATAAGTATAAAAATATTGAGGTGTTAATAATATTTCGCCGTTAAATCATTTGTAGTCTCAATTATGTTTCTATCTCGTTATATGTGATTTGTTAGTGACAAATAAAGGTGTATTGCAGAATCCGAGCGGCAATTAACATCGTTATCTAAGTCAAATGTCGAAAACATCTGCTCGTAAGACGCGACGGGTGGATTTCGTTCGAAAAGCGGTCGAGGTAAGACGCTTGGAATTCATATACTTGTATTCGTTTTTTGTTAGCAAGTCTGAGAGGTAGATATTCTATTTAAACACATTGGCTAACTTATACTATTGATTAATTTATATGGAAATAATTTTAAAATAATGAGTTTATATTTGAATATTGTTAATTTAAAAATTTCACACTTTTCAGACCCGGTCCGGGTTTGGGTGGTTACTACGTCACCGATTATACTATCGCGAAACAGTAACACTTTATACTGCTTTCCAGCTTGAAGCATAATACATTATTAGATTCGTGTGACTATTATTTTTACCAATGTAATGTTATCTTAACCCATTTAACAAAATATGTTTCTATTGCAAAACGTTTAATGGCAATAAGCCATCCGTTTTTTCAAAAATGAACTAGTTTATGTGGTATACATGATTAACAATACCTAGTCGATCGAAATTGATCGAATCATCCGATTTAAAACAAAATTCATTAAACTTTATAAAAAAGAGGTTCTTCTCATGTCAGGGTAATTCTTTTCCAAGCCGGTGGTACTTTTTAATTTGACACAATAACTAATATTGAATTAAATATTTAGTTTTTTTTTTATTTTGATAAAACTCGAAGACCTTTCAAATAACGAAAGTTCAATACATTAAGGACGTATTTTTGCTTTTCAATATTCTAAATTACTGATATTTACCACAAAGTGGCCTATTTTCTATTATAAACAAAGTAATATAGTACGACTAAATTTTGCGGGCGATGAAACAATCTAAAAATACGTTTTAATAAGCTCAACGCACATCACAAACAAAACGCACGTGGTTTTCTATTATTAAGCACTTCATACCGTGAACATTGAGACTGATGGCAACATCCTGTACTACAAACCAACAAGATTATTTATGAATAAAATTCGGTTGCGTCATTACTTCATTCAGAAACTCCATAGGATTCTTAATTCAAATCAAGTACTTTCGTTGATATTTAAAATGCTGATCAAAACATAACAAATTTTATATTCATCTGAATGGTCATTGGTCGGCAGCCGATGACGTAATATGATAATAACCAATGAGCTTTCAGTATTTAGTCAAATTAGTTAACATGAGTTTTCTCATCGTCTCAAAAACCGGTGGTTATAATGCTAAAACCTTTATGAAGTATTCAAGTACTAAACGTGCTCTTTTAGATTTTTTGCTCAAAATGTTTCCATTAAAACCTTCGTTGAAGGTAACATCCTGCATCAACGAATAAACTTCCTTAGAAACATTTTCCTGCATTCAATCTCGGTAGGTCGTTTACAATGCCGAACAAAAACTTCTATTAATTTCTTCCGTGGAAGTCGAACTCTTACGATAAACAATTGTTTGATGAATTAAAAGAGAAAATCTTGCGGAAAACCTGTTTCAAAGACTTTGTTTATTTCTTTATACACACATAAATTAATGTCACGTTTGAAAAAGACGTGTCAAAATCACGATGACATCACATTTTTTTTTAATTTGAAGGACGTTTTTGCAATCATTTTTTTTTTTTTAATATAGTGTAAACGAGAACTAGAGCACTTCGTCTGTTACATTGTAAAATACAGCGAAGTTAGCGGAAGTAAATAGAATAAATATTTAATAACCGAGTTTGTTAATTTCCGCACAAGTACAGTCAAAGGTAATTAGACGTTGCACGAATGTACAGACATACGATCATAAAACGCAATTGCGAATTAATCTATTAAGATAACTTTATTACATTACATTATTTTCATAATACTCACTTATCGATCAATCCGATTCGATTGAAACTTTGTGCAGTTTTTAGGTGGCGCACGAGTAGTATCAGAGGATTGTTTACGAAAAATAATATTGAATTAGTACTTACACCAATTTTACAATAGATAAAAAATTACCTGACAACTTTTCCAAACATATTTTTTATCTATATTTTTTTAACATAATTAGTATTAAATCGTATTAAAAGTTAATACACTCATTGCAATTTCAATATTCCGTAAATTATCAGATTCGTTTTTAAATCGACTCAACTTTTTTTTTTAATTATAGAACCCAGTTGCTATGTGAAAAGACCTTATTTATCCAGTGAAAGATGATCTCTTAAGATAACTAACGGAAGCTTTTATATAAAAGAAATATAAACCTATTATCGTGTGTGGTCAAACTTCGGACATTTTTTTTGACCAAGTTCAACCGTTTATTATGTACCTACACTGAAGTCATCTGAGTGACGTTTTATTTCTCATTTTCTATACTAATGTTAAAAAAATTGCATGACAGATTTCGATGCTCTAATCTACCTATGTAAAATAATAATAACATGTACTCTATTAAATTAATAATTTAATGTACTGTTATTTGTTAATCACGCCAGTGCATTGCCGTGGCATAATCATACACAAAAAAGACGAGATAATTCGTAACGCAATGCTTTATATGCCCGCTATATACTTGAAAACAAAAATAGAGAATTACGAAAACTATAAAAGTATTTTATTTTATAATTAGATAATTATTGCGCTGCATATTTTAAACTTTATAACATATGTATTTAACAAATACAAGATACAAAAATTATAGCTATTTTTGTATCAGACTGATGTTTAATGGTACTAGTTATTTATTTTTAGGTTTCTTATTGTTACTGTTAAATAAGAAAACTCAAAAGTCACTCACTCACTTGGTGTTAGAGCTTTGCTATGCTATAAAAAAATATCTTACAAACAAAAATCCTTTAGATTACGAAAGGTTTGGTCTATAAATCTATCAATGTCGGTATAATATTGGATTACAATATTATTAGCAATACTTACATACCTATATCATAAACATAAGTTTGTCGAAAAGAATAAGATTTAGAGTTTTTTAGGGACTCAAAATATAAATAATAAAAGATTAAAAACTGACCCCCCCTTATAAATTGTAATATACCACATTTATTTTTGTAAACGTTTACGTAATAAACATATTAATAGATGAACAATCACGCATCCGTATTCCGTAAACATTTAATCGTCCATTAATTACAATTAGAGACCGGATCACAGGACCAGCTGAGTTTCAATAACGATTCCGTTCAGAATTCACTACAGAAAAACGCGTAATTGTTTAACCGAAGCCAAACTTTAGATAATTTAATTTCTGCTCTGAATTCGCAGACATTTGGAGTTATTTTTGTAATAAGTATATACAGGTGGTATTTATAAAAAAACTTCAGGCAGACATTTTCTCGCTCTTTGTTAAGGAATATAGAGGAAGAAGTGATTCAGCGTTTTCGTATAAGTTCGTGTTTAGGTTTGTGTAAAACGCGTTTTTATACTCAACTCGTTTGTTTGTATTTTACGACAACAAATTAAGGTGTTGTTGGTAAATTCAGCCGTGCTTGCGCATATTAGATTAGTTTAATATTTACTTGTAGGTACTATCTAATAAGAATAAGAATATACTGGGACATTATTCACACACGGCCATCTGATCCCAAACTAAGCAGAGCTTCTACCATGGAAACCATACAACTGATATACTATTTACTACTTTTATTTTGTAAATACATACTTATATAGATAATTACACCCATACTCAAAACAAACAAATATGTTCATGCACACAAATGTCTGTCCTGGGTGGGAATCGAACCCACGACCTGAGGCGCGAAAGGCAGTTTTCAACGGGCTCGTATATGTACGTGTATTGACATATTTCGGTTTTTAACTCAATAACATTCGAAACATCGAAAAAATTAAAATTGTGACATTTGTCATTATTTTCACAATGTCATCGTCATCATCATCATCATCCCTTTCTCGTCCACTGCTGGACATATATACTTGTTAGCAACCAAAACCAACACATTAGTATTATTCATTTTATTTAATCACTTAGCTAATATTTAATATTAAAATGAATTCAATTTAATATCATTTTAATATTGTTCATTTAAAATAAAACACAATTAGGTATACGTAAACAAATAACAAATGATGTCAGTGTCGAGGCATGCCTTTCTTCGGCGTCACTTGAGTTAACAACGGGGTACTGTGACAAACATCGTCACGGATATAGGCGACACCTTAAATAATAACATTCATTTAAAACCTTACTATGTAGTCGCATATGTATTAGATCCGTTACTAATAACCGATAATTTCATTATACTGTATCTTCTTCTTTCGAATATCAAATTGTTGAGGAGAGAAAGAGATAAATCGGGTTCTAAAAATGCCGTACATATACAAAGATTGTACAAAATATATCAAAACTACGAAAATCTGTTTTCGAAAACAGGACGGTTTGGGTAACCACCACCTTTGCCTGTACATATATTACTGTACCATCTTTGTTACATATTTTAGTGCAATAAAGAATATTATATTATACATTATAAATCATAATAATAAATTGGAACTTACAGAAAAACATAATGAAAATAAAAAAAAAATTTTTGAGTAAATACAAAAATCTTACGTTCTTTATAATTTACCATTTGTTCATAAATGTTTTGAACGAGTTATTAATAAATATAATACCTACTTTTACATCGCTAAATATTTTGTATTGTATCGCGTTAAAACGGAAATAAGTTAAAAAAGTATAAATCTTTAATATTCTTAAATACACTAGAATAAAATTTAGTTGCGAGAATTGGACCACACATACCAACGGGTTGTAAAAAATGATCTAGGTACTTACAATTATAATTTTATACCTACTAAAAAGGTTTTAATAAATTATTGTACGTGTTGATAGAAGTTCTGAGACACGTGTGTTTTGAGGACACAGGACATTAGAATTTACTCCCGTGGTCGGATCACATTAGCGATTTAAATAATGGTTTCTCGCAGCGGCGATGTGTATGAACGGAGGTGACCACTTACCATCAAATGGCCCATTGCCCGCCTTCCTGTTATAAATTTGTAAAAAGGGCATTCCATACTATACTTTCAATGTCCATATAATCGAATCACCCTTACGTGTAGTAAATTCCAATGGTATAGATAAATAAAAAACTTTAACCTTCAATTGACATGACATAATTCGTCGATAGCTAATTATCTATGGAATTCGTTATGGTTTCGTGAAAAAATGGCGTTTTGAATATCGAAAGGTGTTATCAGAAATTTGGAAGTCAAATAATAGTGGATATTAGTGGGGGAATAGTGTTGTATTATAAATAAAGATATTCGAGTACTGTTTGTAGAGCATACATGCATGAAATTTCGCGTACTAAATTTTTAATTAACGGCGTATCAAATAATAAAGTTGCACTTAATATTGAATGACGGTTCAGTATTTGATCGATAATAGTGCA
Organism: Nymphalis c-album; assembly: GCA_963151315.1. Classification (NCBI taxonomy): domain Eukaryota; kingdom Metazoa; phylum Arthropoda; class Insecta; order Lepidoptera; family Nymphalidae; genus Nymphalis; species Nymphalis c-album. The sequence continues at coordinate 10,346,473 of OY720591.1, read as the reverse complement.
ACGTTTTTAACAAATTCCATATGTGTAACATGTAAACATAAGGTTTGTTAATATCGACTCCTCTTGTCATTAGAATATAAAGGATACCAATGATAATACAATAATATATTTGGCTAGGTTTTATTTGTCCAGGATTCAATGTCAGATAATTCAAGGCGGTTCAACAAACAATTCTAATTGTATTAACGTTGAACTAAACAACCAAGGTCATTGGCAAGGTTATGAAAACCATAACGCGAAGACCTTTCAGAATTTAAATCGACAAATGAATATATTAAATTTGAATTCTGACATCAAGCGTGACCTTATTTTTTTACATCATGCAATATTTACCGGTAGCGAATTCATGAAGAAAATATTATAATACCTATCTATACTAATATATAAAGCTGAAGAGTTTGTTTGTTTGATCCGGCTAATCTCAGGAACTACTGGTTCGAATATAAAAATTGTTTTTGTGTTATATAATCCTTTTATCGAGGAAGGTTCTAGGCGGATTTTTATTCATTATATTTTTATTAAATATACGCGGGTGAAACCGCGGGCCAAAGCTAGTATAATATATTTATAATTTTATATATATTATTAAGTAATGTATATGTACCTACACAATCCAAACTAAGTAATTCGATAAATACGAAAGAGTGTGAATTTGTTTGTTTGTTTGTTACGCTTTTAAATCGTATAGATAAATACTCAAGCGATCGTCATAAAATTTTGCACACACACACACTATGTCAGAGGTACTGAAAAGTCATACATCGACATACATAACATCGGAATCTACTCTTATATATGTATATAAAAATTAATGCTTGTTTTGCTCGTATTGTATGCGTTCACGCATGTATTAGGTAGTAGGTTTTGTTTACACCTCCAGTAAGTCGCAAGTAGCGCGCAAGTCGTAATGATTTTTTAGGAGAAAATTATTACAATGGCGGAAATTAAATAGTATTCATATTACATTTGTCGTCGCTTTAAAAAAAAAATGTATTTTCTTACATCTCAACTTTGATAAATGTTTAGGAATTCTTACACACCCTGGGAATGAAATGATCCCATCAATGATGACAGAAAAGTTAATCTTAAATAAATAAAAATAATTGTGTTTGTATTTGATAAGTTTAAATAGTCTGTGAGTGTTAATAATATATTTTAACAGTTACTTTGTTTATGATTTTTTTAGTACGGCAACAAAATCTTAAAATTTAAATTATAACTATTAACTAAACAATTTATAATAGGTTAATGTTACTTAAAGTATTGAAGACATTCTAAATTTAATGGTATTTGAAATTAAACATATTATTCTATTTACTATAGCTCAATTGAATGTGATTAAAATATTTTTCTTGCTCAAAAAACCATAACAATTTCACACACAAATATTCTGTCGATAAACATATTATTTCCTCATTGCTTTTAATTTTATTCTTACCTATACCTGCTATAACTGCCTCAGTTAATTTGGATTACACACACCTTTGTCATAGTCTAATACATAATCAAGTCAGAGACATAGCAAGTTAGAGGCTTTGCCCCTCTGGCTAGGTACCACTCACTCATCACATATGTAACCACCAAACAGCAATTATTACTTTTATTGTGCTTGAGTTTGCAGGGTGACATAGCCAGTGTAACTACAGGAACAAGGGTCATTACACCTTAGTTCCCAAGTTTGGTGACAAAGTGACAAATGGTTAACATTTCTTATCGTGACCATTTGCCACCAGGTGACCAATCTGTCAGTCTGCCTGCCAAAAAGAAAGCAATACAAATTATTGGCCATTAGCGACAGAATAATTGTTCAGTTGGTTGGTTTCCCGCCAGGCTTACACAGAGATAGCATTTATTCATTTTTATACTTTGCCTTGACCATTATGTGTGTGAGAGTTTAAATGATATTCAATTATGATAAGGAAAATACTAATATTAACATATTTAATATAGAAATTAATCGGTACAAGGATAATTCATGAATTAATTTCCTATCAATGGTATTAATTATAACAATGAAAACGAGAAATACAAAAGATGTCTATAAAGTAATCTAATTAATATGACCTTCGTAAATTAATAGTTTTCTTTGAATGATATTTATTCAATACTACTTATTTAATCAGTAAGTATTTACTGGGACCTGTTCTTTTTTTGAATTAATGAATCTGGTGAGTTTTATAATATTTTACTATTATTTATTACTTAGAATGTCCGATAATAAAAAGTTCCCTTATTTATATCTTATTATTTTATACTTTAAACTCAATTTTATACTTGAACAAAATATAAACAATTCATTAGCAAAAATTAGGAATTAAAAATCTTTCAACATAAAATTGTTGCCAGTTCCATCAGCGTATCTTTCTTTTATTTTGATTGATTTCTGAGGTGCGTGCATTAATATCAATAATACAAAATACTTTATTATACTCCACATAAAAAAAAAAACTACAAGATAATCTAAGTGTAATAAGATGAAATATTGTTACTATAGACAAATAGCGAAGCCAGTGGTATAACTATCTGTAAAATTATATCATTAAGCATATTATATTATTAACAATAATTTATATCTTAGTTATAATTAAATATAACTAAGATTTAGATATAAATGTGAAAGCACAATCTGGTTCTTCAAATAAGGCCAACATTTAAAAAAAAAATAACACCAATTCTTTACAACTAATCTAGGACGGTAAATGTTTATATTAATTAACCTGTGATTAAACATTAATTAAATAGTAATTATTTGAATAGATAATTGTATGTTTACTTGTATCACCGGTGTCTAGTGATTAATGATCGTATTTAATTGAAATTTAATTAAGTAATTAATATTTTTTAGACTTATTTTAATAGAAAACCCTTTAAAAATAGTATACACTTTGAAAGGAAAGTTTCAAATGAATTAAAATAAGCTAGTAAGCTAGACTAATTGAGTAAATTATTTTCCATTATAAATTAACAACATTCTAGTACAAATTTTCTAGTGTGGACATCGCTGAGGCAAGTTGCCAGTTTCGGTGGAATTACGAACATAACATCAGCCAACTATCTTGATATATCTTGCCAAAAGTTGATAACAAAATTTATCACTATGTTTATCAACAAATGAAGGGGCCATAATTTTTTAAGTTTTTCATTTATAAAATACAATATTAGAATATGTACAAAATTAACCTGTAATTTCCACTAACATCGCAACATAATATTCGATTTAAGCTAATACATGATTAATTTCAAAACATAATTTATGTAATGATGTATGAATCACATGTAATAACTTATGCAATTTGAACAATAAATGCATTAGAAAACTGTTTGTAAACTACCTCCACATATAAAAACGGTTACATTGATTTAACAATATTTACAAATATTTTGCATAATGTTATTAATTATTTCTATATATTATATCATTTTTTTGTAAAAATGTACTAATTGCTAAAGGTAAAAAAATACACTTTAAATTTATTATGACAAAAGTAATGTTATTCTGTGAATTTTCTTATAAGATTTTCATACTCCTTAAGAATCAATATGGTTTATTATCATTGAAATATTTCTTTAATTATATTCTATTTAAGCCTTTTTATCTTTAGAATTTTTTACAATTATATTTTACTCACATAAATAGTTTGTCTGTAAACAAAACATTGTAAGGTTGTTATAAAAAACAGAGGTACTCACTTTGAATACTTCTGAGAAGAAGCCAGTGCCAATTTTTTCTAATATGAAATCGTCGAATGGATAGAGGGCTGCCACTGCTGTCCTGAGCGCCTTGCACGAGGATCCGGTCACTCTTCGATCACCAAGTTTCTCACCATCACTCACACTTGACTCCGAACAACCATCATCACAACACTCGCGTCTACTTCGTCCCCCATTTTCTAGGAACCTCTTCCCGACCTTTGAATTGGGACCACGCACAAATCGACCAGCCTTAGCTGTCTCGTCCAAGTTTGTGAAACTCTCCGCTATCTTCAGAACTTTCGTAGGCCTCCGCTGCTCGAAGTTCCTCTTCGTATTCGAACACTCGTCTTGCATTCTAACTGATAATCACGAACTCGTATTTATCATCCCACTTCGAACATAGTGCTTTCGAGTCGAACGGGTATACAGAGTTCCCATTATAAAATTTATGTGGCGGTACTTGAAACTATGCGAAACAACATTGTAATTCTCACAGAAAAAAAGAATTCGATTTTATAAGACTGTCACTTTCACATAATATCTTCGAAGCATCCCAGTTTTATTGGTGTTCACGGTTTGCACGTAATACAAATCGTACACTCGAGTTTATTTATCTTATTTGTATGTTATGTTTTGTATTCTTGTAACCGAAAAGTCCATTGACTAACGACGCGCGTACGAGTTAAGCAACGAAAGCAGAAAGTAAGCAAGCAAGCATTGCCACTTACAAACTACAGTTGACATAAAATTCTTAAAAGATGGCAAGACTGTTAAGTTTTTATTTTCCAATATTGGTAGCCTTGTTATATAGACGCGTTCGAAATAATAAACTTTAAGGCATAGTGTATACTATAGTATATATATCCAAAGAAATATTTGATTGTAAAGACTTTTTCCTTTTTTTATGACATTTCAACCTTATTTTTATTTTTAAAATTTGTAATAATTAGCTATAATAATGATAATATTCTTGCAAGTATAAATTTATAAAAGAGTGTGTTCATAAAAGTTTTACTATCAGTTACCGAGATGTTACAAATGGCCTTAATAAGTATCACTTACGAGCATTTTATTTGAAGAATAATTGAAGAAGTTACGTAAGTAGATATCACTACGAAACTTTTACATTCTATCTCTAAAGGGGTAAAATGGGAACTTGTAAATTAGTATGGAAATACGAATACTCTTTAAGTTAGAATTATATTTTGTGATTAAAATTTTCATCGAAATAACATATTTTTTATAGTTTAGGAAACAAAATAGGAATTAGTATAGAGGTACTTGGTTTTTAAACTAGAGGTCATGAGGACTTAGTTGAGAATGCTGGCGCCATCTATCGTTCGTATTTGCATAATACATATTGGCTCGTTGGTTTAGTGATTAGACTGAATATCTCAATTTAAATACCGGGTCGGGTTTTTATTAAAAAGATAATATTTTTTTTGTCTTTAATAAGTTCTAAGTAGCAGCTCGTAAATTGGAAATTAGCACGTACACTCCCGTGCCACAGAAATCGAAATATTGGTCCTGCGCATGCCATGCCATCGGGTAATAAAGGCGAACGACTTTTTTTGCACAAAGCTCTACCACCACTTAACAAGTCGAAGTCAAATCAAGTCAAGTCAGTCAGTCAGTCAAACAAGTCTTGAATATAAACATATAATAACATAATAGAAAGGAATAACTGTTTCTTGGTTTTGTATACCATTAGTACGATTACAGTGCATAAAATATAATCAATAACTATTTATTTTAGGGTAAATAAATAAAACTACAAATTACAATTTTGCAATTTATTATAATTCATGCTGACGACTATATACTTAATTAAATGTATCTATATCACACGATGTAAACCACGATGTCAATGTGTTTTGGAAAAATCATCTCATATTTCAAAGATAACTTTCACGTCTTACTTCCACAGAAATAATCTCTGTCACAATAAAAAATAACAACACCAGCCCAATTATTCACAACTGTCTACCTACTAACTATTAAAAATTTAACGCTCAATAGCTATAAATACAAATATATTATTGCTGTTGCGATTTTATATCTAACTTAACTATCTAGATAACTATACATTTATCTCAAAATGAGTATTCGTTCTTTCACTTACATTAATGTATATCCTATAAACTAATTTATCTTAGTATTGCTTGATGAAGGAAAACAATGCTTTCCTTAGATAAATTGTAACAAATACATTTTTATTAACTATATAGCAACCATCAGATGGCGCGTTTGTAACAAATGTGTGTATGCTAGACTAAAGGAGTTGGTGTCGTATTACAGTTGGCCAATAGCTTCATTCCTTTGTTGAAATAATTTAAAAAAAGATACAATGTTAAATCATATATAATCTGTACATACAATATACATACTTGGGCTAAGTATATGTAAAAAAAAAGTAAAAATAGGTTTTGTCAAGCAAATTTTAATGTAATAATGCTTCAATATTGATATTTGCCAATTGTAAATCGGAGCTTTGTTTAACTAAACAGGCAAGCCTACTTCAGACTCATACTGTAATACGACAGTAGGTACAGTGCAATAACGGTAATCATCTACATACAGAAAGAAGACTTAAAATTAACTTAAATATTTATCGAATGTACGAGATGGGTAATTAAGGAACGTTAGAAATTAAGTTTGATTTGTAACGAATTGAATTAAAGAAAAATGTTCGGTAAATATTTTAAACAAGGTGGTACGAATAATGAAACTTTGAATTAAGAGTTTTAAATTATAATATTAAAATTCATATATTATATTCTGGGGAAAGAATAACGCTAAATTATTCTAGCTACGGCAATAACACGTTAAAAATTACAATAACTTTGTACATATCATCTAAGCTTCGTGTTTGATTTCTATTAAATACTGTACCATGAAAACCTTTGCTTATGTAAAACATACTTTGTGTAATATAAGATTAATTATAAGCGAAAAAGATTTTAAATGTTATAATATTTTTGAAAGATATACAGTCTTCGATGCTGTGTATTTAAAGCTAATTCTTGTTTGTATTACTATTTATAGAATTTAATAGACATGCTAAATGTATTAACATTATATAAGAAATAAGGATGTATCTTAATTGTTACTTAAAAATAATATAGTCAATAAATCATAGACAATACGTGTATTGACAGCTTTACGTCATTTGTCAAAGCTGTTTATGAATTGTAGTCACAAATTCATGAGATGAGCTACTAACATTCTTAATATAGAATGAATTCATGATATTTTTTTTAACGATTCAATATTGGCAACCCTATTAAAAGTCCTTCAATGTCAAATGTCTGCTTTTGGAACATTTTCTAATACAAGTTGCAAGGGTTTACAGTTTACACCACGGTCTTGTATACAGGTCTAACAACCGAGTTCAATTTCAGTGGTGAGAGCTAGGCGCGATTGTGTTACAACCTTTACTTCGCAGCGGCGCCCGCTGTACGTCGCTGTTATCGCCTATCGAGTATCGCGCTTGGTTGAGTGACACGCGGCGTATATTTTACTCTCCCAAGTATTGTGTTATTTAATTATTGTTATATCGTTTGGTTGTGTTTTGCGGATTTGTTGTTATTTTTGTTTTTAAAAATTGCTCATTATATAATAAACACATGTTTGCTTATAACATTTTGAAAACAATATTTTGAATATAATTTTGGACGAATACGATAATTTTATCTTCCATGTACAATAATTTATTGAGTATTTGTATCCAGCACGCCCCTATCGTCATGCCTCTGGCGGCTGTAAATTGAACTGAATAGCGTCATTAAGTCGCCATACCCTCACTACATATCTTTAAGACCTGTATATAAGACCGTGGTTTACACTTTACGCCTAACGGTCATATAAGTACCTAGTAGTCTGAAATGTTGGGTAAAAAGTTGTAAAAACTATTCTTTGCCCATTTTACTTGTGTGCAAGGTATAGTTTATTACATCCAGTATACCTTATAACAACAAGTACATAGTCGCAATTAATAAGTAATTAAAATTTTCAGTAGGTAGTTGACAAAAATAATGACATTAAAGACAAGACTATTTCATTTCAAAATTATAATTCGTTTGTTTACTACTAAATCAGCCGTATGTAATGATTTGTTATTATTTTTAACTAATTAGGATTCCGTTACATTATTTATCGAGGAAAACTTGACATGTTTCGCAAAGACCGGTTCCCATCATGAGGTCTATTAGTCCCGTAAATCCGTATCAGTTAATAAAAATATAATAGGTTTTGTCTATGTAAATGTATAATTAAATTAAATAGGTATCTACATAAAATAAATGCAACTAAAATACTTATTTACCTAAGCAGTCAATAGTCCAATGATTTTAACATTATATTTATGTATCTATTCATAAAATAAATATATGCGTTACTTGAAACTTTTATAAAATGTAAAGCGTTACATGATAAGTGTTTTTATAAATAATTTCTCTAGCCGATAGAAAAGACGATAAAAAATGAATTCTATTTCTGTAACGGAACTTACCTAATGTTTTTCAAAGTTAAAACCACAGAATTAAATTAAATAGTTAAGCTAAAAATGTCAAAGTACACTAGTGACCTCAAAAGCTTAATATCTCATCTTAAGTGCTCAACTAAAACTAAAGCTTAGCAATGTTAGTCTAAAAGTATGATTCTAACTCCATGAGATACTGTCCTCGCCTCTCTTATTCTGATCGCAAGCATGACGTAATTGAACGGAATTATTCGACTATACCTCACACAAGACGGTTTACACTCTTAATCATATTATTTTTTAAGTATTGGTTGGCGTAAAAAATAATAATATCATAGACAATCATGTGCTGGAGTTTGTCATTTATAGTCTGTTGATTAGTCTGACGGTTGTAGAACAAAGTATCTGTACAGAAAACCTATAGAAAATGTTTAATGATGTAATAGAGCTTATCGAAGTTTTGATCAATCAGTGCCAGGCGTGGCAATAGACTAGGTATATAGATATAGTTACGCTTTTTTCACACAAAGTCATTAAACACACTAACATTGTATGCAACAGTTGATATATTCATCTTAGCACTAATTATATACATAAATAGCACTAAAAGTATTTGGTCAGCAACACGATAACAAATAATAATTAGTTTCCGTTGTCCCTTGTCTTCGATTGTAATCATAAAAGACATCATGTTGCTAAAATTACAGAGATTTTCATAGCATTCTGTGTGAATTTAATTCTGTAGTTAAAACTATTGAATTTTTAGTTCAAACTAAAATCGTGTGCGAACTGTCTAATGGTAAGAAGAAAACGGACACATATTGAAATTGTGAATTAGACAGACTTCAATCTTTATAATGTATATCCCTTAAAAATCCAGCTGTTGCTAACACTTAAATGAACTCAAAGTTTTGATTCATTCACTGGTAATTTAAACATTTAATTCACAACCATTTGCACCATATCTATCATTGAAAATAATGTGACAAACATTTGAATTATATTTCAACAATATTACTTAATTATATGTACTTTATAATAAAATATTAAAGGTGCGTCTCAACTCTTTATTTAATGTCAAAATATGTTTCTAATACCACGCTTGTCATATAAATTTTATTATCTATGAGATTATTTGAAATCCTTAAAAATGTGGTAAAAGCAGATACTAAAGTAGTATGAGGTTAGATTAAAAGTTATATTAAAATATTGTTATCATGATAAATGGGAGTATATAGGATAGAATGATTGTAGTTATTAAATTTTTTGAACGCATATTGTTCTTTAGCGTCTAGAATAAACATAACATTCTATGAAAAACGCACGGAATTTCAGTAGAATGTTACCATACACAAAAAACGAAAAGAAATAGTTCGTTGTAACTAGTTAATTAATACGAAATAATATTAGTCTGAACAATAAAATACATACATATATAAATGACATCTTATATATTGAATAATTTATACAATTTAAAACTAAAATCTAAATAAAAAAACCTTATAATATAAATGTGATGAGCAAGTTCAAATACTAATAATAAATATATTTTTAACAATGTAAGTGAAATGAAAATTTTTATCTAAACATCGTATCAATAATATAATTACAACGGTAGGGGGTTCGAATTCCTATATTTTAATACTCGGTTGTGAATCACCTCGGTATGATGTAATGGATGATGATTGGCGCCACGCTGATTATGTAAGGTGATGAAATTCTTTGAAGCGGTTGGCTGTTGGGCTCGTCTTGACACTTACCTAAAACAAGTCGGATTTAAAAAGTTGTACCTACAGAGCTTGATAAAGCTGGTTTATATATAAAAATGAACCAACATGTTAGAATGTTAGTTTACTTAATCTACCAAAGAGGTGTAATGGGTTTCAAACCTTCCCCTCAAAGGGAGAGGAGGCCTTACTTTACTTTGTACAAGTCAGTAAGTTATTCAAGCGAAACAATATGTTTTGTACACCCTTACTTTGTAAATTCTACCCAAATGTGTAGCTGCTGGTTTGGGCCTTACCATAACTCCTTAAAAGCTCATAATCATCGAAATTTTTCGTAATATAATAACAATTAGGATTCTTTAAAATTAATTCAAATAATAAAATTAAAAACATATAAAATGTACCTTTAAAAGTAACATTTTAAATTGTACTATAGAAATAATTAGAAGCGGTCATGTTTGCAACGTGTAGTTCAACAAAAGCGATTCTACATGCAGTTTGTAGACACAACTGTGTCACAGATAACATTGCCACACAATAACATAATAAACATTATAATCGGACCTGTGAAAGCTGCATCAAAGAGTAAGGCTTCAGGTTCGGAGACGGTGCGCTCGCAGTTGGCGGCCGAGCGCGCCACCGCCAGCGCGCCGTCCCGCGCGTCGCGCGCGTCCCGCGACACGAAGCAGTAGCGCCGCGCTGCCGTGCTGTCCCGCGTCACCGGCGTCGTCACGACAAACGACGCACCGTTCTCGTACCATCCGCCGTGACACGTATACGCTATAAGTTTGTTTAATCGTTACTTTTCATCATTGGGGTAATAGCGCAAAAACTTATAAAATCTCATTGCCTCTGCTGATTTAGTGAAACAGCTGCTATCCAACTTGAGTTTAATTAAGTTTACTTTTTTTTCGATTTGTAGACATACTTAACGTATTAGTATATTATGTTAATTAAATGTATGCGATATGAATAATTAAATGTACCTGTAATAGCTTCCTTATTATTACACGTGGAATAAAACTCCATATTCTTTATCGAGTTGCACCCAACTTCTAGTCTATTATAAACGGCGCCTGCGCAACTTATTTCCCCTTCCGAATGTCTTCTACTCCGTAATATCGGAGTATCCGACATATTCCTAACACTAAAATTGAACAGTCTAGTGTGATTATCTCTACGATTATGTTGAAGTATCGCTTTGTCTCGCTTAGTCCTATTTCTCTCTCTCTCATCCGGTCGGAAACTCCGCTTATGTCTATGGTTTGAAATGACATATTTCCCAGAATATGGACATTCTTTTGATTCCGGATTACTTGCTGTAACGAAAATATAAAAATGTAATAAAGCTATACAGTTAAATAAGTTTGAATGAGTGTCATATTGTCACAAAATAATTTAAAAGTACAGTTATTTTACCATTCAAATTAAAGAAAGGCAATAACTATTTGAGCATAAAGTATGTACAATTCGTCAGAGATAAATATTTTGTAATGCATTGCAAAAATTTATAAATTCCTAGCACGTGCAATGTGTTCGTGATAGAAGTGAATCGTTTGCTTTGTAACCGTTTCCAAAGACGTTAAAGTTCATTATGTATTGTAAGCAGCTTACCAACTAATGTTACGTAAGGAGCAGTGACAGCATTGAAGTGATGTGGGGAACAGGCTTCATCGGGTCTGGATGTCGGTGAACCACGCTGCAACTCCGCTATGAACGTGTCTCGTCTGTACAGTACCACGCAGACGTATCGGGAAACGCTAGAAATTTTAACAATGACCATGTTTAATAAATACCTTAATTATTCAAGAAGTATTCTTTATTTGTATTCTGGCTTGAAATACGAACGAGCCATGTTATTTGTTTAATACATAAGGTCGTCCAAACTCAAGAGCGATTAGCCAACTACGCAGGAGATATTATAGTGCACAAGTGTGTGCGCTAATACAGGTGCACTCTATATTCCCTAACTCTCATAAACCGATGGGACGGCAATCCGACACGACCGGAAAGAGTTTAAGCGCAGGACCAACGGCTTTACGTGCTTTCCGAGGCACGGGAGTGTACACGGTTCCGATTTCCAGATTCCGGGCTGCTACTGAAAATTTTCGACAGAAAATCTCAATAACCGACCTGGCTCGACCTGGAATTTGAACCCAGAACCTCCGAGTTAGCGGCCTTAATCCTAGCCACTAGACCAACGAGGCAGTATTTGTACATACACAAGCTTCATAACATATTGCACAATTTTCATTGGTGAAACATTTTTTAGTGCCACTGTATAAATATGATTGTAGGGCCTCATTCACGAGAACTTTTTTGCCTATAAGCCCTCAAATAAAAAGTTTGAGTTAAAAGAATAAAGAAAATAATAATTTTACTTAAGTATATGGTATACGGAAGATGGCATAAGGAGAAAGATTACTGGATTCACCAACGCCTATAGACGTTGGCATTGTAAGAAATGTTTATCATCGTTTACATAGCCAATGTGCCACCAACTTGGGAACCAAGATAACATATTGGTCTTGTAATTACTCATACATATATTATCTTCTGTATCTAAGTAACTCAGCCAATAAAATAAATAATATAAAATAATTTCATACCAATGATGTTGCCAATGAGCCACCAGCGCGACCGAATTCCCGCTCGGCGAACTGGCTTTCACATTAACGCAGTACACTTTAATTTCAGCACCGGTCTGGTTTGTGATGCGCAATGTTGCGTTTCGCTGATAGAAGGTGTAGTTACTGCTGAAGTCTAGGGTGTGCCACGTGTGAGAGAATGTCATCCAGGAGGGGAATTGGCAATTAAATCGCACTGATACTGTGAAGTGAAAAGGTTTTACGTTACATTTTTTTTTAAATTCTCAGTATTACTTTGTATTATACTTATATGCATTATATACATTATGACTTTTATTATACATATTAAAATATAATTAAGCGAATGTATATAATAACAAGAAATGGAGTACAAAATGTTGGTGGTCATTTATTAGCGTCTTCTACCAAACAGCTTTTCCATATAATAACAAATAATATGAAGTTATTTTAGTTACACTATGTTTTCTTAATCCTTACTGAAATATTTGTTAACACAAAATAGTGGTTACTTATAAAAACTATTCTATTAGAAACTAATTTGTGATACAAAGATCATTTTACACAACTAACTATCTTAGCGAATAAGGTTCAAGATCTATAATATATTATATACATTTATATAAATATATATATTAATAATGAATAATAAAGTTTGTTTTTAATAAAGTACATTAAAATATACCGGGACCATAATCACAAAATGCGATATAACTCAAAATGTACCTTAATATTACCTTAACATTGTAGTTTTGATATTTAAAAAATCATGTACCTCTCTTCAGAGCCATAGTTCTAGATCCTTCAGTTGCACTAAATAAGCCGTTACACGTTGCGTCACCGGATTGCGCTACTCTGTACTCGACTCCACTGGCTGGACTTGGTCCCTCCTTCATGGTAGCTGATGCTGTAATTAAATTATCCTAACATACATATTCAACTAATAAAATTACAAACTTTCTATGTATATTAAATATATTAATCATTAAGTAATTGATTGACTTTAATATAGTGTATGTGTCATGAAATGAAACTGACGAAAAAATTTGAGAAAGCAGTACAGTTTCTATAAAATCACGGATAAATTATAATTAATCTATCCTAAAGTATTATAAGCGATCAAAAATTAAAAATGCATAATGTGTCATTGTTTATTAGAAAATTATAACAGAAGGATATATAAAAGCGAGAAAGAAAACAAAAGTACAAACCAAAACGCAACTAAGTCTTACCAATACCATTTGTCTTCTCGTAAACAAAACATCTGTATCTGTCTTCGTTGCTGGTCGCATGGTTGTGGTGTAACTTCCCCACTAGGAACCTGAGGCTGCCCTCCTTCCACGTGGCCAAGCATTCAAGTTCCTCCACTGAAATATTTATCACGTTATTTATTATTTTTACATCATTATTATACTAGACAAAAATAGCTAAAAAGGTCGAAAAATTTTCGATTTCAACAATTGTCTAAGACTAAGTTAATTTGTTCCAAATAAATAAGTTAAATAATGTTCCATACATTACATGTTAAATACATTAACTGGTATTTATTAGTGTTTGAAATATGGAACATAAAATACAACATTATTATTAGCTATTATTACATTATGAAATTTGATGTATATAATATTATATACAACACAAAATGTCGCTAAGTCGTTGGATAGTATTGAAATCTTGTTAACTGTTTAATTTCGGAGACACCTTGATGATTCCCAAGAAGCATTGTCGCGTAGACCAAATACGAACAATGCCAACTTAGCGTCGGTTAGAGTCTATTTCTGGCCAGACGCCGAACAATAGGCAACTGGAAGTTTGCCCGCGCCATTTGTGACATGAGTAACTCGTAAAATTATATCGAGATGCGAGTGAAATAATCTGTCTGGTATGCAAGAATTGTGTACGGTCATGTTTGTTTTCATTTATTATTTATTGATATTTTATTGAACAATATAATATACAATGCAATAATATTTAAAATCCGAAAATTTATACACTACAAGATTGATTTCAACTAATTTAGCAATCATAAAACCAAAATTCATTAAGCTCAGGCAAACTTGCAAATAATACAAATAACAAAAAAAACATCATCACCAAAATGAATACAACATTTTTGTTTGAAAGGAAAACTTGAAATAATAATAAATATTAACGAGAAAGATAATTTTCATAATTGATTTTAATAGGTATGTACCGTTGTTGGCATAATGACTCCCCAAAAATGTTATTATATTTTCAGATGACTATATTACAATGTTGTCGACGATATTATAAAAATAGAACGTTCGACCAAATTTAATTAGACGGTCTACTCATTTCCTAAACTTGTTTGTATTTGTGTAATACGATATAATATTATATCGGCTTGCTGTTAGACAACCTCACGATCTTAATCCTGAAAACTACCTACATTGTGTAAAAATCAAAACATTGTAAATATGTTTTATTTTTAAAGTTTAAGATAATTACTTTAACTGACAGTAATAATGCAGTCGTAAACTTTTCAGTGTCAAGAAATAAGGTCGGTGGTCAGTTCCCTTTATGTTCCTGTATTCTATGTTAAAAAGAAATAAAGCTGTACCTGTGCTTTCAGAACCATAAACATCGGGACAAGCTTGATAGTTGAGTAATAGTCTAGAGTCTTCCGTGCAGCTCTCAATAGACGAAGCTGGAATTTTGCAGTTACCATGTCCCCTGAAAATGAATATCGCAATTTAAAATACACTTTGTAATGATATTGATTGGTTATTATGTCGACGATGGTTAACGACATGTCCTGCTGTGCTAACGGATCGGTTCTCGCTTGATAAAATAATGTAAATATTTGAATCATAATATCAATATGTGATATTTGTTGTGGGCGCATGTTATGGTGGGTAAAAGCTATGAAAGTTTATACCATTTTATTTTTAATAGATTACAATATAAAATAGATGTTATCTGCATCACATTTGATTGGATGACCACATGAAAATAAAGTTTTGAAGCGTTAGAGTAGTTCATATTCGGAATAGCGTTTTGAGTAATGGAACACTTAAAAGTAGGTGATATTCTAACCCAAATTGCCTAACTAGTTTTTATTGTATTATTTTGAAATGCGTTCCTATTTTATTGATTATATTTTATACAAAAATGCTTTAATCCCAGTCGGTAACAGTTCAATGATTTGGTATTATATAGAGGATTATGCAATATTTTAGTAAAAAGTATGATTGCTATCGCATTCAATATAAACCATTATGATGCTAGTGTGAAAGTAATAAAGAAATGTGTTTCACATATTGGAATGTAATTATTGGCGATATGCATCAAACATCACACATGACGTTCGCTGTAATGGCTTTTTAATTTGACCGACGTTAATCAGCCCATATGATCAGACCACAGATAATTAATAAAAGTTTTATCGCACTGCAATAATCGACATGCTCGATTATTGCATCTATTGAATCGTGTTATTTTTAATTTAAATCGAATTAAAAATATATTTTATCAAAGAAAATAAAACATGAAAAAACAACGAAGTGAGAAGAACCGACTTTCTCGACGGGTCTTCATATCATTAGTTTTTCCGTAAATATAAAAATGCATTTAGCAATCAAATTACTACTAATTAATTTTGTCAAATTATAAGTCGTAATAATAAGAATATAAAATATATAATATAATAGGCCGTTGAATTTCAATATTAAGTTTAAAGTTCACACTGTGTTTACACGTATAAAAATCTTAGCATATAATATTTATATTGCCAGCAGAAGTCACTATTTACCATCAAGTACTACATCTGTTCGTCGGCCTTCTTTTTATACCCAACAGTTACTTGAAGTAACTAGGAATGTATTAACAGCATCGTAAATGAAGTCTCAAGTGATACTAAGATTAAATTACAACTAGATAATTATGAGAAATAGCATAACATTGAATGAAACATTAATATTCCTTAAGTTTCTTAGCCAAAATCCGTAGTTACTGTGAACATATAAAATTCATGGGCTGAGCTTGACAGCCTCTTATCATGTCTTAGCACCAGTTGAGACTAAAAACGGACTAGACGCTTACGACTCATACATCTGTTAGTAGCAGTGCATAGTTGTATGGTGTTCTAGATTGACGCAAAAATAAATAAATAAATGCTAGTTTTCGTTTAATTTCTGTAATTTATTAAATATGATATTGTTTATTCAAGAATATTTCATGATGTTAGCAACAAGAACAAAACAGCAGGAGCAGCTTGAGTTTTACATTTTCCCTTTATACATACATATATAAATATGCATAAAAGTTGCTCTACTCGTCACATTTGAAAAGAGGACGCATTATATAGTCCATTCATTGAGAAATGTTATAAAATTACGATATGAACAACGAAGTGGAGCAGTTTGAAATATTAATAATAATTATGAAATTTATAAATGGTATAAAAATGTGGTGGAGCATTCTGTTCAATTATTTGTATTAAATAAGTTCTTACCTATTGTAAGTGAAAGAGAAGGGTCCTTTGAGTGGGCAATCGACGGGTTCCGCGTTCTCTCTGAACATGGAATATAGCAGGGCATCTCCATTGATGAGAGAACACAAGTGTGGGAGCGCATCTCGACGGTGACAGAAAGCTGAAAGACAAAAGATAAATGAAATACTTTGAGTACCTCGTCTTGAGCAATTTTATTTTACAATTTAACTTACTTTCTTTGTATTGCAGAACATTTATGTGCTTTTCATGCATCACAACGCAGCGGTAGCATCCTTTCCTAAAACAAATTATTTGATTAATATTAAAGATTATGTTTAACTTATGATATTTTATTAGTTATGCAATAGAATGAAATGGATCCATTTTACACAATTGCCAAATGGTAACCGAACGGTAGACGCAATACGAGTCTAATGTAAAATGACAAAAGTGATAAATGTCCGCGCCCCAGATTTTATCGAAAGACACTCGTAGAAATGTTCAGCAGCTCGACAATGACAATCTCGGATCGCATAATTCTAAGATTAAAATTATTGCCTCATTCTCCTCCGAATTTCATAGAATCTCTTGGAACGAGACTGTAATGAGGTGAACGAATGAAAACGTTTTTGATGTCAGTTTCGGTGATATTCGACGTAATATAGAGATTGCTATATTATCAAGTTATGTCGTTAAAACTTAGCGCTTGGAATGTTTGTGGATTCGAATGATTTCGTGGCGTGGAGTTGTAAAATCATTTACTTATATATATGACCAGCTGTACCCGCAACTTCGTCCGCGTAGAATTAAATAAAAAGTTAATCATTTTTATTTTTATTATCATTTTTTTCTAAAATAAAAGTAGCCTAAGTTACTCCTTATTACATCAGCTACCTGCCAATAAAAGTCCCGTCAAAATCGGTCCAGCCATTTCAGAGATTAGCCGGAACAAACAGACAGACGGACAGACAGACAGACAGACAGACAGACAAAAATTGTAAAAAATGTTATTTCGGTGTATGTACCGTATATATATTCATATGCATGTAGTAAAAAGCGGTTATTTCAATATTAAAAACAGACACTCCAATTTTATTTATATGTATAGATGTATAGATTATCATTTTCTCTAAAATACAAGTAGCCTAAGTTACTCCTTATTACATCAGCTACCTGCCAATAAAAGTCCCGTCAAAATCGGTCCAGCCATTTCAGAGATTAGCCGGAACAAACAGACAGACGGACAGACAGACAGACAGACAGACAAAAATTGTAAAAAAAATTATTTCGGTGTATGTACCGTATATATAATCATATGCATGTAGTAAAAAGCGGTTATTTCAATATTAAAAACAGACACTCCAATTTTATTTATATGTATAGATAATACTGTTTCAGGGTTGGTTGGTAACAATACAGTAAAAGTTATAAGGGTTATCAAGCTGCCATTTTCGATTACTTTTAAATTAAAATACATTTGGTCGAAATATTAGGTATAGTCTGTACACACTGAAACCACTTTTATAATGGTCGACACTAGCCACTTATAATTCAAGTTATCAAATACTCTCTCTGACTGTTACTTTTTTTAATAATATTTGGTATGAGCTTGAACTCCAAGGAACCTACATGAGCTATTAAATGTTAACTTAACACCTGAACCCATTAACACGTGGGCAAACCTGTGAGTAAAAACTAGTATATAATAAAAAATCGATGTCACTTCTCATCTAAATCGAAGTTTAATTTAGGATAAAAGCTTAGATCATGCTGGACTATTTTTAGATATTCATTTCAATTACTATGTAAGATTTTCGTTCAAAGCAGTTTTCTTGTGATAAATTCATGTTATGTGCTCGGTGTAAATCTTTGTACAAATTACTCGGGTTGGGCCCATTTATTAATTATGTTGTAAAACAGAAATAATATACGGTTAGAAAAGTAGTGAGCCAGTGTAAATTTAGACATCATAACATCTTAAGTAGCAACATGCTACTGCTACATGGTGTAATATTAGCGACGTATTTAATGATTAATGTTTTATAACCAGCCATTGTTTTAATGGGCTGATATGAACCCCATAGATCATGTGTTCTATTTGCTCGTTTGATAACTAAAGTTAATAAAAAAAAATTGAGTTTAGAAACTTGTACTTACGAAGATGGAATGCAATGCCCGCAAAAACTGTGCTAATTTATATCGTTAATACTGAAAAAAATACTTACTCATCAACTATTAGAAACTTGTCGCCTTCAGATGACAGGCAACGGCCCTTGTTGGAAAGGATGCCACCGTCGATCATGATCGGCTGGATGACGCCCGATTGAAACCACTTGCCCTGCCATCGCGTCGGGAACGCGCACCCTGGGAACAAAGATAAAATTTGTAGACAAATTGATAATTGTCATTGTTCCTAACCTCTTTAATATAGCACATATATTATTTAACTTAACTAAATAAGACAATTACTGAATACAAAGGCGAACTTATCTCAATACGGGCTCTCTTTCAGTTACCGAGACATTTGAGATACTGAGACAAGAGAGTAGTTAAACATTCGTGCAAAAACTATTGAGAATTTTATATCATCACCTGACTGTGATCTGTGCAGTTAAATAGTTGTAAGACGGAATAACTAATTCAATCCAATTTATGTAAATAAAAATACATATTACATTCATTAAGGAGGATTATTACTCATTAATATTTATTCAAGTATAATAATAAAATTTTATTAGCAAATGAATATGTGAAATTAATAAACATTACCTAACGCAATTAAGCCTTAGCTACCATGAGCTTAGAAATAACACAGCCTATTTGTAGGCAGTATTTCTAATCGTTAAAATGGTTTTAATGTAATGAAAATATTAAAAATTCATTCGTTCGTCTTTTTTTTTCTTTTTTTTTTGCGTAGGTTTTTTACTAAACTGTAAACTTTTTGTTTTCGTTATTTGACTCAATCGACTACGGTTACAGTTAAAGCTAGTCATTTTAAACTTTAAAAAAAGGTAATACATTAGTTTTCAGGATTAAGATTGTGAGGTTGTTTAACAAGCCGATATAATATTATATCGTATTACACAAATACAAACAAGGTAAGGAAATAAGTAGACCGTAATTAAATTTGGTCGAACGTCCTATTTTTATAATATCGACGACAACGTTTTAATATAGATATCTGAAAATATAAAGCAATTTTTGGGGAATAATTATGCCAACAACGGGACATACATATTAAAATCAGTTATGAAAATTATCTTTCTCGTATTTATTATTCCAAGTTTTCCTTTATAACAAATATGTGTGTTAATTTTGGCGATGTTGTTTTTTTTTGTTAATTGTATTTTTTGCAAGTTTGACTGAGTTTAATGGATTTATATTTTATGATTGCTAAATTAGTTCATTTTTTTATGGAAAAGGTAAGCGGACGAGCATATACTTGTCGAGCGGACGAGCGGCGACTTGATGGTAAATAGTCACCAACGTCCATAGACAATGGCATTGTAAGAAATGTTGACCATCGCTTACATCGCCAATGCGCCGCCAACCTCACCCTTCAAACCGGAACACAACTATACAAAGTACTGCTGTTTTACGGTAGAATATCTGATGAGTGGGCGGTACCAGTCGAGTTGTGCGAGCTCTACCACCGATTGAAATACTAGATGTATTGATAAGCGAATCGTAATGTGAAATTAATGGCTGGCTGAATAAATGGGATATAGACAAACAAATGATACCATTATTAGATACTACATACATAACTTATTATAATATGTATACAGTTACATATTACAAGGAACTTACTTATTAATTAATTTAGGTTAGGTAAGGTAAGGTTATGTTATTGATCGTCTATTAACATAACCTTACCTTACCGGTAGGGTGATGTAACAAGTCATAGAGCGAACCTAGTTACCACTAGCGAACCGTGAAGGGTGGCACTGGCAAAAAAGGATAATGATGATGATGTAGAAAAATATTGATTCATTTTTAGGTTATTTTAAGTTCTAATTATTCATAGTGATAATACTATTAAAGTGAAATAATATAATATCTATTAAATAAAAAAATAATAAATGAATTCGTATACCATGACAATGAATAAATAGGTTAATTTGAATGTTAATAGGAATATTGTAAACGTATTGCCGTCAGAGACGGTCCGTTTACCGCACAATGCGCGCCCGATTGCCCCTTACAGCCGGATGAATGGAAACGACTCCGACGATGCTAACTATCTAACTAGGACAATTGGGTATCAATTGCATGTTCCCATTTCGTAAAAACTTATAGAATTTTTAATTAAGTATAAATAGCTGTAAATCTATATTTGATAAAAATAAATAACGACCTTTTTATTCATAGACGTTATGTAAAGTTGTTTTCCGTAGACAATTATTTGTCTCTTTCTTTTGTATGTAAAACTATCATGATAGAAAAAGACAATTTTGCGCAAGTTAATCAAAAAATTAAGAAAGTAATATGGTTTTATAATAGTTAGTTGCATTTATATATAACAATAAAGTATTATTATTATTTAGTAAAAATTTCGATTAAGACGTGGTAACCCAATAAAATCCATTAATGCATAATGCACCGCATTACAGAATGCAGATGCAGGATTTTTGACCAAACTGAAAAATTTATTAATTTTATTTTATTAATTTAGTTTTTTTGGATCTCACGCTTCTCCAGAAAATTTAGAAAGCGTTTTTTTCCATTAAGCAAGATCTAAAGATGCCATCTCTCTATAATGGATTAAGAATTTTCCATACAATACTGAAGTACAGAACCGTTTTCTTTTAAACTGGGATAATTCAAACGCTATTCAAAGCTTCATAGAATATGAATACAAAATACATAAAATAATTAACATTTTAATTTTTTATCGTCGTGTAATGTTTTGCTTCTTTAAAAAAATGTCTTAATTTAATAAATAAAAATGGAACAAATTAAATCTTGAAATGAAGTTCACCAATATTAACATAATATCTTCTTCTTCTTCGCTTCGCTTAACCATCGCTTACATCGCCAATGCGCAACCAACCTTGGGAACTAAGAAGTTACGTCCCTCGTGCCTGTAATTACACTGGCTCACTCACCCTTCAAACCGGAACACAACAATAGCAAGTATTGCTGTTTTGCGGTAGAATGTCTGATGAGTGGGTGGTACCTACCCAGACGAGCTTGTACTAAGCCTGACCACCAAGTAAAGTATTTAAGCAACCCATTCTGATGAGCATGAGTAAACCTTTCTGACGAAAAAACAATTGTCTTGAAACAATTTCACTTGTGATTTGCATTCTTATTTAATATGCCTAATACATTTAAATTTATTTTTCTAAGCTATTATTACTTATATTTTAATAATATTTATAAAGTTAAGTTTATTTCCGAAAACTGTTTTATACGACTGTTGGGTTTTAAATTTCGTCGTGAATTGGTTAAAAAAAGGCAAAATAGGGGCAACAAATATCACATCATCCGGTTCAGGTCAGCGTAGATGTATTTTACTGTGAGGCACATCACACCTTATCATTTTAAAGTAAATAAAAACGATTTGACTATTAGGGTAGTCCTGTCTGACACCAATCCCTGCTGCATTTATTTGTGAGTTTCCATCGATCGATCGATTTATGGTGATAGATAATTTTAACCAAATTCTCCTAGTCGATTATTACAATACAAAAGAGCATAGATAGGCCTATTTCTATAGTCATTAGTTACAATTCCTATAAGATGGATTTCAGAGTCCCTGACTTATATTTTCTACTTGATTATAACCTATGGCAAGTAATTTTCAAAAGCGGTAGTTATTTTCAAAAGCGGCGCCTACTGATTTTTATTCAGTTGTATACGCACATTGCAGGAGTTTTGCTGCATTTTATGCAGTACTATTAAAGTTTTCATAGCGGTTGTATTTCTTATTTATTTATTTTAGAAACTACAGTGATTTGGTTAAGACTATATGCCGTACGTTTATTTTATATGCCTCTATAGTTTAAGGTCTAGACTTTAATATTAATGTTGTATGTGATATTTTCGTATGATTCATGCGTTCTAATTTGTCTAGGACATAATCAGGTAAAATAATATAGGTTTACTTTTTGATAGTAAAGACTAGGCAACTAATTTTATCTATAGTCTATACCACGAATATACTCGGATTTTTTTTTATTAACAGCACTACCCTCTTGTGAAATATGTATAGGCGTGAACTCTCTCTTGTGTCGGTTTGGCATCTCCTCGGATTGTGAGACTGAGGGAGTAAATAGTATATTTCTTTCGCTCTTACTATTCTCCGTTGACAATTCGTCTTGACCGAAATTGGTCAGGAGACAATCATAATTACAGAATATTTCTTGTGACGGTCGGTCGGCTAGGCGGACATCACCAGACACCTTTGCTATACTAGGCAAATAACTTATACGATATTTTGACAAGACACACTATCAACACAGCCCAAACGAATGCGTTTAGAAGTGAAGTTTAAATTTGGAACATGAAAATCGAAATGAATGGAAAGGATTTTTAAATTTCAACTTTTGAAATTAGCATGGAAAATGTGAGAGGTAACTTTATATATGATATGATATGAATATATGAATTATAACCATACGAAGTATACTGGGAGTATTAGTTAGTATATGATATAAATTGAATAATATCTATATAACGATGTGATGTAGACTGAGAACTATACCTTTAATAGTCACATTGTACTGTGATTACCGTCAGACCGACATGACGATTACCGCACAATGCATGTTCAATTCTCCCTTGCGAGTGAATGGAATGCTGACGTGGCTATTGAATGGTTTAATATCAATTACACGATACGGTATCTGTTTAAACACATTTAGAACTTTTCACATTGCGTTAATATTTTATCTATGCTGTTTGGTTATCGTTTTTATTAAATTTTTGGTTAAATAGTTATAATTTATTGAAAAACCATTGGAAAATATTATATTTACATTGAAAACGCTTAAATTATTATATAAAGGTTAATTGTTATTGCTCCGTTGCGTGATATTAGTTTATAGCTTTGCTCAATGGGATATCTAACGCAACAATTCCGTAACAAATTCTTCACCTTTATATAAAAATTATACATTACAATTTGTTTACAATAAAATTTGATAGTTTAATATAAATTCAAATTTGGAATACGATAGTAAACTGCTTTATTTTTATATACGTTCGATGTGTGCACCACACTCACATGCGCATCACTCAGTGCATTGTCGATGGTAGTCTGTCTTAAGCCTCTTACTATTCCTATGTTTTCGTTAAATACACGTCTCTCTTCCTACAATCGGTATAACTATTGATACCAATTCACATATGTGGACTGCTAATGCTGTATAATTGTAAAATATTCTCGAGTAACTTTTTTACTTGTCAATTCTTTTTGTTTTGTTGATGTCAAATTTTATTATACAGATTAATTTCAATTTCTCTAGTGGCTTCCGTGTATACACAAGCCTCTAACGGTACTTTAAGGTTATCGGTTCGGAGTGAAGACCGAGAAGGACCGGCAAGAATATTATAAACGACAATTGTCACTTTTTACGACAATTAAATTGCATATCTATATTAATTATCTTACGTGAATCATAATTCAAAATACTTTATTCAATATTGAAGTATTACACTTACTTATTGATTGTTAAACTGGAAACTACTACCGGTTCGGAAAAGAAACACCCAGCCCTGAGAAGAACCGGCGAAAGAAGCTCAGCAATCAAATGGCAAAATGTTCGCATCAATAATAATAAAATTCTGCAAGTAAGTTCATACTTACTTGATTCATTGTCATCAATGAATTATTAATAAAATAGCGATGATTGGGTTTTTTAATAGGTTTCAAACGATCAGTAGTCTCGCCAGATGGAAAGTGGATGGAAAGTGTTTGGACCGCCCATTG
The DNA here is from genome assembly GCA_963151315.1 of Nymphalis c-album. NCBI lineage: Eukaryota > Metazoa > Arthropoda > Insecta > Lepidoptera > Nymphalidae > Nymphalis > Nymphalis c-album. The sequence continues at coordinate 10,321,578 of OY720591.1, read as the reverse complement.
ATGATTGAAGGGTTTGCAGGCGCGTTGCCGGCCTTTGGGGACTAAGTAGGTTCTTTTCTTGATGGTTCCTGAGCCATATCGGTTCAGAAAACCGAAAGTCGTTTTCATAGTGATTTTGCGACGAAGGAAATGTCTTAAAAATCGCGTTGTAGTGAATATCCTTACATCAAGGGGCTTAATTTGGAATTCTGTCTCAATATCTGATGGTGAAATTCCAAAGAGAACAATACAAGATTTTTTTAATTTTTTATTGTATAGGTAGGTGGACGAGCATATGGGCCACCTGATCGTAAGTGGTCACCAACGCCCATAGACATTGGCATTGAAAGACATGTTAACCATCGCTTACATCGCCAATGCGCCACCAACCTTGGGAACTAAGATGTTATGTACCTTGTGACTGTAATTACACTGGCTCACTCACCCTTCAAACCGGAACACAACAGTACGAAGTACTGTTGTTTTGCGGTAGAATATCTGATGAGTGGGTGGTAGGTACCTACCCAGAAAAGCTTGCACAAATTCCTACCACCACTGAAGGTGACTTACCATCAGGAATTTAATAGCTTGCCATCCCAAAGCAATTATTCTGCATATGCATATACGTGTGCTTATTAACAAATTGTTTATTTCAAAGCTCAAACAAAAGTGGTTTTAAATTTAATAAAGTCAGACACGCCTCGAACCGTGAGTTAAAACTTACATTAGATTATTGATAACGCTTTTATGGTCTATATAAACGCGAACAGTAAAAACCGACTAAATGAGAAATATACGTGTTACATACAGTTATATAATACGCAGAGCATATTTAATTTGTCGGTGTTATGTTAATTACTTAATTTTTGTCGAGTCAGGTAAACTTGTTGATTTATTCATCAATGGTCGAAATTCAAATAAAATCGGTAGGTGGTAAACGTTAATTCATACTCCAATATTTTTCAAATTAATATAAGAATATTTATGTAATTAAAGTTGTATATTTACGTTACCTATACTTTTTAAAATTATTTATTGAAATGAAATTATTATAAAATTTTCAAACAATGATAACAATTACAACTAAGTCGTAGTTATTTCGTTTTCGAATATCTCAGCTGGTTGAGTTTTGTGAAACTAATGGCAAATTATTAGTTATTTTTTTATTATAGTTATTTTATGAGTATTTGACTTATAAATAAAACATAAGTTGAATAGATGCAAAATTCAGTTTAATTACAAAATCGGTTGAAATCCGGTTAAGTCCTTCATGTGCTTAATTTGTTATTCATTCGATGTCATCAGAAAACCTGCATGAGTCGCATGATATTTTGACACATGTTTATCGATCTACCTAAAATGAGGTTGTGTGATGGATGTCGCTCCAAATCTTGAGTGGAAAGGACGCTGTCCTTCCCAGAAGTAGAACATTTGCAAGCAAAAAAATAAATTCGTAACCTTTATTAAGCCCGGTTTTATTTTCATAATATCTCTTAAAGGTCAGTTTTTGTAAAGACAACAGACTAACCTAGTCACAGATTGCTTTATTTTATTACTAAAATTTAATTAAATAAAATATTAAATTTAAGAAAAACATATTCGAGTTTAAATAGGATGCGGTCATAAAATATATCCCCGACATGATTATGTTTACTTTCATAAAAACTTTTCATTTTATATAATCCGGGTTTATTGTTTGGGTTTGTATTACTTCGGAAAGGCCGTTGGCGCTTGCAGTATATTTTATCTAGTTAACTTGGAACATCGCCAAGGCAAGTTGAATTTCGCTAACTAGAAAAGAATTAGATTTTTTAATAAAACATAAGTTTTTAAATATAAATACCGATAAGGCATTGCGAGTTAATTTTATAGTGAGGGCTCGAATTGATTTATTTATTTACTAATATTATAAATACGAATGTAACTCTGTCTGTCTGTTACGCATTTTGAACTAAACCACGAAACCGATTTTGATGAAGCAATCTTGAACTTTAAGGAAGAATAATATAGCCTTTTTATACATGTGATCGAAACCGCGGGCAAACACTAGTGATTCTTATATATTCTTTTCAGTATTTTTAAAACAAGGCAGTGTCATTTTTTTTTATTAAAGACATCGTTATATTAGATTTCAAAAACTAAATCTTTCATTTGGGAAAAACTATAAACATTGTTTTAACGAATAGAGTTAAATTTCAAGAAACGAATATAAAAACTAAAAACAGAAAAGTATTTTAAAACATACCAAACAATTCTTCAACTAGCTCTTCACAAACTTCTATTTGTACAAAACATTAGAATAATCATTGATATTTTCAATTTAAAAAAAAACTCATTGATGTGTACATGAATTATGTTTAAGTATGGTCTAAAATACAAAATAAAAATCTTATGCGAATGGGAAAAATATATATAAATGCTTATTTAAAAAAGGATTCTAAAAGTCGGTAGTTATATATAAATATAAATTGCAATTATGTTAACATACGACACCTAGTTGAAGGTTATGATTTTATAACATCATCACATTTTCTTAACGCTATTTTGTTCCCTAATTAGCATAGTATAGCAGTTGCTCGTAAGCTGCGTGCTTTATTAATTTCTTGCATTTATTTTGAAACAGTTATACTTGGAGGTAGGGCTTTGTGCAAGTCCGCCTGAGTAGGTTATCAATCACTCATCACTTATTCTATTGCAAAACATCAACACTTTTGTTTTGTGTGCTGGTTGAAGCTTGACCGAGTCAGTGTAACCATAGATACAAGGGACATTATATCATAGTTCTCAAGTTTAGTGTCGCTTTGACTTTATAAGGAATAATAATTGTTATTTATAATTATCATAAATTCTTATCATAGCTTTACAAAGTGTCTTATTTAAAATGTAGTTTAGTAACGACTTAAGTTGTAGCCGGTAGCTGTAACTGATAAAATCCATTTTCCAGGGAAAAAGTTGGTACAACTTAAGGCAGGATATTAATTGACACGATGTGATGGGTTTTGTTTTAATTTTCAGTAATCTGAAACTCAACGTAGAAGGTACTACAGATATGCCACCTACCCAACGTAGAAAAGTCGTAATAAAAAAATATATTTCTCAGTATTACATATAAATGTACATTCTATTTAGATAATTAAAAAGCATCCGCCATGTTTTTGAATGCAAGCCAGCATTTGATAGGCTTTTAGAGATGTTACCGCATTGCCAACTGCATAGGTAAATTAGGTTAGAATACCTACGTACGATGTATCATATAAGGTGGCCCATTTTTGAATTTATGTCGAGAACTCGCGCTGTGACTTATACGTCCTGCGAGAGATGAATTCTTCTTGAATCTTTTCGGTTATGAAATAAAATATTGTAAGCATATGCCGTAAACATTTACTCGTTTTAAATAACGTCTTATTTCGTTTTTATCTTAGGAAAATAGTTGAATAATTGGGTCATCTGGTGTTACGTGGACACCGAATAAATAGACCCAGCCATCGTAAAATATATATCCACTTTTTATACAAAGCGCAATCACAGGCTCTTGATTCTTATGTTCATTGTAAATGTTAATTAAAATGGTGATTCACCATTCGAATCGGAAACTAGAAACAAAATATATTGGCTGCTAAACCAGTGGTAGATGAAGGTGTTAAAAGGTAATCCGACAAAATTGACAAGACTATAATAAGTTGGTACAACTCATGTATTAAGTAAATAATTTATTAAAAATGTAACAATTTAAATTGAGGACTTATGTACAAAATTAAAAATAACTACTATACAAATCAAGACCGCGTGGAATGGTGGCGATGCAGCATTTCCCCGTTGAATTGCAATTTCAATTTCTAGATGAATAATGAAGTTTTCCTGTCACCAGTTGAGACAATAAGGCGGTCTGTTATTTCGTTTAAATTTTCTTGCCTTTCTGAAGATAGTCTTTCTATAAATGATGAGTACGTAACATCACATTTTGTCAAGATACGAGTCGCAAATTTGTTTTTCACAGGTACTTATGCCATAAATATGCACTAGCTGATTTTTTTAGGTCTGTACTGACAATCATATTTTATATTTAAATGTAAATTAAATAAAATAATAAAACGCACTTGTTTGTCAATTGTATTGTTAATGAAACTTAATTCTTGGTGATGATATTTGAAACGTTAGTAGTTCAATCATATACGGGTACTCTTTAGGTAACGGGTACTTTTTTCGGCGATGGCATGATGTACGAGTCGAACCACGATAGTACTACGATCCGACAATCAGGCTTAAAAACTATCCTGTAAATACCTCCTGCGTGAATATTGATCGAATACTGAAACGTCATTCAAATATTAAGTGGGACTTAATTATTTGGAACGCCATTAATTTCAAATTTAGTATGCGAAATTTTAAATGAACGGCGTCCCAAATAATTAAGTTCCACTTCATATTTGAATGACGTTTCAGTATTCGGCCGTTAGAGACAGAAACATAACGCTCTACTAGGATAACCTATATTAATCTAATATGTAGTTGTATTATTTTTAAATTAATTTGGCAACTTCTCCAATAATGAAGTAAAAGCTGTTAAAGCTGTACCTAAAGATCATAATAAAAATTTCGTAATAAGATTCAAATTTTACTCAACGAGTTTTCGTCATAATAAAGTCGAAGTTATATTTATAATAGACATGGTATTTGAAACTACAGTGAGAAATAGTCACAAAATCATTTTTACAATAAAGATAATTGTAATATTCAATGAGCTGGGATTGAACCTGGGAAAGTTGAATGTATGAGAATGACATCTCTCAACGATAAGTCACGTGGTCATTCTCATACAATTTTTAGTTTTCTATTAGCGTTTACAATTGTAGAATATCAACTTGGCTACGGTCTCGCGTATCTATAAACGATATGTGAGTAATATTTAAGAGATGATTAATCACAAATAATGATTCACTTATAAATTGTATATGCAAATAACGCACATCTACCGAAGACAATGCAAAGATGAAAAAAATCAACGGAAACAGGACGCAATGATATGTATGTAGAATATATTCATATAAGAATTCATACACACGTTAAAAGATGGTAAGCTTAGCTTGGAATTGCTTATACAATAAATTAAACGAAGCTACTTTATAACGGTCATTTTCACGCCGAACTAATATCGAGTGACCAAATTGTAATCGAAATTAAGAAAGTGCATTCCAATGTTTATACTTTATATAAGATGTTCCACGCTATATACATTATACACCCAATAGAAAATATATAAAATATAGACAGCGCGATTCAGAAATGTGACATTATGAATGAGCGCCATCTATCGCTATCGGGTTGTAACATACGTCTTTATATAAAACTAGATGAAAATATTAACGAAATAGGGGCTAAAGTTTTTTATTTTTCGCAATTCATTGTCTAAGTGTGGTAGGGCCCTGTGAAAAAATCGTCCGGTTAGGTACCACTCATTCATAAGATATTCTACCGCCAAACAGTAATAAGTTTTGTCGTGTTTTACTTTGAACGGTGAGTGAGCCAGTTTAACTAAAGACACGCGGAACATGATCGCTTAGTTCCCAAGGCGGAATGCTATGTAAAGATGGTTAAATTTTTTTATTGTAGTACTTTCCAGTACTAGAGTAACAAATATTATTTGTAATGATACTTTCTATCAATCTGGTGAATCTACCAGTCTGCCTAAGTCAGGCAAAGTCACGAGAGGTAATGCAGAATCAATCCATTAAAGAAAAATAAATCAATTGAACCATTAAATTGATTTATAATGGCCAGTGACCTTCAGTAACAAATAATATACCTATTATTCATAATCATTTTTTATTCCGAACTTTTTAGAGATCAAAAGAAATCTTTATATTTTCATATTTATTAAAACGCTCATAATAATATTTTATCGTCGACAGTTAATGTTATCTTAATTTATAAATTTATTGTTGCTCTAATATACTTTCAATTTAATAAAGTGTTTTATTACTTGTTATCTAATTATGTAAGAAAATAATAACTCATTATTAGAGCAAGTCTTATTCCAAATAAAATTTTCTTGTAACCTGAGACTTATACTTATTTAATAATAGATTTTCTATGTATTTAATGAATTGCTGAAAAATAAAAGCACGTATTATAATGCTACATGACATTCTCTTCCATACACCGCAAGTGTTTAAATAAGAATGCGATCACTGCGAACAATAATGAGCCGTTTTGATTTGTAAGATTTGCGGTACTGTTAGCTACTAACGCGCCGCCAGTAAAGCCAAATATATCGCCAATGATCTGGTGATAATAGCACTATCTCTCTGATTTCAACACTACTGATTTCTACAATTTGTGGCAAAAACAAATATAAAGTAAATTTAATAATAAGTAAATTCACATAAAATATTTATACATACAGGTGTAGATAACCGTTTATTATTTTTTATACTTTGTATTTTTTTTATTGTATAGGTAGGACGAGCATATGGACGAGCGTATGGTAAGTGCTCACTAACGCCCATAGACATTGGCCATTGTAAGAAATGTTAATCATCACTTACATCGCCAATGCGCCACCAGCCTTGAGGACTAAGATGTTATGTGCCTTGTGCCTGTAATTACACTGGCTTATTTTATTTATTTATTTATTTAACACTTATTGCACAACATAGAGAAAAAGGAAAAAAAAACAAACATATAAGTAATAGGACACAAACAGAATGGCTTACTCACCCTTCAAACTAGAAAACAACAAAACAAAGTACTGCAGCAGTTATACGATAGAATATCTGATGAGTGGGCGGTACCTACTTATCCTGACGAGCTTGCTCAAAACTCTACCGAATGTGGAAATTATACTCAGCAAAGTTAATCCTTGTCCGTAATTCAAAAGCGGGTTAAGTTATCAAAATTAATTACTAAGTGAAGTATGATTTAACTCGTGTCGATACAATACAGGTACATAGATAAAATTAACGCAGAGCGCAGCAACTTCGCTAATTACTCGTCAAATTATACACGGGAAGCTTTACGTACATACCCTACTCTGTAATTAAAGTAATTTCGTGGAATTTGTAACAATTGTACATTATGCTAAAATGAACAGTCACAATTATTTTTTTTAAACTGTGTATTTTTATTGTTTATCAAATCTTAAGGAATTATGATGTTCTGACCGATATCCGCCTTGGTCGCTTTCTTCAAAGAATGCTGAACATTTACTCGATATATATTTGAGCTGTATTATAAAAGAAAACTGAAGTCAAAATAAACGTTAAATTACCTATAATTCACTTTCTACGACTTAAATCGTGTCGGGAGATGGAAACAGATGCAATTTAGGTAGAAGGTAATTTGTTTAAATGAATATGTACAAGAGTTACAAGAACGCTGTATTTTATTATGTAATCTCGGGCATTTTTACTTCGGGTATATTTTCATTTCTATTATCCATAATATAAAGGGATTTGTTTGTTTGTAACCGATAAACTTTGAAAGTACTGAACCGTTTATAATAATTATTTTACCATTAGGAATCAACTTTAACCCGAAGTGACTTAGGGTATTTATTATAGTAATTATAAGTTTCCAGCCTGAAATATCAGTAGTTGTAATGAAGGAAGCGCTATCGAGCTGCTTTATCCGCGTTCACGCATTAATGTACGTACATATGTACCCGTACAGCTACAAACTGAATTCCTTGCGGGAAAAGCCGCGGGCACAGCTAGAATTTAATAATGTAATATAAAAGTATTCAATTTCATTTAAATGGTGAACTAAGATATGTTCCATATTTAATTAACAAATATTAAAATAGATTTAACATCTATGTTTACTCTTTCCCTTTGTTGTGGTTCTACGGCGAAAAGGTTCTAAGTTTTAACTAAACTTAAAACTTTGGTCTTATTATATTAAGCATTGACGTGAAAATACTCGCCAATGTTGTAGCTTTTCTTCTGATGGACTCGTAATACATGGATGATGGCGGTAAAAATAAATTATACAGTTACGCTTTAAAAATAGACATTCATCACAGTAAATATTTTTAATATCTTTCCACTATTACACATAATCTAAGTACCTATTTAGTACGTACTTACTTTACTGAATTTTGTTGTGTTGCTTTATACCAACCCGACGGGGATGGTACCATCACATACCATGTGGTTTTATCACATACATACGGCCAAATAGCAATATATTCAGTATTCTTGTGATACAGATGGAAGGGTGATTTCGTCAGTGTATGTAAAAGTGACAATTTACCTTAATTCCTAAAATGTATGGCGCAAGGGCGATGTAAGGCATGGTTAATATTACTTACAGTGTCAGTGTGTGCTGTGGTTACCACTTACCATCCGGTGGCCCTATGACTGGTAAAAAGCAGCCAGCCTATATATTTTAAATGACAAAAAAAAGTAATATTTAGTGAATATAAAACGAACAGCATTCGTTTCTTCAAATGTCCTTCAATAAACTATCCTAATAGTAAGCACAGAAGTTAGTTTTAATATTTCTTCTATTCCCTTCTTGAATCGATCTGAACGATATATTCGAGAGATTGAGCCCTGAATTGAAATTGATGATGGCAGTTGTTACGAACACCTGACACGGTCGCCATTTGCTTTAATTTTTATAGTAGTCATTTGTTATGTTTACGCGTAGATGTTACGAGTTCTGTAACTGCTCTTGTTTTTTTTTATAAGTACCTAAGTTAGGTCTTAAGAATTATGGCTGATTTCTGATTCTGATTAAGAATTAAGGCTGCCAAATCGGAAGACTAACATTTATACACAATATTGTTAAATATTGGGATTTTAGCCTTTATTGGGAGAAATATGTTTGTAAAACACTGGTGTCAATTAATTTAAGCGTCAATTTAAACGGAGAGTATGATTCTTTCATGGAACAGAAAAACTTTATATTGAAGAGAAAAAATTGTACTGCCTTTTTTGCGCCTACGAAATTTGAGATTTGATATATTTAAAGTTTATATGTTAAAAGGAGGTCAGAAATATAAAATGTATATATTATATGTGTAACAAATCCACTATAAAAAATAAATTAAAACATTAAAGGCCTAACTTATAAACATTGCTTGGGGGTTAGTTAAGCATTGCCATCGCTCTTTCTGACATTAGATACAAAAAAGTTATGTAATTAAACATACCTATACTTCTATAGTATAATCTTAAATGTATTTTTATTAGTAATTTTATCCATTAAATTTCGTCTATTGGGCGACTATTATTAATTAAACACTAAGGAACACGGGCGAAAGTATATTTATAGGAAAATAAAAAAAAGTAACCACAAAACCGATTCAGAAGATAAAGCGGCATTTTACCAGTACGACCCTCGTCTTGATGTATTCGCCTACTTCGCATAAAAAATCGTAAGCGTTACTCCTAAGTGATGCGATTTTCTGTTTACACTCGCTTTCAAGATTTCTGTTCTACAGTTTGTATGATAATACGTTCACTACGAATGCGTCAATATGGGCTACAATTTTGAAAATGAAATAGTATATTTTTTCATACAAATAGCCCTTTTATTATCCAACTACGATATAGCAGTGAGATGTTCTTAAGTGCCGCGCAATTTTTACGTAAGAGAGTTTTGTAGCAAGCAGTACTTGCACTAGTATGTGCTGTTTATAATAAAATCTACAAGTATATTTATTTATAAACTGTGTAGTATAGTGTCACGTACCCTATGTCTTTTCCTGTATCCCAACGACAATGCGTATACAATTTCATGATGATGATGTAGTAAGGATGTAGAGCGTAACATACAAACTTCCAAGCAATGGCGTAGTTCAAGCTCGTCTGGGTAGGTAGGCACCACCCACTCTTTAGATATTCTACCGCATAACAGCAGTACTTGGTATTTTTGTATTCCTGTTTGTGGGGTGAGAGACATATCTTACAATGCAAATGTCTATGGGCATTGGTGACCACTTACAAAAAAAAGCTTTTCTGTAAGAGCACATTAGAAACTCATGGCTGAGCAAAATTAGCTATAATTATTGAAATAAATATATACATAATATGATATTAAAGCGACTTATATAAGCAAATTAAATTTTCATTATTGAAACATGATTTAAAAAATAACGTAAAACAAATATGAGATGAGAGATAAATTTTAATATAATAATTGTTTTTCGATGTGGCATTAAATTTAATTGGCACAAGCCTGTCGGTAGGCATAAAGGCCTTTATTGCAAACGTTGGTATTCTCTAATTGACCAATTGCCTTCATCTTATCTGACATAAAAATCTCAATAAATTCGATACACTATGTAAATTATCCCCCAATATCTCAACCATATGACAAGTTAATAGTTTCAAAGTAGAATCTTCGTAGATGATTGTAGTAATAAATAAATTGTATACCACCTACACGACTAGGAGTTATAAATTTCAAGTAACCTATACTTAACCCTGTAATGGACGCGTAAATAAATAGCATCCAGAGCATTGGTTAGGGCTGGTACAGATTCAATGATAATAATTTAAAAATAAAATGTCAACGATTATTTCTCTCGTTCTGTCAAAATCGATATGACATTCAAAAGAAGAAGACAGCATTGTTCAGCTAATCATTTCTAAACAATATTTAAAATATAATATAATATATTTTTATAGTATAGGTAGGAGCAAGAGGTGATGGTATGTGGTCCGACAACCAACGCCCATAGCCATAGACAGTGGCATTGTACATTTCTTTAAAAAAAACATAGCTAATGCGTCACCACCTTTGGGAACTAAGATGTTCTGTCCCTTGTACCTGTATTTACACTGGCTCAATCACCCTTCAAACCGGAACACAACAATACCAAGTACTGCTGTTTTGCGGTAGAACATCTGATGAGTGATAGTGATAGTTTCTCCCCTGCATGCCTTTTTAATTAATTTCTTCTATAAATATAAATATTTTATAAAGTAGGTACAATTATTTGTACTGGCAGCCCTAGGGTTATAGATTATTAATATTTTCTGTTGGTAGCGATACGTGATTCAGAGGTCGAAGCTCTATAAGACGTGTCTGACTAATACCTTTAGCCGGTCCAACAGACCCAAACGGAAATTGATAGTGTTATTTAATTTTGATTATTATGTAAATTTTATTATTTTGAGTCGGATAACTTGTCAGCATTAAAAGCAAAGGTCCTAAACAAATAACAATTGTTTGGCAACCCTTAATCATACGTTATTTGAATATTCTATCCATTTAGATCATATATATATACTATATGTATTATAAACAGGTGTATTTTCATTACATTGTTGTATGTTTTGTGACAAATTATTACTTGTTCTGTCTGTGTGTGTTTGTTTTATTGCCTACATATAAACAAATTAAAAAAAGACAACAAATAAATAATTAATTTTATAAGTGAAGCACATCCCGTCTCTGTAGGTGTCGTATATACTACGAAGTACATTCTATTGGTATGCTTTCGTTTGAATCAGGCTAATTACTGAACGCAGATCCTGGTCCTCGAAGTCGGATGAGACCTCTGCCTGCGAGTATTGATGGCGATGTTCCGCGGAGAATCGGCGTAGCCACGGCTTTAGGCATAGCTTCCTTCTGTGAGACCGTCATGGTCCAGAAGTAGCCTCATTGATATGTGCCGAAGACGGTCATCGCAGTCGTTTTTTTGTAATTAAATTTTAATGTGTGGGATTCCCCTTTCTGACGGTTGCCGCTGCGTAAAAACAACATTTACAGTTGCAAATTGCAGACACAAGAGCTTAATAAATAGAAGAGTTAACGTAATTAATACCGTACGTATTTACATTTTAGTAGTTGTTTTCTCAAACAAATATTGTTTAGAATAAGTTAAAAAAAATCTCATATGTTTTCAATTTACGTCTGCAAAGTTAAACATAACACCGATATAACCTAAGCAAACAGTAAATAATTTTAAACTCTCTCACCAGACCTGTATTATTAATATTATCGGTCAATAGTTGTACGTGACGGTTGTAAGTCGAAACGTGCTTGAACGTTGCTTTTTGCCTAGAAATCGACATGAGTTGAATATTTATAATGCTTTTATCTAATGATGTACTTTAAAAATACATGGATTAATATCTTATTTATGAATGTATGTAATATTTTACAGGAACGTAAATGTAAATATAGTTAAACATCTACCTACAGGCACTTTATTCTTGTAGTAGCTGCCCGTCTTGACTTCTTACGGGATACGAAAAAATTACGTTGCAGAGGATTTGCGTGAAATTCCGTTCTTAATACGTTGTGAAAGAAGTAACAATGCTAAATTTTAATTGAATCGTATCTATACTTTCGGAGATTGCTGTATGAGACAGAGGTATTTCGCTTATTCATATAATTCTTGAAAAAATTCATTCATTTCATTCATTCATTCTTGAAAATCTTGTCGCTTACTAGCGCTTTATTTATAGTCGTACTAGTTGTGTCAATATAAAGATATGTTATAAGTAGGACAGGCAATTGGCCACCTGATGTTAAGTGGTCACCGCATTGACATTAGCGATGTAAGAAATATTAACCATTTCCTACATCGCCAATGCGCCACCAATCATGAAAACGTAGTGTTATGTCTCTTGAGCCTGTAGTTACACTGGCTCAGTCATTTTTCAAACCGCAACGCAATAGTATTAAGTATTGATGTTTAGCGGTAGGATATGGATCTGGGTACCTAACCCAGATTCATCAGATATCCTACCGATTACCGATTTATCCCATACTGGTTTATACAACGCCCTACCACATAGGAAATGGTCTCCACTAAAATTAGTTAGCAGCACAAACAAATGTAAGCTAACGATCGCGAATTAAAATCCGAGCTTGTTAATTTTGCAATACAGTACAAAGAAAATGTCACGAGAAAATTCGCGTGTCTAGAAAATTCTCGCGAAAAATCACCGTTGTAGAGCTTAAATCCTAACTTAACATTAAAAAGGGCTTTTGTATTAAGTACTTATACATATTTACTAGTCCTTATTTAATAGTATGTATTATTATATGAAGGTCTTATAACTGAATGTACAAGTTCAGCCAACAGAAACTTGAATCTATGAACTTATTTGAATTTACAACTAACAACAATACTTAATTGTTGTGTTCCGGTTGCAAGGGTGGATGACAAAAGGCTGAAAATAAAAAAAAGAACTATTCCGTATTCTGTGCTAATGTTTCGATCACTCTAGAGTTCAATTCTGCGTAATTCAGAGAACATATTCATTTATGTCACGTTAAATTTAACAAGTTCATTAAGTAAAAGTAACAGCTTGTTAATGTCCCACTAGCTAAGGCTTCTCCTTTTTTGAGATTTTGGAGCTTATTCCACCACGCTGCTCCAATGCGGGTCCGAAAGAAGTTCATGATTTTTACGATTAAATTACGAAAATATAAATGAATACTTTCAATAGTTTCAAATAATGTTTTGATTCTATTATTGTTAATGTCTAGCATTAATATATTTTCGCATCGCTATCGCCTTCTCCCAATATATAAAGCCATTATAAAACGGGCAATATCGAGGCATCGATGACTATACACGAAAATCGTTTTAACCCAATGCTATCGTTGTGGTCACCGGTGCGTCCACTTCGCTGACAACGTTTGTTCGTTGATGGCTAATTGTACGTATTTTCGAATGTCTGGCCTGTAAGTCTGAAAGGAATTTTGTGTCTTTATTAGAGTGTAGAATAGAATGATACAGCTTCGATAACTTTCATCATTAGTTTTCCTTTGTCGCATTTAATTGACACCGTTGCAGTGTATGAACCATGTACTATAGGGAATTTCCAATAGCAGCTCTAATACCAACATTCTTTGCTAGTTTTTCCTGATTTGTTGGTTCTTACGATAGCCCTGGTTGTCTCGCTTACGGGTTTAAATGGATGCGTTTACCTAAAATCGTTCATCAGTTTATTTATTGATTGGTAATTTTCAAATATCCTGGGAGCTTTATTTGATTATCGAGTTCAAATATACCCTTGTTATTAATTTTGACGTATATATTATGTATGTTTTTGTAATTTTTGCAATAGTAAGTAAGTTTCCTAATAGAAGGGATGGTTTTCAGTTAATAAGTGTTTGTTTCAAGTAAACATGTATTGTATCAGATAGTAATATCGAGCGACCGCAATATTAGTATCACAATGTTGTTGCAAAAACATACAATAACGAAAAAGTTCTTTTACTAATAATTACTTAAAGATATAGATCAATTTTCAGATCTAATATCTGAGTGATAAGGTTGAAAATACGCGGTGATATTTCCAATATATGACAATAGCAGCTGTCTGTCAGCACTAATATCCTAAAGCCGAACAAATCGCTTGCCGCCCTCAAATAAACCGAAGTGACGAGGAAATGTTTATTTAGCTCCACTGATTTATGTTACCCTAGTAATCTCGTATTTGTTTATGAAAATAAAACTTACGTTAATTATTTTATTTATCATGAAACAGTATGAGGCTTTATTCATCATTCATAGACTTTTGAATTTAACAATAAATCAATTTACACCCAAGTCTGAATATTTAAATTCTATCTAAAAGAAAGTGTCAACATACCGTATATATATATATATATATATGTGGTGATATATATATATATATATATATATATGTGGTGTCACTTTCTTTTTGATTCGGTAATATTTTCTTATGCATTTATATAATGATCAATTTTTTTTATCATCATTTAATGACCAATAAGAAAGGTCCTCCAGACCGATTTCGGCCACGGCAGCCAATCTCAGGAGAGATTAGCCAACTGCGCAGGAGATATTATAGTGCACAAGTGTGTGCGCAAACACAGGTGCACTCTCTTTTCCTTAGCTCTCATAAACCGATGGGACGGCAATCCGACACGACCGGAAAGAGTTCAGGCGCAGGACCAACGGCTTAACGTGCTTTACGAGGCACGGGAGTGTACACACACCCAACTTCCAGACTTCGGGCTGCTACTGAGAGTTTTTCTGACAGAAAACCCCAATAACTATTTATTAGCCCGACCTGGGAATTGAACCCAGGACCACCGAGTCTGCGGCCTTATATCAAGCCACTAGATCAATGAGGCAGTCAAAACCTAACTAAATATAATGACCAATACCTAACTATTGTCTTGTCATTTAACTACCGTTTCGATGTTTCACTAGCACTGGTGAAATCTCAATAATTTCATGCAGATAATTAATTACAAAACATCCAAACACTTCAAAACTTGAAGCTGCTTATGATTTCCTGATAAAATTCTAACTTGTAATTATGCCGATCCAAAATTTTGACTCAGGATATCGGGATATGCAGCCATTTAAGGAAGCCACTAAACCAACGACAATAACCAACTATAAATATAAACTAAATATAACCACAAACATATGTTAGAGATATTTAAACGGTCCAACAGACCTATTAACAGTAATCCTTTGTAAAAGTAGTAAAATATTGTCACGGTCGTGTAGACCTTATGCCGGTTGATTACGGTTCAATTTTAAAAATAAAAACATCGCCATGAAGATTTCACAGCGGAATAATATAAACCAGCTATTAATCTAAGAAGTTATAATAGTTAATGTACCCGATATGTTTTTCTTTTATAATCTTACATTTGGTTGTTTGAATCTAAATGCAGGCATTATTTGACAAGTTAATCGATTGTGATGTATTAAGTCCCTTGTTACGTCCGCTTGCTTGTCCCTTTTGATTTACCGAGTGGTTTTAAGCCGTTTGGGCTTAGTGTGCTTTGAGTACTAACCCAGCCTACCGATGAAGCTAAAGATTTTGCTCTACTAAGCACTTTTGAATTGCAATTTTCCAATATTAAATTAAATGTTTAATTATTACAAGTACTGATATGATACTATCGAAAATAACCGCAAATAAATTCAACAGGTAACCTTTTTCATCATCAAATTGTATCATTCATTACGTAAAATTAAATTTTACATTCTGTTTTGTAATCAATTAATTATCTTTATGCATTTTATCGTCTATTAGTATAATCAACGTGATATTTTTCACTTATTGGTATTTTGTATATAAATATATAGCGATTTTATCAATTATTATATATTATGAAGAGAGGTAAACGGTTGGTGAGGAGGTGGATGCGTCAGTTATTAGGTACCTTATGTTCTTTTCTGCATCTCTGACAACCAAGTATAAGGGGGTCCTCCAGACAGATTTCGGCCACGGTAGCTAATCTAGAGAGAGATTAGCCAACTGCGCAGGAGATATTATAATGCACAAGTGTGTGCGCAAACACAGGTGCACTCTCTTTTCCTTAGCTCTCATAATCCGATGGGACGGCAATCCAACACGACCGGAAAGAGTTCAGGCGCAGGACCAACGGCTTAACGTGCTTTCTGAGGCACGGGAGTGTACACACTTCCAACTGCCAGACTCCGGGCTGCTACTTAGAATTTTCTGACAGAAAACCGAATAACGAAAGTCTAACAAATAAATTCACTTCGCATTAGTTCCATTGAAACGTATACATAATAACAGCTACAAGATAGATATGTGTAATATAGAGAATGCATTTAAAGTATATTAACACCTTGTAAGGCGGTCGCAGTAAAACGATAACGATAACAGATGTTCATTATTTGTTTAACAATTTAAACATACTAATTTGTGTTTATCAATCATAATGTTCAGCGGTGAAGGAATTCATCGTGAGAAAATTTGAGAGCGTCGCATGAAAAACTATCACATGTGTAATAAACTAGAATTGGAGTGTGGTGGAGCTCCTCGCTACTTAAAAGGAGGACATCCTAGTCCAGGAGTAAGATATTTAAAAGCTGTTACTTTTTTTTTTGACTATTTTTTGACTTTTTTTACTCGGGCAGAGGTCACGGAATGCTCGGCATACGTAAGAAATGAAATTGATAGTTTGAAAAATCTACATTAATATTATAAATGCTAAAATTATACTCCCTTCCTGTCTTTTCACGGCTAAGCCACTGAATTTTGATGTAATTTACGACTTGTATAATAATTATTTTTAAATGTTATTTGTATTTAGTTAAGGTTTTAATAAACTGTATGTTTATTTGGTAAAGAAGGAAGGGGTTTTTATGGGACAGTTAGGTATAGATAATATCTTTAAATTTAACATAATATGCACAAGCTTTATAAATTGAACACACGTTTGAATTCTCTATAAATCTCTCTTTCAAATGATATTCTCATATAAATTACAAAACAAATATAATAAAATACAACAATGTATAATTTTAACCATAATCCTAACAATGCATTCTCCGTCATGTTGATTTACATTCGTGCATTAAAACTGAGTACAATAAACATGCCGAGTGTCTTTGAAAGGTATTCATGGAAGTTTCGGTATAATAGTAATTTATTTTATTTATCAATTGATATTATTTTGTCTGGGAAATTTAGTTTCGATTTGTAATCTTATTGTTCGTATTATTATTAAATCCAACTTAATATACTGTTGGTATTAAATCATATTATAAATTCTGTAAAACAAAATCCTTTTAAAAAACCGTCGCGTGAGACGTTTGCGCACGACGCGACGCTCGCTTGACGTCGCGTGACAAAATTTGATTTTGTACAGCGCTAAGGGCGTCAATTTTCTAAACATGCCCTTTTTAATAACATACTTATATTAAATAATGCTTAAGAAAATATAAATACAATGTAAAATTTCGTATGTTATAAGATTGTTGCAGATTATCGTAACTATATTATTAATTATTTTAATTTTTTTTTTTTTACATCTGTGGAGATTGTAAATAGTCTTTGATGGTCCTCTTTTATTGAATAGGTTTATACATCGCGGGTTGTATTAATTATGTGACTGAAGAAAAGCTATCCCTTAGAGTAGTATAAGGGCGGAGAACTATAGAAGATCACACGTTTTTATATGACTCAAAATTTGTCGCGGATTACGATAGCTGATACTGATTTGAACAGTTTTTATATTGAATCGCCTTACTTTGACGGTTGACCCATTTCATTAGAAAATATGTTACATCCCAATTCCATCGGAATAAAGGATGCTTACTGTGTGTGTTACCGATATATTTAACGAATACTCGATACTCAATTAATTAGTCACAAAGGCAAGACAATATTAAAAAATGGTTGTCTGTAAAGTCGGTTTACGGACGATAGTTTAACGTGACGACGTCATAACAAAACATTGATGAAATTACTGCAATCGAGTGAAAGAGAGATAGATGCGGCGCAAGCGTACAATCAGCGTAACGGGACAATTTTTCGTGCAAGCAGCCAGCGTTCATCGATTTATTAGATGTGGTCACGTCAAAATGAAGCGATTCTAAAATTACCAAATAAATTTTGTTGCCCTTATAAACTTTAATTTTATCATGAGTCTTAATTTTAACGTGCTTTAACTTAAATTCTTGATACATAACTATTTTTATTTATCACGTTATTATGTTATTTATAATTTAATTTGAAATATGAGACGGTACTAAGCCACCTTAATCGTTATTATAATAAAACGAGGACATTATTATTACATATTAAATCGTTTAATTACATTAACAGTTTTAGTTGGAAAACATGTTACACGCAAGCGTAAAAACTTAGTGCAACTGAAAACCATTTAAGGAAGACTTGATTTGAATTAAAATTCACTGTTAATTTGCATTTGAAAGTATGTGGCTTAAACAGGAATTAATTAAGTTAGATAACGACCTACGACTTACTTGATAAGACTAGTATATATATTAGAATATGTCGTGAGTTATGCAGCGAAGAGGTGCCCCAAGTGTTTTGTTAAATTTAGATTTTCTGCACTTTCATTGTACAATTTAATAACTATGACTTACGGTCATGTTTAAAATGGATTAATTTGTAATGTGATATGTGATAATACAGGGTGCTCGGTATAAAAAGTAGTCTATGTCCTTTCCTGGGGCTTAAGCTTGCTTCATACCAAATTTCATCATTATCGGTTCAGTGGTTTAGCCGGAAAACGGTGACAAACATACATTGGTACTTTCGCATTTAAAATATTAGTATAGAAGTGGTGCTTTCGTAGGATTCTAGTGACATTATAAAAAAATAGCATTTGTAGTGTTTTTTTTTAAATAATTCATGCAAAACTATTATTGTCGTTTGTTATATATTATTGTTAAATTTTGTATCGTGGCGTTGTTTTATCTCGAACTTCAACCTCTGATCGTCCTGTTTGATACGTCATCCATCCCGCGGGCGAAGCTGTGACTTGTGATGTTAGTTAGAGATACGTCACTTAATATACTCATACTTAATTTTGTACTCAGATTCAAATTATGAGGTCACAGTATGTGTATGTGTTATATATTTTATATAATTAATAAATAAAAATTTTAACAAAACAAAAACCGACTTCATAAAAAAACAAATTAATATGCACTAAAAAGTAAAAAAATAATTGCGTATTCTTCTATAATTTGATAATTAACTTACTATTTTCTACTCATCAATATGTAGGTACGAATGTGTTGTGTGGTTGATAATTTATTTACAATTATTGTTACTTTTGGAGTCGATGTCAGCCAAGGTGGGCTTATAACTACATACATAGTTGTAGGTGAGATGTGCTTGTGTGGCACGCGCAACTTAACGAAGCGAAAAAAAGTCAATTTGTAATGTGTATGTTTTTAAAAGATTCCCGTATTATTATTGCTAGGTATATTATAGTGTTTCCTTAGCTGACATCGACTCCAAAAATAACAATAATTGTAAATAAATTATCAACCACACAACACATTCGTACCTACATATTGATGAGTAGAAAATAGTAAGTTAATTATCAAATTATAGAAGAATACGCAATTATTTTTTTACTTTTTAGTGCATATTAATTTGTTTTTTTATGAAG
This sequence comes from Nymphalis c-album, assembly GCA_963151315.1. Classification (NCBI taxonomy): domain Eukaryota; kingdom Metazoa; phylum Arthropoda; class Insecta; order Lepidoptera; family Nymphalidae; genus Nymphalis; species Nymphalis c-album. The sequence continues at coordinate 10,301,739 of OY720591.1, read as the reverse complement.
TCGGTTTTTGTTTTGTTAAAATTTTTATTTATTTTTCGATTTTTAGTGAATCTGAAGTACACTCACTAATTTGTAGAATATGGGTAGACCTACTAATCGTGCAGCTCATATGAGACAGCGCCATTTATATTATTATTTAAATATATTAATCTAAAACAGTGAAACATAAAGAAAAATGCATTTTTGTACTTAATTAATAAATATTAGTTAATATGGTTAAATGTATGAATATAAATTAACATATTTTGATTAAATAGATTTAGTTGGTGGGGTAATTTAGTTGGGCAGCCATAACATAACCAAATAGTTATTTCTAGTAATAATTAAATAAACTGTATGTTTATAGATGTTGTGTTATACCATTCTTCACCATAAAATATGACGGAATGTCTGTATATTAAAAAAAGGGGAAGTATCTATATTATCCTAACTAATATTATAAATGCGAAAGTAAGTTTGCTTGTGACGCTTTCACGCCTAAACCACTAAGCCGATTTAAAAAAATCTTTCACCAATCGAAAGCTACATTATCAGGGAGTGATATAGGCTACATTTTGTCCCCATATTCCCACGGGAATAGGAACTACGCGGATGAAACCGCGGGAAAAACACTAGTAATAAATATACATAAATATAACATGTATATAAGAGTACTTATACGATTCTATATATATATATGCATAATTTTCAAAATTGGTCTCAACTTTTAGGAGATGTTCAAATATGTTTCAATTACAAACATAACATATATACTAATGCTTACATGCATAACTCATAATATAAAGAGGAAAGATTTGATTTTTGTTTGATTTTTTATTACGATTTAAATCAATAACTACTCGACCGATTTTAAAAATTCTTTCACCCTTATAAAGCTACGTCTTTACCGAGTAATATAGGTTTTATTATATTTTCAAAAACTTATAGATCCCTACTTAAAATGGAACAATGTAACCCAACGTATCAAACTGTTGCCTATAAAAGTTATTATTTCGCGTGCGCTGCGAAAACTATTGACGGTATATAAAGAAGTGTTTTTTACAATAGTACTATAATAACTTGATCATAACGATGTTATGGTAGGTGAATGATAAATCTAGATAGCCTATAAAAGATTCGGCCGTGTATCGTTAATTTGCTACTAAGAATTGAAGATTTCCGTTACTTTGTCATGGATCCTATAATCAGAATCTAACCAAACTATCATCAAACAACCCTTGAAGTATACTCTTTCTAATAAAAAAAAAATCATCGAAATCGGTTGGCGTGATATTGAGTTATTCGTCCATTTGTCGCGCACATACCTCATGCAAATTTACGACTTATATGGTTTTCTCATGGATTCCATTGTCAAACCTGGACTAAAAAAAAATGGGACCCCATGGGAAGCAACCCCTTTCAAATAAAAAAAAAATCATCAAAATCGATTCACCCAGTCGAAAGTTATGAGGTAACAAAGATAAAAAAAAAAAAAAAAAAAAAAAAAAAAAAAAAAAAAAAAAAAAAACATACAGACGAATTGATAACCTCCTCCTTTTTTTGAAGTCGGTTAAAAATTGAGGCAATGATTTTGTCGTATGCTGCCTATACTATGTTTACATCCACGATACTAATATATGCCGAACAAAAATAAGTCAACGACTATTAATTGTTAAGGTTATAAATAATTAATAGAATTTAAATATTATTTTTTACACTTATTAATCGTTTTTAACCGACTTCAAAAAAAGGAGGAGGTTATCAATTCGTCTGTATGTTTTTTTTTTTTTTTTGACGTTGTTACCTCATATCTCTCAACTGAATGAATCGATTTCGATGATTTTTTTTTTATTTGAAAGGTGGTGCTTTCCCATTGGTCCCATTTTTTTTGGTCCAGTTTTGACAATGGAATCCATGGGAAAACCATATAAGTCGTAAATTTGCATGAGGTATGTGCGCGACAAATGGACGAATAACTCGATATCTATTCAACGGATTTCGATGATTTTTTTTTATTGGAAAGAATGTACTTCAAGGCTTGTTTGATGACAGTTTGGTTAGATTCTGATTATAGAATCCATGACAAAGTAACGGAAACCTTCAATTCTTAGTAGCAAATTAACGATACACGGCCGAATCTTTTATAGGCTATCTAGATTTATCATTCACCTACCATAACATCGTTATGATCAAGTAATTGTAGTACTATTGTATAAAACACTTCTTTATATACCGTCAATAGTTTTCGCAGCGCACGCGAAATAATAACTTTTATAGGCAACAGTTTGATACGTTGGGTTACATTGCTCCATTTTAAGTAAGGATCTATAAGATTTTGAAAATATAATATAGCCTATGTTACTCGGTAAAGACGTAGCTTTCTAAGGGTGAAAGAATTTTTAAAATCGGTCGAGTAGTTTTTGATTTAATTCGTAATAAAAAATCAAACAAAAATCAAATCTTTCCTCTTTATAATATGAGTTATGCATGTAAGCATTAGTATATATGTATATGTTTGTAATTGAAACATATTTGAACATCTCCTAAAAGTTGAGACCAATTTTGAAAATTATATATATATATAGAATCGTATATACAGGTTATATTTATGTATATTTATATATTGATTACTAGTGTTTTTCCCGCGGTTTCACCCGTGTAGTTCCCGTTCCCGTGGGAATATGGGGACAAAATGTAGTCTATGTTACTCCCTGATAATGTTGCTTTCCATTGGTGAAAGATTTTTTTAAATCGGCTTAGTGGTTTAGGCGTGAAAGCGTCACAAACTTACTTTCGCATTTATAATATTAGTTAGGATAATATAGATACTTCCCCTTTTTTTTAATATACAGACATTCCGTCATATTTTATGGTGAAGAATGGTATAACACAACATCTATAAACATACAGTTTATTTAATTATTACTAGAAATAATTATTTGATTATGTTATGGCTGCCCAACACCCCACCAACTAAATCTATTTAATCAAAACATGTTAATTTATATTCATACATTTAACCATATTAACTAATATTTATTAATTAAGTACCAAAATGCATTTTTCTTTACGTTTCACTGTTTTAGATTAATATATTTAAATAATAATATAAACGGCGCGGTGAGTGGTTGTTAATGTATTTACAATTATTGTTATTTTTGGAGTCGATGTCAGCTAAGGAAACACTATAATATACCTAGCAATAATAATACGGGAATCTTTTAAAAACAAAAAAAACATACACATTACAAATCGACTTTTATTCGCCTCGTAAAGTTGCGCGTGTGGCACAAGCACATCTCACCTATAACTAATTATGTATGTAGTTATAAACCCACCTTGGCTGACATCGACTCCAAAAGTAACAATAATTGTAAATACATTATCAACCACTCAACACATTCGTACCTACATATTGATGAGTAGAAAATAGTAAGTTAATTATCAAATTATAGAAGAATACGCAATTATTTTTTTACTTTTTAGTGCATATTAATTTGTTTTTCCTATGAAGTCGGTTTTTGTTTTGTTAAAATTTTTATTTATTATTAACCTTAAGAAGTATTATTGGTAATTTCGTTTTAGTAAAAGTTTTTATAAAACGTTTTAAATTTCGAATATATTAAGAGTTAAAAGAACGCGTAAGATAAAAGTAATTATAAATGGAATGTAGATACTAGTATTAGAAGGCTGGGTAATAGCGATCGATATTTGATTAAAAAATATATATTTTTAAAATGACTATATAAGTTGTGTGTAATACTTATTATTGAGATAAAAATGCATAACACAACGTCTTGCCATTATTTCTGTTCAATTTAATTTTTTTTTTATTTTTTTTTACTTATTATCATCTCATATTTCTAAGCGCCAAGGGTGCATATATCAATTACACGAATCGAGTGTTAATAAAAATAATATCCATAGTATTATGACGTAGAGGAATACGGAGCCACTAATTTTATTTATGTTAGGACGCCCCTAGCACATTTATTACCGCGAAACAGTCGAACCAATAAAACCACTGAATCAAAGAGAAAAAGTGCTCTTAGTTCTATAAATATTTTATTTCGGATAGTGAAACGTAGGGTGAGTACGCGATAGATATTATATGGGATATATTTTTTTTAATTAATCAATCGAATTTGTTTAAAATTGAAAAAAGGCTAATGCTTGAAATAAAAATACATTCGGAAGAACGCTCTTTTGTTCGTTTGTTTGTTGTTTAAATGGTCAATAATAGGTAAATATTTACAATCGCGGCTTTTGTCATAAATTTCTCCAAAATTTTATGACGTTTTTTATCAATAATGAATGTTATTTCATGCAATATTCAGGACGGGGTAGACTTCGAACAAGAAACAAATAAAAATAAGACAAAAATTGGTCTGCACGGTCTAGGATATTCCTGATATGAATACAAGCACTTAGTTCGGGGTACTCGAATGATTACACATACAATTCTAGGGCAAAGTCATGTAGGTTAGGTTATGTAAGGTTACTTTTAAAGCACATCGCCAGAACCAAATCTGATTAGTTACGATATCTATTTTTTTTAAATACCTGTAAATACTCTGTCTTAGAATCATTCATTATTGATAAAAAACATGTCATAAAAATTTGGAGCCATTTATAGCAAAAGCCGCGATTGTAAATATTTACCCAATAATATAGTTAGCAAACCGTAAGCAACTATGTATTACAAATATAGAATTTATCTTTCAAATGAATACTGGAAATAGATAACAATATTTTTGTAGACCAATCCGATAAATAACGAATACATGGTATCAATACATTTAGCCCGAGAACTTTACTAATGTGCGCTAGTCAAATGGACTCTTGAGAATATCCCATTCAATACAGAACTTTATTTCAATGGAGTAAAGCATAAATCGTAATAACATAACACTTAGTATATGAGAGTATACTGGTTCGTAACTCATGCATATGGAAATTTTGACTTAGAGGCATAGAAATGCTTATCGTGGGTGGTCGATGTTCAGAATGTTTGGGGTCTAGCCTTTCCTAAGTCTAATCTGATCATGTAGGAATAAATAATGACTAGATAAATATACATTTGTGCCGAATCTGTTGTACATAAATGTTTACACAAATACAACAAAACTAAAAGTCTTGCTTTTTTAACCAATCAAATAAAAGGCATATAGTCATATATAACTGTCATATAATGTTTGTCCGTGTCTGTATCTGTTTGTCTGTATTTGTCTGTGTACTGTCTTTCTACATGAGATCGTAGCTCTCGAAGGGATGAAACGATTTTCATTTAGTTTTACTTAGATTTAAGGTATATTTGAAGAAAATTTATTTAGACGTATAACAATGATGGGGGTAGAAGAGGGGATGAATTAACAACAGTAAGCGAATACATCCGAGTGGGGTATCAAATGAAAGGATTTCATTCGTGTATTACAAAATTGGCTGTTTAAAGGGGCGGGGTTTTAAATGTTTTCTTTTTAATTTAATTTTAGTTAAATTAAGAATAGTTTAAATAACAGTCTACTGTGAAATAATATATTTTCAAAGGTATTTGGTAAAAGATTATTCGACTAAATGAAGTAATCACCTAAATTTGAATAAATCGAAACCACCCCGATGTACTTCAAATTCAGCAAGCGATATCAGGTACCGAATCTGTTTCAAACATAAACAAAATGACATTCGGATACGACACGAGAACTAGTAGTAGACTGGTGTTCGTATAACTTCACTGCAAAAGTTTTGTTTAATTTCTATCCAAAACTGAAGAAACTAGAACTTTTAGCCAAAACAGCTCAAAATCTCACCTTTGTCCTTTAAACTTCCTAGTCCTGGCAAATTCAGACCCTGTATTGTATATTGATCAAAATAATATGGTTTTGGGATATATTAGCTATACCATATATCACCAATGTGTTGCCGTGAGGTTACATTATTATTATTAGCTAGATAGTAGTGCCTGAAATAATAGTCGCTTATCATTTAATACAAAATATTGTTGTTTGGTATGAATAATCTAGATGACGATCTTGTATTTAAACTATCTGCTTTAGTCGGAAATATATGTAATATAATATAGTTTTTGGAATAGTTTTAGTAAACATGTGTCTTGGGTAAACACAGTTATTATGATTTTAATATACTGGGACATTATTTTCACGAGCTTTTTAGCTAACATAATATAAATATTTAGCTAACAGGATTAGTATTTTCTGATCAAAGGTTTCATGTTATATTTTCTGATACGGTGTCATCTTATTGATATAATAAAAGTTCTTGTGCCAACATCGATGTTCCTACTATTACTGAGCCTTTTGATACTGGTCCTGATGACATCTAAGCCTAATTGACTGACGCGCTTCTCTGGAAATTAGGTCGAGCCTTAAAAGTCATATTCATTGAAATTCCTTAGGAGATACAAATATTGTTATTTTTACTGAAACAGACAAAATCATACTTGCATTTAGACACTTCAAAATAAAACAACAAGCTCCTAAAACCATAAGAATAATGGTTGTCTTTAATATATGACGTCATAACAAAACATTGATGAAATTATTGCAATCGAGTGAAGAGAGATAGATGCGGCGCAAGCGTACAATCAGCGTAAAGGGATAATGAGCGTAACGGGACAATTTTTCATGCATGCAGCCAGCGTTCATAGATTTATTAGACGTTGTCACGTCAAAAACAAATAATATAAGACGTTAATATATTATCTTGCAAAGATTAATGTATGTACCAATTATTCTATGATAATATTTTTTAATGAACAAGAGACGCGGTCAACCGTTGTTAATATTTAAAAATAATTCTCAAGTTATATTTTCTAGTTTTTCTTCCTCATCAGTCGTTATAAAAACAAAACGAGAACTGAAGTAATAAAACATTTATTTGAACAATGACTGTGCACTGTCAAGTCACGCCGACCTTTTATAATACAAAAGAAAACAATGAAATGTTTTCATATAAACAATCGTTATTGTATTATACTAGTTCTTGCCTACGGCTACGCTTAAAACGTTGTTCTGAATACAAATTTCTTTTTTTTTTAATATGAATGTATATGACCTATTGAATTACTATTAAAAATAAAAATAAGAGTACGATAGTGCGAGTAGACGAAGTTCAAATAAGAAATTCGATGTTTTTTCACAGCTTAGATTGAATTCAGAAACTTTTGCAACCAACGAGAGGTGACAGCACCAAGTTTAATATTTTCTCTTTGGTGAACATACTGCATTAAATACAAAATGCAATTACATAAATATATTCGTGCTCTCGTCTAATCACAGAATACAAAATCTCAAGACTAGTTGGATTGAATCAAAGCAAATTGCTAATCAGAGTATGTTGCTTAATACGTCATCATTACTTCTTAAATTAGTACCATTATTTGTTCACAAGTTCACATACAACAAGAACTTCTCCACAATATAATTCCTTTCGCTAACAATCCGTAAATGTCCCAATGTTAAAGGATATCTTAGGAGGCGTTAAGGCGAATGTTTTGAGCTTATTCCCTCACTGCTTCACTTCACTTGTAAAGACAACTGATGGAATTTTAGTCAAAACTTGTAGTTGCTTCACAATGTGACTTATTAATAGTAATATGTTATATTTTTACTTTAAAAATATTTTTAACAATTCGAAAAGGTAGCAGAAACATTACGAGATATTGGTGCAAACACATAGAATATTTAGTATAACTTGCATTAGCACGATACATAGAGAGATCGGCTTATATCGAATTGCCTAAAAGTACTGCACGATAAAATATAAATTTTACTATTTTGAAGCCGGGAGTGAGTAAAGTTTTATTAATCTGTTTCATTTCGTGGTCATCTAATAAATTTGCAAGCTATAACATAGATTTTTATTGATCTAGAATATTTAAATTTCCATTGTTAACAGCTACACATACATTTTATGTAAATAATATATTTAATAAATATATTGTTGAATATAGTTCCATTATATTTACGTTGAGGCACGCATCCGTTTTCTGATAAATAGATTGGGAACTGAGTTCGCCCCGATAATTAGTGGCGTGTGTGCAAATTTAATAACTCTTGTTCGGTTGGTTTAGCATTTAAGCGATGCGACACGAGTCACGACATACATGTACTATATATTATATCTTATATTAAATATGATTTTGCAACACATTTTTTGTGATAGTAAACAAACAATTCCTATTAATCATTTATTAATTTATACCAAAAAGACTTAACGTATGTATAAAGATATAACTTAAGCAGTAATAACAATTATTAAATTTAATTTGTGGATTAATATTATCAATGAGATTATGTCCCTTATATGACAAGGTTTAACTTATTGTAATATTTTTAAAGACAGATTCATACGTGACACGGGACTGTTTCACATATAAACATTTTAACAAAACAAAAACCGACTTCATTTGAAAAACAAGTTAATATGCACTAAAAAGTAATTGCGTATTCTTCTATAATTTGATAATTAACTTACTATTTTCTACTCATCAATATGTAGGTACGAATGTGTTGTGTGGTTGATAATGTATTTACAATTATTGTTAGTTTTGGAGTCGATGTCAGCCAAGGTGGGTTTATAACTACATACATAGTTAGTTATAGGTGAGATGTGCTTGTGTCGCACGCGCAACTTAACGAGGCGAATAAAAGTCAATTTGTAATGTGTATGTTTTTGTTTGTTTTGTTAAAGTTTCCCGTATTATTATTGCTAGGTATATTATAGTGTTTCTTTAGCTGAGATCGACTCCAAAAATAACAATAATTGTAAATACATTATCAACCACACAACCCCTTTCAAATAAAAAAAAAGTCATCAAAATCGATTCACCCAATCGAAAGTTATGAGGTAACAAGCTTAAAAAAAAAACATACAGACGAATTGATAACCTCCTCTTTTTTTTGAAGTCGGTTAAAAATTAGCAAAAACAAACACAATACACAAAAGCATAAAATTGAATCATATATATTCGAAAACATGAAATAAAATAACATATGTTTTAACTTCATATTGAATTACAATCGTATCGAATGTTGTAAACGTATGTACCCCGCAGTATTTGCTTACCACGGTCGCTCGTCAATCACGCTGGAAGGCTGACTGTGCATTTTAATATAAGGCCTTCGTTACACATTTACAGGCCTTTTTAAGCTTACGTTAATAATTTTGACATATGTATTTTATTTCAGCTAATAAATACTTCTTAATATAGATAAGTATACTTTTCTTATAACCAGCAATTTAAGAAATTATTATACAGAAACAAAAATATAGAGTGTTGACTTGATTTGTGTTCGATATTGTTTCATAGATGCATTCTAGTATTGTAATTTATGATCAGCAATGAAAATGTTTTGTTAAATATCATAATTATTTTACTGTATACATAACAAAGATGTGTCGATAAATGTTCAAATTTATAATCAATTTTTTGTTAGTTACGTACTGCTATCGCTTCGCTCTGCTCTCCAACTGGTATCCTGAATCATCGGGCAACTCAAATTAAGACTAACGATTCATCGGACCTTAATGCGGACGGTTTTAATTTTAATTTGAAAACAGATTTGAATTAACGACTGCTGTGTTACGATATTCCCGTGCTGATATTGAATATCAAGGCTATTCCGCAGGGCGCTTTTAGTCGAAATATTCCTATAATTATTTACCTTAATCGTTAACTAATATTTGTCCTTACTGTCGTTCATCGCTGAATTCTTACCTGAAAAAGAATAAATTTAATGTAATAACTGGTATATAAAGCAATGTATTGTATATTTATTTTGATATTGTGTAAAATGATTGGCTTCTTTATTTAGAAACCGGATTTTTTTCAAACCGTAATAATGTTGTATTTAATCGTTATTTTTTATTTAAAACGTCAATAACTCAAAGGTCCTGGCATCAATTGCCATTGTGAAAGTCGCAGTTTTGATCTGTACTTGGTGGTAGGGCTTAGTGCAAACTCGTCTGGGTAGGTACGACCCACACATCAGATATTCTACCGCAAAACAGCATTACTTGATATTGTTGTGTCCGGTTTGAAAGGTGAGTGAACCAGTGTAATTACAGGCACAAGGGACGTAACATCTTAGTTCCCAAGGTTGGTTGCGCATTGGCGAACTTTTAACTTGGCACAGCTACACTGATGTGCGCCTTTTTGAAATAACGAGTAATATAATTGTGACTCATAGCGTGTGATTCTGGCAGAGTAGACTAGATCTCAACCCGTAGATGAAAGAGCCGAGTATGGGAATTTTTGATCAGCGCGCCAATCAATACCATCGAGCATTTAAGTACTTCAACCAGCCAATCAGCTAAAGTATTCTCAAGTAAAAGCCTTGTTTGTATTGGTCGCCAAACTCTGCGACTTTCTCGTGCTCTGCTATACCAGACTGTGCAGTATAGCAATGGTATGACGTCTAATGGTGATTGTAACTTATAGACCTTATATTCTAATCCGACAGACGTGTTGCGCGTGCCTTTGGTTTATCGTTCTATTATTTGACCGAATTTGGTAGTTCTATATAGTTGTATGTTTTATTTCCAGGTAGTAATCACAATCAAAATAAAAGGATTACAATTTTTGTTTGGGTGTTCTATTTTGGTATGTATCAGTTGCTTTCTTTGTGTAATTGATCTTAGTGGGATTCTGAATTAGGTTTCTTTGATGATGGATGGATGGATGGTGTTCACCAGGTTTGTCTAATATACGACATCTCTATTATGTATGTATTACATTTTTTTTTATAGTAGAAGTTGGATGTATGTTGGATGAGTCACTTCACTTCAGTATCGGAAATGTCAAAGGCCGTACCGTTTATGGACAGTGAACATTCGTGTTCTGTTATTTTATTCCTTGCGCCTGTTATTACATTGGCTCTCGTACATCCGAACTGACAAGTACAAAGCATTGTTGCTTTATTGGCATTAATTCCTAGTAAGGTTGTGCAGGATATACTGGAAATGCCTTAACCATCGTGTTCATAATTTCTTGTGCATTAGCATTTACACAAAATATAAAACATTATTTTCTTTTACTTGTGTTTAAAACACATATGTACACGTTAATTTAAGTTAATAATATCTAGCTACAGAAATGCTATTCTAGCAATTTATGGAACACTTATTTTATACAATTCTGTAGACAGTTTTTGGGGTGTGGATATGATAATTCTTCTTAGCACTCCAGAGCCGAAACTTTGTGCAGTTATTACCAAGGTGTCTTATTTATTTATTTATTTATTGCTTTAGAAATACCATCGGCATATTCACAAATCATATTTAGGAAAAACAACAAAAGAAAACTTGTACAGTGTGATACACCATTACAGGTATTTACATTTTACATTTTACAACTTACATGTTAACAAGGTAACTAAACACTACACTCAAACATTTAATAGAATCTGTGAGAATAATTTTAAACAAAAAGGATATTATAATTATTTGACTTACCAATAACACTAATATTTTAAATATTAAATATTAATTACTAACTAAAACAGTATTTAAATTTTTCTTAAAACTATCACTACTTAGTTCGTATATGTCGATGACATAGGAGTCAAGTTCATTGTAGGATCTCATACAACGAATTAATGGCGAAAATTTTCCAACATTTGTGCGATATCTAGGAATGGCGAAGGTGCTTTTAATTGGATATCGAGGAATGGTTTTCGGAACATATAAATTTATTTGAGAAAGTAGCCTTGGAGAGTCTATGGAGTTGTGAATTAGCTTGTGTAAAAATATTAAATCGTTCAGAGACCGTCGTTTCTCCAATGTATCTAGCTGAAAGTATTTTAAACGTGTCACATAGTCTGCTCGATATGGACAGCGCCTGTCTTTATATGCTAAAAATCTTGTAAAACCCTGTTGAATTTTTTCAAGGCGACTTTTATAAATTTTGTAACTTGGACTCCAAACTGGTGATGCATATTCTAAAACACTACGAATCAGGGAACGATACAACGTTATAATAGCTTGAATATTTTTAAAGTCATGACATGTTCTTTTAATAAAACCAACGAGTTTCAAGGATTTTTCTAAAATTTTGTTTATATGATTACGGAACTGTAATTTTTTGTCAATAACTACGCCCAAATCTCGGACCTCTTCAACTTCCGCTAATTCTTTATTGTTAATAGTATAGTTACATGAAATGATGTTTCTGTTTTTAGTGAATCTGATATACTGACATTTATTTGCATTAAGTATCATTTTAATGTTATAGCACCACTGTTGTGCGGAATTTAAATCGCGTTGCAGAAGTTCTGCATCGTGAATAGTTTTAATTGGCCTGTATAACTTTAAATCGTCAGCGAAAATTGAGCATTCACTATGACAAATGTAGTTCTCGATATCGTTTATAAAAAATAAAAAATAAAAATAATATGGGACCGAGATGGGAACCTTGCGGGACACCAGAATGCGCTACAAATGGTTTAGACTTGAAACCGTTTATAACTACTTGTTGTAATCTATTTTTCAAGTAAGACTCTAACCAACGCAGTAAATCCCCATGTATTCCGTAATGTTTTAGTTTCTGCAATAGGATAGTGTGATCAACCTTGTCAAAAGCACAACTAAAATCAGTATAAATCGCGTCAACCTGGATACCATTATCAACGTGATTAGAGATATCTGAAATGTAACTAACTAAATTACTTACAGTTGATTTATTTTTACAGAAACCGTGTTGATTTGCCGAGATAACATTTGAACTATACTTTGTAATTATTTGGCATATAATACGCTCAAATACCTTTGCAAAATGACTTAAGATGGATATAGGTCTATAATTATCTACTAAATCTCTGTCGCCTTTCTTATATATGGGAACAACATTAGCAATTTTCCAAGCTGACGGAAATACTCCGGTTCTGAAAGATGTTTCGAAAATTAGTTTTAATGGCAGCGTAATATTGTTGTAGGTCATTTTAATAAAAATGGATGGAATTCCATCAGGACCGGCTCCTTTACTAGGGTCAATCGATTTCAAAATATTTTTAATCGAGCGTTCATCTAACTGTACAGAGCTTAAAGAAAATTGGTGGTAAGAGTTTTTAGATGAAAGAGGTAAATTGTAAAAGCTGTTACAATTATCTTGTGTAAATATGGACGCAAATTTCATTCTGAAGAGGTTACAAATTTCTTCTCCAGTTCCAGCAACAAACGTACTATCTGCATCTGCGTACTTCATTTCTTTGGGAATACTTGAAGAGTTCCCACGTGTAGCTTTAATGAAAGACCAAAACCGAGCAGAGTTTTTGCAAACAGCATTTTCAGTACCTTCTTTATAACTGGCATAACAACTATTCGTAACCCTAGCAACACGAGAATTTAAACACTTGAGTTCTAAAAGATCTCTTGGATTGTTATATTTTTTGCATTTGGTTCTGATTTTTTCTTTTTCGGCTATGATTTTTAATAAACTGGATGAGAACCAAGCAGGATATTTTTGATTTCTAGGTTTTGTCTTAGGTATATGATTATTAATAATTGTTTTTAAAATATTATAAAAAATTGAAACCATGCCATCGACATCACCCGCAGCTGATCCAAGCTCTGATTCCCAATCAATCGATTTGAGTTTATCGTTAAGTAAAGCGTAGTCAGCTTTTTTAAAATTATGTGTAGCAAAAGTTTTGTCAATTAATGTACACGTATTATGAAATTTCAGTTGAATTTCTAAAGGTGGATGATGAGAATCAACTTTTGTAAATATGTCAGAGCTGTTATCAACTGTAATACCTGAAAAATTTGCAAAAACTAAGTCGAGTATTCTACTATTACTATTTTTAACGTTATTAAATTGCGATAAATGATTTAAAGCCATGAAATCCTCCAATAGATACCCTAAGTATTTAGTATTATTATTTGGTTTTAACAATCCATCCTTGTGACTAGAAACCCAATCAATGAAACCTAAATTAAAATCACCTAATATAATCGTTTCACATAAATTACTTTCCATTACTCTGCTTATATTGTTAATAATATTTTCTAATGAATCAGGTGATACAGGTGGTGGTAGGTAAACTATACAGAACAAAACGTTTTTAGTTATTCCACTCTCACTTAAACGAACGGAAATCCATAAGTCTTCGTTTTTACTTTCAAGATGTCTTACGCGTTTAGATTGTAAACTACTCGATACTCCAAATAAAACGCCGCCTCCTCTTTTCCCAGCCAATGATGTGGTGCACCTATCTCTTCTATAAATCGTATAATTTTTGTTTAGAATTTCGTTGTCATCTATGGAATCATCAAGCCAAGTCTCTGTTGCAGCAATAATATCATAATCATGTGTTAGTGAAGCTAGTTTTATTTCTTGTAGTTTGGTTTTCAAACCACGGACGTTTTGATAGTATATATTGAATTTTTTATGGTAATTTACGGATTAATATATAACGGTGTTTTATGATGTTTCAAATATTTTCTAACGCTTCAATGTGACGTATCTGCTTCGCTGGAGACGTATCATTTTTGCGGACAAAGATACGCCCATTTCGGATCCACACATATGTAACACCTTTTTCACGAGCTGCTTGTCTAGTACGGGCATATAAATATTTAAGATGGGGTGATAAATGTTCCGAAACGTAGATAGGTGTTTTTTTGGTGCCAAAACCAAGATGGCCAGTGTGCAATTTATTTTCTCGGTTCGATTTATTAAATTTGGAAACTGCGGCTAAAACTTCGTCTCTGGCTCTGGTGCTAATAAGCTTAACAATAATGGATCTTGGCTTGCTACTTGTTTCGTCCATTTTCCGTACCCTTACACAATTTACTATATCAGCATCTTGTAGTGGAGCTGAAACAGTAGACGCCAACTGCTTTACAATGGTAATTAGGTTCTCAGACTTATTTTCAGGTACGCCGCTTAGTTCTATATTGTTTTCTCGTGAATGTTGTTCCAATAGAGTCATACGATTAGATAGGTTAATAATTGTATCAGACAGTTTTTTATTTTCTTCGGAAAGTACTTTCACTTTATTTTCATATGTATTTAGATCAGTCTTAACTTTATCGTAATCAGCGCTAATAAATTCTATTGTAGATTTAAGATCCTTTAAAGTGGCCAAATCATTTTTAATTGAGTCAAACTCTTTCGCAAAATAAAAACTTACAGCATTTTTGACAGCCTCAGCAACTGCACTTTGTATTTCTTTCCTGATTATAGGCATTAATTTATGAACAAAAGTAGGTGGAAAATTTACACTTAAGTCTTCAATTGAATTTTCAGAAGTAATGTCATGTTTACTTTTTTGTGCTATTAAAACATCGGTTTCTATTGGTGATTGTGTTGGCTTTAAAGGGGTATTAGTATTATCAGATTTCTTGTTTTTACACATATTGCACTTCCATTGGTTCCTTTTTTCGATATCCATCAGAGAAAATGACTTGTCAGATATATTCGTACAGGCAATTTCAAAGAACTGAGAACATATCGTGCACCGTAAAAATTTTCGATCTTTTATAGCTTTTTGACAACCCGAACAGGTCTTTCCAGTTGACGGCATTGTTTGAAATTGTATTCACAATTTTATAAGAGTTAAGTTTATTGTTAAATTAACAAAACAACTCTTTATTCAAACAGAAAAAACGGATTGTTGTGCTAAAGACTCACATTAAAAAGCATACAGCGCTTCAAGTTTCGTCTAGGCGTTGGACGAGAACGGTTTTGCAATACAATTGAAGCGATGGAGCGCTTTATGTTTGTGGCCGGCTCGGAATGCTAATTTGCGTTGTATCCAGCGATGTAAGTGCTAGCGTCAACAACTAAGTGCGTTGGACGCAGTAACACTGCAGTGGTGAAGCGCGTCTTACATTATATGATCAATATTTGTTTAAATTACGCATGTCATCTATTAGATAGTGTTATACAGGATGTAACAATATTCGTGTCCGACCCGTGAAGTGGTTATTAGTTACTGTGAGTCGGTTCTATTTAAGTAAATATTTTTAAAATATTATGCAAAAAAAAAATTGGTTGCCTGTAAAGTCGGTATACGGGCGAAAGTTTTACGTGACAACGACTTTGAGTGGTAAAATAATTTTAATGTGAATATTCATTCGTATAGTAGGAAGAAGGATGAAATAATAGTAACAATTTAAAACATTTATTTATACAAAGAATTATATTTAAAACATTAATTTATACAAAGAATCTCGCACTGAATTTCACTTTTTATGTCTGTCTCTCTCGCTCTTAGGCGGGCTAACCATGCCCGAGTGGAAGGGACGCGTGCCTCTCACTCGCTCTCATTGTGAGCGCATAACGTGAGCGGAGCGTAACGCAGTTTCTTGAAGTGTCACCCGGCAAACCAATTTATAAGACGTTGTCACGTCAAAAATTATCCATAAAAAAATTAATTGTAAATGAAAATTTCATGGACAACTGAGGTCATGACCTCGCGGCCGAGCTACCCGATAGGTAAGAGCTATCGAGCGCACTCACGATACCTAAAAACCACTTCACGGGTCGGACACGAATTTTGTTACATCCTGTATATATGAGATGAAATTTACGTCCAATCAGATTGTGAGTGTGGTAAGAAAGAATTTGTTGGTGTTTTCGCACACACTTGTTGATGTCGTGACAAAATCGGTATGGACATCATTATGTCCATATTATATTAAATGTTATTTTTGCCCCAATTCCCTATGAAGCCTGACAGAATGACATGACTGCCAAAAAAGGACCATAGTGTTATGAGGGTTTATGTATTTACGTATGTATGTATGTGTGTACATAGGTTTTTTCATTACACTTTTAAATACCTCGACAGATTTGGGGTATGGGGTATCGTTAGAATCCTTACTTATGTAAAAATCGGCCGTTATTCCATTCAGGATAATCGTGTTTATTAGTTACTCTCGTAAAGACATGTTGAATTAGGGACTACATACAAAAAAATTGTAACTATGAATTATTTAATATCACTAAGTTATCATATTGTTGAGGTTTACGAATAATCCACCCCTTCCCTCTTCGATTTCTTATAAAGATGACGCTCGCAAAAATGTAAAATGACAGGCGAAAGCGGCCTGTCGGCATGTCAATCGTGTTTCACTTATAAAAACTCCTGAGGATTCGGTGATGGACGTAAAGCGATAAATTGAAATCTTTTGTGAAAGAATTATTTTGTTTTTATTTTTGTTTATTGCAGAGACAGTAGTATGCACCACGCACTGCAGTAACATGCAGGTCACCACTCATAACCTACTCAAATATTCCTGGTGCTCGTAATTACACTAGTTTGATTATTCTTCCAGACGAGACACTTCAATATATTATATTGATATTCAGCGGTAGAAATGATGGCCTCGTACGTATTATTATAAAAATATAAAGATAGATTAATATGAGAACAAGCCAACCAACCCCCCTCCTCCCCCGGTGATTATTTGTGACGGACGGCGGTTTAGTTCAAATACACTAAAAATATTTAGCTTATAATGTTCACATTGGAATATTTAAAATTATTATTTTTTCGGTTGATGCATATATTTTTGTAAGTGTTTATGTTTGCTAGTAGCATATATTCGTTTAAGTACATAGATTAAATACATCATTTTAATGTTCTTAAGATGATAATTGGCACTAGTCTTAATCCACATACTCATTTCTATGTGGTAAAGCGATTTACTGTTAAAATTTGCTATTATATTCAATTACCTTTTATTTCAAAATAAGTGTGTTCTATTTTAGCAATGAAAGCGGTTTATTATATATAAGTGTAAATAACATGTATTTGTTTGTTGTAATTCATTGCTAATATAAATTGAAATCTCTGTTTATGAATATTATCGAGTCCAAGAGAAATTATTTTATGACAAAACGCTATCGCTCATGGTCTGTGTCAACGTTCAAAACAACTGCCTTTGATATGACGGCTTTTATCAGGTATTGTTTGGCTTTTACGATTGATGGAGAGGTTTTGGTGGGGTCGAAGCAGCGGAAATCTTAGGGTAAAAATGTATAAGGAGTTGCGGCTGTTGATTTTTTATTTCTTATACGTTGATCAATATTATGTATTTATGATAGAAGTTAGAATAAAATCATCTGGTTATTTCGCACTTCTAGATGTAAATTCCAAATTACAATTTAACTTTTAATACAGTACAATCTAAATCTAATTTTACTCTTGACACTGTCAGTAATGCCAATATTGATTGACATGTTTTCTTCAGAGGATAACTTTCTTCGACTCATTTTAAAACTTTGCTCGAATCGAAATCTCTATCGAAGAATGCCGAAGCTGAAATAACATGTAATATTTTTACCATTAAATGTATTTAACACGGGTTCAACTAGCCCTAAGAAGATAAAACGAAGTAACTATCCATACGAATTTGAACCTTAATTTAATTTAAAATCATAATTAACAGGATCGTTATTCCTTTAAAATATACTCCTTATTGATCTGTTTTTAACGTACACGATAACTGAATAAATCTTTACGAAATTGATAAAAAGCTTGTGTGAATATCAAAGAAATGGCGGTTTACTTATTTGTCACACGCGACGTGTGGTGTTACCTTTTAAATTGTTTTTCACGTCGGGGCATCAAGGCTGTATCGACTTTGTTTTTCTTCAACAGTATGAGATTTGCATGACATAATCCCTTTTTTTCGAGCGTATATCATGACGACTTTGATTCAATTGAAAAGTTACGACTTGTTTTTTGACATTTATATTATATAAGTGTATTATAATATATAAGATTTTAAATTATTAAGTATAAGCCAAGATGGCCTAGTGGTAAGAACGCGTGAATCTTAACCGACGATCGTAGGTTCAAACCCGGGCAAGCACTACTGAATTTTCAGTGTTTAATTTGTGATTATAATTTATCTCGTGCTTGACGGTGAAGGAAGACATCGCGAGGAAACCTGCATATGTCAAATTTCACTGAAACTCTGACACATGTGTATTCCAACAACCGTCATTGGAGCTGCGTGGTAGAATAAGCTCCAAAATCTTCTTAAAAAAGAGAAGAGGCCTTAGCCCAGCAGTGGAACATTCACAGGCTGTTACTGTAAGTATAAAACACAATGGTTATATTATGCTTATCTCAATCAATTAATCTTTTATCAAATTATATATGCCTTATTCAACTTTTTTGGCAAGCCTGTAACTGATAAATAAAGTGAGCTTTAATATGTAATGAAAGCGTGCTAGCATATTGATACTAGAAGCTTCTTTTTTTGTTTAAAAATAAGATCGAGATTGGAAGAATTCCCATGGGATAGCACGAAACTGATTCTCCATAACCAACACGAGCGGAGAGGTATGCTAAAAAGTCGTTAAAAAAAGAAAATCTTCCATAGTTATTTAGGTCTTAAATATATATATATATATATATATATATATATATATATATAATATAAAGAAATGCATCGCATTATGAACGCCGTTTGTATGGGTTTTAATTAAAAACATTCCAGGCTTTACGAAATTTTTATGAATGCTCTTTAAATGAATTTAAACGAGTCTCAAGACGTCTTTATGTGAGTCTGGGTTGAAATAAGTATTCGCTTACAAGCGGCCCTTTCACGGGCTTGTATTACTTTCGCGTTTAATCGCGGTACTTGTTAAAGATGGTCAGATAAGCTACATTGAATGTGTATGGTTTTGCATTTCATATTGTTTCGTATAGAACAATACCTATGTTGGTAATTGTTTTGTTGACGCTCCAATGTTTACGGTTCCACATAGCGGGTATACGTGTATTGCAAATGTTACTCATAAATTAAGGTATGACGTAAGGTCGCATAAACATATGCGATGTCATGAATTTAAATTTACCAAATTATTTTTTGGTAGCGTTAGAAAAAAACTTTTTAAACTAAGTTTTTTTTTATCAGTTTTAATGGTGGTTGAGCTTTGGGCAAGCTCGTCTGGGTCAGATATTCTACCGCAAAACAGCAGTACTTACAATTGTTGGGCTCCGTTTTCGAAGGGTGAGAGCCAGTGTAATTACAGGCACAAGAGACATAACATCTTAGTTTCCAAGGTTGGTGGCGATGTAAGCGATGGTTAAAATTACTTAGTTAGAAGTTAGTAAGTTAATAAAGTTAGTAAGTTTAGTTAAGTTAGTAAAATTAGTTAGAAGCATTGATGTTCCGTGTCTTAGGGTTGAATGTTTCTGAGAAGCAGAGTTTAATGTGTAGTTGATTTTGTTGTGCTTAGATTAGCCTGATGATTGAACTTAGAATGATGATTGTACCAAGCTCTGATTAGTATCAAGATTTGTTAGTTGCAGTTATTGGAACATTTATTTTTTATAGTATATCTAGGCGGACGAGCATGTGGGCCACCTTATGGTAAGTGGTCTCCAACGCCCATAAACATTGGCATTGAAAGAAATGTTAACCATCGCTTACATCGCCAATGCGCCACCAACCTGGGAAACTAAGATGTTATTTCCCTTATGTCTATAATTACACTGGCTCACTCACACCGGAACAAAATAAATAAATAAATTATAATTGCTGCGTCGATAGGTGTTTAGGTATTGCATATTTAGATTACTATAAAACAATTGCTATTTACTTGTTTGATAAAAGTCATTACAAACGAAGTAATCATTTCTTTTTTAATTTGATTAATAATTTCACAATACGATTCTTGAAATTCAAAAAGTTGAAAATATTCCGTTAATTGTTGACAAGCACGAAATATTAAAATAAAAAAATAATAATTTATAACAACAATTACAAATTTAAAAAACACGTTCGTTATATTAATCAAATTTGAAAATTCTGAATCTAAAACCAAATGTTACTTCTAACATTATTCATATTCTAAGTTACGTAATATAACCATTCATATTTTAACAAAATTATCGTTGACATCGTAAATAACAAGGTTTAACCAAAATTTTAATTAAGTTAGTAACTACGGTATCGGAATAAGTACTACGCAGTAAATAAAATATACATCTCTAATTAAGAAGCTCTTTGAGTTAACTTATAAACGCAACATGTTCAGCTCTTAATGTTTCATCTTATTATAAGAGGAGCCCAACAGTGGGATGATTAATAACAGTTACATCCCATTAATATTTCACTGCTAGTCAAAGTGGATTTTTATCTGACAGATATATTAACACTTGGCATTTGGATGAAAATTTAGTGGTGCTTACTCGGGTTTGTACCGACAATACTCAATTAAAATTCAAGAATTCTACGCCATCTCACCTCGATATCAAATTTCTTTTGTCTAGAAAAACATAAGAAACTATATTCGTGGTTAAAGAATGTAATGAAAACGCATTTTCATTGCTAAAATAAAATAATCCATACTAATATATAAAACTGAAGAGAGTTTGTTTGTTTGATCCGGTTAATATCAGAAACTACTGGTTCGAATTGAAAAAATATTTTTGTTGCCCATTTATCGAGGAAGGTTGGCTTTATAACATCACGCTTCGACGACGAAAAAAAATGCACGGGATAATATCCTTATTTTACCCGTACGAAGTCGGGACGGGCTAGTTTACAATATAACACATCTTGAAGTATATTTTTAGATTTAAAAACTCAAATAACATCAAGCCAGCGTTAAAGCATTTACGATAAGTTCCGTTATGTAAATTATTATAGTCATTGGTCTAATTCTTGACGCGTGATAGAAAGACACATTCCACGATCACTGCAGCGACAAACTCGGCTGACGTTGACACTTAAGAGTACACACGAGACTAAAATAAAACGTTACCAAAAGTGATCATGTGCTAACAGACTTTTCTTACTTTTTTTAACGGCAATGTATTTTATACGAGAAAAGTAAGCCACCTGGTGTAAACGTATCAACTTGGTTTAAGAATACTATCTCTTAGAATGGTACCCTTACACAGGCAATGTGTTGTCGAACCGACGATTTAAATTTCCTTTACGTATGATATTGATTGTCGAATAATAATTAATGGTTAATTGATGTAAAACTACTTAGACGGTGTAAATATTAGAAAAGCATTCTAATATGAAGTTGTTGCTTACAACCTTCAAAGTTAAACTCTGGCCTCGTAAAGATTAAAGTTAATTTAATTAATAGTCATTTAAATTTAGAAGGCCATAAATGATTAAGATTGTCATGATGATGTCGTTGCAAGAGATAATAGCCAACAGCGCAGGACGTAATAATGACAAATAAAAATAATATTATAGTGTGCACAAACAAGCAATCTATATTCCTTCTGTCTCATAATAATAATAATAAATAAGATGGAATTGCAGAATTGATAAGGACGTAAAGAGTTCAGGAGCTGGATCCACGTAGTACAAGCGCTACTTACATCCAAACTTTAGACTTCTACTGAGGATTTCTAGTCAAAAAACACTATATTTTTATTGACCTGACTTGCGGCTTGTACCGAGGACCTCGGGATGGAATATAAGCTAACGTTTAGACTAACGAGGCAGTTCGGTAGTGATATCAAATTTCTAGCCTCTAAATATATTGCTAGCTGGTTTGTGTTTGTACTCTATCTCTACGGCCAAACAACAATTAATTATACGTATTCCATGTGAAAGGTATTTGATCCGGTGGTATTTCACGAAATACGTAATTTGAAAAACGAACCGAAAGCTGTTAGCTACTGGCAATGTAAGATGATTCAAGCAACAGCTAAGCAATAGGGATGCCTATAGACTTGGTTGTTGCAGGTACGATCATAGTGTACTGCTAGATACACTCTTAACATGAGTGAAATTCTTTGTTAGAAGATTAATTAGTAGAATATCTTAAATTTTATTTTCATTCGTTCATTATGTTTATTGATCTCTATTCGAAGGTTAAACGCGAAGGTTAAAGGCGGTCAGACAGACAACCTTTATTATTTTAAATGCAAATGTATCTAACTAAGTTTGCCTATTTATCACCTCATCTCCACGAAACAACTTAACCAGTAATGAAATTTGACATAGAAGTAGACTGGGACATGGATTAATTAATTTGAGTGGAGATGCGAAGAACAGGTTGACGAACGGGATGATCCTAAAAAAAATATACAAAAACCAATGACGCTCAAGTGCTCCGTCTGTTGAAGTCATTTTACGAGGTTCAGTTTAGTGTAAAGCTTTACTTTTACTTTTACTTGGTGGTAGAGCTTTGTGCAAGCTCGTCTGGGTAGGTACCACCCACTCATCAGATATTCTGCCGCAAAACAGCAGTACTTTGTATTGCTGTGTTCCGGTTTGAAGGGTGAGTGAGCCAGTGTAATTACAGGCACAAGGGACATAACATCTTAGTTCCCAAGGTTGGTGGCGCATTGGTGATGTAAGCGATGGTTTACAATGCCATTGTCTATGGGCGTTGGTGACCACTTACCAACAGGTGGCCCATATGCTCGTCCTCCTTCCTATACAAAAAAAAAATGCTACCAGATTGGAATGTAGATCATACCGAGATGAACCGTAGGGAAATCAGTAGCCTTTTAATCAATCACCATATTAGCATTTTTTTGTTTACATTAGTTTTGTTAATGTTCATCATTAATCACTCATCAAATCCATTAATGTCTTTAAAACACGAAACTACACGGAAGGTTATGTTATAATTTAAAAAGGTCTGAGCATGTGTTATCTTTATGGATCAAATAAAATACCGTTGGTTACTAATGGAGGTATAAATTTCACTAGAATATAAAAAAATATTTACTAGATATGTTAATTTAGGTCTTATTTCAATGTGATAAGATATAAATTAGTTTGAACAGTTACTAACAAAAAGGCGAGGAGTATAACATTATTGGTCAGAGCAGTCATATTAATTTGTTTTTGAATTTTTAAAATTCAATTTCCGCCTTATTACTTTCCGAATAAGGTTCTAAAATACTTGTAAGTTATAATTTTAATTAATAGTTCATTAAAAGGGCTCGTTAGTATGTTCTATTTTATTGTTGTTTTTTTTTATTAACTGATTGAATGGGGTTTGAATGTGTTCACTACATAGTTGTATGGGTGAAGACAGTTTTGACAAAATGAGGGAAATATTGTTTTCTTTAAATTATAACTAATATGGTTAATATAAACTAGAGTTCGTCCTGTGGTCCATTCTATAAGTAGGTGATTATGATTATTATTAACAACAAAAATATTAGTAGGTAGGTAGGTAGCTATTTGGTGATATATAAGTTACTTGTATCTAGGTAGGTACTTAGATGTCATGTCTGCATAAAGCCCGGCCAGTGGTACTTTTTCCGTTTCATCATAAATTTAACAAGCGATCCTTTAGCTTTGGTATTCTTTTAATAAGACAAAAGCAAATAGAATCCGCTTTATTAATATAAAATATCGCGGCAGCACAAAGAGAAATAAGTCTTTTTATTAAATTCATCATATTTTGTTCAATACATAATTCATTAGGAATTATATACACATAATATATGAACATATAATATCGATAAATTATCTCTCATATGTGAAACTGTGATTAAACTTCAATTCGAATGTTAATTGCCACAAATTACGTAGTATGCAAAAGTTAAACTTCATACAGTAAAGTAGCAGGTAGAGCTTGTAGAGTCGTTGGAGTAGAGTCTATCAATTAGCGTTTGATAGTTCCACAATTAAAACAATTCGCCAAGTCATTTGGGAGAGCTAAAATACTGCTAGTTATATAGGAATTAGTTTCCTTTACAAAGTAACTAAATTTGCAGATAAATTAATTTAATTAGTATTCATTTGTTTATTTCATTAGACATACCGACATTTTAGAGTAAATTTGTATCAATATGTATACAAAATTAAATAAAAATAAAAGTTTAAACATAATAGTATCGGTTCATTCTTACACAATACTCAAGACATACTGAATTTAATTGATAATTTCATTTTCGTATTTATTTTCACGAAATAATAATCTAATATTATTGAAAATTTAATTAATTAATTAGTAACAAAATACATCTGCTAAATTTAATAAAACACTTTTTTAACTTAAAGAATAGCGGCCATTGTGGAAATGAGGCGTAGTGAGCAGACTTTTATAATGACGCAACGCGAGAAAAGCTTTATTTCTATGAATGGCGCTGTTTACAAACGTCGTTATAGTTAAATTGGGAGTCTAGGTAGTCTAGACCTTCAATTGTTACGTTTCATTTCAAGCAAATACTATTTCTATGAGCATTGCGACTATGAATTTATTGATGAGTCAAACTTACTAAATGAGTATAGCCTTAATATATAAACTAAAATGTGAGGTCGATAATCGTACGATTAATATAATAATACGACTCTACTACTCTAAGAGATAAACTCTACAATCACACCGAATTACCGCGCCTCAAATCTATACTGTCATTAACATAGACGGCAAAGTTGGAGCGGCCTTAACATGGTGCGGTAAAAGTGAAACCATAAACTGTACCTTTAGTCTATCTCAGTTGTTATTTTGCGTGGTTTTTCAAGTCGAATTGTATGCACTTCGATTATTAACATAAAAAAAGGAATCTAAACCTTAATATCAAACAACGTTCAAAATTTTACAAGTAGATATAAAACATATAAATTCATCGAATTGATTAGTATAATATTGTCATCAATATATTATATATATTTGTTTTGATAATAATAATAATAATTCTTGATAAAAATAATAATAAATAATACTAGACCGTTATAATGCCACGTAGAGGCAGTGTGCTGCCGTGGGGAAAGTGCCTCTCGTGAGGCGTCGGCGCTATGTGCACCTTCTCGCCCCGCCGTAAGCCGTGGGCTAGCTGGGTTCTCGGTGCTCCACGAACCCAACTCAGAAACGAGGCCCGCATAATCGGGCCAACCGTCGAGGCGTCGCTGTAGTACGCACAAGCGATCCCGTGCCACCGAATAAGGTATCCGGCGTCTTCAGCACCGGCGAGCCCCACATGGGGTATGTGGGGCTCGCTGGTGCTGAAAACGCCACTTCATGTGGGGGAAACGCGTGAATGCATATTTGCAGCGAAATAAAAAAAGACCGTTATTTGAGTTAGTTGCTTTAATAAAAATAATTTATATAATGAGTTATGACTGTATTTTCTACATTTCATACTAATACGCCGTGTGAGTCTTTACAAAACCATATAATTTTAAAATGCAGCTTTATATATAACATCAAATAAACAATACCCTGTTTTAATCCACACATTACTCATTGTCATGTTTGTATGTTATGATAACATGAAAATATTTTAATATAATAAATTACTATTCTTATTCACATCTAGTTTTTAACCAACGATGCAAAACGAGCGGTGTTAGAAGTTCGACGTGTCTGTTTGTCTCATACTTGTTGGTAGAGTTTTGTGTTAGCACGTCTGGGCAGGTACCACCCACTCATCAGATATTCTATCTTGGACGAGAGTGTTTTAACCTACGTTTGATAAAAAATGATTCAGCCATTTAATAGTTTGAACAGTAATTGTGGGAAGTGGAAGAGGGGATAAATAACGAAATTAAGCGAATATATACGAGTGGGTTATCAAAGGAAAGGATTAGAATTGTGTATTAAAAAAATCGCTATTTGAAGGGGCGGGGACAGTCATCGGGTTTTTTTTAATTTAAGTTTTATATAAATGTAATGTTATATTTAAAAACTTTCAAGCGTTTTCCTTTTTTTTTATTGCAACGGAAGGCGGACGAGCATATGCGCCACCTGATGGTAAGTGGTCACTAACGCCCATAGACAATGGCATTGTAAGAGATGTTAACCATCACTTACATCACCAATGCGCCACCAACCTTGGGAACTAAGATGTTATGTCCCATGTGCCTGGAATTACACTGGCTCACATACCTTCAAACCGGAACACAACAATACCAACTGCTGTTTTGCGGTAGGATATCTGATGATTGGTTGGTGCCTATCCAGGGGAGCTTGCACAAAGCTCTACTACCAAGTAAATGAACGAGATACCTAAACAAGATAGATCGTTTCAAGAATAGATTCGTAATAAGGCTTAAAGACCCTGTTAACTGCATAGGTCGTTATTACCCAGTGCCGGTTAATACTATCACTTAAATATGGCACTCCAGCTGAGTCTGTGGTATTAGCTACTGCAATAAACAATTTTTACTTTATTCTTATATGTATATGACGCGAAACAAACACCAGCTGTTCATAATCCTGGATTTACAATAGCAGAAATATGGGTTCAGCTTTATTAAAGCAGAAGTAGATATGATCGTTAAAATATATATTTGTAAGTGTACTTAATTGTATTTTTATTTCTTGTTCATCAGATGATGGATAACAGTACTTATCATCATCGATAATCCTAAGTTCGTATATTAATATACTTATGTACAAAGCTGTAGAAAATTGTAGTTTTAATGGACACACATAATTTAGATAATAATCATTGTGTCAATCAGCTTTTTGTCGAATTTTAAAGTATTATAAAACATTCAGTCAATTATTCAGTTTCATAATTATTCACTAGGTGGTAGGGCTTAGTGCAAGCTCGTCTGGGTAGGTACCACCCACTCATCATATATTCTACCGCAAAACAGCAGTACTTGCTTTTGTTGTGTTCCGGTTTGAAGGGTAAATGAGCCAGTGTAATTATAGGCACAAAGGACATAACATCGTAGTTCCCAAGGTTGGTGGCACATTGGCTATGTAAGCGATGGTTAACATCTCCATTGTCTATGGGCGTTGGTGACCACTTACCATCAGGTGGCCCATATGCTCGTCCGCTTTCCTATGCAATAAAAAAAAATCCGTCCATGTACCACTTCCTCATCAATTATATTATTTACTAAACAGTAATACTTATTACTGTTGTATTCCGGTTCGAAGGGTGAGTGAGCTTGTGTAACTACAAACTAAAGGCAGAAACATCTTAGTTCCCAATATGGTAGCGTATTGAAAATGGTGGTGACCACTTACCATCGGGTGAGTTTGTTCATATTATATTACATTTAATAAAATCCATATTTTTATTATTTACTTTAATTTATTTGTAGGTGACTGAATACAGATAATATAAAAATTCTATAATTTCCTGCCATCTGTTACCCAAAGCCCGCGAGTATTCACACTAACTTCTAACTTCCATTTTGTGGTCTAAGGACATTTGAGAAAGCGACTAATAACATATAATTGAATTCTAGGTAACAAATTTAATTAAACACTTTTTACGATTCATTGCTAGGGATCATTTCAATTTTTTTTTATATTAATTACAATTTAGTAGGAAATAAATACAATTGAAGGAAATAAAAACGGTATACTATTTGATTATATCCAAATCAGTTATTATTTTGTATATGCAAAATGTCAATGTAGCGTTATATTAGTGCTTGGTTAATAATAAGTCATAATTATTTGAAACTCGTCATCTTTAGCCCTTTTTCAACAAGACAATTTATTATGACGTCTGAAGCAAAAAGCAAAAGTAATGAATTTGTTGTCGTGTAAGTGTGGATTTCACTTCGGGGCAAACGTTTCATAAAACAATAACTCTTTTTTAAGGTATGAAAATATATTCTCAGCACTAATTTCTCATTAGTCAAAGGGTTAATGACCCGTTATGTCAGATATTAATAGGATTCATGGAGAAAATTAATTGATAATATAATGACTGTCCATTGCTACTGAATTGGTTATACTTATGGCGTGTTATCAAAGATACATTGAAGATATTATGATGTGATTGATATTGGTAAGTTAACGAGTGCCGTTTAAATCATAACAGAATTAGGCAAAATTAAATCAATATAAACTTTTTTAAAGTAGGCTCTATGAAGATATTTTGAATCTTACTTTACCAACATTCAGATTATACTAAACTTTTCCGCCAATTAAATAACATAGGTATGTAAATAAAAGCTGAAAGTAGCTCTCGAATGAAAGCATAATCCCAAATCTTACGGCAAACTTGTCACAGTTTGCCGTTCTGACTTTATTCGTTGGATCGATTACTCGCCAGCTTTTATATCTTCTCTACTTTTTCATCTCGGGAGGATTAACCGACTTCGTTCGGCCTTTGCTGCCCTCCTTATTGGCCATTCTTTTAGAAATACAAAAAAAAAATCGTCGTAGAAAATGTCTTCCTTTTACTATTTTGGTACAACCGTAGAATTCTTTATGAAACCAAATAAATATGATTTTAAGGACTTACTTGTTTCATTTTATTTATTTTTTATTCCGATTGTATGTAATCTTACATTAACATAATTTCATCAGACATGTACAATATCTTAATCAAAGATGGCCGATTCATGTGTGTTTAAAATTAGAAAAGATAGTGCCCTCGAGGAAAACATTAAAAGGAAAACTTGGATGTATATGTGGCTAAAGATAAAAAAATTCTTAATCTATCTATAAAGATACAGATGACATGGTATTTCACGTTATATTGGTTACCCTGTATTCTTTTAAGTTTTATTGTTGTAGTTATACCTGTCCTCCTAATCCTGTAGCATGACGTTTTATTTACTAACTTAAAACTTTACTTGTGGTAGAGCTTTGTGCAAGCTCGTCTGGGAAGGTACCATCCACTCATCAGATATTCTACCGCAAAGCAGCAGTACTTGGTATTGTTGTGTTCCGGTTTGAAGGGTGAATGAGCCAGTGTAATTACAGGCACAAAGGACATAACATCTTAGTTCTCAAGGTTGGTGGCGTATTGGCGATGTAAGCGATGATTAACATTTCTTACAATGCCATTGTCTATAGGCGTTGGTGACCACTTAACATATGCTCGTTTGCCTTCCTATAAAATAAAAATAAAATGTATTTTCATTGATATCTTTCAATATTGCGAAGTACATAAGACATATTACAAAAAACACATGCCGAACTCAACAAACACAATGATCTATAAAAAGGGATGTCAAGAGTGGGAGCCGTAATTGCCGACGACAGCGTAGACTGCAACACACGGTTGCCAATTTGTCTGGTATATTTGCATTTCCGTTAATGTCTAAAGTCTAGACTAGAATCAAAAATAATTTGTTATAATGTATTTATAAATATAAGTGCGCTTTTTATTGATCACACTAAATCTATTCAACTAGAAAAATAAGTTATTGGAATTTATATAATATTTATATATTAAGTATAGTTATATTATTTAGAAAATTAAAATGATTAATAAGCACGAAATGAAATAGATTAATTTTATAAACGGCTTAAGTAAAATTATAAAGTATATTTATTAAGTAAAATATTTAATTTTTTTTTCATATTTATATTGGTTAAGTTAAAAGTTAATTATTTTGTTCCGTATTTTTCAACATAACTTCTATATTTTATCGGTATATCTTCTCTGCAATGGTTTAAAGTTTTTATATCTTTCTTCCTTCATTTCAGGGATAATAATATTTATATTCAATGTATGTTTTCATATTATATAAGAACCACCAACTATTTATTATGAGTTTAACGGAAATTATTTAAATAAGTTCAGAATGTTATAGTAAAAGTGTATTCGTTATAATAAGGTAAATGTCCGGTATTGTACGTCAGTTAGTTAGTTAGTTAAGATTTCCGAGGCAAGTCGTTCCGGTAGAACAGTCAGCTGGAATACTGATTTCGTTATGGTGATTTGAATCTCTGTTATCGGAATGATCGCCGGACGACGCCAATTTCTGTCCATTCAGTTTGGGAAACAGTGAGCTAGGCTCTGAAACGATCAGGATGCTGTATACGATCTCGTATTTGATACAACTTTGTGGTTTGTGAATTTCATTATGAATTGTTACAGTATGACTTGTTTTGAGGAAAATGTTGATAAGTCGGTAATCACGGTAAGTGACATTGTGGCACGATTGGGTACGTGCAGGTACGGTAGGCAGTTATCCTTCATAGACGAGCAAGACATTATGTATAATATAAAAAATCAGTGGTGCTTTTTTGTGTGGCGGATTTGAACCTGTAACCGTTGGTTGAGGTTTACGTGTCTACTATTCCATCATCAATATTTTATATGTATATATTATTAAATGAATCTCTTTATGTACGATCTAAGCCGGGCGAACCTGCTTTATCCGTCTGATGTTCAAATTTGTAAGCAGCGTTGTAACATGACGTTTTACTTCAAACAACATCATTGTATATACGTCAGATGCTGCCGTTCAGATTTCATGTAAATTTCTCTAACGTCCGTAAATAAAGCAGAGAATTTCAATATTGCATGAATAATGTAAAAAAAAATATGAAGAATTTGAAAAGGATTTAATATTGTTATTACGATGTTGACAAAGTTTTATCTGTTTATAGGAAATACAAACTATTTAATGTTTTTTAAATGTATTAACATAAGGCAACCTTTTGCAATAGTAAGTCATCTCAGTTCGAAGATTGATTTATTTTTAATTCTATTGCCTTTTAATGTATTTTGTTTCGTGTGCTTGTAGCACGCTCATTTATCTTTCAGCATTAAATATTGCGGCATGGCGGTGAATTCTTAAGATTGAAATCAGGCGATTCGAAATTTAAAATAAATACAAAATGTTTTACATTAATACCACCAAAAGCAATACTGTTGTGTTCCAGTTCAGATTCAGTGTTATTACAACAGTAAAGTAACAGCCTGTGAATATCACACTGCTGGGCTTAGGCTTCTTCTCCTCTTTTGCGGAGAAGGTTTGAAGCTTATTCCACCATGCTGCTCTAATGCGGGTTGGTGGAATACATATGTGACAGAATTTCAGTGAAATTTAACACATGCAGGTTTCCCCACGATATTTTCCTTCAACGTCAAGCACGAGATGAATTATAATCACAAATTAAGCACATGAAATTCATTGGTGCTTGCCCGGATTTGAAATCACGATCATCGGTTAAGATTCTCGCGTTCTTACCACTGGGCCATCGCGGCAATAATAATTACAGCACATGGGTCAAAACATCTGAGTTCCCAAGGGATTGTTAAATTATCTATAATATAAATAAAATATTATTAATTATATGTTGTATGACAATGTACTATTATAAAATATGTTTGAAAATATTCACCACTCGAGCTGTTTGTCGACAGTTTTATTGTTATATTCATCCCAAACAAACCTTCATTTCCATATTCTGTGTCGTCAAATTAATATTACGTACTCACATGTACTTCAACCTCTCATTACCAACTCGCTTTGAAATCACGTGAAATAGCATTTTTGCATTATATTTGCGCTACTTGTGTATTATGGAACTAGGTCGTCGTATGAAGAGCCTTATTGTGAAAATAATGTCATAGAAAATTATTTAGTTGCTCGTTAGACCTCTTTAGTTTGACGATGATTTTGGCCATGACGGCCATTCTCAAGGTAAACAAGAGAAATTCGCGGGACATATTATAGTGCCAATAAAGTGCTTCATTCTAACACTTTCTTAATCTAATTGGAGAGCATCTGACACAACCTGAGATAGTTCAGGCGGGACAAACGGCTTTAGGTATTTTCTAAGACACAGAAGTACAAACATTTTAAATTTTCAGACTATGTACAGCAAATATTTCGACAGACAAACAAAATGTCGTAGGTTTGACCCAGCTCTACTACTTCTTATACCATAAATCTGACCAGATAGAAGAGAATCAAGAAGTATTTCTGAATATAGCAAAGTACATACGACCAGTAACAGCCAGTGAATGTCCCTCTCCTCTTTTGAGGAGAAGGTTTGGGAGCATATTGCACCACGCTGCTTTAATGTTGTATATATGCATATGAATATACTTATAATTATACTGGCTTATTCACCACAACTTAAATACAGTATTACAAATTAATGCTGGAAATGAAATGGGTGGTAACTCTCGACTAAGCAGATAAAAAATAAAATAAAAAGTTTAAAAAGTTAAAACCATTCAGGAGAATATATCAAAGCTATACGGCGACCTATTAACGGATTATTTCGACCCGAGATATTAAAGGTCCAATAAAATAACTTACGAACTCATCTAGGGATGCATTTCAACTGATATCATTTGAAACCGGTCTGAATCCATGCCACGTATATTAGATACACGTTTCCATTGTACGTGCGAGTTGAATTAGCCGTGTCGTTATGTCGTGTGAACTCTCAAACTATATAAGAGTATTACGGAAACTTTATAAAGACCCAATATTTTTTGAAATCGAGTTTATGTGCATCGTTTATACGTGTAAAGTTCCTTGCAGAAAAACGTATAAAAACTCGTCGTCGTGTTATTTCGTTCTAATTATGCGCTTTTAACAGGCACTTTGATATATTCATTTATTAAGCATATAATACGTAAAAAGCTTACACTACTATCAGTTGCTTTAAAAAACATTTAATTCAAATTCAATATTTAAAAAAGCAATTTAATTTAATTTAAGTAAGCATTATTAAAAAAATAGTATAATTAATCTTATTAAGAAATATAAAATTCATATAAAACTGAAAAATAAGTATTAATAATACAATAAGTTCTATAAGATGGTTTTTATGTTAGCTGATATAAGCATATTACTTTTAGTGGTATCGTTTATGTACAGTTTTTTTTTATATTACCCGAGAGGGCTAATTACTCTATTTCACCTGATGGTAAGTGGTAGTGGAGTCATAACGCGACCACGGCTAGTACAGCCAGAAAGAATGATCTGCGCTAACCGCCCCCGCATTGCCGGCACAGTTTTAAGAATTGCATGAATTTATTTATTTCAGTTCTTGTTATAAAGAATCTAATTCTAAATCTTAGTCTGCTTTATTGAAATTGAGTTGCACATTCTTTAAAGTCATCTAAATACTACATGTGAATTTACAACTTGATTAAAATGCGACTTATACCGAAACAAACCGACAAGAAATTCACCAATTAATCTGCTTCACAAATTAAAATAGGTTACAAATAAATTAAAAAATCCTGAATGAAACTCATTATGTTTATAATTAAACTCAAAAATTTATTTATAAGTGAAGCAATAATATAATAATAAAATAAATCACATTTGCTTATATATAATAAAATAAATATAATAACAAGTCTCAATCTAAGCTGACTGATAACTCGAGTCTTATAGCACGCGTAAAGTTAGATTAGTGGTCCTAAGACGCCGCAGTTTGCGGTACACATACTCCTTAGATTGGAATCTTGAGATGCATTCGAGCCGGCGATATCAATAGAACCGCTCCCGGTCTCATCCCGACCAAGGTATACATACCTACTTGAAGAATATTGGAAGCACGTTCACTTTACACTGAGAAGCGATTTCATTTTGACGGTGATATTTTTTGATATATTGTTTAGTAATATTAAATATTTACTATTTGATTATGTAATGTCTTAAGTATCTGTGTAATATTCGTTACGTCATAGGAACAATAGAATAAAAAAATCGCAATTTGTTCGATTTGTTCAATACAATCTTAAGATATATGCAATAAATTAAATAATAGCTAATACATAGATTTATTTCTTCTTTTGCTAAATGTGTTTCACGGACTATTGAGTAATTTATGTTACATAACATTTATTTATATATATTAGAACCTTCTTCGATAAGTATCATAACATAAAACCTTTTTCGTGAGATTAATTTTATTTTTTATTTCGAACGGTAGAATGAAAACGCGTCCTCCTTTACATGTGCTGGGGTATCGTCTCGTCAAATATTTCCCAGCTCGAGGTGTGGATTGTTATTCTAGAGAATTATAACGTGTTGTGTCAGAACTTGACGTAAACATGTGCGAACGTAGATTTTAATTGATTTGCACGAAACAGAGGATCTTGTGTGGAAGTATCTTTATACTACATTATTGCAACATGTTAACGATTTAACTTCAAAGAGGTTTTAAATATTTTATGTGAAATTGATACTCTATGTCCAGAATCATTTGCTTTGACAGTATTCTCTGAAGAGTTTGTAGGGTGGCTTTAAGCGTAGTAAAAGTTTTAATATTAAATTTAATATATTTGTTTCTTGATGCAAAGAAAGTGAACCGGCGAAGTAAAGTTTGTTTGTATACATTGTCAAAGACAATTGACTATTTTTAACATTGCAAAACCTTATATTGTTGATGTTAATTCTTTGTGCATAAATATGCCTAGGACCCAATCATAAAATTCAACCGCAAAACTTTCTACCGAAGTGTTCTTATAACAATGATGCTTTATATTTTTATTAAGAAGTCATAATTCAGATATACAATTTCTTATTGCTTATATGAAATTGTAGAAACGTAATATTCAAATAAAAAAAACATTAAATAACAAAATAAATAACCACATTTTGACAGCAATATAGTGTATAAACTAGTGTAGTGTAAGTACAATCAAAATTTTTTTTTTTTAATTTTTAAAATATCCTAACTAAACTATCAATTCATTTGAATATGTATGTATATTTTGGCTTTTGTTTTATTGTATATGAAGGCGGACGAGCATATGGGCCACCTGATGGTAAGTGAGATAGTAAATAAGACCATTCACCCTTCAAACCGGGACACAACAATACCAAGTATTGCTGTTTTGCGGTAGAATATGTGATGAGTGGGTTGTACCTACCCAGACTTCACTACCACCAAGTAAAACAAGACTTTACCTAACTTCAAACATACTTTATGAAGTATTGTACAAGTACTTTACATCACTTTACCGATTTATAAAATATATCATAATACTTATCTTTGAAAGCCAGTGTAATTTCATGATGATTGGAATTACATTGGAAGTGTAGGAAGCGGTTTATACTTCTAGACCTAAATTCAATGATTAGTTGGCATTAGATGCGTGAAACCAGATGAATAAGAAAACGTTTCCTCCCATGAGGATCTGAGTTGTTACGTCAAAATAAATTTAAATGCAACGTGTTAATAATGTTAATTTATTAATTGTTATCCAATAAGGTACAAATATAAATATAAAACGACGGTTGACTTCTTAATATTTATTTTATTAATTGTGAGAATATGTATATTTGAATAATAAGTTTTATGAATATTTATTAGGTAATTGGAATTGTTTTATAATTCAATAATAACGGTTTGTAAAGTTACTAAGGAGTTTTTATTATAATAAGAGGTACCATTCTGTTTTCAAATGAATTCATGAAATGACGTTAAGACAAAAATGTAGCGAATTGTAAAATAGACGCGAATAGAGATGGCAATTGTGACTTGAAATAAATGGTAGAAAATGGAATAAGAGTTGTTTTTTTTCAATAATTGAACGTATCCAACATAACTAACTCTAACTTTAAAAAAAATTGTTAAACAAGTGACTACTATTTATTAACTCTTAAATCTATCAAAGTTTTTAAACGACCATTATAATGAATAATAGCCATCAAGTAGGTATTAATTAATAAAAATCAGAACGGACTCTGTGCCGTGAGTGTCCAGGAGCGATAGCTTAATCCCGGCTTTTTATCTCAGTCCCAGGGACGAAACGGCTAATATCACAGCCATGTACATAAAGGAAATGTAGAAGCGAAGCGAAATTTTGGTAACAAAACCCGTTAATTATTATGTACTTACGACGTTATGGACTTTTCTTTGAGCTTCAATTAGTATAGGTCAAAATTTGGGATTCAATTTTGACGTTGACTAGTTCCAGACGATCGATTCAACTAAAGTTTTGAACATCTTTTGCGCTAAGCATTAAATTTTAGCGTACAAAATGATATTTTGAAGATTGAAACCCAATATTGTTTCATATGTTTTAAATGATTTTTTTTTACAATACAATCTATTTAACTCTTGTCTTGTTATATTTGATTTCCTTTTTAATATATTTTGTTTTGTATGTAAATTAATAATAAAATTTATAGGTTACAGAACATAACGTAGTACGCATACTGCTCGAGTTCATTTCGCGATATTTACAATCTAATACGTGCATATAAATAATTTCATTAGATGGAATTGTATTTGATTAACAAAACTATATCTTTCTTTACTATAGACACATATGCTTAGTTTCAGATAGTTAAAAACATCGTCTATAAGCTAAGTCATGATTAAACAGACAATCTTCAATATAGGGAAGTATACGTTATAAGAACAATATTCTATTTAATTATACTACTAGCTGTGACCCGCGGTTACACCCGCGTATAATAAATAAAAATAATTCTAGAGCCTTCCTCGATAAAAGGACAATACAGCACAAAAATATTTTTTAAATTCGAACCAATAGTTCCTGAGATTAGCCCGATCAAACAAACAAACTCTTCAGCTTTATGTATTAGTATAGATGTAAAAACGAATCAGTTTCTACAAGTGCAACTCGTATTGAAATTTCGTAGTCGAATAAACTCAAAGGAGGTGAAAGGAGAGATTTAACAGATGAGGAATGAGCGACGATTAAAACAATATGCAACACTAATTATAATTAGTAGTTCTTGTAATATTACAAATCGTTAGATCAATTTCTTAGTTCGATGAGATTTTAGAAGAAGTTGATAGTGAGTACAAAATTATTTTAACCACGCTTCAGTGACTTTACAACACGTATTCATTACACGTAGGGCGTAGGCGGTGTAGGTGGGGTTGACATTACCAGTCAGAGAAAAAAAATGCTTTTTTTTGTCGTCTGCATCTCGATAGCCCAAAAGTTCTGTACATGCGTGTATCAATTGATAGCTATCATATATTATATTGGGATTCTTGGTCCCTTTTTTTTTAGAAGATTTTCTTTACGAGTAACTAAGTATAGCTATTGCCTATACCTACGTATGCTTTAGTATGTGTTCTGGGATTTGTATATTGAATTGGTACCTTATGTTAAGTGGTCACCAACGCCCTTAGACATCGAATTAGAAAGCGAGACCTAGACCTAGAATCTTCACTGTAGTTCGTCTACGCAGTGCGCTCTCCAGCAAGGTGTACAGATGACTTGAAGGAGGTGACGGGACGGGATTGGGTGCGGAAAAGGGAGCACAAAAATCTTCTGCGCGTCTTGTGGGAGGCCTTTGTCAAACATGTATAAGTTTTTCTTATTAATTTTTATTTATTTATTAATTATTATTTTGTATGTATGTTATAAGTTATGTACATAATAAAACGTCGTACGCATGCAGAGCGAGTTCATTTCGAATAATTAACAGTCTTATATCTGCATATGAATTGTTTACATTAATTTAAGTATTTAATAAACACAGTTCATCTAATTAATTCGTAAAAAACGTATGATATGATGATAATGATAAAAGCGATGAAAAGTTCTGGGTCAACAAATAACTAGTGTATTAATTAACAAATGACGAAAACAAAAGAGATAAAAAAACGCGTACAAGATTTTCTAAAATTTTTAATAATAATGATGATCGAATTTCAACAACAGGACGAAGACGAGTAATCATAAAACCCCAATAGACGATTCATAAATATGTATAAAACCTAAATATTCAATACTGTCGCAATTAGATTGCCTTGGATTTGAATATGCTAGCGATTAAGGGTGTGTACCGCAATTAGCCTTTGAGTCTACATTTTTAAAACAGTTCATTAATGAATTCTATTCCCATGCGGGCGAGGAATTATTTCAATGACATAATTAAACGATTTTTTTTAATTAAGAAATTAGTATATCAATTGATTCCGGCTTTTATGTTGGACGTAATCTTTTCATGTCTTCATTAAAATATTTGTAAGTATTTCTTAATAGATAGAAATAAGGGAAAATTCTCAACTTTTGTTATATATGCCGTGTTCTTTTTTTTCCACGACTAATTTTACTTTGCTTGATAAACTATTTAAAAAAGCAACAATCCAAGCATTAAACATATTTGCAAATATTTATTCCTTTTTTAAAAATATATTAATCACTACTGGATGTGCTTGATGTTTTTATGGACTACAGTCATAAGATTTATGAAATAGGTAGGGTTATATGGGCCACGTTATGTTGAATTCGCAGAAAGATCAAAATATACTGATGGACCGTGTTTGTGTTGTAAGTAAGTTGTAAGATGAAAAATCTGAGGAAATGGCTAGAAGAGATAAGATAACTTTGAAAGAGAAGGTCTCTATATCTATAATCTAAATGTTTTTTATCTGTTTTTTTTAAACGATTATTGAATTCAACTCATTCTTCAGTTGAGCTTTATTTTCTTTTGAAATCTATCAACATTATTTATTTCGCTAAGTGGATAGGTAAAAGCTAGTAATTCGAAAGTCATCACTATATTTGCTTGAAAATAACTCACAATTATTTCTTTATCAGAATCTTGATCGGATGTGTACGGTTTGAATCTTCTTGATTTCCATATAGAATCGATAAGAATCAGATAAATTATGTAGATTTTTAATCAAAATTAAAATAGACCTTTCCACTAGTTAAGTTGATGTTTTATGAGAGAAGTCGAACATATGTTACAATTAGAATTCTATTCCGTTCGAAACAACTTTCAATCGAAAAAAAAATAGTTCAGCTCAATTTATTAAAGGTGATATGTGAGGTTGTTTTTTTCCGTAAGCGTGTTATTTGGCATTATGTTATGTATCTCAATAAACTATACATTTCCATGATAGGCGTACAGGAACAAAACTAACCTATCCTTTCCTATAGTTAGTTAAAAGTACTGTTAACAGTATTCCAGTCAAAATTAATTTCCGAAAGAGTTCTGGCATATACAAGGACTGAGTGGTGGACTATACTGCAAAACTTTTCTCTATAACAAGCAAGAAGTCCGTTGCCCAGTTTTTGTTTTCGCAATGGGTTACTTACTTTTAGGCTTTAAATTAAAAACAAAGTAGAAATAAATATTAGCCTTTGCGTTTTAGTTATGGCATAATAACAACCACGGTAGTTTATACACGCGAAGTGAATTGAATGGAAATGACATGAAATAAAAATATGGTAACGATCGATACTATATCAGATCAGGGCTCGATTAATTTTGTTTTTATCCGAATCCTAACTAATGTTATAAATGAATATGAGTTGGTTTGCTTGTAACGCTTTCACACTTAAACCATTATACTGATTTTAAAAATTCACCAATGCAAAGCTACATTATCAGCGCGTAACATAGGCAATATTTTATCCCGGTTTTCTCACGTAAATGGGAACTACACGGGTGAAACCCCGAAGCAGGCCTAGTAAATTATAATGCCGAATTTATAACAGTATTTATTTTTATTTAGAAATTATGTAGGCTTAGGTCTATTACAAAATTTCTATGATCTATTCTTATTATTATTAACAAACAGATTTTGTGTTTTAAAAAGAACTATTTTAAAAATGATAATGCTTTGAAATCAAAACAAATCTTTAATTTAAAGAAATAATAAGATTGAATTTACGTAGATTCAAATTCGATATCTTAAAAACATTATAGAAATGATGAGTAACATAAGTATAAGTTTAAATACTGTTCAATAATTTATCGTAACAACTCAGACTAAGGAAGCTAGCAGTGTCACACTCCCCTCGAAAAAACGCCTTGATTAGGTGTCTTATCCTGCGATTGTGCGATGTGTCAAATTGCCAACTTAAACACATATAATATGAGATACGTATACATATTTTTGTTATTGTATAGGTAGGCGGCCATTGGAGAGACTTATGTCCAACAGTGGACGAGAAAGGGTTGATAATGATGATGATGATGATGATAGGTAGGCGGACGAGCATATGGGCCACCTGATGGTAAGTGGTCTCTAACGCCCGTAGTCAATGGCATTGTAAGATATGTTAACCATCGCTTACATCACCAATACCTTACCAACCTTGGGAACTAAGATGTTATGTCCCTTGTGCCTGTAATTACACTGGCTCAATCACCCCTCAAAACACAACAATACAAAGTATCGCTGTTTCGCGGTAGAATATCTGATGAGTGGGTGGTACCTACCCAAACGAGCTTGTACAAAGGTCTACCACCGAGTTTGTATATGACAATGTACATATGTTTGTGTTATTACTTGAATTCAAGGGAAAATGAATGATTTCTCAGGGGATAGCCAAACAAATATGTATGTATCTAAAGTCCACGTAATCGAAAACGCGAGGACAGCTCGTACTGAATATTAATGACACTCTTGCCACTTCCACTATATTCAGTTCCGAGTTAAGAGTATGTGCGAACACACGAAATCCCAGAAGATTCCAAAGGTCCAATGTAAGTCACGATCAGATAGCCCTACGGCTTTATTTTTGTAATAAATTACCAACCGCAGTCTTTTCACCTGCCCTTCCTTTTATTTGGGACCATTCCCGAGGATTACAGGTGCGCATATTGATT
The DNA here is from genome assembly GCA_963151315.1 of Nymphalis c-album. Taxonomy (NCBI): domain Eukaryota; kingdom Metazoa; phylum Arthropoda; class Insecta; order Lepidoptera; family Nymphalidae; genus Nymphalis; species Nymphalis c-album. The sequence continues at coordinate 10,260,603 of OY720591.1, read as the reverse complement.
TAGGGCCAGACAAGTTTAGTGGTTCCATTCTGATCACTAAATGGAGATATGGAGATTCGAATCAGAAGATTTTTTGATGCTTTGAGCTTATAATTAGGTTATCAAAAATCATTGATCATCCAATTTCTTATTTTGACAAACATTACCAAAGACAAAAAATATATGTTATATGTGTTGATATTCATCAGTTACACTAACTTTACACAATAAAGCCTCATATTATGAAGAGCGAATGTGCTTGTATAATTACAGGCACAAGGGACATAACTGTATATCACGGCTGACGGAGTATATGTTTGATGTTGGTGGTAGTGTCCAAATATACGCCAATTCTTTGCCTGCTTGGTTTGTTAAGGGAAAAGTAAATTAGAGTAAGCGATATAAAATAAAGTAAAGATAATAAACGATTTAGCCTTAGTTTTAGTTACCCAGCGGTCGTATAACGGCTCCGATCAGGCTTTCCCTCTTGGACTATTATCGTTACCACAACTATGACTTAAAGATGTTAACTAGTAAATGTCTACAAACTACATATTTACTTTGAATAAAGTAATATTTGTAATATCTTTGACATTGTTAAAATTCTTAAAATTAAAAAAGAACGATTCTTTTACTTTGATGAAATGATACCTTACGAAAGATATTTTTTTAACTAACTATATCAAAAAATAATTGTCTTGGATTGGCTTGACTTGATAAGTATATGTAAAAAAATAATAACGCGGTTTAAACACTTGTAAAACATTCAAATTGAACGCTTTAAAAATCTAGTTTGTTATGAATTGCACTTAGTTCGAGAAATCATTATTATTGGTTTAGAAAACCTGCCATCGAAATCATAAGTGGTTTCGATACGAAAATGAAAAAGAAGTTGTATTTATTTCAAAGATTTTTCAGAGGACACGTCTCAGACACTCATCTGAAGAGTTACGAGAGTGTACATGAACGAAAATTGTTATGTATATGACAGGGCTACATCTTTAAAGTGCTGGATTTTATTCTTTATTTCCATTGATGTTAGAGTCAAAGTTATTTGTCAATCGTGAAATCTGTCCAAACATTTTCGAAATAACAATGCCGTCCGTGATTTAAAATTCTTAACATTTTGACCCTTACCGTGTTGAATATAAAAATCATATTGTTTTTATGCGTAAGTTTGTTTTGAAAACCCTTGAATCGCTGGAGACGCCCTACGGCAGACGTCAAAAAAGTACTGTCGAGTTTACTAACGAGGGAGGGGTAAAAGGTTTGTTCTGTTTGCGACAAATGATTGTTAAATAAGTTTATTCATAACTATAGTATTCATGTTAGAATATTTATTAAGAAAAAAAATCCAGATGAGTTTATACTTTCGTGATAAGATTTAGGATTTTTGTATTTGGTTTATGTGATGTGTTGTGTCTTAAATAAGAACAGTCTGTATTTTTTTTACTTTGAGCAAAGGCTTCTATCTCTGTTACTTCACTGTTGGTATACATGTTTAAATTCTTCCCACGAATTCATATTTCTTTTAACGTTGAATTCGATTATTTCAATTCACATTAAAAACAAAATTAAAAATTGCATGACAAATTCAGATCGGTATTCCTATGTTGTATTTTATGAGTCATATTAATATTATCGGAATTATTTATAAAAATATATAGTTTACGAAAATTAATGGTTTTACTTTCGTTGCCTAATTATAATTATGCGTTTCTGATTTGGTCACATATGTATAATCAGAGAAGTGCAAACTATTATCTCAATTTTCATAGACGTCTGGAAAATCCACGTACATTAACAACAGTATTGCGTGCTCTGCGGAAATGGGAATGCAGTGTCAACTTTCTAAATTCAAACTGCTCCTGACAATTTCTTGATAGTAAACGCAAAAAAAAAACATTTTGACGTGTAAGTTGACAAGGTATTTTTTTTTAATTGTAACGTTACTAAACGATCTTTATTGATCTATCTCCGCAAAGTAATCTTTAGACTTATTAATATTTAGTAAACAAAACTTGATAACATCTTAAGTGGAACAAAACAGGTGATAATAATCACTACGAATGTTAATGTATCGATGCAACGACAGATCGACGGTCTCTATCTTGTTAACATCGTCGTGTACAAAGTTTTATACATAAAAAATGAAGTCTTCAAGAGCCAACACTTTTTTTTATCTATCTACTATTTAAATTCATCTCGCGTTCAACAGAAACGAGAAACCTGTCGTTTTGAAAAGATCATTTTTGTTAAACAATTTTGTATTGTATTATAAAATTCCGTCAGTATATACTTTTGTTGCCATAAAGAAGGGGCTTAATTCTACTATACCTGTAACGATTACAATACATTCCCAATTCGATTCCGATCAAATGACAAATTGTTTGTAGAATTGACCACCAGGCTTAATTTATTCATAAGTTATAATAAATAATCTAATTAGTAAAACTTACTACTCCTTTGCTGAATATATTTCTGACAAATAGGCGCAATAAGATTTTTTTATAGTATAGGTAGGCGGTCGAGCATATGGACCACCTGATGGTAAGTGGTCACCAACGTCCATAGACAATGACATTCTAAGAAATGTTAACCATCGCCTTCATCGTCAATGCGCCACCAACCTTGGGAACTAAGATATTATGTCCTTTGTGTCCTGTTATCACACTAGCTCACTCAGCCTTCAAATCGGAACACAACAATACAAAGTACTTCTATTTTGCGGTAGAATATCTGATGAGTAGTAAAAAATATTTTGATTACATATTGAACTTTTAAAAATGACATCATTATAATATAAACGATTAATGTTTTTGTAACGAAATATTTTAGAACCAACATTATTTTTTTTTTGTTTCCATCCTGATTCACTTACCCTTATACCATTTATTTGGAGTCGGTGCAGTTTTTTTTATATTCGTCTCTTTCTTTCTCTAACGATAATCTCATCACTCCACTCGGGCTCGTGTTATCTCTCTCACACTAAGTCATTTTGAAGTTGTGGTGAGAATCCTACACCGATTTTGGAGCGTGTAACTGGGGATGAGAGATTGTTTCATTTTGTTCCTTGGTTATGTCAAGATATGTCGTACGAGATTGAAGTAGATTATCAATAAAGAGAAGATTTATCGTATGGTGTGTTGCTTTTGCAAGATAATGCATCGGTTTGCAAGTTTAGAATGATTGTTTTATACAAATATTGGTTACTATTTATTACTCGAGACAATTGATTTTTACTGACTGTAAAAAGATTTAAACATATTATACAAAAATACCATTAAAATCAGTCTAGCTATGAGGAATTCAGTGACATACGCAGATATATAAAGATAACTTAGGTAGACTTATGTAACCAATCACATTTTTTTAAAAAACCGGTTCAAATCCGACTTACTTATATATATATCTTATACTTAAAATACTGTAAAACGCCATCAATATTTTCAAATAGCTGCTCGCTTTTAGCTATCAAGATGTCTACTCTCTTGCATATTAGACTTTATAGTCTAAGAGACTGGTTCATATTCATTCAACAACAATAAATTAAAATTATTAAGTTTTCTGTAACAATTTACTACTCTATCCATATTATTCCGATATGATTTAACATGATATAAAAAACAGTTAAATATAACCTTATTTGACAATAACAATACGATTATATGACCAACTAGCGTTCCGCGTCTATTTTATATTTCCCGAAAATCTCGTAATTTATAATTATTTAAAATTATCAAGGTTCCAGGCTAGCACTATGTCGATTTTGTTACGATCGATTCAATAGTTTGGTCGTAGCGTGGCAAACAAACTGACAGAATTGCATTGCATATTCGCATTTGTACAACTTATATCATTTAATTTGTTAGTTGTTTTGATGTTATGAAGTAAATCGTATACTTTTTGCATACTAAATAATATTTCCATAAGACACAACTTAATATTAATACGCTGAAGCAAAGTCTGCTAGTTTTAATATTGCAATACTAAATTCAATTTAAATTTTGCATATCAAAATTTTCCGTTCGCTCTTAAACTAATTTACTATTGAAAAAACTTCCCCCTGCGAAACTGTCAAGCAGATAACGGCTGAGAGGGACTTAACGTGCGAGCGAGAGAACAAATGCTATCCGTCTTAATATTAATGTAGTTGGAAGATGATGAATGGTGACACAGCAAAGCACTTTGTGGTACAGCTCTATTATTATTCTTAGGGTCGTTTAGTTAGCTCGCTTAATTTAGAATTATTTGCATACGTCACGACGAGTTTGTCTATTTTAAATCGGTTATACAGGATGGTTTTGTTTTGGCTAAGTCATTGCTAAGTAGTAAAGTCTTAATGATAAAGCGACAGTGTTTCCACATACATTTTTAATGTGCTCTATGATGTTGCTCTAATTCTAAAGATGGAATAATTTTTTACTGTCATATTAAATAATGCTTATTTTATCCAAACATATGAACAAACAAATGCATGAGGGCTGACTCTTTATATGAAACATTTTTGGAACAGATATATCACGAGAAACTTCATTATCATTCCCCTGTATTGATATTTTTTAATAATGTCTGTTTGTTTGTGTATGTATTACACGAACAATACTGGACGGTTTTAATGGAACTCGGCACGATAGTACGTTATGCACTTAATATAATATATGTAAATTAAAGAGGGATAGTCAAAATTGTATTTGAATATCAAATGATGGTTAAGAAAGTTTCGAGCTATTATTTTATATAATCGGATTTGATGCGGTCAAATTTAACAGAGAATAACCAAATTCGCAGCAAATATCATAGTGCATAAATGTATGCAGCTCAGGTGTGGGTGGTGCATATCTATCTGTCACTCTCATAATCCAACGGAATGGCAATAAAAATCGCCCAGGCAGTCTCAGGACTAAATAAAGGATTCAATGATATTCATAGTTTAGAGGCACGAGATTATAATAATAATAATATCCTGGGACATATTTCACACACGGTCATCTGATCCCAAACTAAGCAGAGCTTGTACTATGGAAACCAGACAACTGATTTACTACATATTATACTACTTTTTTCTTTTGTAAATACATACTTATATAGATAATTACAACCAGACTCAGGACAAACAGACATGTTCATGCACACAAATGTCTGTCCTGGGTGGGAATCGAACCCACGACCTGCGGCGCGAAAGGCAGGGTATCTACCAATCACGCCAACCGGCTCGTCAAAATTACAAAACTCAGGGTACAGCTTAAAAGTTCTTGATATAAGGACCCAATAATTTTTCAGAGGAAATTGCTAAGGTTTGAAGCCAGGATCTCGGTATCTACGGCTTTACCTAGCGTTTGACTCAACAAGAAGTGAATTATTAATAGATTCTCAAATCTGAGGTATTTCTCATAGTAGCGGTAGTCGATTTTTGTGGATGAATTATCAACGAAACTAACCACCATATACATAAAAATTACACTAGCTTAATTAATTAGCTAATGACGACGGTCTTATAGCGGAAAAAGCGCAGGACTTGAAGAAGCAGCAGCGGTTTGAAGATACGCCGCCAGAGTATTGAAAATAAGCATAAACAAGCGCTTCAAGCTGAATAAAAATAATAACCAAGGAATTTTAAGAAAATGACTAATATTCCTATTTGTCTCTTAAATTAAGGCTAAAGCTCTTGTTTGGTGTGGTAACGACAATAACCAAATGGTCCGGGAGTTAGCGTTGCAAATACAAGTTATAGTAAGCCGGCTATATATATAGCTAACAATATTACCACGGAGCAGGCGGGTGCGTCAGCTGACGCCTGGTTCACTTATTCGTCATTTGAGTTCTATTGAAAATGATAGCAATTGATCGGCTTAAAATCAGTACCTATAATGCAACACTACCTCCCGGACCATAAAGAGGACACGATCAAAACAGCGACTTTTACATCACTAAGTAACTTCAGACTGACTTGACATTAAGACACTTTCAAAATACTTTATATAGTCGTATTGTCAGTTTAAAAGTTTGAAGAAAATAAATTCATGAGAAAATAGTAAAGTTAGTAATAAATATTTGTCAAAATGTAGCGAAATGCCGAATGAAATGCCAGCCAAGTAGCAAAACATCTTATCAAGCTAATCGCTATTGTCCTGAGTCACGTCGTTGTAGTTTCTTAGTCACTTGGCTCGGCGAACGGCTTGACTGTAATTTCTTTTATGTGATATTACAAGTTGTATGATTAATAGATATTTCGAAGGCGAAGGCCATAAATAAGGTACGAATCTTTTAATAAGAAATTGTACAATTTATCGTTTCATATAAAGTTGAGGATTTCTAAAAAAAAAACTTAATTTTTTTAGCGGACGGATCTTTAGTAAAGTATTCTACTGGTGGTAGGGTTTAGTGCAAGCTCGACTGGATAGGTACCACTCACACATCATATATTCTATCGTAAAACAGCAATACTTGGTATTGTCGTGTTCCGGTTTGTTGTGTTGTTCAGTTTAATTACAAGCACAAGGAACATAAAATCTAAGTTCTCAAGGTTGGTGGCGCATTGACGGTGTAAGCGTTGGTTAATATTTCTTACAATGCCGATATGTATAGGCTTCGGTGATCACTTACCATCAAGTGGCCCATTTGTTCGTCTGCCTACCTATACTGTATATATAAGTAATGTATTGTCACCAGAATCAATCGGTTGGGTACATATTGTGTAAAGTTCAGCAAAAACATTTGTACATTATCTTAGGGATTATTAGTTAAACAACTCTGTCTTCTTCTTTCATATGTCAAATCAATGACGACAGAATGAGAGAAGTCATGTCGTTTGTGTTTGTTTAATTGTAAATGTTCAAATTATAGTGTAAAGAACTTCCAATAAGTTACCAATCTCTCCAAAAAAATCTTCACTCAGTTCATTAAACCTTTAATAAATTTATTGTATCGAATCGATTCATAAACATCGAAATATTTTACATTTACGTAAAATACATCAATTTTATTTAACGATCTCTTCAAACGATAAATTTATCTGCTTCGGTTGAGTCGTCAAATATACTTTCGAAGTCAGAATAAGCAGTTTTTATAATACATTTTTTTCTTACATCTATTTGTGTTGGCACCGCGCCAAAGTTTGCGTTACAGATTTTAATCGCATTCTTATACACTTTTATTTTATTTTCTACGAAGGTTGCGACATATCTTACCTTGTCTTGACATTGGGAAGTACGATCGATGCAAGTTACGTACGTACTATATAACACGTACCTACATGATATTATATTCCATCTTTATTGTAACGCGTTATAGTAAAATCCCGCAAAGATTATTACGTTTGTAACTCCGCTCATATAAAATGTACGTCAAAAGTAAACACAAAAATAATATTCTGTATCGTAAAATGTACATAATAAAAACATAATATTCTTTATATTTTTTTAGTATTCATACAAAAACAAGCTACTAATCCAATTGAGATAGAAGTTTCATGTTTTATTTCGATAATTATATCAGTTTCAAAATAAACATAGACTGTAGTATACTGTTAATATATATGTTGAGATAGGTGTACCTTATTATGTAAAGGTAGCCGAGGAGAAAATTATTATCGGTCCGGGTGCTTTCCAAGCGAACGCTGCCAAAATGATACTACTAAGAGTCACGACTATAAAATATTTTACATTCAAAGTGTTTAAAGAATAGCAACGGCAGTTATCTTTTATAGATAAGTATTATTATTATTATTATTTTATTGCATAGGAAGGCGGACGAGCATATGGGCCACCTGATGGTAAGTGGTCACCAATGCCCATAGACATTGGCGTTGTAAGAGATGTTAACCATCGCTCACATCGCCAATGCGCCACCAACCTTGGGAACTAAGATATTATGTCCCTGTGCCTGTAATTACACTGGCTCACTCACCCTTCACACCACAGTACCGGAACACAACAGTACCAAGTACTGCTGTTTTGCGGCAGAATATCTGATGAGTGGGTGGTACCTACCCAGACGAGCTTGCACAAAGCTCTACCACCAAGTAAGTTGGTAGTCAGTAATCCTTTCTTTACAATATGAGAAATGAAAACGATAAAATTTAAATAAATTTTGTTCAAGGCGTTGATTTAGTTTAATTGGTATTTTAAAAGAAAATATTAAATGTAAACTTACCTTCGTTTCGGAATGTAATTCCAAAATAACTCTTGAAGTAACTTATCAATCAAATTAAATAGGATTGCCTATCTATCTGTTAATCTTTTACATGTAAACCACTGATTTGAAATCGTTAAAATTTGGTATAAATGCTTCAAGCCTAAGGAAGGACAGGTTACTTTTTATACTTAACATCAACCCAAAAATGCGAGGGAAAACCAGTTATTTATATACAATTAAAGTTTTTATATTGTAACCATTTTATAAATACATAAAAATACCGCTTTTTCTTTATAATTTGGACCAGTATTTTGGAGATATCATCAATGTTTTTATGTATCCTAGATCATCTCGTTCGTGATTATATATTTTTTTTATTGTATGTGTATGCGGACGAGCATATGTTAAGTAGTCACCAACGCTTATAGACAATGACAATGTAAGAAATGTTAACCATCGCTTACATCGCCAATGCGCCACCAACCTTTGGAAGTAAGATGTTATGTCCATTGTGTCTGTAATTACACTGGCTCACTCACCCATCAAACCGGAACACAACAATTGGAACTAAGTATTGCTGTTTTGCGGTAGAATATCTGATGAGTAGGTGGGACCTACCCAGAAGAGCTTGCACAAAGCCCTACCACCGAGTGATAAAATTTACCTCAATATTGATATAAATTTCTACTACCAAACTTGATATTATTTACTAAAACATTACAGGAAACTTAGATAATATTGGCAATACGTCAATATGTATCTATATGTAGATTGAATATCGATGCAAGTGTATATCGTACGTAAGATGCATTTCAAATACTATTTCGAGTTCTTGTTAAATCAATTCAAATAATTTAACAGTTCGATTGATTACTTATAACTTCGATCAATTCTTGTAACTTAGATAAGCTGTCAATGGAACTAGTACTTGGTTTATTGATTTCCATAAACTTATAATACCTAGTGTTTTTATATAGTTTCATATTTTTATTTTAAATTTAGATTATGATGCTGAGAATAAAAATATGCAGGCAAATTAAAATAACGTATATTACATTTGTGGGAAGAACACACGAAAACACACACACACACACACACACACATTCGCACACACGTGTATAACGTAAATAAAATCCACATGTTATGTGAAAATAATAATAAGCTTTTGTTTATTATTGAATGAATAAGAAATCAATCATTACAAGAGTTTAATTGTCAACATCAGATGGGAGGGTGCTTAATCCTTACCGGTAAATGACTAAGCAGCGTGTTAACTTAATTGAATGTAACTAGCGATTGAACCGACGTGACTCGATCAGTTTCAAACTATCACTGTTCAATCATTGAGATTTTGATGTTGCTTCGTCTTGTGACTTGTGACTTTTTGTTTTTTTTTTAATCTTGCAATATTTTGTTTATTTGATTAGATTTACTAACAATCACTTACGAAAAAACCTTTTAGTTTATTTTTTTATTAAATGTAGTGATCGATTACGAGTAAACACATGGTTCTAAAATAAATGGCAAAATGAAAAATAATAATTAATAAGATAGGTAATTGTTAAATTAATACAAAATTACAATCATAAATTTAAAATATTAATAAAATATGTAGGCGTAGCCAATTGTCCAGGAGTGCCTATAAAGTAATCCTCAGCGACCAATGCAACGGTATAAACAAAATCTTTTTTTTATAAAAAGCTGTTTCTTCGATTTCTTTTCATTATTAATTTATTTTCTTAAACTTTAAATATATAATGTTTCAATTAAGGGCAATTGCTTAAGCCGCAATAAAAGAATAATTTTAATATGATTTTTAAGTCTAATATTTGTAGGTATATGTTTATGTAGAGTTTGGAGTGACACTTTTCTGACACAAAAATATACTAATTTTGTCACGTGAATATAATGCAAGCGCTTTATTATTTTTTGTTTCAACTTGTGTACGATAAAGCTTTCTTTATAAAATAATGTTTGGATCGTTTGAGCTTCAGAAACTATTCATAGTGATATATCGCCAGTCAGGCACCAGCTGGCGCCTTCTGCTAAGTTGCTTTCCAAAAACATTGTGTTTCATTTTAAAGTATAAAAAAAACATCAAAAACTTTTCACCGTGTTAGAAACAGTAATATTTTTAATCTATTATTATGCATATGTTTAAACATGAAAGTTTATGAAATAATCCTTTCTATTTAAATTATTTTGAATTGGATGAACAGATGATTCAAATTAGGCATTAAGCAACACTGAGTTTGCAAGGAATTTTATGTTTTTAATTTACTGCTCGGCGGCAGAGCAGAGTCGTGAATTAAGCCTTAAGACTTCTCAAGAGAAGATGAGGCCCAGCAGTGCAACATTAAATTACATTATCATACATGCAATCAATGGTATATCATGTATATCGAAAGGTATTTGACTAAATATAAAATAGTGATAGTGAGTGAGCATATCTGATGAGTAGGTGGCATCTACAGGGCTTGCACAAAGCCCAAGCACTAAATAAATCATCTTTATATAAATTCCCACTGGTTTTATAGATAAGCCATTTGATAAATATTATTTCACAAAATATAATTTGACAAACCGTTGGCGCTTGAATTAGGTATGGTTAGAATGAAGAATTTCAATAAATATAAATTTTAACATTTAGCGTATTTGAAGCCAAATATTTACAAATTGTTTTTGAAATGTTGTTTTACAAAAAGATATGTTTGCGGAATAAGTTATTTATATAGGTATATGTACATTAGGAAACTCGGCATACAATCTCAAGTAATGAAACAGTTTGAGAAATAGATCTAATATCTGGCAAACGCAAGACTCTTCCACGAGATTCATTATCGCAAAATTATACAATCGACATTTTGACCCTCCTACCTTAATACTAACTAATTATATTAAAGCAGAACTTGACTCAGTTTCTAAGTGGAAAACTCGTAAACACTTCAATGTACTATCATCTTTACGTATAATGTTTTAAGAGCTACATTCGTTAGAGGCTTATATGTCATTACACACCATAAAGACACTGAGCCGCGAAGTTTCTGTTGTTAATATCGATGTATGAGTCTTTTGGGAGATTCGTTATATGTATGTTTCTCGTGGAGTTCAGTATTTAGGCGTTACATAAATACGTGAGCTACGATACTCGTTTTGGGAGTAACTATCCCTATGTTAAGGCTTATTTTGTATTTATTTATAAGTGAACGCGTTATAAAATTGCACTGCTTTATTTTTCGTAAATGTAGTTTCTGAGGTTGCACATTTATTATTTGGACTGCCTTGTTGGTCTAGTGGCTACATGTAAGGCCGCAGACATGGTGGTCCTGGGTTCAATTCCCAAACCGTTGGTCCTGCGCCTAAACTCTTTCCGTTGGCTAATCTCCATTGAGATTGGCCGCCGTGGCCGAAATCGGTCTGGAGGAGTATTATTATTATTATTTGTGTTTATCGATTTAAATGGTCACTAAGAGATTGCGCTGTAATCAATATTACACTGGCCCACTTACACCGGAAAACAACAATACTAAGTATTGCCGCTTGAGCGCGGTTACTTTTATAAATAATATGAATTAATACCTTCTATATAAGAGAAGTTAGTATTAACTTTTCCTAAACAAATTTTTGATTAGTTTTATGTACCTACATATATTGGGTTTAGTAAAGTTTTATGAATAACATCTCTTCATTTATTAATATAGATAGATAACATAATATGCATGCACAAAAACAGAGAAAGCGAAATAGAAAACCCCATAATGCTATGTCCACACACTCGTGTTGTGTCTGCGGAGTCTGCAAAGTTTTTAACCGCTTCCAAAAAAGAAGGACATCTCTTTTATGGTATGTTTGTTGTTGTCCATACCGTCGACTTCATATATTTATTTAATAATCATTTCAATGTATTTTCAGTATTTGTCAGAAATACCATTTTTAAAATTAACTATTTTAGAAGTTTTTTTTTTTGTATTTATTTAACGTCCGTCCTGTTGCTTAACATGCTAAATGTATGCTAACGTTTGTATTTTTTTCTTATTTTGCATTTTGATCGCAAAGATACGTAAGTGGCTTTAAAGCTGATGCCGCGTTGTGGTCACTTCCGTTCCCTTAGGGCAAGCAGGTGTGTTCTCTTAAAAAGGCATAGAAATAAATCTGTATATAAATCCTTTTGTTATGCTGTATTCAAAATACTCTGATATGAGAATCTTTTTATAATGTGTGTGTTAAATAATATATGTATTATTATACATAACATTATTTGATTATAGGTATTGGTATGGAAGCGGCAATAGCGTTATGGTTTACAGGCGGCCTAGAGATGTAAAAGTCGCAGATTCGATCCTGACCCATTGGTCTATTCTCCCCACTTCAACACTAGCTTTAAACTAAATTAGCTGTGCCGCGCGGTTTCACCCGCGTATAATTAATAAAAATTAAAAGGACTATCTAACACAACATTTGTTTTAATTTCGATGCAGTAGTTCCTGAGTTTAGCCGGATCAAACAAACAAACTCTTCAGCTTTATATATTAGTATAGTTTGAAGGAGTAAATAGGAATATTGGTTAATATGTGCAATTAAGCTACCTAATGAATATGTCTCCTGAAGTTTATAAAAAAGGAGCACATATAACATTAGTCGTTTTTCTACTTGAAAGGAAAGTAACAAACGTAAAAAGTATTTTTCGTTGTTAAGAAAAATTTAAAATTTATTCCACTAAGAAGTGCACGGTGGTTTACAAGATATATATGTGTCAACTTTCCTCCCGACAGATGCAGGTTTCCTCACGATGTTTACATTCACCGTCGAACACGAGTTATACGCCTCAATAGTGCTTGCTCGAGTTTGCCTATCCTTAAGAGTAAAGACGTTTGTTAACTAGGCCAGCTCAGTTCTAGCCTATATCATTACCTAGGTATTCGTTTCCACCTGATAGTTAACCTGCGTGGGATTGAGTGACGAAGTGTTGACGATTTCATTATAATCAGTTACGTAGTTTAGGCGTGAAAGCGTAACATATAAAAAGCAATCTATATAAATAAAATGATAGATGTCTGCAGTTGTGCGCGTATCACTAAAAAACTACTGAATAGATTTCAATTTAAAAATATTTTAGACACTTGGCCCTTATAAAAAAAATATATTGCGTTATCTTCATTTAATAAAAAGTTATTAAAGTTTCAAGAAACAACGATTTGTATATTTTGCACTGCGTGTTCAGTGATGTATGTTTAAACAAAGTATATTTTTGCTTGCGATCGTTTTGATGTTTTTTCCTTCGTACATAAGAAAACTTTGTTAATATATCAAGCAACGCGGACGAAGTAGCCGAGATCAGCTAGTCTTATACAAAAAACAATTAAATTTGTACAAGCTATTTTAACTTTACTAATTTATAATGTTAACGCTGATTTAAATTATAAATCGAACTCAAGCTTTCCATAGAAAGCCCTCAAGAACCGCAGTTAAACAAGAAATCTCGTAATATAGTTAATTTCTTAAATGGTCTGGAACGTGATTTTTCTTTCCAGTTAATTTTAATTGAGCGGCCCCGGTAACCTATTTATAACTCAGCTTTTCACTAGACTTCAATGTAATATGGATTGCCGTGTACTTTTTTTAAATGAAAACTGTGTTAAGTGCCAGCTATTCATCCACGTAGCACAGCATATTTAAATTAATGTGAAGAAATTCTTGCAATGGTACCTACCATTAAAAAGTGATACTAATGAATGTAAGTTCGTCTTTAGAGTAAAAAATATAAATCTGACCTGTCACATTACGGTTGAATGTGCTTAGGTCTTTGTTAAATTCATAAAAATGTTTATAAAAAATAGAACTAAGTATAGCCAAAAGTACACATTATTTTTATTTGTGAAAATACAATTTATCCTTCATTTTTCAATTCATACAGGAATTAAGTTTTTATTGGTTTTGATAGACTTTTTTTGACGTGACAACGTTTTATAAATTGGTTTGCCGGGTGACACTTCAAGAAACTGCGTTACGCTCCGCTCACGTTATGCGCTCACAATGAGAGCGAGTGAGAGGCACGCGTCCCTTCCACTCGGGCATGGTTAGCCCGCCTAAGAGCGAGAGAGACAGACATAAAAAGTGAAATTCAGTGCGAGATTCTTTGTATAAATTAATGTTTTAAATATAATTCTTTGTATAAATAAATGTTTTAAATTGTTACTATTATTTCATCCTTCTTCCTACTATACGAATGAATATTCACATTAAAATTATTTTACCACTCAAAGTCGTTGTCACGTAAAACTTTCGCCCGTATACCGACTTTACAGGCAACCAATTTTTGGTATTGTTTTGGTACAATACATGAAACGATGCAGACGATCGTCCTAGGTGGCAGATCGTAAATTTAATTTGTTAATTCATAGGGTTCAATCACACGGGGCGACCGATCATTTTTTTTGGTAAGCAAATATGTACCTACATAGTTTTATTTATAAAGTTCCGACCAGACAGTTTATGTAAATATACAAATTTCATACAATAATATTTCATACAATACCCACTGGACGAACTATAATCATAGTATTACATAAGTTTAAACATAGCTTCAATCATTTAGCTTCAGTCCTTTTTATTCATTTTTTTAGTACAGTGCATCCATTGAAATAGCGAAACCCTTATTATGATAAGTGCCTGGCGATAAGTTCACTAACGTAGAGGGATATTCTAACAAGTATTACATATATTTCTAATGTGTTACACGAGACTGTATCTCAACGGTTCGAATGCCTTTATTGCTCACTCCTAAGCTTTTACGCTTATTGTTAACTGGATGTCTATAATCATGTCTGGTAGCATCATTGGATGACTATCCCCCCTCGGATAAGTTGATTAGCATTAATTTTAGTATTGTTTTTCATGACAAATTATATAGGATTATGTTAGTCTTTAAAACAAACATAGCTTGGCCATAAGTCTTAATAAATTATATATGAAATATCTGTATTTATGTTTTACGACGTGTCAGTATTGCTAGCATATAGCGGTGAGACGATTCGCATTTCCATGTTAAATCGCTCACCCCCAGTTGCCAGTGGAGACGATGAGACGGTGAGCAAGCGCAATATTGTGATTTAAATCACCGATTGCATAAAAATCACTATAACAACCATTAGGCAATTGTTTATAACTAATTTAACTTATTATATATAGGAACAGAGTAGAATAGAATAATCTCAACTCAACCTGTTAGCGTCCTAAGATCCCATTGAATTATTTTAAGTGCATCAGATCTAAAGCGATTCAGTCAACTATGAATAAACAATAAAATAAACTATGAATAATAAAAATATTTTTATGATCTATTAGGATAAATAAAATATCAAATTACTGGAAATCTGCAACGAAGTGAACGAGATACTTATAATCATACAATAAACATACAAACAATAAACATATCGACGCGTTGTCGTTCGCATTTACTATTCAAAACGGTACCTTAAGGTACTTCGAAAGGTACTCAAACACGGTTTACGAGTTAGTTAAGACCTAGACGTCTGTGAAGTTGAGAAGTGCCGAGTTTACACTTGAAAGAGTTTGAAAAAATATGGCATTTAAAATGCCTTTTCCGATAATATTGCATTGTTTCACTTATTGATACTTATAATTTTTAAATGTATATTGAAATATTTCTAGATTATTCCAATAGCAGTTAAAGAAATAAAGAATAAACTAATCTTAAATTTACAAGTTCCATGCGATTTGCTAATAGTTTTGCTACAATTTCCTACAAACAGTTCATGATTAAGATATTTATAACATAAAGCAACAATATACCATTTAACTATTTTATATATCTTACTTTAAATTAACTTCCAGTATTTTGTTACAAAATTTGTGAATAATTAAAACGATTAATTTTCTATACAAATAAATAAAATTCACTTTTCTATCTATTAGCCTCGTTCTAAGTTAATATAGCTAACCAAAACCAAACCAACCATCTTTTATTTAATATTACTGCAACTTAAATAAAATATTTTACAATTACATAAATAGTTATTACTTATGTTAAAATGGAATGAAATGCTGTCGTCACAACAATGGTGAAGTCACGGATTTTACTAGACTATAAGAAATATCATAGATTGTATATATATATGATCTCGACATTAAATTGTTTTTTCTTATTCCAAATTATATTTTTGTTCCGTTTGCAGTTGAAACGCTTGGACCTTAGAGTAATAGTGCCAAAAAATTCATCCAAAATATTACTCCCCGCCTTATTGCCTCCACCGGTGACAGGAGGGCTGGTTCATTTTTCGCCCAGAGAATCGGAATTGCGATTCAAAGGGGAAATGCTGCTAGCATTCTTGCCACCATTCCACGCGGTCACGACTTGTATAATAATTATTTTTAAATGTTATTTGTATTTAGTTAAGGTTTTAATGTAAATATCATGGTAATTCAAGATCTATGTTGCTTTTTTATGACTCCCCTTGCTATTGGAATAGTCTATATGGAGACTCGATATTTATTTGTATGATAAAATCGTTAGAGTTTGATTTCAACAATATTTTGAGGATTAATGTACCTATATACATTACTGATATTCATAAATATGGTATTTGTGTGTTGTATTTATGTACTTTAAATGCTTAAGAACAGAGACAAAGAAGAGAGAGAGAGAGAGAGAAAGAAGAGTGTTAGACAATCCTGGGGCTATAACTATGATTCATCCTATTGCCAGTATTAAAAAAGAATTTGTATATAATAAATCAAAATTTTAAGAAAATAAAAACCGACTTCAAAAGAAAACAAATTAATATGAACTAAAAAATAAAAAAATATTGCGTATTGTTATATAATTTGATAATAAACTTTCTTTTTTCTACTCATCAATATGTAGGTACGATTGTGTGGTTGATAATGTAGTTACAATTATTGTTATTCTTGGAGTCGATGTCAGCCAAGGTGGGTTTATAATTAGTAATTACATAGTACATAGTTATAGGTGAGATGTGCTATGTCGCACGCGCAACTTGACGAGGCGAATAAAACTCAATTTGTTATGTTTTTATTAGTTTTTAAAGGATTCTCGTATTATTATTGGTAGGTATATTATAGTGTTTCATTGGCTTTAATTTTCATTACCACGTAGTTCTATGATAAATTTTCGAACTCATTTCATAATAACATAAAAAAAACAATTTGAAATTATATTACACATGATTATTAATAATTAATTATTTTCATAAAAAATAATTATTTAAAACAATATTCGGCCGGCCCAACCTCGCCAGGTGGCTACGTTACAACTCTATTAGGACTAAGGGCGTCTCCAGACTTTATTACATAATAATTATTTAAAATATGTTGACTATAAAGTAGTCATGTATATTGTAAGTATGAAACTATTTATATTATAGTAAACTGACAGCCTATAAATCTTGGACTAAGGTGTCCTCTTTGAGAATAAGTCTTGAAGCTTACATGTGTATAGGTTTTGATGTTTTTCCTCACGATTCACTTTACAAATTTTAGTCAAATTATTAATGTAAATAATTTTAGGTACGCATAAATGTGAATATATTTTTATTCTTGCATACATCTAGTATTTATATGTTTGGGCTTTTAAAAATCACACACACAAACACACACATACACAAACGAGCGAGATACAAAACAAAAGAACCAGCGATAAAACATCGTTTGCTTTAACTTCTGTTTCCAATACACTATCCGTAATGAAAGAGGCGCCTCGTGTGAAGGCGTCATAAAGTAAAAATACAACATTAATTGCTGTCAGAGGGCCGGCGAAAACAAAAGGGACGGTTTTTTTCGGAACTATTGTCTGTGGAGCCCCCCGTCACGGTGGGCGAACTGGCTTTGATGGAAAAATGTTGCTGGAATTGATAGCTATATATATATCTAAGCTGTTGGTTTATGTAACGGATGAATTGTAGTGGAAAAATTACACAACAAAAAATATTGGCATTTAATGACTAACTACTTTTATCCCAGCTTTGCTCGTGTCTTCAGATTAAATAGTTGATGATGATGATTTTTGTGTTATTAAAGGTAAAAATTAATTAATTAGTTTTTAATTTAGTATTTTTTTTATATAAAAAAAAGGTTATGGTATGGAAGGTATGTGTGGGTTGTTTCTGCCCAGCACCTTTTTTTATAAACGATTAAAATACATACATATATCTAAAATGGAAATTCGATCACAGAGCTCAAAGATTTGTCTACTATTTTGCAATTTGTAGCCAACTGCTGACAATAAATACAACATTTATCATGACATAAGGACTCTTCGGTTTTCTATTATTTGTTAAAAATATCTTTATTCTATATATGTATTTACTAAATGCTCAGAACAGCAGTAAGTTACCACTCTTCTACTGGTTATCAAATCCTGAGCCTGCAGTAGCTACTGTAAACAGACGGGGAAGGACACCAGGTGTACTGATCTTGCCACATCTTATATTAATATCTCAAATATATTTCTTCTTGTTACGTTAATAAAACAAAATAACATTAAAACATTTATTAACAATCAATGAACTTTAACAACTTACCAATAGACAGATGTGATATCGCGGCCGTGATTATTCCAAGACAAACATTGAGCTTGCACTATCAAAAAAATGGTGTCACCGGTTCTTGTGGTTATAGACGAACTTTAGATTGCTAGCGTTTTGTTCGATCTCGAATAGGGCGGTGGATGTAAAAACTTTATTTTAGCGCATTTTTTAAAGTGAGCCAGTAAACTTAGGACAGACTTTGTGCTAACATATTTTTAATTAACTATATTTTTTAAAGTGATAGACTTAGGTACGTTTTTTAATCTATTTCTAAATTAGTCATTTGGTTTAATTTTTATATAATTTAGTAAATTATTAGCCAAAATTTAGCTATCATATTGGGTTTGGGATATTGCACGGTTCTGATTTTTCAGGGGTTCAGATAAGGACAAATAAAATGATAAAGTTTAATCTTAATAAAATTGGTTATTAAGGAAATTATTATAATATAGATTATTTAGAAATAACAAAATCAAACTTTGCAACCATGTTTTTGTTGGGGACTGTCAGTTTCTGTTTTACCCATGTGTGTGGCACGAAGAGTGAAGTGATTGAATATCTTAAAAGTTTTTCTTTTCATTGGTAAACAAAAAGTAAGTATGTAGTATATACATACTATATATATGAACCTGATATCACATTTTTTTGCGTATGTGATTTTAGTATAATTTAATCGAATTCTTGTATTCGATTTAATAATTACAAAAGTTTTTTTATTAAAATATTCTAGAAATAAACAACATTGTATCAAACAGCACTTACCATCTTGTTTCACAGTGTTCCCCAGCGTCCCACAATTTGCCAGCCACACGAAGAATATCCACCTCAAAACGAGACCGTAGCTGCCTCCTCTCTGCAGCTCTGGTTGGTTGTGAAAATGCCGCGCGGTCGGCCGGTCCCGGGCCATGGTCCAAACATTGACACTTCACTTTACTTGTCACTTGGCACTTTAGTCTGATTATATACGCTACTTCACTTTATTTTGATTTTATTTAGTACCATCAATTATTGTTAACTTTTGCTATTTATAATTTTAATTAAAATCTGCAAATGTATTAATATAATTATATTATCTATTTAATCTTTTGCAAAATAATTAATTAAAAGTTTAAACACACGTACAAACGAGCACTGATTATTTGGCTTAAGAGAGATTTGATTTTAAGTTTTTTTTGAAAACCATTACTATTATAAATATCTAAACTAATATATGGATAATTTATGATAAACAATTTAAGCCCAAGATAGTGAATCTTGGCATGTGTCGCGCGATTCTCTACTGACTTTACGACTTCAATGTTTTTAGTATGATAGCTGGTGAAGCGGCTTACGTTTGATGTTTTATATTATCAAATAACCTTGTAGTCGTTCATCGCAAAAATAATTAAGCAAATGTATCTAGAAAACTAATAATGTATATAAAATTAAATTATTTAAATAAATGTTAGGTAGAATTTATGGCCGACGAAGAGACATGTTTCATGTTTATCTAAAACATTACATTTGTTTTCAGTGTTTAAACAAATTTTATAAGTCATTTAATACTATTTCTCTTTATTTCTGCAGTATTAAGTTACAAAGCTTCGAGCAAGCATGAAATCATCTTTTATTTTGTATCAAGTTGATTTAGACATTTAGTACACACTATGCTCATATTTTATTGCTGGCTATTATGGTGTATTGTATAATGTGTATATTATAAAACAAAGTCCCCCGCGGTTCCTGTCTGTCTGTATAAACGCGATAATCTAAAAAACTACTGAACGGATTTTCTTACGGTTTTCATCAATGGACAAAGTGATTCAACAGGAAGGTTTACGTGTATAATCCATTAACGTTTTCTGTAAATTTGTTGAAATATGACGATAATTGTTGAAGAAGTCGGAAAAAACGAGCCGATTGGGAGCTTTCATCAAAAACGCTGTAAAATAACAAAATAATGTATGGCATGGCGGACTTTTCTGTAGATCTATGAAATTTGTCCTCTTTCATAGATCTACAGAAAAGTCCGCGATGGTATATGTCTATCTTTTAAGGATAGCTAACTATACCCACTTTAATGTTTAAAAAATGGTTACATAATAATGTGATAATTGGAAAGCTATAAAAACGGATATGATAATTATCCTCATCAAATTAAATCGTTATGTAGCGATTTGTATCGTTACAGAATTTACAATGATATTACACATAACATGTTAACATAAAAATTCTTCGGGAAAACCTCTTCGTAATTAGCATCATAGACTGGGGGTCTTTCGAATTTGTCGTCTCTGAACACTACCAGTAAACCTATTTGGAAGATATTCAAACAGCGATCTTAAGTTTAGTTCGAATATGAATTTTCACCTGCTTCCTTTGTAATCATTTTTTGCAGTTTCTTTAAAATAAGTTCCTAGTTGTTATGCATTTTTGGAGAGCTAAGAAAATGGTTATATTTTTAAAATAAGTTGCAAGCCAAGTTTTATAACGTTTTTTTTTGTTTTTAAGGAATTTTAGTGGAATAAAATCTCAATAAAATATTGAAATAATATCGTTTTTGTCTTGCATTTTTAAATTTGGATCGATAAGTGTTGTTTTAATATTGATAAATAACAAGTGTTTATTCGTTTTTATAAATCAGATGAAAAAGTTAGGATTAAATTTATAAATATAAATGTTGCATTTTAGACTTATTTTGAAAAAATCTAAAAAACACGATAACTCAAAAATGGTTCACTTTTGCATATAGGGGTTAAAATTATCGCAAATAGTTACACCTATCACCTCCTAATGTGAATGCGTCGAATTCCCAATAACCCTGTATACATAAAAGCACATATAAAAATCATTTCATATACAGAATAAATTGAAGTCAGAACTTAAAAGGTTACTTCTGCTAAACGTAATAGGGTGGCCATATCATATGTACAAAAACCACTTAAAGAAAGAATGCTACAAAAGTACTAAAAGAAAACATTAAATAAAGTTATTATTTAAATTTTTTTTAACTTAAATAAAAGAACGAGACGAAAGATATTTTATTCTACCGCCAAATAGCAATACGTAGTTAATTGTTTTTTCAGTTGGAAGCGTTGAATGAGACAGTGAAACTTAAGGCAAAAGGAGATAACACGGAGTACGGAATATTTCTTAAACTATAAAAAAAAAACGCATCGAACCTCAATCCTAATATAATTTATTATATTTCTAAGTACAAGATTTTATACGATGGAGCTGCGGATAAGTCGAACTCGGTCGATTAGGCTTTACCGCTTATAAGCCTTCGCACCCTCTGTGCAATATGTTTGCGTTGAAAAGCGTCACAGGTTTAGCACAACGTCGCGTCCTACACGATCTGCATCACGAATACAGAAATCAAAACATTATGAAAGATAAATAGCAGGAAATAAGGCGAAGATTCTCTTGGTTTGGTATTTTACGCTGATATCAATAAAAAATATCTTGTGATACCTAGTTAGTTTAGATGATTTTAGAAGCGATGAGGAAATTATACTTTTAGATTTTTTGTGATGGTTTAAATAAGTTACCATAATTTTCGTTGAAAAATATTATTTAAACAAAGGATTAAATGGAATTCAAATCAACTTAGATTAAGTATATACAATTATTCACGCCTTTAACACTAATCGAAGGATCTCTCGGCCTGATTAAAATAATTCTTTTGTGTTCGTCTTGTGAGTCCGTTTATTGAGGAAGTATACCTTTACGTTACAACCTTTAAGAGCGAAGCAATAACCATAAACGTCAAACAATCTAGCAAACTTAAGTGGTATTTAGTAATGAACTCATCATGTGAAACAGGCATATTCTTATTTCATATAAATAAACCGCGGGATATACTATTTACATTTAACATAGGAACACACAGATAAATAGATAAATGCTAGAAAAATATTTTGTGTATTTTATAGGTCTTTGCTTGGCGAAGGCAGTTTATTTATAAAGCGTTTTAGATACGTCATTGCCAAAAGATGAAACGTTTAGTACATTTATCAGATTATCGTAAATAGTGGATGTATGTTAAGAAGGTTATTCAGGTGTTTTATAAGTTCAAGCTCCATGGCCACTCTAGTAAAGGCAACCTTAATAAATCAAAACGGTGAAACAGATCGTCGATAAGGCACCTTTTAGTAGTAATGGAACGGATCGACCGCTCGGAAGGCTCGAGTTGTGATTAATTCTTCCAATCTTCGTTAATACTTTAATCAGCCTTTTAATGTTACGGATAAATATCTACATGTAATTTAGGTTATTTGGAAATGTTCCTTAAGGCGTAGCCTCTTTGTAATAGTATCGTAATTACAGTTATTGAACAATTTTATCGACAGTAGGAGGATAGATTTAGGCTACCTGATGGTAAGTGGTTTACACGCGTTTATTCTTATCGTTTTTGTTGCCCGAGTATTCTATATATTTTCTTTATATGTTATGGTGCAGATTCATATACTTAGGAGGCATTTTTGTTTGGTATAGTATTTAGTGATATATCATGCAGGAAATTGTAGCACGGTAAAATTTAATGAATTTCTTGAATATTCTATTTGAAAATAATTTCTCGACTGTATCACGTCCTTCGATAAGGCTAAGGCTTTTACAAAAAAAAATATTTGTTGGTTTTATGTTAATGACGATTTTAATAAAGTGATAGTACTATGCAATAAGTAGTATATTGTAGTTAGATAGTCGATTCTCAATCCTTGAAAATATTTATATATTTGTCAACTATATATCGATTATGTAATCATATTGAATCGTTGAACTTTCGTAGCTATTGTTGGTTCAAGGTAAGCTTTTGTTCGTACATCGTCAATAAATTTCTTACTGCTGAGACCAGACCATGTTAGTGTCTATATTTTGCGAAAACGTCCAATTTAGTTACTAATATTCAGCAGTGAAGAACGATTGGCTGTTGATTGATTGATTGATGGATTGATATTTCACATAAACATGTTACATTAATGAGTAATTTTGCTGTATAAAATAGAATTGTCTTTTTAATACTTATTCGTAGGCAATTTTTATATCAATTTTATTTATTCACGACCTAGGTGTTGTATCTATTTGAAAGTCATTTGCGTTTTGATGCCAATATTGACACAATTATCAGATCTGCGTTTAAATCACTAGGCCTTATAACACGGGAACCAAAAGACTTTAGACAGATATCTACAATCATTCGTCTATATAATTGCTATGCTAGAGGTAAACTGGAATATTGTTGTCAAGTATGGTCACCCCATAATGAAAGTATATTCTAATCGATTAGAAAACGTTCAAAACAGATTGGACAGGCATTTATGTTAAAGAATGAGATAACAATGAAAAACTATGGTAATCGTCTTAAGCACTTTAAATTACAAAATTTACGTGTACGAAAAACCTTTCTTTTTCTGGACTTTCTAAATAAGCTTTTCCATAATGAAGTGGATAATAAATATTTGCTTGGAAAAACTAAAATAAATGTACCACGGAGACCACATCGAAACCCATGTTCATTTCTTAAATCTAGTGCAAGTAAAACGAACCAAGGAAAAAAATCACCAATAGCTCGAATGACAAGCTTATATAATGCAATAACACCTGTAATATAGGTTTATTCACATTTAATTAAAAAAAAAATGTTATACCTTCTATAATGCCTGATAATTGTTACTTGATTTGTTGTTTGTTATAATTTGTTTATCTAATGTTTATTTAATTTTAATATTTTTTAATTATAATAAATAAAGTGTAAATGTACCCCACATGTTGTTAGTTGTTAGTGAGTTCCTTCTAAATAAATAAATTATGTTATATATTGCGGGAGATAAAATTTTAAACTCTTTAGGGGATACGATCGTGAAATATCGTAGTGTGATATGCGAATATAACTATAATAATTATAATATTTAAAGAAAATACTGATCAAAATAGCGTATCACTAAAATGTAAATCGATTTTCAACATTTCACGAGTGAGATACGAGTCGAGTTCTTACACCGGGAGTAAAATATACGACCTTTGCCGTAGTTTCTAATATCTTCAATTTATTTCGATTCGATCGATTTGATTCCATCTACAAAAATGTGGATAGCGTTAAACCTGACTTAAAACTGTTATATGGGGATAGATTTAATACTGGAATGGAATAGTTTCATTTCTCATTATGTAATATTTTATTTCAAGAATAAGTTGAAATTATTACAAATTATCTTGTATTTTCATGAATTTAACCTTGTAGCGCTTACTAATAACTCATAAAATATGGTCAATATATCAGTCAAATAAGCCACTCGATCAGACGCTATAGCGAAGAGAACATCATAGTTCATGGTTATTTTATCGAATCAAATTAAAAAAATAGAATATTAAACGAAAATAAACCTTATTCTATTGATATAAAATTCAAACCTCCCGAATATACTTTTTACGTGAATTACCTCAGTCACGCGATCAACTTGTAGGAACGTTGGGTAGTCGTTCAGGATTTAGTTTTATATTGAAATATATTCTTTATACTGTTGTGAAAAAAGCCATTACGGCATATTTACCTGTGGCTATTCATGTGGTAAAATAAAAACAACATTAGAGGTGGGGAAGTACATATTATGATCACGAATTGTTTTAATTATGACATTAAACTAGGCGTTGGTCACTGTTTCAATTAAAATATTTAAAAAAAAATTTGACGCGTATCATATAAATAACAGGTGATGCAAGTACTTTAATCTAAAGATTAAAGGGATGAATTTATAAGCACACAGGTACGAATTCCAAAAAAATTATTTCAAACTGAGTTTGTTTGGAATCCAGGTGTTCAATCTGCTGCTGATTGCAAAGATTATTTAAGTAAAATTTATGATATAATTTAAACTATTTACCAAATATAAAAATAACACAATATCTGTTGCAGAAAAAAAGAAGTAATTTAGAGTTTTCTCTTTTTTTTTATTGTATAGGAAGGCGGACGAGCATATAGGCCACCTGATGGTAAGTGGTCACCAACACCCATAGACAATGGTGTTGTAAGAAATGTTAACCATCGCTTACATCACCATTGCGCCATCAACCTTGGGAACCTTGGGGAAGATGTTATGTCCCTTGTGCCTGTAATTATACACCCTTCAAACCGGAACACAACAATACTAAGTACTGCTGTTTTGCGGCAGAATATCTGTTGAGTGGGTGGTACCTACCCAGACGAGCTTGCACAAATCTTTACCACCAAGTAAATATTTTTTACTTATTTATCGACCTACACACCCTCTATCCTCCTTCTATTCATTTGTCTCTATAATACATTTAGTATTACGAATAATAAAATTATTGCTTACACAGATTGTATGAAAAAATAAAAAAACATTTCATTGAAATAATTCCAAACCTTTCAAACCACATTTAATCCGAAACTACTTTCAGGAAATAAATGGGAAAAGATCAAAACATTGTGATTCTCACACAAAACCCACTCATCTCAAACAACCTTACAATTTAATTGGTTTTTAAATCACAACTCAATAGAGAATCAAATAAAAAAAATTAAAACCTTCAACCGGCCAGGTATATTTCGGTTCTTGTCATTACAAAAGGGATCGTGGGCGCTTTTAATACCATTTCGACGTCTATTCATGTCGACGGTTTGAGATGTTTGGTAGGTAACTTTTTTAATCCAAAAAATATTATGTTTTCATACTTATTTCAATATTTATCTCAATCGTTTCAACTGTTTCTTTAGATACATTATTTTTATTGGTTGAGACAATTTGATTACTTTTTTGAAAAATGTCTGATGTGCAAAAATTTATTTCAATTTATAAAGAATGCTTGTTTTTATATCACGATATATAAGTAAGAAGAATTGCAAAGGATAGGACAAAATGGAAAGCTTTAGAGGAGGCCTTTGTCGAAAGACAAGCTGAAATGGAAAAACCGGCTACCGATACGATATAAGTAATTGATCGTTATGCTTAGATATAGTTTATAGAGTTAAGATAAATGTAAAAATATCAGCAATAAAGGCTTATTTTATTTATTTATTTATTTTATTTATATAAGTAAGAAATGACAATGAGCTCATTATATAAAAAAGTTGCAGTTCACAACACATGTTCTATTACTTCATATTAATAATCAATACTAAGTATTTTTGTGTTCCGGTTTGAAGGGCAAGTGAGCCAGTGTAACAGACACAAGGCACATAACATTTCACGTCCCAAGATGGTGGATAGTGGATACCACTTACTATTAGGTTAGGTACCATAGGGACTATTTGCCCGCACGCCTACATATTATTTATAAAACAAATAATAATAATGCGTATTACTCGCTACTGGATTATGGTAATTGTGGAGTTGGTATTCGTTGATAAGTAATAATTCAATTGTATTAAACTAACTGTGTATCTTGATTGTCGGAAAATATTTACTACTGAGTTTCTTACCGGTAGAATCTACATTCCGAATCAAATAATTCTTGTAAGTAAGTAAGTAAGTAACAGCCTGTGAATGTCCCACTGCTGGGCTAAGGCCTCTTCTCCTCTTTGTGAGGAGAAGGTTTTGGAGCTTATTCCACCACGCTGCTCCAATGCGGGTTGGTGGAATACACATGTGACAGAATTTCAATGAAATTTGACACATGCAGGTTTCCTCACGATGTTTTCGTTTACCGTCAAGCACGAGATGAATTATAATCACAAATTAAGCACATGAAATTCAGCGGTGCTTGCCCGGGTTTGAACCCACGATCATCGGTTAATTCACGATTCACGCGTTCTTACCACTGGGCCATCTCGGCTTTTCTTGTATAAATAATTCTTGTATAAAGTATTATTATAACCTATTTGATTAAAGTATACTTGTTTTCTGGTACGGCAATGTAAGCATTATTCACTTCCAAACTCCACGTTGCTACTGAGATAATCGTTATAGAAAAAACTAATAACTTCTTATTGAAAACGGGATCACAGGCTCTGCAGCCGTATAAGACAACTACTAGATCAACTAGGTAATTGAAGACAATAACCTCGTTTCAAAAAAATAAGAAATGTTCCAATGATTTAAAAATAATTTTATGGCAGCTGATTGTCCGACAGATGTTTTGCGGTTAGTTTTTATGTCGGTAATCGTTGTGTATTGAGTCATTATTGGAATCCCATTGTGAAAAAAATATGTTGAAATTTTAATATTAATAAATGTTTGAATACATTAAATTTGTAGTATTTTTTGTGACATCCAAATTTTTTATCCTTGTTAAATTTACGATGTGTTAAATTTTACGAATCAGGAATTGACAGAGTTCTTCTTCTTGGAATATCCCGTACATTTTTGTTTCATTTCATTTGATTTTATTTTCATGTTATAGTCATAACGATATTTTAGGGCGTGATCTATGAATTCTACATCACATAACTACATAATATCTACAAAACGTTTTTTAGTAAAGGGATTAATGTTATTAAAAAAAGAGTTATAAGAATGCTTGATTACCATTTTATAAATTAGTCTTATTAAAATGATTATGCAAGTTAACAAACCGTATAAGAGTCCAATCATTTTATTTATTGTCAATACTACTTTAACAAGTTTCTTGACAAAAAAGCCAAAACTATCCAGATGTCATCGCGGTTAATCATTTCAGTCTACTTAGTTTTTATTTCCTCTCATAGCGAGGGTCTGAAGTCACTCGGAAATAAGTCGGTCAAACATTGTGAGTGACGCTGGGAAATGTGGGGTGTGCACACACCCCTTATGTAACATGTTAAACCGAGCACGGGCAGTCAAATAAGACCAGTTAAGATGACCTGTGGTAGTACAGACACTGAATGTAAAGAAGGTTCAAATTTTACAAGACGTGTAAAAGCGCAAAGCAAAAAGAGGGTATATGTGGAACATTCGTGTTCAATTCAAGATCGCAATTCATGTTTTTCATTAAATTTCATATATATTTTTTCTATAATTTAGTAAATTTGTATTTTAAATAGTGTCTGCTTTAAGCTATGGATTGGATTATATAAGGCTATGTATCCACGTACCAATTTTGTAGATACCAGGCCTTATGTATTATGAAGATGGGTGAAAAGGACGAGCAAAAGCTGTTTCCAATGTAGCTAAGCAGAGAGATGTATGCATAATGATATCGTGTGGTCGATTTATGAAGCATCTCTTCGCCTTTAAACACCTCCAACTTTCGCATTGAATAACCTTTGAAATACAGAGACAGTTCGATCATATGACGATAATTGGTGTAGATCTGATTTGGTCCCATAATACTAATAGCTTCCTCTTCGTTCATATGCTTTGATTACTCATCTCCACTATATTAGTATATTTTTCAATTCTTTTTACAAACGAATGTTTTTTTTTCAATTCTTACCGTCTTATTTAGGTAGGTAAAGCTGTCAAACAAAATAAATCATTACATAAACATTCAGTTGCTATACAACGTCTATCAATAAGGGCGTTAATAATAAATATATTCTTTTTACAAAATAAAATTATAACAAGAAACAAAATACTTGACGGAAAAAGTTTTATTGAATTGTGTATTTTTTTTCTTTCTCGCCAATTAATCGTTAATCTTTATTCAGTATTCGAATTCATAACAATGTCACGATATTTTAATTGGTAAATCAATTTGTCGATTGTAGAACAGTTTTACTTTTGGTTAATCAGATTTACAACTGTAGATACCAAAAATGTTGTTTAAAGTTCAAGCATTTTACAGTTTTTGTTTGAAATTATGGGATACTAAGCATATATTATAAGAAAACAATGACGTTTATAATTATATTTATTAAACTTGATGTGCTAAATATTGCCGCTGGGAACAAATCGATTTGTCAAAGCGGATACGCTATATTAGGAAAGTAAGGTATCATCCAAATTTCAAGCTTTGCTTTGATAAACTCAGGATATTATTCTCTTATCGCAAATTAAAAATATGTTAAGGTTTTTATCATTAATAATATCATTAACCTTACTTATTCTTGTAACAAATATAATAGATGATAAAAATACGATGAATTAGTTGATTAAAAAGGGTTAAAAGTGTGCCTTCACACATACAAAGTTCATGTCACTCTGGTAACTTGTATTTTAATTAAAACCATGTTTGGATATTTACAGATTAAAAAAGATCACAGTTATTTTAAGTTAAATTAAGAAAAACATTTTTATATAAATGACAAATTTTTGCACGTCTGTCTCCCGCAGCGGTGATACATATACAATGTGATATATTAATCGTCCTGTATAATATTACTGCCAGAGGCATTTACATAGTAACATTTGCATTTGCCGTAACCTTTATTATGAGGACGTTATAGCTCATTTTTGTTTGAAAAACAAAGAAATGTCAAATGTCAAGCAATTCTGTCAGCTGTCAGTCACAAGTGACACGGCATCCAGGCGTAGACCCACTTTTACGCTTGAACGATCGTTTCGGATTCGAGGGGGTGGCCAAAATAGAAAATGAAATTATATAACTATCAACGATTGGTTTGAGGTAGAATTTTTAATTGACTTTAAAGAGTTTATCAATCGTACTTTCAATTGCTACCAATGTAGAAAATAAGAATACTATATCTTTATTTTTTCAATAAAACTTCCTGGTAGAATAAACTTTTAAAGACGCATCAAAACTTTTGCCTTTTCTCTGAATCAGTATATTTTCGTTGAGAGTAAAACTAAAAATCGTTACTTTATAAAGAACTAAGAATCCACAAGCTACTGAAACAAAAATATATTCCAAAAGACAAATTGATTCCAACAGTAGTTCTTAGCACAAAGAAAATAGAAGAAAAAGCAATTCAAAAGGCGAATTAGTTTCGAGCTGAGAAATTAATCTAACATGTTGGCGTTTAGTACAAAATGAAAATGGCTTTTGCATTCGAACATTAATTTTAAGTAAAAATCAAACTGATTGCCGTAGAAGAATAGCGTCGTCCTAAACTACTTAGTGATGTTAATGATGAATTCTAGTTGTAGTTTTTTTTTCTGTGTATAAAATAGAAAAAAAGCAAATAAATGGACTACGGAATAATCAGATGCGGCGGACTCAAATGATTCCAAGCAGGACAACAGTCGCTGGTAGGGCCGTACCGGTTCGAAGTGAGTGAGCCAGTGTAATTATAGTCCGCCTTCCTATGATATTTCATGGTAAGTAGTTCGATATGGCGATTCTTCATGTATTCTCTCTAACATTACATAAAGATTACATGTAATTTTCATATGATTTTGTACCCATAATTCATATTTGATCTTCGTTCAGAACCGGTACAATTTTTATAACTTCCGGACCGAAAGTAATAAGTTTGACGACTTTGGTATGTCATTTTTTTCAAATACATATACTATTTTTATTTTCTGGGCTCAATTTTAACGTGGGATTGTTTGTAGCGATATGAGCTATTAGCCTTATAGAAATTAGATATAGTTCATAAGTCATACTATCAATAATTCATCTGAAACAAACCTTCTAAACATTTAATTATTTTTAAATTTCTAATGTTACATGGTTGGACTGTATTCTAGTTACTTTAATAATATCACCCATTGCAGTTTAGCAGCACTGATACCAAGCAATTATGTCTCTATTGGTTCTTATTCTTGTCAATTAAATTTCTCGCAAAGTTCATTCGTTTTAATGTTAATGATAAATGAGGAAAACTTCTTATGTAAGTATGTCAGATTTTTATTATTTTTTAATAACTTCTGAAGCAGCTAAAAGCTATTACAATTTGTCATGTCAAGTGTTCGTTGTTTCGAAGTTATTTTAAAAGCCATACATTTTGTTATCCAATAAGTATACACTAAATGATATAACCTATAAATTACTCGAGTTCCGATGGAATCGATGTTCTTCGGCGTCCATTCTCGGATATCTTATGATTTATACCTCCCACGGTTTCTGGTTTCTCATAGGGAGACTAGCTACACCTTGTTATGATTTGTACAGATCGTAACAAGCTGTGGCAAATCGCTTAGCTATTATAAAATAGTAGTTTTGTCTAGGTTCAATAACCTCACATTGAACTTGATTGAAAAATATTTTTACGATTTACATTGGATTATAATACTTTATAATAGGACGAAATGCTTCTATGTTTGATGTATAGTTTCATATTTTTAACGCGATAAAATAATGTAATGATATTAAAATATTATTTTGATTGATGTTGAAGAGCGTTTGTTTTATCTCTCTAAACCTTCGAAATTTAAATTAAAGTAAAGAATTTCTTATTGTTTTCAAAGCCATCATTGAAAATAAACGGAGCGTGGACGAATTTCACTCCATCTGCGTTCGAAAATCCGTATTTTCGTTTCACGATTACTGAACGTAAATACAAAATTGCTTATTGAGTTTATATTAAGACAGAGAGGGTTGGAATGGGGACGGAATGAAAAAGCGGGAGAATGCTTTTGACCACTAGCGGAATTGCAGAGGCTGTTATAGAAGTTTGCAAAGCCAACTACTTTTAGATGAATCACTAGTTTCTAAAGCTTGAATTCTCTGAATGCAACACAGAAGTTTTAGCTTTATTTCCAAGAGAGAACTCGAATATATGACGGATTCCCGATATAAGTTCAAAAGGCTATCTAATTAATGATAATTTGCATTACAATTCAAATATCTTTCATATTTAATTTTAGTAGTAGAATGTAAATGTCTTCGTTTATTATAATTATCTTATTATGGAGTGCCAAATAAAGCCAAAAATTTATTTACATATTTCTTTAAAACAAAAACGATATCAAACTACACTTCCATCATTAACACGATTTAGAATTTAGACAATGACCATTATAACCTCATTACATACTATAATACTATATGGTACTAAGCAGTATGTATAATAATTCAAAACAGTTTTGCAGTAATTAATTACAATCCAATGAAGAGCTAACAATTAAACTGCAGTCTGGTACCATTATTGCTTTTGTTTCGCCAAACAAAAAAGTAACTCAGTGAGCAGACGGTGCCGCAAGTTAAACCAGTCCGGATAATATAGCTAGCTAGAAAGAACCACGTTCTCATTTCCATTAAAGCAGCCCTTTTACTATTAAGTTATTTAAATATTATTGTCACTAGCAACTATAAACATGTATTCTTTATCATTTCATATTTTGTTTATTTATTTCATTGAGACAATTTGAATTTAACTTTATAACGTGGAGCGATAGAACAAGTTCGATTTTTAAATGAACGTTTATTTAATAAAACAATGAATGGTATATTCAATACGATATCAAAAGCTTTTGGGCAGTGTGACAAAAACAAGGAAATTTGCAACACAAATCGCACTGCAGTGTCTAGTGCAGAGGTTTTTGTGCGGGTTTAAAGAAACCCCTCTGATTAGCATATTACACGGCCACTCTTTATGTGGTATAACCGTTATTATTCCATTAAAATATTTTATCTCAACCCTCAACTTCGACGACACATTACCGATTAAAGCACACAGTTACGAGCGATTTATTGCCGTACGAAATGTTGTTTTATATCATTATTCAAGATACTAGGACGCTGGGTGCTAAGCTTCTTGACATTACCACTCGATACAACAGGTTCGTTCACATTTTTGTAATATATAACACACAGAAGGGCACGGGAACACTATTTCAATGAATATTTTAGCGGTTAGAAGAGCGATTCTTTGGTTATTTTGTTTTATATTTTATAGATGAGTAGTGAGACATAACGCGGCGCGCGAGCGTCCTCAGCGCGCGCATTCGGACGACTGATTACATTACCCCGGCCGACCGAAGGTTTCGGCCCGGCCGGCGCACGACGTACACTTCAGTTGCGTTCCATTCTAACCAAAAAATATTGATTCTTGATGTATTTCTTTGAAATTTTAAGCTTGCATAAATACTAATATATATTATAAAAAATAATAATACCGCATGTTAAGGTTATTTCCTATATTTAATAACCACTTTTACAATTATATCTTCATGAACAGTATTTACATTGAGATTAAATAAGTAAACGAGATTGCTGGTTTTCTGAATTTAAAAATTAATTGTATCTCAAAATACATATCGAGTCGTTATTTTAAAGCGGAAATATTTATAACGATTTATGCATGAATTGAAACGATTCAACATTGGCAACAGTAACGCCATCTCCCTCACACTTTTGTGAACAAAAGGCGCCCGAGTGGTGCGTGTTTCAACCCTGTGTATGTGTACCCTTCTCACTGCACGGTTACTCTATCCACTATAAATTGAGCTCTGCTTTTGTTCGATGTATATGTTTTCTGAAATATCATAGCTAGACATTGCAAACAGCGGCGTTTCTTCATATTTGGTTTGTCAACAAAATGTAGGGCTACAATTTTAGGGCCAACAAATTAGAAAGGGGAGAAAAAAACGCCGGGACGTCAGGTTTATTGACATTTCGCCGGGCGATAATTAAGGCTTACGAGGGTTTTGGGGAAGTTATCGGCACACCGTTAAATTTTAAAGCTTGGATTTTCGTTTCAATTAGTTTATACGAATTGGCTCCAGAATGAGGTTTAACAAGACTGTTATTTTTATTGGATTTCGTTTAACAGGTATTTGATAGGATCTGTCGCATAAGACGCCGATATAAAAAGAATTAGCGTACTTAATTAGCTGCGATTAAAGAGCCTTTGATTAGGTTCGCTACGTACTTTACAAATTAACAATTAGGTATAATCTTTTGATTTTTTATTTGTTTATTTTAAAATTTTATAAAACCTTATTTGACCATCTAATTTTATTATTTTCTATTTATATTATCAAAAGTTTTTAACTTTTTATGGATTTCGTTGTTGATGTTTCTGAAATAAATATTAAAGTTGGTACCTACTGTATTACTTTTTAATTCGTAAAAATAAAATATATCTATAAAGTGTATCATTACCGTTAATCTATTGTCTTCGTTTGTTTAACTAGGTATACACTATTTAAGTTCTAATTTTCATTAACTGACATAAACCTTGTTCACACGTAGCCTTGTGGCAAACGGTCAACACTATAGGTATAACCAAGTATATTGGGATGAGAGTAAGAACATAGACAATTAAGTAATATTCTGGGACATTATTCACACACGGTCATCTGATCCCAAACTAAGCAGAGCTTGTGTTATGGAAACCAGACAACTGATATACCACATATACTACTTTTTCTTTTGTAAATACATACTTATATAGATAATAATTACACCCAGACTCAGGACAAACAGACATGTTCATACACACAAATGTTTGGGTGGGAATCGAACCCACGACCTGCGGCGCGAAAGGCAGGGTATCTACCAACCACGCCAACCGGCTCGTCAAGTATTTTCAAATGTTTTAAAATATTCCTTATACCGATTCTATTAAATACATTCCTTAAATCGAATAAGTCACGCTACAAATACAGCCAGGATTTAGAAACAAAACATACACAACTAAAAGCTCAAAAGATATCAAACATGTTCTTTGTTTTTCTAGTTCTTTATATGGTGGTGGCATTGTGTTTTCATCATCATCATTCATCAGGCACTGTGGTATTTAATGCGTGGTGTGTGGTGTGCGGTGTGTGGTGTGCCACACACCACGCATTAAATAATAGTTTTAGTGCCTTTGATTAGGTCACATTTAAAATACAATCTTAAATTTTCGTGTTCTAATATAGTAATCCTTATATTCTCTAGTTCTGATCACCGAGCCATATAAGCTCTTCACTGGGTCACTTTGAGCAATAGTGCTGCTATATGAACCTAAGTCATTCGATATACGCTGATCATAATTTATTTTGGTGTGATACAATTGTTATTGTAAGGACATAATTGTAGAAACATATACATTCTGGTGTATTATACATTATTAGTTTTAAACTGAAGTATTAAATATAAATATACAAATATATTATACAATTTAAATAGCTACTGTATATGCCATGTACGCTGGGAAGTGATGGTAAGGATGCTAGCAGCATTTTCCCTATGTTTTGCAACTGCGATTCTTTGGGCGAAAAATGAATCAGCCTTCCTGTAACCAGAAGAAGACTAACAGTTCTATTTTATTGAACGTTTTTGGTTAAGTATTGTGAACATTCCAAGTATAATCAGCAATCGGACTTTAATTGCTGTTGACCATACTGGCTGTAGATCGCGAGGTTGTGAGAGGGCAGTGAGACGCAAGTCAGGTGTTGGGAGTATATTTAAGGGCACAATACCCTCGTCATAATGAGCCTCCTATGAGACAGACCCTTGGCTTAGAACGTCATCATCGAGAGGATTCAAATCAGCGCAAGTGTGTATACAAATTTTAGAAATAAGGCTTTCATAATCAAACTGTAAATAAGTCGATTGTATTAAACACAAATAAAAATATAAAAACAATGAAGATTACCTATTTTACGTTACTTACATATACTTGGTGGTAGGGGTTTCTACAAGCCACTATGGGTACCAGTTTCAAATTTCGCATACTAAATTTTGAAATTAATGACGTTCCAAATAATTAAGTTCTACTTCATTTTGAATGACGTTTCAGTATTCGGCCGATATAGGCTAACTTAGCACGTATGACATATGAATTCAAGCAATTAGAGCAGACAAACATAGCTGTCACGGGGAAACACCATCATTGCATGAACACTAATAAAAAATCAAACAAACCAAAAGCGAAGATAAGTTGAAGTAAGTCACTAGTGCAAATTTCATATTCAGTACTTAAGTTAACAAATTAATTTTACTTTAAACCAAGTATTACGATAACAAACATTTAAATCTCTGTTTGTATGTGTTGTATTGTTATCGGACCCTTGGGATTACGTTTGTTAGGGTCTTTGAGCACGTTATTATTACAACTGCTTTCAAACGGCTATCGAAATCAATAATTTGAAAGTAATTTTATATTGCTTTAAAACAATTACTTAAGGGTGATATATACCTTATATAAAGTTTTCATATAGTTTTCAACAATACAATGTTCTTGTAAGTGTGTATATTTTGTTGAATATCCTTAATTAAATGAATAAACATACTAATTATGTGAAGATATAATTATTAGTTTATATATTATACTACTACTACGTACGACTATATACTATTTTTTATAGCATATTTTGGCAGACGAGCATATGCCAATATGATGGTAAGTGGTCACCAACCGACATTGGCAATGTAAGAGATGTTAACCATCGCTCACACAACAATACTCTGCAAATTCACACATATTTATAATTTTATTACAATTAATAATTTATTATAAGCTGTAGCACAGATTATTATTTGATGCTATCGACATCTATGATTGAGTTTTTGTACGGTACTAAAAATGCTAACAATAAATGTATGACAGTAATCCAACGGTGCCGTAGTTCCTCCATTTACACATAGATGTCACTATGCTTGAAATTTTATGTAGAGCAGAAAAGTAGGGTTTGATCAAAATGAGAGTCATACAATTATTATTAATTGAGTATTATGACATGGAAATGCATAAAAAAATATGTAATCAAATTTAGGTGATTTGGTACTTATATAAATTATATATAGATAAAGTACTTGGGCCACCCAACTTTGCTCTGGTCTATGTGAAAAATTGCGTTTATTTAGAAAATTGTAGGTAAATAAGTTCAAAAACCAAAACTAAATACTTACTATAAATAAACCATATCGTTGGAGTCGTTGTGGAAATTAAAAATTAATATATTAAATATATATACAAAAAATGCTTGAATACGTTTATCTAAATTAAAAAATAAATATTTGTTTGTCATGAAAAAACAACACAAAATGACGAAGAATTAACATGCTCTATAAGTTTATTTATATATGTATAATTATAATTATACATAATTACTTTTTCAATAATATTATGCATCACGACAAAGAAAAAGATAAAAGGCATATACGGGAACGCATTGAATACATAAATTAAATATTATTTTCTATATAGCATATACTCTACATATATATTTTTTATAGCATAAGTAGGCGGACGAGCATATGGGCCACCTGATGGTAAGTGGTCACCAACGCCCATAGACATTGGCAATATCAGAGATGTTAACCATCGTTTATATCGACAATGCGCCACCAACCTTGAGAACTAAGATGTTATGTCCCTTGTGCCTGTAGTTACACCGGCTCACTCATCCTTCACAGCGGAACACAACAGTACCAAGTACTGCTGTTTTGCGGTAGAATATCTGATGAGTGGGTGGTACCTACCCAGACGAGCTTACACAAAGCTCTACCACCAAGTCTTATAAGTACTCAAGTATATTGAAAGTAAGTACGTTCAAACTGCAACAAATATTTCGTCAGTACAAGAGTCGTGCGCCTAACAAGTCTCTTAGTACGAAGTTTAACAAACCAAAGTTAGGTTACTTTACACTGAGCCACTGCTGTAACTTGCAAGCTCGTATTTGCTCTTTCAAACTTCGAACTTGCTAATTCAATTCCAGTGGTTTTATTATGAAGCATTTTTTGTTTATTGATACATTCATAGTGTAAATCTATATTGAAATTTTATTGTATTCCCATGGTGATAAGGCCTTGTCTAAGCCCGTCATGGAAGGTATTTTTTTTTTTTTTATATACAGAGGGGGCAAACGAGCAGGAGGCTCACCTGATGGAAAGTGACTACCACCGCCCATGGACATCTGCAACATCCGAGGACTTGCAGGTGCGTTGCCGGCCTTTGAGGAAAGAGTACGCTCTCTTCTTGAAGGTTTTCATGTCGTATCGGTTCGGAAAAGTCGCCGGCGAAAGCTGGTTCCACAGAGTGATTGTACGAGGCAGGAAATTCCTCAGAAAACGGGCTGTTGTGGACTTCCAGACATCGAGGTGGTGCGGATGGAATTTTGAGTTCTGGCGCGATGTCCGGTGGTGAAACTCAGCGGCCGGGACTAAACCAAACAACTCCTCAGAACACTCCCCGTGATATATGCGATAGAGGATGCAGAGTGACCCAACATCTCTACGCAAATCCAAAGAATCAAGCCGGTCGGTAATAACTTGATCGTCGACAATTCGAACTGATCTACGTTGAATGCGGTCAAAAGGAAGAAGCTGGTACTGTGGAGCTCCCGCCCAGAGGTGAGAGCAGTACTCCATGTGGGGCCGAATTTGCGCTTTGTAAAGTTTTAGGCGATGGGCCGACGTGAAGTACCGTCTCGCCTTGTTGAGCACTCCAAGCTTTTTGGAAGCCAATTTGGCTTTAACTTCCAGTTGACCGCGGAACTGAACAACGTTCGAAATCTCGACGCCAAGTACCCCGATACTGGCTGTGGCAGTGAGGGGAGTATTCTCGAAGTGAGGGGATACGACAAAAGGAGATTTTTTAGCGGTTAACGCGCAAACTTGTGTCTTTTTGGGGTTGAATTGGACCAAGTTCAGTCGGCCCCAGTCCGAGACCTTGGTTAACAAGGTCTCGACTTCAGACACAAGTTTGTTCCGACACTCGTCGACGTGTTCCCGAGAAATATTAGCACGGCCGGTGTAAAGTACGTCTACAGTGCTGTCATCCGCATAGCAATGAATGTTACTGATTTGTAACATATCATTGATATGCAGAAGAAACAGAGTAGATGAAAGAACGCAGCCTTGTGGAACACCAGAATTGACGTATTTTAAGTCGGAGCATGCACCGTCGACAACGACCTTGATGCTCCGATCTGCCAAAAAACTGGAGATCCACTTGCACAATTTCTCGGGAAGCCCGTAGGATGGAAGCTTGGAGAGTAGCGCTTTATGCCATACCCGATCGAAGGCTTTCGCTATGTCCAGACTGACTGTTAATGCCTCCCCCTTGGACTCAACCGCCGTAGCCCATCTGTGAGTAAGGTAAACTAGAAGATCACCAGCTGAGCGACCCCGACGGAAGCCGTACTGGCGGTCGCTAATCAGCTGATGCTCCTCTAGGTACCGCAGGAGCTGGCAGTTAATAATGGACTCCATTATCTTGGAGAACAAGGAGGTGATAGCAATAGGCCTATAATTTGATGGATCAGAGCGATTGCCTTTTTTAGGGATCGGGTGCACTAAAGCAGTCTTCCAAGAATTCGGGACTACGCCTAATGAGTAGGAGTGTCGGAAAAGACGCGTTAAGACCGGTGCCAGCTCGGGAGCACAAGTACGCAGCACAATCGGAGGAATGCCATCGGGCCCACTTGACTTATGGATGTCCAAGGAAAAAAGTGCTTTACGAACTGCACTCTGTCGGAATTTAATTTCCGGCATCGTGGTATCACACCGCAAGATTGTCGGTGGTGTCTTTCCTTGATCATCAAGAGTCGAGTTGGACGCGAAGAGAGATCCCAAGAGGTCGGCTTTCTCCTTCGCTGTATGGGCCAACGAGTCATCGCTCCTGTGCAGAGATGGAAGGCAGGGCTGACAGAAATTCCCTAAGACAGCCTTAGCGAGAGACCAAAATGCGCGTGTTCCCGAAGGAACGTCGTACGTCGAGTCGAACCAGTCTCTCACCAATCCTGCCAATGTGCTCCGACTTCGCCTTGGCAATAACACTTTTGAAAGACCTTGAGGCAGAGTTGTATTCCTTTTTACGTGCGCTGGTATTTACATCACGAGATGCCGATGCGTCAGCCCAGGCTTGATAGCATGCTGCCTTTCGGCGTGATGCCGTTTTGCAGAAGCGACCAAACCAGGGCCGGGTTCTGCCGCCGATGGGTATCGCAGAGTACGGAATGAAGAGTTCCATACCCTGGAACACCACATCAGCG
Organism: Nymphalis c-album; assembly: GCA_963151315.1. Classification (NCBI taxonomy): domain Eukaryota; kingdom Metazoa; phylum Arthropoda; class Insecta; order Lepidoptera; family Nymphalidae; genus Nymphalis; species Nymphalis c-album. Next base: position 10,220,231 of record OY720591.1, on the reverse strand, counting down.
ACCGAGTCAGCAACGACATCTGGATCATCCGGCGAGAAACAAATCCGCCCCCATAGGTAGGATGCAAAGAAGGACCGCATCCCATCCCAGTCCGCTAACCTGTAGTGCCACACACGGCGACAACCCACGAACCGAGGCCGTGAGGTGCGTGTAATCGGCACTGTACTCCGGACAAGGCAGTGGTCCGACGAGCCAAGAGGAGGCTCTACGGAAACATGGTACCCGTCCGGATGAGAGGTCAGCAGAAGGTCTAACAGGGAAGGTGTATGATCCTCCACATCTGGGATTCGCGTTGGCGAGGTAACAAGTTGTGTCAGATCATATGTTAAGGCAAAATCGACCACAGATCTCCCCGCATGATCGGTGGTACGTGATCCAAGCCATTCGGCGTGGTGGGCGTTAAAATCGCCAAGAATCACGATCTCTGCGGATGGGATCTGCTGCAGCACGGAATCTGTAGCCCGTTGCATGTGCTCAACGAGCCGATCAGTTTCGGCATTACCGCTATGGGACCTATATAGGCACGCGTAGATTCGCGGATGGTCATCGCAGTCTACGCGCAGCCAGAGAATGGATAGGTCCCTCCCTTCAAGATGGGCGAGGCGACGAGAGATGATATCCTCTCTGACGTACGCACACACCCCCGCCCGTGGTACAAAGGAATGTTCCAACTTGTAGCCCGGGTAAGAGAGGAATGAGGCATCCGCCGGAGACGATATCTGGGTCTCGGTTAGAAAGAGCAAGGCCGGCTTCGCCGTCTCAAGATGGAAGTGGACGGCGTTGAGGTTGGAATTCAGCCCCTTATGTTGCAGAAGTCCACAGCGAGGGTGGAAGGGGTTGCCTTGAGATGCCTGCTCCGTTTGCCCCGTCCATTCACGAGCGCCAAATTGCCCCCTCCCAGAATTCGAAGGGCAGCCTGGGCATCCCTGCTCAGGTGGTGTATGTCCTGGGCATGGATGTCCAGAGAGGGATTGTCCACCGCGGGCGCAGATGGTACCCTCCTGGGGTAATTGTCTTATATTCTGCGCACTCATTTTGTTGGGGGGGGGGGGGATTGGGCCTCCGGGACTCTCACATACCGAACGAAACGCGGTAGCATGGCTACCACTTTACGTCGATTTTAAGTGAGAGAGTGGTACTTCCCCGGGCGTGCCGGCCCATTCGGCTACAACCTGAAGGTTGCAGCATGGCACTACCACTAGGAAATTAACCAGATATTTCCAACTGTGCATAGAATTGGTCGTTGAACTTTATAAGATATACATAATATAGACTTTTCTATCACATTTGATTGGGTAGTGAAGTAGTGGTTATAAACTAATTGGTTTGATATTAACGCGTTAGTTTATAATGAAACAATAGAAAATACATGAACGATCTTTGTTCATGCTCCGTTTCTAAACTCCAAGTTTATTAATATTGTCGTGACTTTTCATTTAACTTAAATCACACTGGTGAAACTTACTAACTGGTAACTTTTAGAAATTTTATTGTGAATACACAGACACGCTACCTCAAACGTAGAGATGATACAACAGTAGGTAAATACTTTTACTCTATTTAATTCATTTCAACTAGTTACACATTATGATCGAATCGTTCTTCTAAATATATTTTTTTTAATTTATTATAATAATCAAATTTGTAAGCAAGGAAGGCAATTTGTCAGATTTTATTTTGTTTTGTAATTTTTTCTTGTTGTCGACGACCATCTTCGCTATGATAACGGCAAGGGTTGCTATATATAATTATCTATTTACTATAAAAATCATAGTAATTACATAGTAATTAAGTAATACGCACGTCTAGAATATTGCTAGCAAACCTTTAATCGATATAAAGGCAGTTAGTTTTGTTGTAAGTTATTATAGTTAAAAAATATTTTTATCTGCTGTGTGCGAAAGAAATAGTGTCTTTGCCACTTAGGTAAGAATAAAAAAAGCACATTCGATGTTTAAATATATTTTATTTCTGTAAAAAAGTGTACATTTAAAATATAGTCTTAATTTTCTTATTCTAATATATTTATAGAATTACAATATTTGAGCTACAACTGACTGGTATACGTTGCGTTCACTAAATTAAATTTATACAAGAATTGTCAACATTAAAACATTTCTAAATATTAACTTCCACCGGGAATTATAATATGTATAATATACATTGTATAATTAGGTATAATTGTATAACAATAGTATAATTTAATTTTGATAATTTTATTTGTAATACTGTTAACGTTGAATATTAAAAAACAATATTTTATATAGCGTTTCTTATGTCTATTTAGAATATGTATTTATTTTCGATAAACAATATACAAATTTCATTTTTTTTATTCTATAAAGGAATAATAAAAATTAGATATTTTTAAGTCAGGAAAATGTAGTCTTAAAGGACACAAATCAATCAAAAGAAAATTGACAAACACAATCTCATATTATATTTACATTTATGTCTAAAATTAAATAAAGCTACATATTGGACGAATTTTAGATAAAGGACGGAAGACTATGAGGTAGATTAAATTAAGTCGCGTCCATAAAAAGAAAACAAAAGTAATGCGCGTAATAATATCAAAATATTAGTTAGCACCATTAGAGATTTTAGTAAACAAAATAATAATAATAAAGAATTATAAACACATATTATGATACAATAAAATAAATCACACTGACCTAACAGCTTGTAACATTAATGGCTTAACTTATAAAATATTTTAGGGTGTTATCAGTTTAACAATGCTGTCTCTTTCTTTCAAACGTGAAATCAATTATAGCAGAATGAGAGAAATCAATGTAATTAAACACCTGCTAAAAAAATTTACAAGCAAGGCAGTATACCTTTAAATCGTTGTCAGCGATAAATATATTATTTTTATTACAATCAAATCGTTTAAGTTTTATTGATTCAATAAAAGATAAACGCATTCAAAGCTTCGTAATGACTTTATATAAAAAAATATATTTAAATTATTTTTATACGAATGTTTGTATTGGTAATTTAACAAAACATCGTAAATCTAATTAACGGAATTATATGGCAAATAAAAACATTATAAGTTTTTAATGCAATCGAAATTTTATCGTTGTTATTATATAATTTCAATCAAGTCTTTACGGATAAAATTTGAATATTTTTCGTATAAATACTTTTACAAACAATTCTAACATTGAAATAACATCAATAACATAAATTCAATTATTTTTATTAAATTGAGCATTAATTTTATATCAATTTACGTAGAAAAGTCTTTGTACCATATTAAAAGTAAATTATTTACAAAGTCTTTCATTTTACACAAACACTACTTGTCTATTGCACTTTTTCTTTCATACCAATATGGTTTACGTATCCGTTTGTTAGATTCGTGTCATTTATGAAAGCATCGGATGGATGTATTTCATCCATGTAACTGTTCGTTAGGTTTTCATATCCGTTCGTTCTAGCTACCGTATTCATTGAAACGTGTCCGTTTGCGTTCGCGTGTCCGTTTTGGATGAAACCGTTTGTGACGTTATTGCACGCGTCCACTGTAGTTTTAGGTTTTTCTTTTTTATACGCTTGCATGTAGAAGTTCGTGAACAAAACGATGAAGATAGACGAATGCAGTATCAGACCTGACGCGATGATCCTGGAAATGAAATTATTTGAAATTAAAAACATATTATAAATTGTATTTTTTAAAGCTTTGATAACCTACTTAATATTGAAGTCACGTTTTAACAACATGACAATAAAATAAGAAACAAAAGAATTAATAAAATATTTGAAGAAAAATTAGTCACGTAATAATAATAAACAAACGTTATGACAATTTGATTACGATTAACTATAAAATCCATCTTTAGATATGAATTTACATGATATTTTATGACACCATAAAATACATAATATTAATACCTTCATAATGTGAATAATAGCCTTAAGATTGGACACTTAAGAGGATATTTTAAATAATTCATTTGTTTCTGTGTTGATATCTATACATATAAATAAAATTGGAGTGTCTGTTTGTAATATTGAAATAACCGCTTTTTACTACATGCATATGAATATATATACGGTACATACAACAAAACAATTTTTTTTTACAATTTTTGTCTGTCTGTCTGTTTGTCTGTCTGTTTGTTCCGGCTAACATCTGAAATGGCTGGACAGATTTTGATGGGACTTTTATTGGCAGGTAGCTGATGAAATAAGGAGTAACTTAGGCTACTTTTATTTTAGAAAAATGTGATAAATTAAATAAAAATGCATAAACCAAAAAAAAGAATTAACTTTTTTATTAAATTCCACGCGGACGAAGACGCGGGCGAAGTCGCGGGTCGCTAGTTTAAAATAAAAAATAAGACGGGCGCTAAGCCGCCATTTTTTCAGCGGACAGATAGTTGACTTTTGAAGTTGAGACATGTGATTATGGAATGTCTTCAATATTATTAAATTTTTATTGGTGTTTTGAAAAATACCAATTCAAGTTTTATTTAAAACAATTTTCGCACCTGGATGCTTAATATATAAAAAATATATCTTTCAGCTATACGTATAGCGATTAGTAAATACAAGGTAGGTATATAAAGTTTATGAGCGAAAGTATTGACAAATGTTTACGAGCTTCCGATTAAATATGTTCACACTTCTGTATTAGATCAATGTACTGATTAGGCTATTACTAAAAATCGTATTGCATGCGCAATTCAGAAATTGTTTATCGGCACCAGAAATTGTTACTATTTAATAATAAGTTGTAACTCATAGTTAACTAATGTGAAAAAGTGTTCATATCAAAGGTATTAATGCCATTATAAAACAATTAAAAAACTTACTTTGGGTAGCCACAGTCGTACACTAGCGCACTTATAGAGTGGAAGAGCACCATGAAGAATTGGATCTGAAAAAATAATGTTATTGTAGACATTAATAATAATAGGCACCGTCATATCAATCCCAACTAGCTTACGGTTGGTTGCTGGTACGGATTAACTAAAAAATAAAGTAAATAGTAACGTGGATAGTAGAAGAGTAAATAGTAACAGCTTTAAGTCGAGTCACGCGTTCTAAGCACTGGGCCATTTTGCCTTTTTATATCAATTTAATAAGATCTTTCAGGATTAGTTCAGGAGTAGTTTAAGATACAAATATTGCATAGTCATCATTGTTTGAATCAATATATTATGGTAAAATAATGTAGTTTTTATGTAGTATATTTTTTGTGGTATGTTAGTTTTAACTTATATTTTCTTTGCTAATAAATTTTAATTAGATTCATGTAATTATTTATAAACAATGCTGTGTATTCTTTTTTTGGATGTCAAATCAACAATGACAGAAAGAGATGTGAGTGTTTAACTAAAAGACCAATTATCTAACTAACTAACTTACTTAACTAAAAGGTCAATGTCACAAAAACTTTCTGATCACTTCACGACCATCTGGTCTTGACCACACTCAATAAATTATTTAATAAAAAATAACTAACGATTATATTGCATGTAAGATTTGTGTTACAATCGATTAAAATTTCTAAAGTCATTATAATAAAATTCCGGTAAAATAATGCAAATCAACCTTGAATTTGAAAAGTTTACATTATATAACATTCAATTTTATAGCGTGAATTGGAACAACGTTTTATTTGGGTGATATGAACACAGCAACTACATAATTATATCTGGAAAAGATTTCGCGTTTCTTAATAACATTTTTACCGCTCTGCTTTAAAATCCCAGGTCGGTATTATATTATTATTAATGAGCACTGAATAACTGAAAACGCGCAGCCTAATGGGTAACTTGAAAAGAATCAGCGAAAATCCCCCTTAAATAAATAGATTAGATGTTTGTAATGATCGAATGATGATTTTGGCGAATGGTTCTTGTGATGTTGCTAATGGAATATTTTTCACTTCCACATTTTGTTATACGAACTTATATTGTCATTGTAAACCAAACGGTACTCAACCAATAATACAAGGCGAAAAGCCTTTTAACTACTTATATCAACATTAATTTCAATTCCAATTTTCCGATGTCAATTTCGCCTTCAATCCCTATTGATTAGCACCACAAATTATTATTTAATTTTTGTCTTATTATATGTTTGCGGTTTGGTGTACATATTTTTATTTTCCTTTTTTTTTGTAATAGTTTTTGTTTTTATTTTTTATTGTTCTAGTCGCTATTGTTATTTTAATTAAATTGTCATTCATTTCATTAATTTTTGATTCAGATTATTTTGTAATTCACTTCTTTTTTATTATTTACTATTATTTACTTTTGGAAACTGTATTGGTCAATGTATTATCTTTGTATTTTATTTAAATGTGTTTCTTTGTACTGTTTGAAATAAAAATAAAATAAAATAAAATTTTAGATCACGAACAAAGATGTCATGTCAATTTTAAGGTCAAAATTGTTTGTTTAACTTAATCCTATCATTACATTAGACTATTATGATGACCATTTTGACTAATTATGGAGGAAGCTTCCTCGATAAATAGTGTAAGTGAAACAGATTTGGCAGTGGTGACCATCAGGTATCTGATTCTCAATCCACGTATCTATTTTATAAAAAAAATAAAACTTCTTATCAAAATTACTAAGTTTATGCTTATTTTATAAACTAGTTAACTTAAATTCCAATACTATGGTGAAATTTTATCAAACTCGTAGGTTTAGTTTTTGTTAAGACCTTTGTGACCTACTTACGGCTATGAGAGAAAATTCTTGTAATGTCAATCGGTTACTGTATAAAATAATTAGGAAACTTAAGCACTATTAACAAATATATAAATAGCCCACGAACATAAAACAGAGCTCAATTATTGACGATTTGTTTTTAATAAAGCCTTTTTAAGATGAATGTTTGTAATGACGTTTATTCATAATACAAAATTATTCTTTAAAGGATTTAATTTTAAACAAATACAATTATTTAAAGACAAATACTGTATTGTTTTATTAACATTGTCATCTACGTGAATAGACGTTGACATAATAAAAACTGATCATTTATAAGTCGTGATGGTTTCTGACTTACAAGTACGTATTTGTGTTTTGTTTCGACGTGTGAGTAGTTTTTCATGATTATTTAGTGCTTAAAAAGTTTGCACAGTATTTTACACAAGTACTTAGTGGTAGAGCTTTGTGCAAGCTCGCCTGGGTAGGTACTAGGTACCACCCACTCATCAGATATTCTACCGCAAAACAGCAGTACTTTGTATTGTTGTGTTCCGGTTTGAAGGGTGAGTGAGACAGTGTAATTACAGGCACAAGGGACATAACATGTTAGTGCCCATGGTTGGTGGCGCATTGGCGATGTAACTGATGGTTAACATCTCTTACAATGCCAATATCTATGGGCGTTGATGACCACTTACCATCTGGTGGCCCATATGCTCGTCAACCTACCTAAAAAAACAATTTGGCCATTCAATAAAAACATTCCTATAGTTCGTCGAGGATGTGAATGAATCGTAATTATAAAAAAGTGCAAAATTACTGTGAACTTTCTAGTTTTGTCACTCTACATTTGACAATTACAAATCAAAATATTAAATGCTTTCTTTTTACGTTTGTGTACTTTTACTTTTTATTTCGACAACTTAGAAGAATAAAAATGACACAATAACCTTTTTTTTGTTAAGACGTACATATCTGCTCTAGCTAGGCGGCGTTTCTTTTTTCGATATAGCGTTTGTCAGCGCGAGTTATACGCAAAAAAGTTGATGACTCGTGTACATTTTTAAAGTTTTTATTTATGATACTAACGAAAATAACAACGCTACATAATATTATCTATATGTGATCAATATTACGCCTATTTCTTTTTTAAAGGTTTGTGTTTTTTAAAATCAAAATATTCCCCGCCAATGGCAAATATGATTGAGATGACTTTAATGAACCGTTGACGTTGAGTGTTTTTTATTTTATTTAATAAATCGAGAATGGGTTTACAATAAACATAGTTCATTTTGGACATTATTTATATCTCAGTATGTTACTACTAACTGTTAATTTACTTTTCCTATTTATTGTTAAATTTTCGGATGAAATTAGCTTGGAGTCGATATCATCACTTGGTCTCAAGAAAGGTAAGCTACACAAAATTGACGTTCGTAAATATATATCTACGAGTGGGTACACGCACATAAACTGTCATACATATAAATATCGTTGTTAATATTATTAATCCGTTTAAGATATATCAAAAAAAAAACTTCAATTACCTCAATTGTGAGCGTTGTAATTGTAAATATTTTATCTTTCGGCAAGCGATTTCTTGTATACTAAATTACACAGATTAAAAATATATTATAAATAGAATGAAAGTTCCGGTCACTGAATGTGTAAAAGTAAAATATATAAATGTAAATTTGTGTTAGTTTACTTAAACAATCAGATTTCAAAATATTTCATGAATTAAAACTTGACCATGTTCCGCTCCAAAAGTCGCATTTTGATTACAAATGAAAATTAAACGACCTTGTCATATTAACAAATTCTTTAATTAGCATTTCAGTTGTCGTTGTATTACGAAGCAATTAATAGAGAGTTCCAATTATTAATACCCACAGGATTATATGAATTTAACCTGTGACATGAAATAACTGCATTTCCCACCAATTAAGAGTAAATATTATATAACGAAAGTCATCTCCACTTTTATATAGAGGTTCCCTTGAAGAGATGCATTGAAAGTGATAGGGCCGTCTTTGCATATTTGATGCACTACTTGTTATATTATGTAATGTTTGTAAATTGTGAGCAATAAAGATTTAATAAATAAATTAATTACTCAGGTTTATTTTCGCAGCGTGGTGGAATTTACGACGTTTTGCTTCAGAGGAGAGAAGGTTTTTGAGCGGAAAGGGAAAATTTATAGGTTGTTACTTTCATTTTTATTACTCTATCGCAGTTTAAATAATATAATCTATTTAATCGATTTAGCACTCAATTACCAACATACGTTAAATTCACTATTTAAAGATCAAATGTATTATAAGCTTATATTAAAATAAAAATATATTTCTTTATATTAGGCTTTGGATTTTTTTTGATAAAACGGCATTTTTGTTTTTCTGAATAGGAATAATTCAGGTTTGGAAATATGAAACTAGCGTATTATGTAAGGCTTTTACAGCTCTATATTAATATCAATAAAAAAAAATTATTAGCAGAAGGTAAACTTGTTTTTTTTTTTAAATTTAAACTTTCTACAGATGAAACGAAAAATCATAAACAACTGAAATTTGATACTCATCCAATTAAACGAACGTCCACTTCGTTTGGATTTTCATTATTTCAAGAGCTGTGATGTCGTTACAACAATAATAATAAAAATATAAATAATGTTAACGAAGCGTAAACTAACAGAGCCGAGCTCAGTGGTTAGAAAATCTTAACGGAAATTTACGGGTTCAAACTCGACAATCAAGCATCACTGAATGTTCATGTGCTCAATTCGTATTAAATTTTTATTTATTTATTTATTTGGGAAACAAACAATTATAATAACACTTAATAGTAAAAAACAAATATAAGAAAAACATAAATCAATCAAGTTTCCACTTAAAATTAATACAAACAAATGACATATTATATTAAAAATAAAAACAAAAACAGAAAGCACAAAATGCAAGTGAAACTGCTATAATTTAAATATATGACGTAAACTAAATTTAAATTCGCTAATTTTTGAGTTAAATATATCTAATTCTGTACAATGTTTGTTATAACTTTTACATGCACGTAACAAGAACATATTCTTTGAATAGTCACAGTTACAAAGGGGTACAAAAAATAAAGTTTGGTTTCTCGAGTTTGTGATACATTCTCGGAGGTGGCTTAAACCAACTTTGGAACATTTCAGTTTAAAGAACATTATTACTCATAAAGAACTTTACAGTTCACTTGTACAATGAGCAATACATATTAACTTATATACAAAGTTTTAACCAGTGGTAGAATCTGAGGCAGTCCATGCCCACGATGACCCAAAAAAGAAAAGGATATGTGAATATTAGTGCTTAATTGAAAGCCGAGATGGCCCAGTGGTAAGAACGCGTAAATGGGAATTAACCGATGATCGTGGGTTCAAGCCCGGGCAAGCACCGCTGAATTTAATGTGCTTAATTTGTGATTATAATTCATCTCGTGCTTGACGGTGAAGGAAAATATCGTGAGGAAACCTGCATGTGACAATTTTCATAGAAATTCTGTCACATGTGTATTCCACCAACCCGCATTGGAGCAGCGTGGTGGAATAAGCTCCAAAACCTTCTCCTCGCAAAGAGGAGAAGAGGCCTTAGCCCAGCAGTGGGACATTCACAGGCTGCTACTTACTTAGTGCTTAATTAATAGTGATATTAAATTTTAATAAAGAATAACATTTACTAAGTTTGTTCATATTTACATTTATGTACTGTTAATACTAATAATTTATTGGTCGGGCTTTGTACAAACCCGTCTGGTGTACGTACCACCCACTCATTAAATATTTTACCAAACAGCAATGCTTAGTTCATTTTGTTTCGTTTTGATGGAATTCGAAACGATTTGTCCGTTCGCCTATTTTATAAAATTAAAAATTAAATCTGCAACCTTGTCAAATTAATGTCTTCGTACAATTCTTTAACTATAACGTGATACACACAGGTCCAAATATTTAAACCGTATCGTCGGGGTCTAATTACTATGGCTCGTAAAATAACAGTTTCAGTAATTTAGTTTGAAAATGAAATAATTTTAAAAAATAATACATATTTAATAGCGCGATCGTATTTTCTACGAGGTCAAAACTGAGACGTGGATAGAAAAAAAAAGTGGTTAGCTTCATATCATACTACCAACTGCTCCAAAATATAAAAAAGAAAAATTTCAATAGTTGATTGTTGATTTAATCATTTAATTATTACAATTGCATAAACATTTTAGAAGCATAAACACTGTCCTTACTAAGCGGTCGTTTGGATAAACACTGAATTTTCTCTTTCTGTCATTATTGATTTTACATTTGAAAGAAAAAGACAGCATTGCTTAATTAATCACCCTCTAAACAACGTATATGACAAAGGACGTATTGTTTGAAGACAAAATTACCAGATAGAATTAGCACCGTTACTCGGATACCTTCACTGTTAGATTAGTTTCTGTTTAGATCACCAAATGTCGTTATAGAAGTAGGTAATATATTATTTTGTTAATACATTCCGTATATTTGCATGTACTTGCTTGCAAAAATTAACAAAAGTAAACCTTCTTTCTTTAGCTTTGGACCAATGTAAAAAACTCCATGATAGAGGCTTGATATGTTGCATTTAGAACTGATGCTTTCAAACTTTCTCTTCCTATACTTTCGATTTTAACATCAATGACTCTATTATTAGATACAACGATTATAAAACACGAACCAAAACGCTCATAGAGTTGGCTTCGACAACGGAAAGTAGGATGTAAATATTTTATAGTATGTTTGTATTAGTGCGAGTTTCTTTTATATATTAATTTAAGTTCTTTGTTAAAAATAACGACACTTTAAACGGGTTAATGGCATGAAGTTGATGATTCGGAGATGCACCCTTTTCGCATTCAAATGAAATCATGAAAAAAAATGCTTTAGCTTGCTAATAGTTGATTAGAGAAAATACTTAAGATTAAGAATGACTTCTCATCTGTCTGCATTATACATCATTGATGATTCATAGAACTCCTAAGTATAATCTAATTAACTTGTTTTCTCTGTGTCCGAAGGCCTTACCGCTTGCTGGTAGAATGTTCTCTGCAATGCAACAGAGAAAGGATATAGCGTTCCGCTTGCAATGTTGAAATCTTTGAGTGTTGGTCCGCACGCTTCGTCAATACCGTTATTTTATTAAATAACTAGCAATTTAACTACCGTTCTGTTTAATTGTAATAATTTATATCTTGTCAGGTATAGCTTATTATTTTATTAATCTATTTTTAATCGGCGACAAATCGATTATAGCAATATCTTATATGTTTATAGTTAACGATCGATTTGTTAAAATTATATTTTTATGTATGTTAATTTTATGAATAAAATATTTAACGCATTAAATATAAATAGAGGATGTATGCTATATGAACTAAATTGTATCCGTGGTTGTTTATTATTGTGTCGACGAAATAAGAAAGAAAATTATACTCGTATATATTGTGTAGATTATATTTGGCTTGAAATCGAATAAGAGTTGTATAATAGGTATATAAATGATCCCGTGTTGTCTCACTATAGTGTGTCAAATATCGCTGGTTTTAGGCGCTGGGCGGCGGAAGTCATCTATGTACTTAAGAATTTCTATGGTATGTATAAGTTTAAGATGATTTACTACAATGTTTATATGTTATTGTAATATTTTTAGATATTGGTTATTTACAAATAAATATCGATCAAAGATGATTTTTGAACAAGTTATTTTAGTAATGAATATCTCTGCGAACAGATTGCGTTCAGCGGATGTGTTGTCTGAGTATTGCAATCAGATTATCTTTAGGACTGCTTCTTAAAAACCGCCTTCCATCTCAGACTAAATCATTACTATCTGTTATGATAATGGTCAGGCATTAATCTTATAGTAATGATTAAATGCTAACGTTAATCGATTAAATAAGTTAATATTTAAGATCAACAGCTGTGTTATATTCTCAACTTATTAATATTTGAACTACATTGTAAAAAAAATTGGTTGCCTGTAAAGTCGGTATACGGGCGAAAGTTTTACGTGACAACGACTTTGAGTGGTAAAATAATTTTAATGTGAATATTCATTCGTATAGTAGGAAGAAGGATGAAATAATAGTAACAATTTAAAACATTTATTTATACAAAGAATTATATTTAAAACATTAATTTATACAAAGAATCTCGCACTGAATTTCACTTTTTATGTCTGTCTCTCTCGCTCTTAGGCGGGCTAACCATGCCCGAGTGGAAGGGACGCGTGCCTCTCACTCGCTCTCATTGTGAGCGCATAACGTGAGCGGAGCGTAACGCAGTTTCTTGAAGTGTCACCCGGCAAACCAATTTATAAGACGTTGTCACGTCAAAAATACAGTAAGATAGATACTATGAAATCAAATAAAAAACCTAAAACTGTATGATTGCAAAAAACTGAATCAGAGTACGTTAGAAAAGTTAAAATGCTTAAACTAAATACACAGTTTTATAACATTCTAAAAGTAAATAATTATATGGTTTCACTTAAACATTGTAGTGATAGTAATTAGAATTTCTTAATCAAGTCTTCTTAAATTGCTACCACTTGGCCTTGTTCTAATATCCGAGTTAGCTCTTGTACAATATAATATTTTCTTTTTTCTTTTTAATATCAAACTGTCGGTATACTGTTGCATTCTATTACAGGGTCATGAGAAATTCAGCTGTTTGTATACTTCACTTCTTACCTACACAATTGATATTGTAACACGATAAAACATTTAACAATTACAGTTATAATTGTTAAATTATGTGATAATATAATTATTTATCTTTATATGCAACACGTATTCGAATTATAAATTAAACTTATACGTTTTTTTTTAATGAATTCAATTTTAAATATGGAACTCTAAAACGCAACATATAATTCAAAATATGATTTCTAAATTAAGAAACACAAAAATTATTTTTATTTTATTTGTGTAAAAATCAGTCGGCAATATTTTGAAGTCGGTGCTCAGTGTTCTTGATTAACAATGTAAGAATAATGATTTAGCAAACTTCTGTTCGACTGTCGGTCTGTCGACAACTCTCCTTGAGAAACGTTTTTTCTGGTTTGATTTCCAATGAGTGACATAAACAATTATATTATTATCACATAATAGAAACTCATTAGGAAAATCACGTGATTACTTTAACGTAAAAAAGTAAACTATAACGAGCGTCATTGTAACGTCATTTCCAGTCACGCAACTACAAGTACGCAGGTACAACTAAATCATTTCTGTTAAAATATTATGAACCGGATGATTTTGTTATCCTCTTAACAGCCTTGTAATGAATATCCGTTGTGATTTATGAAAATAGGAAAACTAATTGATTTATCATTTTATTCATTAGTAACATTTAATAATTGAGTATTCATTCAAAATTAACGTTTTGTTTGAATAGTTTTTGCCCACGGTTTTGCCCACGTAATCGATTGTTAGGAATAAAAAAATAGTTGTTGTGGAGGATAAAAATTTGTAGTAGGTAGGAGTTTTCTTCATTGTAAGTAATCGTAATCGAATTCGGTTCGGTGGTTTATCCGTAAATACGTGACAGACAGACAGAAAAAAATAATGAAATGGACAGAGCAGATATAAATTATTTATTATTGTATAAACAATGCAATATATTAGCATATTTTTCTTAGAACCAATAATTTGATTAAAAGCACCAATACAAAAAGTTTTTACCAAATATACGAAATAAAAAAAAAAAACTAGCATTAGACAGTAGCGACATTGAAATAACAGATATTACGCTATTTTTTTTAAAAATCACTTAATTTACTCTAAGTTGCTTCAATAAGACGATGCAAAGCAAATATATTGAATTAGTATTACTCAACATAAAACATGAATAATTGTAATTTAATTGTGTATATAAAGGCTAGTGAAGCCTATTGCACAAAGTCAATACATCGAGTATCGCCTAATTTATCATTGCGGAAAATTATTTCCAACAGATTAAACGTTCGTATCTTATATCCTGCGGCTTGCGCAATTTCAGACGGCGCAAGGAATTCTAGGTGTGGTATGAAAGGTCCTAATAGGTTTAGAATGTGTTAAATACTTTAACTACGGATATGTTTCGTAACTGTCAAATTACATGTGCTTAGTTTCTATGACTCATCGAATTTATGTGAATAAAAAAAAACAATTAAACTTTTGTTAAATTGTTGATGATGCACTAGACATAAGATTTATTTATTGACAAATTGTCAATACCAAACAAAGAAAACAGAAAATCGGTGGACAAACATTTGTCATAATTTGTCATTGCCTATATAGATTGTAAAAGTTTCAAATCCCCCTAAGAATTCGTTCGAAATGTTTTTAACTAAACAATAATGCTTAAGAATATTGATAAATAAAAAATTGTAGTTTATTTTTTATTTTTGATATAACTCTACTCCTTATACACGTATACTTGGTGGTAGAGCTTTGCGCAAGCTCGCCTGGGTAGGTACCACCCAATTAGTAGGGGTAGTCCGCCCTTACTATCTACCTTTTCTCGAAGCGTTTCGTCGTATTTATGTAGCTACTAGCTTTTTCCTTAAATTTATTTTTTGCTTTTTAAAAGGCAAAGTAAGATATTCTATTCATATTATATTTTTAAATTATAATTAATTAAAAATACTTACTAATTGTAGAGTCGTGAGATGCTTCTTCCACCATAAGTATTTCTGGTACTGAGGTCCCATGGCCGCCATCATGTAATAGCTGTACATGATGACATGGACGAGGTTGTTGACGATGTTCGAGAAGGTTCCATGACCGCCTGTAGGAAAAACCAACTTAATAAAAGTTTTATCATCTAAATTACAAAAGCTCGCAAGCTTTTGAATATATATAAAAAAATAAAGTTGATATAATAATTTCAGATTTGTTTATACATTGTTCAGCAATATTACATTGACTGCTTGCGACTTTATTTAACTTTTATCAACACAACTGGTCTTGCTAAAAGCTTTACTCTCAGTATAACAGTAACTATATACTCTTCCACAATTAAGATCAACTTTAAGTAGTCTAAGAAGAAAATAGGTTATTTTGGAATTGGGGTGACTGTTTTGTATCTTTCTTAGAATTCGCTCCTAGGTCAGTTTAAAAAGCTCTTTGAAAACACCTTTTTAAAACTGTAATAGAGTTTTAAATACAAAACTTAAAGTACAGAGTTTCAATCATGTGGCAGTTTTTCATCTGACATAAGCCGGTGTCTTCACGAGGTTTTACCCTCAGCACGAGATGAATTATAAACACAAATTATAAAAAAAAGATAATTCAGTAGCGCTTACGTGGCCCTATGGCCCAGTGGTAACAACGCGTGAATCTTAAACAATGATCGTGGGTTCAAACTCAAGCACCGCTGAATTTCATGGGCTTAATTGGTGATTATAATTCATCTCGTGCTTGACGGTGAAGGGAAACCTGCATGTGTCAAATTTCACTGAAATTCTGTCACATGTGTATTCCACCAACCCGCGTTGGAGCAGCGATGTGGAATAAGCTCCAAACCATCTCTTTGAAAGAGGAGAAGAGGCATTAGCCCACCAGCGGGACATTCACAGGCTGTTACCATACGTGTTATAACCGCTTGATCGTCTCAGTTCTTAATAAATTCATCTAAATTATATCGGCGGGAAGTAGTCTTGTACGTCGTGAAAGTCAAAAATGGTTAGGAATCACTTATACCTACTGTATAATATACAGTTATATATTATAAAAATAATAAATACAATTCACCTCTAATATACATTCATTTCTCGTTTCTATCACTTGAAAGTGACCTAGATATGTAATTAAAAGAAGTGATATATTTTCGTGTAAATTTTGAAATAACTTGTATTGTTTTACTCTTTATTATTTCTATTTGATAATTCTAGTTGCAATACTAATTAATGCTACATAATGTACTGAAAGTCTGAAGTTTCTGTACTATTATAAAAAATAATAATGTTCTTCGTATATGTAACTTTTGCATATACTATGCAGCTAGTGACACGCGATCGAGAATTTTGTCATACAGTTCACCTAGTACGGAGGGTAATACGAATCGAACTTGGGTTGCTTAGCATTGTTATATTCTACAATATTATTTTAGTTAATTTGTATTAGAAATAAACTAAATTGTCATTTGGATAAATATATCAATAAACAATATAAATAAATATATAATAAAGGATACATAACCTACTTATTATATTAGGGTATTTCCTCAGCTTTCATTTACAAAATTAAATTGTTTTTTTTTATGTAGTGATATTTTATAAAATCGGCAACTTCCGCTCTTTCAATTAAAATTACAGTTGTATGTATATAAGTTATAAGTCACATTATGTAGTAATTTGTGCACTAATATATTATACTCCTGCGCAGACGCAGGCTCGATATCAACCATTGTTAGACTATTTGCCTAACTAAACCTTTATTCTATAAAAAAAAATACCTGCAATAAATTTGACTAAAAGCCAAGCTTCAAACGGCGTTAAAGAATGATGGTAGAGATGGAGCCACGTGATCTGACTCTTCTTCTTTCGTATCACGAAGAATATTGTGTCTGCGAATTCTGATAGCTTCGAGAAGTAATACACCCAGCATAAATGTAGCATCTGAAAGAAGAATAACAATGAAAATACAGAGGCCCTAGCCAAGTTGACATTCTACAATCGTAAACGCTAATAGAAAGCTAAACAAATGTAAGAGAATGATATCTGTCAACGATAAGTCACGTGGTCATTCTCATACAATTTTTAGTTTTCTATTAGCGTTTACAATTGTAGAATGTCAACTTGGCTAGAGCCTCTGACTATCATTAGAACTTTATCAAATCGATATACGTTTTATTAATCAACTAGCTAATAATAATAATAGATAAGAAGAAAAATGTATTTTGGATAGGATTTGTGTAAAATACTATATATATGTATATATATAGACATCTCCAGCGTTTGATAAGTAGAGTTAAATACATTGTCAGTAGTAGCATTGTTAAATACTGTATAAATAATATTTAACACCGATATATTGATTAAATAACTGGTTTTAACCGATATTTTAATATAAACAAATAATAGAGACAATAAAACTTTCATAATAGAACATTATTTTTAAATCTTTTTTCAGCGAAATGTAAAGTGCATTCCATTCATAACAATCTTGTCACGTACGAAACAATATGCTGACGTATTGTGATAATCATATAAGACATTAAATGAATGCTGCTGAAGTTCGCTAAATTTATTGTAAAGCTAAATTTGTCAATAAATTTTATACGACTACTTTCGCATGGCAATCTTGTTTATTAACATAATTATAGATTAGGATATCGTACGGATATTTTGGGTGCAATGTATCTTAAACACAGACAAGTCTAATTTCACTTTTAACGATGACGCAAGTGATTACTCCCCTAACCGGCTTTCACTGTTACGTCACGAGTTCACAGCAAGTAAAGGTTGGGGTCAACGAAACAGTGAAACTGAATTTTTAATCGAAATGTTATTCGCCGTTATATTGATTACTCTAAACAAGTTTTACTTGAATAAGTGTGTCGTTTTAGTTCTTGCTTTATAATATACAAAGTTATACTAGTTGAATTTAACGTGTTTTTTTATAATATAGGTCAGCGGACTAGCAACTATGTATTCCCTGATGGAAAGTTGTCACTATATTCCATAGACATCAGCACTGTCAGAAATATTAATCAGCATTACAACGCCAATGCACCACCAACCTTGGGCACTAAGATATTCTGACCCTTGTGCCTGTAGTTACACTAGCTCACCAACTATGTATGTACTTTTTATAGTATTGTATAGGCGGACAAGCAAATGGGCTAACTGATGGAAAGTGGTCACCAATGCTAAGCATCGCTTACATCGCCAATGCGCCACCAACTTTGGGAACTAAGATGTTATGTCCCTTGTGCCTGTAATTACACTGGCTTACTCATTTCTCAAACCGGAACATAACAATACCAAGTCCTGCTATTTTGTGGTAGAATATCTGGTATCACCACTATATAAGTATTTATCTTGATGTTACGCAATTTTTTGGGATTATTTTATGCATTCGGCACTTATTGCAAATTATTTTTATTCATTTGCAGTTAAAGAACTTGGACGTCGAAGTAAATGTGCAAAACGTTAAAAATAAAAATGAATGAATGAACGTATTTATAGCCAGTATCACTCGGGCATTCTTGCAATCACTTCACGCGGATTTGTACCGGTGTTTTTTATTTTATTTTATTTGTATGACATTAACGCTTGAAGTAAGCGTTAATGTCAATAATAATTGTGTAAATGAATAGTTTTGTATATACATATGAAGTTGATAAGTACATGAATTATATTGCACACGACCCTTATTTTTTCTAGAAGCAATAAGACCGCATTTGCATATTGAAAGAGATCTTAACTTTAAGCACATTTTTAAAATATATTTATTGATGATTAACGTCTTTATTTAATAAAACACAATTAAAATGTAGGTATTTAACTCATAACTAAAGCTTTATTGCAATCGAATAAGGAAATAAAGAAATGTAACCATAAAAACAAATGGAACTTTAACATTTTTAGTCAATGTCATAAAACATTAACCCTAAATCGAAGATAAAATATTTTTAAAATTAACGACCACTTCCGACCACACCCGCGAAGAAATTGTAATTTCTCTTTTGTTTCTTACGCGAAAATAAATAGCGTTTCGAAAGTAACCGCGTGTGCGAAGCGAGCGCCTTTGAATGAACTTGACCGACGTAAAGACTTGTATACGATTAGACATGCTTTTTATATATTTATTCATTTTCGGACATTTTTTCTCTCTAAAGCCGAATGTTATTGTAATTTTCTCGTTTGCAATTACACGCTTTCTTGAATAGATAGATCGATCTGTAATGTGCTGTTTTTTTTTATAGTTTAATTTTAAGAATGAATATTGAATGTTTTAATGCACATGCTTATTTTAACAAATATAACAAACATATAAAATTTACTACTTTTATGTATTTTGCTATAATTGAACTATTTTGTCATTTTCCTTATTAAGAAAAATTCCATGCTTTTTTTGATCGATATTACAGTCTTTTCCTCGAATCAAAATTAACATCGAAGCGTTGATATCAGATTCCAAAATAAATGTATTTACAAAAATATATATATATATTATTAATATTAACATATGCTACCTGTCTAGACTTGCTTGGACCATAGACAACATTTAAAATTAATATATTCTCATACATTATTTTACCATTCTATTAATTACCAAGTCTTCAAATGTTCCTCGGCCTGTAACAACCGGTATCGTCTCATCTCGCACTTTCTATGACTAATAACATTTGCTTCTCGTTGACCGTGTAATTTTAAACATGTTTCGTAAATAAAATTTGTAATTAACTATGTTGTATTCTTTTGTACGATTCATGCTACTCCATATTATAAACAAATTCTTAGAGACTGTAGTCGTTGTTAATTTTTATAATAATTACAATATTTAATATACATTTTTACTGTATAATTCATATATTTATATGCATTTTATATCTTAAAATTAGAACGATCGAGCCGAGATGACCTAGTGCTTAGAATGCGTGAACAAACCTGTGGGCTAGACCTAGGCTAGGCTAGGCTCTGTGACAGCGAGTTCAAGCCGAGGCAAGCATCATTTTTTGTTAGTTTTCATGTGCCTAAAGTGTGTATTTATCTTTGTGATCGTTATGACAGAAAATATCCTCAGGAAACATGCATGTGTATAATTTCACTGAAATTCTGCCACTTGTGTACCAATGCGCATTCGAGCAGCGTGGTGGAAGCGCCTAACTTAGCCCAGTGGGACATTCACAGGCTGCTACTTTACTTAACTTGTTCAAAATTAACTTAGCCTAGTGGGACATTCACTCGCTGTTACTTTACTTAACTTGTTTAGTCAAAATTAATCATGACACTGTGAAAATGCATGATTGCCATCCGCGTATCACCGGTAAATCGCATTCCGATTCGAGCCAAATATGAACCTCCTGTCGCCAGTGGACATAATAAAGACATGCTGTTATGTTTTAAAACTAAACTCAAACCTCTAATAAATTGGTTCACGTACAATATATTTTTCTTTGAGCGATCAATCTTATGATATTAAACTATAGTTCCTATATATGTGTTTATAAAATAAATATGTATATAATTTGTATATATCAGAAACTAACGATTTTAATATTTAAATAAGGTTTATATCTATTTAAGACGTAAGTATATTTCCTGTTAAAATTATTCACAAAAACTTGTATAATTAAATATAAGTCGCCCAGGTGTTTAAATATTATATAAGGTAAATTTACCCGTCTTGCTTTATCGCTGTCACTGTAATCGACCGGCTGACACGAGAGACTGTAGTCGGCCCACCAACCTGACATTAAGTGCTGAAAATAAAACATATGGTTACAAAATTATACAAACATATATGGTATTGCTTTCGTCGTTTAATTTGTTCTTATACTATAATATAAATAACATTAAATACTTAATAAAACAAGTAAATAAATACGACAAATGTTAACAGGAACCTTAAATACAATTCGCAGCATATTCTAATATGATAAAATAATATTGAATAATCTATGTGATGATAAAGTACATAATTTATTTATAATTTATTATTACAAATTAGATAAAGATATGTTATTCACTGATTAAATTTTGGGCGTAGGTATATGCCGTGCGTTGTGATGAAGAAAAGCAAGCATTATAATATGCCTATCTACTACTACTGTACTAAACCGGAACGGCCCTAACAGTGACTTCAACGCCCAGCTTCAACTGTAAAATGTTAAACTTTAAAAAGAGAATTGAAGTTGAAATTAGGCCTTCATTTAGTTTAGGCCCTCTAGAATAGATTTTGCAAATTTTCTATCGAATCGAACTTCTCGTAATGTTATCATTCGGTTTTCCGCTTTACATGTTTGCGATAATTTAAACGTTTCTTTCTCAAATGCATATATTATTTACGTGTCGAACTATTACTAAACTTTACGAACTATAAAAAAAAACTGACCAATTGACTTATTTATCAACGCAGAGGCCAATCTGCTGTGAAATATGATCTGTGCTCATACCATGAAAATTTGCATCAAGAATTATTGAGAATTGAAGAACCTGCAGCTTGACTGAAAATCCGTCTTTTTCGAAGAAAGTTTTATGGAAATTGGTATTTAGTTATTCTGAATTATGAAACGCGGAAAGCACTACGTAAAAAAATTGGAGTCTTCAATATTTTAAAGGTATTATTTATGTCAATTAAAAAAATTAAATAACTAAATTAATAACTATTAGCTACAATCGTCAGAATAAAATATTAATTTTAAATATTGCACTCTGCGGCCTTGACCGTTAGCTGCACTTTCAAGCTTACGTTATGGTTACAAAAACTGAAACTAATGTTAACAATACATGTAGTACCAATGTATATATATATCTAATATGAGCAAAGTCTCTTCTCGTCTCTAGGAGGTTAGAGATTATACCAATGAAGCGATTACTTTTGAGATATTTTATACTGTGATTTTCAAATTATACAAATACCACAAAAGCAAATCGTATGTTTTTACGCTCTATTGTTGAGTTCATAGTTTTTACATACGACCTTTTGAATTACAGAACAGAACAGTAGCGCCTAGACTATGACGTCATTAAAATACATATATGCACTTTATAGTTTTCTTAGACATGATAATTGTTTCTTAAAACTTTTAATTTTTGTATTTTTATAAGGTATTTTGCTTAGCACATTCTTCATCTAGAGCTCATATAGTGAAAGTCTTGATGTTTTTTATTATTAACATAACTGAATATTATAATGTAGTATTATTATTTTTAGAGTTTGTAAAATATTATAATATAAATTCTATAGTGAGTGTAAAACAGACCCGGGTTTGTGAATTTTATAACAATAACAAACAAACTACTATTAGCTCCATCATTTTTTATTAAATTAACTATATAAGAATGTATTGACAAACGTGCCTTCCAATTAACGAAGTCTTAGATTTTTGCAAATATGTTAGCATTAACACTTATAAAATTAATTTCTAAGGCTTTCTTTTATCAGCTTTATTGTTATTTGATTGATATTCAAATTTTATTATTTGATTCTTAACACGTTGCAATAAGGCCTATCGTCATAATCCTTATACCATACGTCACGGATGCATGAGTCGAAAAATTATTTAATGACGCACCTTGACATCTCTAACACGAACAATATGACGAAATATTGTTGTATGGTCTTTAAGGTTCTGAGTACAAATATAACAGCTCCACCAATGACTTATTGCGGCTTTATGTCCTCGCTACAATGTTTTTAGTTTTGACATAGATACATCAAATGACATTCTATTATGACTTTAAAATTATGCCTTGTTAAATTACTTTAATTATAATTTTATATGATAAGTACTCGAATTATTTATCTACTTTATTAAATTTTCATTGATTTATCATATTTAGCTATAAAATTAAATAATGCATTATTGAACTTACCTCATAAAACATATACAAAGACAGAAAGACTTGAGCTGCATTGTAACCCACTAAAACATTCTTGATGCGGAATGGTTTTCTGTTCGCCATCCATGAGGGTCCTATCACCAAAACGATGGCGAGGTATGCGACGACCATCGCAAAGGTAGCTATTGGTGTGTCGAACAGAAACCATCCTTGTACCCTGGGATCTGTAACAAAGAACATTCGAGAATACATTGAATAGTCAGGGAGCAAAGACAATTATGGTGCAGGCACCAAAATTAATTTAGGTGTTGTTTGTAATTGACACAAATTATTTTTATTTTGCGATTAGATAGATGCGATAGAATAACTAAAAATTGTTAATTTTACACGAAAGCAAATTAAAAATAAATTCACATGCTATTGTTTAAATGAGTGGTTGATATCTTACAATGCATGGTAAGGATTAGATATCAATCAATAAAATAGTTTAAAATATTTTCCGAACTAAAATATTCATTGAAATCGTTTGCTTAATGGTTGATAGCTGTGCCAAAAAGCACGCTTAGTATGTATTACGAGAAGAAATTGAAAGGTGATTCAAAATTATAACTTTTGCTGAATTAATGGTTAAAAACTTCTTAAGGCTCAAGTAGATAGACTTGCCTTTAAGTTAGAATACTTTAAAAAATAAGCCACCATTAAAAAAGTGAATTAAAATTGATTCCAACTAAGCACCACAGAGTGTTCATGTGTTTAATTTGTGCTTTAATTAATTTAGTGCTCGGCGGTGGAAAACATTGTGACGAAACCTGCTTGTATCGACTAACCCGCATTCGGATCATTGTGATCAAATAAGCTGCCTTCGTGCCTTCGCTTAAAAAGTAATTTGATATTTGTTTAAAGTATGTTCTTTCTTTTAGCACAGTGATAATTGTTTCTTAAAACTTTTTCTTTTGTATTTTTATTAGATTTATTGCTTAGCACACTCTCCATCTAGAGCTCACACAGTGAAAGTCTTGATGTTTTATACTACTAACATAACTGAATATGATAATGTAGTATTACTTTTTTAGAGGTCACTATCACTCGAGTTTGTAAAATATTATGCTATAAATTCTACAAAGTGAGTCATTAGATACCGTTCTATAATAATAGTAAAGGATTAAAAAATGTATTTAAAGTCTAAGCGAAAATTGATATTTAGTTTTTAAAATTACTGATGTTATTTTTGAAAGTGATTACAATCTCGCATGTATCACCGAAAGAAATAAATAATATAACGCACCTTGTTTTATCCGTGTAGTGCCAATATTGATATCTAAGATATTTAAATCGAATATAGTATATTCATATTTTTTTATCGTACGTGACTTTGCCTGTACAAAGTCTTAACACGGGCGAGTAGTATTTATTTATTAATTTTAGTATAGTAATGTCATCAGTAAAGAGAAAATCTCTGTAACTGATGCTTTATAACTTAGCATAAAACTTTTATTGTATCCGTGTAGAGCTTTAGTAGAGCGTTGTTATTATTTTACACTTTGATTACGAAAAACGATAAAGCAATATTCAGACGAATTTAGAAGCAATCGACTTCCAATTTCAAATTATTTATCAGTAATCATAGTAATGTAAGACTTAGTTATTATTATATTATAAAAAATATATCTCGACCTCGAGAATTTAATTCTTATTTATCAAATATTTATTCAAAATTTCCAAAACAGGACTTTTAGGATTATATTTCCGTACATCGGTTCCATTATAATAATTGACAAATTCATTGTTTAAAATTTAAGGGCTTAGACTTGAGATCGTCAGGTTAGATGGTATTGAGGTCAAATAGCTTGACGCAATTAATTATAATATTAATGATTACTCTCAGTTATTGCTGAATACAATAGATAACCATGGGATTATACAGATAGTAATTTAACTGGTCAAGATGAATTATACAAAGTATTTTCTTGTATTGTATCTTTATCTAGGTTTTTTTTTTTTTAATATGAACAATATCCCACCAATATATCTGTGGTCATCGTTGACACTTTAAGAAAGATATAACAGTTGTTTAAACCAGAGGTTCAAGCACATAGCCGATGGGTCTTCTAATCTCCAGTCTGTTAATTTCTTGTCATACAAAATCCTTAGAAATCGCTTTTTTATTGTACAACAACAAGACTTTGAACCTAGCACTTCGGGATCCGCAGCCTTCTAATAAGCATTGGATTACCAAGTTAGTTAAAGAGGCAATCGAACCAAAACATCGAATTACACAGAATTACTATTTGATGTAGGACTTACTAATGGAAGGTACCTATTTAGACAAACTTGCTATAAGTAAATATAAATCCGGCATCATTATTTATACATATAGATCAAGATGACCAGTGTTCTTCCTTGAAGGTTTTAGCTTAAATTCGGTAGAACTATTACGTTTTTCAACGGCCTTTGTGCTCACAATTTATGTCTTGGTCACTGGTGAAAGAGAACGTCGTGAGAAAACTTGTATGTGTTATAAGACTGTAGGTAGTCAGTCTGCAAGACATCATAGTTGAATAGAGCCGTTATTAACCTCTATCTAACCAGTGGAAGAGGAACACTACTACTACTAGCAGTGAAATGTTACGGGGCTTTAGTATGGACTGAATAATTATTCACAATATTATAATCGAATATATTCACCATAAAGTCAATAATAATGTATATATTGGTGAAGATTATTAACAATTAATTATTTTTATTACTAAATATCTACCGAGAGAAATATTCACTGGCATGCAAATATTTTGTTAACTTTAGATAGTAAATTGGTGTCGCATTTATAAACCGTTTGATGAAGCGTTTGTCATTTCTCACACAGAAATGTTTATTAAAACTATGTTTATTTATGTTATTGTTTTACTAACGCTAAGCCCATTGTATTTGAGAACAAAGCGTGTGTATATGATGAATAAAATAAAACATATTCTTAAAATAAACTTACAAAAATTAATTATTTTTAATTTTAATAAAAAATAAAAATACCATATAATAACAAATGAGATAGTTTTGAATCAAGAAAAAAAATAAACGTGTGCATATTTAAAAGTCCAACATCACGTCGATTAGTCAGCTTTGTTTTTTTTTTGTATAGGTAGGCGGACGAGCATTTTTGCCACCTGATGGTAAGTGGTCACCAACGCCCATAGACATTGGCATAGCAATGGTTAACATCGCTTACATCGCCAATGAGCCACAAAACTTGGGAATAGTAAGGAATCTAGGCTATGTCCCTTGTGCCTGTAATTACACTGGCTCACTCACCCTTCAAACCGGATCACAACAATATAAAGTACTGCTAGTTTGCGACGAGCCGGTTGGCGTGGTTGGTAAGACGCTTGCCTTACACGCCGCAGGTCGTGGGTTCGATTCCCACCCAGGACAGACATTTGTGTGCATGAACATGTCTGTTTGTCCTGAGTCTGGGTGTAATTATCTATATAAGTATGTATTTACAAAAAAAAAGTAGTTTATGTAGTATATCAGTTGTCTGGTTTCCATAGTACAAGCTCTGCTTAGTTTGGGATCAGATGGCCGTGTGTGAATAATGTCCCAGGATATTTATTTATTTATTTATTTAGTTTGCGGTAGAATATAGAATCTTATTCTACCACAAATCTGAATTCTATATAGTCAATTAAATAGTTTAATATATAAATTGTCATATGCTTAGTGAAAAGTTTCTCGGAGTTCTTCACATTAAATTACCATATAAAAACCGGGAACAATTTTGGTAAGGCGCCACGTCCGATTTATAAGTGATTTGAATGTCACCGTAGTTTTAGTATACACTAAAGTTTTTTTTAATTGAACTGAATGTCAGACTTTCAAACTTATCCTTATCTTTTTTTTATTTATTTACATTAAAACCTTATTTTAACTAAATACAAATAACATTTAAAAATAATTATTATACAAGTCGTGACCGCGTGGAATAGTGGGAAGAATGCTAGCAGCATTTCCCCTTTGAATCGCAATTCCGATTCTCTGGGCGAAAAATGAACCAGCCCTCCTGTCACCAGTGGAGGCAATAAGGCGGGGAGTAATATTTTGGATGAATTTTTTGGCACTATCACTCCAAAAAAAAATTAATTATTATTCCTTATCTTAGGTGAATAGACTTCTACCTCAGACTTAAATATATGTAAAATAAAAAGGCGATTGCAGAAAAAAAACGTAAGATGTTAATAAAAGTCACGTGACCGACGAACCTTCATGCTCTACCGACAAATTGTCTTAAAGCTATCTTAGTGTGTCTCATCTGTAGTGATGAAATTCTTTCGATGTTTTAATATGCGGGTGAAAGTTTTTGAAAGCAAACATTTTAACACATGACGATAATTGAAAGATAAAATATATTTTTTTATTTTTACGTTTAACGTAAGAAATGCAGATGTTTAAAACTAACCAGACAGTTATTATATCAATTATCGAAGAACTTATATTATTTGTTTTTACCAAATAGCAAAATGGTTACAACTGATTACAATTCTTCGAATAGGCACTTAAATTTACTGAATATTACTAGTTGACAACTTTTTTATTTACAGATGCTTTCGTCATCAAAACTTCTATATAAGGTGGCGATTTTCTTAACGAACATCAACGACACATCTTAACTTAACTTAACAAGTGTTGTTTTAATTAACTTGCTTGAGATGTTAAACTAAGTTAACAAGATAAATATTTAAGGTTCCAGCACGCTGCTCCGGTTACACATGTGGCTCAATATCATCCGACATGATAAGTAGGTTTCCTCATAATGTTTTCCTTCACCGCTGAGCACAAGATAAATTATAAACTCAAAGAACATAAAACAATGTAGTGCTTGCCCATTGACGCTCTTTTTTCATATTTTCATAACATATCAATTAAAAAATTAATAATTTCTATAATGAGTTACCTATGATATTATTAATAAATTCCAGTTTCTACGTTTGCGTGCAAGTCTGAAAAATTATCATTTATCAAATACATAATATATTTGTGAGAAAATGAAATCAAAAGATTTTCATAGTGATGACGATTTCTTAATTCGGTTGTAGAAAATTAGAAATGCGAACGATCTAACTATTTTATTGTAGAAATTTTAAATAATTTTTCCTCATATAATACGTCATAAAACAATTGATTATCGTGAGTCAAAAAGAGAGTGAAAGGTACTTTGAATAAAATCAAGAGGGTAATTTACGAATTTTTATAACAATAACTTAACAGGTTTAGTTTTTGAGATCGGAAATCATAAGATCCGTACCGACCGTTCATTACCGTTTTCTGGTCGTTAGATTGCAATATAATTTAGAATTTGGATCAGTAACTTTAGATATATTGTAAGATATTTAAATTATACAGATGTAGGACATACGATAAGGTTTACTTACTGTAGTATAAATAGGAACACTTAGATAGCTTGTTTCGATTCTAAAATCGTTTACTTCGAAACAACGTACATTTTACTGAATATATTATTATTACAATTTTTTTTAAATGTTTTCTTTTTATTTCATACAATAGTTTTATTTAAATAAACTAAATGGATTTCTTTATTTAAACTTGTTTTATAAAAAGAAATATGTTTAAAACGATAATTTATTTCGATTGTTAATTAGTTTATATTTGATATAAATAATAAATATGTAAGAAAGTTTGTATGCTTGTCACATTATCATGCAAAAACAGTTGAACGGATTCGAATAAAATTAAATCATATGTTCTTTTTAAATGATCAGTCATTTAAATATATAAATTTTTATATATAAATTTTAGATTCCTAATTCGGTTTTGCGAAGCATGTTGGAAATTGGTATATACATACATATTATATAATGTCCACACTTTCATTTTGTTTTTATAATTCTAATAGGAAATGAAAGGTGTGAAATTAAAACAAATTCAGATAATATCTCAATAATAAGATTATTACGTCTTTTTATTAGACATTTTTGTACTCCTTAATGATTTGATATAAGGCGTTACATTTATAGGTGCGTTAATAATAGACGAAATTGATTAAAAATTATAAAGCTGTTTCGAATGTAAACATATCGTCAGTGCCTTTTATTTGTGAATTAATATAATATTTTATATATTTCTAATTCATATAGAAATATATTTTATTTAAATATATATATAATATTAATCGAACCGATATTGGCCACGACGACGGCGTCCAATCTGAAGAGAGATTAGCCAACTGCGCAGGACATATTATAGTGCACAAGTGTGTGCGCAAACACAGGTGCACTCTCTATTCCCTAACTCTCATAACCCGATTGGACGGCAATCCGACACGACCGGAAAGAATCTATCTTATATTAGTATATAAATCTATTAGTATCTAAATACCTAAAGATGTTCTTTCTATCTTATTATATATTTGCTGTGGTTTTTTTTTATTGGATTTTATATAATAAATGTTCACAAAATGATATTGGGTTACTTATTAGGTTTTTTTTAAGAAATACGAGTATATATTAGGCAAATGTAATTCTTTTTTTATAATTTATCTGATGAGGACGAGCAATTGAGTCAGCGAGCCGAGCCGGTGAGTGGAAAGCCATATGATCTAAGATATTATAGAACCTTTTGTCTGTAATTACACTGGCTTACCTATTTCTAATCGATACACACCAATAAAATGTGGCAATAGGATAAAAAAATTATTTATATAAAATATTTTATTTATACTGAATGATCTGTCACCCCTTAGAATTTAAATTGTGTAGTTTTTTCGTTCCGATAAATTAATAAATAATTTAAATATCATGTTACTTATAAATTCGTCTAATATTAATAGATCGAATATTAAGATCAGTACAAATAATCAGAAGTAAAATATAACACTATTGTTACCGGAACATATAAAAGACAGGAAGTTTATATTTTACAGTTATATTTAAGAATTCATAGATATTATTTTAAAATTGAACTAACGATTTTTTTTAAAATTTTAATGTGTTCATATTTAATCATACTTTTATAATGTATAAAAAAATGTTGTCAAACTCACCTGAGACTCTTTCCGCTAGCATCCAATATTTATTGATGATTGTCGTCCAATTGTTGTCTGAATAGTAATCGTCTATCGCGATTTTAACGAAACCGGACATTTTTGGAAAAGTCTAACACTGGTACACTTTGAAGTTTTAACACAACACTTCACTCCACTTGCCTTTTTTCTAAAGTCACTTTCTTCGCTAAGCAACAATTTGCTTGTAGCAAGCTGTCACCTGAAAATCAATACAAAGGCTGTATTTATTGTAAACGAAACGGAGAATTATTTTTTAAAAATAGAATACCGATTTATTTTATTCGCACAAATCATTTCTTTCAAAATTATATATGGTTTTAACGAGTAGTCATCTCGACAGATGAAAACGAAAGCTTGGAAAGTGCGCGCGCGTCGGTCCCAAGTCAGCAATTGAATCTCGCGCCGCACTTCCACCAATCGTTGCTATTCCACCCCACGCGAACGCAAGGACGTAAGTACTTTGTTGCGTCATTCTAAACTGCGTTCTATTATTACTGTAAAAAGGTTAGCATTTCCGCAATGATTATTATCGTATCAGTGATTGTTAGTTACTCTTTCAATGATTCCGATCATTTTTCTTGTGCATTCGATGATTTTATTTGATTTTGATTTGACATTTCTCGGTATAAAATACAACAACTCAGATAATTTTCTCGAGTTACTTACTTAATTATTACCTATGTATTATATATAAATATACATATATATCTATGTGCTACATAATGTTACTATGTTATAGTTACTCATTACTTATTATAGAATACCAATGATATTATAAGTAATTGTAGAATACATGGATTTTTTGACATAATATTTTTGTTGTCCACTAAGTTTCACTTCAGAGAAAACCAATGAGTATAAAAAAGTTCCGCATTTACGCTTCGCAAAATAAACAGAAGATAACTTTCCGTATGCCATTAGCGGTTAGTACGATAAGGTTCTAAGTGTTTTACTTGATGTTTATTATTTTGAGTCATACATTCTATAAAAAATCAACAATATGATTGAGTATATACTGATATATGATATAAAAGAAAGTTCCGAGAAAGCCTCTTCTAAATCTTAATGGGGTTGTAGCATTCAATGAAGGCCAACATATAACAAGAATATAATATACTTAATTAATTCAGACATATATACGGTAAAATCCTAGGATATTATGTATATTATGTGAATTTTTTTTAATAATAAATATATCGATTTAAAATCTATAAGGACAGGATATATTTTAGGATCAAATAAACATACATAATTATATTAGACATACCATATTCCTTACGATTTGTATTAAAACCGTTATTACCATTATTTTTATTTATAATACATTATTATCGAGACACTTTTTATACTATATTTTATATGTATTAATGATGAGAGTAAATGTCTTTAAACGGAAGGTCGAACTTATTTATTAATCTTTATTCCTCAACTCATTCAAATTGGTTATAGCTATAGGTATCAAAAATTCGCTTTCGTCTGTAATAATAGAGTGACCTAGGTTACAATTTTGTTCTAAGCTTACTATCTATCTTTCAAATTAATTTATCAATCGAATTAATTATGTCCGATTTATTATCAATCTTGGGCGCAAGTTGATTCAACGTATAGCTAAAGGCTCGTTTAAACTTATAACTTTGAATGTTAATTTTGGAAAATTCATGGGCACATTTATTTGACACTAACTTCAGATAATGTCGTTGTTGCAACCCAGACGACTAAGCGAACAGTTGTTTGACTTTCGTATCATTCGATAAATAGCAAAACCACAGAACTGGATGAAAATAAAAAATCATAAGTGTATATACCGCCTAGGTACCGTAACGCTCTGATGCGCTGCTCTAGCATTTGCAATGCGCCAGTAATGGTCAACATACAACAGATCAATTGTGCAATTCGTCTTCGGAACAGCAATGGCCTTCACAAGTTTCTATTTCTAATTTTCGCATTTATTTCATTAACTTCTCTTTTGTAATTTTTCGTCAAGTGTCTGTTAGTGTATGCGTAATATAAACACTTGATTTTTTTATACTGAAATTATAAAAGTAATTGTGGTTTGGTTGTAATTTATTTCACTCTAAATTAGTGGCTAATGTTAAGAAAGGTATGTATGATATTATATGAAATAAAAAAAATACTTGAGACCTTTTGGTTTTACCTTGCCTATTATTTTTTATTCAGTAGTTTTTAATTAATTGACTTAATTGGTGATAATGATCTTTTGACCGATTTCGACCATAGTGACCATTCTTATTGGAGACTAATTGACTGCTTAACTCGAAGATTGTTGTGTTGAAGAATGTTGTAGCGCAAGTGTGTGCGCAAACACAGGTATATTAGTCACTCCCAGTGACGTAGCTACCGTAGGGCCAGGTGGTGCAGTGCACCAGGGCCCGCGAGCTCAGGGGGCCCTCTTACCTAAACTTTTCTTATTT